>OY731404.1:2680372-4020559 GCA_963425845.1 Sphenostylis stenocarpa | reverse complement strand
TATTTTTTGGGTCTTGAATTTATTCATACATCACATGGAATTCGATGCATCGGAAGAAGTATGCGAATGAGATTTTAAAGAAGTTCAACATGTCGGAATGTAATCCAGTACCTATACCAGTCATGGTAAATTTGAGGTTGACTGAAGAAATTGAAGAAGAAGAAGTTGATGCAGTGTTGTATAGACAAATCACTGGATCATTAAGATACTTATGCAATAGCAGGCCAGATATATGTTACGGTGTTGGGTTAATTAGCAGGTTCATGAACAGTCCAAGATTATCACACATGGCAGCAGAAAAACATATACTAAGGTATATAAAAGGAACAACTAGCCTTGGGTTGTTCTTCCCGAAAAGGTCTGCAGAACACGGTGAAGATGAAAACGTGTTGGAAGCTTGGTCAGATTCTGACTGGTGTGGTGATAAGGTAGAAAGGAAGAGTACCTATGGTTATTTGTTCAAATTTATGAATGCACCAGTTTCTTGGTGTTCTAAGAAACAAAACGTGGTGGCACTCTCTTCATGTGAAGCTGAGTATATTGCTGCTGCAGAAGCTACATGTCAGTGCTTGTGGATGGAGAATTTGCTAAATGAATTGAAGATGGAATATGTGAAGCCTATACAACTGTTTGTAGACAACAAATCAGCTATATGTTTGTCTAAGAATCCTGTTTTCCATGGTAGGAGTAAACACATTGAAACCAAATTCCATTTCCTGAGAGACCAAGTGAGTAGAGGAAGAATTGAGTTGATACATTGCAGTACTGAGGATCAAGTAGCTGATGGCTTTACCAAGTCACTTAATCGTCAGAGATTTGAGAAGCTTAGAGAGCTTATGGGACTTATGTGTATAGATTCTTTGATTAGGAGGAAGTGTTAAATAGTAATCAAATCATATAACGGTTTTGTTCTTTTTTCTGTTTTTACCGTTTGACAGTTTGACCGTATAAATACCTTGTATTCATTTCTTTGAAATATGAGAAAAGTCAATCTCTTGTTTTCTCTATCTCTGTATTCCTCTGGTTGTTTTTACTGCTGAAGGTGTGTCCCTGTTCTAACAACCATCATATGTTTGGAATAGCATATTGCCCATATTCTTTGCTCCAACAGGACGAGCAATGCAAGGTGAGAGATCGAGAACGAAAATTTTTGCCCATGTTTCCTTCTTACCGAGTTCAACCAAAATTGATATATAAAATGTAGTTGAATTTCCATACTTCGACATCACAGTGATAGACCCATTTAAGACCAATAAATACCAATAGATATAATGATCAAAATTATCATAGGTTTGGATAGATATCTCTAAGGGCATGAGAGTATTATAACACACCTCATTGCTCAATTCATACGACACCAAATATTCTTTCCTATCATTTTGATGACCAAACCAATGACATATTCCATCCAAGTACAACTGTTGATCACAAAAAGTAGAAGAACTGGGAATATCTTCATCAATTTTAAGTTTTCTCCAAGAATTACTTCTTAGGCTATACATCTCCCATAAGGATTCACACATGTTATAATAATCAGGGTATTCATCATCTTCATTTAATGGATAGACATCATCTTCATTCAATAAGTTATCATAATCATTCCATGCATTTGGGTTCTGATCGTCCCATTCATCCAAATTATTTGTAAAATAATTTACATTCCTAATCACCTTATAATCATCTCTAATATTGATATTAGAGATACATCCAAACATCACTCTTATTATGACGATACATCTCTCCTTGTACGTATCGGTGTACTTCACTAATATTATTCTGAAACCTCCCTATTTTCACTTTATGGTGAAAGATTGCAAAATGTGGACAAACTACAATGACCAAATGAACTTCTAGAGAAACATACTTTAGGTTGGTATATTTTGAGTAATTCTAGTATTAATGGAATTTTTTGCCTGCACTCAGGGGATAATGAAATATTATATTTGTGGAACCCTGCTACAGGTAAGTTAAAGGTCGTTCCTCCCAGTCGAATAAAACTTGTACCATATTATATTTCTCCACTCATTACCTATCAAGGATATGGCTATGATTCTATTAGAGATGATTATAGGGTGATTAGGAAGGTAAGTTATTTTAAAAATAATTTGAATGAATGGGATGAATATGATGAGAACCCAAATGCATGGAATGAATATGATAACTCATTGAATGAAGATGATGTCTATCCATTAAATGAAGATGATGATTACCCTGATTATTATAACATGTGTGAAGCCTTATGGGAGATGTATAGCCTAAGAAATAATTCTTGGAGGAAACTAGAAATTGATCAATATTTTCCCAGTTCTTCTTTTTGCGATCAACAGTTGTACTTGGATGGAATATGTCATTGGCTTAGTTCTATAAACCATCGTAGAGAATATTTGGTGTCGTATGAATTGAGCAATGAGGTGTGTTATAAGACTCTCCTGTCCTTAGAGATATCTATCGAAACCTATGATAATTTTGATCATTATATCTATTGGTATTTATTGGTCTTAAATGGGTCTATTGCTATGATGTCGAAGTATGGAAATTCAACTACATTTTATATATCAATTTTGGTTGAACTCGATAAGAAGGAAACATGGGCAAAAATTTTCGTTCTCGATCTCTCACCTTACATTGTTCGTCCTATTGGAGTAAGGAATATGGACAATATACTGTTCCAAACATATGATGGTGAATTAGTTTGGTTGGATTTAAGTACCCACATGATTGAGAAATTTGGTGTTGGAAAAAAACTAAATTCATCCAAATTAGTAATATATAAGAAAAGTCTTCTTTCCATTGAAGAAATAAATAGCTAGTTTTTTTCTTATCGGAATTATCATTGATTATTATAAATTTATCTTGATTTATCAATTTTGCATCAAATGTATATGAAAACTAAAAACTCCTTTGATATATATATATATATATATATATATATATATATATATATATATATATATATATATATCGATAATATATACATTTATTTATTTATTTATTTATTTTGCATTATAATTTTATGAAAAAAATGTATCAATATAATTTAAGAAAATAAAGTAAACAAGGTCTTTTTAATACTAGAAAAATATGAAAATAGAGTCAAACATCTTAAATCAATATTATTCTCACTAAATTTGAGAGACGTTTTTCGAGTAATATAATATTATTTTATAAAAAAACTAGAAAGTATAAATTCTGTAATACAACTATTAATAATGATAGGTTAATAAATATTAATAATATTTTTATTTTAATTATAATTTCTTAAATTTAAATAATTAATATATTATATTTTTTATCTCTTTCGAACAATATAAATAAAATATAATAAAACACATGTCTAAAATTGTCTGGATTGTTTCTTTTAATATATATTTATTTGAATTTCAAATTATCTATGAATTTTAATTTTATAGATAATTAATTATCTATGAGTAAGTTCTACGAATTAAAATTTTTAAAATAATTTTAAAAAAATTCAATAAAATATTACAATTTTTTGTTGTAAAAGCTCTAAGGAAGTCTTTGTATTTCACTTATATCATCACATGGTTTAATCTTGAAAACTCTTTAACAATTATTTGTACTAGCAATATCACTTAATTTTAAATAATTTAATCTCATAGATTTATCTGTCATGAATATAATTTTTTAAATTAAAATTTAATTTTTCATGAAATTTAGTATAAAAAGAAAATGAAAATATAACCAAAAAATGATGTTTATCGAATGTTAAAATTGCTGTCATGATGTTCACGTAAAAAAGATGCGATAAAGAAAAAAACAGAAAATAAAATAAAATCAAAGAGGTGATCTCATAAAAAAACGAAAAAAAAAACAAGAATTTAGAGGAAAGAAATAAAATTTAAATTTTGAAATATAAATAAATATATATTAAATGAAACTAAACAGAAATGTTAGACCATTGTTTTATTATATTGTTCAGAAAGAGAGAAAAAATATAATATATTAATTATATAAATTTAAGCAATTACAGTTAAAATTAAAATATTATTAATATTTAATATTTATTAACCTATAATTATTAATAGTTGTATTACATAATTTATACTTTCTAGTTTTTATAAAATAATAATATATTAATAGAAAATTGACAATAAAATTTAGTGAGAATAATATTTATTCAAGATCTCTAACTTTATTTTCATATATATGTTCTTATGTTTCTATTATTAAAAAGACCTTGTTTATTTTATTTTTTTTAATTATATTCGTATATTTTATGTATAAAATTATAACGCAAAAAAAAAATATATATATATATATATAATAATAATAATAATCAATTAATAATAATCAATGATAAGAAAAAAATTTAATTATTTATTTCCTCAATTAAAAGAAGACTTTTTTTATAAATTATTAATTTGAATTAATCTAACTTTTCTCTTACATCAAATTTTTCATACTTAAATCTATCCAAACTAATTCATCATCATACATATGTTACACAACTATTAACCGCGTTTCTTTTAGATAATTAATTTCTTTTACTATTATTAGTTACTTGTATAACCATCCATTTCCGATAAACATATTGACATATTCAAAACTTGTTTAGTAATTTAATGAACATGTAATATTAATTATAATATTGAAGGTTCATTATTACCATAACGAGTATTTAATTAACATGTAATTATAATATTAATTATAATCAGTATTTGACAACTAGCTACTGTTGGAGCTCACTAAATTTATTAATGAAACAAAGAATATTAATATTTAATTATGATTTTCCATTGGATCAGTAGAAGTAAATATCATTCCTATCGAATAAAAAAATTAATATTAATATTTTTCATAATAACTATTTTCATAATATTTCATAATAATATTAATGTAAAATAAATATTATTTCATAACCGTATTTAATTTTATTATCGATTTAATTTATGAGAGTAATTAATTTTATTATTGATTTAATTACCAATATTATTATCTATTACTACAAATTTGACTTAGTTTATGCCAATTTCGCATTATAACCAAGTGTACATGATAAATTAAGAAATCATTTGGTAGATCTATAATATGTATATTTCACTATAATTTTAAGTGGAAGGTTTAATCTCTTTGTTTTGTTTCTATTGTCAATTTTTTTATTTTTGTTTATTGTTACTTTAAAATGATTTTTAACTTTAAACACGTGTTATCACATGAAACAAAGATGTATTTTTTTATGGTCTGAATTTATGGTATTTGAAATCCTTGAAATTTGAAACAGGAGAGGGAGTGATGCTATTAAAATTTTGGATGCTTGAATGTGATAAGATGGATTTTAGTTACACTTGTGTTTTTTTTATATGTAAAATATTAAAAAAATGTATGAATATAATTTAAGAAAATAAAGTAAACAAGGTTTTTTTAATACTAGAAGAATACGAAAATAGAGATAGATATCTTAAATAAATATTTTTCTCACTAAAATTTATAGACGTTTTTCTATTAATATATTATTATTCTATAAAAAATTATAAAGTATAAATATATTATTATTCTATAAAAAAATTATAAAGTATAAATTGGATGATGATGATCATTAATTAATAAAAAAATATCAATTAATTGAAAGCAAATTGGGATGATAATTTTGTAGGATGTAATTATATTAGGAGGTGAGATTATCTTAGACCAATTATTTCTTCTAAATAATTACATTGAATTCACATTTAATATTATAATTATATATTGCATGTTCTTTAAAATATTAAACGAGCTTTACTTGACTAGAAAATGAGTTTATTATTAGAAAATATCAATAGGTTCATTGATGTATAAATTGAATGGTGATATAAATTAACTAATAAAAGAAATCAATTGATCCAAAAGAAACGTGTTTGATGGTTTTGTAGATGAGGTTATATTTGGAGGTGTGGTGAATGAATATAAATGTTTGGTTATGGTGACTTAATATAGTGGTTATAAGTGGTTTTATTGTTGGATTGATTCTATTAGATTTGTTAACATTGCAAAATATACGCAACTGTAACGCAATGGTGAAAGATGAGAATGTAGACAATAAATTGATTTCAAAGGTTATAAATCACTTACATGAAGATATTGTATTTTCCATTCTTTCTAAGTTACCTTTGAAATCTCTAAAGAGATTTGGATGCGTATGCAAATCATGGGCTTTCTTGTTTGAAAATTCTCATTTTATGAACATTTTTCGTAATTATTTCATATCCAAACATCACTCTTATTATGACGATACATATCTCTCCTTGTACATATCGGTATACCTCACCAATATTATTCTGAAACCTCCCTATTTTCACTTTATGGTGAGAGATTGCAAAATATGGACAAACTAGAATGGCCAAATGAACTTCTAGAGAAACATACTTTAGGTTGGTATATTTTGGGTAATTCTAGTATTAATGGAATTTTTTGCCTCCACTCAGGGGATAATAAAATATTGTATTTGTGGAACCCAGCTACAGGTGAGTTAAAGGTCGTTCCTCCCAGTCGAATAAAATCTGTACCATATTATATTTCTCCACTCATTAGCTATAAAGGATATGGCTATGATTCTATTAGAGATGATTATAAGGTGATTAGGGTGGTAAGTTATTTTAAAAATAATTTGGATGAATGGGAATATGAGAACCCAAATGCATGGAATGAATATGATAACTCATTGAATGAAGATGATGTCTATCCATTAAATGAAGATGATGAATACCCTGATGATTATAACATGTGTGAATCCTTATGGGAGATGTATAGCCTAAGAAGTAATTCTTGTAGGAAACTTGAAATTGATCAATATATTCCCAGTTTTTCTTATTGCGATCAACAATTGTACTTGGATGGAATATGGCATTGGCTTGGTTCTACAAATGATAGTAGAAAATATTTGGTGTCGTATGAATTAAACAATGAGGTGTGTTATAAGACTCTCATGCCCTTAGAGATATCTCTCGAAACCTCTGATAATTTTGATCATTGTATTTATTGGTATTTATTGGTCTTAAATGGGTCTATTGCTGTGATGTCGAAGTATGAAAATTTAACTACATTTTATATATCAATTTTGGTTGAACTCGGTAAGAAGGAAACATTGGCAAAAGTTTTCGTTCTCGATCTCTCACCTTGCATTGCTCATCCTGTTGGAGCAAGGAATATGGGCAATATACTATTCCAAATATATGATGGTGAATTAGTTTGGTTGGATTTACCCACATAATTGAGAAATTTGGTGTTGGAAAAAAACTAAATTCATCCAAATTAGTAATATATAAGGAAAGTCTTCTTTCCATTGAAGAAATAAATAGTTACTTTTTTTTTTCTTATCAGAATTATCATTGATTATTGTAAATTTATCTTGATTTATCAATTTCGCATCAAATGAAAACTAAAAAATCCTTTGATATATCGATAATATATACATTTATTTATTTATTTATTTATTTTGCATTATAATTTTATGAAAAAAATGTATGAATATAATTTAAGAAAATAAAGTAAACAAGGTTTTTTTAATACTAGAAAAATATGAAAATAGAGTCAAACATCTTAAATCAATATTATTCTCACTAAATTTTAGAGACGTTTTTCCAGTAATATATTATTATTTTATAAAAACTAGAAAGTATAAATTCCGTAATACAACTATTAATAATGATAGGTTAATAAATATTAAATATTAATAATATCTTTACTTTAATTATAATTGCTTAAATTTAAATAATTAATATATTATATTTTTTATCTCTTTTTGAACAATATAAATAATAAAATATAATAAAACACATGCCTAAAATGGCTGACGGTTTCATTTAATATATATTTATTTGAATTTACAACCCAAAGGAAATACAATGATTACCTTGGCAAAAAACCGCAAGGCGACTAAGGTAATGTCCTTCCAGAAGCAAGCAAGCCTTGCATAATCTTCACTCCAGGCTCGAGCATCTCAACTAAAGCAACTAGGAGAACCAGGGAGACAGATGTCAGAGACATTATTAGCTTATACAGTATAGCCAACCTTGGCCAGCCATGCTTCTAAATCCCTTTGGAACCTCCTTTGTAAAAATGAACCATTCGTTTATATTAATAAAATTGTCTTTTACTTCTTTTCTCTAGACCAAATTGTGAAAATGCCTCTATATTAATGAAACATAAGCATGCATAAGAAAGCATAAGGGTGATCCAGACAAAAGATAAAACCAAAACAAAATTTGCAGGGGAGCCTGTCAACTTCCAACAACCAGCAGAAAGAACAGTCACTTTTTAAATATATCCCATAAAAAGATAGATTGCATTTAGGGCATCCACACAAATAGTTGCACCAAAACGACTTTTTCAAAAATCGGAAAAACTCTTTGTAAATAAAGAAACGAAAATCACGAAGGCTAGCTTCATGTTTGTGATTGAGAATATAGCAAACATACGAGCCCCATCTACCATTCTCCCATCAAAAAAAGAGAAAACAACCTTTAACCAGAAGTCTCCAAATAAAGCATCTACCTGCTCAGAGGCTCCATTAACCCAATCCCTAGTGGATTCCTGCCCGCTTGAAGGGGTATTCACCAAAAATCCCTAGCACTCAACCAGCTGGATGGCCAAAGATCAAAAAATCCTCAGCACTCAACTAGCTGGATGGCCAAAGATCAAAGAATCCCCGGAAAACCGAAATACTACACCACAAAAATAAAAAACAATCTCAAACAAAAATCACTCCCCATGAATAACAGCGCATGAGTCAAAGCAGTAAGCCGCCACCTGTTGAATTATTGGTAAGCGTACCAAAATTATCAATTGCAATATAGTATTTCGATAAAATAAAAGTCGATCCCACGAGGAACAGTTTCAATGAAAATTCCCAATTATGCTTACTAAGTATATTAAACCGATTGAGTTCTGCAAATAAGAGTTGAGTTGAATTTAAATGACAAAGAACTGTAAATCGTTGATTATCATTGATAATTTATAAAAAAAATCTTCTTTTAATTGAGAAAATAAATAATTAAATTTTTTTCTTATCATTGATTATTATTAATTGATTATTATTAATTTATGTGGTTTATCAATTTTGCATAAGGTGTATATTAAGAAATTTGTGACAGTTCAATAATATATATATATATATATATATATATATATATATATATATTTTTTTGCGTTATAATTTTATACATAAAATATACGAATATAATTAAAAAAAATAAAATAAACAAGGTCTTTTTAATAATAGAAACATAAGAACATATATATGAAAATAAAGTTAGAGATCTTGAATAAATATTATTCTCACTAAATTTTATTTTCAATTTTCTATTAATATATTATTATTTTATAAAAACTAGAAAGTATAAATTATGTAATACAACTATTAATAATTATAGGTTAATAAATATTAAATATTAATAATATTTTAATTTTAACTGTAATTGCTT
This sequence comes from Sphenostylis stenocarpa, assembly GCA_963425845.1. Taxonomy (NCBI): domain Eukaryota; kingdom Viridiplantae; phylum Streptophyta; class Magnoliopsida; order Fabales; family Fabaceae; genus Sphenostylis; species Sphenostylis stenocarpa. Next base: position 4,011,140 of record OY731404.1, on the reverse strand, counting down.
AAATTTAAATAATTAATATATTATATTTTTTCTCTCTTTCGAACAATATAATAAAACAATGATCTAACATTTCTGTTTAGTTTCATTTAATATATATTTATTTATATTTCAAAATTTAAATTTTATTTCTTTCCTCTAAATTCTTGTTTTTTTTTCGTTTTTTTATTTGTAATTTATTATTTTTTTTATGAGATCACCTCTTTGATTTTATTTTATTTTCTGTTTTTTTTTGTGTTTCTAAAGAAAACATTGTCATTTATTATTATTATTATTATTATTATTATTTTTTTTTTTTTCATATTTACCTAGACGAAATTGAATGTTGACAATTACTATTCTTCTTTAAAGCCAAAATTAGGTCAAAATTGGAGACTTAGGGTAAAAAAACGAATTGGGCCAAAAAAATGACCCTTTTCCCTCTTTTTTTTGTTTTGTTTATGAAGGAAATCGTACTTTAATTTTAATTTTCTTTTTTTCCCCTATTCTTTTTATTATTATTTGAATTTTAAAAGAAACTTTGCTATTTTTTTTTAATTCTCAGCTATCCGGACGAAATTGTGTGCTGACACAACAGAACAATCACATTCCCCTAAATATTATTGTATAGTTTTCTTCATTCCTTCCAAAAAGAAAATATACCGAAATATTAAAGAGAGGGAGCAGTAGAGTGAAAGAGAGAGAAAAGAGAGGAAACTGAACCTTCAACACTAAGTATAATAATTTTTTTAATTAATTAAAAAATATCATTGTTATATATTAATATTTAATAAATAATTTATAATATAAATATTAAAAATAATATTATATTTTTTCAAAAGATAATAAATATTTTTAATTCATTATTTATAAATTTAATTAATTAAAAAATATTAATATTATTCATTCATCATTTAAGACAAAAATTTAAAATATAAATATTAAATATTAAATATTAAAAATAATATTATATTTTTAAAAACAAATTATAGAAAAAGGTTTAAAAATATATGTAAATTATATTTATATGTACAAAATATTAAAGATATCTACATTTAAAAAGAATACTAAAAAAATACCAAAAATTATACTTTAAATTGATGAAATATATTTAAAAAAAGTTATATTTATTAAAGTATTAAAAATTATTTAGTAATATATAAGTTAAAAAAATTATCATTAAAATTTTTAAAAATTATTAGTTTTCTAATTTATACACAATGAAAATAAATTACAAATATTATAATATATTGATATATTAGTATAGTATAATATATTTATATTCTAATTTTTAATTAAACTAAAATTACGCTAATAATATATAATAATATATGAAATAATTCTCACATTCTACATTTTTTTTAAACTCTATTATTTCTATTACATTATCGTCCTCATCTCCTCCCATATTCTATTTTATCTTTAAAATAATTAATCTTCTTTTCTAAGATACTTTATTTTCTATTTTTATTATTTATTTTCTTATAATTTAAAATAATTAATATTATTTTAACATTTATTTTTATGATTTTTACTATAATAAATGAAATAAAATGGTTCGATAATATCAATTAATTAAAATCATCACATCAAAAGCTTAGATAACTACACTAAAATTATTAATTTAAAAAATATAAAATATATTTTAAAATAAAAATATTAAAATTATAGATTGGAAATAAAATAGAATAAATAAATACTTTTTACTTTATATTATATTTAAGTTTGTGTACGAATATTGACTTTCTTAACTATAAAGAAATAGTAGAAAAATATAAAGATTTAATTTTGAAGATAAAAACTATTTTTATATAAATTTATTCTAGTATATCAATTAACAATAATAATATATAAAATTTAAAAACTAAACTAAAAAAAGTAAGTTTAAATTTATAAAAAAATTCAATATATAAAAAAGTTGAAATTTTAAAAAGGCATAACCTTAAATTATATTAACTGTTTTTTTTTTAAACTGAGAAGAAAAATTAGACTTTGAAAAAAAAATTAATAATTTTGAAATTATTTCAATGATGAAGTTTCCAAACGTGATCTATATATTTATTGAGTAAAATTTGAAGTGTGTTCAATATAGATTTAAATATATTTTTAATTTATTTAAATATAGTTTATTTTTAATATTTATAAAATGGATTAGTTTTAATTTTTTAACTTTTCTAGCAATCTATTTTTAATCTTTTTTTATTAATTATGTTAAAAATAAAAAATATTAATTAGTATACTTAAAGTAAAAATATTTCAACTAAAGATAATTATATTTTTATAAATAATTTAATTAAATAAAATATTTATTATCTAATGTATATCAATTATATTTTGATATAAATTTTTTTCTGGTATATCAATTATATGAAAATAATCATGGTTAAGCAAATAATAATAATAAAGCAATAAATTTAAAAACTAGATTAAAAATAAATTATTATAAAATAAAATTGTAATAATTTGATTGAAATTGTAATTTTTTTATTAATTAAGTTAATGAGGAATTAAAATGTGATAATTTGATGTGTTCAATTTTTTAATATAAATTTTTAAAATATAATTTAATTTCAATTGAGATTTTTAATTGAAAAATATATTAAAGAATATTTATTATTAAACTTTTCTTAAACATTGTATTGAATAGTTAATATCACTACAATATTAATTTATTACAATTTAAATTTTTAATAAATTTGATTTAATTTTAATAATATTTTTATTTTAGTAATTTAAAACTAAATTTAATCTTCATTTTATTAACATTGATATCAAAGTTTATTTTTAAAGTATATTTTACAAAATAAATTATTTTAAAAAAATAAATTGTAAAAAATATACTAAAGCAAGTATATTTATAAAAAAATAAATTTAAATATAATAAAAAAAGATAATATTCGTTAGCGACCGATTTTGATTCAGGTAGCTATTTTCTCATTAGCAACTGATTATTATTTAGTCGTTATTTCAATTTGTAATTCGGTCGCTAAATCAGTCCTTAAATGATTTTTTTTATTTAAGTATGGAATAGCCCCGACCAAAATTTTATGACGCAAACTATTAGTCGTTATTTCGGTCGTTAAATAAAAAAGTGAAACCAAATCATACGTCGGTGGCAAAATCAGTCGCTAATTGCAACCGAAAAATTTGGTTACTAATTTCGGTCGCTAAAAGTGTTTTTTCTTGTAGTGTTTCAAACAAGAAGACCCATGATTTGCACACGCATCCAAATCTCTTAAAAGATTTCAAAGGTAACTTAGAAAGAATGGAAAGTACAATATCTTGATGTAAGTGATTTATAAGAAATCAATATATTGTCACGTTCTCATCTTTCGTCATTGCGTATATGTTGCAATGTCAATAAACTCAATAGAATCAATCCAACAACAAAACCACCTATAACCACTATATTAATTCACCATAATCAAACATTTATATTCATTCACCACACCTCCAAATATAACCTCATCCTACAAAATCATCAAATACTTCCTTTGGATCAATTGATTTCTTTTATTAGTTAATTTTTATCATCATCCAATTTATACACCAATGAACCTATTGACATTTTCTAATAATAAACCCATTTCCTAGTCAAGGAAAGCTCTTTTAATAATTTAAAGAACATGCAATATATTAATTATAATATTAAATGTCTCCGAAATATGTTATAGCTAATATGTAAAATTCTTGTAGTGCATCATCCAAATTTACTTTCAATTAATTGATATTTTTATTAATTAATGATCATCACCATCCAATTTATACACCAATAAAAATATTGATACTTTTTCTTATAATACTATTTATATGCATGACAAGAAAAAAAGAAAATTTTGAATTCACCTATAATATTGTCACGTTCTCATCTTTCGCCATTGCTTATACGTTGCAATGTCAACAAACTCAATAGAATCAATCCAACAACAAAACCACATATAACCACTATATTAAAACACCATAATCAAACATTTATATTCATTCACCACACCTCCAAATATAACCTCATCCTACAAAATCATCAAATACTTCCTTTGGATCAATTGATTTCTTTTATTAGTTAATTTTTATCATCGTCCAATTTATACATCCGAGTTGACTGGATGCCGAAGCTCTTCTCCGTCCATGTTAGTGAGGATAAGGGCTCCTCCCGAGAAAGCTCTCTTGACCACAAAGGGCCCTTCGTAGTTTGCTGCCTATTTTCCAAGTTTGTCCTTCTGGGCGGGGAGCAGTTTCTTTATTACTAAATTCCCTTCTTGAAAAGTGCGAGGATTGATCTTCTTGTCGTAGACCCTCTTAATCTTCTTTTGATAGGTTTGTCCATTGCATATGACGTCCAATCATTTCTCTTCGATTAAATTGAGCTGGTCGTACCGATTCTGGACCCATTTTGCTTTGGTCAACTTTGCTTCCATAATGACTCTCAGGGAGGGTATTTCGACTTCCACTGGCAATACGACCTTTGTGCCGTATACGAGGGAGAATGGAGTGGCTCCTGTGGAGGTCCATATAGAAGTCTGATATTCGTGTAAGGCAAAGGGGAGCATCTCATGTCAATCTTTGTATGTTATCACCATCTTTTGGATGATCTTCTTAATGTTCTTGTTGGTTGCCTCTACTACACCGTTCATTTTGGATCGGTATGGAGAGGAATTGTGATGTTGAATTTTGAAGTCTTGACATAATTTCTCCATCATCTTGTTGTTCAGATTGGTCCCATTATCTGTAATGAGCCGATGGGGGATACCATACTGACACAAAATATTTTTCTTGACAAAGGCGATCACTATTTTCCTGGTCACATGTGCGTAGGATGCCGCCTCTACCCATTTAGTAAAATAATTAATGGCCACCAAGATGAAATGGTGACCATTAGATGCTTTGGGCTCGATGGGTCCGATGACGTCCATGCCCCACATGGAAAATGGCCATGGTGTAGCCAAGATGTTGAGAGGTGCGGGCGGTACGTGAACATTATCGGCGTAGAGTTGACACTTGTGACATCTTTTAGCATATTGGTGACAATCGCCTTCCATTGTGGACCAGAAATATCCTGCCCTTAGGATCTTCCTTACCATGACATGCCTTGGCGCATGGGTTTTGAAAGCTCCTTTATGGATTTCCTTAATTAGAGTTTGAGCCTCCGCTTGATCCACACACCTTAACAAAGTGGAGTCAAAATTCTTTTAATAAAGGGTTTCTCCGATCAATGCAAACCCTGCGGCCCTCTTCCGGATGGTCCTTTTGTCATTATCACTGATTCTCTCGGGATATTCACCCTTTGTGAGGTATCGCTTTATGTCATGATACTAAGGGTTTTTGTCTTGCTCGCTAGTCACTATCATGCAAAAAGTTTGTTTTCCATGCAGCCTGATTTTGATAGTCAACATCTCATGCTCTTGATCTAAAGAGAACATGGATGATAAAGTAGCAAGGGCATCTGCAAATTGATTGTCTTCCCGAGGGACGTACTCGAAGGTGACGCTTTCTAGCCTAGAAGTCAAATTGCGAATGTACTCTAGATATGAGATTAATTTGGAATTTCGGGTTTCCCATTCACCCTTGAGTTGATAGATAACAAGGGATGAGTCACCAAAAACTCTGAGTTTGGCTACCCCATGATTTAGAGCTGCTTGGACTCCCAAAGCACAAGCTTCATATTCGGCCATATTATTTGTGAAGGCATGAGAGTCGTATAACACACGTCATTACCCAAGTCATATGACACCAAATATTTTTCAAAATTGTTTGTACAACCATTCCAATGACATATTCCATCCAAGTACAATTTTTCTACATAAAAAAACGAATTAGGTAAAAATACATCAACTTCAAGTTTCCTCAAAGAATTACTTCTTAGGCTATACATCTCTCATAAGGTTTCACAGATGTTATAATCATCAGGGTAATCATTATCTTCATTTAATGGGTAAACATCATCTTCATTCAATGAGTTATTATATTCATTCCATGCATTTGGGTTCTCATACTCATCCCATTCATCCAAATCATTTTCAAAATAACATACATTCCTAATCACCTTATAATAATCTCTAATAGAATCATAGTCATATCCTTGATAGTAAATGTGTGGAGAAATATAATATGGGACATATTTTATTCGATTGGGAAGAACGACCTTTAATTCACTTGTAGCTAGGTTCCACAAATATAATATTTTATTATCTGATGAGTGGAGGCAAATGATTTCATTAATACTAGAATTACCTAAAATATACCAATGTAAATTATATTTCTCTGGAAGTTCACCTGACCATTGTAGTTTGTCCATATTTTGAAATCTCTCATCATAAAGAAAAAATAGGGAGGTTTTAAAATAATTTTTGTAAGGTATGACAATATGTATAAGGAGAGATGTATCGTCATAATAAGAATGATATTTGTATATGAAATAATTACGAAAAAAGTTTATGAAATGAGAATTTTCAAACAAGAAGGCCCATGATTTGCATACGCATCTAAATCTCTTGAGAGATTTCAAAGATAACATAGAAAAAAATGGAAAATACAATATCTTGATGTAAGTGATTTATAACCTTCGAAATCAATTTATTGTCATGTTCTCATCTTTCGCCATTGCTTAGACGTTGCAATGTCAACAAACCCAATAAAATCAATCCAACAACAAAACCACCTATAACCACTATATTAAAACACCATAACCAAAAATTTATATTCATTTACCATACCTCCAAATATAACCTTATCTTACAAAATCATCAAACATGTTTCCTTTGGATCAATTGATTTCTTTTATTAGTTAATTTTTATCATCGTCCAATTTATAGACCAATGAACCTATTGACATTTTCTAATAATAAACCCATTTCCTAGTCAAGGAAAGCTCGTTTAATAATTTAACGAACATGTAATATATTAATTATAATATTGAATGTGAATTCAACGTAATTATTTGGATAAAACATTTGAGCTAAGATAATCTCACCTCGTGATATAATCACATGCTACAAAATCATCATCCAAATTTGCTTTCAATTAATTGATATTTTTATTAATTAATGATCATCACCATCCAATTTATACACCAATAAAAATATTGATACTTTTTCTTATAATACTATTTATATGCATGACAAGAAAAAAAGAAAATTTTGAATTCACCTATAATATTGTCACGTTCTCATCTTTCACCATTGCTTATACGCTGCAATGTCAACAAACCCAATAGAATCAATCCAACAACAAAACCACCTATAACCACTATATTAAAACACCATAACCAAAAATTTATATTCATTTACCATACCTCCAAATATAACCTTATCTTACAAAATCATCAAATATGTTTCCTTTGGATCAATTGATTTCTTTTATTAGTTAATTTTTATCATTGTCCAATTTATAGACCAATGAACCTATTGACATTTTCTAATAATAAACCCATTTCCTAGTCAAAGAAAGCTCGTTTAATAATTTAACGAACATGTAATATATTAATTATAATATTGAATGTGAATTCAGCGTAATTATTTGGATAAAACATTTGAGCTAAGATAATCTCACCTCCTAATATAATCACATGCTACAAAATCATCATCCAAATTTGCTTTCAATTAATTGATATTTTTGTTAATTAATGATCATCACCATCCAATTTATACACCAATAAAAATATTGATACTTTTTCTTATAATACTATTTATATGCATGACAAGAAAAAAGAAAATTTTGAATTCACCTATAGTATGCTTGTAGTAGTTATACAGATAAGTAAAAAATAGATTACAAAAACAAATATGAATGATATTTATCCGTTAATATATATTCAAACAATTCTAAATATATATTAAAATGGTTTAGCGTCATGACAAAATCCATAATATCGAAATATTAACTATAAAATCAAGTGAAGCCTTTAAATATATATTATAAAAATAATGTATCGATGAAATAAATAATTACAACATTTTAAGTAACATATTCATTAATAACTATATTAAGGTATAACATATAGAAAGTTATGTATGTTGATCCATAAAATGTCAATGTTAGCAATTATATTAATTTTCGTAGATTGTTATTAAATATGATAGATAAATCCAATGAATTTTGTAAATACTTTATTATAACTAATCTCATATATTAGAATTTTACCATTGATTCCTAAATTCGTAAAGTATGGAGAAGAGAAGTAAATAATTGTTTATAGAAATTGTGATAGTAAATAGAAATAAAATAAAGCAAATACTAAATAATTGTTTTTATTAATTAGAACCACATAGTTTTCAGCAGTTATAGAAACACAGTACAAGAGAAATTTAGATAAATCTCGTACAACAACATAACACACACTAGTTGGTCAGCTCAGTAGACCAACAGAACTATTTAGTTTTTTAATTATTTATTTTTATAAATTAATTATATTTATATTATTACGGAAACCTTAGAGACGGTACAGGAAGCGTCTCGAATTCACAGTCGGAGTAACGGATGTTAGCACAGTTGATGTATTGGGGGATAGTGTTTGTGTTCAAACATAATCTTACTTCAACTAAATCCCCCTTAATACATTTTAGTTGTGGTCTAACACCCAGTGATGCTCTTAGGACTGAGATGACCTGGTGTATAGGGTAAAGGGCACCATGTGATATTCCTGCATTTTCTAATATTTTTGCAAGATCATTCCTTGCATAAATATCTAATGTCAGCTTAAAGTAGTCAAGCTGTTGCAGATTAGAACAGGTTCCATGCTTCCACCACTCGTGTTTCCAGAACTCTCCGTTTTTCTTGTTTCCCCCGAAATAACTTGGCCAAACTCGCTCAAGTTCACCATCTATAGGTTTGATCTAATAAAATAAATGAACAAAATATCATCTCTTCAATATCATATCAAAATATAATTATTAAGAAATGGAAAACCTTACCATGGAAAGATCCAGTGGCGTCCTTGTGCACTGTAATGGCGGTGACCAGCGGTACGTAGATGGCCATAAACCATGAACCGTGAATTTATACGGTTTCGGTACTGTTGCCGCACACTGTTCATGCATGCAAAATCCTGGTGGCCAAGTTTGAGCAATCATCCAGTAATCAAATCCATTACTGGAATCATACAAAAAAACAGATACTGTAAATATAAAAATCAAGTAATTCATTGTAGATACGATGTGTGGACGCTACTGCATACTCATCTCATCTCAATTTATAAGCTGTAAATTTACTAAACCAATACCAATAAATTTGGTATGCTGAAATTCGGCCTACATTTTACATAACACGTGCCTCTTACTATACATTGCAGAAGAAAGAGATTGAACCATCCAAATAAAATTATAAAAATTTATTCAGATCTACAAAGAGAGCATAGTTTGATGGAAGAATTTATTCAGAAATTAAAAGAAAGAACGAGAGAATCATTACATAGTTAACCAAAACCAAAATATTTGGCATACTGAATTTTTTGGCTTGCATTTTTCTTCAGATTCAACCGTTACTGGAACCTATGTCTACTTCTTATTATACCAAATATAAAAATGATTTCATTGGCATATATATGTTAACATGTTACGTGTCCCTATAAGCTATAGTACTCCCTACAAATAATCTTTCAGAAAACTAATCATTTTGTAATAGTTCTCTTACAATAAATAAAAATAAATTTAATTAAACTTATTATGTTAGAAATGTATTTTGACCAGTTTATATATTAATATTTATAAATTAAATAAAAATGTATCAGTAATTTTATGATAACATATTTTTTAAATATACAATTATTTTGAAACCAAAATTTTATATATATTAAAACTGTGAAGAAAAAGTTTGTGCGAATTTGAAATTATATATGCAGGCAAAATATCTTATTTAATTTAAAAATTTACCGAAAGTTTTTTTTATAATATTTTCTAGGATATCAACTATGAATTTTACTTTTACAGATAATTAATTATCTATGAGTAAGTTCTACCAATTAAAATTTTTAAAATAATTTTTAAAAAAATTCAATAAAATATTACAATTTTTTGTTATAAAAGCTCTAAGGAAGTCTTTGTATTTCAGTATATCATCACATGGTTTAATCTTGAAAACTCTTTAACAATTATTTGTATTAGCAATATTACCTGATTTTAAATAATTTAATCTCATACATTTATCTATCATGAATATAACTTTTTAAATTAAAATTTAATTTTTCACGAAATTTAGTATAAAACGAAAATGAAAATATGAAAGAAGAATGATGTTTATCGAAGGTTAAAGTTTCTGTCATGATGTTCACATAAAAATTTGATAAAGAAAAAATTATAAAAAAAAATCAAAGAGGTGATCTCATAAAAACAATAATAAATTATAAATAAATAAAAAAGAATTTAGAGAAGAGAAATAAAATTTAAAATTTGAAATTCAAATAAATATATATTAAAAGAAACAATCCAGCAATTTTAGACATGTGTTTTATTATATTTTATTTATATTGTTCGAAAGAGATAAAAAATATAATATATTAATTATTTAAATTTAAGAAATTATAATTAAAATAAAAATATTATTAATATTTAATATTTATTAACCTATCATTATTAATAGTTGTATTACAGAATTTATACTTTCTTGTTTTTTATAAAATAATAATATATTACTGGAAAAACGTCTCTAAAATTTAGTGAGAATAATATTGATTTAAGATGTTTGACTCTATTTTCATATTTTTCTTAGTATTAAAAAGACCTTGTTTACTTTATTTTCTTAAATTATATTCATACATTTTTTTCATAAAATTATAATGCAAAATAAATAAATAAATAAATGTATATATTATCGATATATCAAAGGATTTTTTAGTTTTCATATACATTTGATGCAAAATTGATAAATCAAGATAAATTTATAATAATCAATGATAATTCTGATAAGAAAAAAACTAGCTATTTATTTCTTCAATGGAAAGAAGACTTTCCTTATATATTACTAATTTGGATGAATTTAGTTTTTTCCAACACCAAATTTCTCAATCATGTGGGTACTTAAATCCAACCAAACTAATTCACCATCATATGTTTGGAATAGCATATTGCCCATATTCTCTTGCTCCAACAAGACGAGCAATGCAAGGTGAGAGATCGAGAACGAAAATTTTTGCCCATGTTTCCTTCTTACCGAGTTCAACCAAAATTGATATATAAAATGTAGTTGAATTTCCATACTTCGACATCACAGTGATAGACCCATTTAAGACCAATAAATACCAATAGATATAATGATCAAAATTATCATAGGTTTGGATAGATATCTCTAAGGGCATGAGAGTATTATATTACTAAAAAAACGTCTTTAAAATTTAGTGAGAATAATATTGATTTAAGATGTTTGACTCTATTTTCATATTTTTCTTAATATTAAAAAGACCTTGTTTACTTTATTTTCTTAAATTATATTCATACATTTTTTTCATAAAATTATAATGCAAAATAAATAAATAAATAAATGTATATATCTAAGAAAGATGTTTATGAGTTTATGAGTTCATAATATTTCTAAGAAAGAAAACAAAAGATTAATTTTCTGAGCAAAGAGGTTATTGTTCCTTGCTAAACGTATTATGGTTCTTTTAGAACCTAATTGTTCTTTCTTCTTCTTATATACTCACCCATTAAATTTGACTGAAACTATTTCCAAGGGAACAACATTGTTTCTGCAATTGAAATCACAATAATCTATCTCAACCAACTTTCAAGCACTATATCAGATAGCATATCGAGTGTAAGTTGGTTAACCACTCAAATTTGTCCTCCAATTAATCAGTTTCCAACCCCTATCAATCATTTTGTTTACACTGACAACATTTCTGTGGAACTCCATTGCAAAAATCATCTTTTGCTTCTTCCTACACTTTACTTATCATGGTTCCTTTGTTAAAACAGATTTTCAGTCCCTAAAAAGCAATGAGAGTGGGAGTCATGGTGCAGAAATTTAAGACACATCTAGAATTTAGAGAGATGATACAACTACACTTTATTCTCTCCATTACTATACTTTTAGGAAAATAAATGAAATGCAACTATATACTGGAGAGTATCATTTATTTCCTCAAAAGCATAGTAATGAAAAAAATAGAGAGGGTCTCTTCTTATATCTGAAAGGGTACACACAGTTCTACTTTCCTTGCTTCCCGATGAACACCAAACAGACCCTAACAATGTGGAGGATGTGAAACAAGAGAACAACTTCTAACAAGAAGGAGTCATAAAATGGAAGCTGGTTTTACACTTTATTTTCTTAAATTATATTCATACATTTTTTTCATAGAATTATAATGCAAAATAAATAAATAAATAAATAAATAAATGTATATATTATCGATATATTAAAGGATTTTTTAGTTTTCATATACATTTGATGCAAAATTGATAAATCAAGATAAATTTATAATAATCAATGATAATTCTGATAAGAAAAAAAACTAGCTATTTATTTCTTCAATGGAAAGAAAACTTTCCTTATATATTACTAATTTGGATGAATTTAGTTTTTTTCCAACACCAAATTTCTCAATCATGTGGGTACTTAAATCCAACCAAACTAATTCACCATTGTTAAATAGTAATCAAATCATATAACGGTTTTGTTCTTTTTTCTGTTTTTACCGTTTGACAGTTTGACCGTATAAATACCTTGTATTCATTTCTTTGAAATATGAGAAAAGTCAATCTCTTGTTTTCTCTATCTCTGTATTCCTCTGGTTGTTTTTACTGCTGAAGGTGTGTCCCTGTTCTAACAAATTGGTATCATAGAGCTAGGTTCGGAGGGGCCAAGCAAGTTGAAAGGTGGTGCGTCGAACATTCAGAGAAGTGATCTCATGGCTGTTACGGGAATACCAGGAAGTCTTCCTATCTTTGATGGGAAAGACTATGATGACTGGTGTGTCAAGATGGATGCAATTCTTGGATATCAAGATGTTGATGAGATTGTTAAGGATGGGTTTAAAGAGCCTATCAAGAATGCAAGTGATGAACAGAAAGCGATGTTCAGAGAAAACAAGAGAATGGACTGTAAAGCAAGGGTTCTGCTGCATCAATGTGTATCACCCAGTATATTTCAAAAAATTTCGAAAGCCGCCACATCAAAGGAGATCTGGGATATATTAAGCAATGGATATGGTAATTCTGGAAAAATAAAAAAGGTGAAGCTTCAGTCACTAAGAAGACAATATGAATTGCTTTCAATGACAGAGCAGGAATCTGTGGCAGAGTATTTTAATAAATTGCAAGTGGTGACTAATGCTATGCGGGCTTGTGATGAAAAGATAGAAGATTCAAAGATTGTAGAGAAAGTGTTGCGAACGTTGAACCCTCGCTTTGATCACATTGTGGTTGCTATTGAAGAGTCAAAAAATCTTGAAGATATGACGGTAGAGGAACTTCAAAATTCCTTGGAAGCACATGAGCAACGAATTGTTGAAAGAAGAAATGTTGAAAGAACCAGCTGATCAAGCTCTTCAAGCCGAGCCAATCAACAGCGAAATAGAGGACGTGGTGGAAAGTATTCACGTGGAAGATCTAAGGAGGGAAGAGGTAGAGGCGGACATATAGAGTGGTCTGAAAATTCTAATGACAGCAACTCTGAACAGAAGAATAATCAGGTACAAAGAGGTGGAAGACAATCTAGAGGAAGAGGTAGGAGAAATCTTGACAAAAGAAAAGTTCAATGTTACAATTGTGACAAGTTTGGTCACTATGCAGCTGAGTGTTGGCATAATAATGGTGTTACAAACAAGAAAGACAAGAAGAGTGATGAAGCGCACTTGGCCCAAGATGAAGACAGTTCTGATTCGGATCAAGTATTACTAATGGTTACTACAAACAGTGATAGTGATATGTCTTCGTGGTATCTTGACACTGGTTGTTCGAACCATATGACAGGAAATAGAGATTGGATAATTGATCTTGATTCAACGGTGAAAAGCAGTGTCAGATTTGCAGATAATAACACCATCACAACAGAGGGAATTGGCAAGGTTGTGATCACACGAAAGGATGGTAAGACAGCATACATGCATGATGTGTTGTTCGTTCCCTCAATGCAGCACAATTTACTGAGTCTAGGGCAGTTACTTGAAAAGGGTTATTCTATGATTATGCAGCAGAATCACATTGAAGTCTATGACTCTAGCCAAAGGTTATTACTGAAAGCACCTTTATCAAGAAATAGAACATTCAAAATTAATCTTGATGCTACTGCAATTCAATGCTTGTCTTCTATAAATGTTGAAGAAGAGAGTTGGCTTTGGCATTTTAGATTTGGGAACTTAAACTTTAAAAGCCTAAACTTGTTAAGTAGTGAAAAAATGGTAAAAGGGTTGCCATTGGTACATCACCCGCAGAAGACGTGTGAATGTTGTTTGATTGGGAAACAACCAAGGAAGAAATTCAAGGTTACTGCACTAAAAAGAGCAAAACATCCTCTTAATGTTGTCCATTCAGATGTCTGTGGCCCGTTTGAAACATCTTCTCTAGGAGGTAATAAATACTTCCTAACTTTTATTGATGAATACACTAGGAAAGTGTGGCTGTATCTGATAAAAGAGAAGAAAGAGGTATTTTCTGTGTTTGTTAAATGGCTTGCTAAAGCTGAGAGGCAGTCTGGTTGTAGTTTGAAGATTTTCAGAACTGATGGTGGAGGAGAGTTTAATTCCAATGAGATGAATGAGTTTTGCGAATTAAAAGGGGTTGAGCATGAGATCACAGCCCCCTATACACCCCAACATAATGGCCTGGCGGAAAGGAGAAACAGAACTTAACTTTATTGTAGACCCCAAATCTTGCCCGGGCTCCAAATAAAGTCAGAAGATCCCCTATTTTGAAGACGGCTGAAGCCTAACAAGCCACTAGGAGAGACTATTAGGCTCCCGTACCAAGATAGGAAGATTTTTTGGCCGAAAAATAAGTTTTCTCGCCTCGAAGGGACGAGACCGCCTTCTGGATGACCCAGACCGCCGTTTCGCCTCGCGTAGCAAGCGAGACCGGGGTCTCGTCTAACGAGACCGGGGTCTCGTTGCCTACGAAAACGAGACCGCGGTCTCGTTCACTCAAACCGGGGTCTCATTGCCTACGAAAACGAGACGGCGGTCTCGTTCACCCAAACCGGGGTCTCGTTGACTACGAAAACGAGACCGCGGTCTCGTTCAGCCAAACCGGGGTCTCGTTGACTACAAAAACGAGACGGCGGTCTCGTTCACCCAGACGGCGGTCTCGTTGCCAGTAAAGAACGAGACGGCGGTCTCATTGGACGAGACGGCAGTCTCGACCCTGTCAGACGAGACCGGCGGTCTTGCCATCTGACAGCGCAAAAACCTATAAATAGGGGCTCTCCCCCCCTCATTTCCACACACCACAGCTGCATAGCTCTCCCTTCTCTCTAAAACTTCTCTCTAGAATCCCTCCGACGCATTTCCGGAGTTTCTGAGTGCTTTCAAGAGTGATTTTTCGGCGTTCGAGAGGTTTTCCGACGCCTTGTAGAGTGAAGGGCTGCCATAAAGCACCCTATTTTTCCAAGAGAATTAATATAAAGCGTGCTTCGGAGGTTCAAATTCTCTCCTTCCACCTTTACCGCTTTTATTTTAAATTATGTAGTAGACAGTAGGGCCATGTAGTCATACTTTTAAATTCCGCAGAATAAATAAAAAAGGGCAAAAGTGTGTTTTTCTAGTTTATCAATAAAAATAAGCCGGCCTATCATAGGGAACCCGAAAGGGGCGTCGTAAAGGGACTAATGCTCCCTTTACACGTAACCAACTCCCTTACCCAACTCTGGTTCTAATGACCAAAGTTGGTTTTCGAAAACCAACGCCTTTTTAAAACCCCTTTTCCGATGTTTATGGTAAAAATATCGGTGGCGACTCCATAGAACCCAAAATAAATAAGTCCTTGGGTTAGCCCGGTTGTCGGACAACTCAAAGACACTTTTCGAAAACCTCATTTTTAGGTTAGCCCGGTTATCGGACAACCTAAGGACGTTGTAACCACCAATAAAAACGCGAAAACAAGAGGGTCGATAAAACCATCGCGTCGCTCCGACCGCCTCGTTTTTGACGGCGGTGACAGATGGCGACTCCACTGGGGAAGCCTAGAGAGTTAATCCCATTTAGTGATGGGCCGGCTTAAACAATAAATAAACCAAGAAAATAACACTTTTGCCCTTAACTTGTATTTATAACATGTTTTATTGATTGGCTTTCAATAAACTGTTGTTTGTTCATATTTACGCGATTGATTGAAATATAAACTGCACACAATCCCTTGCACACTACAGTTCCTCCTATACCCGGGGGCAAGTGAGATAACCATAGGGAGTGGGTGGCAGGTACGGTTCGCTGCAGTTAGGGCCGTGTGCCCACCAGTGTGATCGGAAACCACCACTCAAGGTGATAACCTTCCTCTTTTGGCAACAAGACCGACTCTGACCTTAGTGTTGAGCATGGTCGGACGACTGGAGAGTGGGGACCCTATAATGGGGGCACCTTGGGGGCCTTAGCCTGGTGAGAACAGTTAGAACCTACCCTAAACCAATGCACTTTTCTGCAGGAAAACCCTACCTCGTGATAAAAACGGAATCTCGCCTGTTCAGGGATGATCGAATTGTGTGCGCATATGCTTGTTGCATTTGTATGTTGCATAGCATAAACAAACAACAGAACAAAATCACCAAAAAAAAAATAATATATTTTACAAATAAACACCCTTATCTCGGACAGTCTGCCTTTTAGCTAGCCTGGTTTCAGGTTCTTTGTAAGCTAAGTAGCCACGCAGTTCCGACAGAAGAGATAAGGGACACTAAAATATCCTTTCGCATAAAGCCACATTTTATCTCGGACAGTCTGCCTTTTAGCTAGCCTGGTTTCAAGTTCTTTGTAAGCTAAGTAGCCACGCAGTTCCGACAGAAGAGATAAAAGGCTATAAAATAAAAAGCAATAAAAATCAAAATAAAAATCCAAAATAAAATAATAACAATAAAACATTCATAAAATAATTTTGACAAAGTCGTATCATTCATATTACATCATAAGTGGAAAAACCAAGAGAGAAAAATAAATGCATAAGGAAAGTATGCATACGCATCGTTTTAATAAATCCCTCAAAAATGAGTCTTAGAGGCGTTTTTTGGGAAAATTACTGGGCCAAATCCCCTACGGGTATTTGCAGCCTCGTTCTTCACCCTTTTCTCTTCGATTTGATATATTGTGCGTCTAAATCGGACATCCCAGTCAAAAGTTATGCCACTTTGAACATCTGCTGCCCTTTTGTACTGGTGCATGCATAAATACATTCATTCTAGGGAGCACTAGATATCCCTAAGACAATGGCGAAAGAGGCCCCGAGCACATTTGTGACCTTCGCGACAAGGAAGGAACAAGTGTACTAAGATGTGATGGTGATTGCCATTATACTTGTCAAAATCTATGATGGGGAATGAACCATTACACCGAGGTGGGTAGGATACCCCACAAAGTGTAAGCTTTAAGGAGGATACCTAAGCCATTATCTTAAGGAATATCCATCTCATATATCATTCAATAAAAATCTTTTTGCATTCTATAAAGTGGCTGGTATTCTTCATGCCCTCATCCGCATACAAAAAAAAAAAAAAACACAAAATCCCAAACACTATCATACATCATGTTAGAAAATAAAACATGATAATGTTTAGGAAAAAACAAACACTTGCATACATGCATCCACCAAACTTCATCCTCATAACATCATCTAGAAGTAGGCGGTTGAAGAAAGTGGACATTCCTCAATACCATGTGAAGAGGATAAGGCATTCGCAAGCCATGCACGGGAAGTCAAAATAAAAATAAAGGAAAATTCTAACCTGCCTATGGGTTCATTTAGGCTTCTCCGCTTTTCATTCAAAAAAGATGTACTTCAAAACATTGCATTGAGGAATGTACACTGTCTGGATGAAACAAATAAAATTGTTTGTCTCAACCGTCTACTACATTCATGAATTGCATCCATAAATTGCATTCATTCTCACTTTAATAAAAAGATAATAAAAAGAAAGGATTAGTCAA
The DNA here is from genome assembly GCA_963425845.1 of Sphenostylis stenocarpa. NCBI lineage: Eukaryota > Viridiplantae > Streptophyta > Magnoliopsida > Fabales > Fabaceae > Sphenostylis > Sphenostylis stenocarpa. Next base: position 3,993,109 of record OY731404.1, on the reverse strand, counting down.
TGTGTTTTCCACAAATCGAAGTAAGATGGAGAGTAAGCCTTTCGTCATCAAGTTCTCCCCAATGGTTGATCCGCCCAAGGAGGATAACAAGCCTGAACCATTGGATATCCAAGTTAATAAGGGAGAGGGGGCAAGGATGTCAAGGATGTCATCGCGTTTGTTCATGCCTCCCACATCAATAAAGTCGTACCATTGAGATGAGCAGAAACGTCTTCCATCAATAAAGATATCTCTAGCATAGCCGGCATTTGGGGGCAAAATTAAAAGTGAAAGAATCTACACCCCCAGGAGCTATAAGACAATACTCCCAAGAATAAAGGAGAAATAAAAAGATCGAAGAAAAAATCCAAAAGGAAACTGAAGAGATGTTGGATTCTCGACGCTGAGGCAATTCACGATGCTCCGTCAAAGAGACAAACTCAGGGTAGGCGACAAGCTAGTCACAGTTTGGGCTAGAGATGACATTCAGATCAGCAAATCGTCTGCCCTACCTTGAATGGATGCGACGGAAGAAGACATTTGAAATATCTTTTGCCAAAAAAGACTTCCCCAACAATATGAAGGTAACCCATATATGGATATCACCCAAACCAAGGGCCCATTAGAAACTCTCAAGGAATAAGGGAGCCACCGGATTTTAAAGACAATCCTTTGAAGCATAATCCTACAAAGGATCAAGCTGCACAGAAAAAAGGGAAGTCTCCCCTCTGCACCTCAAATCAGATTTTCCCAAACAGAGGGGTTCAAGCGTCAAAAGCGACTTTAGTCATTAGGTGTTCTCCTTCTGATTCTTAGGGTTATAAATCCAATGACTATTAGAGATTACTCCTCGGGGCCAGCCCGACCCCCGAGCATTGTAGGGCACATATTTCCCTATTAATTACAAAGAATGTCATTCTTACTATATGCTTCTCTTCTTGCTATTCATGTCTAAACCTCATTAATAACCACGTTTAAGCAAACGTTTTCAAAAGTGCGTCAAAGTAATCAAAATGCGCCATTGACCAAAATAAAAATCAAATCCATCATCACTGATTGACTAGAAACACAAAATAAAGTTTCACCTCGTCATAAATAAAGACGTGTTTCGCCAATGTTGTACAAAAAGAAAACAAAAATCAAAAGAAGCCCATAAAAGCTAAAGGCCAAAAAAGAAAGGGCAAAATACCCGGTAGGAAACCCACCAAAGGGGGCTACGCAAAAGTTAGGGTAAACCCGCTAGGAAACCCGAACAACCATAAAGGGTAGCCTAGGCAAAAATTAGGGTTACAAAATAAAGTCCTCCCTAGGTTTCCCAAAGCAAGAAAAAAGAAACCTAGACAAAATTTAGGACAAAACAAAAAACAACATCCTAGACTGAAAACCCAAAGGGCGGACTAGGGAAGTCAATCAGTCATGAACAAGCGCCATAGAATAAGACGTCACTCCATAAACAAAACGTTGTTTAAACTAGCCTAAACACTCTAACCCACCTTGGCTAGCCGTGCTTACAAAAATCATTTTTGTCAAAATAAAACAATTCTAAAACACAAGCCTTCGAATTGAACATCATCTTCCTTCTTTTCTCTTGACCCTTACTACTACGGCATTCAAGTAATTAGTAGGGAAATGTGGAGATAGTAATCAATAGGAGGATCGACATCCCCAAGGAAAGGGAGGGGCGCACTGACATGGCAAGTCGCTCTACAATTAACAACAATCATTCTTCGGTTATGAAAAAATCGAGACGACAAAATGGGTAAAGCCTTTCCCTGTCGACGAAAGCACATAACGTCAGAGGCTCATCAGAAGTAAAAGCACATTGGCTAATCCTTTTGAAAAATTAATTGAAATAGTATTATAGGATGCATATCACCAACATTGCATGCATATGATAGGCTCCTATCTCTCAAAAAAAAAGAAGATAAAGAAAAAAAATAATGCCTGCTAGGAGATTCTTAGGCAAAAGTTAGGGTAGCCTGCTAGATCAAAAACCCGCAAAGGGCGGTCTAGGCAAAAGTTAGGGCATTCATAAAAAAGGAAAAAGCCCGCTAAGATATCCTAGGCAAAAATTAAGGCAGCCCGCTAGATCGAAAACCCGCAAAGGGCGGTCTAGGCAAAAGATAGGGCTAAACCAAAAAATGAATAAAAGAGAAGGACCCTTCATCATAATCATAAAAAAAGCCCAGCAGGAGAATGCCAGTCACTTTTCCAGATGCACCAATCAAAAAGAATAGATTGCATTTAGGGCATCCACACACGAGTAGTCGCACAAAACGACTTTGTCAATGTCAAAAATGGAAAAAATAAAAATCACTTCAAATAAAAAACAAAAACGAAAAGCATTCATGCATATAAGGAGACTAGCTCCATGATTGTGATTGAAAACAGGATTACTGAAACCGAGTCTCCAAAATGAAGCCTTCAAGAAAATGGAGCAAGTTGTCAATCAAGCAACTCATCAAAATAAGAGCTTCCAAAAATCAAGAGCTCCAGCTACCATCCTTCTACCCAGAAAAAGAAGGCACATATAAGAAGAAGAGCGAGTTGTCATCATCAAATAAGCTCAAAAGAAATAAGAAGCTTCCAGAACCAAAGCTCCAATCATCACCCAATAAAAGAGGGCACAACCATCAGACATCATAAAAGAAAAGCCGACGGAAAGGCTTAGTCATCCCCAAAAGGATCCTTGCCTACTACAGAGGCAAAACAAAAACACTCCTCACGGCTCAGCATTACCACCACATGAGCCATCGAGCACACTCACCCAAAGTCTCCTCCACACTCCCCAATGAAGAATAAAGGCTTCAAGAGCCCATCATCATCAACAATCAAAAGAGTCCAAACCAACAAGGGCTCAACAAAAAAGAGAAAAAAAGGAAAAACCTTTCATCCGCAAGCGAATGCCCAAAAGGAAAAGGCCATAGCAGGCCACGAAAAAGCAAATCCCCTACGGATCACAAAAAGAAAGAAAAAAAGCCAGCGTAATAAAAAGAGACTAAAAAGTAAAAAGGCTTACGCGTTATCCCCATAAAAAAGCCAGATTTCAAAATCGCGATAAAAAAGAGATAAATCGTGGAAAAAGGCAAAATCAAATAAAAATCCTAACTTCCAAGAAATCAAATCCCTAAAGCGGGTCACCTCAGAAAAAGGGAAAATCAACAAAAAAGAGGAATCAGAAATTCCATTCCCCCAACAGAACAAGAGTATCGGCAAAGCCATCTCATACCATCAACATCCAACAAGGAGTCAAAACTCCATCCCCTCAAGGGGCAAATCAAAATCTGACCCTCGGGAAGTCAACCAATTCCCCGGTGGATCAACCAAAAAGATCATCCCAGTGAGCCTATTGCAAAGGCAAAACTTCAGGTTCATCCTCAGAATGTCATCTGCCTACGCATAGGCAAGACCTGGCAAGTAAGAGCCAGGCATCCCCATAAGGGAATATCAGCCTAGTCAGAGGCAAAACGAAATGCAGCCAAAAGTCTTCACTTCCGATGAAGCATCTGCCTACTCAGAGGCATTACCAGAAACTCAATAGATATCCGCCTACTCAAGAGGCATCACCAAGATCAACAAATCCCCAGAGGATTCCTGCCTACATAAGAGGCACTCATCAAAAATCCCTGACAACCAGCAAAGTCGGATGATCACTACCAAAAAATCAAAATCAAAGAATCCCCAGCAACCAACAAGCTGGATGAACACCAACAAAATCCCCGACAACCAGCAAAGTCGGATGATCACTACCAAAAAATCAAAATCAAAGAATCCCCAGCAACCAACAAGCTGGATGAACACCAACAAAATTCTCGACAACCAGCAAAGTCGGATGACCACCACAAAAGAACAAAAACAAAGGATCCCCGGCAATCAACAAAAGCCGGACGAACACCAACAAAATCCCCGGCGTGACCCGGATGACTATTCAAGAAATCTGAAAAACAGTCAACTCAACACAAGCAGCACTCTCTAGAGAGATGCGCCTGATCTGCGCCCAAGCCAGATCAGTAAGTCGCACCACCACCCTGATGGGGGGTTCATACCCATCCGGTCCCACACAACGGACCGTACCAGCCTGATGGGGGGTTCATACCCATCCAGTCCCACGCAACGGATCTGCTACTACCGGCTCGATGGGGGGTTTATACTCATCAACCGAAGGATCGGCTACGTCCAGAGTAGTATCCGGAGGTTCTACCAGCCTGATGGGGGGTTTATACTCATCAACCGAAGGATCGGCTACGTCAGGAGTAGTATCCGGAGGTTCCACCACGTGTCCATCGAAGGGATCGGCTACGTCGAAGTAGTATCCCGGAAGTGCACGAGCACGTAAATCATTCCCCGGAGAGTCGGCGCATGAGCTACCCGAGCGATGAGCCGCCACTACCACCGGTCCTACGCGGTGGACCGTACCAGCCGGATAGGGGGTTCATACCTATCAACCAGCACACGAGAAGCGCCTAACCGGCGCATGGGCCACATGAACTGTAAGCCGCCATTACCGCCCTGATGGGGGGCTCGTACCCATCCAGTCCCGCACAACGGACTGCAACTACCAGCCTGATGGGGGGTTTATACTCATCAACCGAAGGATCGGCTATGTCGGAAGTAGTATCCGGAGGTTCTACCACTTGTCCACCAAAGGGTTCGGCTACGTCAGAAACAGTATCTCGGAGGTACATGACCACAACATCTCCCCAGAGGATCATCCGCCACAAGACGGCAGTCCGAAGGGTAACCGGGCAAGAGGGTCAACCCCTTTACCTTCCTATCAATCTGTCTGGCACAACAGGCCAACAGTCGACTAGTCAGGTAAAGGGGGGGCAGCTGTAGACCCCAAATCTTGCCCGGGCTCCAAATAAAGTCAAAAGATCCCCTATTTTGAAGACGGCTGAAGCCTAACAAGCCACTAGGAAGATTTTTTGGCCGAAAAATAAGTTTTCTCGCCTCGAAGGGACGAGACCGCCTTCTGGATGACCCAGACCGCCGTTTCGCCTCGCGTAGCAAGCGAGACCGCCGTCTCGTCTAACGAGACCGGGGTCTCGTCTAACGAGACCGGGGTCTCGTTGCCTACGAAAACGAGACCGCGGTCTCGTTCACCCAAACCGGGGTCTCATTGCCTACGAAAACGAGACGGCGGTCTCGTTCACCCAAACCGGGGTCTCGTTGACTACGAAAACGAGACCGCGGTCTCGTTCAGCCAAACCGGGGTCTCGTTGACTACAAAAACGAGACGGCGGTCTCGTTCACCCAGACGACGGTCTCGTTGCCAGTAAAGAACGAGACGGCGGTCTCGTTGGACGAGACGGCGGTCTCGTTGGACGAGACGGCGGTCTCGACCCTGTCAGACGAGACCGGCGGTCTCGCCATCTGACAGCGCGAAAACCTATAAATAGGGGCTCTCCCCCCCTCATTTCCACACACCACAGCTGCATAGCTCTCCCTTCTCTCTAAAACTTCTCTCTAGAATCCCTCCGACGCATTTCCGGAGTTTCTGAGTGCTTTCAAGAGTGATTTTTCGGCGTTCGAGAGGTTTTCCGACGCCTTGTAGAGTGAAGGGCTGCCATAAAGCACCCTATTTTTCCAAGAGAATTAATATAAAGCGTGCTTCGGAGGTTCAAATTCTCTCCTTCCACCTTTACCGCTTTTATTTTAAATTATGTAGTAGACAGTAGGGCCATGTAGTCATACTTTTAAATTCCGCAGAATAAATAAAAAAGGGCAAAAGTGTGTTTTTCTAGTTTATCAATAAAAATAAGCCGGCCTATCATAGGGAACCCGAAAGGGGCGTCGTAAAGGGACTAATGCTCCCTTTACACGTAACCAACTCCCTTACCCAACTCTGGTTCTAATGACCAAAGTTGGTTTTCGAAAACCAACGCCTTTTTAAAACCCCTTTTCCGATGTTTATGGTAAAAATATCGGTGGCGACTCCATAGAACCCAAAATAAATAAGTCCTTGGGTTAGCCCGGTTGTCGGACAACTCAAAGACACTTTTCAAAAACCTCATTTTTAGGTTAGCCCGGTTATCGGACAACCTAAGGACGTTGTAACCACCAATAAAAACGCGAAAACAAGAGGGTCGATAAAACCATCGCGTCGCTCCGACCGCCTCGTTTTTTACGGCGGCGACATTGATATGACTAGATGCATGATGAAAGGTAAAGGATTACCAAACTGTTTTTGGGGAGAAGCTGTAACCACAGCTGCCTTTATACTAAACAGGAGTCCAACAAAGAAGATGAAGAATGTTACACCTGAAGAGGCATGGTCTGGACATAAACCTATGGTGCACCACTTTCGAATATTTGGCTCTATCTGTCACAGACACATACCAGATGAAAAGAGGAAGAAATTAGATGATAAGAGTGAAACCTTGATTCTGATGGGATATCATCCAACTGGTGCATACAAATTGTTCAATCCTGCTTTGAATCAAGTGATCATAAGTAGAGATGTAGTGGTGGATGAAGCTGCAAAATGGGATTGGGAGAGTCAACCAAGTTCACAGAAAATACCGTGTTTTCTAGAAGAGAAAGAAAGAAATTATAATGGCGCTGATGTAGTTAAATTGTCTGCTGTCAGAAAATCTCAAAGGATCAGATTCCCTTCTACCCGATTAACTGATCATGTATTACTCGGTGATAATGAAATCAACAATGATGGAGAGTTGGTGCACTTTGCTTTTTTCATTGATTCAGAACCTGTAAGCTGGAAAGAAGCAATTGGTGTTAAAGAGTGGAAAAATGCTATGATTGAAGAGCTTGAAGCCATAGAAAGAAACAGAACTTGGAAACTAACAGATCTTCCGAAAGACAAACATCCTATTGATGTGAAATGGGTGTTTAAACTAAAGCTGAAAACTGATGGAACAGTGGCCAAGCACAAATCCAGGTTGGTAGCAAAAGGCTTTCTGCAAAAACCAGGCGTTGACTTCACGGATGTATTTGCTCCTGTTGCAAGGCTTGAAACTGTGAGACTTGTTGTGGCTGTTGCTAGCTGGAGAAGTTGGACTATATGCCAACTTGATGTTAAATCTGCTTTTCTTAATGGACCATTAGAAGAAGAAGTGTATGTGAGGCAACCACCAGGATTTGAAAAAGTTGGAAGTGAACATCAAGTCTACAGACTCAATAAGGCCTTATACGGTCTTAAACAAGCTCCTAGAGCTTGGAACAAGGTGATTGATGCATTCCTACATAAACAAGGTTTTGTGAAGAGTTCAGTTGAGTATGGCTTGTATATAAAAAAATCAAAAGGTGAAGGAGTGTTACTGATTTGTCTCTATGTAGATGACTTGCTTGTAACAGGAGATAAACAGCAAGAAATTGAGAAGTTCAAATCAGAGATGAAAGCTACATTTGATATGACAGATTTAGGTATTCTCAACTATTTTTTGGGTCTTGAATTTATTCATACATCACATGGAATTCTGATGCATCAGAAGAAGTATGCGAATGAGATTTTAAAGAAGTTCAACATGTCGAATGTAATCCAAGTACCTATACCAGTCATGGTAAATTTGAGGTTGATCGAAGAAATTGAAGAAGAAGAAGTTGATGCGAGTGTTGTATAGACAAATCACTGGATCATTAAGATACTTATGCAATAGCGAGGCCGGATATATGTTACGGTGTTGGGTTAATTAGCGGGTTCATGAACAGGTCCAAGATTATCACACATGGCGACGAGAAAAACATATACTAAGGTATATAAAAGGAACAACTAGCCTTGGGTTGTTCTTCCCGAAAAGGTCTGCGAGAACACGGTGAAGATGAAAACGTGTTGGAAGCTTGGTCGATTCTGATCGGTGTGGTGATAAGGTAGAAAGGAAGAGTACCTATGGTTATTTGTTCAAATTTATGAATGCACCAGTTTCTTGGTGTTCTAAGAAACAAAACGTGGTGGCACTCTCTTCATGTGAAGCTGAGTATATTGCTGCAGTTTATTAACCTATCATTATTAATAGTTGTATTAAAAAATTTATACTTTCTTGTTTTTTATAAAATAATAATATATTACTGGAAAAACGTCTCTAAAATTTAGTGAGAATAATATTGATTTAAGATGTTTGACTCTATTTTCATATTTTTCTAGTATTAAAAAGACCTTGTTTACTTTATTTTCTTAAATTATATTCATACATTTTTTTCATAAAATTATAATGCAAAATAAATAAATAAATAAATGTATATATTATCGATATATCAAAGGATTTTTTTAGTTTTCATATACATTTGATGCAAAATTGATAAATCAAGATAAATTTATAATAATCAATGATAATTCTGATAAGAAAAAAAACTAGCTATTTATTTCTTCAATGGAAAGAAGACTTTCCTTATATATTACTAATTTGGATGAATTTAGTTTTTTTCCAACACCAAATTTCTCAATCATGTGGGTACTTAAATCCAACTAAACTAATTCACCATCATATGTTTGGAATAGCATATTGCCCATATTTCTTGCTCCAACAGGACGAGCAATGCAAGGTGAGAGATCAAGAACGAAAATTTTTGCCCATGTTTCCTTCTTACCGAGTTCAACCAAAATTGATATATAAAATGTAGTTGAATTTCCATACTTCGACATCACAGCGATAGACCCATTTAAGACCAATAAATACCAATAGATATAATGATCAAAATTATCATAGGTTTGGATAGATATCTCTAAGGGCATGAGAGTCGTATAACACACCTCATTGCTCAATTCATACGACACCAAATATTCTTTACTACCATTTTGATGACCAAACCAATGACATATTCCATCCAAGTACAACTGTTGATCACAAAAAGAAGAACTGGGAATATCTTCATCAATTTTAAGTTTCCTCCAAGAATTACTTCTTAGGCTATACATCTCCCATAAGGATTCACACATGTTATAATCATCAGGGTATTCATCATCTTCATTTAATGGATAGACATCATCTTCATTCAATGAGTTATCATATTCATTCCATGCATTTGGGTTCTGATCGTCCCATTCATCCAAATTATTTGTAAAATAATTTACATTCCTAATCACCTTATAATCATCTCTAATAGAATCATAGCCATATCCTTGATAGCTAATGAGTGGAGAAATATAATATGGTACAGATTTTATTCGACTGGGAGGAACGACCTTTAACTTACCTGTAGCAGGGTTCCACAAATACAATATTTCACTATCCCCTGAGTGGAGGCAAAAAATTCCATTAATACTAGAATTACCCAAAATATACCAACCTAAAGTATGTTTCTCTAAAACTTCATTTGGCCATTGTAGTTTGTCCATATTTTGCAATCTCTCACCATAAAGTGAAAATAGGGAGGTTTCAGAATAATATTGGTGAAGTATACCGATATTACAAGGAGAGATGTATCGTCATAATAAGAATGATGTTTGGATATAAAATAATTACGAAAAAAGTTCATGAAATGAGAATTTTTAAACAAAAAAGTCCATGATTTGCATACGCATCCAAATCTCTTGAGAGATTTCAAAGATAACTTAGAAAGAATGGAAAATACAATATCTTCATGTAAGTGATTTATAACCTTTGAAATCAATTTATTGTCTACTTTCTCATCTTTCGCCATTGTCTTACAATTGCGTATATTTTGCAATGTTAACAAATCTAATAGAATCAATCCAACAATAAAACCACTTATAACCACTATATTAAGTCAACATAACCAAACATTTATATTCATTCACTGCACCTCCAAATATAACCTCATCTACAAAACCATCAAACATGTTTCTTTTGGATCAATTGATTTCTTTTATTAGTTAATTTATATCACCATTCAATTTATACACCAATGAACCTATTGATATTTTCTAATAATAAACTCATTTTCTAGTGAAGGAAAACTCATTTAATATTTTAAAGAACATGCAATTATATTGTTCGAAAGAGATAAAAAATATAATATATTAATTATTTAAATTTAAGCAATTATAATTAAAGTAAAGATATTATTAATATTTAATATTTATTAACCTATCATTATTAATAGTTGTATTACAGAATTTATACTTTCTAGTTTTTTATAAAATAATAATATATTACTCGGAAAACGTCTCTAAAATTTAGTGAGAATAATATTGATTTAAGATGTTTGATTCTATTTTCATATTTTTCTAGTATTAAAAAGATCTTGTTTACTTTATTTTCTTAAATTATATTCATACATTTTTTTCATAAAATTATAATGCAAAATAAATAAATAAATGTATATATTATCGATATATCAAAGGATTTTTTAGTTTTCATATATACATTTGATGCAAAATTGATAAATTAAGATAAATTTATAATAATCAATGATACCATTTTCAACAACCTATTTAATGACCCGATTGACACCATTTTCAAAAACTCTTACTAATTGCTCCTCAACAACTTGGAGTTTGTCAGCTTGTTGATCAAACTTTGCAGCTCAACAAGGCTATTTTCAATAACTTCAATCTTAGTCTTAGCCATAACTTCAATTGCTTCAACGTTTTCTTTAACCTTAACCTCAGCCTCATCCAGGAGCTTCTCAGCAAGCTCGACCCTCATTATAAAAAGATTATGTTTTTTTCCTTTCAAGGTCATTTATTTGAAGCAAAAAAGATTAATTTTCTTCAACTTTAGAAGATAAAACGGCCTTATGCTCAGACAAAGCAGTTTGGAGTTAATCTTGTTGTTTTCTTAAAGATAAGAATTCCCTAGCCCATTGATCTTCTCCGTAATGCATGTCAGTAATGATCCTTTTCTAGTAATAAACAATTGACATGCTCCAACCCATCATGACTTTGGCAAAATCGAGAGAGTTGAGAGGACCAACCGTTCTAAACATACTAACATCATGAGGATAGGGGAAAACATCACCAAATTTCATACCATTAACGATAAGAGTAATATGCCACAAGGAATCCATATTTGAGTTATTAATTGAAATATGGTTGAGACGATTGAGATAATCATGTGTTCCACAGAGCACGTAGGTCAATGGATGAGGAGAAGCTTCTTGAGGAATCCATGGGCAAGAAGATATTGGTGGAGAGTTATGTCTGGATTCTACATCAACAACAATAACGGTAGTCTTAAAAGAATTAACTTCAACATTGAATTTGGAGGTCCATGCTTGTTTGATATTTACAATTTTCAATTTTTTATGAGCTCATCCAAGTCCTTTAGAAGGATCCTAAGCATTATCCACTTTAGCCCAGGTCTTCTTAGGAGCCATAATTTCTGCAAGAAAGTAGCAGAATTAGAAATTACAAAATTTTAATACAATAAAAATAAGTTATCTTACGTACGAATCAAGTTGTAGGGTCATTGGAAATGAAACAAATTGCATGTCTCTACAATTAATTGGACGAGAAAGACTTGATAAAAAATTTATATCTTCCTTATCCTCAGGAGTAAGTAAATGCTCGACACGAGATGTATGATCAGGGTAGAAGAAAAGACATCGAGATGCATCTTCCCAAGCACATTTGACCTTAAAAGAAATTACTCTTAATTTTTTTAAAAAGAAGAAGAGTACACGGTAAACAAACCACCATATTGAGAGTCATTTAGGGATACCCAACTAACTTGAGAACCATTTATTAAAAATTTAAAATAGACATTCATACACAAAAGTAAAATTCTCAATGTTCAAAACATGTTTCGTATACACACGATCAGTAGAAGAACAAGCTTCTACAAGAATGAAAGGAAGATCAAACTTAGAACAAACGCCATAAGCTTTGCAAACATCTTCTACTAAGGATAAAAAAGTAAAAACAAAAGAATAATGTCTTACTTCCCCAATAACCCAAGAATATTCGAGGTTAAAAATGGGGAGAAATATACCCTTTCAATTTCTTCAGAGAGAGCTCGAACCAACTTTAGGAGTTTTGGAAGACATATATAACACTAGAATCACCACCAGAAAAACTAATAGAAAACGTGGTAAATAAAACGTACCTAGAGAAAATTTAATTTGAAAGAAACAAATTTTTAGAGGAAAGCTTGAGTATGAAACGGTGAGTAATGAAGATGAAGAGAAAGTTGATGACAAAGACTTGAAATTAAAAACCAACGAAGGAGATACTCGTTAAGCATAATGATCAAGAAGAGAAACCTTAAGACGATGCAACGTCATTACTAAAACCCCTCATTAATGCATGTTAGAATTCATATCAAGAAGGTGCAAAAATTAAACCCGAAAATCCATGAAGTTGATCCGATTTATACCAAACTCGAGAATCCATAAGTTTATCCAATTTATATAAACTTGGTTTCCCATACTTAACTCGGTCTCTCAAAATTTCCAGTAAATAATTTGACCATTATAAAACTCGACTCAAGAATTAAACTCTTCTAAAGGAGGACCACAAGGGCATATTAGGCATGTCAATAAGGCCATGACCCGAAGGATAGAGGAGAAAGAAGTTGCACCACGAATACTCCTCCTATGGAGTTTAATTTGAAAACCTCAAATAAACTTGTCTTGAATTAAACCTTCTCTTCCTTTTGTAGAGTCCAAAGACTCACCAAGTCATAAGGAGCACTAAGCCATGAAGCACACAAGAGCCAAGACGCTCACCAAGCCATGGAACGCACCAACCAAGCAAACACTTGAAGAAACCTTCTCTTATTCGACGTGGAACTTAAAAGAAGACGAAACATAAAAGAGAAGTCATCCCAATCCAAGAAGGTGCTACCAAATATTGGTCACAAGTCACTTGGTCAAGCAACCATGGTGGCCACACTAAGCTCATGGTCAAGAACCACCGAGTAGGAAAAGTCTCACATCTCTAAATACTTGAAGTGGATAAGAGGGGAAATACTATAAATATAATCCCTTGTATAACTCATTTGGCACATTTGAATGAAAACTAAACTTAGTATGTGAAACTTTCAATTTTGCGTGTACCCCATTTTTGCCTTATTTTTAAGTGTCTTTTGAAGATTTTCTTCCCTTATCTCCTACACAAGCAACCTTCCTTGGAGGAGCTAGTATCAAGTCCTCTTTTGAGACTTCGAAAATAATTTTCAATGAATTGAGAGCTTGAAGTGTGGACTTGGGCATCTTTGGTGGAAGGAGGAGATTATTTTCATCATCTTCATTTTTAGATTTTGAGTTTCGAGGGATTAATGTACCTTCTGAGATTATCTTAACGAAAATATTTCATTTAAATCATTTTAGAAATACGTATATACTAACTTAAGCATCAAAGTGGTTTTATAGGTGAATCTCCCCATTGTTCTTATTAACTAGAACTCGAACTAAATTAATAAAATTCGAATCAACCTCGTTTATGATCAAGACTGATTGGCTTGAGATATTAATATTATTTTTATTATATTTCTTTGGACAAACTCACGAAATATGATAAATGAATATAAATGTTGGTTGTGGTGACTCAATATAGTAGTTACAATGAACGACTATAGTTGTTATAAGTGGTGTTTTTTTTTTATTGCTTCCATCTGGTTTGCTGGTATTGTAAAGTATTTACAATTGAAATGCAACGAAGAAAGATAAAAATTTGGACAATAAATTGATTTTGACGATTGTGATTGACTTACGTATTAAAAAAGTTCGTATAAATTTTTATTATATGTATCCAAAGTAATTTGTTAATTTTGCACTACAATCAAGCCTGTATGATAAATTAATAAACCCTATGATAGAAGATAATATGTATATTTCTTAATGATTTTAGTTGAAAGGTTTAATCTCTTTTTATTGGAAATTTAATTTTATTTCTTATTTTGTTTATATCTATTTTAAAAATGATTTTTTACTTTTAAACACGTACGTGTTATCAACAACGACGTGTTTTTTAAAGCTGCATCTAGGATGCGGAAGCAAAATAGGTTATTTATAAAGGATATATATATATATATATATATATATATATATATATATATATATATATATATATATATATATATATATATATTTTAGTATGATAGTTAATCATTACCCTAACATTGTATTCCTTAGTGTGGTTGATTAAAAATTAAGAAAAAAATAAAGAACTGGCTATATTTTTTTCATATATTGTAATGAAATCTTGTATCACAATGACTTAATGCCCTTCATGAACATATGTCAACCATATGAAGAAAGGATAATCAATGGTAATTTATTTTATATTTAGGATCCTTGTGTTGTGTCTACTCTATTCTATATCGAATCTCCAAACCCATTTTTTTATATTTTGGATCCATGCACCCACTCTTTTACATTTTGGATGCTGGTATGGTATCCACTCTATTGCAATTTGGGTCCTCAGGTCTGTTTTACTGCATTTTGGTCCTTGCACCCACTCTTTTACCTTTCAAGTCTCCATACTAATTCTTTTTTACATTTCAAACCTCCATACTCATGATTACCACTCAATAACTTTCATTCTTTAACAAAATTGGATTGATATATTTACTTATAATTTATTGTAATAATATGAAAGCTTTCACTATTTATCAATTTATAAATTTAAGTAAAGAGGGCTAATTGTTAATACCTAATTTTAATCTATTATTATTATTTTTTTTTTTTTTTTGTGCCCTCATGCTTCTTGAAAGATATATAAACTCCTTTATGAGATAGTAAATGATTTTATTATTGTCTTAATTATCCAGTTACATATTAAATATATTTAAAATAGAATAATTGATAATTAATATAGATAATTAATTACCATCCTTTTAGATTCTTTAAGATTTTTAGAAATTAAACTAAGTAAACACTTGTGGATGATTGATATAATTTTTTAATACTATTTCTATTTATTTTGTTCACATACTAACTTAGCATCAAAGTGTCTTTACAAGATTTTCATTCTCTGTTTAATTAGAACTTTGTAGAAGCTTATCCGAGTTGATCCATGAATCTTTTAGAGATTTGGCTAAACTTTTCTTAGTATTATATTTCTATAACTGGAAATTTTATGGTTCTATTTAATAAAGAAAATTATTTAATATTTATACCATTTTGGGATATTTAACTTATTTTCTTGGTTTCGAGGAGACAAGAAACAAAGATGGAATACACCTTTGTTAGAGAAAGTATACATTGGATCTTCTTAATGAGACCAGCATGCTTGGATCTGTACTAGCTACCACCCCTATGAATTTCTTTAAATGGGTCAATTCTTCTTCGAGTGAGCCCCTTGCTAATTCCACTTCATACAAAAGATTGATTGACAAGCTGATTTATCTTACCAACATCGGACTTGATATTACTCGTGCGGTTCATCATCTTAGTCAATTCATTGATGCTCTTACCACTAATCATTGTCATACTACCTTGTTGATCCTAAGGTATCTAAAAGGTTTTCCTAAATAAGGAATTTTGCTTAGTGCTAACAATGAATCTACAACTAAAAGCTTTTAATAATGTTGACGTCGATCTATTATTGACTACATTGTTTATCTTGTTCATTATCCAATTTCCTAGAAATCAAAAAGCAACTTACAGTTTCTAGAAGATTGTCTAAAGTAGAATATAGAGTTCTTGTCTTTACCACATGTGAAATTCAATGGCTCTCCGACATTTTAGAAGATCTTCATGTTCCATACATAAAGTCATCTCTCTTATATTATAACAATCAATTTGTTATCTAGATTGCCTCAAACAAAGTTTTTCATGTACAAAACATATAGAAATTGACTGTCATATTGTTAGAGAAAAGATTCATCAAGGCATCATAAAATTGTTGCCTTATAGCTCAAAATTTTAGTAAGTTTATCTTGTCACCAAAGTCTTACCTACTTCAATCTTTCATATTCACATTTCCAAACTGGCAATGTGTGATATTTACTCTCACTTGAAGGAGTTGTCAACAACCTTTGTTTAGTGCTTCTTAACCATTTTTTATTTCTAATTGCTTTTCTATATCTATATATATACCTCCTTTTTGGGTTCTATTTCCATACATATTTGTTTCTTTTCTTTCCTGTTTTTATCTGTTCTCATCTTCTTTCTCATATTTTCTTTTTATTATCCTTGTGGGTCTCATTAAGAATTTTAAGATACAAAATTAATGATTATTCAACAAAGGATTCATCCACTTTTAGTAAATGAGCTTAAGCTCTATAATAAAATTAAAACTTTGATCATCTTAAATTGAATGAAAGAAGAAATGTGTTTTTTTCTTAAATGATAAATTAATTTATTAGAATTTGACAATTATTCCAAAATTGGTAGTTAATTCAAAGTTTATAGGATTGAAGAAAATATTATATATTATTTCTAAATGATGTTAGAAAGTAAAACATGTCTGTCTTATTGCATTCTATCTAGATACGATAATTTTAATATTGGACTATTAAATAGAGAATTTAAAGTAATTAAATAGTAATTAATTATAGATTGAATATTATTATATTATCTACTAGCACAATTGAAATAAAATAATATATTCAAAATATTTGGAGAATATAAATGAAAGGAAATATTCATGATTTGATTGAAACCAAGCTTTTATTGATATCATTAGATTTGATTCAAATCATTTAATGAAATTTAATTGAAATCATTCAAAGAGTTGTTAGTATGCAAAACAGTTATAAGATATAAAGTAATTTTTATTTCTCGAGTATGCTGTAAAATTAATAAAGATTAGTCTTAGTATAGACCGACATAAAATTCTCACATAAATTTCTTTAATGCTGTAAGGATTGATCAACAAATACTTAATGCTATGAATTGTTCTTATACTTATAATTTATATATAAAATAATCATTATTTTTTTCGGTGTATTATGAACACCTCTATAGTTCTCTTTTAGCTGTTCCATCAAAGGCTTTCAAATTATAAGAGTTTATCTTATTCACATTGTAATTTAAAACAAAAATATGTATTAGAATTAATTGGATAGCATATTCAATATTAGAAAAGGATTATTCAAAGCCTTGGTAATTAATTCAGTCCACAATATCATGTGTCATCATACACCCGGAGCATTTTGTTTTAAGTTAATTAAAAAACGCTAATTAACACACAGCATGCAGAAAAAGTTGAAAAGGCTACCACTAGAAAAGAAATTATACTTCAATGCTATGCCTTATTCTTAAATAGTATCATGTTCAACTTCCTTACATATACACCAGACCTCTTGAATTTGTCACAAGAGAGCTGAAAAGTTGAGACCCCAAAACAAAATTGTCCAAAATTAAATGATCAACCATGAAGATGGAACCAATGGATAGCCAATTTATAACCACATCAAAAATCAAGTGCTCAAAGATCCTCTTCCAAATCCAATCTTGGACCAACAAAATTCTATATACATATTCAACCTTTTTAACGTCGGAAATAAACAGTGACTCTGTTTATTTCCTCCCAGTCACAACAACTATACAGGTAAGAATGGTGAACTGAATTTTTGTTTTTGCATGGTTAAGAGGATGAAGCTTCAATAATGGCTAGCAAAGGGAGTTCTTGTCCGGATTTTGGAAACATGAAAATGCAGCCAAATTAACAATTAAATGTTCTATCTTCGTCCATCACCCCATTGCTTCTTGTGGCTTCCGGTTTTCACATGTGGATTTCGGTGCCCAATACCTTGCTTTGGGAGGTCATGCAACTCCATAACCTGTACTGTCCGCTGTCTCTTAGCTGAAAATGAGATTCATCAAGAAGCAGTTTCATCAATATATATATTTAGTTATGAACTGAGATACATCATATGTTATGAATTTTTGCTTCCAAATCAGGCTCTAAATTTTGAAATCTTCATATTTCATATCCAACATTTAAAGGCTATTATCAGGAGAATTAAGAGATAACCGTTTTTTCTGTTAGTTAGTTACACTTTTGATTGTTGACAGCTGTATATATATAAGTTTGTACTGTTTCTTTTCAATCAATGGAAACCTTACTACAATTCTCAAAAGTAGAGATTTTCTTTCGCTTTCATGAGATATATCTTGGTTCTCCATGGTTACAACGGATGATTCCAAATTCAATCTCTTCACCATGGATGTTCTCGTTTCTCATCCTTTTTATGTGTTCTTGGCAAACACCCATCAAGATGGTTCTCCTTGGCAAGAACAAGTTTGGTTTTGTCAACTGTTCCATCCATGAGCTTCCGATGGAAAATCCCAATCATGTTGCCCAGCATTGCAACAACATCATTGCTTCAAGGATCTTGAATTCTCTAACAAAGGAAATGCAAACAAATGCTCTTCACTATTCCACAGCAATGACTATATGAAATGATTTGAAAGAACGTTTTTAAGCAAAAGAATGGTGGTTTAATTTTTCAATTAGATCGGAATTATCTATCATTGAAAGCTTTTGGTTGTTTAGCTTTGCCGCTAGATACTCTTCCTTCCAATAGGAACAAGTTTGTTGGATATCCAAAGGGATACAAAGGATATCGGCTTTATGACCTTGACTCTAAGAGGTTCTTTATTTTTTACTACATGACATTCTATATACGTTGTGTATTTCTTATTTTGAAAAAAATACAAAGAAGGTATAAATAGAATACAAGATAATAAACCTATACACTAAATCCTATTATATTAGCATTAAATCCTAGTACAAATCAGAATTGAATTATTCTAATTGATAGCGCTGATCTCCACCACTCACCCTTAATCTGGGTGGTAACCCTACCCAGATTGGATCTAATGTTTTCATATGTGTTCCTTGGAAGAGCCTTTGTCAAGATATTTGTTGTTTGTTTGCATGATGGAAAATGGTCATAATACCATGATCAACTTTTTCTTTAATGAAGTGTCGGTCAATTTCCACATGATCTGTTCTATCATGGTGGATTGGGTTCTTTGTTATGCTTATAACAGCTTTGTTGTCACACATTATCCTCATAGTGTAATTTATAGGAATTTTGATTTCATCCAACATCCTCTTAAGCCAGATTTCTTCACAGATACCTTGAGTCATAACTCTGAATTCAGCTTCTGCACTACTCCTTGCCACCACAGGTTGCTTCTTGCTTCTCCAAGTCACCAATTTTCCCCATACAAAGGAACAGTAGCTCTGTAGTTGATTTTCTCGTCAAAGGGACATCCTCGCTCAATATGAATCAATATGGTTTGAGTTCTTCTTGAAGTAGAGCCCTCGATCCGGTATACCTTTGAGATATTGGAGTATTCTGTTTGTCATTCTCATGTTGGCCTTAGTTGGATTAGATGTATGACGACTAGCTAGACTAACAGCAAACCCAATGTCGAGTCTGGTATGAGTTAGGTAGATTAGCTTCCCAACTAGTATTTGATATCTATTTTTATCAGTTGATGGACTTTCTTCTTCACCTCTCTTTTTTTGGTTCTATGGGAGTATTGGCTGTCATACACCCAAGCATGTCAGGTCAGTTTTTTGAAGTAAATCCGAGTATATATTTTCTTTGTAATACATAAATACCATCTTTCGTCTAAGCAACTTTCATCCCTAGAAAGTATTTGAACTGGCTCAAGTCCTTAACTTCAAATTATTTGGCTAAAAAGTCTCATGAAATGCTTGATTTGATCATAAAAGTTTCCTGTGATAACGATATCATCAACATAAACAATGAACAGGGCTACCTTCCCTTCTGTGGAGTGCTTGACAAACATCATGTGATCTTATTGGCATTGGTTGAATCCATCTTCTTTGACAATCCGAGTCAATCTATCAAACCATGCTCTCGGAGATTGCTTAAGGTCATATAAAGATTTTTGGAGCCTACACACCATGTGTTGAGGTTTGGATGATTCAAGTCCCGAAAGAATTTGCATATAGACTTCTTCCAGTTCACCGTTTAGGAAGGCATTCTTGATGTCTAGTTGATAAAGTGGTCAATCTAAATCTGCAGCTAAAGAAAGTATAAATCGGATTGATAATCGATGCAAATGTCTCTTCGTAGTCCACTCCATACAATTGGGTAAGCCTTTTCGCCACTAGTCGGGCTTTATACCGATTGATACTACCATCTGCATTGTATTTGATGGAGAATATGCACTTACATCCAATCGATTTCTTCCCTTTTGGTAGGGTGGTGATTTCCCATGTGTCATTTTTAACCAAGGTCTGGACTTCTTACATTACAAGCTGTTTCCCATTCGAGGTTGTTGGAGTGCCTCTTGAACATTTCTTGGGATCTCGTATGTTGTCAAGAGCTACCACAAACGACCTATACCCCTGTGACAATTTTTCATAAGACACATAATTCCCAATCGGGTGTTGAGTGCAAGATCTCACCCATTTTCTTAATACAATAGGAATGTCAATGTCATCAATAGGTTCAAGATTAGAAACGATATTACCTAGGGAAAACTCATTTTTTGAGGCTTGGTTTGATACATGACTTTGCCTTAGAGTTGTGCTAGACTCTACTTCCTTTCTTTTCTTCCTAAAGTATGTAATAGGGCCTTGATTTTGCTAAGATGCAGTCCTCTCTCTAGCTTCAGTTGGTACAGTTTCCTCTATTGCAGGTGCAGTCTCGCTGGCTCTGCATTTCCTACTGTATTTTCCTCTGCTGCAGGTGCAGTCTTGGTTGGTTCTGCATTTGGGGCAGATTCCAAAAGTTGAGATTCCGCCACTTCAATTGGATAAATTGGATAAGTCTGCTCCCTAAATGCCAACTTTAAGGTAATAAGGCTGATTTTCAAAAAAGGTAACATTCATGGTGTGGTAAAATTTCCTGGTTTGAGGTGAATAACATTTATACCCTTTTTGGTTGGGAGAATAGCCAAGGAAAATGCATTTGATGGATTTTGGGTCAAGTTTGTTGCGACGAGGATGGAGGTTATGGATAAAGGTTGAACATCCAAATATTTTCAAGGGAATGGATGTAAGGATACGACTAGCAGGGTATGAGGTTTGGAGAGTAGCGTAAGGGGTGTTAAAGTTAAGGATTCAGGAAGGCATTATGTTTATTAGGTAGGTTGCAAAGAGGACAGTTTCTCCCCAAAATTGGTTTGGTACATTTGTAGCTAATATGAGAAATCTGGTCACTTCTAAGAGATGTTTATTCTTTCTCTCAACGACCCCATTTTGCTGAGGGACATCTACATCTGATGTATGATTCCGTGTCTCTGAAGGTAGGAACTTAGTGCAAAATGGTAATACTCTTGGTCATTATCACTCCTAAGTACCTTAAAATATTCTACTAACTTCTAATTTCTCCTTCATTAGGAACACCTAAGTGACCCATGTGTGATCGTCTATGAAGGTGACAAACCATCTTGATCCAGTGACATTGTTTACCCGTGATGGTCCTCATATATCGCTATGAATTAGGGAGAAAAGTTAAGAAGGTTTATAGGGTTGAGGCGGGTAGGAGTGGCGGGTATGCTTGGACAATTGACATATTTCACATTGAAACAACTCCTGATGTTTATTGAATAATGTAGGAAACATTCTTCTTAAGTACTTAAAATTTGGGTGGCCAAGCTGATAGTGCTACAACATTACAGAATTTTCATTTTTAGGTACCATTGCACAAGAGTTGGCCTTGGGTTCCGCCTTTGACACTTCAGTTTGGAGGCAATAGAGTCCAACACATTCTTTAGCAATGTCAATCGTCTCCCCCGCTCCAAAATCTGAAATTCACATAGGTTAGGGAAGAATTTGGTGACACACTTCAAATCTTTTGTCAGTTTGCTAATGGACAACAAATTGCAGTCAAGTTTAAGCACATAAAGGAATGACTTCAGGATAATATTTTGTGAGATAATAACTGAACCTTTATCCATGACTTTAAAAAGAGTCTCATCTGTTATCCGAACTGTGTAATTGTTTAGGCATAGAGTATAGCTTTTAAACATGGTTGAGTCTCCAGTCATGTGATCTGAGGCTCGTTAATCAATGATCCATGACTTTGATTTTCCTGTGCTAGTATTTAGAGCATGCAAGAAATTACCTTTTTGTGCTCCTACAGCTGTACCAATTGTTTGGTGGAAAATTTTCTGTAGTACTTCCATTTGCTCCTTGCTGAATGGAGATGAATTAAAATTTACGTTTATTGTGTTGCCTCTACTATCCAGGTTTTTGTCTATTTTGCCTCTGAACGCACCCGACCATTTAATTTGTAATCAATGATAGGAAGATCATGACCTTCGACCAAACTGGTGGTCGAACCTTCTGCCTTAATCTCTCCCATGGTTAGTGGCACTAGGTTAGGGATGATTCAAATCGGGCTCTGATACCATACGGAAAAATAATATTTCTTATTTTGGAAAAGATACAAAGGAGGTATAAATAGAATACAAGATAATAAACCTATACACTAATCTATCCCTGAAAATCAGGAAAATATTCTCCCTATAAATGTTGTACATAAATAAAGAAATAAAACTGATTATATCAACATTAAATCCTATTATGCCTAGTACAAATCAAAATTAAATTATTCTAATTGATAGTGTTGATCTGTAACACTATGAAATATATTCTCCCTTTCCAAACCTTATCTGTTTCACTTGAGGCCCCTAATCCTCTAAATGTCTTGGTTATTCCCTTACCAGTCCCTGATCCCATTCTTACTCCCCTTCATCCTCCTAAGACCATACCTAAACCTACAAACCATCTGCCTTACCAAGAAAACTCTAATCCAAAGAATCCTTTACTCATGTACCCCCATCAATATGCTAGAATTAATAGAACCCCAACTTAATTAAAGTAACTACATTCTAATGCAATGTTCACAAAATTATCCAATTCATAATTATTTTCTTATACAAAACCTCAAACCCCTTACATAAACTTCATTAACCAAATCACACCCACTTGCGAACTTCAATTATTTCACCGAATTGTATCTTTTCTGGAATGGAGACAGGCTAGGCTATGATCCAAGAAATTGAAATTCATGCCTTGGAGGAAAATGAAGCATGGTCTCTAGTCCATTTACCACCAGGCAAGCATTGTATCGGTTGTATACAGGGCTACAGAACTAATTACAACATTGATGGCACAATAGATAGATATAAAGCCTATTTGGTGACTAAAGGCTACACTAATAGGTTGGAATTGATTTTTCAGATTCATTCTCACTTGCTGCAAAACTTACTTCAGTCTTTATGCTACTCACAGTTGGTGTTGCAGGGAAATGGAGTTTATTAAGCTGGGTATCAACAATGTTTTTCTCAATGGTAAGCTTTTTGTGGAAGTATACACGGAATTACCTCCTGATTACCCATACAGTTAATAAGAATCTTGTTTGCAAGCTGAATAAATCTCTTTATCGGCTTCAACATGCCTCACAACAATGGTTTTGCAAATTCTCTTCCACTTGGTTGAATCATGGTTTTCTTCAATCAAAGAATGAATATTCTTTATTCACGAATGGCACTGATGCTTCCTTGGTTGTTCTTCTAGTTTACATTAACGATATAACATTAGCTGGTCTGGATTCTAAAGTGTTCATGAGTTACACAGTCGTCTTCAATATATATTCAAGTTGAAAATCCTTGGCTCCTTGACGTATTTTTCGGGTTTAGGAAATGTTAACTCTAACAAAGGGATATCCCTCTCCCAACGCAAATACACATTATCTCTTTTGAAAAACACTAGTTATCTTGCCAAATCTCTTGGAAATCCAAAAAGACGCCTACAGTTTCCAAATCCTCTGCTGATACAAGTAAAGGTCTCCATCACCTGTTGCTAGTGAACTGGACTGGTTTCGTCTCTTACTCCTCCATTATGAGGTTCAGGTTGCTTCAGCCATGGTTTTTTGTGACAATCAATCTGCTATTCATCTAGCCTCCAGTCCTCATCATGCACATTCAAAGCATATTGTTATAGACTATCATTTAATACTAGAGTTGGTCCAGCTCATGTTCGTAAGTCTATGCATCCTAAAAGCCAGCCCCTAGTAGCAGACATCTTCACCAAGGCATTACCTCTACCTGAGGTTTCTATTTATTCACAAGCTGGGAATATTAAACATTAACTCTGCATCTTGAGGAGGGTATCAGGAGTATTAAGAGATAGTTTGTTATTCTGTTAGTTATAATTTTGATTGTTGACAGCTGTACATATAATAAGTTTGTACACTTTCTTTTCAATCAATGAAAACCTTTCTACAATTCTCAATAGCTGTCAACTTTAGTAATAGTATCGGAGTGAGTGACAACCACATCAGTAAGATTGTTTCCTTGATTCTTTGAGGTTATAAGTTCAAATCTTTTAAACAGTCTCCCTGGGCCAGTACCATCTATCCTTGACTAAACCCCATTCGGTGGGAAGCCTGTTTTTACTAGGTTGCTCGTTTTAACTGTGTTGTGAGTAGGCTCTCAAGAAATCTATAATCTAAAAATTACAATTAGAAAGAAAAGGAGACATAGATTTTGGAAAAGAAAAGACAAACCATTTTCAGCTTGTTGATACCGCTCCTGAAGTTTCCTTTTAGTGGCTTCTAACTTCACCTGGGCAGAAGCATCATCCAAACACCTGAGTTTCTGATAGACAAGAAATGAAATTACAAAATTTAAATCTACAAACTTGATTCCCCAAGAAAACTTTTCCTTACATCTAGCTGATGAAGATGAGGATTTTTTGGGATAGCACTCTTCACTGTATTTTGTTGCATCTGCAGCTCAATATAGCCTTTTTTCTGCATGCTTGATTTCGGTGGTCTGCCAGGGCCAGAATCAGCGATAACTGGTTTATTTGACCTCACAGCAGCCTCATCTTTCTTTGCTTGCTGACCCTTACTGTCCTTGGCAATAATGTTTACCTCATTTGATGTCTGAGATTTCCTCTTTGCTGTATTTTGACGGTTCAGAGATGATCTTCTTCCATGTTCATGGTTCTTGATGAATTCCCTACACTGTCGAGGATCTGAAACAGAAATCCCCAACCATAATCAACAATCTAAGAAGTTGCGAAATCAAATAAAGAACCGTAGAGCAAAAGCTAGCTGGACTAGGCACAAAGAAATTGCAAAGTCGACTCACTTCCATCATCATCCATGCCATCAAAGAACTTTACATCATCAAGTTATGTGACATCCAACCAAGAGAAGTTGAAGTTAGTTTCTAACTGTCAAAATACTGCAAAACATTAATACGAGAAAGGTGGAGGGAAGACATTTAAGTACCTGGGAGAGTTCCATCGAACCAGTTGGAGCTGCAAATAAAGCCCCTTCATCCATAGGAGGTGATGGAAGCCCTTCTTCGTCATCAACAACAGATGGATTAACTGAATCTGGAGTACCTTCAGAACCTATACGCATGAATTAATTTCAAAATTAGAAAGACGAGAAAATTTTAAGGATCACTTCCACAAGAAGGTGGATAAAATGTTTATACCTGCAATAACTGTGGTAGCCGTGACCCACTCATCCACCATTTCCTTCCAGCCACTACAATTCAATAACCATGTTTAGGATGTATAGTTTGTATCGCAAGTAAAAAAACTACTAGACTAACATGAATCAAAAAAAGTAATAGAAGACTTTTAAGAACGTGAAATGTTTGAACATCCAAATTGATAAATTGAACTGAAATTAATCATGAGTCATGCACCTATGTTCAGATCTGCATCAAACATAAATAGAACAGACTCCGTCCTAAAGCATGCAGAAGAAACCCAGTAGTTCCCGTTTATCAACCCATTTTGTCAGTAAAAGGTAGAAAGCACAGAAAGAGAAAAATAAGTGCAGCTAAATTGCATAGAATGCTAACATGTGAAAGTATAAAGTGGTGGTTGGACACTTTTAATTTTTGATAAGCATTACATTTGAGCAAATAATACTGTAAAAATAAAAAATCATGAAACATAATAATTATAAAGCATGCAAGTTCAAATTTCAAATCACATTTCTTAGATATTATGGAAATAAAAAGTATAAATAATTATCATTATAACATATTTTCTATTATTTACGTATAGGAATAAGACCATCATTTTGATTTATGAAAATTAATATTTATATGTTTTATTTGATAGATTCATATATATATATATATATATATATATATATATATATATACTTAACATTTATTGAATATAAATAATTTAAAAGTTTTAACATTTAACTGGCATACACATCACTAAACTATCTAAAAATATTATTTGTAAAACAAATAAAAGTATTGATGTTTCATAGGTTTGGATACTCATTGATACGTATCAATGAAGTAACCCTGAAGTATTCAACACGATACGTATCAAGTACGATACATGAAGCAAATTGAAGTATATAGGAGCATAGTAATGAAATCAAAAACATCAATATGAGGCATAAGAACATAGTAATGAAATCAAAAAATGAAAGATGATGATGAAATTATTAGAAAAAGAACATAACAAAATAGATAAATTTACGCAAATTTGAATTAGGAAGTTTAAAGAAACTAGAAAGAAAGAAATACTAGAAAATATTAGTCCTATAAAGTGTGGAGGAACAAAAGTAAAAACTGAGGCTACATTTGGTGGACTGGTCAAGGAAGACGAGTTTCAAATCCTATTATGCTTCTTGATGCAAAACATGCATATTAGAAAATGGAGGAGAAATCACAATTTTACCCAAACAAAAAAATTAACAACAATATTTTGGGGGTTTAATTGGTTTTTGAAGCTTATATTTGTGCGTGAAAAGCTGGTATTTTTGCTATATTACAGGCGCAATAGCCATTATGGAAAATCCCTCGACTATTTGAATCTCATAGCAGCTGAAAGCTACTCTGCTATAATTCGTTATTGACTGCTTGTTCATGAGAGTGAGATGAATGGATTAGAAAAACAAAAGTGAAGAAACCCATTGATTCACTGGAGTTCATAAATAGTATCACAAAGAGTAGCAAACCACTAATTGGCAAGAAAGGAAACTAGTTCCAAGCATCTTCATTAGTCCATATAGGAGGAGATAAAAAAACTCATTTATCATTTATAGAATGCTGAGGATATATACATGAAAAGCAAGTATCGAAGAAAAATTAATTCATACTCGATAAGAGTCCGCGCAAGTTGACAAATGTCATTTGATCCATGTTTTCGAAGAGTATTGACAGCCTTTCCAATCTCAGTTGCCTGGCAAAATTAATTTTCAGAAGACTAAAAGATGTTGTGTAGCCAAAAAAATGGCAGGCTTAATGAATGAACAAGGGATGACTCAATTCAATCAAACCTTCAAAAGATCCACTGTGAGTTCCATCAGCTGAAGCCTTCTCAATGAATCAAACAAAACTGAATCAGACTGCTGCAACATGAAGTATAAAACCATGAATCAGGAGACCGCAGGACACAAACCAATTTAATCTTCATATAAGAACTTCGTTGCTATCGAATAAAACCACTTATATTCTGTGACAAGGTTTCTAGAAACCGGTCTCTGAAATTGCAGCAACACCAGGCCTGAGACCATGATGCCAAGCCACATTAGCCACATTTAGGCAATATCGAAAATTGCAATTACCGTAAACTATACTGTAATTATCACTAACCAGTACCCTTCTCACAAAGTAAGAGAAACCTAATCTTCATTATAACTCAAAAAGAAAAAACCAAGTAAATCGCAACACAGAGAAGCAACTATTGATGCAGAAGTAAACAAATAAGGTAGGGGTGGAATTGGTAGAAAGCTAATCTGGACTCACAAAAACCAAACAATTGGAACAAAATCACAGCAGATATACATACGCACTAAAATTAATATCATACTTCTTCTTCACAGTTGAGCAAAACATCCTTGATCCTGAACACCTCTTCAACATATTGTGATTCTTCTTCAATCTCATCAGTCAACGCCTCAGCTTCCCCATAGCTGTAATTGCTAACTTGGTTCGTATTCATCTCTCCAGGATCATCATCTCTGGTACTATTGACCTTGCTCTCTTTACTTGCACCCGCTTCAAACTCAAACTCAGCCCCAGCCCCATTAAAGCCACTCTTGCAACCACCACCACATTCACCACCATCATTATCTGCTGACACAACCAATTCCACCCTCTCACACCCCAAACATCGACTCAATCTGCAAGAAAACAACCTCTCTGCAATCCCATCCCTCCTCATCCTGAACTCCTCGGGGCAATCAGAAGCAGCCACCATGATCGCATGGTCAATGATACCAAATATGTCAGAGTTCGCAGCTCCAAAGTAATTCCTCCAGTAATCAAGTGACCCTTTATTCATCCTCAACATCAAAACCCAAAAGCCACAACCCCGGATCAATAGATCGAGGGAAAACCAAATCCACCAACCACCCACCAATCGAAATCGAGTTTTTTAATACCAATTTTCACTGATCAATGAAAAACAACAAGAAGGGCCAAGATGCAACCTAGAAAAGTACTAGATTGTTGTCCTTCCCCTTGTGAGCAAATGGATTAAAGGGGCTCAATTTGGGTGGTCGATGATCGATACCTAAAGTTAAAAGCTAATCTCTTCTTCTTCTTATTCTTTTAAATATAATATTTTTGGTATTGCGTTTAGGCAAAGGTTGGGTTTTGATTCTGGTATGGGCAATGGATAAACGTTGGATTAGAAGGGGATGGAGGTTTACGGTAGCACCACAAAATCAGAAACAGACACACAAGTCTTATTATTATTATTACAACAAATGTGGTATGTTGTTGTTGTTTCAGATTCCGGCGTTAAAGTAAAAGCCTCCTCCAAGAGAGAAATACCACCTTGCCTGGTTTTCTCGAAGGTAAAAAAAAAAAATATATATATATATATATATATATATATATATATATATTAATATGTATTATAAAAGCTTATGAAAAATGGATGGCATTAACGAACGTAAAATTTGGAGCGCTAAAAACCATACAGAAGTTTCAGTATATTCTCTGTCTACTTTACTAGCTTATCTTCTGTGTCTCAGTATCGAGGGTTCTTTTTTTTTCTGTTTAAAAAGCTAACAACCGAGTGTTGCAAGAATGGTAGAGGAAAAATGGGGTTCTCGGGTTCCCCCATACCGACCCCTTGAAAAGACAAAAGATGGTTTGTTGTGGTGTTGTTCGGCGAGAGGGTTCTGAATTTTGGCGATATTCGTTTTCGCACTCTTTTGACTTGATCAAAACCGATACTGAAGTATTATTTTAACATAAATTTTTATATATAATATATTATATGAAGTATTATTTTGACTTCTTTTTCACAAATAATACTATTTTAAAAAATATTTTCTAAAATAGCACAAACATTATTTACAAAAATAGCACTGTTTATTATTCACGTTTCTCTCGCAGAAATGAATCCTTTAACGAGAGTACTTGGAACTTAAGAATTGTGTGGGGTTTAAATTCACTCGAGCGAAAAAATTCTCGCTCGAGCGAGAAGTGCTCTCGCTTAAGCGAGACATCCTTCGTTTGAGCGAGGATAGGTGAAACTAATGGGTAATTTCAGGTGTTTTTTCGCTCAAGCGATTGGGAATTTCGCTCGAGCGAGAACTGATTGAAATATGTGGTGACCCAAGTTGCATTATGTGGCTAACTGCGTTGAACATTTAGCCTGTGGTCAATTCTCGCTGAAGCGACGGGTAATTTCACTCGAACGAGAAGTGATTGGCTAACTTAAACGCATGTGGGCAATTCTCGCTCAAACGAGGAACTCATCGCTTGAGCGAGAAAATTTATAATCGATTATAATTTAAACTAATCGATCATAATTTTAAAATAATCGAATATTTAAAATTATGACCGATTATTTTTCTCTCGCTCAAGCGAGAAATCCATCGCTTGAGCGAGGAGACCTAAAACTAATGGGTAATCTGTGGTCAATTCTCGCTCAAGCGATGGGTAATTTCGCTCGAGCGAGAACTGATTGAAATATGTGGTGACTCAAGTTGTATTATGTGGCTAACTGTGTTGAAGCTTTAGCCTGTGGTCAATTCTCGCTCAAGTAATGGATAATTTCGCTCGAGCGAGAACTGATTGAATTATGTGGTGATCCAAGTTACATTATGTGGCTAACTGCGTTGAAGCTTTAGTCTGTGGTCAACTCTCGCTCAAACGAGAATTACGTCGCTTGAGCGAAGAAACCTGCAACTAATGGGTAATCTCGGGTGTTTTTTCTCTCAAGTGATGGGTAATTTCGCTCAAGCGATAGTTGATTGAAATAATTGTTTCATAAAACCTGCAAAGGCTTATCTAATTATTTTCGTATTAAAAAATTTATCCTTGATAATTTTAAGTTATACACTCCCTGAACTGCAAATTGCAACTTGTCAGCATATCTTCGATTCAACCATGAACAAGATTGAACAGCAAAAGGACTAAAGTGAAGGATATTAACAATTCATGCAACAAACTAGTATTCCTATTATGATTTTTTGTCAATATAGTTATCCTTATTGTAAGAACAAATGAGTCCATGAGTTACTACATTGTAGGTAATCCCCACTCTGCAAAGAAGAAGTTTTATTAATTGAAAAATTCCTAAGTTTCATACATTGGGGCATTTCTTAACTAACACAATCTAATGATGTGAAGTAGATGCACGTGCAACATTAAGGCATGTTCTTCTGCTATAACCAGGGGTATGACAATATGAACATTTTTTAATCCTACTTTGATTTTCTATAATATTCATCTCAGTCTTATACGACTTGATTTTGGTCGGCCCTTTGAAGTTCTTTTCATTTCTGGATCTGCACACAAAGTAGGTCCTATGTATGTTGGCCAATATTCTTCATTTCGCAACAACCCAAATTGTGTTTCGTATACCTTTGAAATTTGTTGTAAGGTATACACTGGATGAATGTAGTTGTTGAATTCATGGTGTGCATGCTTGCACGCAGCAAGAACATGTGAACAAGGCACGTGAAATTTCTGGAATTTCCCACAGTCACACCACAACTCATCAAGGCGAACTACAAATTTCCCTGCTGGTCGAACTTCACGCGGATTTTGTGTTTCTTCTACTATAAATTTTGTGGTAGATCTGTCAAAAGATATGACCATGTGTGTGTTTGCTTGTATTTGTGCTTTCTCCAAATTTGTGACTAAAATTTCAGAGTATACATGACCAGCATTGATCATAGCATTTATCTGCCTCCCTCTTTCAATGAAAAATTTGTTGCAGCGGGTGTACGTTGCGTTGACCATGGAGCAAATAGGTAGATTTCTTGTTTTTTTCAAAATAGAGTTGATAGACTCTGCTATGTTGGTCGTCATGTGGCCCCAACGCCGTCCATTGTCCCATGCAAGTGTCCATTTTTCTCTACGTATCTCATTCAACCAATTAGCTGCATTTAAGTCCCATTGTCTCAAGATGTTGTAATAATAGTAGAATCATGGTTCAGTCATTTCATATGCTACAACAATATTAAAAAAATATAGTTAATATAAATATTTATTAGCAATAGTTAAATAATGAATAAATTGTAACAAATTTGAAGCAAAGAAATTACCCATATTTACAGCATCTTTCCTTAGTGCGGTGTTTTTGAAACGTCTCATAAAATTTTGTGCAACGTGTCTAATGCAGTAGACATGCACTGAATTATTTTCTATCCATCCGCTTCCATTTCTCATGTATGCACTTCTAATGGATTCATGTCGGTCTGATATGAGGCATAATCCTTGATGGGGTGTGACATATCTTTGGAGGTTTTTTAAGAAAAAAAATCAGGCATCACTTGTTTCACCTTCAACCACCGCAAACGCAATGGGGAGGATGTTGTTGCGGTCATCTTGTGCTACTGCAACCAATAAGGTACCTCTATATTTTCCGTACAAAAAAGTTTCGTCCACTTGAACAATGGACTTGCAGTGAATAAATCCATCTATGCATGACCTAAACGTCCAAAACACACGCTTAAAAATATTTGAATTTTGTTGAAGGACCTCACCTTGGTAAGCTGGTTGTGACTGCAGTTTGTAAATGAATCCGGGAACAAATTGTTGCATGGCTTGTAACAAACAAGGCAACTTCTTATACGAATCCTCCCAATTGTCGTAGATGGTCTCCACTGCCTTTTGTTTGGCCAACCAAGTCTTCCTGTACGTGATAGTGTAACCCGTTGTTAATTGGATGTGGGCTATGATTGTGGAGATTGGTGTTGACGAATCAGCATCAATTATTTGACCAATTGTTTGTGAAATCATTTTATATCCCAACTTGTTGTGATCTTGGCTGATTAATGGCGAAACGCATGTATGGTGCCCTTCAAGCTTCATAATCTCCCAATATTGCTCTCTTGTGCGCAATATTGTTCGACATCTCCAATTGCATTGATTATCAACACATTTAACAACATATCTTCTTTGGTTTGAAATTTTCACCTTGTATGTGCAGTGATTGACAATGTGAAAGTGATTGATGACATCTTGAACTTGTTTTTTTGTTATGAAACGTTGTCCAAGAAATAGAGTTCCTGCCGGAGAAACAAAAGACTCTTTGTCCAACGCATGGCCATACTCTAGGTCTTATTGTTAAATGTGACTTTCGAAGTTAAGAAAATGTTGTGGTGGGTTGTATGGTTCCATGAAGTTTGGTACATGTGTAGGAATATGTGGTTGTTCGTCCTCTGAATCATCTTGTTGTTGGCTGAGAATTTCATCTTCATCTTCGTCCTTACTAAAAGGATCAACGACTTCAATTGGGAGGCCAACAGTTTCGTTCTCTTGTGTGGGTAGTTCTTCATTGATGTTGGTGGAAGACCCACTTAGAAGTTGGGTAAAAGAGATGTAGTCATTATCTGTGGGTATTTCTGGGTCAGTGTTTGGGAAAACTTGGTAGGGTGAAGGTGAGATTTCAGGTGAGTGTGTGTTGGGGTATGAAGAAGAAGAAGTTTTAAATGTAACAAAAATTTTAATACCACATAGACTTGAGTTTGAATCATGAACATCGAACATGACCTCCACGTCGTCATCATCTTTCAACTCAACAACAATGAAATTGTTGATCCCAACTCCGAGTCTAGTTGGGCAGCGAAAATGTATGGTTGTTACATTTTCGTGGGGTTTTTTCTCCAATTTCCTGTAGATCAACTTCTTCAAACTTTGTAGAGAAATTCCTCTCTTTAAAGGAACAAGTTTTGCAGTCCCAATATTAAAGGTAACTCCCTCCATGGGACATGGGTTCATGAAACCATCATAATGGACAATAGTAGACACTACACCCATTTTAGGAGTGTGGAACAAAAATAATACTAAAGGTAAGAAGAAGAAATAATGCAAAGAGCTTCAGATATTTAGAAGTATACAATGTGAGAACTTCAAAGAATGAAAGTGGTCTATTTATAATGAAGTTCAATGGTTTGAATCCAATGCTCCCTCACATGGTTTCTGACGCACACAAAACCCAAGCAAAGTGGGTGGGTCAACATCTCTTTAAATGTGTTTGGATTCTTCTGCTTTTGTCTAACCCAATGCAAGGAATCCAAGATTGGAATCCTAACTTGGGTTGGTGACTCAGCATTGGATTCCTTACTTGTGTGCATCAGAAAGACATGGGAATCATAACTTGGGTGGGGTGACTTAGCATTGTAAATAGTTGCAGGTTTTCTCGCTCAAGCGATGGATTTCTCGCTTGAGCAAGAATTGACCACAGGCTAAACGTCCAACGCAGTTAGCCACATAATGCAACTTGGGTCATCACATATTTCAATCACTTCTCGCTCGAGCGAAAGTACCCGTCGCTTGAGCGAGAATTGATCCGAGATTACCCATTTGTTACAGGTTTCCTCGCTCAAGCGAAGGATTTCTTCGCTTGAGCGAGAGAGAAATAATCGATCATAATTTTGTATATTCGATTATTTTAAAATTATGATCGATTAGCTCAAATTATAATCGATTATAAATTTCTTCGCTCAAGCGATAGATGTCTCACTTGAGCGAGAATTGACCACGGTCCAACGCAGTTACCCAATCAATTATCGCTTGAGCGAGAATTGACCACAGACTAAACGTCCAACGCAGCTAGCCACATAATGTAACTTGGGTCACCACATATTTCAATCACTTCTCGCTCAAACGAAAGTATGTGTCGCTTGAGTGAGAATTGACCCGAGATTACCCATTTGTTACATGTCTCCTCGCTCAAGCGAATGGTTTCTTCGCTTGAGCGATAGTTGATCTTGCGCGAAATAATCGATCATAATCTAAAATAATCGATTATTTTAATACGTGAACGAGTAAAGAGTGCTAGTTGTATAAATAATGTTCCAGATGTGCTATTTTGGAAAATATTTTTAAAAATAGTATTATTTATGAAAAAAAGTCATTATTTTTGGATTATAAATTTAATAGGATGCTAGTGAAAAAAAATCTTAAATTTGTACTAGCATCCTATTAAATTTATAATCCAAAAATAATATCATTCTATCAATATTACCTCACTAACACAATTTTCTTACATAGTTGGAATTCGATTCTTAGGAGACTAAATTTCAACCTCACTAATTAATATAATTTTAAAAATAAAATAATATTTATTAGATATAATAATTAAATATAAATATATATATTTTATATAAAATATATATATATATATATATATATTATTTAAAAAAAATATTTATATAATTATATCATTAATATATTTTTATAAATATAGTAAAAACAAATATATTTAATATATATATATATATATATATAATATTTAAATATTTATTTATATTTTAATAAATATAATAAAATTTAATAAATATGTATTTATACCTTTCTATATAACATTTTTACATAAACAAATTATATATATTATTTAAATATATTTTTAATATAAAATAATTTTAATAAGTAAAAATAATATTTTTTATAGAAATATATAAATATTTTTATTATTTTTATTATATTTAATATTTTTTTACTATATTTATAAAAATATATTAATAATATAATTATATAAATATATTTTTATGTTATTTAAAAAATATATATTTATATTTATTTCATATAATTTTATAAATAATTTAAAAAAAAATATATATATATATATATATATATAATATTTATTTCATATAATTATATGAATAATTTAAAAAAAAAATATATATATATATATAATATTTATATATTTATTTTATATAAAATATATATATATATATATATATATATTTAATTATTATATTTAATAAATATTATTTTATTTTAAAAATTATATTAATTAGTGAGATTGGAATTTGATCTATTGGGAATCGAATTCCAATAAAATAGTGTTAATTAGATAAATATTAATAAAATGATATTATTTCTAAATTATAAATTTAATAACATGCTAGTAAGATAAATATTGATAGAATGATATTATTTCTGAATTATAAATTTAATAGCATATTAACGAAGAAAAAAAAATGATGAAAAGCTGTAGTAGGAAAAAAAAATTTTGAGTTTGTCTGTGACATTCTCGCATTTGTTAATATTTATAATTGGATAGTTAATATTTACTGATTTGATTTATCATTCCATGTGAAACATGACTAGTGCCTAAAGTAAGAAGACAAGAATAATCATTAGAAAGAAAAAAAATAACAGGATTTATTTATTTATTATTTTTAAAATTAGTTTTAATTTTTAATTTAGTATTCACGTTTTCACTCATTTATCATCTTTAAAAAATCATTTTTCAAGTTTAAAAAAAAATCATTCAAAACAGGTCTTAAACTCGAGTTATCAATATTTTTTTAATCTATTCTCAAAAACATTTTTTTTACAATTTTTTTAAAATTGAAAAATAAAAATAAATTAAAAATATTATTTTTAATGAATATTAAAAACATAAAGTAAGAAATTCAAAACTATTTTGTCAATCTGTTTTTATCATTTAAAATACTTTCCTTTTTAAATAATAAAAAAATATTTTTAAATTTTTTAACTAATGTATTAAAAACTAGTTTCACTGATTCATAAAAACCTTATACCAGTGTGAGTTATTTAAAAAATTTATTAAAAAATATTATTTTAATGTAAATCTAGAATCACTTAAATATATACAAAAATTATTTATATAAATAATTTTAACCTATTCTTAATAACTATAGATTAAAATAATATATTTTATTCTCATTTTAAGCTCTTCTTATTTCGTATAATTATGAATCTTGCATAACATTTTGTTTCTTTTTCGATTTTTAAGTAAAGATTCTATTTTTAGTGGTGGCTAAAATTTATAATACAAACAGATAATGAATTTGGTGGGATTTAGAGGTAGAAACAAGAGGGGTTTCGAAAACCGGGTTAGGTGGAGCTTTGGATTTTCCAAATTAACTCAACTTTTTCTTTCAATTCCATTATAACTTTTTAATTTAAAAAAAAACATTTGTTTTGAGTTTTTTTTATTATTTTTAATTTATTTTCTCCTTGAATAATAATAATAATAATAATTATTATTATTATTATTATTATTATTCCGCTACATTTATTAGTTAGAGTCAATACAAGATTAATTTATATATATTTTATTCTTTTAAAGGTAAAATTGTGATAAATTAGAATCCTAAAGCTAACAATATTTCAGACGTAATAATTGACCCTAAATAATATTATTATAACGGATATGAGGTTAGAACACTCTTATACAGAATACAAGTATTAAAATAAATTGTGTTATGTCTTTCTCGTAGATGCAAGTATAGAAATTTCCTTGACATGAAGCCTCCCAAGATTTTATTGGGAATGTACAAAATTTTGAGGAATTGTCCATACTTAAAATCATAAATATTGATTTGTATCTTTTCTACATAAAAATGGAATCTTTTGTTACAATAGAAACATAAGTGATTGACTATTCAATAATCCAAACCAATTTGCTTTATAAAAATAGTATATCAACATAGATAATTATAATCATATACATATAAAATGACAGCAATGGAATGTCAATCTTCGAGTTTGTATTAATCCTTACTCGAGATTAGACAAGTATAAAAGTGCACCATACTCGAAATTATACAACTATAAAATTTTTTATCCTTTACTCGAATCACACGAATATAAAAACACACATTTCTTAGGTCACACAAGTATAAAAATTACATTTTACTATGAGTAGAGAGCATTATGATTATACCATTCAGAAAATAAGTTATATAAACCCTCCGTATCAATACAAATTATACAAACCTCTGCCTATCATGTAAATGAGTTATATAAACCACAATCATATTTGTAAAATCAAAAGAGCTATATTCGAAAAACTAAAGTGTATGCAAAAGATATAGTTATACATCAAACATGTAATTAAAATAAAAATTAATTGTTCAATAACTCTCCATCCTGACTATCTTTCTCATTATCAAATTGAGAAATGTTGAGATTAGGAACAAATAATGAGATTTGACGCATAGCCTACTTAAAATCGTCTTCATAACTATTCAACATATTAGTTAGTTCTTATGTTGTTAGCTCCTCTTGTAAAACAAAACTTTAGCCCTCAAGTCCCTTGTTTTGATTCATCTCAACTTGAAGATTTTCCTCAGCTTTCAAAGCACAAGAAATAAACAATTCATTTTCTTTAACCTTGACCGAAATAGCATCTTCATAAGCCTTCAATTGTGAAACAAAAAAATCAAACTTTTATTCAATTTTAACCAAAGTCTTTTTTAGATCATTTCTTTTAACCATCTCGACCACTTCTAACGTCTTTCTAAGATAATGAAATATTGATAAAAAACAAAACATCACCACCTTAATAGATTTAAACTACTATCAATAAAAATGTTATATCATTTAAATTTGATTTCTAAAATAGAAAATATTACAAGAAAAGAAAACAATCATGAAAACATAACAACCATAAAGTAGACTATTAATCACCTCCATTTGATAATCTAACCAAATGTTACTAAAGATAAAAAAAAAGATAAATATAAAAAATTAGATGAGTTTACTTTATAAATTATTTTTATTAATAAAAAAGTTTTTAAAAAAGGTAAAAAAAATACATAAAAGCATAATAACATGTTTAATCCTCAGAAAATATGGATAGGTATATTTGATAAATGATTTTCATTTATAACAAATTTTAAAAAATTGCAAAGATAAAAGTAAAAATAAAACCAACAAGTCATTAATACGTGTTACTGCATTTGATCTCTTTAAGTAGTGATGAATTTGAAGGCTTTTTTAATTTAAATAAAAAAAATGTAATATTTACACGAAGAAAAAAAATATTATAATAAAGTTTCGCGCAAATATAAATCTCATGACAAACAAAAAGATAACATTGAATTTTACACAAATTATAATTGTATTTTAAAATGTTAAAAAAATGTTAAAATTGGGGATTTGTTTGTGGGTGTGATAAACATAAAAATTTGAGAATTTGGATTAGTGGGCAGTTGAAAATTGGACATGAAATTAAATAAAGACTCATATTGAATTGATCTGATTTGAGGATAGAAAAAAGAGATGGAAGATGTTTTAAATGTAATCAAAGCAAGACTTACTCCAACAGTTTGTCTTACAGTAGTCATTATGAAAGCAATTTAGTGAAAGTCGGCTAGTATTATTAAATTGGGGAAGTTTCTAAGGAAGAGAATTAGGCTTCCAAAGGAAAAGTCTTTTGGCTAATAATGAAGATAAGAATTTCAACTTGCAATTATGCCTCATGTTAAGTCAACCTAATTAGAATATGTAACTTGGACTTTCAATGAATTGAAGAGATACTCAGCCTTAGCCCACGTCATGCTGGTAGGAACTCAAAGAAAGGTCAGTCGTACACGCCAGCGGTGAGAGATTTGAGTACTTGAGATTAATAGTGTTAAAGTTGATACTAAGGTATTTGTCACCCAGTGGAAGGAAAATTGTGGCTTGGTTCAACGTTTGCTGCAACTCCACTACGCACAATTCAAATGCTCGGATGTAGTTTGATGAGGTAGTTGGATTGTCAAGGCTAGAGCCATTCCTTGACTTTTGTGGCTTTGAATGTTAAGAGTCTTGTTTCACTGTGCCCCCATTTCTCTTGGATGCCATGCAGCTATAAGAGGGGGAAAAACTTCTGTGGTTTACATATACAGTGCCAATGTCAGATTCCAACTTGTTCTTTGGCCTAAACACGGACATGCAACACTAGAAATCTGCAATGGAAACTTTAACAACAATGTTAGTTAATGGAATGGAAAACTAAAGTTTTGTTTTATATATATGGAAGAAGTAAGTATGATGGAATAAGATGATCGAATAAAAATAGATGAGAAATGAAATGGAAATTGAAGATGTTTGGTACAATATAGATGAGTAGAAATTGGTAAGTAGGACAATGAGTTCAACTAGTTTTTAAAATTAGTTCTCTTCTTTTCCTTTCTCATCAAACGACCGATATTATTTCCATCTTCACTCATTCTCCCCCTATCATCTCAACCAAACACACTCTAATTGAAATGTGTAGGATAATAAGAACCGAGGTACGGAAGAGAGGAATTCGTCAACAATGACTATGATCATTCGAAATAAGTTTGTGCTTAACATTCTAAACAGAAAAGATAACAAAGACTACCTTTGTGCATTTGAAGGTGATAACAGGTCACCAAGCAGTCCATCTTTGTCACATTTGAAGGTGGTTTACTCATGAACAGTCCAAATTTGATAATTGCTTTTAGAGCTGGCGATGTAACAGCGTAACCAGCTCTAACCCTCACCTTTAGGATTGAGGTGAACATCAAAGATTTGATCCTCCCACAGGCCACCTATCCCAATCTCATACATCTTAAATGTTTCACATAATAAAAAAGGGAAAAACCTTTGGAAGTGGAAATTATAAAATTCTAAATCTTATAATCATCAAGGCAAACAAACCAATATAACGAGATATCTCACAAGGTCTCAACTATAAGTATGTGAGCACCTTTTTATCGTAAATACGATACTTTAGAAGTAATGGTTTAGGGAAAATAAACGGAAAAATGGTAAAATAAGAGTTTTTTTATTTTATACATGAACAGGGAAAAATTAATGTTATGACGTAAAACCAATTAATAAAATATATCAAAATAGTAGAAAATAGGTCTACTGCTCTAAAACTTGCGACGGATTCTCAATCATCTCCTGAACCTCATTTATTACTATATATGCTTTATGGCCACCAATAACTTCGGCTAGTTTCTTGCTGTCTTTCCACAACTGCAACAAGACACATTTAAATCACTGACAGAAAAGAATATAATAAATTTATCAAATCAAAGTTAAATGTGCTTTTACTTGTATGGTTGGCATTCTCTGCAGTAATTGTGAGCCGACAACATACAACAAATACATGAAAAATGAAATATAGTAAGTCTCGATATAAAATGTCTAAATAGCAAATTTAGTGATGTATATCAACAGATAGATTCATCAGGTAGTGGTATAATTTAATTATCATATATTGCTTATGAGAAGTTCATAAAACCAGAAGATTTTCGTCGGCTTCTCTTGAGCAAGACATTCAAAGAATGAAGAAAAATCAATCACACCAAACAACAAACAACAAAAGCCTTTTCCCATTGCGTGGAATTTGCTATATGGATCAAAATTCAAATAACATCATTCTGGTGCCATGTTTTCAGAAGTCCATTTAGTTAAAGGCATTTTACAAAAAATTCTACAGTATTTTCCTTGATTTTCATATATCTCTACACTGAGTTTTGCTTGCTCCTGATCAACTCTTCTTACTAGGACTTCTATTGGTCTTCTCATCAATTAAAAGATGCCAGAACAATTTCGCAAAGCACAAGTGCATATGATGTGAAGGCATAATTTAAAGACAAGACACTGATGGAAACTAAAATATTTATCCAACAAGTTACTATATAGATTTTTCTAAGAGGCACAAATGAAGTACTTATTCCTGAAGTACCCCATTGGCAACATCTGTTTATGAAAAGACCTTGATAAGTTGAAGTGTGATTGCAGACAATTTTCAATACATTTTGCATACGTTACACTAAGATAACAACTGAAAGGGAAAGAATATAATGAGGAAGCTATGAGAAATTCACAGTCACACCAGCACGAGCAACAAGTTTATGATTGCAGACAATTTTCAATACATTTTGCATACATTACACTTAGATAACAATTGAAAGGGAAAGAATATAATGGGGAAGCTATGAGAAACTCACAGTCACACCTGCACGAGCAACAAGTTTGTGTGAAACTGTGTTAACATCAACACTGTAGAACTGCAATCTGCATGAAATCCAAATAAGCATGTCCTTTGTTAATGAGTTGACAAGTCTTATGATATTAAACAAAGTATGAATTAAATTATCATAACAAAACTATTAGAAAGTGGATATGGATCTAACCTAACTTAACCCCTACAAAATTGACTTATAACAAAAGAGATTTCCACGTTACTTATATACTATAATTTGACCATATCCCTAATCGATGTGAAATTTTCAACATACCCCCTTCAAGCTAAGGACCGGACATCTCAACATAAGATTAGATATCTGTGAAATTTTCAATATATCCCCTCACATAGAGGTTATGGGTTATTCCCAACACACCCCTCACATCTACAAAAAGGGGTGATTCCTAACTCACCCCCTCACGATGAGGATGGATGGGTGGGCTAATAGCGGTTGGTACAAAGGTTGATAGGCTTTGATGTCATATTAGAAAGTGGATATAGATCTAACTTAATTGTACAAAACCGGTTTATAAGATAAGGTTTACATCTCACTTACATACTAAAATTTAGTCGTACCTCTAGTTGATGTGAGATCTCCAACAACAACCAAAAAATTTATACATGCATGATATACTCTATGTTCAAAATACAAATAGCTCAGTAGTATATGCTAGTTAACAGCTTGAGCATCAGCCTAGATTCAGTAGCTTATGGGTAGCCTAGAATCATTATCATACACATGTCTAAATATGAAGCAACTACAGTTATGTAGCAGTTATAGCTGTTAATTTGCTCTGCAAGTAACAATTCTTACATTTTTAGCTTAAGGCACACATGTAGTATAAAATGGACCATGTATACACAATTTCTCAATTACTCTATTCAAGATGATATTTGAGCATTACTACCCACCATGAGCTGTATCATTGTCCATACTAAGTTCACATGGAACTCCATTATATATTGTTTCTAAAGCTTTCTTTTTGTTTCTAGTTCAGAACCAGTTCTGGACACATCCCATGTTGATTGCATGCGAGTGCTTGCTTCTCTTACATTTTGGATACGTTGTGACTTGGTCCGTGGTAATCATAGAGCTTGCTGCTAGTGACAGCTAGCTGCCCAACCTAATAAATGTAGTTGGTGACATTATCAGCCAGTTTCAATCTGATACTTGGTGGTTTCCATTTTGGCATATTTTACTGTTGAACTCTG
This sequence comes from Sphenostylis stenocarpa, assembly GCA_963425845.1. Lineage (NCBI taxonomy): Eukaryota > Viridiplantae > Streptophyta > Magnoliopsida > Fabales > Fabaceae > Sphenostylis > Sphenostylis stenocarpa. The sequence goes on along the minus strand of OY731404.1, from coordinate 3,950,964 downwards.
GCAGCTGTTAATTATGGTGGTTTCATGACTTTGGAGAAAGTATAGATGTTCTTGTGTCTTTGATGTGGTTCAGATGTAGCTTTGCCATTTTTCTTTGCAGAGATTCTAAAAAATTATCAGGGAATTGTACTTTGTTGTTTAGTTGATGTAGTTAGCTGTTTAGAATGTTTTCAAAGGAGTTGAAGAAAAAACAGTGCTTCTTTGATGCTTGTAAGTGTCAGCTGAGGTTATTAGATTGGTGATCTTTATTCTGCTCTCAATAAGTTGTGGATTAAAACACTTTGAGCTCTAGTACACGGAGTGTTACTAGCTTGTATGAAATCCAGTGTTGAAATGACATGGTTGGAATTGAGGGGATAATTGAAGAGAATGGTTAAGAGCTACTATATTTCTGTGTCATTCTCGACCTGTGCATGATAGGACTGCTAGTATGTCAAAAAGAAAGCTGAACGAAGGTTGAGGAATGAGGAGGTAATAATCAAAGATCTCTACTAGTTATCTGCCAAGGATGTTGACAAAAACTTACTATTATTCAGTGAGTATGAAATTAGCCTAAATTCTTTAGTTGAGAGGGGCTGGGGTCTTTAAAATTTTGGCATTCTTCGGTTTCAGTATTCAAAGAATATCACATGCCATTCTATGCATGATAATTAGCAACAGTAAACACATCCCACACAATATAACATGGTTCATACAGCACAATTTATCAAAAGAAAAAAGCTGGAAACCCACTCCCACTATTGAAAGAATGAATCTTCCTTCTGCTACAACTTCTGCAGACAAAGTTGCAAACTCTCCCCTACTACATTACTTACAATTTAGAAACAATCATACACACTCATTAATTTAGAACTTTCCTAATTTCCTATTTAAAAAAAAAAAAACAAATATCCCACATATCTCAGCATTATTTGATTAGTACAGTCAAAATTTGAATCTACCAATAAAATAGGAGAGTATCAATGATTGTGAAAACAGGAATTTGGGTGAAGCCCAATATTCTGTTGTGTGTTTATTAACTTTAACATGTTGCAAGCTTAATAAGCTTCAGCTTTAAAATGCTAAACTAGATTTATGGGCATATTTAGCATATGTTGGAATGTCAGCCAACTATACAAGTCCTTGACTAGAACTTGCACCTAAAGCAGTTATAGGATATATATAAGCTGGATTACATGTGAACATGAAACAATTTCTATCAAAAAGAGCGATTTATGTTTCATTAGCTGCTTTTCTAATTATGTGCATAGTAGGAAAAAAATGTAATCTCACCTTGGATGATAGTCTGCTGCCAACTTTTCCAGTTTTGGTTTTAAATATATACATTTTCTGCACCAACTTGCCATCCTACAAACCAGGTAATCTCACCTCAAAGGCCATAATAGTAAAAAATTTACACACTAAACACAAAAATGTAAGAAATAAGTTTCTCTTTTATGTAATGCACAATACGATACATCTCTTTAGGAAAAATTAAGAAACTAAGATTACCATTGGCACACTTTTACCAAGAAACTTGTTATTATAAGATGAATTTCATACAGGACCCATTGAGTAGAATTGGGTCCCGTATCATTTAGTACAACCTACTTGGATTTTAGGCCTGTTTGAACTAGCTTCTCTACAAGGACTTCTACATAAGCAAATTAACTCTCAAACGACTTTTCTAAATTTTTATTTTTAACTTGTACGTAAGCTAATTTTAACTTGTAAAGAAGTCAATATTAGTTTTTTCTTCATAACTTTCCTCCTAGAAGTCTTTATGGTGAAGTGCACCTAAAGATGCCATATACCCACTAATATAGGACTAAAAGTTGTGCTTAAAAAATTGAAATGCTAACATTTGTCTAACATACAAGCCAGTGCCTGATTATAACAGAGCCTCCATCCAAGTGTGTCAGTAGTTAATTTTTAGCCATTTAAATTTTCAATTAAAATGTTTGCTTGTGTTCATATGAACACTTTAAAAAATGCAAATTAAAAAATTGTCATCATTAATGACAAAATTTATAATTGCGACTACACAAACATGTAAGCATAAACTATGGTTTGGCTACCTCAAAATGTAGTTCGATAATATGCTAACTTAACCTAAAAAAAATAAATAGTGAGTTGTGCTCAATTACTAATACGAAATCTTTCTGCAAAGTCCACAGTTACAATAGGCCAGACTCAACGAGCACAAAGAGGGTTCAAAAAATCATGAATAACAATAGTTTAATTTTAATATACTGTTATTGTAAGGTTTTTATTTACTCCCTCAATTCTCAACCAACAGAAGTCACCTTATGACTTCTTTTTTTTTTTTTACTTTTATTTTATCATTTTGAAAAATAAAAAATAAAAAAATCAATATAACAATTCATGACCCCTTTTTGCCTACAAAGCTTCTAGCCTGAAACTTGAGGGATCAAAGTTTCAAGAAGGAAACAAGAGGGTCCAAAATATCATGAATACAATAACTGTTTAATTTTGATATACTGTTATTTTAAGGATTTTACTCTCTCAAGTCTCAACCATCAGAAATCATCTTCTCACATTTTTTACTTTTAATTAATCATCATAAAAAAAATCAATCTGACAATTCATGACTTCTTTTTCCTGAAAGCAAGGTATCCCCGAAACTGCAAACCATGAGACTAATTTCCCAATGTAAAGTAGATGAATAAGCACAAGACTGAAACAAAGTTCCATCAATTTAAGAGTATGTAACAATCGCTCATTTAGTTCAATTTGGAAGCAAAATCAGTAACAAATATAGGTACAAAACAGACTTTGGAGAGAGTAATAAGAAATAGTTTTTACATATTAGCCCATCATTTTTCATTCCCAATTCTTTTTAAGTGTTTTTTTTCCATTGATTTACGTTAGGGAGTATTTTTTTTATTTTTTTTTCATTTAGAGTGTTTGTTTTGTATATCCATCTCCATCATCGACTTTTAGACAATAAAAATATATCAATAAAAATATATCAAAAGAAAATTGACACTTCGAGCTCAATTATGCACAAACTAATTTTAGTTTTTCATGAAGTAAATTTCACATTAACCATGTCATTAGTTAAATTGGAAGAAAACGCAAAAGTGTCTAACTGAAGAAGGAATGTACCAAACGACGACGACAGCTTGGTGGAGCGTTTGAGAGTGGGCGAGGAGACTATCGAAGTAGGTTTCGCTTGAGACAGGTTGAAGGTAAAGGGAAATAGGTTTTCCTTCCTCTTGCAATGACGCTTGGTGACTAGACCGAACTGGCGTGGTTTGGCGTGCACATCCGTAGGAGGCGGAGAAATGGAACCCGACCGTGAAGCGGAAGCAAGAGAGGGAGAAAGAATGTGGATTGGTTGTTGGGGTTACCGAGGAGAGTGGTGGAAGCTGAAGAATCGGAACATGGTGTGACATTGCTGAGAGGAGGAGAACTGAGTGAAGAGAAAATGTGCTTGTTTATTGGTCAAACCAAGGAAAGAGGAAGTGAATCCACGAAGAGTTGTTTAATTTGGTTTCTATCATGTTCCCACTCTAACAAAATAAAAATAGTATGTGTTTTTCTAAAATTTTCAGATTTATTTAAAATAATTTGTCTTATCAAAATGTATTATATACTATTTATTTGAATATATAAAAAAGGACTATATCAATTTTTATAATTTTTTTTGTAGGATATATTTTTTATATAATTTTATATTTAGTCTCATAACATTACTGGAAATATGTGTTTGTTTGTTTACATTTATATTATGTTTATAATTTTTATTATGTTATTTTTATTTTAATGAGTGAAAATTATATATTTAAATTAGTTTTAGTTTTATATAACTTTAAAACAAAATATATATTATTATTATTAAGAAACAATTAAATTATGCTATTAAAAAAATTTACCATTAAATAAAATTATGTAATACTATTTTTTAATTTTACTCAATTTATTTATAATTCTAAAATTATTATTTTATATATTAATTTGTTTTCAATGCTGTTGTCTCTAACTCAAACATTAATTGGATTCCCAACTCAGTTATAACATTAATTATTTTACATTACACTTAAATATTTGTTTAAATATATAAGTTAATTATTTTTAAGTTTAATATTTTAAAATATTAATAAATATAAAATATATAATTTTAAAAAAATATTTAATAAAATAATTCTTATTAAATTAATATAAAATAATAAAAACTTAAATTATTAATCATTTAAAATTATTAATATTTAATATAATTATTTAATTAACAAGATAAATTAAAAATAAAATAATATTATATATTATTAAAATTGATATATAATATTTAAATAAAAAAAGAAAAATAATTGTATGTCATTAACGTAAAAATTGAGATGAACATGAAAAATGAATAAAAAAATAAAAAGTATAAAATAAAAAATATAATTTGTGTTAAATATAAAATGAAAGATACTGATAGCATTACTCACTTCTGTTTGCTTTAATTTTTTTTAAGAAAAAAATCTAAACTTATATTTTTGTCAAATTTTTTTTTAATCAAATCAATTTTAAACGAGGATGAAGAATAATGTAGATGACCTCTACTAACGTAGATTTCATTGTCATAGATAAATTTATAATTGATTTTAGTAAAATTAATTTTAGTAAACAATTGATGTTGATTTTAATAATTAATACTACAACGAAATTAGAGATTTTTTTAATAACTAGTCTTCTTGAAAAATATTAATAAATTTGTTACTATTGTAATAGTTAAATATATTATTATAATTAATGATTTAAATGAAATTTTGACATAACATAAAATTAGTAACTGAATTAATTGGCTAATTAGATAAGACAATCACTTGGTGGTAAATTTCCATGCCAAACTTTTTTTTTTTTCTGTTATCAACTTGTCTTTTATATATATATATATATATATATATATATATATATATATATATATATATATATATATATATATATATATATATTTTAATGGTGACTCTTATTACATAGCATGTAGTTAAGAGACTTAGTGTCCTCTTAATACTTTTTCACTTTTAAATTTTATAAATTGGACACAAAAACATCACTTGTCTATTTTGCTTTATTAGGAATATTTCTTTAAAAAAATAAATTAACTTGATCAAGTACATTATTATCCTTTTATAAAATACTATTATATACACAAACAAATCAGATAACATATTACACATGCAATATTAGCAATGAACAGAGATATCTTTACACAACATATTATATATAATATATGCATAAAATATGATTAGATGATGTAACAAATTATATTTTACTGAAACGAAGAACTATTATTATTTGTTTTCACTGATCAAAATACGTTTTATTTTAATCAAGATCTAAAAAAATATTTTAAACATACACAAAAATTATAAATTTATGGGAGAAAAAATTATTTAAACTAAAATAATATATTTAAAAAATTAGAGGTTAAGAAAATAATATTATACATATTATAATTGCTAAAAGCTAATAAAAATAGTTTCATTAAAAATAGAATAAAAATAGAATAATGATGATGTTAATATCCACCTGTATTATATTATAATTTATTGAGACCAATTTTTTCTAGAATAATCTTACACCCGAACCCAGTATCCGTTCACCGTCATTCTTCGTATTAGAACCCAACAGGCAAAAAAGGAATACATAGCTTCACAACACCATCGTCTCTCTCATACGAAGGTAGACGTGCTTTTCTCTCCTTTGTTATCGCATTTCAAAGCGTAGATTCTAATTGCGCACTTATTTCTGTCTTTGTTATCGATTATTTTATTAATTATCTGAATTCGTGCTTTATCCCGAGTCAATTGACTCAATTCCTCTAAATGATAGTTTGATGATGACAGACTACGAATTTTGCTGGAAGAAGAATAGTTGAAAAATAAAACATTTATGCACTCTATGATATTACTCTTAACCAGAAAAGGTTGATTATTGGATATTTTTCCCTTGTCTGTTTGGTTGTGCCCTTCTTATGTGCTATGAGCGTTTTGGTCATTGCTTATGAGGTGTGCAATTTTCTTGTCTTTGATGGCTAAATTCTGTTGGACTAAGGTGATATTCTTTGCTTCTTTGCATGCTGCTAACTGATTGTTGTTCGAGTATGGCGTGAGTTTTGAATTGTTCTGTGGCAATTTCTCACAAGTGACCACTGATTTGAACTGCTTTTTGCTTCTGTTGTGGTTTGCCTCATTTTTTTTTTCTATGTTCCCAACCGAAATTTTATAAGCTTTACACATAATTTAGCTGTTGCACCACATGCTTGCTGCAATGTCAAGGACCAAAAATTCATCAAGATTAATCATGCTCTTGTTCCCTTTCTTGGGGAATGCTTGGGGTGAGATTTTGAACTTTGGAGGGGAAGGAAGGGGAGGACAATTTTTTTACTTTTAAATTAAGAGAGTGTGTGATGTTTGTAAAGATAAACACGAGATTGGGATATTAAAGTTGAGCTAATCTATCATCTTGTTTCTTTCATTTAAATAATTACCACATTATAAATTATTTAGTAGAAATGATAAAATTGTCATGTCTTCCCTTTCCTTAAAACTCAACTCCCCGGAACATATATTTTCGTGTAAGTTACTTCTGTTATGTTATGAACACAAAATATGTGAGATCTATTTGAAATTGTTTAAACATGTCAGTATACCTATTTTTATGTTTATGTTTCAGTTTTGGGTTCTTTGTTGTTTATCTCTTTCTGGTTATGTGCTCCGCTTGTCTCTTCTATCTTAACTATTAGGTCAAGTCGAATTCAAAACTGAAGTTATATAAAAGGTATAGACAGGAGACTACAATAGAAAATCACCACTTCCCTTTGTTTGTTGAATTTACCTTGTTTAGTGTTCTGAATTGAGATTTGACAAGTAAGTATTCTGTATAAAAAATTGGTCTGAGTAATATTTTTTTCAACTTCTTACTGCTTAATTGTATCATGCCACAAACACAAAATATCTGGTTAATAAAAGTCCAATGTTATGTATTCCTGTTTTTTAATTTTTATCTCTGTTGCTCAACGGACCAGTCTTATTGTTTTATGACTTGGCTTTTTCATTCAATATTTCCTATTAAAAGTTAGCTGCCAATTTTTTGGGCTATTTCATCATAAGCTAACAGATACATTTAAATTCCTAGACAGCGATGTTTTCTTGTAACTGAAATTTTTTATCATTTACTGAATTTGAAGTATCCACCTTCCCTCTCTAGAAATATGTTTAGGATTATGTTCTCTTACAGCTTGGTATGTGCAACTTCTCAAATGATGGCAAACACTAGAATTCATTCATAATTCAATAACGAATTAAACTGAATTATTCTTGCTAGGAATTAGTTCAAAAATGGCCTAAATGTACAACGTTATATAGAATGAACTAAAGTACAACTCCTAGCACTTATTCCCATGTCTCCTGTTTAACATCTACCTCTTAGCTCAACGGATATATTCTGTTTGAAACTGATAATTTGTTATCTGCCTCATCATGCTAACAGAAAGCATTTGGTCATAACCAAGAAGTGGACGACAATGGCAAGTAGTGTTGGCACATCACCTCTACTTTTACCAGGTACAGCAATTTTCTACATCTTGACAGTGCTCAATTCTAGTAACATAAAGCGATGACTTTAGTGTCTTACAAGTTACTTAAATAATGGACTAAGCTATTGTTCTTTTTGGTATGCAGTTGGTATTAAAAGTCAGCCTGAAGCTGATATTAAGCGTACTGGACCAAACATTGTTGGGATGAAACCCTTACCATATAACGCCAGAAAAGGAAAACTTAAGACTGCTAGATTGCAAAGTTCATCATATACCAGACGTGTTGCTGCATTGGTAAGTTATTATTTTCTTTCTTTTCTGGTTCTTGTTATGTTGTTTGATTGTTCTATTCATGCCATATCTTGATGTAGTTGTAAAGAGCATGCAACGCATTGTATTGTTTGCAATGCAAAATCAGCCGTAACTGAAAAGTTTGTGAGGTTCAGATAGAACATTGGTAATCCATAAATATTGTCTATCCAACAATAGGAATTCAGATCCTTTAGAAGAGAGGAAACCTCTTCAAATTACAGGGAAAGTTGGAAAATAGTTGAGAAAACAAGAAGATACCTAGAAACTGCAATGAGCTGTCCTCAACCAAGGCACATGGCCTCATACTTGCCCAAAATTCTGTTGTACTAGTTTCCACAACCCACGGAACCATCCAGAAGGAGAGCTATCTCTATCCCATCATGCCAGGATCCTTTCCCTCAAATGCTGCCAGCTGTCTGTTCTTTTACGCTTTTATTCTCTAATCAAATCCCCCACTTCCTTGTTCTCTTCATTAGTTGAAATTCCATCTGCACTTTTCCCATCTTTCTATCTTCTCAGATACACATGAAAGCCCTCATTGAGCTTATTACTGTTCAGTCCACTATCCTTCCTACATCCCTTTCTAGAATCAAATTGCCTGTCCCCTTCTATGTCTCCTTCCCCCTAGAATCAAATCGCCTGTCCCCTTCTATGTCTCCTTCCCCCTACCCCAACTCAAACGTAACAACAGAGCAAAGAAACAAAAATATGTAAATTCAGAGAGAGAATCTTCATATTTCAAGGAAGTTTGTTTCTATCATCTCACATACTGATATCGACCTTCTATGAGCTTATCACTCTTTTGTCCACTATCCTTCCTACATCCCAACACAAATCCAGATGACAAAATATCATTGAGAAAAATAAAGAAATATTACAGAAGAGACCCCCCCTGTAATCCCAGAGCCAACATCCACATGCAGTTACAATTCTTTGGCGCCCACTAATAGAAACTACTCCCTAATTTTTATACTGTGCACCCTCATATTTTTATTTTCCTTTCTTGCCCCTCCTATGGAACACACAGGTCCAACTGTAGGCCAACTTGTATTTTCCTTTGATTCCTTTTTCTGACTGTGTATTCTATGAATGCTACCACTTGGAACTGCAGCCTTGTCTTCAAGGCTGTAGTCTGAAAATTCTGGAAACTGATTGTGAATCTCCCTAGCATCTTATCCCATGAGGCCTCTTCAATGGATTGTTCTACCCAACTGAAGTTTTATTTTTTGCCTTGCTGCATAACATCTAACCAGCACCTTCCATGGGTACTCCACATCTGAAATATCCATTTCCATCCCCTGCGGTAATTTGGTAAATCCCTTGTATGTTTGTAGTTTCCCAATTCCTTCTGAAGTTGGGAGATATGTCAAACTGCATGAACTTTAAGGCAACTTAGTTTATAAGCTACAAGACCAATTCTGTCTATCACTTGATAAGGCCCATAAAATCAGATGGCAAGCATAGGATTGATCCTCCTGATCACACTTAGCTGCCTATGCTGTCATAGCTTTAGAAACACTCAATCCCCTTCTTTCAAAACTCTGATCAATCCTTCTTTTAATGGTTGATAAGCTGAGTTGTTTTAAAGCCTCATCTCTATCAATCAAGTCTGTTGCAAGTGATTCCACCCTTATTTCCCCTGAAATTTTGGATAATGTTTGATGGCTTTCTACCTTAGACAATCTCAGTAGGGTTCTACCTCTAGTTACATTCCTCAAAATCTAAATAAGGATTTTCTATTCTTAAAAATGGAGAGGTATCTAACTCAACTCTACAAAATCGACTTGTAAGGGAGGTTTGCACCTAAATTATATATTATTAGTTGGTCATATCTCTAGTTGATATTGGGATTTCCAACACACCCCCTCATGCTAAGGAATGAACATCTTGAGAACGTGGAATTGAATATTCGATAACAAGTAGAGTAATAGGTCAACAAATCTTGTTAGGATAGGCTTTGATACTATATTAGAAATTAAGAGGTGGCTAACCCAATTCTATAAAATCGACTTGTAAGATGAGGTTTGTAATTATAAGTTGGCAATATCTTTAGTCGATGTGAGATCTCTAACATACCCCCTCACATGCTAAGGAATGAACATCTCAATAGCATAAATGTAAATATTAAGGATGGACTGATAACAGATATATTAGTACCTTGTTTTTCGCCATTAGTTTCTTGATGGTAAGAAGAACCCATCCTCATATTAGTTCCTTGAAATCTAAATAAGGATTTCCCGTAATTACTAAAGAAAACAAGATAAAGATCTCAATCGCGCACAAGGGATTTTGGTATTCCATGTTAGTGAACCACATCCTTAGTGAAAACTTCAGCCCCTCCTTTTGCTGTACAAGGATGTTTAGCAACCCATGATAAAATCCATAGCCTCATCCTTCCGTTTGTTCTAGAATACCTAGAGGCTGCAATAATTCTGCAGGTGATATAGCCAAAATATTTTGGTTTTGGCATACATCACAAGAGTTCACCCGCAGTTGAATGTTTCTTCTTTATCCCTACCCCCACTATACATTTTCTGTCACAAAAAGACTTCATCTACACTTGAATGTTTCTTTTTCATCCCTACCTGCAATACATTTTCCGCCAATATCCTAAAGGTCCTGTTGAATCTAGAATGACCACCTATTCAAGAACTATGGAATTCTTGGCAAAGTTTGGGGAATCCAAACAGAAGTAGGGAATGTTAAGTTCAACTCGTGTTTGCTATTGTTTTCAACCCCATAAACTAAACAAAGAATCGTGATTTCCATTGATTGTGGCCTTCCTTTGAGCTGCACTGTTCTCTCCCTAGTATGAAACTTCATCTCTTCCCTTTTCCATATAACTACCCCAAATGTCTCAAGCCATGCCATTCCCAATATCAAGTCCAAATTCCCTAACTCAGACATAGGGATCAATTGAAACATTTAAACTTCCCATTTCCACCATTACCTTGGGGCATTTTCCATGTGCCATGTCCATCACCAAGTTGGATTCCCAAAGATCGGGTTTCAGTGACTTCTAATCTCAAAGCCTTAACCAAACGAAATGATATGAAGTTATACAAAGCACCACTGTCCACCATAACTATGATAGGTACCCATTGATTTTTGCATCCAATTCCGTGGTTTTTGGATTAGACAGTTTTCCATTCCCATGCTGGTTCAATCTACAACACTTCTTTCCCTTCATCTCTGCTTCCAAAATTATAATGCCCCATTCTGATCCTGAAGAATCCTCTTCATCAACTACCATTAATTTCAACTGTTGATCAGGACATTGATGCGTTGGGTGGAAAACTCCTCTACGCTTATGACAACCCTTGTTGCTTCCTATCCATCCACTCTTGATATCTCAAGTTCCAAATGGCCCTATCTCTTATTCCTTTTCTCTACCTCCCATTACCTCCATTCTTTCGCTTACTATTTATCATCTCCTTTGTCTACTGTCATGTTAAGGTTCCAACATAAAACCAATTGGCTATATGTGGAGTAGCCTAACATGTATTTAAACCATACCAAATGATATGAGGTAGGCGATGTGGGACTTTCAACACACCCCCTCCAACGAAGCCCGCCGGACCAGGCAAAGGGTACGTTTGACCCAACTAAAGGGCAACTTTTGGCCCATGACAATAACCGGAAAGATGTTAGGCTTTGGCTCTGATACCAACTTGAAATAGAAAAAAGAAAATAAAGAACTGATTTTGAGAGCCTGAAATCATCTTCTTGTGTTCTCTTATTTATAGGAGATAAAAATACAGATTCAGAGATACAATTAATAGAGAGACATGATTAATCCTAGAGAAGATAAACAGATGCATTCTAGGAACTAGATCTACAACTAATCTCATAAATGTCCAACAAGATACATTTAATCTAATAAATACTTCAACACCCTCTATTATAACCCACTGTCTTTCCTTGACTATACCTATCATCATCTTTACCTATCAATGACCAACTCTGTTGACTCCCCACATTCCAGACATATCATCTCTTCACAATTGTTTGAAAAGAAGAATTTCTCCCTGCATCTACCGTTAAATCACCTTTGGCTGCATGGTCAATTTGCATCATTCAAATAAAATAAGCTATGAGTTGCTCATCAGGTAATTGAGGAACTTGGGCAGTGAAAAATTGGAATTGCTCAACATATTCTTCCAATGACCCTCCTTGCTGCAATTCAGAGACTTTTGCATGGATTTTCTACCTTCAAACCACCAAACCTCACCAATTAAGCTGTCCTTTAAGTTTTCTCTTGTTGGAGCCTCTACATTTTAGCTATAATTTGAAACCAATAAACTGCCGGTCCCTCCATACTCCCCTTTTCTAGTCTGACTTTTTCTCTAGTTGCAACTCTTGAATTTAAAGAATGTTTCTGCCCTAGATATCCAACATGCGAAACCCCCCCACCCCCCACACACACACAAACAAAACAGGGTATTGCAACACACAAATGTTCAACAATCTCACTTTGTATCTTCATTCCACTACAATGTTGTGTTGGTTGGTCTATCTATGTTACCTCCTTCACTTGACGATGCAGTATTGACATGTGAATGATCAGTCCCTTTTGATATACTATTCTCCATCTTCATCTCCTCCATCAATCCTTGAAAACAACTTTGGACATACTCTTACATATGTGCTTGTGCCTTTTGTCCAATTTTGGAACTAGACATCTTCATCTCCTCCATCAATCCTTGAAAACAACTTTGGACATCCTCTTACATATGACTAGCAAAACTGATTCCTTTCGCCTTGACATAGCAAATCCAGCAGGTCGAACCAATGATACGAATCCAAATGACCAAATTTCATAAATGAAACATATAAATATTGCCTAAGAAACCTTATTAATCCCAAAGCCAAGCTCCTCACATACATAATTCTTTGGTGCCCCAATAATAGAAACTTTCCCTAAAAAATTATTCTTTCCACTCACCCCCGTTCTCATATTCTTTATCCCACATGTATTCCCCCTTATTCAGTAACTGTGTCAATACTCAGCACCCTCTTATTTTTCTTTTCCTTTCTTGCCCTCCTCTCATACACACGCCATACTTAGGGCCCATTTTTATGTTCCTTTGAATCCTTTATCTGATTGTATATCCTATCACATTCCCTTCTAGAATCAAATGACTTGTTCCTTTTATGTTTCCTTTCATGTTATTCAAACTAAAGTAACATCAAAGCAAAAAAAAACAAAAAACTTGTCAATTAAAGAGAGAACAAAATATTGTCAATCGAGAGAAAATTTAATGGAGATTAATTTTAGTGATGTGTTGTTTTTCTACTGGAGGGATAAGGAAATGCATAGGCATAGGGTAACAAGTGATTTCAGTCTTCCCCTTGTACGCTTGTGGGTTAAGGGTTTATTTAGGTAATGTTCCAGATTGGTGATAAACTGATTTAATTGTGGTAAACCGGGAGTAAATTTTGTTGAGAGAACCAGTAGTTATATTTATTTTAATATTATATATTTTAAGTAATAAAATAATATAAAATGAGAAATGGTGACTTAAAATATTTTAAATTTAATATAAATAACTAGCATGCATTTGAAAGTAATAATAAGTCACTGAATAATCTATACTTGTGAAATTTTTAAATATGCATTTTTATATTTATCTTAAAAATATTTTAAGTTAAAATTAAAAATTGAGAAACTAAATTACGGGTTGCTTGCACTGTAAAAATCAGTTTGTCCGGTTATCTACCTGTTTTGAGATTTTTTTATTTTTATTTTTTATGTCTCAGTTGAAATTGCTAGTCTGGTAAGGTTTTCAGAAAATGGTGTTGGATTGATTTATACATGTTAATAATTTATCTTTTATGGTATTTTTGAATAGGGAAATTTAAGTGAGTAATTTAATATGTGGGAATTTGAATTTTGGTCTTTAAATATTTTACTTGAATATAATGATTTTATATAGAATTTAAAATTCTAACCATTTGTGGAAGCATTTTCAAATACATAATATTATTATAGAATTTCAAATTAAGAAAATAATAAAATTCTTGGTGCTCACTTTCTCTCTCCCTTCTCTATGACTTTCTTCTTTCTCCTCTTTATCAAAAGTGATGTAAAAACATATCCATATTTGTATTTCTGAATTATTAAATGTTCAAAATTATTTTTAAATCATTAAATATTGTCAGATATTTAAAAAATGGCTGATTTATTTTTTTATTAAGTTTAATTTTGAAATTTTAATTTTTTAAATGTATTAATACATACAGTGAAAGATAAATTGTCTAGCACAAATTAATAATATAAAATTTTAAAAAATTGAATTGATTCATCCAAACAAAACATTTGCAAAATGAAGGAAACTTAAGTCGAAGGAAATCAAATTCCATGCATTTTAAATCATTTGAAATCTTAAATTTGTCATCTAAACACAAACTCTATGTTTGAGATTTATATGACAGAAGTAGTAGATTGTGTTTTTATTTTGTCGCTAGTTTCGGTCCCAGTCTTGAAACTTGTTATCAATTCTTGATGCTCTAGGTGAGCCCATTAGCAATGGCGGAAATGCTAGGCTTAAATGTTTAATGATTCTGATTGTTTGTTGTGAACAGAATACTAAATGTGCTGCTGCAGCTGCAAGTGCATCCCAAACCCTTACACGCAATGCTCGGTCAATGACTATAACTCCTGGTAATAATCTCGTAATGTGTTAGCCACTACCATTTGAAATCCTAATCACCGAGTGCATATTCATTTGAATATATATATATATATATATATATATATGTATAATTTTCATTCTTGTAGTTGTCTTCCCATGCACATCCATTTTTGTAATTTCAGATAACTAAATCAATATGGAACTGTTAGGTTATTTTAGAGTGAAGGTGAGAACTGAGGTAATTTAATAATTACGGCATATATTTTGGTATTTTTGGTTCTTGTAGTGGCTGTCCTATAAAGTGCGCAGTCGATGGTTTTCTTGAATTATTTTCGTTTTAATTATAAGACGAAAGTGAGAAGTACAATTTACTTATCTTCTTGAAGCAGCGAATATAAATTGGTTAACCCATTGGGTCAGGAGGTAAAGATAGCTTTTCGTATTGTACTTGGAGCAAAAGGCTCAATGAATTTAGTAAATTATGGAGTGTCTAAAGGATTTAGAAGTCTGAAAAAAGGTTCTTCTTCTGAAGCCTCAAAAGCTGTCATCTTTGCTGAAAGGAAAAGGAAGAGAGATTTTTATTTATTTATTTATTCCCTGTTGCGGAGGGGTTTCCTAGGAGATTTTTGGGCAGTTGTGCCGATCACTTTCTGTTTTTTTTTTTTTTTTTTTTATGTGTTTGGTTTGAAGGTGCCTTGTAACTTATTATCATGTATATATTTTTTCTCTATCCTAAAATTTTATATAAATGCCCTTATACTCTGACATAAATTATGTTATCCGTATGTTATGTTTGTATTCAAGTATGAAATGCTAATTCTTGATCTGAAATGACAGACAAAGTGAAGTCCCCTAAACTTGATAACAATGGACCTGGTTTGCCACCTCGAGACGACGATGGAAATGGTGGCAACGGAGGAGGTGGGGGTAAGTTTTCAGGAGGACTCCCCCTTTTGGGTATTCTTGGTGTGCTAGATATTCTAAAGGACATTGAGAAACAATGGCAAGGCAAGAAAAAGAGATGATCTTGAACATAAGGATTCATATGGTAGGCGTGAAATTACTTTACAAAACTGATTTAAACTCCTACCATAAGTGAGTGGAACTCTACAGAGATAGTAGATGCGGGGATTCAATTGAAGTATACAAGGAACTTGGAATACTTGAAATGCTTATAGAAATTAATTACTGAGGAATATCTTGATATTTTTTTTTTTTTCATGAAGGGTTCATTAGAGAGATAGAACGACTATAAGCAGAATTTGGACTCGATGACTGCAATTTGTCCTCGGAACTGTATTCAGATTTGTACCCGTGAATGCATTTCTCTACTCACTCTGCTTATACATCAGAACCTATTATTTAGGTTCAATTAACTTTAATGTAGATTTTAACACACGCTTGTTTTACAAAATAATTAAATTATATTTTAAACTTGCGTCATGTATAGGTTTGCTTAAATTATTCTGTTTTATATTTATGTTCTACTTTTTAAAAAACTATATGCACACAAATAAAATTATCATTTTTAAAACATTCAATGTTAAAATTAAAATTAATTATATGTAAAATCTAATTGAATTTATTACGATTTCTTCATTTTCAAATAATAACGGTGATGTAATATTTTAATATCATTAAATATATGTTTTTTTTATTAGGGTATCTCCAGAATGAATATTTAATCAATTTTATTATAAATTTTACTGAAGAAATGCTTAAAAATTGGTTAGATATATTTAAATAAGTAGTTTCTTTAATTTTAAATCATTTATATATAAAATTTATAATAAAATATTTACTTTTATTTTTAAATAACTTTTGTTAAGAACTTAAGATACTTTTATATATTTTAAAGATAGCGTTATTAATATTAATAACTTAATGTTTTTATGTGTTTTGTTACCAGTGAACTAGCAATAATTATTTAGTATTTATGGTTTTTAAAATTTAATATTATGAAAGATATTTTATATTATCATTATCGTGAAAAGAATTAATTATATATATATATATATATATATATATATATATATATATATAGATAGATAGATAGATAGATAGATAGATAGATAGATGATAGATAATTGTGTTGACAATTGTACTTGCAAGAAATTTTAACTACTATGGTTAGATTTTCTCCCCATCTATGAGTTGGACACCCAAAAAAAGTTGATGAAGATGTATGAGAGCACAAAAGTAAATTAAACCTAATGTTGGAGCAAAATGTTATTTACTAAGAATTGTAGCTGATTAAGAGATTAATATTAAGATATGTTATCCGAATATTTTGCTTTAAGATTATCAACTATATAATACTAGAAAATATAGTTAAATTTTTGCATAAAGTGTGTAGTAGATGATTGAGATCGAGATTGAGGTTTAGATATTTGGACTTGCGCATTTAAAGCAGCACGTAAGGTCCATCGTTAGCTTTGAGTTCAGTTCAAGCAAGAAACTATAACAGACAATTAATATATTCAAAACATCAGACAAATAGTTCATCTGATAAAACAAATGATATTTTAACCTGCTTCATTACATCATTTCACTGTTTTTCCAACATAATCAATGTTTTGTCTTTTCTATCACAAACATATTACATTATGTTTCGTAAGTTTACAAAATGTACTATGGAATTTGGGCTTATATAAAATAATAAAAAAAAGTCAATTATAATTAAAAGAAGTATCTAGAACGTGAAATTAAAAGTTTCCTCATACAAATTATTTATTTATACGTTGATTACGTTGTGAATTGTTTTAACAAAATTGTTTTTTGAATTAGAATTTAAATTCCTCTTCAATTTTAATTTTTAAAATTTTAGTTATTAATTAAAAATTAGATTATAAGTTTAAATATTGATAATTAAGATTAGAAATTAATTAACATTTAATAGATTTCTTATAGTGACGTTAATTTCTTTTTAATAAATTACATCAATCATATTAGCTATTAACTTTGGAAGATAAGCATCTTGATTTTTATTTTTATTTTATTTTTTGGTGTTTCTTCATTTTTTTACTAAAACTACAATATATTAATTCCATTTAACCACCGTATTAGCAGTTTAGATCTTATTTGGGCATATATGACGTTGACCCAAAATAGGTGAAAAATAGTTAAAAGAACATACAAATAAGCACATGGGCATAAGAATGTACCTATTAGAAATATAAACGTATCTTATTTAATTTTACAAAATTATTTTGTTAAAATGAGAATTATATTCATTTGGGACTTATTCAATAAAATGTATTATTTTTAACCAATTATCTTTTATTTTAATTTATCAAAAGTTTTTATAATAAATTTTAAAAAATCATTCTCTCTTCTTATTTATTTTATTTTATTTTATATATTGTTTGATGAAATAACTATAAAAAAATAAATTAAACATACAAAAATTGTCCAATAAAAAATTATTTTAAACAATTAATATTTACTTAAATATCTCAACAAATGAAAGATGATATTATATATTATAATTTTAATATATTTTTTATTTTATTTGAGATTTTCATAACACTTTTTAAGGAGAATTTTTTCATCATGAAAGATATTTTTTTACCACTTTTCTCATCTTGAAGATTCATCATAATATGAATTTTCATCTTATTCCTTAATATTATGAAAACTTTTGCAATTATTTCAATAAAAATAAAATAATGTTAAAAAGTTATGGGAATATTATTTTATTATATTTTATTTAAATTAGGTATTAATATATTTTATTATTTTTTAAGAGAAGAAGATAAAAAGATAATAGATTATTATTTTGATTTCGGTAAGTTATGATTAAGATATTATTAATATTTGATATTTTGTAATATTTTTATTCTATATATAAATAGAGTACATAAATAAAATATATACCCATATAGGATATTTTTCATAAGTTACTATTCCAAATTTTGATGATAAAAGTTATAACCTATGAATTATGAGAATGCAATCATATTTTGAAGAGTTAGATGTATGAGAAACTGTGTAAAAGATTACATCATTCACTCGTTGCCTGACAATTTCATCATAACTCAAATCAAATTATAGAGAGAAAAAAAAATGAGTAAGATAAAAGTTAAATCATAATTGCTTGCTGCTGATTCACAACTGATACGTACCAAAATTATAATGTTAAAGTCATCGAAAGAAATTTGGGATTATATGAAAAACTAATATAAAAAGGACGAGAAAATTTGAGCTATGAAAGTTATAAACTTAATAAGGGAATTTGAGATACAAAAGATGCAAGAATCTGAGATAATTAATGAATACTCAAACAAATTATTGGGTATTGCTAACAAGATAAAATTGTTAGGTAAGAAATTTCCTGATTCTAAAATAGTTGAGAAAATTTTAATGATTATGCTAGATAGATATGAGCATTTATTGCTTTATTGGAAAACACAAAGAATTTGTCTAATATTATTTTGACAAAAGTGCTATATGTTTTACAAGTACAGGAGCAACGAAGATTGATGAGAAGATCATGTAATTGTTGAAGGTTCTTTAATATATCAAGCTGAAGGTTTTCTCCAAAAGATATCAAATCACGTGACTTTTCTATTTGTCTTTATTCCAAGAAAAATAATCACCCACACAACAAGTATTGGTAGAGACCTGATGTGAAATATCACAAATATAATCAATTAGAACATATAGAAAAACATGCAAATCACAACTAAGAGAAACTTTCAAGGTTTTAGAGGATAGAATAGAAGGAAAATTTCTCCTTAGGTTAACATGTTCTACAATCAACAAATCAACAAGTTGGTTCATAGACAGTAGTTGTTCAAATCACATGACTCATGAGCGAGAACTTTTCAAATAATTTAACGAATCACTTAGTTTTAAAGCAATAATTGGTAATGGATAACAAATTTATGTGAAAGGTACGAGAATAATTACAATTAAAAGTCATTTGGATATAAAATTAATTTTAGATATTTTATATGTTCCTGATATTAATCATAATTCTTTAAGTGTTACTCAATTATTAGAGAAAAATTAGAAGGTGTCTTTGAATTGTGTGATTAAAGATATACATAATTTGAGAATATTTAAAGTTCACATAAAAGAAAAAAAATTACTTTAAATTTGATAAAAGAAGAATTGACTACAAACAATGATATAAAGAAAAAGTCAAAGAAAAAATATAATGAATATTTTTTGAAGAAACATATTAAAGGAGAAAAATAAAGATATAGTTGAAGAAACTATTTTCAACATTCATCTAAGGTTCATCGTACTAGCATAAAGTTTGAAAGAAATAAAGAAAATAAAATTGATAAAGAAATAAATACTTTAATAATGATATTATCTCATATAAAAAAAATGATCTCATATAAAAATGAAATATGATCACATAAAATAAATGACAAAAAATATAAATAAAAAAATAAAAAACATCCTAAATAAAATAAAAATAAAAAAAGAATATCAAATTAAAATAAAAAATATTAAAATAAAAAAATAAAAAATATTACTTTTTTATTTTAAAAAAATAAAAAAAATTAAATTAATTACCATATTATTAATATTTAATATTTTATAATAGTGTCCTATTAGATAAGGTGTACGAAATCAAATATATACTTAATATATATATATATATATATATATATATATATATATATATATATATATATATATATATACCCTATGAATTCTCGTAAAAGAAAATGATACCTAAATATTTTTATGATATCAACTGATTCATGGTTTGGTGCGGAAGTTATACAGATACGTGTTACGACCAGAAAATATTTTAAAAAATTTAATTATGTTCTTTCATTATTTTTTTTTTATTTTTTTAATATATTTTGAAGCCTGAGAACCTTCATAGGATCAGCTTAGACGGTGCCCACGTCATGATTTGGTACAAGGAAAAAAAATATTTACTTATAAAATAAATACAACTTTTTGTATCTCAAAATGAAAAAACTAAAATAAAAATATAATAAAAAGATGGAGATAAAATTATAAACATTATCAAATTTGCAGCGAAATACAGATAATGAGAATGATTGACTGAACCACGCAACCCAAAAAGTTTGGAAATAAGAAACCTGGAAGCATTCTTTAAACGCCAACTGTTCTTGCTTCCACGTGTGGACCCCTCCACCTCCTAAATCATAAACCTTTTAATTTTAAAACACACAAAAAATAATTTAAAGAAAATTGCAAGCTCGATTATATTTTCATTAATTGGCATTTTTTAGAAGAAAGGGGATAAATATCTAATTTTATTGACATTTTTTAATTTAAAAAAAAAATTCTTAAAACAACTCATTATATAATAACTATTATAATTTATTTTCTTATCTAAAAATATAATTAACTAAAATAATAAATTTTAAATATAGTTGGAATATTGCTATTATAAATTTGTAACTTTTTTTCTTACAATATTATTTTGTCTTTCAAAATTTTAAATTTTTGTAATTACTGTTCTTTACAAAAATTCTTAATAAGAGTGACCATAGGAATTGAAACATAACTGCATAGATTGCAAACTAGATTTTCTTTCTAAGATACTACGAGCAAAGATCAATACAATTTACAAATCACAAAAGAAAAAACAATCGAACTGAAAAAAAAATACAACTCAGATAATATATTTGCATAATAATATAAAATTAGAATAATAAAAATTTAAAACAATTAAATTTCAGTTAAGAAAATTGCTTTTCTAGACAATCACATTAAATTAAATTTCCTTCATATATGTATTTATAACTTTTTGGTTAATATTTACTTTATTTACTCTTGCTAAAATATTTTAACTCAATTTATAACATAGAAAATATATTTTTTTACCTAATTATAAAGATATTATGTAATTAACTTAATTTTTAATTTATTATACATAAAAATCAAAATTTTCAAAAATATAAAAAAAAAATTATGTTAAAATAAAAAAAATTATCATGATTGAAGAATAAGTTTATATAATACTTTTAATTCATTATATATTATAAAGAGTAATTTCCGAGAATAAAATTTCCTCTTCTTCATCATTTAATTTTTAATAATTTAATAACTTAAAATAATAACTCAATTTAATAATTAAATTAAAAATTTCTTTATTTTCAGTAATAAATGATCAACGTTACCTGAAATTATTAATTTTTAATTATTAATGATGAAATCTTATTTTTTAAAGACTATATTTTATTAAATATATATAAATTCTAAAAGAAAATATTTTAATTCTAAATGAATCCATATGTTCAACCCATCCACCCATAATAAATTGATTCTAATCAAACTAAACCCATTAAACCTAACAAGTAACTCATTTAGACAGCTATACTACAAATAAAAAAACCATAACAATTAAAATTTTAAAAAATAAAAATAATTTTGATACAATTATCAAATATGTAAAATAATAACAATTAACAATTTGGTCTCTAGAATTTACAATCCATTTTAATGAGAATTTAGTCTTTAAAATGTCAAGTTCATCCTAAAATATATAACCTTATTGTTCAATTAGTTCTCAAGCATTACCTGTTATAATAATTTTTTGCTGGGACTAAATTGTTCTTATTCTTTAATTGTTCTTTATCAGTATTTATCCAAAAGATGCAATCTTTAGACAAACTTAATATATAGATTATGCACCAACAATTGAAACATCCTCAAACACAATACCATTTCAGAAACACACAAGTATACTCAAAATCCAGTTGACACGATAAGCATAATTTCATATCCAATAGAAAGCCAAAAAGCTTTTATCTTTACCTAAGAAATGTCTGTTTCAAAAACCAGAACCATTCATTACTCACACCACACCATTGATTGATTCTCTAAACTATCATACAAATAGATCACAGAGATGTTTGCACTCACAATTTTCCCAACCCACTGAAAATTTTCCTTTTTGAACTTTGTGATTGGCTTGGATGAAATAATTAACACCCATTAACACTGTCAAAAACATGAGCACACAGTATGGTTTATTCCATTTTTGAAGTGATATAACCAGGATCCAAACCTAGAACTAAACACATAAGTTACACTCCTTAGTTTGTTCCTTACAGAGTAAAACCTTCACTAATTGACTAATCCCAAACCCAAGATTCTCATTATTTGAAAAGTTAAACAGGAAAAGAGAAGAAAGAAGAAACATTTCAAAACACTAATCAGCACCTCCATAAGCCTGAAGAGCTTCCCCAGTCAACCTGCAAATCCTCCACTCGTTCAAGACATCAGCACCCATCTCTTCGTAAAACTTAATCGCATTCACATTCCAGTCGAGCACCACCCACTCCACCCTCCCGTACCCCATCGCCACCGCCTGTTTCGCCACCGCCGACAGCAGCATTTTCCCAAACCCCTTCCTTCTGTAACACTCCCTCACGAACAAGTCCTCCACGTAAAATCCAGGCTTCCCCAGAAATGTAGAATAGTTCGGGAAAAACAACACAAACCCCACAACAGTAACATTATCCATGCTCTTGAACGTGTCCCGCTCTGGGTCCTCAATGGGGACGCTCAGATTCACGAATTTAGTAAGGGGCTTGAAGAAGGGGTTGGAGTCGAAGGTTGAAACAGGGAAGGGGTTGGGGGAAGCTTCTAGAAGGAAGATGGTGAAGGAGTTGAACGGTAGGACGGTGGGGGAGAAGAGGGTGGCGGAGAGGGAGGACTCGGTGGCGGAGAAGAGGTGGGTCAGGCGTTCGAAGACGGCCATCTGGTGGATCAGTTTGTGGATGTGGGGAACGTCGGAGGGGGTAGCTAGGCGGATGCGCGTGAAGAGAGGGGTGGTTTCCGGTAACGATGTGGCGGGCTCCGGGGCCGGTGTTGGGGCCGGGGGCGGCGCTGCGGCGGCCATTGGTTGAGTTTCGGTGGAAAGACGAAAGAGAGGGTTTTTATTTTGTGAATTTGTGTGTTAGAGAGTTCTAGATATTGCTCTGTAACTTTCTTGATCTTGGATTTGGTTAAATCGCTTGCAAAAGTTGTTTTTTTTCTTCTTTTTTTTTTCTCCGTATGGTTAGAGAAACTTTTATATAAATTAATAAAAAAATTGTTTAATTTTTTTTTTTATAAATGAAACTTGACGTAATACAATTTTATAGAAAAAAACTTTATCCAATCGAAATTTAACGGGACTGACATTTTAGTCCAGCGGTATAAAAAAATATCGTAGTTTATAAAAATAAAACTAAGACAAACGAATTATTTAAATCCAATTTTAATTATATAAATAAATATTTGTTAATAATAACAATTTATATTTAGAACACAAAGTAAAAATTTCATGTTATTTATTTTAATAAAAGTTAAAAATTATTGTATCGAACATTTTTCATTAGTTTATTATTATTTCTTTTCAATTGAATTTTTTTTCATAGTGTTTTAACCAATTCTTGTTGGTTAACTCATTTTGGCATAGTTGGATTTTCAAAACACTAAATAAAATTATAATTTTTACAATATTTCTTTCCAAAAATATTATTTCTCTCAAAATTGTATATACAAACATATGTTTTTGGGTATCATAGCCACATATACAAGGTCCATGAACAAGACTTGATGCTTCCGTGTCCAAGTTTAATGGGTGTTATATTTAAAGAATAAATTATAGGATAAAAGTTCATTACTAACTTAATTTTCTTGGATAAGATAATAATAATAATAATAATAATAATAATAATAATAATAATAATAATAATAATGAAGACAATAATTAATATTATATAAGATAATAATATATTAAAAATAAAATAATATATAAATAAAAATATTTTATTTCTAATATTTTAATGGAAGTACAAAATCTATAAAAGTTTTTTTCCATTCGTCACAGACCAAAAATTTTGAATGTCACTCGATAACATCGTTGAAGAGGCCAATTGAGAAAAAAAGTCACAAAAAAAGTAAAGAAAAAAAATGTCGAGGATTTTATGGAGATCCTAAATTGATTATATTATATTAACAACACATGAAGATTAAATATGCAAAAGTGCCCAAAAGATATGACCCTATAAATTATTCATTATTTAAAAAGAATAAGGCTAAATTACATTTTTTTCTCTTATTTGTTTATTTTGAACCTTCTATTAATAAAATGTTTAATCAAGTCTCGCAATTTTTAAAATACAACAACATAAATATGGTATGGTAAAGTTCAATCAAAATAAGATTTCTTTATAAATTTGTACACATAAAGTGTATTATGTATAAATTAAAATCATCTATAATTATATTTGTGTTTTTGAGAAAAAAATCATTTAAAAAAATATATTTTATCTTATGAATTTATCGATAAAGATTCAGTGAAAAAAAGAGAGTCGACAATATTGATAAGGAGCCAAAAGTAATGAGGTAATGTAATATTCTCCTTTTTCACGTTTTTCTTTGATTTATTATTCATATAACCACTACTAGTGTGGTTTTCGTTATACGAGTGTTAGTGGCAAATCGAGGAAAGCAATCGAAAATGAAGAAAAGGAATGTGACTCGATAAGATTCAATCGATGTCTAATTAAAAGTACGTAGCATATAGTATCGAGAAGTACAATCGAGAATCGAGTGAATGATAACCAAACGCCTGTTGTCGAATAAAAACTAAGTCACATGAGACCAAGGTTAAAAAGGAATCGTAAGCAATTCGAAGTTCTCGAAAAACATATAATCGGGAGTAAAGGAAACCAATGCGGACATCGAAACCCTGGACAACCACAGAAGAATAAGTCAAATGCACGTATAGAAAGCAGTTCTGGGACCATGGAAGGAGTTGAGGATCGTGAGAACGTGGGCAACTGCAGAAAAGGAAACCGCTATGCACGAAAGAACATGGTAGCAGTCTTACTAACTGTTTCTGGAAGGCTTAAAAGAGATCCTATAAATAGAGCAAAGGAGGAAGGAAGAAAAGGGGGGCAGAAATTGGCAGAGAACAGAATCAGTAGTGAAAAGTCTACTGGAGAAACGACGAACACCATGAAGTTTCTGGCAATCTGGATTTCCCTGCTCACTGAGTACATTTACCGCTTTTTGTATTTTCCTTGGTAATTTACTTTGATGTAACTTAAATTCAGCAATTTTATGTTTCTGTATTTTCGATTCCTTGTCATTTCGATTCACGCAATTTAAATTTGTATTGGAATTCTCTGGGTATTTTACATTAATGCTATTTCGATTTCCAGTCTTTTACTGCATCTTCGATTTTATTGCCTTTTACCTTTCTTGCAAACTCGATTTCTCGCCATTTATATTGTTACTGTTTAATTTCCTTGTCATTTACGTTGTCACACATTTCGATTTTTGGGGTTATTTACTTTACGCAATTTCAATTTCTTGTCATTCATATTTGTACTGTTTTCGATTTCCTGTCATTTCGAATTTGGGATTTATTTTATGCACTTTACTTCTCGCAATTTAATATTCAAGTTTCTCGATTCTATGCTTTTACTGCTTTCGATACTTTGAACACAAAACACCAAAAAACAGCATTTCGATATCTTGTAATTTTCGATTCTCATACTTGTTTTCGATTGAAAGTCAAACTGCTAGCCTAAGTGAAAAGAATTTACGTGGTAGGATTTCGATTAAAAGACCAAAATACCCTTAGAACTAAAATCGATCGAAAATCCACCAGAAACAAAATGGCGCGCCAGGTAGGGAAAGTCTTGTGTTGAAAAATACAAAATTGGTTAGTTCGAAAGTGTATGAGATTAAGGAGTGGTAGAGTTGTAAGAATGAGTCAGAGTTCATCGAATAACCAAAACAATAATGAGGGTCTAAATAGTGCGCCTCCGCCAAACACTGGGGGGCAAGAACACAATGGGAGTATGCCTGTAATACCGACAACTATGTCGATACCTGTGAGTAATGAACAAAATTCAGGTACTTTAGCAAATACCCAAGTAGGATCTAGTACGGCGATACTAAACAGTACGCAAAATATGGGAAACCTTACAACAACATATGCAGGGCCATATGCGAGTGTAAGACCGCCTGGGTTTTCGCTCAATAATTTGAATGGGACTGGTACTTCATCGGTACATAGAATTCCGAGATATAATTTAGGAATGCCGCAAAATTTTGGAGTCTCTCCAAATTTAGGGGTAGCTCAAAACCTAACAATCCCCCAAAATTCAGGGAGTGGACAGAATGTAGGCACACAACAGATACCTCCAAATCTAGATCAGAGGGGAAACTTAGATCATGGGAGATATGCGTTCAATAGGGATTATCA
The DNA here is from genome assembly GCA_963425845.1 of Sphenostylis stenocarpa. Taxonomy (NCBI): domain Eukaryota; kingdom Viridiplantae; phylum Streptophyta; class Magnoliopsida; order Fabales; family Fabaceae; genus Sphenostylis; species Sphenostylis stenocarpa. The sequence goes on along the minus strand of OY731404.1, from coordinate 3,924,281 downwards.
TCGATCCAATTTTGATACTATCGAAAATACTGGTACTGGGATATCCAGTAACTCATTAGGGATACTTAGACAACAAATGGATGAAAGTAATTTTGAGATGGTGAATATGTTATCACAACAATTGACTACGGTCTTAAATCCATTAGTCCAAAACACAACTGCTAGTTTCGAGATATTAGCAGATCAAATGTCACGTATCGGGGATGCATTGGCAATACCTAGACAGACAAGGGTAGAAAATCATGTTAACCAAAATGCTAACATGAATCCCCCATATTTATTGAGAAGAAATCGAAACAATGATCAACAAATGGGAAATGAGTATCAACATGTGAGGAATGACATTTATGGAAATTTAAACGAAGGATTTCAAAACATACATAATCAAAATAATATGCAAAACAATCACATGTTAGGACAACGAATGAATTTACAAGGGATGGAATTTAGACCACCCAATCAGACATATTTTGTGTCTCCCTTTCCGAATGCCATTCTCGAAACAGAATTGCCTCGAGGATATAAAGTACCCAAATTCACTAAATTTGCTGGAGAAGTTGGTGAATCGACAATCGAGCATGTGGCTCGATATCAGATTGAATGCGGAGATTTAGCGATGAGTGAAGAATTAAAGATGAAATATTTTCCTAGTTCTTTAACTAAAAATGCTTTTACTTGGTTCACTTCGTTACCTCCCAATTCGATATATAATTGGTTGCAATTAGAGAGGAATTTTCATGAACAATTCTTTAGAGGAGAAACTCAAGTAAGTCTCATCGACTTGATGAATATAAAGAGATACAATAATGAAAGCATAGATGATTATTTGAATCGATTTAGACAAATGAAATCGAGATGCTTTACTCAAATTCCTGAATATGAATTAGTCAGAATGGCTTCTGCAGGTTTAGAATTCTCGATTAGGAAAAAGTTAGTCAATTTACCACTGAATGATATGGCTCAGTTAGCTGATAAAGTGAGAAGAGTAGAACAAATCGAATATGAAAAACAAAGATATAGGAAATTTGAAAAACCAATGAAGAAAGAAAGAATTGCATATGTAAATGATGTGTATGAAACAGATCCCACGACAGAGAATGATGTGGAAGAAACTGTTGATGAGAAACACTACAAGAAAAAAGCCTATTACCTACGGAATATTACCTACGGGTAAAAATCCGTAGGTAAATTTTACATTACCTACGGATTTTACCTACAAAAGTATATTCGTATATAAATTATCTATTACCTACGGAATTTACCTACGGATGGGATGATTATGCATTACCTACGGATGTAGGAGGTAGGTAATGTTTTTTTACTACTTTACCTACTCATTTACCTACGGATGTTAAATAAAAAAAAAAGAAAAAAAGAAAAAACCCTCGCTCACTAGTGGAAAAATAGCTTTCTATGACTGGTTTTTATCACGGTCATAGTCCACCCGTCATAATATGTGGCGCGGTGGCATTTATGTAAAAAAATCATAAACTTTCTATGTCGGGTAAGTTTTAACCGACATAGTAAGTGGGAAGGTCACTTTCTATGTCGGTTAAATGTTACCCGACATAGAAAGTTCACTTGAATTGATTTTAAGTTAGGAAATTTACATTCGTTCAAGTAAATGAACTGTCTGGAACTGGATCTGTCTGTACATATATTGATTTCAATGTGATTCATATGTACATATCTGTCTACAACAGGATCTGTCTGTACTGGATATATATCTGTAGCAAATTTATATATGAACTGTGCATATCTGTCTGTACTGGATCTGTGAATATTTGTCTAGAATTGTGATGAATAGGCAGGTCTACTCGAAGAAAGGTAGCAACTCTAAAGAAAATGCAGGTATTTAAAAAAAAAATAACACTTTCTACGTCGGTTATGTCATTAACCGACGTAGAAAGTACTTTCTACGTCGGTTAATGACACAACCGACGTAGAAAGTGTAACATTTTATGTCGGTTATAAGCATAACCGACATTGATAACACATACAATCACGGTTACTGTTAACCGATATAGATACTGGGGTTATAGAAAGTTAGAAAGTAAGACTTTCTATGTCGGTTATCAGTGTTAACCGACATAGAAAGTATTATGACCGATCAGAACCAGTTATGACCGATCAGAATTGCTCATACAAAGTAGGACTTTCTACGTCGGTTTCCTGACTAACCGACGTAGAAAGTCATCCTATGACCGATCAGAACCAGCTATGATCGAGCAGAATAGCTCTATGACCGATCAGAACCAGTTTGACCGATCATAATAGCTCATAGAAAGTAGGGCTTTCTACGTCGGTTATTAGGAACCGACGTAGAAAGCCTTACTTTCTATGACCCCCGTATCCGCGCCTCACTCAAGCTCCCTAACTCCTTCCTTCGTCTCCTTCAATTTCACTAACCTCCTCTATAACCCGCTACCCACCTCCTTCACCAGAACCCTAGCTGCAGCCTCCCCACTCTCGAGCACCCCACACGGTATCCTCATTTGAACGCATATACCCGTCACCACCAGGCTTCTTCCCCGTCACCACCACAACCATACTCGTGCCCTAATTCCACCTTCACTCACCAAAGCTTCTCACCAATGCAGAACCACCCCGCAGTCGCACCACATCTTAGCTTTCAGCCTCCAGATTCTCGCCCAATCACCCTCATCGGAACCACCACATCTCACAACCGCGGACCCCCCTTTTCGCAGAAACCCCGTCTTCGCGGGCTCCACCACCATCTTCACGATGCACCGCCACTGTGAGGTCGTCGTCCCCTTCGTCGAGCCACCGCAAGGCCAAGTCGCAGTCGCGGCCTCACCCTAATCCAACCTCCACCAAAGCCCCTCGTCATCCACGACAACCACCACCATCGAGCGTCCCAACCCCCACTCCTCACCACTAACGTCTCCACTCTGCTCCACTTCCCTCCTGTGTTGAATCTCTCCCTTCGCCCCAAACCACCGCGCACCACTGCCCATAGCCGGCCACCGCGAACCCAGCTGCAAATCAACCTCCGGGTCGGGACGCCACCACACCCCCGTCGCGCAGCATCCCTGCGGCACTGGAACTTGAGTCACCTCGACGCCGGCTGCGGTCACCGCCTCTCCTCGCTCCAGCCCACCCCCATTGTGCCACCGAGCTCGTTGTGAGCTAGAGGTGAGATATAGAGGCAGCGAGTTAAGCCTGGTATTATGCTTTAATCCTATTTCTTTCACATTTTTTGGAGTCCGAATCGTTACGCTTAGTTAACTATTAAGCCGGGTCTGGTTTATTTGCATATGAATCATTGAATTGGTGGCTCTGTTAGTTGAATAAGATCTTGGTTTATTAAGGTTTTTTGTACCGTTATTTCTGTTTAGTTTGGCTTGAATCTGTGGTTTTCACTTGATGAGGTTGAGACTGGTGTTATCCAAGTCCTATTGGCTTGGTTCATGTCTCTGTGGCTTAGTTTCTTGGTGGGTGAGTTAAGAATGTGTTTCCACCTTACAAATGCTTCATAATCATGACCCCAAAAAACTTACATTATGGCCATATAAAATCCATTTAGGATTAGTTTTAGCAGTAAAACTTACATTATGTAAGCTGATTCAGTATGAATTTGTTATGATGAAGATAATGTAAGCTTGAATTCTTTGTCGTCATCTTCACTCTCTCTGTCAACTACGTTGTTGTTATACTCTGTGAAGATGATTGTTAGAGTGAGTAATTAACACATCCAAACAACGTACCCTTCTAAGTTATACCCGGGTTTTGTAGCTAGTAATGCAGTGTCTTGAAGTAAATTCAAAGCATATTGAGAGGAGTTTACTCGTGGTGTTGTATTCTTTTTGTGTTTTCTTAACTTATGGAAGTTGTATCTTACACCAGTTGTGAAATGATAATTCTCATTGATATTTTTGACATTAATTGCTGTCTTTTATAATTATTTTTCAGTATTGCATTCCATTCTGTTTCTAAAGTGTTTTTATATCAATCAATATAGTAAACCTGCCGACAAATCTCAATTCACAAACTCAACTACAGTTTGGTAATACTCAAAACTAGGCAATCCAAGAGAAATAAATGTTCAGTACTGAATACTTGCAATGTTTACCAAATGATTAACCAAGTTCTTCGCATGCACAAATAAAAAAGTTTGAGCCATGATATCATTTCATTTTCAGGAAGTCCAAACAACTTGCATTCATTCAATTGTAAGATGTTCTACTTTTGTCAGTGTTGTCCTTCCTTTACTTCCACCTGATGCCCGACAAGCATTTCAACAACAACATTCCCAACAAGGATCACAACAACAATCACAACAGGAGCAGCAAGAGCAGCAAGAGCAGCAACAACAATCACAGAATCAACCAGCTTTCGTAGAGCAACCTCAAGATGAACAACGACATTACTATAATTATTAGGACACTCAAACAATATTGTCATAATATTTATTATAGTACTTCTTTGGATTTGTATGTTCTTAGATATTTCAAGGACTACTTGATGCATGCTAATATTAGGATTTGTGTTTGATATCTGAATATGCATTTGGTGCATATAAATATTATGGAATATTGTTAAATTTGATATCTAAATATTTTATGTGTAATATGCATGTAACAGGTAAAATTTAGTTAAATTGGTGGTGATAAAATTGTATAAATTTACTTAGTGATTTTCCTACGGATTTACCTACGGATTTTGAATGATGTAATTACATACGGATTTTGTTCGTGGGTAATTACATACGGATTGCAATCCGTAGGTAATTACCTACGGATTTTGTTCGTAGGTAATTACCTACGGATTGTAATCCGTAGGTAATTACCTACGGATTGCAATCCGTAGGTAATTACCTACGAACAGAATCCGTAGGTAATTACCCACGAACGACATTACCTACGGATAGTAATTCCGTAGGTAATTACCTACGACCATATTACCTACGGATTTTCTACGGAAAAAAATCCGTAGGTAAAATGCCATTACCTACGGATTTTTGTCATTACCTACGGATTTTTGCCGTAGGTAATAGGCTTTTTTTTTGTAGTGAAAGTGAACATAGCAGAGCTTAGAGTAGGAGCTCCGTATATCTGTAAAATGCTACAAAAGAATGAAGTAAAAGATAAGATGGCAAATCGAACATATACTTTCGATGTGACAAAAGCCGATAAAATTTTCGATATCTTACTGAAAGATAAACAGATTAAATTAAGTGATGATCATAAACTGCCTTCTGCAGGACAAAGGAATGGTCGAAAATATTGCAAATTTCATAATGTTTATGGACATTGGACTAACAATTGCATACATTTCAGGAACACGATCCAAGATGCGATTGACCAAGGAAGCCTAAAGTTCGAGGAAATGACGATGAAAGTTGACACGAGTCCATTCGAGGCTCAAGTTGGATACCTCGAATCCCAAACAGACATTACTGATGATGTCCGATTAACAAATTCGGCCTTTATAGGCATGGTCGATGTTACTGAAGACATTGATCCCAAACATGTTAGGATGGATGTATCCGAGGAAGATATGGAATTCGACCTGAATGAATTCGAGAAAGAGTTCGAAAAAGAGATCTACCCTCAACCAGGAGATTCTCTCCTTGAGTTTTTGAATAGAAAGAAAGAAAAAGACGAAGATGTGTCATTATGCCCGCGGTGCGGTGCGGTGTTCGATAAATCGAGTCGCTAAAGCTTTCAAATTAGAACGAGATAAAGAAGATCGAGAGCCAAAATAAGAGGAAAAATGACAAAGTGGATCGGACGGCCCAACCAATGATCGAAGAAAGTCAACGAAATCTGTTGGTTCCGGTGTTAGCGAAAATCAAAGGCAATGGGTCGGAAGAGAGATGTATCCTTCTCGAGGAAGAAGAAGTATGCTTCAGAACAGTGATGTTTTCGAGAGATTGTCATATGATGAAGGATCGAACACTGGATTCCCAACATTCCAAAGGAGATTCCGAGGAAGACCCTGGAGAAGAGGAGGAAGGATCCCTTATTGGAATAATTACAGAAACTTTGAAGAGAATATTGTACCGATAGAAGATCGATATACAAGAGAATACTTCAATGATAAGAATGAGGGAACTTGGGATGAGCATCAAATCGGAGTGATCTCGATACTACCGGCAGAATATGTTAGCGAATATCAAGACTACCAAGAACAGAGTGACGCCGATCGAGAGGATGATTTCTACTCAGAGAACATAAAACCAAAGATAACATGGGTCACACAAACCTCATGTGAAGTACCTCATAGAGATGCTGCCTTCATTGACCCTCCGTCAGAGGAAATGAGGTTCCATTTGAAACCATTATTATTGAATATCGAGATTCAAGGGCAGATGGTGAATAGAGTCCTTGTCGATGGTGGAGCTGCAGTGAACATACTACCAATTACTATGCTAAAGAAATTTGGCATCGAACTGAAAGATTTAGTCAAGCACAATATTATGATTTCCGATTTCAGCGGAAAAACATCAAGTTCAGAAGGCATGATTGCCTTAGATGTGAAAGTGAGCACTTACTCGAGGCCTACTGTATTTGTTGTAGTCCAGTCACATGCCAATTTCAATGCATTACTTGGCAGAGAGTGGATTCATGGAGTAGGAGCTGTGCCTTCGACAGCCCATCAGAAATTATTTATGTGGAATCGAGATGGACATCTCGAAGTAATCCCAGGAGATCAACACGAATTTGTAACATTCGTATCTCAGGCTGGTCGGGCACTACAAAACTTAGCGCTCGCTCAACCATTCACTTTCGAAACAGTCGAAGATTTTAATTCAAAACTGCATGAAGAGCGTTTCCTAGAGATGAATGAGAAGAAAGGATTCATCATGATCAAAGAGGGGGCCAACCTCGAAGTGGCCGGTGAAGATGAATAGAGAATACGAAGAGTTCTTGGCTCGATTGGGAAAATATGAAGATGGAAAGAAGAGCCAAGAAAGTAATAGTAGTAGTAAAATAGGGATAAATAAGTCGATTCACTCGACCGTAGTTGCAAATAATAGCGATCAAGTTATGCTTGATTGTATTTATGATTATTCTCCTTTAGGTTTCGAAAAATCTATTACATCAAATTATAAAAAAGTCGAGGCTCAAGATCCATTAGAAGAAGTTAACTTAGGAAGTGGAGAAGAACAGAAACCCACGTATATCAGCAAATACCTCGAAGAAGAATTAAAGAGGGACATGATCTCCTTGTTAAGAGAATATAAAGACTGCTTCGCCTGGGAATACGAAGAAATGCCTGGATTGGATCGAAGTCTCGTCGAACATAAATTACCCATCATCGAAGGTAGAAAGCCAGTAAAACAAGCACCAAGAAGATTTGCACCTGAGGTGATGAACAAGATCAAAGAAGAAGTCGAGAGACTCTTGAAAGCTAAATTCATCAGAACTGCCAGGTATGTCGATTGGATTTCTAACATTGTACCTGTGATTAAAAAGAATGGTAAAATAAGAGTGTGCATCGATTATCGAGATTTAAACTTAGCTACTCCTAAAGATGAATATCCTATGCCAATAGCTGATATGCTAATAGATGCAGTAGCTGGTAATGAAATGTTAAGTCTTTTAGATGGTTATTCAGGATATAATCAAATATTTGTGGCTGAGAATGATATAGCTAAAACAGCTTTTCGATGCCCGGGGGCATTAGGTACTTATGAATGGGTAGTGATGCCATTTGGATTAAAAAATGCTGGGCCTACATATCAGAGAGCAATGAATTTAATTTTTCATGATTTAATCAATGATTTTATGCAAGTTTACATAGATGATATTGTAGTCGTATCGAAAGAGAAGCATCGACACTTAAGCAATTTGAGAAAATCTTTCGAGAGAATGAGAAAATATGGATTAAAAATGAATCCCTTGAAATGTGCCTTTGGTGTATCTGCTGGTGAATTTTTAGGATTTATAGTGCATGGAAAAGGCATCGAGATCGATAAAAATAAAGCTAAAGCAATAATAAATACCTCTGCTCCAAAAACTAAGAAAGAGTTACAATCCTTTTTGGGAAAAATAAATTATTTGAGACGATTTATTTCTAATCTAGGCTGGCAAAACTTATGTTTTTTCGTCTCGTTAAAGTTGAAAAAAGAAGCGAGTTTATGTGGAAGGAAGAACATCAAGAAGCCTTCGAGCAAATTAAAAGATGCTCGACAAATCCTCCGATTATGATTCCAGTAAAGAGAAACAAGGCACTGAAGTTATATGTATCAAGCATCGGATCAAACGATAGCGAGTTTATTAGCACAAGAAGATGAGAATGGTGTGGAATGTGCTGTGTATTATCTAAGTAGAATTTTAAATGATGCTGAAACTCGATATAGTGATATCGAGAAATTAGGTTTATGCTTGTATTTCTCTTGTACAAAACTCAAGTATGTAATGAAGCCTCATGATGTAATGGTTTATTCTAGAAATAATATTTTGAAGTTTCTTTTGTCGAAACCGATTATGCATAATAGAATAGGAAAATGGGTGTTAGCTTTGACAGAATTCTCATTATCCTTCGAATCTTTAAAATCGATAAAAGGTCAAATCATCGCCGATTTTATGGCTGAGCATACTGTTGATTCCACTGAGAATTTGTTTATTGAAATAAGTAAATGGATAATGTATTTCGATGGTTCAAGTACAACGGATAAGTCTGGAGTAGGAGTTCTGATCATTTCTCCGAACAATATCCCGACTAAGTTATTATTTGAGGTTCAACCCATTTGTTCGAACAACGAAGCCGAATACGAAGCTTTGATAGCGGGCCTCGAGACTTTAATCAAATTAAAAGCTCGACATGTGGTTATAAGAGGTGATTCGCAATTAGTGATCAAACAAGTGCGAAAAGAGTATAAATGCATTAATATCAACTTGATCAGATATTTGGAAAGAGTGATGACTTTAAGTAAAATGTTCGATGACATAATATTCGAACATATTCCTCGAGAATTCAATCAAGAAGCAAATGACTTAGCACAAATTGCATCGAAGTATAAGCTTTCCCCAGAAAGGTTACAAGAAATAATTCAAATCAAAGAAAAATTACCTCAAGAAAATGAGATTCTGCACATTAATGACTTAGACGATCAAGATTGGAGAAAATCGATTATAAATTATTTGCAGAATCCCAATGGGAAAATTGACAAGAAAATTAAATATCGAGCAGTGAAATATGTTTTGTTAAATGATGAGTTATATAAAAGAGGAGTCGATGGAGTATTACTTAGATATTTAGGAAATGATGATGTTTACTTAGCAATGGCCGAAGTACATAATGGAATATGTGGGGCCCATACGGTAGGTCAGAAAATGAAATGGACATTAACTCGACAAGGTTATTATTGGCCTTCGATTTTAAAAGATTGTATCGAATATGCTAAGTCATGTGAAGAATGTCAAAAGTTCAGTCCGATACAACAGATGCCCGCGAGTGAATTACACTCGATCATTAAACCATGGCCTTTTAGAGGTTGGGCTATAGACTTAATCGGACAAATTTTCCCACAATCATCGAAAGGGCATAGATATATAATCGTTGCTGTCGATTACTTTTCAAAATGGGTAGAAGCAATACCATTAAAGGATGTTGATCAGCAGGATGTAATTGATTTTATTGAAGAATACATCGTTTATCGATTTGGGATCCCACAGTCTATCACTACAGACAGAGGAACAGTGTTTACTGGTAGAAAGATAGCTAAATACGCTGAATCGAGGAATATTCAATTATTAACATCAACTCCATATTATGCTCAAGCCAATGGGCAAGTCGAAGCAATTAACAAGGTGATTATCGGGTTAATCAAAAAACATGTTGGCAATAAACCAAAAACTTGGCACGAAACGTTATTACAAATTTTGTGGGCTTATCGAAATTCACCTAAAGATTCCTTGCAGAATACTCCATATAAGTTGGTATATGGACACGATGCAGTTTTGCCTATCGAGATAAATATCGAGTCGAATCGAATACAAAGGCAGAATGATTTACCCAGTTGTGATTATTGGAGTTTGATGAATGACGAATTAAACGAACTTGATGAAATAAGATTACAATCGTTGAATAGCATGATGTTACAAAAGATTCAAGTCGCTCGAATATACAATAGAAAAGTTCGAAAGAAGACGTTTAATGAAGGTGACTTAGTGTGGAAAACAATTCTGCCAATGGACAAGAAATGTAAAAGTTATGGGAAATGGTCGCCAAATTGGGAGGGATCGTTTGAAATTATCAAAGTTTTATCGAGTAATGCATATTCGATCATCGATTGGTATAACAAAGAAAAAGTGTTATCGATAAATGGCAAATATTTAAAGAGATATAAACCTCGGATAAGAGAAATAAACATTCAAAGTTAAAATTGAATAATATTCTACAAGGATAAGTATCGGTTCCTAAGTTGATCAAAATCCATTAACAATTGAGTCCAAGAAGAAGAAAGTGAATGCTCTTCGGAGACCAGTTCCTGCTTGCACTCTATGCTCTGCCCCAAAGATAATGCGATTTCTTTTGCAGAGGACTTGATCGTATCTATTTCTGAAGCAACAAAATCCTTCTGCGACTTTAGTTGAGCGAGTCTCTTCTCCAGCTGCTCGATCTCACTATCGATCGAAGCTTGTGTAGACAATACTTCCATCAACTTCAACTTCTGAGTCTTCAACAAATTTGATTTTTCAACTTGGAAGGAAGCAATGTCAGAGAGCTTGATCGGAATCGATTGTCTTTTCTTCCTCGCCGCATACGCTTTGTTAAACAAATTGGCAGCCGCCGCGACCTCCACATCGAGACCCCTCGGAAGATCTTCATCAGGGCACATCTCGAGGGCAGTAATAATATCTTGGAATTGTTTTTTCTTGTCACGCGACTCCACCAAAACTTCGAGAGGCGAGGAATAAAAGAAAGATCGGAAGCGTTGCTTCAGCTGGTATGGTCCTTCAGTTGGAGTTATGGGCGTCTTAGAAGAGCTCGACGGTGTCGCTTCTGTAGATAGTAGAATATCGAGGATAGAAAAAGGGTCTTCTTCTATCGCAACTCGATATTCTGGCACATTGCTTGGGGCAGGAGCATCTATCTCGGGTAATGTCGCCGAGAGCAATTCAAAAGATGGCATCGCGAAAGGAGAATCCTGTCGCTCTGCAGAATTTGGGGAGGGAGAATCAGGGATTTGGACCATCGGGATATTTACTGAAAAGAAAGAAATCGAAAAGGTAAATCGAAGAGTCCATAATAGAGTGAAATGAAAAGATAACAGTAAAGAAAAGTACCAGGGGGAGGTAGAGCAAGAGGTGTTGAGGCAGGAAGAAGAGCTTGTACAGCCTCAGGTTGCTGTGAATCGAACACAAAGGTCAGAAAAAATACATAAAAAAGGATAAGTATACATACAAAATGAGATAGAGAATAGTACCTCAGAAAGAGGTGGTGGTAACAACAGTTGAGAATCGACATTCGTCGATATAGTCACCGATGGTTGATCCTAGAGAAATATCGAAATTCGAAATCAGGTAATAAGTCCTATCGAAATCCAAGAATACAAAATGATGTAAAGAAGGCACTTACGTGACTGGAATGTGTTGTAGGGGTTTTTTGACCCACTTCAGTAACTATATTAGAGTCCGTCGACAATGGATCAATGACAGGTGGCTGGGTAGGTCGAGGACTCTTCGACTTTTGTTTCTGAAATTAGAAATCGAAAACAGTAGAAATATGTTAAAACCCGAATGAGGAGACAAAACAAAAGGCCAAAATAAACAGGGAATCGAAAAGAACCTTCGATTTTTTCGAAGTAGAAACGGTGGCCGAGCGCTTGCGTTTTCTAACTAAGGCTGATGGGTCCGATTCATCAGAGGATTCCCAATCCTCTCGTCTCTTCTCTTGACCCTTCTCGACAGTGGTAACCTTAGTAGATTTCGAAACTGCCAACAAAAGAAGATAGATTAGCTTATAATATACAGAATCAAAAAGTATAGGAAAGCAGTAAAATCTCACCAAAAGGTGATGGAGTCAAAATCTTGACTCGGTCGATATGTACAAGCCAGGGAGGCAAAAGAGCCTCAGGGAGGTTAAGGTAAGGGAAATAAGATAATTTCGAGACAGAAATATCTTTGTTTTTGGGTTTAGGACGAAGTGTTTCCCTTAGGGATCTCAATTCTCGAACCCACTTGGGATGTGTTAAAGGTTTGGCGAGTCCAAAAGGAGCTGTGGGAAAAGTGGGAAGGCGATTTGGGCAATACATTTCAAAAGGGGTTTTTCCTAAAGGATTGATTATTTTGTGGTTCGATCGATTAGTGTTTGTTTTATGGGATAAGGAAATAACAGCATCATAATAGGTCGATTCTAGTTTCAGTGGGGTGTAACATATTTGATAAAAGTTCTCGAATCGAGATATTTGAAGACAGTGGAAGTGTGTACCTTTCTTCGATTTCGACTTGTCCTGCAACATAAGAGAAGGATGAGCAGTCAGTTTTTGTCGAACTTCATCAAAAGTAGCATGACTACTCGAGAACCAACTGGTCCACCATTGTGAAAAACCCACAGTAGACAAATAATTTGACTCGAAAGCATAGGGATAAAAATGCATCGGGGTTTTTGGTAAAAGCTCAACAAGCTCCCAACTAATTGAAGATTCAGTTAATTTGGACTTTGGGGAGGTATCAAGGGAGAAGAAAGGCAAAGATTGGCTCAAACCAAATTGTCTCGAGAAAAGTTGGGGGTAATAGGTGATAAGCCTAAAATCTTTCGATTGAAAACCCGATACCAACACATCGTGGGTCAAATAATTACTCCATATATCGATCAGCTCCGATTGCAACCCAGGAGTCGAGGCAGGGAATTTAGACTTAAACCAACTTGGTCCCCTAAGTCGGTCACTTATTTGCCCAAGATGTACAGTAAAGGGGGCCAAGGTAGAATCGAAGGAGAACTTTGTTAATAAAAAATTCAGATATCTACAATAAGCCGCTTCATCAGGCTTATGGCGAGAGTGGCGAGAAGATAACCGAGCACCTTCTATATTCATACTGGGGGGAACGGTGGAGATCGGGGGAAGGATGCTCTCAAAAATCGAGGTGAGCCACAACTGTATAAACCAAATGGGGCCAGAAAAGTTCCCCGATGCTTTAGGAGTGCTCAGAATTTCGACGGCTTCATCAAAAGCAGCATATACATGGGCCAGCAGAAGTTTAGCCAAACATATCCTAGGTTGGCCTATATGTAAGAGATATGCAAGGTCAAAGAGATGGGGAGAAATTTGGATCGATCGGGGGCAGAAAACGTGGGTACATAACCAGTACACCAAAAAAGCTATGTGCTCCTCTTCAGTCACCGTTATCAAGTCATCATCAACAAAATGCTTCTCAAGGAAATGTCTGTAAGCTTTCGATTCCCAATCGATCTTTAATCGTAGAGAGTTATCCGAAGGACATGTACCCTTGAAATATTTTTCCCCCGTAGGTTTCAAGCCAGTAATAGCCGCGATCTCAAAAAGGGTGGGTGAAAGGGGGCCACAAGGCAACTCCAAAGCATGTAAATCCTTGTTCCATAAATGCACTGCAGGTAAAAACATTGCCATGTCCAAAAACGACAGATCGCATCGAGACAGATGCAAAAAGTCAAAAATCCCAACATCCTTCCAATGGCTCCCAAACTTAGTTTTTACCCTATCAAACCACCTAATGAAGGAAGGCTTTTTGGAAGGAGGGCCTGTTCTATATACTTTAGAGGCAAGATTCAAAAAATCCACCCTAACTTCAGGATGATGAATAAGTGTCGGACTAATCGAGAGGTTGAGAGGGGAGAGAATGTCATCTACAGGACGAAGAGGACCCCCAAAAGCAAAATTAATCCCCTCAACAGTGTAAGGAATAAGTACCTGCGTTTCAGCAATCTTGCGAGAAGCCTCTTCCATTAAAGGGACCAGAGCGAACTTCTGGTTATTAATCTCCAGCAGGTTAGAAGGCAATGAGGAAAGAGGAGGAACGGAAAAATCAGAAGACTTGGAGGAAGTAGCCATTTCAATAATAGGTGGGATGAAGAAAAGCAAGGTGAGAGATGAAGGCACAGGGACAAAGATGAGAGCACAGGGATGAAGACGAGCTCAAGGAAGAAGATGAAAGTGCAAAGGGTAAAGGTTCGCGTAAAAAATCAGAGTAAAAAACCAATAGAGATTAAAAAGGAAAATCACTTAGGGGACTGGAAACGACAGAGGTGAAAAGTAATAAATGTAGTGTGCAGCAAACTGACGAGATGGCGACGTAAAGCAAAAAAGGGGAAAGCTAAAACCCTTTTAACCCTAAAACCCCAGAAACCCTAAACCCTAAGTTCTGTGGGCCTCCAAACAACAAGGCGGGAATATTGAAAGAATATAAACAAATTATTCATATTCTTCCAAGGGGGCATTTTGTTAGTGGCAAATCGAGGAAAGCAATCGAAAATGAAGAAAAGGAATGTGACTCGATAAGATTCAATCGATGTCTAATTAAAAGTATGTAGCATATAGTATCGAGAAGTACAATCGAGAATCGAGTGAATGATAACCAAACGCCTGTTGTCGAATAAAAACTAAGTCACATGAGACCAAGGTTAAAAAGGAATCGTAAGCAATTCGAAGTTCTCGAAAAACATATAATCGGGAGTAAAGGAAACCAATGCGGACATCGAAACCCTGGACAAACCACAGAAGAATAAGTCAAATGCACGTATAGAAAGCAGTTCTGGGACCATGGAAGGAGTTGAGGATCGTGAGAACGTGGGCAACTGCAGAAAAGGAAACCGCTATGCACGAAAGAACATGGTAGCAGTCTTACTAACTGTTTCTGGAAGGCTTAAAAGAGATCCTATAAATAGAGCAAAGGAGGAAGGAAGAAAAGGGGGGCAGAAATTGGCAGAGAACAGAATCAGTAGTGAAAAGTCTACCGGAGAAACGACGAACACCATGAAGTTTCCGGCAATCTGGATTTCCCTGCTCACCGAGTACATTTACCGCTTTCGTATTTTCCTTGGTAATTTACTTTGATGTAACTTAAATTCAGCAATTTTATGTTTCGTATTTTCGATTCCTTGTCATTTCGATTCACGCAATTTAAATTTGTATTGGAATTCTCTGAGTATTTTACATTAATGCTATTTCGATTTCCAGTCTTTTACCTGCATCTTCGATTTTATTGCCTTTTACCTTTCTTGCAAACTCGATTTCTCGCCATTTATATTGTTACTGTTTAATTTCCTTGTCATTTACGTTGTCGCACATTTCGATTTTTGGGGTTATTTACTTTACGCAATTTCAATTTCTTGTCATTCATATTTGTACTGTTTTCGATTTCCTGTCATTTCGAATTTGGGATTTATTTTATGCACTTTACTTCTCGCAATTTAATATTCAAGTTTCTCGATTCTATGCTTTTACTGCTTTCGATACTTTGAACACAAAACACCAAAAAACAGCATTTCGATATCTTGTAATTTTCGATTCTCATACTTGTTTTCGATTGAAAGTCAAACTGCTAGCCTAAGTGAAAAAAATTTACGTGGTAGGATTTCGATTAAAAGACCAAAATACCCTTAGAACTAAAATCGATCGAAAATCCACCAGAAACAACGAGTATGAGGTAATTTTGTTGTTGGTTAAAACTCTTTAAAAGTTATATGTTTTCTAGCAATAAAAGACACCAAACATTATTTTTAACAATCATAAAATATGTATATATACTCATGTTTAAATTTCAAAAAATAAAAACAACACGCCAAATAAATGTTTTTTTTTAAATTGTAATATATAATTATTTATCAACAGTTTTAATCTTTTTAATTAATTAATTAATTAATTATATATAATGTAAAAAATATTTTGTATTACTTTCAAACAAAATTAATTAATGAAATAAAAAAACAAGAAAATATAATGAGTGCATAAGAAGCATGAGATACATTTCAAAAGTAGAGGGAGAAATAACAGTATATAAATCCCTCTTATAAGGATTCGGGTGAAGATTTTGATTTTAGCTTTAGTATATTCAATTGGCACAAACCACGATATTTTTTTTATTTCCTTTATTAAAAATATAGTTATTATAATAATAAAAACCTATATGAGATTTTAACTTAAAATTAATTCATGTTAATTTCTAATATATTTTAACTTAACATCAATTCACATTCTTATTCTCGTTAAAAAAAATGTCGAATGTTATATTTTAACTCATTATAATAAAATTATTTACATTCACGGTTTTTTTATTTTTTATCTCTTAATCTTTCATTTCTCAATCTAAAAGCGTAGAAATACAAAATTTTAAACGAGGTGGTCTAAAAGTGAATATAAAAATAAATATATCATATAAAATTATAAATCATTCACTTAATATCTAATTAATATATATATATATTGAAGATATCTTTTATCTCAAAATATTTTTCTTTAATAAATAATAAAAAAATATGAAATTAAAAGATAAAAGAATTTACATATATCAATAACTTTTTTTCTAAAAAAATAAAAATAATATGTCAAAATAAAACCTCTAAACACTAGAGTTTGTCTTTACAAAACATAAAAGAATTCTCTTAAAAAAAATGAAGATAAAAGAAACCTAATCTTCATCACCAATCTCTTATTTCTTATCAAAAATTGTTTCACTCATAACAATATTCATCCCCAACAAATAATACAAACAAAAATTGAGGATTGAGAAATATATCTTACATACTTTATAGACACATACAAAAATCGGATAAAACTAATACACACAAACATCATCTTATCAACATATACTCAGTCATAAATTTACTTAATTAACTCAATCGATCAAACTAAACACACATAATCACCGCCTTAACAACACATGTTCAATCATAAAATTATTCAATTAACTTAATGTATAAATACTTTTATGCTCTTATTTCTATATCTATAAGGTACCACATTTTTTAAGTGGTTTAAAAGTAGATGAACCAGATCCCAATAACTTTATTAATCTATTCTCAATTATAACGAGTCTAAAAGAAGTCAGTTGACATAATAGAGTCAATCGTGATTGACCCTCATCTTACTCACATAAGAGGTCTCCTCCTCTAAAATTCACAAGGTCAAGGTAGAAGACATAAGGACCCTCCTTCATAGATCACATTCACCCTTAAGAAAATATGAATGAGTGAAATATATATACGTGAATGCATCACACACAAATACATAATCCATCTCAAATATCATAACTTTGATTTTCACACTACTAAGTCATTGCTTTGACTTTCTCAAATAATTAAACAAAACTTGAATTTTCGTATTATTAAGTTATTGTTTAAACTTCTCAAAATATACAAGTTACTCTCAAGCACATCCTAATACTTCAACTTATCATAACTAACAAATTCTTCAAAACAAAACACAAATATTCATAATATAACATCTCATTCTTATATATAACTCATCATCACATATTTCAATATATACCTTCACACACACACATACATACATACATATATATATATATATATATATATATATATATATATATAAAGTTTACATATCGAAAGTCAATATTATATCTCTTAAGTTTTAGATAATATCTCACTTATTTTATATTTTACTTTTATGACATCAGTATAAAAATGATATTTATAGTTATACTAATAATATGGTATTGATTTTTATGTTATTTTAAAGTTAATAAAATTATCTATAACTTATATATGAACCTCAAAAATCTAGTTAATAGCTAAAATAAGAAAAGAAAAAAAAATCTATTCTAATTCTAATAACATGACCTTGCTTACTTTAAGAACCGCTCTCCAAATTCTTTATGTCCTGTCTTCCGCAAAATTTCTCCCAAGCAATAGAAACTAAATGGTATAGAATGAAAATGAAATGACCTAACACATATATACTAACAAGTGAAGTTGGGCTTTTAAAAATAAAACCCAATTTACTTTTATGTTTTATCTTTTCAGTTTTATCATTACCATTTTCTTCCTATACCTCCATATCCCAAGTAAAATAACTAAAATACCCTTTTAATAATTTTTGTTTCACACCTTAACCCGTTTTTTTTTATTTTCCTGCAAAAGTTCTGCGCCTCCATTGCTTATCTTCTACACCTTCAAAAATCCTCAGATTTGGTTTCTTTTGTTATCATTTTTATTCAAGATCATTTTCAACACTTAAAAATGAGTAATCATTAATTAATATAATGTATTTATTACATGTTCCTACACTAAAATTGCACAGATTCACATTGCTCGGTCTGGAGCAGTTTTGTGAAAATTAGATTAAGTTTCTGAACACTCAATCCAAAAATGCATTTTAAATTGGGTGTTTCATAATGCATTTTGAGAAAAATCAATCTAGAAATGCATTCTGACAAAAAAAATGCTGAAAACATGTACCAGAAAGTGGATTCTGAAATGTATTTCTGAACAAAAAAAATGCTGGAAACATGTACTGGAAAGTGGATTAAAATACATTTTTGGACCAAAAAAATGCTAGAACACATGTACCAAATAATGGATTTTGAATTATATTTCTGAAAATGTATTCCATATTGGTGAGTTTAAAATATACTTCTAGAATATATTCCGGATCCACCAATTCAGAACGCATTTTTTGGAAAATCAATTTTGAAATTGTACATCGAAACCCACTTTCTGAAACATGTTTTCAGACAAAAAAATTGAAACTGTAATTCCAATCTCAGGAACTGTATTCCCAATCTCCATATGGTGTTTCCAACAAGAAATCTTGCTATGTGATACAAATTAAAAACAGTGAAAGATTCTTAACTGTTTCTTGTCATTCTTGGAATAATAGATAAGGAAGAATAAAAATGTTTTAGTAGAATTTAAAAGGCAGATATTTAAAGGTTTAAAAACAAAAAATAAGCACTTACAAAGGTGAAGACATATGTAAGGCTAAAATAAAGATTTAATTTAATTGTAGAGGTGTTGGAAGAAATTATGTCTTTTTAATTTTATCTTTCTAAGATTATCTTTTATCATCATTTTTCTATCTTTATTTTTGTCTAACAACTCAATTTTTTTATCTTTTATAAAAAAAACTTTAATTTTATTATTTAAGGCTAATTAATAATTTAATTAAGTCAAATAAATAATTGCATCACATTTTTATTTTAAAAAAATTAATGTTACATCAAGTATATTTTAACAATGTCCATGATGTTTCATATTATAAAAATATTCAATTATTTCATCCAATCAAATTTTATAACAATCTCATTTTTAACGTAGACAATCATGTATAATGTAGACAATCATGTAATAATTAATAAAATGTTAGTCCATATTATTCCAAATACTTATTTTAGTAATCATGATGGTTAAAAATGCACGTCCAAACATTTTATTATTTTAGAGATATAGAAAGATCGAATAAATCAAATTAGTATAACAAATATATATATATATATATATATATATATATATATATATATATATATATATATTCTAGTTTTTATTAATTTATGACACAACTTTACCTAACCATTTATTTTCGATTTTCTCTTTTTTGAAAGAGTTTATAATAAAACATAAAATATTAAAACAACTAACCTTTGTATTACACTATATGTTAAGTTGATATTATAATGACAAAAACACTAAAGAAAACAAATTTGCTTCATGAAAAATAGTCAGATATCTTATTTATTTTTTAACGTTATGTCTTTCTCGAACTTGAATAGAAGAGAAAAAATAAAATAAAAAGAAATTATAAATTTTATATGATAAAGATGAAATTATATAAGAGAAAAAAATTAAAAAATTAAAGAAAAAAACTTATAATTTTTATGTTACATAGAAGAATATAAAAGTAAATCAATGGTAAAGAGAAATATATAAACATGAAAGAAAAAAATTAGTGTGATATAAAAAGTTGGACTAGAAAACTGAAAATATGAAAGATAAAAATATAAAAATTAAAAAATGGAGAGAAGAGAGTGAAAAAACTAAAGTGAAAAATTATGTTAAAAAATAAAGATAATATTTATTATAAATAAAATGGAAAAAAAACTTAAAAAAATTATTAATATTTAAAAAATATTTTTTATTGAAAATTTTTATTTTGTTATGGTTATAAAAAAACATCCATTCTCTCGACGTACATATCTTATTGGATGTATGGGGTGTCCATGTATGTATGACCCCTTTTTTTATTTAATTTTATTTAATCATTTTAAAAAAAATTAGGGGTGGGGCAGACCTCATCATTTCGTATGGGATATGAAAACTAAATAGAATAATGATATGTTGAAAATATTTTTTATATTATTATTTGTTTATTTTATTTTATATTTTTTTGTCAATAAAAAAATATTATTTTAAGATTGTATATTGAATTTTTGTAAATGGATGGTTGTAAAAAAAAAAAATTTACGCACTGAAAATATTATATTAACAAGTGAATTTGAATATTGTTTTGTATGTGTTGTTCTGTCTTGATTAGGAGATGAGGTTAAAATGAAGAGCATGAGCAGGAAAATAATGAAGTGACAAACAACAACGAACACTGTAAAAGACATGACATTTATTATTTATTTCGGTGACAGATAAATTTATTGGTAAGAAAGAACAATCTCTACGATTGTGTTATTGCATGCAGAGTAGTGCTGTCACAGAGAAGCACGAGGTAGGAGTCTAGATGGCCTCATGGAGGACGTAGCTGGCAAGGTCGACAGCATCAGAGGAGGAGGAATCGGGAAATTTGGAAGCAAAAGACCAAGAGAGCACGTCGTGGGTTTCAACGAAGTCATTCGACAGCCCGGTGGTGGCAGAGAACCCAACGTTCACCCACTCGGGAAGCTCTTTAGTCACGTTCACTCTTTCGGATATGATGTAGCTCGTTCTGCTTGAAGGATGGACCAATGAAGCCACCAAAAGCCGGGTCCTGCCATCGTAGGTAATCAGAACCCTCGCGTTTTCCCCGTTGACCAGACCCCACGGCGCCGTTTTGATTGACCTGATGTTGTTCACGTCGATGCCAATGTGACGGTATAGAGGGTCCCAGGTGTTGGTGTAGGTGTCGAACTCCACAGCGAGAGTCTGGGCGGAGTTGTTGTAGTTAGCGCTGGTGAAAAGCCCTAGAAACCCACCCCAGGTTTTGGGCTGAGACCCGTTGCGAACCATAGCAAAGGCAAATCCATCGGCTGTTCTTGTCTTTACGGGAGCGCGAATGTTGAATGTGAAGGAGGTGGCCCAGCTGGCGATGGCGCCGGTGGTGCTGTCCCAGATTTGGACGGGGGTGGTGTGGAAGGCGCGTCCTATAGAAAACGCCGTGGGAGCGCCGGCGGCATTAACGTTGGTGAGTCGTAAGGTGCCGGAGGAGATTCTGGCGTCACGTTGGAGGATGAGGTTTTGAGATTTGAAGTTTCTGATGGTGAAGGAGAAGGTGTTGGTTGCGTTTGCGTGGGTGAGGAGCAGCAGGGCGAGGGAGAGGACAAGAGAGAAGTTGAAGGAAGCCATGGCTTTGATGTTTGGTTGAAGTGTGATCGATGGGTGATGCCAAGGAGGAAGTTGCGTCGTGTATTTATAGTACAAAAACAGGACTGTGCCTGTAGATTCTAGGTTTTGGTAGTACGCTAACTTTTACATTATGCAATCAAACACGCAAAATAATTGTTAAATTACATTCTTACGCACAGTTATTTTTATGGTCATTTTTTCATACAAATCAATTTAATGTTCGATCAAGTTAGTTAAACACGTACAACACGTGGGATTTATACATTTTACTTTATCAGATAATTATGAAAATTAAATTATTTTCATAATTTATTATGATTGGTATTCATGTTTATTTCAGTAATTAATTTTGTTTGAAAGTAATAACAAATATTTTTTTACATAATATATATATATATATATATATATATATATATATAAAAAAGAAGGAAATTGCTGACAAATAATATATTACATATTTTAAAGAAACATTTATTTCGCGCTTTTTTTTGAGAAATTTAAACATGAGAATACATATTTTGTGTTTATTAAAAAATAATTTGGTGTCTTTTATTTCTTGAAATAAACATAATAATTTGATATGCCAAACAATTTTCATTTACTCTGTGAGAAAACATTATGTGCAAGAAAAAAAATTATATATACAAGTTTTTTACTACTACATTTAGAACAGTAAAATGTAATTATATATTTTTTTAATTATACAAAGAAATATCATTTTAAACTATAGTATTTCTTTTACATAAATATATGATTCTTGAAAATGTAATTTGATTATGTAAACAAACACTAAACAATTAAAATAAAAATTAGAATAAAATTCCAATACAACACATTGAAATTTGTACCTTTACTTAACATATATACTGCATTTTTTTGAGTGAATAAAATAATTATATTTTTTAAAAGTATTTATTAGTATATGATTTGCATAATGAGTTTCACATCATTTAAGAGTCAAAGTTATTGATAGTTTATATATATTATTCTCTCTCAATCCATAAATACACTTTTAAGGAGGAAATCATGATAGACGAGAGTTCCAAAATAAATAATATATTAGATGTAGGTATGATGTTATCATAATGGATATGAAGCCGGGATAAAACATTAGTATCTACTGTGGGACCGAGAGCAAAGTCTCACTCCGCTCTCATACCCCTAATTTTCGATTGGAAACTTATATTCTAGTATACTCACGAGTCCTATATGGTTTATGAGTCAATACTAAATGAAATTTATATACATTCTTCTCTCACAATCCATCAATATGTCTTTAAAAATAAAATATTACAAACAGATAATATCTTGAACATAATACTAAGACACTATCTTTCTCGTTCAGAAAATGTATTTTTAGCTTATTCGAGAGATAAAGTAATACTTATATTTTATATCTTTAAACTTTGATTTATTGGGAAGTTAGTTCTTTTATTAGACTTCAAAAGAATGTGAAGTTATGTCCACGTTCTAGCCCATTAATTAGAGATGATAGACTCACGAACGTAATAATATGATAGCAAATTATAGAGACTAATCTGTTATTGAAAAAAGCATACAAAATTCAAGGAATTTTCCTATATTTTTTTAGACGAAAATGTTAACTTTTTTTTTTAACGTTTTTAACTTGCATGATAAAACATGTCAATAAAAAATGACAAAAATTTATTGGCATAATTAAGTACGTAAACATGACTTTACAAAATTATTATCAAATAACTAACTGGCTCATGCAAAAAATAAAATAAAAACTTATGCATTTAAGTATTACGAAATTATTTCAAAACCAATTAATCAACCCACGTATTTTTTAAATGTGAATTATACTTTACTCGAATTAAAATGGATTAAATTTGAATTTTTTTTTACAATTATAATTTTAGTCCTTATATATAAAAGTTGATTAATTAATCTCAAGTTTTAAAAATGTATAAATTTAGATCTTTTATCAACTTTACAATAATAAAAACATTATTAAATATTAAATTTAGATATAAAAAAATTAAAATTAAAATTAATCATTTTTACCAAGTAAATGTTATATATTTAAATATTTTATAGGTTGGAGGATTAATTAATTATTTTTTAAATATAAAGATGAAAACTAAGGGGAGAAATGGAACGAAGGCTTAATTTGTTAACGTGTGCATGCATGTAGGGTTGTTACACGGATAAGAGAATGGTCCAATGCATGACACGAAGATATTAGGTGAGGACCACTATCAATTGTAACGAATTTCATTAAGTTTTATTATTCTTTTTATTTTTCAATTTGTTATTTATTCTTCAATGTATATGATATAATTTTTGCTTGTTTTGTTATGGGTCTGCCATTGTCCCACTTTATTGAATCAAAGACTAACCTTTCTTCCTATCTATTCATACAGTAGGTATACGAAATTTATAATAAATACGCATGTTCTTCAATCAATTCAACACGTACATTAATTTATCATTATTTTATATTTCAAATGGAGAAGAAATCGTTTATGTAAAAATTCGTTATTATTAAAAAAACCCTAGACATGTTTTGTGATTAATAATCGTAAATTGTTATTTGTTTATTTATTTATTTAGATACAATTTTTTGTCTCTTATTAAAATATAATTAGAATCCATATTGTTTTTTGTCATTAGAAAATATTCTAGTTATCATATATAGAGACTGAAATGTTTAGTCAATATTATCTAATTTTAGAATTTGAGTTTTTTTAGTATCTAAATTCTATAAAATTATAGATGGAGTTTTTGCCTCCATGATTATGCTTTTTAAGTATATCGTTTGCGGATTCTCCCACGCATTTCATCCACTTTTATTATTATCATCGTCGTTAACAACATCACATTAGAAATGAACTACACTTTAGCATAGTTCACTTCCTTAATTATTTTTCACATAACCTCATGTTTTGGTCATTCTCTATTAACTAATAGATGAATCCTTACGGATTTGCCTCCTAAAAAATGCCATTGAGTCTCATGGCACAAATGAAATATAAGACTCAAATTGGATGCCAAATTTACTCAGACACTTTCTATTATCTAAATTCACTATTGTCAGGATTTTCTTGCTTTGGCATCTACATCAATGGATGAAACTTAAAACTACTTAATGTTAACAATGTATTTTTACATGGTTACGTGAAGTTTATCCCCTGACAAAGGTCTTTATATTGTTGAAGGAAGATAATAGACAATAGTTGTATATATACTAAACTTTTCTTCTTTCTGTAGCTTACATAGCTATCATCAATCTGTCTCAAATTATTCTCTTGTCACCAAATACATTGCTTTTTCATTCACAACTTACGTACATTTTTCAAACGATAATCTGAATGAAGATATTGTATTTGTAACCTAAAGCCACACACACATTATTCATTATTCTGTTCATATATTTATCCTAAAATATATATAGATCATAAACAGCATGTTAATGGTGACTGTATGCTTCTTTAATTTTATAATTTAATTATATAACAAAGTATTATATTAACAAGTGAGATTGAATCTTGTTTTGTATATGTTTTTGAGATTTTGAGATTCTGGCGTCACGTTGGAGGATGAGGTTTTGAGATTTGAAGTTTCTGATGGTGAAGGAGAAGGTGTTGGTTGCGTTTGCGTGGGTGAGGAGCAGCAGGAGGAGGGAGAGGACAATAGAGAAGTTGAAGGAAGCCATGGCTTTGATGCTTGGTTGAAGTGTGATTGATGGATGATGCCAAGGAGGAAATCGCGTCGTGTATATAGTGCAAAAAACTGGACTTTGGATAAATTACATTATTTTAAAATATATATAAATTTATTGTCATTTTTAATTTATATATCTATTTTGAATCTGAATAATTATAATTATTCTTGTCGAAATAAAAAAATTATAATTTTAAAAAAAATTAAAAAAATATTTCTTTTATCGAAATAAATGATATAATAATATAATTTATCTATTTTAATAATAAATTTATATCTTTTTTTAAATAATGTAATATTTTAATATAAATATAATAAATTAAATTTAATCATATTTATTTAAATATTTTTATTATTTTAATGACTTAATTATAAAAATAATTATGTAATAAATAATATATTTAATACAAATAAAAATCTTATTTTTCAAAAAAAAAATAGTGAAAAATTCGTGCTATTCATTATAATTATATTTATACATAATTCGTGCTATCCAACGTTTTCTTTTCTAAATAATATTAAAATCAGGTTTAAAAACATAATTTCAACTAAATGTAATTTTTTAATTACCATTTCATTACTCCAAACTTGTTTCACCTAGGATGATTTAATCTATTTAAAAAAAAATTAATTTTTTAACCGTTTGATAAAATCAAATTTTTTTGGATCTATGATCTGAAAATGTTACAAGATAAATATATGCATCAACCATCGTTTTGAGAGATTTATTAGACTTCAAAAGAATTTTAGTGATACTTATATCTTATATCTTTTATCAGTGAATATGTTGAGTTATGTCCTCTTCTATCTTAATATAAAATTAGTACAGATGCATTAAGAGTGAAATGATGTTGTGGTTAATGAAAAAAAATATAAGGTCATTTTGGAAGAAGCAAAATACAAAAGTTTGTGACTGTAACAAGAAAATAGAAGATCTAAACATTCAAATAAAAGGTCAGGCCCGACACATTGAAGATTTATCTGATGAATGTGCTAAAATGTTTAAGTCAGGTTTTGATAACGCTTTGGAACAAGCTAAAATCATCACCCCAGATGTTGACTTCTCCCTAGCCGACCCTATCAAAAGTGTGGTAGATGGAATGATTGTTGAAGAAGAAGATGAAGATGAGGAGAATGAAGAATCAAGCACCTAATATCTTACATGAAGTATTTTATTATTTGAAGGTGCCTATTTTGTAATTCAAAATGACTATTATCTTGTATCCACTACTTGAACAATATTTATGTTTTATAAATGTTGTAGTCATCTTTATTCTTAGTCACTCTTGATGAACTTAAAAAGTTATTTTTGCTAAATGACGTCAATTAAAATTAACTCGTCTTCCCTAGTTAATGTATCGCCCCCGATCAAGTTTAAATCTCTTTACAAAATAATAGCACGTTTGGTACAATTTACGTTGATATAAATTTCGTATACAATTCGCATAGTGCGCATTTTACTCATTACAACTCGCATAGTGCACATTTCACACATAGCTCGCATTTCGAGTCTATGTCACATTCTAATCATAGTACGTATTTCGTACATAGTGCATATTTTGCACATAGCTCGCGTTTCGAGTCTAGGTCACATTCTCATCATAGTACGTATTTCGTACATAGTGCACATTTCGCACATAACTCGCGTTTCGAGTCTAGGTCACATTCTGACCATAGTACGTATTTCATACATAGAGCGCATTTCGCACATAGCTCGCGTTTCGAGTCTAGGTCACATTCTGACCATAGTACGTATTTTGTACATAGTGCGCATTTTGCACATAGCTCGCGTTTCAAGTCTAGGTCACATTCTGACCATAGTACGTATTTCGTACATAGTGCACATTTCGCACATAACTTGCATTTCGAGTCTATGTCACATTCTGACCGTAGTACATATTTTGTACATAGTGCACATTTCGCACATAGCTCGCGTTTTGAGTCTAGGTCATATTCTGACTATAGTACGTATTTCGTACATAGTACGTATTTCGTACATAGCTCGTGTTTTGAGTCTAGGTCACATTCTGACCATAGTACGTATTTCGTACATAGTGTGCATTTCACACATAGTTCGCATTTCGAGTCTAGGTCACATTTTGACCATAGTACGTATTTCGTACATAGTGCGCATTTCGCACATAGCTCGCGTTTTGAGTCTAGGTCACATTCTAACCATAGTACGTATTTTGTACATAGTGCGTATTTTGCACATAGCTCGCATTTTGAGTCTAGGTCACATTTTGATCGTAGTACGTATTTCGTACATAGTACGCATTTCGCACATAACTCGCATTTCGAGTCTAGGTCACATTGTGACCGTAGTAGCATAAACACTTAAGAATGTCTAAAGGGACCTTTTTATTGATATCGTTGCCTCATTAAAAACCTTGAAAGAAAAATATCTGATTGTTCTGTAAAAAACTTCCAAGGAAAAGAGTACAACTCAAGGTCCAACATTAACTAGCTGTAATAGAATCGCAAGCTTGTTGCATTCCATGTCCTTGGTACCAAGCCCACATCTGTGGTTTCCAATCAATAAGCACCTTTGCCAATAACAACGAATATACGATAGGGTCCGACCCATGTTGGGGAAAGTTTATTGTAAATTTGATTCGACTGGGCGCGCTTCATAATCAAATCACCTACAATGAACTCTCGACCTCGAACCTTCTGAATGTGTTGTTTTTCACACTTACGTTTCAGCATATAGGACCGGATTCGAGCGTGTTCACGAACTTCTTCGATTGTGTCCAAATTGGCTTGTATTTGTTGAATAGATTTATCTTCATTGCAGTGGCGGATTATGGCCCCCCCAAAGTTTTGTAACCCCATGTAATTTATGATTTTGGTCCCCAAACATAATGAACATTTAATATATTTACTTGTATATTTACAATTTTATCCTTTCAGCCCCTTCTCAATTTTATAACTCTCATATAATTTATGATTTTGTTTCCCTTCAACTTAATGATCATTTAATATATTTAAGTATATATCTACAATTTTATCTTTTCACCTTTTCATATTTTTTCTTCTTTTTATATTTATTTATTATTTATTAATAATATATTATTTGACCCCCTCAAGATCAATGGTCAAGATCCGTCACTGCTTCATTGAATCCTTACACCCTGGAAGATGGATAAATCAACTCTACCAAAATGATTGCCTCGGTCCCATATACCAAGCGAAAATGTGTTTCCTTGGTGGTTGATTGCGGAGTCGTGTGATAAGATCAAAGAACACTAGGTAATTCTTCTACCCAGAACGTTTTAATCTCTCCAAGTTTATGTTTAAGGCCGTTAAGAATTACTTTATTTGCTGTTTCAACCTGTCCATTGGTTTCTGGATGTTCTACTGAGGTAAAAATCTGATGTATGTTAAGGTCTCCACAGAAATCTTTGACCCTGGTACTGGCAAACTGTGTCCCATTATCCGAAATTAAAGTGTGGGGTAACCCGTATCTACAAATAACATGTTGCCACAAAAAACGACATATCTTATCAGTTGTGATAGTGGCCTCTGGTTCTGCTTCAATCCATTTGGTAAAATACTTTATGGCTACAATAAAAAACTTAAGCTGTCAGACTACAACTGGGAAGGGTCCCAATATGTCAATTCCCCATTTACAGAAAGGCTTGGAGGTCGTTATGGAGTGTAGTGGTTCGGGTGGCGCTATATGAAGATTTGCGTGTTGTTGGAATTTGACACATTTCTTAACATATTGCATACAATCATGTCGTAGTGTTGGCCAGTAATAGCCTGCTCGAAGCACTTTGAATGCTAAAGTCCTGCCACCTATATGACTTCCGCATATACCTTCATGAACCTCTCTAACAATAAGTTGGGTTTCCTCCTCTGTTAGGCATCGTAATAGTGGCGCAGATAATCCTCTCTTATAGAGGACACCTTCGATTAACACAAATTGTGTAGCTTTCCTTTTAAGGGCCATTTGAGCTTCCTCATCTCTCGGTAAAGTCGCATTGGTTAAATACTCCTTCAACGGTGTCATCCACGTATAAAGTTCATTAATGCATAAAATTTGAGAAACCTCACCTTCATTATCATCGGTGGTGACGCTAGGGTGGATAAGTGTTTCTTGAATGACTGAAGTGTGGTTTCCTGGGCGCTTGGTACTAGCTAGTTTAGATAACAAACCGGTCCTGCTATTCTGCTCACGAGGCACATATGTTAATTTGAAATTTTGGAAAGAATCAGATAAAGTTTTCACCTTTTTTACATATTCTGCTAAGTGGGGATCACGAGCTTGAAAATTCCCACTGACTTGCCCTGATACCAACTATGAGTCAGTTCGAACTGTTAGATCTCGGATTCCCATCTTTAATGCTAACTTGATATCTGCTATCAATGCTTCATATTCGGCTTGATTATTACTCGCTTTGAACACGAAACGTAAATATTGTTCAATCATCATTCCATTTGACGCTTCGATAATAATACCCGCACCGCTACCATGTAAGTTGGACGAGTCATCAACCGAGAGGATCCAAGGGGCTTCGGTATTTGTGGTGTTCAGGGGCGATGCGAGCTCCACCACAAAATCTGCTAATACTTGAGCTTTGATCGGTCCTCTAGGCTCATATTTGATTTCATATTTACACAATTCGATAGCCCATTTCATCATTCTTCCAGCAAGATCTGGTTTTTGTAAAACCTGTCGGATGGGTAGATCGGTCCTGATAATAATACTAAAACTCTGGAAATATGGTCGTAGACGTCTAGCTGAGAACACTACGATCAAAGTTGTTTTCTCTATCTTCTGATAACGTTGTTCTGCTCTTTGTAGAACTCTGCTTACAAAATACACTAGATGTTGTATACCATCTTTTTCCTGTACCAAAACTACACTTATGGATGTTTCCCTTACTGATAAATAAAGAGACAGTGGTAGATTCATGACTGGTTTGGATAATACTGGAGGACTCGTCAATGTTGTTTTTAGTGCTTGAAACGCTTGCTCGCACTCTAACGTCCAAGCAAATTTGTGGGTTGTCTTGAGACATCGGAAATAGGGCAAATTTTTCTCCCCTGCCGCAGATAAGAATCGAGATAGAGCTGTCAAGCGTCCAATTAATTGTTGGACCTCCTTTAAATTTCTAGGACTTCGCATGTTGATGATGGCCGCACACTTCTCTGGATTTGCCTCAATGCCCCGTTGTGTGATCATAAAGCCTAAAAACTTACCTGATCGAACGCCGAATGCACATTTTTCAGGATTGAGCTTTAAACTATATTTGTTGAGTGTGTGGAATAGTTGTTCCAATTCCTCTGCATGTTGTGTTGCCTTAACAGACTTAACTACCATATCATCAACATAAGCTTCCACTGTTCGGCCTAAATGAGGTTGTAATATTTTATCCATCAATCGTTGATATGTTGCCCCTGCATTCTTTAATCCGAAAGGCATTACTCACTACAACAAAAACATCAAATAGTGACCGAATTTTCGGTCACTAAATGACCAAAATCGGTTACTAACTAAAATAGTGACCGAAATAGTAACCAACCCAAATCGGTCACTATTTCCTTGGTCGCTGACTTCAGTGACCGATTGAGTCGATCACTAACAAAAACATTAAAAAATTAAAAATATTTTTTTATAATATATTTTTTAGAAATTTGAATTATTATTAAATTAAAAGAATTGTCACTCACGAGATTCAAACTCAGTACCTTAGAATTAGAGACCGATACTCCAACCACTAAGCTACTAGGATTTTTTGATAATAATTTATAAATAAATTATATTTATATACAAATAAAAATATATATTCGTGTAAATATATAAATATAAAATATATAAACACAAATACAAATATATATATATATATATATATACATATATATATATATATATACATACATATATATATATATATATACATATATATATGTATATATATATATATACATATATATATATATATATATATACATATATATATATATATATGTTGGATGTGAGGGCGCATCAAGGTGAAAGTGTGTGTCGAGTGGATTTTTAAAATTTGATGTCAAATTTGTGAGCGAGTCTCTTTATATGAGTTTATAATTTAATGGCACAATATAATCTTTATAATTTATTTATATAATGATATAAAATAATTTTTTTCTTTATTTATTTTTATTTTATTTTAATTTATTCTTCTTATATTTTTTTCTTCTATTATTTAATTAAAATAATTTTTTCAATATTAAAAATAATTAAATATTTATTTTTAAAATTATTTAATTTAACAAATTATTATAAATTAATCTAATTATGATTATTAATAGAACAATTTTTTCCTAACATATTATTATAAATTAATCAAAATCATCTTTTAATAAATATTTTTTCGAAACATAGATTAATTCATAATAATTTGTTAAATTAAATAATTTTAAAAAATAATTTTGAAAATAAATATTTAATTATTTTTAATAATGAAAAAATTATTTTAATATAAGAATTTTAATTAAATAATAGAAGAAAAAAAAGATAAAATGAATAAATTAAAATAAAATAAAAATAAAAATAAATAAATAAAACAATTATTTTATATCATTATATAAATAAATTATAAAGATTATATTCTATCATTAAATTACAAATCCATATAAAGAGATTCGCTCACAAATTTGACATCAAATTTTGAAAACTCACTCGACACACACTTTCACCCTCTAGCGTGACCCTCACATCCAACATATAAATATATCAAAATATATAAATATATTTGTATTTATATATTTTATATTTATATATTTACACGGATATACATTTATTTGTATATAAATATAATTTATTTGTAAATTTTTATTAAAAAATTCTAACAATTTAGTGGTTGGAGTATTAATATCTAACTCTAAGGTACTCGTTTTGAATCTTATTAGTAATAATTTTCTTAATCTGATAAATTTTTTTGTTAATAAGAGAAATTATATATTTTTGTGGTAAGACGATGAGATTTTTAGGTTAAATTAAAATTAGGGCAACTAAATTGTTGTTATGGACTAAAACTCAAAAAGTAAAAAATAAAAAATATAATTAAATAAAAGAAAAAATATATACTTTTGCATTTTTATTTTCAAATATAGTTTTTTGATGAAATTATTTTTAATTAAAATAATTAAAGATATATATATATATATATATATAAATTTTTTTATTTTTTTAATTTTAATTTATTAATATTATCAAATTTTAGCTTCATGATTAAAAAAATACCAATAATTTAAATTTTATTAATTCTATAATTCTATATAATTATTATTATAAATTTAATTCTCCAATAACTAATAATATTAACACATTTATTAAATTAAAATTCTTTATTTTAATTAATTATTTTGATTTTTTTTAACAATTTTTTTTAAATAAAAACGATAAAACTTTAAATTAATTTCTAACTAAATCTTCACAGATTTATGGTTAATAGTATATTATATTATTATGTTTAATTAAATTTTAAAATAATTTCACTTAATATTTACACTTTTATAAAAATACTAATATAAACTTAAAATATTTATCCAATTATTAAATTATTTAAAATATTAATATAAATTTGAAATATCAATTCAATAATTAAAATAATTTTAATTTTTTTATAAATACATTGAAATACATTTTTATTAACATAAAAGTAATATATATATATATATATATATATAAAGAGACTAAATTAATAATTAATTTAATCATTGATTATATATATAAAAGAGACTAAATTAATAATTACTTTAATGATCGAATCGAGTGACCGATTCGATGACTAATTTAATAATTAATTTTAATTTTTTTATTCACATACTAAATTAAAAAATAAAATCAAATAATTATATTACTAAATTATTTAATAAGTTAATAAACTATTTTTAAAATTTTTATTAATTATTTTAAATTATTAAGTAGATTTATATTTAATATATTATTAAAATATTTTTAAAAAATATTTATATAAATAAAAAATGGTCACTAATTTATATATTATTTGTTTAGTGACTGAAATTTTAGTTACTAAATCAGTCACTATATATAAAAAGAGAAATCAGTCAACTGATTCGATTACTATTAATAACTTGGATTTTTCGATACTCGATTTCGATCACTATTAACCATTTTTCTAGTAGTGATCGAATCAGTAACTGATTTAATGACCGAATCAGTGACAGATTTTCGTGACTGAAATTTTAGTCACTAAATATAAAACGAAAATCAGTCATTGATTCAGTTACTATCAGTGACTGAATTTTTCGGTTACTAATTTCGGTCACTATTAACTATTTTTCTAGTAGTGACTTTGTAACATAAATTAGATGCCCCAGCCATGAAACTTAGAAGTTTGCAACATGCTACAACATCTATAAGCACATCAATGTGTGGAAATGGATATGAATCTTTGGGACATGCTTTATTAAGGTCAGTAAAATCGGTACACATGCGCCACTTTCCCGATGGTTTCCGAACCATGACCACGTTTGCTAACCACTCTGGATATTGTACCTCCCAAATATGTCCTAAAGCCAATAGTTTAGCAATTTCTTCGATCACGGCTATGTGCTTCTCAGCCACGAGCTTACGTCGTCGTTGAATAACTGGTTTAGCTTTAGGGTCCAACCACTACAAGAAAAAATCATTTTAGCGACCGAAAAAATCGATCGCTAATGGCAAAAAATCGGTCGCTAATCAGTTAGTGACCGAAATTAGCGACCGAAATTAATATATCAAATTGGTCACTAAATCGGTGACAAAGTTAAAAAAAAGTAACCGATTTATTATTATTGTCAGGATTCGAATCCAGTACCTTAGAGTTGGAGGCGGAAACTCCAAGCACCGAGCTACTAGGATTTTTTAATAATAACTTATAAATATATTATATTTATATACAAATAAATGTATATCCAGTAAAAATATATAAATATAAAATCTATAAATAAAAATATATTTATATATTTTAATATATATTTAAATATTAATATATTTATACCTTGATATATTTAAAACATTGATATATTTATATTTTGATATATTTATATCTTTATATTTTTACATATATTTATATCTTTATATTTTTACATATATTTATATCTTTATATTTTTACATATATTTATATCTTTCCATATTTATATATAAAGATATAAAGATATTAGTTTTGTATACAAATAATATTATAATATAGTATATTATACTATTAGTATAGTATACAAATTATATATTAGTATAGTATAGTATACAAATTATATATTAGTATAGTATAGTATACAAATTATTAATTTTGTAATTTATATACAATGAAAATAATATAATGGTATATTAGTATAGTATAGTATATTTGTATTCTAATTTTTAATTAAATTAAAATTATGCTAATAATGTATAATAATATATGAGGGGATAATATATTTAATCCAATTACTTTTATAAATATATAAATATAAAATCTATAAAATATTAAAAATGATATTATATTTTTAAAAACAAATATTAGAAAAATATTTAAAAACATATATAAATTATATTTATATGTCCAAAATATTAAAGATATTCATATTTAAAAAAATACTAAAAAATATTAAAAATTATACTTTAAATTGATGAAAATATTTTAAAAAAGTTATATTTATTAAAGTATTAAAAAATATTTTGTAATATATAAGTTAAAAAAATTATCATTAAATTTTTTAAAAATTATTAGTTTTGTAATTTATACACAATAAAAATAAATTACAAATATTATAATATAATGGTATATTAATATAATATAATATATTTGTATTCTAATTTTTAATTAAACTAAAATTACGCTAATAATGTATAATAATATATAAGGGGAAAATATTGATAAATTAATATATTTATATATATATATATATTTATTTATTTATATAATGATATATTTATATATTTATATTTTGATATATTTATATATTGATATATTGATATATTTATATATTTATTTATATCCTTATACATTTATATCTTTATATATTTATATATTTGAAAAAAATAGATATTAAATTTTAAAAATAATATTATATTTTTAAAAATAAATATTAGAAAAAGATTTAAAAATATATATAAATTATATTTACATGTACAAAATATTAAAGATATATATTTATATCTTTACATACTTATATATTTATATCTTTATATTTTATATTTTTATATCTTTACATATATTTATATCTTTATATCTTTACATATATTTATATCTTTATATCTTTATATATTTATATCTTTATATATATATATATATATATATATATTTATAAAATCTATAAATACAAATATATTTATATATTTTAATATATATTTAAATATTGGTATATTTATATATTTACATATTTATATATTTACATATATATATATATATATATATATATATATATATTTATTTATATATTTATATATTTATATATTTATATGTTTATATATTTATATATTTATATGTTTATATATTTATATATTTACATATTTATATATTAATATATTTATATATTTATATATTTATATATTTATATATTTATTTATAACTTTATATATTTACATATTTATATATTAATATATTTATATATTTATATATTTATATATTTATTTATAACTTTATATATTTACATCTTTATATATTTAAGAAAAAATAAAAAATTTAAATATTAAATTTTAAAATAATATTTTATTTTTAAAAAATAATATTAGAAAAAAGTTTAAAAATATATATAAATTATATTTACATGTACAAAATATTAAAGATATATATATTTATATCTTTACATTTATTTATATATTTATCTCTTTATATTTTTACATATATTTATATCTTTATATATTTATATCTTTATATTTTTACATATATTTATATCTTTCCATATTTATATATTTATATAGAAAGATATAAAGATATTAGTTTTGTATACAAATAATATTATAATATAGTATATTATACTATTAGTATATTAGTATAGTATACAAATAATATATTAGTATAGTATAGTATACAAATTATTAATTTTGTAATTTATATACAATGAAAATAATATAATGGTATATTAGTATAGTATAGTATATTTGTATTCTAATTTTTAATTAAACTAAAATTACGCTAATAATGTATAATAATATATGAGGGGATAATAAATTTAATCCAATTACTTTTATAAATATATAAATATAAAATCTATAAAATATTAAAAATGATATTATATTTTTAAAAACAAATATTAGAAAAAGGTTTAAAACCATGTATAAATTATATTTATATGTCCAAAATATTAAAGATATCCACATTTAAAAAAATACTAAAAAATATTAAAAGTTATACTTTAAATTAATGAAAATATTTAAAAAAATTTATATTTATTAAAGTATTAAAAAATATTTTGTAATATATAAGTTAAAAAATTTATCATTAAAATTTTTAAAAATTATTAGTTTTGTAATTTATATACAATGAAAATAATATAATGGTATATTAGTATAGTATAGTATATTTGTAGTCTAATTTTTAATTAAATTAAAGTTACGCTAATAATGTATAATAATATATGAGGGGATAATAAATTTAATCCAATTACATTTATATATATATATATATATATATATATATATATATATATCCTTTTTTAACTTTTTTTTTCTTTTTAAACTTCTCACATTCTACATTGTTTTTAAACTCTATCATTTTTACTATATTATCATCCTCATTTCTTCCCATATTCTATTTTATCCTTATAATAATTAGTCTTCTTTTATAGAATACTTTATTTTCTATTTTTATTATTTATTTTCTTACAATTTAAAATAATTAATATTATTTTAACATTTATTTTTATGATTTTTACTATAATAAATCAAATTAAATGATTCAATAATATCAATTAATTAAAATCATCACATAAAAAATTTAGATAACTACATTAAAATTATTAATTTTAAAAATACAAAATATATTTAAAAAAAAACTCAAATTATAGATTAGAAATAAAATAGAATAAACAAATACTCTTTACTTTATATTATATTTAAGTGTGTGCACAAATGTTGACATTCTTAACTATAAAGAAACAGTAGAAAAAATATAAAGATAGTATTTGAAGAAGTGAATTTTGAAGATAAAGACTATTTTTATATAAATTTATTCTAGTATATCAATTAACAATAATAATACATAAAATTTAAAAACTAAACTAAAAAAAGTAAGTTTAAATTTATAAAAAAATACATTACTAAAAGTATCATATTATATTAAGATTTTCATTATTTTCGTTAATTATAAATTTAAATGTGTTTCATAAATAAAATTATAAATTTAAATGTATTTCCACTTTTGATCCATCATAAATAAAAATAAATAGTCTCTTATAAATGTTGTTCTATTTTAATCCATCATTAAATTTGTTTTATATACGAATTTGATGACTTATCATATTATTAAAAATTTGGATGAAATAATTATGTATAATACTTTTTTAGTATATTATGTTTTTAAATTTGTTAATAGAGAAAAAGTTTCAGAATTCAAAATGTTAAATACTTTTAAATATTAAAATTGACTTTATAAAAAATTAGGAAAACAATAATTAATCCAAAAATATAATAATGATAAAAATATTATAAAAAAGAGTTCAAAAATGTATTATAATATTTTCAGTTTTAGTTTAATTATATTTTTAATTCTCAAAGTAGAAACATATATTGTAATTATTTTAATTTAATAAAATATAATTTAGATTTTTAATACTAAAATTAAAATATTAAATAATAATAAATTTAATTCTTTAAATTTAGTATTTAGAAACTAAAATTATAGTTTCTCTCTTTTAAAAAATCAAAATAAATATTTAAAAATAAAAATAAAAACTAGTATTATCTTAAATTTATTAAAAGTATAATTAAATCTCTATTTTCTTATGCAATTTTAAATTTTTTTAATGAAAATCCAATATATAAAAAAGTTAAAAGTTTAAAAAGGCACAACCTTAATTTATATTAACTATTTTTAATATAAATTTAAATATATGTTGAATATAAATTTTAAAAAGGTACAACCTTAACTATGTTGAATATAAATTTAAATATGGTTTATTTTTAGTATTTATAAAATAGATTAATTTTAAATTTTTAATCTTTTTTATTAATGATGCTAAAAATAAAAAATATTAATTAGTATACTTAAACTAAAAAATATTTTAACTAAAGATAAATATATTTTTATAAATAGTTTAATTAAATAATATATTTATTATCTAATGTATATTGATATAAATTTTTTTGGTATATCAATTATATGACAACAACCATGATTAAGTAATTAATAATAATAAAGTAATAAATTTAAAAATTAGATTAAAAATAAAGTATTATAAAATAAAATTGTAATAATTTGATTAAAATTGTAATTTTTTAATTACTTAAGTTAATGAGGAATTAAAATGTGATAATTTGATGTGTTTAATTTTTTTAATATAAATTTTTAAAATATAATTTAATTTCAATTGAAATTTTCAATTGAAAAATAAATTAAAGAATATTTGTTATTAAACTTTTCTTAAACAATGTATTGAATAGTTAATATCACTCTAGTCTTAATTTATTATAATTTAAATTTTTAATAAATTTGATTTATTTTTAATAATATTTTTATTTTATTAATTTAAAATTAAAGTTAATCTTCATTTTTTTAATATTGAGACCAAAGTTTATTTTTAAAGTATATTTTAAAAATTATATTATTTTTAAAAAATAAATTACTTTTAAAAAATAATTTGTAAAAAATATACTAAAACAATTAAAGTATATTTATAAAAAAATGAATTTAAATATAATAAAAAAATAATATTCATTAGCGATCGATTTCAATTCGGACATTATTTTCTCATTAGCGACCGATTTTAATTTGGTCACTATTTCAATTTGTAATTTGGTCGCTAAATCAGTCGCTAAATGATTTTTTTATTTTAGTATGGAATAGCCACCGATTTAGCAACCGAAATTTTGCGATGCAAAATATTGGTCGCTATTTCGGTCGCTAAATAAAAAAGTGAAACCAAATCATATTTTGGTGGCTAAATCGGTCGCTAAATTGCGACTGAATTAACTCGGTCGCTAAATCGGTTGCTAATTGCGACTGAATTAAAGTGGTCGCTAAATTGGTTTCTAATTGCGACCGAATTAAATCGGTCGCTAATTGCGACTAAAATTAAATCGGTCGCTAAATCGGTCGCTAATTGCGACTGAAAAAATTCGGTCGCTAATTTCGGTGGCTAAATGTGTTTTTTCTTGTAGTGAACGCTAGACGATGACATAGGAAATATGGGTCGATTCTAGGCATATTAGACATAGACCATGCAAATGTTGTCTTGTTTTTTCTCAGAACTCTTACCACTGCTGCTTCCACCTCTTCACCCATGTTGGTACCGATCTGGATAAACTTGTTATCGTCAATTAAGACCTTTTTCAAATCTTCCACTGGTTGAGGTCGACGATCCTCGAAGACACGTGGGTCCAAATCCAGCATGTGAACTTCTGAGCTATTCAGACCCGATGATAACACCCTCCTTTGGCGAAGACTTCCTTCATAACATTTTCGCGCAGTCTTCTTATTAACCCTTACAGTTCCTACCTTTTCATTATTATTGGGGTATTTAAGTTTCATGTGTTTAGTTGATACGACGACTCCCAACTTCTTCAAAGAAGGTCTCCCTAACAACATGTTGTAAGATGATATTGCATTAACAACTAGGAATTTTATCATAATCGTTTTTTAATATACCTCTTCGCCAAATGTAACACGTAACTCTACATATCCCCGAACTTCAACTTGTTCTCCCGTGAATCCCACCAGGACTCCTGAAAATAGTTGTAGGAGGTCTGTAGAGATTTGAAGTCCTACAAAAGCGTCCCAATATAAAACATCCGCTGAACTACCTTGATCCACCAAAACTCTGTGAACATTTCGTCCTCTCATAATTATGGAGATGACGATAGGGTCATCTTCGTGAGGAATGACGTCTAATAGATCTTCATCAGTGAAAGTAATAGCTGGAGTAGGTGGGGATCGAGCTACTGTTGTCGCTATAAGAAATTGTTGAGCATATCTCTTTCTGGAGGAAGAGGTGGGTCCTCCACCTGCAACCCTCTTGACATGATGATTCTTTTTCCCTTTTATCAAAGGATGTCCCTGACTGGAATGGGTGAGATGGATTGGGTAGTTGATTTAGCCTGAACATCGATAACCTACCTTCTCTAATTAAAAGATCCATCTGGTGTATTAGCGTTTGGCATTCTTCAGTGTCATGTCCTCGAGCTCTATGAAATTCACACCACGCCTGTTGTTTGGGACCGAGCTGCTTATGGGTGACACGAGGGAAATGAAGGAGTTTAGTTGCTCTTACTTCTTGCAGCAATTCTTTCTTTGACACGTTAAGCGGAATAGGTTGTTACTGATATTGCCTAGTATTAGGCTCCGTGATCTGTCGATTAGGATTTCTGCGTTTGTCATAAGGATGATAACTCCTTTGGTTGTGTGACCCTTGTACATTTCGGGCCCGAAAGGGTTTTACTGAATTGTCTTGTTGCAATTCCAATTGTTTGGCAGCCTGGTGTTGACAAACTGTTTGGTCGACCTCAATATGGGATGTGGCTCGGGCCCGAACTTGTTTCATTGTTTTGCATGGATGCCTGTATAAAGACTCCATGAAAGGGTCTGCCCTCAACCCTTTCATAAAAGAATCCACAAACATGGTTTCATTGGGAGGTAGGATCCTAACGGTCATGCTACCAAATCGGTGCAAGAACGTCCTTATGGATTCGGTTCGTCCTTGCCGCATGTCAAACAAATCAATCGTCTTGGGTGCCCTTTGTTTATTAGCAGCAAAATGGGCAACAAAAACATTAGCCAAGTCATTGAAGCTAGATATTGACTGTTCGGGGAGACCACTAAATCAATCCAATGCAGTTCCCCATAAGGTACCTACAAAAACTTTACAGCGCACAATATCAGACCCACCGCTGATAATCATTTGTGCCCTAAAAGCCTTCATATGTGTCAATGGATCTTGAGTTCTAGTGAATCAATCGATTTTAGGAGTAATGTAATGTAGGGGCAGAGACTCCTCCATGATGACCTCTACAAAAGGCTGAAAATCCTTCTACACTATCTCTTCCTCATCGTCACTTGAGCTGGATCAGATCTGTTGTTTGATAGCTGCTTGCAACTTCTCATTCTGTCGTCGCAATTCATCCTGCACCCGAGATGCCTCTGTTGCCATACGCTGGGCCTCCTCAGTCTATCGCCGCAATTCCTCCATTTGTTCCAGAATTAGTTGCATTGCGGAGTTGTTTGAGTCAACTCCGTTAGGGTCTTGATTGTTGCGATTACTAGGACGAGTCACATGGTCTTTTTGCTATTTCGTATGTGGAGTAGGAAAAATTTGTTACCTACCCCACTGTGGACGCCAATACCATATGATTAATATAACTATAAATATCAATTTTTATACTAATGTCATACAAGTAAAAGAATGGATGGTAAAAGAATGAAATAAAGATGAATAATAATATAATAATATAAAAGTGATTGGTGGATGGAGGTAGGAAGAGATAGCTATCTATCTATTATATATTACTCTTCTGTCTTATCCTTTGATTGTCATTTTTCACTTAACAAACTTAATCAACCATAATAAATATTTCCTATATACAGGAAACTAATAAATATTATATAACTAATGATGATTATGCATGTATGTGTCAGGATCCTCCTCTGATTAATGAATATATATATATATTAGACATCTCTAGCTTGACATGTAAAATCGAAAAAAAAAAATTACTAGGAAGCAAATCCTTAGTATAGATGTCTTATAATTGGTTGAAAAACTTGAAAACTAACAAGGGTGAAACCTAACTTCTCTCTTCACTATTTCACAATAAATTTTGATGTGTTTTGTTTGTTAATGAAAAATGGATTCGTTAGTAATGATCGCCAAATTTGT
Source organism: Sphenostylis stenocarpa (assembly GCA_963425845.1). Lineage (NCBI taxonomy): Eukaryota > Viridiplantae > Streptophyta > Magnoliopsida > Fabales > Fabaceae > Sphenostylis > Sphenostylis stenocarpa. The sequence goes on along the minus strand of OY731404.1, from coordinate 3,882,130 downwards.
TATCCAGAGGAGTGATTTAGGTTTCTGTGTCGTGTTCTTTCTATCCATAATCTCGAAAGAGGAATTTGGAAATCTTAGCCAGAGAAAAACTCTATTATGCTTTGAAGAACGGTGAGAAACTAAAAGACCTGCGTCATAAAGAAAATGAAGGACTTCCTTTAAAACCATAGAAATATTTCACATCATCAACATCTTTAATTTTGAGAACACATCTAATCATATCGTATTAAATATTTCATTCATATCATTGTTAAACAAGAATTCTAATGAAAAAATAATAATAAACTTGTTAAGAGTGACTAAAAGAATAGACGTTGATTATATCTTAGTAAAAAACTATCTCTAAATAAATAAATTTTATAATTATTAGAAAACAATTCTAGAGTTTGTACTAATAACAGAGATTGTTTTAGAGATAAATATTTTCAATTTATAATTTAATCTATATTTTCTTTCTAAATTAAAGGATATTTAATAAATTTTGTACGATGAGTTTTCGCATAAATGATTTCTTCTCCGTTTGAAATATAATAAATGAATAAAATAATGATAAATTATATAATGTACGTGTTGAATTGATTGAAGAACATGCGTAATTTATTATAAACGTGGATTGAAGAGCATGCGTATTTACTATAAATTTCGTATACCTACGGTTTGCATAGATAGGAAGAAAGGTTAATCTTTGATTCAATAAATTGGGACAATGACAGACCCATAACAAAACAAGCAAAAACTATTTAATCTAATTTAAATAATAGATTATAAATTCAAAAATAAAAAGAAGAATAAACTTAATGAAATTAGTTACAATTATGTTGGTTTGGTAAAATAATATATTATTAATAAATAATAAATAAATATAAAAAAAATAAAAAAAGTATGAAAATAATAATATTTGATAATGATTAACATGTTATATCTTCTTCTGCCATCTGGATTTATTGCATATATATCCCATGATAGAAAAAGAAAAAGAGAAAAACAGGATGAATGAAAACAAAAGAAATCAATAAAAAAATAAAGAATATTAAATTTAAATAAATAAATAAAGTATGAATCCACACGTTTAAAATGCAATAAATTTTCACTTCCCACTAAATTCTCTCATTTTTAATTAAGTTGAGCATTTTTTTGTTTGCCAAACTTATTTTTTATTTTTATATTTATAAAATAATTAGTTAGAGCTCCTTATAATTTTTTTTCTAAATTTAATATAACATTTAGTTGATAAAAATAATTAAATATGATTTTAACTTTTTATACCTAAATTTAATATTTAATAATATTTTATGTTATTACAAAGTTGATATAAAAGAGCTAAATTTATACAAATATATTTTTGTCATTTTTTATCGGCATGTTTTGTCACTCTGAAATTCGTCTCACCCCATTTGAAAAATTTCTAAATTTTCGATCTCCTTTCTTAAAATCGAAATTTTTTTACCCAAGATGAGAAAAAAAAAAAAAACCTACAAATTTCAATGTGTTGTATTCCAAAGTCCAGTTTTTTGCACTATAAATACACGACGCAAGTTCCTCCTTAGCATCACCCATCGATCACACTTCAACCAAACATCAAAGCCATGGCTTCCTTCAACTTCTCTGTTGTCCTCTCCCTCCTCCTGCTGCTCCTCACCCACGCAAACGCAACCAACACCTTCTCCTTCACCATCAGAAACTTCAAATCTCAAAACCTCATCCTCCAACGTGACGCCAGAATCTCCTCCGGCACCTTACGACTCACCAACGTTAATGCCGCCGGCGCTCCCACGGCGTTTTCTCTAGGACGCGCCTTCCACACCACCCCCGTCCAAATCTGGGACAGCACCACCGGCGCCATCGCCAGCTGGGCCACCTCCTTCACATTCAACATTCGCGCTCCCGTAAAGACAAGAACAGCCGATGGATTTGCCTTTGCTATGGTTCCCCCCGGGTCTAAGCCCAGAACCGCGGGTGGGTTTCTAGGGCTTTTCACAAGCGCTAACTACAACAACTCCGCCCAGACTCTCGCTGTGGAGTTCGACACCTATTCCAACACCTGGGACCCTCTAAACCGTCACATTGGCATCGACGTGAACAACATCAGGTCAATCAAAACGGCGCCGTGGGGTCTGGTCAACGGGGAAAACGCGAGGGTTCTGATTACCTACGATGGCACGACCCGGCTTTTGGTGGCTTCATTGGTCCATCCTTCAAGCAGAACGAGCTACATCATATCCGAAAGAGTGAACGTGACTAAAGAGCTTCCCGAGTGGGTGAACGTTGGGTTCTCTGCCACCACCGGGCTGTCGAATGACTTCGTTGAAACCCACGACGTGCTCTCTTGGTCTTTTGCTTCCAAGTTTCCCGATTCCTCCTCCTCTGATGCTGTCGACCTTGCCAGCTACGTCCTCCATGAGGCCATCTAGACTCCTACCTCGTGCTTCTCTGTGACAGCACTACTCTGCATGCAATAACACAATCGTAGAGATTGTTCTTTCTTACCAATAAATTTATCTGTCACCGAAATAAATAATAAATGTCATGTCTTTTACAGTGTTAGTTGTTGTTTGTCACTTCATTATTTTCCTGCTCATGCTCTTCATTTTAACCTCATCTCCTAATCAAGACAGAACAACACATACAAAACAATATTCAAATTCACTTGTTAATATAATATTTTCAGTGCGTAAATTTTTTTTTTTACAACCATCCATTTACAAAAATTCAATATACAATCTTAAAATAATATTTTTTTATTGACAAAAAATATAAAATAAATAAACAAATAATAATATAAAAAATATTTTCAACATATCATTATTCTATTTAGTTTTCATATCCCATACGAAATGATGAGGTCTGCCCCACCCCTAATTTTTTTAAAATGATTAAATAAAATTAAATAAAAAAAGGGGTCATACATACATGGACACGAATGGATGTTTTTTTTATAACCATAACAAAATAAAAATTTTCAATAAAAAATATTTTTTAAATATTAATAATTTTTTTAAGTTTTTTTTCCATTTTATTTATAATAAATATTATCTTTATTTTTAACATAATTTTTCACTTTAGTTTTTTCACTCTCTTCTCTGCATTTTTTAATTTTTATATTTTTATCTTTCATATTTTCAGTTTTCTAGTCCAACTTTTTATATCACACTAATTTTTTTCTTTCATATTTATATATTTCTCTTTACCATTGATTTACTTTTATATTCTTCTATATAACATAAAAATTATAAGTTTTTTTCTTTAATTTTTTAATTTTTTTCTCTTATATAATTTCATCTTTATCATATAAAATTTATAAGTTTTTTTCTCTTCTATTCAAGTTCGAGAAAGACATAACGTTAAAAAATAAATAAGATATCTGACTATTTTTCATGAAGCAAATTTGTTTTCTTTAGTGTTTTTGTCATTATAATATCAACTTAACATATAGTGTAATACAAAGTTAGTTGTTTTAATATTTTATGTTTTATTATAAACTCTTTCAAAAAAGAGAAAATCGAAAATAAATGGTTAGGTAAAGTTGTGTCATAAATTAATAAAAACTAGAATATATATATATATATATATATATATATATATATATATATATATATATATATATATTTGTTATACTAATTTGATTTATCTCTTTCTATATCTCTAAAATAATAAAATGTTTGGACGTGCATTTTTAACCATCATGATTACTAAAATAAGTATTTGGAATAATATGGACTAACATTTTATTACTTATTACATGATTGTCTACATTATACATGATTGTCTACGTTAAAAATGAGATTGTGTTAGTAGGAAATCGAGAAAAACGATCGAAAAATGAAGGAAAGACAAATCGAGAAACATGTGATTGATCGGTAAAGCGGAGAGGTGGATGAGAAACCATTCGATGTCCAATTAGAAGGGCGTGACACACAAAATCGAAAGTTAGAGTCGGAATCGAAGGAACAATAGTCAAAAGTTTATTGTGGAACAAACCAAGAAAATAGAAGTATATGATGCTAAGGTTAAAAGGAATCAAAAGTAATTCGAAGTTCTCGATAAAATTGAAATCGAGGGGAAGGTCAACCTACGTGGATATCGAAACCCTGGCCAAATTGTGAAAAGAAGAACAATCAAGTGCACATATGGGAAGCAGTTTCTATACTATGGTAGAAGTCGAAGATCGTGAGAACGTGGGTACAGTATTGAAATCATAGAAGACAAACTGCAACATGCACGTAGAACGTGGTAGCAGTCTTGTTAACTGCTCCTAGAAGACTTGGATGATGCCCTATAAATAGAGCAAAGGAGGAAGGAATAGGGAGCAGAAATTGGCAGAGAACAGAATTATTAGTGAGAAGTCTACCGGAGAAACGACGAACATCATGAAGCTTCTGGCAATCTGGATTTCCATGCTCATTGAGTACCTTTACCGTTTTATGTATTTTCCTTGGTAATTTACTTTGATGCAATTTATCTTCCGCAATTTTATGTTTCTGTACCTTCGATTTTTAGTTATTTTGGTTCAATGAAAGTTAAGTTTCTGCGTTTAAGTTTTCTTGTCATTTAACATTGATGTGCTTTCGATTTCCAAGTCATTCGTATTTTCTGCACATTTGTTTTACAGTTATTTATATTTTACATTTCCACTGTTTCGATTCCCTGCCGTTTATGTTTAAAACAAATTTAAGATTTCCGCATGTTACGTTTCTTTGCAATCTAATGTTCAGCACTGCTTTTCGATTCCACTAATTTTCTTTCTTTATTTCGAGCACTTTAAATATAAAATACCAAAAATAGTATCTTTGAAATTGGGCAAAATTCGATTCCCATATACATCTCGATTGAAAATTAATTTGCTAGCCTAAGTAAAAAAGAACTTACGTGGTAGAATTTTGATTAGGATCAAAATATCTTAAGAGTCGAAATCGATCGAAATTCCACAGAAACAGATTGTTATAAAATTTTATTGGATGAAATAATTGAATATTTTTATAATATGAAACATCATGGACATTGTTAAAATATACTTGATGTAATGTAACATTCATTTTTTTAAAATAAAAATGTGATGCAATTATTTATTTGACTTAATTAAATTACTAATTAGCCTTAAATAATAAAATTAAAGTTTTTTTTATAAAAGATAAAAAAATTGAGTTGTTAGACAAAAATAAAGATAGAAAAATGATGATAAAAGATAATCTTAGAAAGATAAAATTAAAAAGACATAATTTCTTCCAACACCTCTACAATTAAATTAAATCTTTATTTTAGCCTTACATATGTCTTCACCTTTGTAAGTGCTTATTTTTTGTTTTTAAACCTTTAAATATCTGCCTTTTAAATTCTACTAAAACATTTTTATTCTTCCTTATCTATTATTCCAAGAATGACAAGAAACAGTTAAGAATCTTTCACTGTTTTTAATTTGTATCACATAGCAAGATTTCTTGTTGGAAACACCATATGGAGATTGGGAATACAGTTCCTGAGATTGGAATTACAGTTTCAATTTTTTTTGTCTGAAAACATGTTTCAGAAAGTGGGTTTCGATGTACAATTTCAAAATTGATTTTCCAAAATATGCGTTCTGAATTGGTGGATCCGGAATATATTCTAGAAGTATATTTTAAACTCACCAATATAGAATACATTTCCAGAAATATAATTCAAAATCCATTATTTGGTACATGTTTCTAGCATTTTTTTTGTCCAAAAATGTATTTTAGAATCCACTTTCCAGTACATGTTTCCAGCATTTTTATTTTATTTTCAGAAATACATTTCAGAATCCACTTTCTGGTACATGTTTTCAGCATTTTTTTGTGAGAATGCATTTCTGACTTTTCTCAAAATGCATTATGAAACACCCAATTTAAAATGCATTTTTGGATTGGGTGTTCAGAAACTCAATCTAATTTTCACAAAACTGCTCCAGACCGAGCAATCTGAATCTCAATGTGCAATTTTAGTGTAGGAACATGTAATAAATACATTATATTAATGATTACTCACTTTTAAGTGTTGAAAATGATCTTGAATAAAAATGATAACAAAAGAAACCAAATCTGAGGATTTTTGAAGGTGTAGAAGATAAGCAATGGAGGCGCAGAACTTTTGCAGGAAAATAAAAAAAAAACGGGTTAAGGTGTGAAACAAAAATGATTAAAAGGGTATTTTAATTATTTTACTTGGGATATGGAGGTATAGGAAGAAAATGGTAATGATAAAACTGAAAAGATAAAACATAAAAGTAAATTGGGTTTTATTTTTAAAAGCCAACTTCACTTATTAGTATATATGTGTTAGGTCATTTCATTTTCATTCTATACCATTTAGTTTCTATTGCTTGGGAGAAATTTTGCGGAAGACAGGACATAAAGAATTTGGAGAGCGGTTCTTAAAGTAAGCAAGGTCATGTTATTAGAATTAGAATAGATTTTTTTTTCTTTTCTTATTTTAGCTATTAACTAGATTTTTGAGGTTCATATATAAGTTATAGATAATTTTATTAACTTTAAAATAACATAAAAATCAATACCATATTATTAATATAACTATAAATATCATTTTTATACTGATGTCATAAAAGTAAAATATAAAATAAGTGAGATATTATCCAAAACTTAAGGGATATAATATTGACTTTCGATAGGTAAACTTTATTTTTATATATATATGTATGAAGGTATATATTGAAATATGTGATGATGAGTTATATATAAGAATGAGATGTTATATTATGAATATTTGTGTTTTGTTTTGAAGAATTTGTTAGTTATGATAAGTTGAAGTATTAGGATGTGCTTGAGAGCAACTTGTATATTTTGAGAAGTCTAAATAATAACTTAATAATACGAAAATTCAAGTTTTGTTTAATTATTTGAGAAAGTCAAAACAATGACTTAGTAGTGTGAAAATCCAAGTTATGATATTTGAGATGAATTATGTATTTGTGTGTCATGCATTCACGTGTATATATTTCATTCATTCATATTTTCTTAAGGGTGAATGTGATCTATGAAGGAGTGTCCTTATGTTTTCTACCTTGACCTTGTGAATTTTAGAGGAGGGGACCTCTTATGTGAGTAAGATGAGGGTCAATCACGATTGACTCTACTATGTCAACTGACTTCTTTTAGACTCGTTATAGTTGAGAATAGATTAATAAAGTCATTGGGATCTGGTTCATCTACTTTTAAACCACTTCAAAAATGTGGTACCTTATAGATATAGAAATAAGAGTATAAAATTATTTATACATTAAGCTAATTGAATAATTTTATGATTGAACATGTGTTGTTAAGGCGGTGGTTATGTGTGTTTAGTTTGATCGATTGAGTTAATTAAGTAAATTTATGACTGAGTATATGTTGATAAGATGATATTTGTGTGTATTAGTTTTATCCTATTTTTGTATGTGTTTATAAACACTACTACAAAATATACTTTCAACGTCACTGTTTAACGTCGGTTATATTCGAGCCGACGTTGAATACACTTTCAACGTCGGTTGTTCACCAACCGACGTTGAAAGTTGAATTTTGACACATTCTACGTCGTTTTAGCATGCTTGACGTGGAAAGTATGTTTTCGATGTCGGTTATATCCTCAACCGACGTTGAAAACCCTTGATATGATAACGGTTCCACTTTAACCGCTCTTACAAGTGAAGATATAATAGCGGTTCCACGTTAACCGCTTTTAAAAGTGAACATATAAGTCAATTATTTGAAAATATAATCGATTATTGGAAAATGTAATCGATTAAAAGTGCAGATATGATAGCGGTTCCTCCTTAACCGCTCTTCAAAGTGAGCATATAATAGCAGTTAAATGTAGAACCGCTATCTAAAGTCAATTATTTGAAAATATAATCGATTATTGGAAAATTTAATCGATTAAAAGTGCAGATATGATAGCGGTTCCTCCTTAACCGCTCTTCAAAGTGAGCATATAATAGCGGTTAAATGTAGAACCGCTATCTAAAGTCAATTATTTGAAAATATAATCGATTATTGGAAAATTTAATCGATCATAACGGAGTAATTAAAAGTGCAGATATGATAGCGGTTCCTCCTTAACCGCTCTTCAAAATGAGCATATAATAGCGGTTAAATGTAGAACCGCTATCTAAAGTCAATTATTTGAAAATATAATCGATTATTGGAAAATTTAATCAATCATAACGGGGTAATTAAAAGTGCAGATATGATAGCGATTCCACCTTAACCGCTCTTAAAAGTAACATATAATAGTGGTTCCTCGTTAACCGCTCTTAAAGAGACCCGCTCACAGATTTGGCATCAAATTTTGAAAACCCACACACACACTCGACACACACTTTCACCGGTCGAACGTACCCTCACATCCAACATATAAATATATAAATATATCAAAATATATAAATATATTTGTATTTATATATTTATATATTTACATGGATATATATTTATTTGTATATAAATATAATTTATTTGTAAGTTACTATCAAAAAATTTCGAGTAGTTTAGTGGTTGGAGTATCGACCTCCAACACTAAGGTACTTGGGTTCGAATCCTGTCGGTGACAAAATTAATTTGGTAATGCTCTAAACTTAAAAAATATATGATAAATAATAAAAATATAATATAAAAGAGAGGGGGATTTCTAGATAAATAGAGGGGGTTGGAAATAAATAAAAATTTTTGATTTGAAAGTCAGGACTTTCAACGTCGGTTAAATAGCCGACGTTGAAAGTTAGTTAGAGACTATCCACGTCGGTTAAATAGAACCGACGTTGAAAGTCTTGACATGTCGGTTATTTAACCGACGTTGAAAGTTAGTTAGAGACTATCCACGTCGGTTAAATAGAACTGACGTTGAAAGTCTTGACACGTCGGTTAAATAGAATCGACGTTGAAAGTCCTGACTTTCAACGTTGCCTGATACAACGTCGATTCTGAAACCGCCGTTGAAGGCCTTCCAGAACCGACGTGGAAAGCCTTATTTGTAGTAGTGAAAGTATGTAAGATATATTTCTCAATCCTCTATTTTTGTTTGTATTATTTGTTGGGGATGAATATTGTTATGAGTGAAACAATTTTTGATAAGAAATAAGAGATTGGTGATGAAGATTAGGTTTCTTTTATCTTCATTTTTTTTTAAGAGAATTCTTTTATGTTTTGTAAATACAAACTCTAGTGTTTAGAGGTTTTATTTTGACATATTATTTTTATTTTTTTTAGAAAAAAAAGTTATTGATATATGTAAATTCTTTTATCTTTTAATTTCATATTTTTTTATTATTTATTAAAGAAAAATATTTTGAGATAAAAGATATCTTGAATATATATATATATATATATATATATATATATATATATAAATTAGATATTAAGTGAATGATTTATAATTTTATATGATATATTTATTTTTATATTCACTTTTAGACCACCTCGTTTAAAATTTTGTATTTCTACGCTTTTAGATTGAGAAATGAAAGATGAAGAGATAAAAAATAAAAAAAACCGTGAATGTAAATAATTTTATTATAATGAGTTAAAATATAACATTTGACATTTTTTTAACGAGAATAAAATGTGAATTGATGTTAAGTTAAAATATATTAGAAATTAACATGAATTAATTTTAAGTTAAAATCTCATATAGGTTTTTATTATTATAATAACTATATTTTTAATAAAGGTGTTAGTGGCAAATCGAGAAACGCGATCGAAATCGAAAGTGAAGAAAGCCAACTTACGCGGACATCGAGACTTTAGTCAAACCGTGAAAGGAAGAATAGTCAAACGCACATATAGGAAGCAGTTTCTAAACCATAATAGAAGTCGAAGATCATGAGAACGTGGGAAACCGTAGAAGACAAACTGCAACATGCACGTAGAACGTGGTAGCAGTTTGTCAACTGCTCCTAGAAGGCTTGAATGATGCCCTATAAATAGAACAAAGGAGGAAGGAACAAAGGGCAGAAAATTGGCAGAGAACAGAATCACTAGTGAAAAGTCTACCGGAGAAACGACGAACATCATGAAGCTTCTGGCAATCTGGATTTCTTTGCTCATTGAGTACATTTACCGTTTTCTGTATTTTCCTTGGTAATTTATTTTGGTGCAATTTATATTCAACAATTTTATGTTTATGCATTTTTCGATTCTTGGTCATTTCGATTCAATGCAAGTTAAGTTTCTTTGTTTAAATTCCCTGGTCATTTTATATTAATGCAATTTCGATTTCCAGTCATTTATCGTATCTTCGATTTTACTGTTCTTTACTTTCCTGCAAATTCGATTTCTCGATATTTACATTGTTGCTGTTTCGATTTCCTGTCTTTTACATTGCTGTATATTTCGATTTTTGGGTTATTTACTTTATGCAGTTTCGATTTCTTGTCTTTTATACTTAAAGCAAATTTAAGATCTTTGTTATTTACATTGCCTTGCAATCTCAGTTTCAGCATTACTTTTCGATTCCATATATTTTCCTGCTGCGAGTACCCTTAATACAAAACACCAAAAATAGTAGCCTTAAAATCGGGTAAAATTCGATCCTCACACACATTTCAATTGAAAATCGATTTGCTAGCCTAAGCAAAAAGAACTTACGTGGTAGAATTTTGATTAGGATCAAAATATTTTAGGAGTCGAAATCGATCGAAATTCCACCAGAAACAAATTGGCGCGCCAGGTAGGGGGTTGTGTTGAAAAACACAAAATTGGTTAGTTCGAAAGTGTATGAGATTAAGGAGTGGGAGAGTTATAAGAATGAGCCAGAGTTCATCAAATAACCAGAATAACAATGAGGGTCTAAATGGTGTGCCTCCGCCAAATACTGGGGGGCAAGGGCACAATGGGAGTATGCCTGTAATATCGACAACTACGAGTATGTCGATACCTGTGAATAATGAACAAAACTCAGGCACAATAGCAAACACCCAAGTAGGATCTAGTACAGTGGCACCAAATAATATACAAAATATGGGAAACCCCACAACAACATATGCAGGGCCATATGCGAGTGTAAGACCGCCTGGGTTTTCGCTCAATAATTTGAATGGGGCTGGTACTTCATCGATACATAGAATTCCGAGATATAATTTAGGAATGCCTCAAACACTAGGAATGCCGCAAAATTTTGGAGTCTCTCCAAATTTAGGGGCATCTCAAAACTTAACAATCCCCCAGAATTCAGGGAGTGGACAGAATTCAGGCACACAACAGATAACTCCAAATTTAGATCATAGAGGAAACTTGGATCATGGGAGATATGCATTTGATAGAGACTATCACCAATCCAATCTTGAGACTCTCGATAATACTGGTACTGGAATTTCCAGTAACTCATTAGGAATACTTAGGCAACAAATGGATGAGAGTAACTTTGAAATGGTAAATATGTTATCACAACAGTTGACTACAGTCTTAAATCCATTAGTTCAAAACACTACTGCTAGTTTCGAGATATTAGCAGATCAAATGTCACGTATCGGGGATGCATTGGCAATATCTCGACAAACAAGGGTAGAAAATCATGTTAACCAGAATGCTAACATTAATCCCTCATATCTATTGAGAAGAAATCGGAACAATGATCAACAAATAGGGAATGAATATCAACATGGGAGAAATGATATTTATGGAAATATGAATGAGGGATTTCAAAACATGTATAATCAAAATAACATGCAAAATAATCACATGTTAGGACAAAGGGCGAATTTCCAAGGGATAGAATTTAGACCACCCAACCAAACATATTTTGTGTCTCCTTTCCCAAATACGATTCTCGAGACGGAATTACCTCGAGGATACAAAGTACCCAAATTCACCAAATTTGCTGGAGAAGTTGGTGAATCAACTATCGAGCATGTAGCTCGATATCAGATCGAATGTGGAGATCTCGCGATGAGTGAAGAATTAAAAATGAAATATTTCCCTAGTTCCCTGACTAAGAATGCTTTTACTTGGTTTACTTCGTTGCCACCCAATTCGATATATAATTGGCTGCAACTGGAAAGAAATTTTCATGAGCAATTCTTTAGAGGAGAAACTCAAGTAAGTCTCATCGACTTGATGAATATAAAAAGATACAATCATGAAAACATAGATGATTATTTGAATCGATTCAGACAAATGAAATCGAGATGCTTTACTCAAATTCCTGAATATGAATTAGTCAGAATGGCTTCTGTAGGCTTAGAATTCTCGATTAGGAAAAAGTTAGTCAATTTACCATTAAATGACATGGCTCAGTTAGCTGATAAAGTGAGAAGAGTAGAACAAATTTAATATGAAAAACAAAGATATAAGAAATTTGAGAAACCAATGAAGAAAGAAAGAATAGCATATATAAATGATGTGTATGAAACAAATCCCATGACAGAGAATGATGTGGAAAAAATTGTCGATGAGAAAGCAAATATAGCAGAGCTCAAAGTAGGAGCTCCATATATCTGTAAATTACTTCAAAAAAATGAAGTAAAAGACAAAATGGCGAATAGAACATATACTTTTGATGTAACAAAAGCCGACAAAATCTTCGATATTTTATTGAAAGATAAACAGATTAAATTGAGTGATGATCATAAACTGCCCTCTGCAGAACAAAAGAATGGTCGAAAATATTGCAAATTTCATAATGTTTATGGACATTGGACTAACAATTGCATACATTTCAGGAACACGATCCAAGATGCGATCGACCAAGGAAGGCTGAAGTTCGAAGAAATGACAATGAAAGTCGACATGAGTCCCTTTGAGGCTCAAGTAGGATACCTCGAATCCCAAATGACCATGACTGAGGATGTCCGATTGACAAATTCGGCCTTTATAGGCATGGTCGATGTTACTGAAGACATTGATCCCAAACATGTTAGGATGGATGTATCTGAGGAAGATATGGAATTTGACCTGAGTGAATTCGAGAAGGAGTTCGAAAAGGAGATCTACCCTCGATCAGGAGATTCACTCATTGAGTTTTTGAATAGAAAGAAAGAAAAAGACGAAGATGTGTCGTTATGCCCACGATGCAGTGCGGTGTTCGATAAATCAGCTGCTAAGGCCTTCAGATTAGAACAGATAAAGAAGATCGAAAGCCAGAATAAAAGAAAAATGATAAAGTGGATCAAACGGCCCGACCAACGATCGAAGAAAGTCAACAGAAATCCGTTGGTTCTGGCGTTAGCAGAAATCAAAGGCAATGGATCAGAAGAAAGATGTATCCTTCTCGAGGAGGAAGAGGCAGACTTCAGAGCAATGATGTCTTCGAAAGATTATCATATGATGAAGGATCGAACATTGGATTTCCAACATTCCAAAGGAGATTCCGAGGAAGGCCCGGGAGAAGAGGAGGAAGGATCTCGTATTGGAATAATTATAGAAACTTTGAAGAGAATATTGTGCCAATGGAGAGTCAATATGCGAGAGATTATTTCGATGATAAGAATGAAGGCAGCTCGGAGGAACATCAAATCGGAGTGATATCAATTTTACCTGCAGAATATGTTAATGAATATCAAGAATACCAAGAACAGAGTGATGTTGATCGAGAAGATGACTTCTATTCAGAAAACATAAGGCCAAAAATAACATGGGTTGCATAAACGTCATGTGAAGTGCCTCACAGAGATGCTGCTTTTATTGATCCTCCATCTGAGGAAATGAGGTTCCACCTGAAGCCCCTATTACTGAATATCGAGATCCAAGGACAAATGGTGAATAGAATCCTTGTCGATGGTGGTGCAACAGTAAACATACTGCCAATTACTATGCTAAAGAAATTTGGCATCGAACTGAAAGATTTAGTCAAGCACAATATTATGATTTCCGATTTTAGCGGAAAAACATCAAATTCAGAAGGCATGATTGCCTTAGATGTGAAAGTGGGCACTTACTCGAGGCCCACTGTGTTCGTTGTGGTCCAATCACATGCCAACTTTAATGCATTACTTGGCAGAGAGTGGATACATGGAGTAGGAGTCGTGCCTTCGACGGCGCATCAAAAATTATTTATGTGGAATCGAGACGGACATCTCGAAGTAATCCCAGGAGACCAGCATGAATTTGTAACATTCGTATCTCAGGCTGGTCGGGCGCTGCAGAACCTGGCACTCGCTCAACCATTCACCTTCGAAACTGTCGAAGATTTCAATTCAAAGTTACATGAGGAACGATTCTTAGAGATGAATGAGAAGAAAGGATTTGTTATGATCAAAGAGGGGGCCAACCTCAAAGTGGCCGAGGAAGATGAATAGAGATTATGAAGGATTCTTGGCTCGATTAAGACAATACGAAGATGAAAAGAAGAGCCAAGAAAGTAGTAGTAGTAGAAAAGTAGGATTAAATAAATCGATTCATTCGACTTTAGTTGCAAATAAAAGCGATCAAGTTATACTTGATTGTATTTATGATAATTCTCCGTTAGGTTTTGAAAAATCCATTACATCAAATCACAAAAAGGTTGAGGCTCAGGACCCGTTAGAAGAGATTAACTTAGGGAATACCAAGGATCAGAAGCTTACGTATATCAGCAAATATCTCGAAAAAGATATGAAGGAAGACATGATTTCCTTGTTAAAAGAATATAAGGACTGCTTCGCTTGGGAATATGAAGAAATACCTGGATTGGATCGAAGTCTAGTCGAACATAGACTTCCCATCATCGAAGGTAGAAAGCCAGTTAAACAAGCACCGAGAAGATTTGCGCCTGAGGTGATGAGTAAGATCAAGGAAGAAGTCGAAAGACTCTTGAAAGCAAAATTCATCAGGACTGCCAGGTATGTTGATTGGATTTCTAATATTGTACCTGTTATTAAAAAGAATGGTAAAATGAGAGTGTGTATTGATTATCGAGATTTGAATTTAGCCACTCCTAAAGATGAATATCCTATGCCGATAGCTGATATGTTAATAGATGCAGTAGCTGGTAATGAAATGTTAAGTCTTCTAGATGGTTATTCAGGATATAATCAAATATTTGTGTCTGAGAATGATATAGCCAAAACAGCTTTTCGATGCCCGGGGGCATTAGGTACGTATGAATGGATAGTAATGTCATTTGGATTGAAAAATGCTGGTGCAACATATCAAAGGACAATGAATCTAATTTTTCATGATTTGATCAATGATTTTATGCAAATTTACATAGATGATATTGTGGTTGTATCGAAAGAAAAATATCAACACTTAAGCAATTTGAGGAAATCCTTCGAAAGAATGAGAAAATATGGATTAAAAATGAATCCTTTGAAATGTGACTTTGGTGTATCGGCTGGTGAATTTTTAGGTTTTATAGTACATGGAAAAGGCATTGAAATCGATAAAAATAAAGCAAAAGCTATAATAGATACTTATGCTCCAAAAACTAAGAAACAATTACAATCATTTTTGGGAAAAATAAATTATTTGAGACGATTTATTTCTAACTTGGCTGGTAAGACTTATGTTTTTTCGTCTTTGTTAAAGTTGAAAAAGGAAGCAGAGTTTAAGTGGAAGGAGGAACATCAAGAAGCCTTTGAGCAAATTAAAACGATGCTGACAAACCCTCCGATTATGATTCCGGTAAAGAGAAACAAGTCATTAAAGCTATATGTATCAGCATCAGATCGAACAATAGCGAGTCTATTAGCACAGGAAGATGAGAATGGTGTGGAATGTGCTGTGTATTATCTAAGTAGAATCTTGAACGATGCTGAGACTCGATACAGTGATATCGAAAAATTAGGATTATGCTTGTATTTCTCTTGCACAAAACTCAAGTATATAATGAAGCCTCATGATGTAATGGTTTATTCCAAAAATAATATTTTGAAGTTTCTTTTGTCGAAACCAATTATGCACAATAGAATAGGAAAATGGGTGTTAGCTTTGACAGAATTCTCATTATTCTTCGAATCTTTAAAATCGATAAAAGGTCAAGTAATCGCCGATTTCATGGCTGAGCATACAGTTGGTTCTACTGATAATTTGTTTATTGAAATAAGTAAATGGATAATGCATTTCGATGGTTCAAGTACATCGAATAAATCTGGAGTAGGAGTTCTGATTATTTCCCCAAATAATATCCCGACTAAGTTATCATTTGAAGTTCAACCCATTTGTTCAAATAATGAAGCCGAGTATGAAGCTTTGATAGCAGGTCTCGAAACTTTAATTAAGTTAAAAGCACGACATGCGATTATAAGAGGTGATTCGCAATTAGTGATCAAACAAGTGCGAAAAGAGTATAAATGTATCAATACCAATTTGATCAGATATCTAGAAAGAGTGATGACTTTAAGTAGAATGTTCAATGACATAACATTCGAGTATATTCCTCGAGAATTCAACCAAGAAGCCAATAACTTAGCACAAATAGCATCTAAATATAAGATATCTCCAAAAAATCTACAGGAAATGATTCAAATTAAAGAGAAATTACCTCGAAAAAATGAGATTTTACAAATTAATGACTTAGATGACCAAGATTGGAGAAAATCGATCATAGAATACTTGCAAAACCCCAATGGGAAAACTGATAAGAAAATTAAGTATCGAGCGGTAAATATATGTGTTGTTAAATGATGAGTTATATAAGAGAGGAATCGACGGAGTATTACTTAGGTGCTTAGGGAATGATGACGCTTACTTAGCAATGGCTGAAGTACATAATGGAATATGTGGCGCTCATATGATAGGTCAGAAAATGAAATGGACGTTAACTCGACAAGGTTACTATTGGCCTTCGATCTTAAAAGATTGTATCGATTACGCTAAAACCTGTGAAGAATGTCAGAAATTCAGTCCTATACAACAGGTTCCTGCTAGTGAATTACACTCGATAATCAAACCTTGGCCTTTTAGAGGATGGGCTATAGATTTGATCGGACAGCCACAATCATCGAAGGGACATAGATATATAATTGTTGCTGTCGATTATTTCTCAAAATGGGTAGAAGCAATACCATTAAAATATGTTGATCAACAAGATGTAATCGATTTCATCGAAGAATACATCGTTTATCGATTCGGGATCCCACAATCCATTACTACGGATAGAGGGACAGTTTTTACTGGTAGAAAGATAATTAAATATGCTGAATCGAGAAATATTCATCTATTAACATCAACCCCATATTATGCACAGGCAAATGGGCAAGTCGAGGCAATTAATAAAGTAATCATTGGTTTAATTAAAAAACATGTTGGTAATAGACCCAAAACATGGCACGAAACGTTGTTGCAAATTTTATGGGCTTATCGGAATTCACCAAAAGACTCTTTACAAAATACTCCATACAAGCTGGTGTATGGACACGATGCAGTTTTGCCCATCGAGATAAATATTGAGTCGAATCGAATACAGAGACAGAATGATTTACCCAGTTGCGATTATTGGAACTTGATGTATGATGAATTAAATGAACTCGATGAAATAAGACTGCAGGCGTTGAATAGCATGATCTTACAAAAGAATCAAATTGCTCGAGGTTATAATAAAAAAGCTCGAAAGAAAACGTTTAACGAAGGTGACTTAGTGTGGAAAACGATTTTACCAATGGACAAGAAATGTAAAAGTTACGGCAAGTGGTCGCCAAATTGGGAGGGACCTTTTGAAGTTATCAAAGTTTTATCGAGTAATGCTTATTCGATCATCGATTGGTATAACAAAGACAAAGTGTTATCGATAAATGGCAAATATTTGAAGAGATATAAACCTCGGATAAGAGAAATAAACATTCAAAATTAAAATTGGATAATATTCTACAAAGATAAGTATCGAGTCTTAAGTTGATCAAAATCTATTAACAATTGAGTCCAAGAGGAAGAAATTGATTGCTCTTCGGCGACCAGGTTTTGTTTGCGCTCTATACTCTGCCCCAGAGACAACGCTACTTCTTTCGCAGAGGACTTGATCGAATTTATCTCTGAAACAACAACATCCTTCTGCAACTTAAGTTGAGCGAGCTTCCTCTCCAACTGTTCGATCTCACTGTCAATCGAAGCTTGCGTAGATAATGCTTCCCCCAGACTAAGCTTTTGGGTCTTCAGTAACCTCGATTTCTCAATCTGAAAGGAAGCAATGTCGGATAACTTGGTCGAGATCGATTGTTTCTTCTTCCTCGCCGCATATGCTTTGTTGAACAAATCGGCAGCCTCCGCGACCTCCACATCGAGACCCCTCGGGAGATCATCATCAGGGCACGTCTCGAGGGCAGTAATGATATCTTGAAATTGTTTCTTCTTGTCGCGCGACTCCACCAGAACCTCGAGAGGCGAGGAATAAAAGAAAGATCGGAAACGTTGTTTCAGCTGGTATGGTCCCTCAGTCGAGGTCATTGGCGTCTTGGAAGAACTCGACGGCGTCGCTTCTTCTGATAACAGAATATC
Source organism: Sphenostylis stenocarpa (assembly GCA_963425845.1). Taxonomy (NCBI): domain Eukaryota; kingdom Viridiplantae; phylum Streptophyta; class Magnoliopsida; order Fabales; family Fabaceae; genus Sphenostylis; species Sphenostylis stenocarpa. Next base: position 3,863,780 of record OY731404.1, on the reverse strand, counting down.
GAGTATTGAAAAAGGATCTTCTTCGATCGCAGCTCGATATTCTGGCACATTACTTGGGGCAGGCATGTCTATCTCTGGTAATGTCACCGAGAGTAATTCAAAAGAAGACATCGCAAAAGGAGAATCCTGTTGCTCTGCAGAAATGGGGGAAGGAGAGTCCTGGACATGAACTATTGGGATATTTACTGAAAAGAAAGAAATCGAAAATGTAAATCGAAAGGTCCATGATAGAGTGAAATGAAAAAGTGACAATGAACGAAAAGTATAAATACCAGGGGGAGGTAGAGCGAGGAGTGCTGAGGAAGGAGGAAGAGCCTGTATAGCCTCAGGTTGCTGAAAATCGAAAACAAATGTCAGAAAAAGGAAGTGCATAAGTCCAATAAACATCCATATAAAAAGTCGAGGGTTGTACCTCAGGAATAGGGACTGATGATTGGAGTTGGGAATCGACATTAGTCGATATAGTCGCTGACGGATGGTCCTGAAAAATATCAAAAATCGAAATTAGGTAACAGGTCCTATTGAAATCCAAGAATATAAAATGATGTAAAGAAGACACTTACGTGACTAGAATGTGTGGTAGGGGTAATTTGACCCACTTCAGTAATTATATTGCAGTCCGTCGACAATGGATCGATGACAGGTGGTTGAATAGATCGAGGACTCTTCGATTTTTGTTTCTGAAATTAGAAATCAAAAAACGATATAAGTATGTTAGAACCCAAATGAAGCGACTATAAACGAAAGGCTAAAACAAACAGGGAATCGAAAAGAACCTTCGATTTTTTAGAAGAAGAAGAAATGGTGGCCGAGCGTTTGCGCTTTCTAACAAGGGCCGAAGGATCAGACTCATTAGAGGACTCCCAGTCCTTCTCCTTTTCTGCCTCAGCAACGATAACCTTAGAGGACTTTGAAACTGTTGAAACAAAGAGGACAGTTAGCTTGTAATATCAAGAATTAAAAAATATCTAAAAAGACAGTAAAATATCACCAAAAGGTGATGGAGTCAAAATCGTGACTCGATTGATATGTACAAGCCAAGATGATAGGAGAATTTAAGGGAGATGTAAGTAAGGGAAGTAAGATAATTTCGATACAGAAATATCTTTGTTTTTCGGTTTAGGACGGAGTGTTTCTTTCGAGGTTCTTAATTCTCGAACCCATTTGGGATGAGTTAAAGGTTTGGCAACCCCAAAGGGTGTTGTAGGGAAAGTAGGAAGGCGATCGGGACAATACATTTCAAAAGGAGTTTTTCCTAAGGGATTGACTATTTTGTGGTTCGATCGATTAGTGTTTGTTTTATAGGATAAGGAGATAACAGCATCGTAAAAGGTCGTTTCTAATTTCAGTGGGTTATAACATATTTGATAAAAATTCTCGAATCGAGATATTTGGAGACAGTGGAAGTGTATACCTTTCTTCGATTTCGATTTGTCCTACAACACAAAAGAAGGATGAGCGGTCAATTTCTGTCGGACCTCGTCAAAAGCAGCATGATTACTCGAGAACCAAATAGCCCACCATTGAGAAAAACCCACAGTCGATAAATAATTTGATTCAAAAACATAGGGGTAAAAATGCATCGGAGTTTTTGGCAAAAACTTGACAAGTTCCCGTCCGATTGTCGATTCAGTTAACTTGGACCTTGGGGAAATATCTAAGGGGAAGAAGGGTAAGGACTGGCTCAGACCAAATTGCCTCGAGAAAAGTTGAGGGTAGTAAGTAATGAACTTGAAATCTTTGGATTGGAAACCCGATACTAGTATATCATGAGTTAAATAGTTATTCCATATATCTACCAACTCTAATTGCAACCCAGGAGTTGAAGCAGGGAATTTCGACTTAAACCAAATTGGCCCCCTGAATTGGTCACTTATTCGCCCCAGATGTACGGTAAAAGGAGTCAAAGTCGAATCGAAATTAACTCTAGTTAACAAAAAATTGAGGTATCTACAATAAGCAGCTTCATCGGACTTTTGGTGAGGATGGCGAGAAGACAATCGGGCCCTTTCTATATTTAATCTTGGGGGGACGGTAGAAGTTGGGGGAAGGATGCTCTCAAAAATCGAATTTAGCCACAACTGTATAAACCAAATAGGGCCAGAGAAATTTCCAGAAGCTCTAGGAGTACTCAAAATTTCAACGGCCTCGTCGAAAGCAGTATATACATGTGCTAGCAAAAATTTGGCCAAACATATTCTAGGTTGGCCTAGGTGAAGGAGATATGCAAGGTCAAATAGATGGGAGGAAATTTGGATCGATCGAGGGCAAAAAACGTGGGTACACAACCAATACACCAAAAAGGCGATATGCTCTTCATCAGTTACAATTATCGATTCATCATCGATGAAATGTTTCTCAAGAAAATGCCCATAAGCTTTCGATTCCCAATCGATCTTAGATCTTAGAGAATTATCCGAGGGACATGCACCTTTAAAATATCTTTCCCCTATAGGTTTTAATCCAGTAATGGCCGCGACTTCAAAAAGGGTAGGCGAAAGAGGACCACAAGGTAATTCCAGGACATGTATTTCCTTATTCCACAAGTGAACGGCAGCCAAGAACATAGCCATGTCCAAATAAGATAAGTCACATCGGGACAGGTGTAAAAAATCAAAAATTCCCACGCTTCTCCAATGATCCCCGAATTTAGCTTTAACTCTATCAAACCACCTAATGTACAAAGGTTTTTTGGAAGGCGGGCCTGTCCGATACACCTTAGAGACAAGGTTCAAGAAATCAATCCTAACTTCAGATTGGTGTACAAGAGCCGAACTATTTGAGAGGTTGAGGGGAGAAAATGTTCCATCAATAAGGCGAAGAGGACCCCCAAAAGCGTAATTAACACCATCAGCAGTGTAAGGAATAAGTACCTGCGTCTCAGCAATTTTCCGAGAAGCTTCCTCCATCCGAGGGACTGGAGCGAACTTCTGATTGTTGATCTCCAGCAGGTCCGATGCCAATGAAGGAAGGGGTGGAGCGGAAAAGTCAGAAGATTTAGAGGAAGTGGCCATTTCAGTAACTGGTAAGGTGAAGAAAAGCAAGGTAAGAGATGAAGGCGCAGGGATGAAGACAAGAGCTCAAGGAAGAAGATGAAGTTGCAAAGGGTAAAGGTTCGCGTAAAAAACCAGAGTAAAGACCAATGAAGAGATTAAGGGAAAAATCACCTAGGGAGCTGGAAACGACGGAAGCGAAAGGCAATTAATGTAGCTTGTACCGTAAGGCAGCAGACTGACGAGACGGCGACATAAAGCAAAAAAGAAAACCCAAAACCCTTTAAACCCTAGAACCCCAGAAACCCTAAACCCTAAGTTCTGTGGGCCCCAAATACTAAGGCAGAAATATTGAAAGAATATAAACAGAAACTATTCATATTCTTCCAAGGGGGCATTCTGTTAGTGGCAAATCGAGAAACGCAATCGAAATCGAAAGTGAAGAAAGCCAACCTACGCAGACATCGAGACTTTAGCCAAACCGTGAAAGGAAGAATAGTCAAACGCACATATAGGAAGCAGTTTCTAAACCATAATAGAAGTCGAAGATCATGAGAACGTGGGAAACCGTAGAAGACAAACTGCAACATGCACGTAGAACGTGGTAGCAGTTTGTCAACTGCTCCTAGAAGGCTTGAATGATGCCCTATAAATAGAACAAAGGAGGAAGGAACAAAGGGCAGAAAATTGGCAGAGAACAGAATCACTAGTGAAAAGTCTACTGGAGAAACGACGAACATCATGAAGCTTCTGGCAATCTGGATTTCTTTGCTCATTGAGTACATTTACCGTTTTCTGTATTTTCCTTGGTAATTTATTTTGGTGCAATTTATATTCAGCAATTTTATGTTTATGCATTTTTCGATTCTTGGTCATTTCGATTCAATGCAAGTTAAGTTTCTTTGTTTAAATTCCCTGGTCATTTTATATTAATGCAATTTCGATTTCCAATCATTTACCGTATCTTCGATTTTACTGTTCTTTACTTTCCTGCAAATTTGATTTCTCGATATTTACATTGTTGCTGTTTCGATTTCCTGTCTTTTACATTGCTGTATATTTCGATTTTTGGGTTATTTACTTTATGCAGTTTCAATTTCCTGTCTTTTATACTTAAAGCAAATTTAAGATCTTTGTTATTTACATTGCCTTGCAATCTCAGTTTCAGCACTACTTTTCGATTCCATATATTTTCCTGCTGCGAGTACCCTTAATACAAAACACCAAAAATAGTAGCTTTGAAATCGGGTAAAATTCGATCTTCACACACATTTCGATTGAAAATCGATTTGCTAGCCTAAGCAAAAAGAACTTACGTGGTAGAATTTTGATTATGATCAAAATATCTTAGGAGTCGAAATCGATCGAAATTCCACCAGAAACAAAAGGAAATAAAAAAAATATCGTGGTTTGTGCCAATTGAATATACTAAAGCTAAAATCAAAATCTTCACCCGAATCCTTATAAGAGGGATTTATATACTGTTATTTCTCCCTCTACTTTTGAAATGTATCTCATGTTTCTTATGCACTCATTATATTTTCTTGTTTTTTATTTCATTAATTAATTTTGTTTGAAAGTAATACAAAATATTTTTTACATTATATATATATATATATATATATATATATATATAATTAATTAATTAAAAAGATTAAAACTGTTGAAAAATAATTATATATTACAATTTAAAAAAAAAACATTTATTTGGCGTGTTGTTTTTATTTTTTGAAATTTAAACATGAGTATATATACATATTTTATGATTGTTAAAAATAATGTTTGGTGTCTTTTATTGCTAGAAAACATATAACTTTTAAAGAGTTTTAACCAACAACAAAACTACCTCATACTCGTATAACGAAAACCACACTAGTAGTGGTTATATGAATAATAAATCAAAGAAAAACGTGAAAAAGGAGAATATTACATTAATTACCTCATTACTTTTGGCTCCTTATCAATATTGTCGGCATGATTATATATAGTGGTTGTCTATATCATTCACGTAACTTTCCAATTTTTTTACTACAATCAAGACCTATAAAGTACAAGGCATGCTCATCCTATACTAGGGAGTAAAAACAATAAAATTGAATATTTTTATTAATTTTGAGTTGTAATTAGTTTTAATTATAAATGTTTAGGCTGTATTGAACTATTCTTTTATGTTTTTTAGTTGAATATTATATCGAATTAGAGTTCTAAGTATTATAAGATTTATTTATGTCAGTTTTAGTTTAAAAAAATATTGATTTTATTGTCTTTAATATGTTCATTTATTTATTTATTGAATAAAAATTGAATAAAAAATTTCTAATTGTTTATATAATATAAAATATTTTCACATTACAATAATATCTAAAATAAACGGGTGTCTAAAAAAACACATCACATTTTAAAACTATTATAAGGATTGTCAAAGATGCATTTTCAAAAGAATATATCATATTTGAAAACTATTATAAATGTTCTAAAAAAAATAAAGCAACACGTGAAAAGCGTTTTGACTAATAATATATCCAATCGGAGTTCTTATCAACAGTTGTTTGGAGTATCTCGAGATAATTTTTAAGAATAAAAATAAATATTTTATTATAGATCCTATTTCTCAATCATTAAAAAAAATATTTAAATTTGAAAAAAATTAGTTATACAAATATTCGAATCAAGTTTTAAGCAAGTTAAGTATGTTACTCGTAATAAAATATTTAATTTTAAATAAACTGGTTAAAAAAATCAATGATGTTCTAAGAATTATAATCAAATTTGTTGTCCAAAATTATAAAAACACGTGACATATTGTGTAGTTTTAGGACAACAATTTTCAATATAATTGTTATATTAGAAAAAAAAAGCATTAATTATAATTATCAAATAATTAAGTTTTTTATTTTATTTTAAAAATAATTTTATAAATTTAATTTCTAAAACTATTTTTTAAAATGAAAAAGCAAAACTAAGTTCAATGAAATAGAATAAAGGAAGTTAATAAATAAAAAAGCTCGAGTACTAAATAATCAACGTAAACACCAAAATTAGCTCTCCCATAAAAAGCACCAGGCAATAATATATACCAGAACCAACGTCAAGATACTGCGGTGAGATTTTCAATTTTGGTAAACCTTCAAATCATAAGTACCAGGATTAGCACGAGAAGGAAGGCTAGGATGAACACCGTATCAAAACCAATGCACCTTGTTAAGACGGAATGGTTTAGACTCAAACAATCAACGTATATTATGTCTTGATTGAATCTATTTTTATAAATGTTGTGAAGTGTTGATTAGGAGTCGAGGATAATAGACAACAATGAACAGTGAAAAGGCATGATATTATTTGTTTATTTCTGTGACAGATAAACGTTATTAGTAAGAAAGAACAATCGCTACGATTGTGTTATTGCATGCAGAGTAGTAGTGTCACAGTTAAGCACGAGGTGGGAGTCTAGATGGCCTCATGGAGGACGAAGCTGGCAAGGTCGAAAGCATCAGTGGAGGAGGAGGCATCTGGGAGCTTGGAAGCAAAAGACCAAGAGAGCACGTCGTGGGTTTCAGTGAAGTCATCTGACTGCCCGGTGGTGGCAGAGAACCCAACGCTCACCCACTCTGGAAGCTCTCTTGTCACGTCCACTTTTTCGGAGAGGATGTAGCTCGTTCTGCGAGAAGGATGGATCAAAGAAGCCACCAAAAGGTGGGTGTTGCCGTCATAGGTAATCAGAATCCTCGCGTTTTCCCCGTTGGCCAAACCCCACGACGCCGTTTTGATAGACTTGATGGAGTTCACGTCGATGCCAATGTGAGGGTTTTGGGGGTCCCAGCCGTTGGTGTAGGTGTCAAACTCCACAGCCAGAGTCTGGAGGGAGCTGTTGTAGTTAGAGTTGTCGAAAAGACCTAGATACCCACCCCAGGTTCTGGGCGGAGACCCGACGGGTACTAAAGCAAAGGCAACCCCATCGGCGGTCTTTGACTTGTCGGGAGCGTAAATATTGATCGTGAAAGAGGTGGCCCAGCTGGCGACGGCGCCGGTGGACCTGTCCCAGACTTGGATGGGGGTGGTATGGAAGGCGCGTCCTATGGAAAACGCCGTGGGAACGCCGGCGGCATTAACGTTGGTGAGTCGTAAAGTGCCGGAGGAGATGTTGGCGTCACGTTGGAGGATGAGGTTGTGAGAGTTGAAGTTTTTGATGGTGAAGGAGAAGGTGTTGGTTGCGTTTGCGTGGGTGAGGAGCAGCAGGGCGAGGGAGAGGACAAGAGAGAAGTTGAAGGAAGCCATGGCTTTGATGTTTGGTTGAAGTGTGATCGATGGGTGATGCCAAGGAGGAACTTGCGTCGTGTATTTATAGTACAAAAACGGGATTGTACGTCTAGATTCTGTGTTTGAAATGGCTTCTCAACTTCGACCTTAGCCATACAATAATAAAAAGATAAAGAGGAAGTTTTAAATTACAATTATAACATTTAAAACGTGATTTTATGGAAAATAAAAAGAACTTTAATTTTTTTCACGTTCATATAAAGCATAAAAGAAAAAAGTGTAAAAAATTTCATTTATTTCACTGTTACCTGCCACATGTCTTGTTCTACTTTTAATCTGATTACTTATATTTAACATGATATTGTTAGAGTTAATCTTATCTTTGTTTCCTACATATTTTTGGGATGTACAATTTTAATTAAAAAAAATAATTATAGATTTAGTTTTTAACTTTTTAAAATTAAGCGTAACATGGATAAAATATAAATCAAGAGAATGTCAACTTGATCAAGGTAGAAAAATCACCATTTGATATTTTTAATTATTTAATATAATTTAATATTAATATAATTTTTATATAATTTACATTAAGAAATTTAAAATGTAAAACTTTAAGAATTTGAATTATTTTAAATATTAATGATTTTTTAAATAAAATGAAATCTATAGTATTGGTGTTTTTTTTGTCAAATATATTTGCTATTTCATTTTTAACTTTAATTTATCGTGAAATAAATTCATGAAGCATGTATATTTTATGTTAGTAAATGCTTCAGTTCCTTCTATCATATCTAACAACAAAATAAATAATTAATAATAATTGGGCTCTGTGTTTTCTCTTTAGAAAATAAATTTATGGGGGAATATTTTCTTCTCAAATGGAATTCATATTGTGAACAGTGTTGGATAATTAATGTAAAATAATTTGGAAGTTATTTAAGTAAATTAAAAAAATATCCTGAGAAAAAATCACAGAAAGTGTCATGTCAAAAAAATAATAATAAATTCAATAGCAACAACTGCGTCTACTTTATTATATGCAAACACGAGTTTCACGAGTTCCCCAATAAAGCAAAAAAATCCCCACCAAACGAAGTACTATATTACACGAGTTTGATGCAATTATTATTATTTAAAATTAATTTTAAAAAAAATATTAAAATAAATAAATTGTTTAAAATATAAAAATATTTTTAATTAAAAATTTTATTTTTAGATATTTGTAGGTAATTTAATTTTATTACATTAATAGATAAAATTATTAAATAATTGATAAATATATAAGAAATCAGTTTCAATATACAAGAAGAACTTTAAAATAACATGGAGAACTCGTGTGCTTAAAAATCGATTTTTGTGAGCGAAGAAAGTAAAGTCTATTTATTAAGTTTGCATGATTTATCATCTTCATAGCTTAAAAGATACAAAAGAAGAAAAGGAAAAAGAGAGATTCTAAAAGAACTTTCTGATATATTTATTTAACGTTGGGTATACATGATTTATATAGAGTATTAGAAAATAGAAAAAAAAACTTACTATACACATAAAACAGAAAAACTCAACACCCCCCATAAGCTCAAGAGTGAATATCAATCAATCCGAGCTTAGATATAACAGTTTTGAAGATGTCAGGATCAAGCGCCTTTGTAAAGACATCAACAGCTTGATGTGTGGAAGTTATTGGTACGTAGGGGATGAAAAAGCTTGGCTTGAACTTTTTCACGAATAACATGACAATCTATTTCAATATGTTTTGTTCGTTCGTGAAAGATAGGATTCAAAGCAATGTGCCGCGCTGATTGGTTGTCGCAGTAAACCACAACTGGCTCTTTTGGTTTAATCTGTAGTTCATCCAACAAGTATTTCAACCATTGTATCTCACAAGTGAGAGTGGCAAGGGCCCTGTACTCTGCCTCTGATGAAGACCTTGAGATGGTAGATTGCTTTTTTGATTTCCAGCTTATTAAGGATGAGCCAAGGAAGACGCAGAACCCAGTTGTGGATCGTCTTGTGTTGAGGCAAGTTGCCTAGTCAGAGTCACAAAAACCCTTCATTTGGAGACTTGAGTTACTGGGAAAGAAGAGGCCTTGTCCAGGTGCTTGTTATTCTGTGGTATTCTTTTGTGGGGGCTTGGATAAATTGACTTAGAAACTGTACCGCATATCCGATATCAGGCCTGGTGTTTGTTAGGTAAAGAAATCGTCCTATTAGTCTTTGATATGGTGTGATGTCCTTAAGAGGAGTGTCATCTTCGAACAAACCTCTAGTGTCTTTGGTAATAGGGGTAGCACAAGCCTTTGACGCAAGGAGACCACTGTCAGCTAAGACGTCTAAGGCATATTTCCTTTGTGAGACATGTATTCCTGCACTTGATCTAGCAATCTCCAACCGGATAAAATACTTTAGATTGCCCAAATTTTTTACCTTGAAGGTGTCATCAAGGGATTGCATGATTTGTTCAATATCAGAGAGATGGTTTCCTGCAAGTATAATATCATAAACATAGACTAACAAGACAGTGATGTTAGTCTCAAATATCTTTACAAACAGTGAATGATCATATGCAGATTGAGAAAAACCAGAGGCTTTAAGGTGAGATGAGAGTTTTGCAAACCATTGTCTGCTTGCTTGTTTCAAGCCATACAGGTATATCTTCAATCTGCAGACCTGTCCATTTTTAATATCATCACATCCTAGTGGAGGAAGCATATAAACTTCTTCATCTAGATCTCCATAGAGGAACACGTTATTCACATCTAGTTGCTTCAAATACCAATTCTGGACAGAGGCAATGGCAAGGAGGAATCTGATGGTGGTTAGCTTTGCTACAGGGGAAAAGGTATCCAAATAGTCGATACCCTCTAGTTGAGTATACCCCTTGGCTACCAGCCTTGCTTTGTAGCGTTCCACCTCACCATTAGCATTATATTTTACCTTGTAAACCCACTTGCACCCTATGGGTTTTTTGTCCCGAGGTGGATCAACAATTTCCCAAATCTTATTCTGTTCAAGAGCTTGAATTTCTTCTGTCATGGCCTTCCTCCATTCGGGAAAATAGACAGCCTCACTGTAAGAGCATGGCTCTTTATTGGTGGACACAGCAAGAACATATTTCAAGTGCGAAGAAAAAAGTTTACTGTAACTAAAACAAGAAGATATAGGATAGAAAACATATTTGTTGTTATTGCTTGTATGAGAGCTGAGTTGACAATGATAATCTTGTAAAAAACTAGGTGCTCTTCTACTTCGATCAGAGCGTCTCAAAGGATTAGTAATGTTTTCAATTTGAGATTCAATGTGTGGCTGACTATGTTCAGTTTGCAGATTTCCAGTGTTGTAATTGACAGGTTCTAATAATTGATTAAAATCTGATATCTGATAAATACTATTTGATTGCAAAACAGGATCATTATGATTGGCATAAGGAAAAACTTTTTCATAGAACTCAACATCTCTGGAAACAAAAATTTCCCTACTTTTAATGTCCAGCATAACATAGCCTTTAGTTCCACTTTGGTAACCTAAGAACACACATTTCCTAGCTCTTGTATCAAATTTAGACCTATTTCTTTGTAGGCTAGAGGCAAAACACAAGGATCCAAAAACTTTAACGTCATTTAAATTTGGAGTGGTCTCATACACTAACTCATAAAGAGTTTTTTCTTTCAAGATTTTAGTAGGTAAACGGTTTATTAAGAAAACAGCTTGCAAAACAGCATAAGACCAAAAAACCATGGGAATATTAGATTGAAAAATGAGACTCCTACTAACTTCTAGAATATGTCTATGTTTTCTTTCAACAATAGAATTCTGTTGGGAAGTTTCTATGCAGCTGGTTTGATGTATTATACCAAAATTATCATACAAGTCTCTACACATAAACTCACTTCCATTATCAGAACGTATGATTTTAATTTTCTTGTGAAATTGGGTATTAATCATGAGCACAAACTTTGATAAAGCATCTCTAGTTTCAGTCTTTGTTTTCATCAAAAACACCCAACAAAACCTATTGTGGTCATCTACTATAGTCAGAAAGAACTTGTGTCCATGTATAGAGGTGGTGCCATAGGGACCCCAAATGTCAACATGTATCAAATCAAAAACATGCTCAGAATACGAGCTACTAGTACTAAAGGAAAGTCTAGTTTGCTTTGAAAAATGACATATATCACATGGTTTGGTCTCACTAAAAACAATGTAAGGAAAACGTTTACTGATAAGATGTAGAACTTTATCTGAGGGATATTCCAGCCTCTTGTGTCAAATTCCCCCATCTTGATTCTTTGAGTTACCATTACGTGTTTCAGTGATGCTGGAAAAGGAATTGATAGTCTTCTTTGCGGCTGACAGTTAAAGTAGGTACAATCCTTCTTGGAGCTTAGCTTCTCCAATCATCTTCAAGGAATGGGCATCTTGGATCTGGCACAACTCAGAGGAAAAAATCAGTTTCCAGTTATGGGATCTAACAATCCTTTGCACAGAAATAAGATTGAAAGCAAACTCGGGTACAAGAAACACATTGTGCAAGAAAAAATTATCAAATAGTTGTACAGTGCCATCATAGTGTGCAAATATATGTGATCCATTTGGCAGTTTAACGCATGTCGGTCTTATCTTTCTAAAAATCACAAAATTAGAAACATCAAAGGTAACATGGTCTGTTGCTCCTGTATCTAGAATCCATGTAATGTTTTTGTTCTTACCATTAGGAGCGTTCTCACCAGTAGAATTAGACACTAGGTTGTTAACTTTGTGTGAAACATCGCCTTTGGTTTCTTGAATCATTTTTATGATTTGATGCATTTGTTCATCTGAGAAGAGACTACCTTCCTTGCTCAACCGCTGATCTTGCTTTTTAATCACAGTTTCATCATTCTCAGCAATAGTGTTGTTAATCACCTTTTCACCTTTGGTCTTGTACCAAGGGGGATAGCTGTGCTTTGCATAACACTCATCTATTATGTGGTATAGCTTGTGATAATAGCTACATTGTTTGCCATTATTCTGATTCCTGTTTTTGCCTCGTCCTTGTTCCTTCCAATTATCATGATTCTTGGAGTTTCTTTGATCCTCAGTGCTCACTATAGTCATCAAGATCTTACTGCCTTCTATGGTGTTCCCATTTAGTTGACGTTCTTGCTGCATAACAAGAGAGAAAACACGATTTATACCTGGCAACGGTTCCATTAGTAGAATTTGCGTCTTCATAGTGCCATAAACGTCATTGAGACCTTTTAGGAAACACATGATATACTCGGAATCTTTGTGTTTGATAACAGTTCTGATGAAGTCACAATCACACTTCACTTTGCAGGTGCAGCTCGGCGTTGGTCTGAGAGATTCAAGTTCCTCCCACAACGCCTTTAGATCCGTGAAAAAATCTGTGACATATCTTTCTCCCTGTTTGGTTGAATGGAGTTCTTGAAGAAGATCAGAGATCCGGAAATGATCTCCCTTGGAAAAACGCTCGCGCAGGTCGTCCCATAGTTCTTTCGCATTTTCAATGTATACGACGCTTTGGGCGATCTGAGCATTCATGGCACGCATCAGCCACAATATCACCATCATGTTGCATCTTTCCTAGGCGTCATGGAGGGTGGTTCCATGTTCTGGCGTTTTGACACTGTCGTCAAGAAACTTGTGTTTGTTCTTGGAGATTAGGGCACGTTTCATGGCGCGACTCCAAGCATGGTAATTGACCCCATCAAGTTGAATATTGATCAATGTTGCTCCTGGGTTTTCCCCAAGATGTAGGTAGAAGGGACTCAAAGGATTTTGAGATTCATCAGTTGTGGATGTGTTCCCTGTTGTCATGAAGAAAACAAGAAAAAAGATTTTGAAAGACAAAAAAACGAAACAGAGAAGATGACCTAGCTTTAGCGGAACCTACTTTAGCGGAAGCAAACGCTCTGGTACCATATTAAGTTTCCATGATTGCTATCATTTTCATAAATCAAAAGATACAAAAGAAGAAAAGGAAAGAGAGAGATTCCGAAAGAACTTTCTGATATATTCACTTAAGGTTAGGTATACATGGTTTATATAGAGTATTAGAAAATAGAAAAAAAAAAACTGACTATACACATAAAACAGAAAAACTCAACACTATTCGTGTAAATAATATTAAAATAGGTCTATTTTTTATAGGTTTATAGGAGAAAATTTTACCAAATTTTACTTTTATGCTAAAATTATATCCTGAAATGATATTAGGTTATCCTAATAAACGTCATTTTTTAATCTTATTTTTAAATAAAATTTCAGTCGTAGAAACATATTTTTTACATGCACGCACTTTGTTTTATCATAAATTACTATTCATTTATTTCAAATAGATAGGTCTAAATCCTTCTATTATTTATTTTATTTATCAATAAAACAAATAAGACCTAAATATGGTTTTAGTCTTTAAATTTTGGATATTTTGTTTATTCCTCTAAATTAAAATTTTCATGTTTTAGTGCCTAAAATTAAGAATTTTTTTTTCTTAGCACTAAAGCATTATATTTATTTTTCACGTGAGTAACAATATCTACCTCAATAATCACACATGTAACTAAAATAATGACGTGAGTTTTTTATTTTTATTTTTTAAATGTATTTTTAGTTTTTAGTCTTTCAATAATGATGTGATTTTTTTTTAGTTTTTAAATTTAAGTCCCTCAGATATAAAATTATTTTTATCAGTCTTCTCAATTTAAAAAATATTATTTTATTGCCTAAATTTAATAATCATTTTTTAAGTATTCGAATTTATAAATAATTATATTTTTTTCTTCTTCTTATAATAATGGTACGAGCGATTACAATCTCTCTTACCTTCTACCTTTTCATCTTAAAATATTATTTAATAATTTAAATTTTGCTACTTTAAAATAGAGATAAATCTACATCTCAAAAATTTGCTTAAAAACACATGGTTAATTACTTATGCATGTTCACACAAATGTGTAATCTTATTTAATTTTTAATTTTAAAATATATTAAATCATTATCAATTTATATTTAATAATTGTATATAATTGCTAATCTCTTCAATCCTCTCTCTCTATATATCTCTCTCTATATATAAATCCATTGAGTATGATGCATTTTGTCTCTATCTCAATTTGATATATTCAAAGTAAAAAAGGTTGCAAATAGTTAAAATAAAAATTAAGTATAGTTATACATAATTAAAAATTAAGGTATTTCATAAATAAAATTCAAAGAGCCAACATTATAGAGAATTATAAAAATTAATAGTAATCATATGTAATCACTAAATGAACACTAATCACCTGGCATAGTGTATTAAGTTTAAGAAATTTAAAATTAATAAAAAATTATTTTTAAAATAATACATTATTTAATTATTTAATAACTAATAATAACGTCAAAACAAAACATATATGATATGACCTTATTATATACATATAAAAAAAATACAATCTATCTATCTCTCTATAATATATATATATATATATATATATATATATATATATATATATATATATATATATATAATTAAAAAAGTTTACGTTATACATTACCTCGTCATAATAATCATTCCCATCATTATATATTTTTTTAAATTCAATTAAACTGATAATCCAATTATTGACAAAATACATAACTTTTTTTTCACATTTAAAAAATATTTATCAGAAACAACATGTTAACGGGGGTGACTGTATCCATATTTAGTTTTATAATTTAATTATGTATAATATTTAGATTAAAATGTTATATTATAAGAAGTGAGATTGGACCTTTTTTTTATATATGGTGTGAAGTGTTGATTAGGAAATGGTATAAAATCAAATTGATGCTTGCTTTTGTGTAGTCTTTTTCCAATTACAAATCACTATTCTTACTTTTAAAGCATTCATGGTCGGGACAATTAAGTGTATTTTGTGTCTTCTCAACTATTTTATAAACATTTGAAGTCATAAGATCAATGATAGTAACTGCAAATTACCTTTTTAGGTTCAGGTTTTTTCTTGAGTGGAAGCCGTGGCTATTACATGGTGGTTTTTCAATATGATTCCATTGTATTGTTTAATGTCCCTGAGCATGAGGTAGATGACTATTTGAGTATTGTTAAGAAGCATGTAGTGGGTTCAGGTAAACGGTTTATTAAGAAAACAGCTTGCAAAACAGCATAAGACCAAAAAACCATAGGAATATTAGATTGAAAAACGAGACTCCTACTAACTTCTAGAATATGTCTATGTTTTCTTTCAACAATATAATTCTGTTGGGGAGTTTCTATGCAACTGGTTTGATGTATTATACCAAAATTATCATACAAGTCTCTACACATAAACTCACTTCCATTATCAGAACGTATGATTTTAATTTTCTTGTGAAATTGGGTATTAACCATGAGCACAAACTTTGATAAAGCATCTCTAGTTTCAACCTTTGTTTTCATCAAAAACACCCAACAAAACCTACTGTGGCCATCTACTATAGTCAGAAAGAACTTGTGTCCATGTATAGAGGTGGTGCCATAGGGACCCCAAATGTCAACATGTATCAAATAAAAAACATGTTCAGAATACGAGCTACTAGTACTAAAGGAAAGTCTAGTTTGCTTTGAAAAATGACATATATCACATGGTTTGATCTCACTAAAAATAATGTAAGGAAAACGTTTACTGATAAGATGTAGAACTTTATTTGAGGGATGTTCCAGCCTCTTGTGCCAAATTCCCCCATCTTGATTCTTTGAGTTACCATTACGTGTTTCAGTGATGCTGGAAAAGGAATTGATAGTCTTCTTTGCGGCTGATAGTTGCAGTAGGTACAATCCTTCTTCGAGCTTAGCTTCTCCAATCATCTTCAAGGAATAGGCATCTTGGATTTGGCACAACTCAGAGGAAAAAATCAGTTTCCAGTTATGGGATCTAACAATCCTTTGCACAGAAATAAGATTGAAAGCAAACTCGGGTACAAGAAACACATTATGCAAGAAAAAATTATCAAATAGTTGTACAGTGCCATCATAGTGTGCAAATATATGTGATCCATTTGACAGTTTAACACATGTCGGTCTTATCTTTCTAAAAATCACAAAATTAGAAACATCAAAGGAGGTAACATGGTATGTTGCTCCTGTATCTAGAATCCATGTAATGTTTTTGTTCTTACCATTAGGAACGTTCTCACTAGTAGAATTAGACACTAGGTTGTTAACTTTGTGTGAAACGTCACCTTTGGCTTCTTGAATCATTTTTATGATTTGATGCATTTGTTCATCTGAGAAGAGACTACCTTCCTTGCTCAACCGCTGATCTTGCTTTTTAATCACAGTTTCATCATTCTCAGCAATAGTGTTGTTAATCACCTTTTCACCTTTGGTCTTGTACCAAGGGGGATAGCCGTGCTTTGCATAACACTCATCTATTGTGTGGTATAGCTTGTGACAATAGCTACACTGTTTGCCATTATTCTGATTCCTGTTTTTGCCTCGTCCTTGTCCCTTCCAATTATCATGATTCTTGGAGTTTCTTTGATCCTCAGTGCTCACTGTAGTCATCAAGATCTTACTGCCTTCTATGGTGTTCCCATTTAGTTGACGTTCTTGCTACATAACAAGAGAGAAGACACAATTTATACCTGGCAACGGTTCCATTAGTAGAATTTGCGTCTTCACAGTGCCATAAACGTCATTGAGACCTTTCAAGAAACACATGATATACTCGGAATCTTTGTATTTGATAACAGTTATGATGAAGTCACAATCACACTTCACTTTGCCGGTGCAGCTCGGCGTTGGTCTGAGAGATTCAAGTTCCTCCCACAATGCCTTTAGATCCGTGAAAAACATTTGTGACAAATCTTTCTCCCTGTTTGGTTGAATGGAGTTCTTGAAGAAGATCAGAGATCCGGAAGTGATCTCCCTTGGAAAAACGCTCGCGCAGGTCGTCCCATAGTTCTTTCGCATTTTCAATGTATACGACGTTTTGGACGATCTGAGCATTCATGGCACTTGTCAGCCACGATATCACCATCATGTTGCATCTTTCCCAGGCGTCGTGGAGGGTGGTTCCATGTTCTGGCGTTTTGACACTGTCGTCAAGAGACTTGTGTTTGTTCTTGGAGATTAGGGCACGTTTCATGGCGCGACTCCAAGCATGGTAATTGACCCCATCAAGTTTGAATATTGATCAATGTTGCTCCTGGGTTTTCACCAGGATGTAGGTAGAAGGGACTCGAAGGATTTTGAGATTCATCAGTCGTGGATGTCTTCCTTGTTGTCATGAAGAAAACAAGAAAAAAGATTTTGAAAGACGAAAAAAGAAACAGAGAAGATGACCTAGTTTTAGCGGAACCAAATGCTCTGATACCATATTAAGTTTCCATGATTGCTATCATCTTCATAGCTCAAAAGATACAAAAGAAGAAAAGGAAAGAGAGAGATTCTGAAAGAACTTTCTGATATATTCACTTAACATTAGGTATATATGATTTATATAGAGTATTAGAAAAAAAAAAAAAACTGACTATACACATAAAACAGAAAAACTCAACACTATTCGTGTAAATAATATTAAAATACGTCTATTTTTTATAGGTTTATAGGAGAAAAATTTCCCGAGGTTCACTTTTATGCTAAAATTATATCCTGAAATGATATTAGGTTATACTAATAAATGTCATTTTTTAATCTTATTTTTAAATAAAATTTCAGTCGTAGAAACATATTTTTTACATGCACACACTTTGTTTTATCATAAATTAGTATTCATTTATTTCAAATAGATAAGTCTAAATCCTTCTATTTTGTTATTTATTTTATTTATCAAATAGTTAAAATAAAAATTAAATATAGTTATACATAATTAAAAATTAAGGTATTGCATAAGTAAAATTCAAAGAGATAAAATTATAGATAATTATAAAAATTAATAGTAAACCCATATGTATAAACTCTTAAAAAAATACATATGAAAAGTAAAAGAATATCCAAATGATACTCTAAGACAAAAAAAAAAAGTGACAAGGAAGGAGAGGTAGTGAGAAAAATAAAAATTTGAAGGTTTAAAAAAATTGGATATATATGAATCGTTGAAATTCTTGAAATCCCAGATATCATATGTAATCACTAAATGAACACTAATCACCTGGCATAGTGTATTAAGTTTAAGAAATTTAAAATTAATAAAAAATTATTTTTAAAATAATACATTATTTAATTATTTAATAACTAATAATAACGTCAAAACAAAACATATATGATATGACCTTATTATATACATATAATAATCATTCCCATCATTATATATTTTTTTAAATTCAATTAAACTGATAATCCAATTATTGACAAAATACATAACTTTTTTTTTTCACATTTATCTTAAAAAATATTTATCAGAAACAACATGTTAACGGGGGTGACTGTATCCAAATTTAGTTTTATAATTTAATTATGTATAATATTTAGATTAAAATGTTATATTATAAGAAGTGAGATTGGACCTTTTTTTTATATATGGTGTGAAGTGTTGATTAGGAAATGAAGTTAAAATGAAAAAGACGAGCAGGAAAATATTGAAGTAAACAAACAAGAATCAACCGTATTCTTTGTTTATTTCTGTGACAGAGAAATTTATTAGTGAGAAAGAACAATCGCTAAGATTGTGTCATTGCATGCATAGAAGTGCTGTCACAGTGAAGCGCAACGTTGGAACCTAGATGGCCTCATGGAGGACGAAGCTGGCAAGGTCCAAAGCATCAGTGGAGGAGGAGGAGGAGGAGGAATCTGGGAGCATGGAAGCAAAAGACCAAGAGAGCACGTCGTGGGTTTCAAAGTACTCCTTCGTCAGCCCGGTGCAGGCAGAGAACCCAACGCTCACCCACTCGGGAAGAACTTCAGTCACGTCCACTTTTTCGGCGAGGATGAAGCTCGTTTTGTTAGAAGGGTGGACCAAAGAAGCCACCAAAAGGGAGGTGGTGGCGTCATACGTAATGAGAACCTTGGCGTCTTCCCCGTTGGCAAAATCCCACGATGTCGTTTTGATAGAAGTGATGGAGTTTACGTCGATGCCAATGTGCCTGGTTTCAGGGTCCCATTGGTTGTGATGGGTGTCGAACTCCACAGCGAGTGTCTGGAGGGAGCTGTCGTGCTTAGGGTTGTCGAAAAGACCTAGATACCCACCATCGGATTTGGGCTGAGAGTCGACGGGTACCAAAGCAAAGGCAAGCCCATCGGCGGATTTTGACTTGTCGGGAGCGCGAATGTTGAATGTGAAGGAGGTGGCCCAGCTGGCGACGGCGCCGGTCGACTTGTCCCAGACATGGACGGGAGAGGTGTAGAAGGCGCGTCCCGTAGAAAACGGAATGGGAGCACCGGAGGAATTAACGCTGGTGAGTCGTAAGGAACCGGAGGATACCTTGGCGTCAGATTGGAGGATGAGGATGTCAGAGCTAAAGTTTTTGATGCTGAAGGAGAGGAAGTTTTCTGCGTTTGCGTGGGTGAGGAGCACCAGGAAGAGGGAGAGGACGATAGAGAAGTTGTAGGACGCCATGGCTATGATGTCTGGTTGAAGTAGATGTCTGGCTATCATGTCTTGCGTATTTATAGCACAAAGCACGTCGTTAGAAAAAAGAACAATTAGAAAATGGTAGTGATATTTTTAATTCACGTAACATATTACTTTTAAACAATTCATTTTTATTAATATAAAAATTTATTAAAATAATTTAATAAAAATAAAAATAAATTAAAATTATTATTATAATTATATAATTTTATTAATATAATAATCTATTAAAATAATTTAATAAAAATAAATTAAAACTATTATTATAAAAAAATTATATAAAGAAATTATATGGATTTAAATTGGTAAAATATATTTTGCATTTAAAAAAGGTAAAATTCAATACAATAATATAATGATGATATTTATTATTATATTGAATTGTTTAATAGATTTTTTTATAAAGTGAATTGGGAGAATATAATCACCCCACAAACAAACACGATACGGTAAGATAGATTCTACGTTTGGCGCGGTGGATCTTAGCATGTTGTGGTTACGTCTGAGAAAAACTGTGTAAAATCATATTTTCACAACCTAAATTTATACAACTTTTTAAATAATTTTTTTTATATTATAATAATAATTTTATTTAATTTTTATTTTTAAAAGGTTATATAATTTCTTGTTGTAAAATACCACTATGTAAAAACTCCAAAACGTTCCAAAACCTAAATCACGTGTTGAACCGGAACCAAGATAAGAATGGCGATGGTGATATTTGACAACTCACTAACCGTACATGCAAACATCTCATTTATTAATATAAAAAATAAAAATAAATTAAAATTATTATTATAATATTAAATAAAGATTATTTATAAAAGTTGTAAGATAAGAATGCGATGGTGATATTTGACAACCCATTAACCGTTCATGCAAACATCTCATTTATTAATATATAAAATAAAAATAAATTAAAATGATTATTATAATATTAAATAAAGATTGTTTATAAAAGTTGTAAGATAAGAATGCGATGGTGATATTTAACAACCCACTAACCGTACATGCAAACATCTCATTTATTAATATAAAAAATAAAAATAAATTAAAATTATTATTATAATATTAAATAAAAATTATTTATAAAAATGTATGAAAATTGAATGTCAAAGTATCATTGCTGATAAAAATGAGACAAAACCTAAGAATTAATTGGCTTTCGCCACGTTTATTTGTACAACAATTATTTATATATATATATATATATATATATATATATATATATATATATATATATATATTTATATATAAAACAACATGTTATTATATTAACAAGTGAGGTTAATCTTGTTTTGTTATTATATCTTGATCAGGAGATGAGGTTAAAGGAAAACATGAGGAGTAGATAATAAAAATTGTAGATCAAAATTATAACATCTAAAAAGTTGTTTTATGAAAAAAAAAAACTTGAATTTGTACGTAAATTATATATTTTATTTAATAGTAAATAAATTAAACGCAAAAGAAATTATACATATTAAAAACTTCATTTATTTTATTATTATGATCCAGAGATATGTTTTGTCATAAACTTTGATTTGTAGTTTATTTTTTGTATCATATTTATCAGACATAAATTGAAATAATTATGATTAACATCAATTTAATAATCTTGTATATGTTATTTAAACATATTTAGTAAAAATAATCTTGAATATAGTTTATTATTACTATATTCTTTTATTTAGTAAAAATTAATTTTTTTATTTAAACAAAAATTAAAATTTAATAAACTTGATTTATGTCATTAAAAAAAAGTAAATTAAAATTTAATTATATGAAAATGGTGAAATTCTCTATCCAAATACAAAAATAGTTAGAATATATTAATAATTTATTCATTAAATAACACTAATGTGGTTTCTTAAAATAAAATATATCTCTAGTATTTTATACAAATCGGTGTATATTTTTTTATCAAATATATTAATTTGTTTTGAACTTTAATTTATTGTGAATTAAATTTATGAAATATATATATTTTATTAGTAAATGCTTTATTTTCCTTTATTATATTTGTGTTAAAAACTAAAGTGATTTTAACAGTTTTTGAATTTTCTCTTCATTTTCTCAAGAGGGGTTGTTATTACTAATGCAAGGATATAATATCTTTTAATTAAAATATTATATAATAATTTAAATATTAAAATATTGAAATTTTGATAAATTATATTTAAAAACAAGTGCTTCAAAATATATTAGTAGTCAAATCTATTCATACAAATCCATTATTTTTTTTATCAACAATAAAAAATAAAATTAATAGAAGTACAAAGGGTACTTCAACCCATGTACATGAGTCACAGCTATTCAACTCACAAAAGTTTATGAGCACAATTTCAATAATCCTAACATTACCAAAATAAGATTAACTTCTGCTATTGTTCTCTTATTAACAAAGATTCTGTTAATACTAATAGATGAGCCTTATAACCTCTGAATACTCTCGCCCTCCATCTCCTTATAAGGATTCTCGTTTTTGTATTAAGATTACCTGTTAAAACATATATCACCCATCACATATTAACGAGAAGCTATAGAATAATTAATCTCATGCATCTTATCTGTTCATAGAACCAATCGAAATTTAATAAACTCGCTCCATCCCAATCTCTGACACACCAAACTATGAATTTTGTACTTACTTTACTGAATCCTACTTCCGCATCGAATTTCTCATTTTTAAAAATACACTTATTCCTTTGAGACCAGATCTCGTATACCACTATTACCCATAGTCTTTTCCACAACATATTTCCCTTCACTCCTAGTCCTCCTAATACGAAACTTTCTAGGTTTTGCTTTCGCCTCCCAATGACACAACTAATTTCCACCCATCTAAAACACTTTTCCCAAATCTCACTGGTCACCTTACATGTGAAAAAGAGATGATTGGATGTTTCGTCCTTATTTCCACATAAAACACATTTTGGGTCACTTATAGCAACTCTCTCTTATCTTGAAGAATTCTCCATCCTATAATCATGGTCTTTGGGATCCCCTTAATTTTCCATTACTATTTGAAGCTCGCTTCGTTCTCCTCGCAAGTTACATTTGATAGAATCCCATACACTTCTTTTACAGTAAATCCTTTATTATTATTCTAACCCCACAACCACGTATCTTCTGTATCCTTATTAAGTGTTATGCCCTCGATCTTACTTAATTAGTATTTCCTCCTCTCATTCCTTCTCCTATTCAAATTGTTGTCTTCTCCAATTAACTCTCCATTCCCATTTATTTTCAATCCACTCACACTATTATGATATCATCTCATCTTTGTTCACTCCTATTTGTTTCAACTGTGGGAACAAACTACCTAAACTTTGTTTTCTGACCCATATGTCATCCTAAAACCTAATTTTCTCCTTGTTTCCTATCTTCTATTTTACATATTTATCAAACCAAGTCCTACCATCATTATCTTTACGTATTCTTTATATATTTAACAACCATTTTGAGTCCTTCTTAATGTTCGTCTAAAACTCTCTAAGACCCATATTTGGTTTCTATTACAATTTTTCATAATCCTTTTATCTCAATACCTAGTCTCCATTTCCATTTTTTATGCTAAAATTATATCCTAAAATTATATTAGGTTATACTAATAAACGTCATTTTTTAATCTTATTTTTAAATAAAATTTCACTCATAGAAACTTATTTTTTACATGCACACACTTTGATTTATCATAAATTAGTATTCATTTATTTCAAATAGATAGGTTTAAATCCTTCTATTTTATTATTTATTTTGTTTATCAATAAAACAAATAAGATCTAAATATGTTTTTAGTCTTTAAATTTTGGATATTTTGTTTATTCCTCTAAATTAAAATTTTCATGTTTTAGTGCCTAAAATTAAGAAATTTTTTTTTTGCTTAGCACTAAAGCATTATATTTATTTTTTACGTGAGTAACAATATCTACCTCAATAATCACACATGTAACTAAAATAATGACGTGAATTTTTTTAAATGTATTTTTAGTTTTTAGTCTTTCAATAATAATGTGATTTTTTTAAGTTCTTAAATATAAGTCCCTCAGATATAAAATTATTTTTATCAGTCTTCTCAATTTAAAAAAATATTATTTTATTCCCTAAATTTAATAATCATTTTTTAAGTATTCGAATAATTATATTTTTTTCTTCTTCTTATAATAATGGTACGAGCGATTACAATATGTCTTACCTTCTACCTTTTCATCTTAAAATATTATATAATAATTTAAATTTTGCTACTTTAAAATAGAGATAAATCTACATCTCAAAAATTTGCTTAAAAACACATGGTTAATTACTTATGCATGTTCACACAAATGTGTAATCTTATTTAATTTTAAAATATATTAAATCATTATCAATTTATATTTAATAATTGTATATAATTGCTAATCTCTTCAATCCTCTCTCTATATATAAATCCATTGAGTATGATGCATTTTGTCTCTATCTCAATTTGATATATTCAAAGTAAAAAAGGTTGCAAATAGTTAAAATAAAAATTAAGTATAGTTATACATAATTAAAAATTAAG
This sequence comes from Sphenostylis stenocarpa, assembly GCA_963425845.1. NCBI lineage: Eukaryota > Viridiplantae > Streptophyta > Magnoliopsida > Fabales > Fabaceae > Sphenostylis > Sphenostylis stenocarpa. Next base: position 3,839,454 of record OY731404.1, on the reverse strand, counting down.
GTATTTCATAAATAAAATTCAAAGAGCCAACATTATAGAGAATTATAAAAATTAATAGTAAACCCATATGTATAAACTCTTAAAAAAACATGAAAAGTAAAAGAATATCCAAATGATACTTTAAAAGAGAAAAAAAAAAGTGGCAAGGAAGGAGAGGTAGTGAGAAAAATAAAATGTTGAAAGGTTTGAAAAAATTGGATATATATGAATCGTTGAAATTCTTGAAATCCCAGATATCATATGTAATCACTAAATGAACACTAATCACCTGGCATAGGTGTGTATATCTATTGTTTAGTCTCAAAATATTTAATAAATAAGATTAAGTTTAAGAAATTTAAAATTAATAAAAATTATTTTTAAAATAATACATTATTTAATTATTTAATAACTAATAATAACGTCAAAATAAAACACATCTGATATGACCTTATTATATACATATAAAAAAAATACAATCTATCTATCTCTTTATAATATATATATATATATATATATATATATATATATATATATATATATATATATATATATATATATGTGTGTGTGTGTGTGTGAAAGTTTACGTTATACATTAAGTCGTCATAATAATCCTTCCCATTATTATAATTTAAAAAAATCAATTAATTATGTACTGATACTCCAATTATTGACAAAATACATAACTCTTTTTTTAACATTTATCTTAAAAAATATTTACCAGAAACAACATGTTAACGGGGGTGACTGTATCCATATTTAGTTTTATAATTTAATTATGTATAATATTTAGATTAAAATGTTATATTATAAGAAGTGAGATTGGACCTTTTTTTTATATATGGTGTGAAGTGTTGATTAGGAAATGAAGTTAAAATGAAAAAGACGAGCAGGAAAATATTGAAGTAACAAACAAGAATCAACCGTATTCTTTGTTTATTTCTGTGACAGAGAAATTTATTAGTGAGAAAGAACAATCACTAAAATTGTGTCATTGCATGCATAGAAGTGCTGTCACAGTGAAGCGCAACGTTGGAACCTAGATGGCCTCATGGAGGACGAAGCTGGCAAGGTCCAAAGCATCAGTGGAGGAGGAGGAGGAGGAGGAGGAGGAATCTGGGAGCATGGAAGCAAAAGACCAAGAGAGCACGTCGTGGGTTTCAATGTAGTCCTTCGACAGCCCGGAGGAGGCAGAGAACCCAACGCTCACCCACTCGGGAAGAACTTCAGTCACGTCCACTTTTTCGGCGAGGATGAAGCTCGTTTTGTTAGAAGGGTGGACCAAAGAAGCCACCAAAAGGGAGGTGGTGGCGTCATAGGTAATGAGAACCTTGGCGTCTTCCCCGTTGGCTAAATCCCACGATGTCGTTTTGATAGAAGTGATGGAGTTTACGTCGATGCCAATGTGCTTGGTTTCGGGGTCCCATTGGTTGTGAAAGGTGTCGAACTCCACAGCGAGTGTCTGGAGTGAGCTGTCGCGCTTAGGGCTGTCGAAAAGACCTAGATACCCAGCATAGGTTTTGGGCTGAGAGTCGACGGGTACCAAAGCAAAGGCAAGCCCATCGGCGGTTTTTGACTTGTCGGGAGCGCGAATGTTGAATGTGAAGGAGGTGGCCCAGCTGGCGACGGCGCCGGACGACTTGTCCCAGACATGGACGGGAGAGGTGTAGAAGGCGCGTCCCATAGAAGCCGGAATGGGAGCACCGGAGGAACTAACGCTGGTGAGTCGTAAGAAACCGGAGGATACCTTGGCGTCAGATTGGAGGATGAGGTCGTCAGAGCTAAAGTTTTTGATGCCGAAGGAGAAGAAGTTATCTGCGTTTGCGTGGGTGAGGAGCACCAGGAAGAGGGAGAGGACGATAGAGAAGTTGTAGGACGCCATGGCTATGATGTCTGGTTGAAGTATGATTGACGTCTGGCTATCATGTCTTGCCTATTTATAGTAGCACAAAGCACGTAATTAGAAAAAAAAAATAACAATTAGAAAATTCAATAATGATATTTATTATTATATTGAATTGTTTAATAGATTTTTTTATAAAGTGAATTGGCAGAATATAATCACCCCACAAACAAACACGATACCTGTAAGATAGATTTTACCTTTAGCGGTGGATCTTAGCATGGTGTGGTTATGTCTGAGAAAAACTGTGTATATCATGACACCTCTCCCTTATACAACGTAGAAACTCCAAAACCTAAATCACGTGTTGTACAGGAACCAAAATAAGAATGAGTCCAAACCCACGTTTATTTGTACAACAATTTTGTACAACATGAGGAAGATAATGAAGTAACAAATTGGATGAATGTAGGTAAAGAGTGAAGATGTCAATATATCCACGTTGGAGGAAAAATGATTTAATAATATTATATAATATTAAATTTTAATTATACTTTATCCATTTATGACTATTATATCAATATAAAGAATGTTTGATGCTTCATGTATATTATAAAGATATATACGCTGTGTTTTTAGATATGATTACTTTTTGTTAGTTTTTTTTTTTTACCACCTGACAAAAATTTACATAAATTTATTGAAATAGATTATGTTAAATTAAATTAAAAAATTTGACACCTAAGTAGAATTAAGTAACGAGATTAACTCGTTAGAAATAAATATTAGAATAAATTTATTTTTAATATTTAAAATTAATTATTATTTTATATCGATAAATTATTAAAAAATATTTTTTCAAATTCTTATTTTAAAATTAAATGAATTAATTGTTTTATAATTTATATATTAAATTATTATATACTAAATAAAAATTATTTTATTAATATAATTTAAAATTTAAAATTTAAAAATATATTTTTTATTGTAATTTTTTAATTAATTATTTCAAATTAAATTAAAAATTATAATATATTTTTAAATAATAATTTAAATTAAATAATTATTTTTTTACCTTGTTAGATATTGTTTAGATATTATTTAGATATTGTTAAGATATTATTAGATATTGTTAACCACAATATCAAACAATATCTTCTGTTTATTTTGTTTACTTTGATTACTCTTTTAGTTGTATTTCTCCCTATTATAATAATAGATTATCCTATGTGTGATTTATACACAAGAGAAATTAATCTCAAACCTTATTTCCTCTATACTTAACATGATATCTAGAGCTTAAGGTTATTTTGAAATTTTTTTCGTCATTATCCACTGCTGAAGTCGCCACCGCCGCTGCTGCCGGTTAAACTAATCTTCCACATCAGAAAAGAGTTATATTTGTTACTTGATATTATTTAGTAGTGTGAAAGTGCATGTCTAGGAAGGTTCTGACAAAGAAAAATTTGGTATTTAAGCGTGTTTATTAGTGACCCACCTCTCTTTCTTGGAAACTTACCTGGTGTACTGATTCATGCTACTGTCACTACCGTCGCCGCCGAAGCCGTCATCGGAGTTTCATTTTTGACCGGTGACATACGGTTTTGTTCGTTTCTGTAAGGTGATCACCGTGTCGTTAAGATCACCACTATTGGAGTTGGTCGTCTATTGTCTCCTACGTTGTTTAGTCTCAACGGACTTGTTTTGGTCTTCTCGTTTTGGATCTGTGCTTCGTGGGTTGATTGAATTACTTTTGATTTTTTTTAGGGTCTGTTCTCCTACCCTTCATGACTTCTTCCATTCCTTATACTACTTCCAATTCTGTTAATTAATGATTCTTCTGTGTTGACATCTCACCGTGATGACCGGACTCGCCCTCACAAATAGGGAAAAAGGCGTCATAAGTGTGAACATTGTGGCAAGCTAGGTCACAAGATTAACAAGTGTTATGCATTACATGGTCGTCCTCCTTGATCTGCTACAGTTGTTCAGACCAATCTTTCCCCACCTTTGTCTGTTGGGGATCCTTCTTCTTCTGTTGCATCCGACACACTTGCTATGTTCAACAAATTTCTCAAATGGTATAAGGATCAACAATCTTCTAGTTTCACTACGTTTTTCACACACACAGATACATATTTTGCTGGTCTTACTCAATCCTCTTCTCCTGGTCCTTGAGTTTTTGATTAAAGAGTCACTGATCATATTACTGGTAACAAATCTTTGTTCTCCTCTTTATCCTCTTATAATCCTTTATCTTATGTTACACTAGTTGATGGCTCTAGAGTATCATCTCATGGTATTGAAACTGTTAAACTTTTCCCCTCTTTAACCATTGATAATGTTCTTTATGTCCCTGAGTCTCCTTTTAACCTGTTGTCCATCAGTCACCTAACTCATTCTCTTGATTGTGTTATTTCTTTTACCAACAATTCTGTGTGTTTACAAGACCAGAGTTCGAAACAGGTGATTGGCACATGATATGAGTCTCATGGTCTTTATCATCTTCATCCCTCTACACATGTTGGTGTAGTTATGGAGTCTCCCTTTCTTCTTCATGCTCAGTTAGGTCATCCAAGTCTTGCCAAGTTACAGAAACTTGTCCCTGCCTTGTCTAGTTTGACGTGTGAGTTGTGTCAATTAGACAAGCATAGTCGTACTTCCTTTCCTTGTAGTGTCACACGCGGTGTTTCGTCCCCTTTTGCCGTGGTTAACTCTGGGGACCTAGCCGCGTTAAGTCTACTTTAGGTTTTCAATACTTTGTTACTTTCATTGATGATTATTCCATATGCACTTGGTTATTTTTGATGAAAAATCGTTCAGAATTATTTCATATCTTTCAAACTTTTTTCAATGAAATTCAAACTCAGTTCGGTGTTTCTATTAGAGTTTTGCGTAGTGATAATGACCGTGAATATCTTTCTCATTCTTTTAAATAATTCATGGCTTCTCACGATATCCTCCATCAAACTTCTTGTGCTTATACACCTCAACAAAATAGTGTAGTTGAACGTAAAAATAGACATCTTATTGAAACAACTCGCACTCTTTTAATTCATGGAGAGGTTCCTCAACATTTTTAGGGTGATGCTCTTCTTACTGCATGTTATCTCATTAATCGTAAGCCTTCTTCGGTTTTAGATAATAAAATACCTCATTCCATTTTATTCACTCATAAACCTCTTCATTCCTTACCTCTAAGAGTTTTCAGGTTTACATGCTTTTTTTATAATTTAAGTTCTGGTCTTGATAAGCTTTCTCCTAGATCACATAAATGTGTTTTCTTATGGTTTATAAGATCACAAAAAGGATACAAATGTTTTTCTCCTTCTTTTAACCGTTATTTTGTGTCTGCAGATGTCATATTTGATGAGTTCTCTCTTTATTTTAAAAGTCAATATTCACCTTTGTCTCCATCAAATCCTGTCAACACTCCTATTACATTTAATGTTCCTGTTGTGTGACACTCTCTAACTGTGTCTTCTTCACCATTAGTTCCTGTTCCGCAGTTAGCTTTTTCTCCACCGCCACTTTAGGTTTATAGTTGCCAAAATCAATCACAACCACCACCATGTGACCCCACTCAAGTGTCAACTACTCTGTCTCCTCCGGATCTGACACCTGAGTCTGACATTCCCATTGCCCTCCGAAAAGGTATCCGTTCTACAAGTAATCCCTCTCTCCATTATATTGCTTTGAGTTATCATCGACTGTCATTACCTTTTTATACATGTCTTTCCTCTATTTCTTTTGTGACCATTCCAAAAACTGTCCATGAAGCTTTAGCTCATTCTGGTTGGTGTCAAGCCATGTTAGATGAACTAAGTGCTCTTCATAATAGTGGAACTTGGGAATTGGTCCCGTTACCGTCTGGGAAATATGTTATTGGTTGTAGGTAGGTGTTTGCTATCAAAGTTGGACCTAATGGTACTATTGATTAGGGATGGCAAAACGGGTCAACCCTCCCCGTTTTGGCCCGCCCCACCTTTGGCCCGCTAAAAACAGGACGGGCTGGCCCGATATAGTCATGACGGGCCGTGGACCTTGGCCCGCTCCGCCAAGGGCAGGTTAGTGGATCGCGGGCTAACCCGCCATAATTTAGAAAAAAATAATTTATTTTTTAAAATAATTTTTTAATAAATTTAATAATAAGATTATTATTTGTTTGTCAATAATTCAATATATATATATATATATATATATATATATTATTTCAATTTAATAATATAAATTAATACATTATTTTAAGAAATTATAATTTAGAACAATAATAAAATTTACATAGTAATAAATAATAACAAATATATATATATATATATATATATATATATATAAATAACACTAAACTTATAAAATTTATATTTTTTATATTGAAAAATTCAAATACCTATATTTCTTTATTTGATAAAACTTCGTATTATTCTTGGTTGAGTAATTCTTACACCTTTAATTCAAGTAATAAGGATAAAAATAATCGATGCTTAGGATAAATAAGGAGAACCCGAGAGAAGGTTATGTTTCAAGTAAGGAGAATATTTTCTCGTGAAAGTGAAACTTTTTTAATTCTCTTTTTAAAAATTTTAACTTTATATATTATCTTTATAATTAATTTTATTACAATAAAATATTATTTTTTTATTAATTAGGCAGGTCGCGGCCGGCCCGCCCCGTCCCGTGGGTTGGCCCGACGGGTTGGTGGGCTTGGCGGGGCGGGCCAGCCCGCCAGACCTAGCCCGTTTTGCCATCTCTACTATTGATCGTCTCAAAGTTCGTCTTGTAGCCAAATGTTATACTCAAATTTTTGGGTTGGATTATGGAGATACTTTTTTCCCCCGTGGCGAAAATGGCTTCTGTTCGTTTATTTATCGTCATGGCTGCTCTTCAACAATGCCCTCTTTATCAACTGGATGTTAAAAATGTTTTCCTCAATGGTGATTTGCAAGAAGAAATCTATATGGAGCAACCTCCTGGATTTGTTGCTCAGGAGGATTCTTTAAGGATGGTATGTCGTCTTCGCAAATCCCTATATGGCCTAAAACAGTCTCCTAGGGCATGGTTTGGAAAGTTTTGCAAAATTGTTCAACAATTTGGTATGACTCGATGTGAAGCAGATCATTCTGTCTTTTATCGACACTCGAGTGTTGGATGTGTTTACTTGATAGTATATGTTGATGATATTGTTCTTACAGGTAGTGACAACCATGACATCTCTCAGTTGAAACAACATCTATGTCACCATTTTCAGACCAAAGATCTTGGCAAACTTAGATATTTCTTGGGTATTGAGGTGGCACAGTCCAATGATGGTATTGTTATATCTCAGAGGAAATATGCCATGGATATTTTGGAGGAAACTGAGTTGATGAGTTCAAAGTCTGTTGATACATCCATGGATCCTAATACTAAACTTCTACCAAATCAGGGGGAGCCTATATCTGATCCTGAGCATTATAGAAGATTATTTGGAAAATAGAAATATCTTACAGTTACTCGTCCTGACATTTCCTTTACAATCAGTGTAGTAAGCCAATTTCTTAATTCCCCATGTGAAGATCATTGGAATGCAGTCATTCGTATCTTGAAGTATATTAAAGGATCTCCTGGAAAAGGATTATTATATGGTTTTAATAACCATACAAGAGTTGTTTGCTACTCAGATGCTGATTGGGCAGGATCTCCTTCGGATAAAAGATCTACATCTGGATATTGTGTCTCTATTGGTGGTAACTTGATTTCGTGGAAAAGTAAGAAACATAGTGTTGTGGCAAGATCCAGTGCAGAAACAGAATATAGAGTTATGACCTTAGCTTCCTATGAACTTGTTTGGCTCAAGCAATTGCTTAGAGAGTTGCAATTTGAATATGTCACTCAAATGACACTTGTGTGTGACAATCAGGTTGCTCTTCATATTAGTTCTAATCCTCTTTTTTATGAGAGGATCAAACACATTGAGATTGACTATCATTCCATTCGAGAAAAGATAATGTCTGGAGACATCAATATTGAGTTTGTTAACTCAAGTGATCAGTTAACAGATATTTTTACTAAGTCTTTACGGGGGCCTAGAATTGATTATATTTGTAACAAGCTTGACACATACGATTTGTATGTTTCAGCTTGAGGGGGAGTGTTAGATATTGTTTAGATATTATTAAGATATTGTTAGATATTGTTAACCACAATATCTTTTGTTTATTTTGTTTACTTTCGGTTACTCTTTTAGTTGTATCTCTCCTATTATAAATAGATTATCCTATGTGTGATTTATACCTAAGGGAAATTAATCTCAAACCTTATTTCCTCTATACTTAACATACTTGACTTAAAACCTCTCATTTTATCAATCATAACAATATATAAAAAAAACACATACTTATTTATTAAAATAATAATAATAATAATAATAATAATAATAAAATACACATATTATAAATAAGATTATTAGATATTTTTTATAACTCTTAATATAGATTATATTCCAAAACTAGTCAAATAAAAATCATTTATTAAAACCTCGATATACATCAAGTTTTTATATAATTAATATTATATGTTTATTTATCTAAAATAATAAATAACAGCTCGATAATTATTTAAAATACATATAATAATTAATATAAAAATAATAATTTTAGTCTTCAAAATTTGAAATTAATTTTTTATATTTATTTTAATATAAATAATTTAAATATCATAAAAAATAAGAATGAAAAACATTTTTTTCAATTTTACAAGAATAATAAAAAGATAAACAAAAAGTTGTAGATCAAAATTATAACATCTAAAAAGTTGTTTTATGAAAAAAAAAAAAGAACTTGAATTTGTACGTAAATAAAACATTTTTATTTAATATTAAATAATTAAACACAAAAGAAATTGTATTAAAAACTTCATTTATTTTATTATTACCCGCCAGAGACTTGTTTTTTCATAAACTTTAATTTGTAGCTTATTTTTTATCATATTTATCAGACATAAATTGAAAATAATTATGATTAACATCAATTTAATAATCTTGTTTAATGTTATTCAACCAAAAATAAGTTCGACCAACCGTCAATAAAAAATATCATCCATTAATATTTTTTTAACGATTGAATATAGTTTATTTATTACTATATTCTATTATTTAGTAAAAATTAAAATTTTTTATTCAAATAAAAATTAAAATTTAATAAAATTGATTTATTCCATTAAAAAAAGTAAATTAAAATTTAATTATATGAAAATGGTAAAATTCTCTATCCAAATACAATTAAAAATATTCAGAATATATTAATAATGTATTCATTAAATAACACTTATTTCTTAAAATAAAATATATCTCTAGTCTTTTATACAAATTGGTGTATATTTTTTTTATCAAATATATTATTTTATTTTTTAACTTTAGTTTATTGTGAATTAAATTTATGAAACATGTATATTTTATTAGTAAATTCTTCATTTTCCTTTATCATATGTGTTAAAAACAAGAGTGATTTTAACAGTTTTTTATTTTTTTTCATTCTCTTTTCTTTTAATAGTGTTATTACTAATGCAAAGATATAATCTCTTTTAATTAAAATATTATATAATAATTTAAATATTAAAAATTTGAAATTGTGACAAATTATATTTAAAAAAAAGTACTTGAAGATATATTATTAGTCAAATCTATTCCTACAAATCCGTTATATATTTAATTTAGTTTAATCTTAAAATATGTTGAATGATTATTAAACTAAATTTAATAAAATGTAGTATCATGCAACCTATGTCTAGATACTAAAAGTATAAGAAAAATGTAAAATCTACTTTATCATTTCAAGTCATTCAAAAAGGGGCCATATAACATAAATAGATGTGTATCATTGGATATATTCATGCACCTTATATAGAGACGTATTTGATTTGTATTTGTAATATTTTGAATCATTACAAGAAAAATTGAATTTTCCGACGAACAAAATCCGTCGATAAAATGTACATTTTTTAAAATTTAAATTATTATTCGATTAAAAGAGATACCAAAAGCATAAAAAAAATTAAAATCTACTTTATCATTTCAAGTAATTCAAAGAGGGGTTATACAACATAAATAGATGTGTGTCATTGGATATATACTCCTGCACCTTATATAAAGACGTATTTGATTTGTATTTGTAATATTTTGAATCATTACAAGAAAAATTGAATTTTCTGATGAACAAAATTCGTCGATAAAGCATACATTTTTTAAAATTTATATTATTATTCGAGAGATACCAAAAGCATAAGAAAAATACAAAATTTATTTTATCATCTCAAGTCATTCAAAGGGGTCATACAACATAAATAGCTGTATACCATTGGATATACTTCTGCACCTTATATAAAAACATATTTGATTTGTATTTGTAATATTTTAAATCACTACAACAAAAATTGAATTTTTCGATGGACAAAATCCATCGATAAAACACTCATACATTTTTTGAAATTTAAATTATTATTTTGCCATTGGATATACTCCTGCACCTTATATAAAGACATATTTGATTTGTAATGTTTTGATTTATTACAAGAAAACTTGAATTTTTCGACGGGCAAAATCCGTCGATAAAGCGTACATTTTTTAAAATTTAAATTATTATTCGATTAAGAGATACCAAAAGCATAAGAAAAAATGCAAAATCTACTTTATCATTTCAAGTCATTCAAAGAGGAGCCATACAACATAAATAGATGTGTGTCATTGATATACTTCTATAAGACGTATTTGATTTGTATTTGTAATAATTTGAAAATACATGTTTACATTGTATAAAATCAAATTGATGTTTGCTTTTATGTAGTCTTTTTCCAATTACAAATCACTATTGTTACTTTTAAAGCATTCATGGTCTGGGCAATTAAGTGTATTTTGTGTCTTCTCAACTATTTTATAAACATTTGAAGTCATAATATCAATGATAGTAACTGCAAACTACCTTTTTAGGGTTCAGGTTTTTTTCTTGAGTGGAAGCAATGGCTATAACATGGTGGTTTTTCAATATGGTTCCATTGTATTGTTTAATGTCCCTAAGCATGTGGTAGATGACTATTTGAGTATTGTTAAGAAGCATGTAGTGGGTTCAGGTAGTATTTTTTGTTAACATGTTGAAATCAACTATTAACATAACTTGTAAATTATTGGCTCTTTTAAATTTATTATTATTTAGAGACACTATTCCCTTGTTGTGATTATTCCATTTTTCTTTTATTTTTAGTTTCTATGGTCTTGTTAAATGCTTTTTAAACAATTAATTTTATTCTGTTTTGACTTTTGAGATTTTAGAGTATGAAGTTAGAGAAAAACTATCATTAAGCACATGGATGGAAGGTGGACTAGATTAGATAATGTTACAGTACATGAACATTGACGGAATTCGAACTATTGGTAGTATTTTTTGATTTGTATAAAACATAAATAGATATATATGTGTCATTGGATATACTCTTGCACCTTATATAAAGACGTATTAGATTTGTATTTATAATATTTTCAATCATTATAAGAAAAATTGAATTTTTCGAAGGACAAAATTCGTCGATAAAGTCTATATTTTTTAAAATTTAAATTATTATTCGATTAAGAGAGATACCAAATGCATAAGAAAAATACAAAATCTACTTTATCATTTCAATCATTTAAAGAAGGGTCATACAACATAAATAGATGTATGACATTGGATATACTCTTGCACCTTATATAAAGACGTATTTGTAATATTTTGAATCACTAAAAGAAAAATTGAATTTTTCGATGGACAAATTTCGTCGATAAAGCGTACATTTTTTAAAATTTAAATTATTATTTGATTAAGAGAGATACCAAAAGCATAAGAATACTAAAAGTATAAAAAAATTGCAAAAACTACTTTATCATTTCAAGTCATTCAAAGAGGGGTCATACAACATTGTGTGTCATTGGATATACTCTTGCACCTTATATAAAGACGTATTTGATTTGTATTTGTAATATTTTCAATCATTATAAGAAAAATTGAATTTTTCGACGGACAAAATCCATCAATAAAGTGTACATTTTTTAAAATTTAAATTATTATTCAATTAAGAGAGATACCAAATGCATAAGAAAAATGCAAAATCTAATTTATCATTTCAAGTCATTTAAAGAGGGACTATACAACATTAATTATGTCATTGGATATACTCATGCACCTTATATAAAGACGTATTTGATTTGTATTTGTAATATTTTGAATCATTAGAAGCAAAATTGAATTTTTCGATGGATAAAATTCGTCGACAAAGCGTACATTTTTTAAAATTTAAATTATTATTTGATTAAGAGAGATACCAAAAGCATAAGAATACCAAAAGTATAAGAAAATTGTAAAATCTACTTTATCATTTTAAGTCATTCAAAGAGGGGTCATACAACATAAATAGATGTGTGTCATTGGATATACTCTTGCACCTTATATAAAGACGTATTTAATTTGTATTTGTAATATTTTAAATCACTACAACAAAAATTGAATTTTTCGATGGACAAAATCAATCGATAAAGCACTCGTACATTTTTTGAAATTTAAATTATTATTCGAGAATTATCACTTGTAAGATTTGATACTCCAACCAATAGACTACTAAGATTTTCCGATATTAATTTACAAATAAATTATATTTATATACAAATAAATGTATATCGGTGTAAATATATAAATATAAAATATATAAATACAAATATTTTTATATATTTTTATATATTTATTTTATTTTAATTTTATTTGAATTTATTCTTTTTATCTTTTTTTCTGCTATTATTTAATTAAAATTCTTATATTAAAATAATTTTTTCAATATTAAAAATACCTAAATATTTATTTTTAAATTATTTTAAAAAATTATTTAAGTTAACAAATTATTATAAATTAATCTAATTATGATTAAATTAAATTATTAAATTAAAAAAGTATTTAATTTTTAAATTAGGTGAATAATTAATTTATTAGAATATATTTAAAATTAAGTAATTATTATATAAATTTAAATATTTATTTTTTTAATTTAATGTTGATTTTTAAAAATATATTTTAAATCCAGTCTGCAATGTTCGTTGGTAACTAATTATTAATTTACAGACGGATATATTCGATCGATAATTAATTGTATTGTTAATTTACAGACGGATATATCCATCGGTAATTGATTGTTCATTTTACCGATGAATTTACCAACGGATATATCTATCGGTTATTAATTTTTTATTCTATGATGAATTTACTTGACGGATATATCCGTCGGTAATTAATTGTTCATTGGTTTACTTATGGATATATTCAGTCGATAATAATTGTTCATTTACCGATATATATATTCGTCGGTAAGACCAAATTCTACCACTATTTTAAATCTACTAGTAATTAATGATTTTCTTGTAGTGAATTATTATATTTAAAATATAATTATGATAAAAAAACTCAGGAAATAAGTTTTGCCTGAGTTAATATAAGACTAATTTTTGAATTTTATTTTCTAAAATTATATTTTATATTAATCGGAATTTATTTTTGAATTATATTTTTGTTAAAAATATTATGAATTTAATTTATAGATTCTATTCTTTTAAAATGAATTCCAGATTCAACCATTATGAACTCATTTCTAAAGTCAATAATTTGGAACTTGTGGTTTGTGTTTACTAGAATCAATTTTTTTTGAAACTTTTCGGATTGATTTTTCCAGAAGTTTTGAGAAGCAGTCCAAAATCATTTTTTCAAATATTTCTAAAATGGTGATTTCAAAATGTTTCCAGAAAGGTAATTTGAAACAACCTTTTACGAAGATGTAAAAGAAATAGAGAGATCATGAAAGGCCCCATAGGCCCTGATAGTCATTCAACTTCATGGGCTGGTGGACCAACAAATTTGGAATACCCAACCTCAACATTGGGCGGGCTTATATGTGGTATTGGGAAGTAAATTTAGTACGATCAGTTATGAATGATGTATGTAATGTGTGTCGTTTGGATAGTGTGTTTGCTTGACCTGAATGTTAAAGTAGATATATTAGTTAGTTAACAAAAAAAATGCCTTAAAAATCTGAATTAATATTTATCTATATTTCTTTCCTAGAAATGTGAGAATACATAAAAATAATGAAAATATAATAACGAGACTTTTTTTTTGGATGTTCAATTTTTTTTTAATTCTCTTATGTAAATTTAGTGTGCCTATCTCTTTTTCCTAGTCTATATATAAAGCATTAACTGCCAGAAAAAAAAAAAAAAAAAAAAACAAATCTGCTTAATATGAAATTCGTATTTAGGTGACATTCATGCATTCATAGTCAACCTTAAATTTGAAAATATTGCCGTAGTTTTCTCTTCACCATTTACAAACAAGAGGATCAGCATCATTCTGAGCCGTAAAAGGTTACTTGCAAGCACAACCTTTGATTCCATGCATATATATATGAAGCAAATTAAGCAAATATATCCTTGAACTTCATAATTGAATTTAGCTGCTTCAAAAGCTTAAGAAAAAATTACTTACAACCATGATGGTATCAAAGAAAGCAATAGCTGCCATGCTGATATGCTTGGTGACTACTCTGGCCTGTGTTGAAAGGGCTGAAACTCTGTCTGATTGTGCCAAACAATGCATGCCTGTGTGTTTGAAAGAGAATGGTGCTACCATTGCTGTTTGTGGTCCAGCTTGTGAAAAGTACTGCGACCAAATTTCTGGGAATGGCTTATAAAATGCAGACTTAAACGAAAGAGTTTAAGATTGTTCATTAAAGCTTTAAATTAAAAAATAAGAATGCTTTTTCATCACACATCATTTCTGCTAATTAAGCCTTTGCATGGTGTGAACTTTATCCTTTTGTTCATCTACCATTTTTCATGAACATAACTCTCAAGCTGATGCAACCACTGCACATTGTTCTGCCCAGGTTCTGGTTTTTATTCAATTAGACAATTTATCAAATTTGTTGCTTTCTAAAGGGTGTCGTTGGGTCATGGTTTGTACTCTAGCATTTTTTAGGGTGGAAATCTCTGGTTAGGGTTTGTCTAGAAATTTTGAGAGATCTTAGATATACAAGGTTGTATTTCATAAATTCTTAGTTCAATAAATTTATCATTCTTTTCTATTTTTAACTATAAAGATAGTAATTATAACTTAATAATAAAGAATTTCAATATTTTATTTAATACTATTCATTCCCATCACTTTTTTTTGACAGAGTTGAATCATAATTGAATCTATAAAAGTTTGTTTTGAAGAAATTATGGTGAAAATAATTATATTGTAGTAATATTTAAAACAATAATTAATGTAACTCAATATATATATATATATATATATATATATATATATATATATATGCGCGCGCGTGTGGGGTTCAATACTTTCAAACATAATAGATAATACTTTCATTATTTTCCAAATTAAAATTATATTTTCAATTCTAATGAACTAACTATATTTTTTAATTTAAGACAAAAATCATAATTAAGCTCATTAATATAATATTATTATGATGGTGATATTATATATAAATTATTTATATTTTTTATTTTACTTTACATGATGGTGCCCCACAAAATAAAAGATCCCATAAATATATAAAGAGTATGTTCAGCAAAACGTTTGAATAGTTTCTAACCTTTTCTTACTAGCAGAAAATTTTGTTGAATTTTATTATCAATGTTTGGTATAGCTTATTCTGTTTTGTTGTGAAACATTATTTTAGGTAATGTTGAAATCATCTTTTACTCTTTTTTTTTCTTCTTTTTTAAACATGTATTATTTTTTTAACATTTTTCCTGCAAACTATTTAATTTTTAAGATCATAACTAGGCATGGCAACGGGGCGGAGCGGGGGCGGGTTTTGCCTCCCCGACCCCCGCCCCCGATATTTTTAATCGTCCCCGTCCCCGCCCCCGATCCCCGCCGGGGTTAAAATTTAAGTCCCCATCCCCGTCCCCGTTGGGTTTCGGGTTTCCCCGCCCTGCCCCGTCCCCGTTCTATGGTTAAAAAAATATAATTAGTTAATTAACATAAGATATGATATATGATAAATAAGAATAGTAAACCGAGAAAACATGATATAACAAAAACCTAATAAAACCAAATTAGAAATAAAATGATACATTGATGTACATATTTAGAAAAAGATAAATAAACAAAATATTACCTTATGCGTTCGATAAACTGGTTGATAATACTGGAGAAGTTGATCAGAGAACTCAAACTAGTTAAAGAGATAGGAGAAGCCAAATGTGAGTTGAACTAAGACTAGTTGTGAAGAGATTCAAAAAGGCAAAGAAATTCAGAATAAATGGAAGTAAAGTGAAGGAAAGGAACACACTACGTAATGAGAAGATAAAGGGTATTATAAGAAAACAAAAAGGGTAATGTGAAAAGACTAAGAGTAATAAATAATGTGAAAAAATTAAGGGTAATGTGAAAAGACTAAGGGTAATGTGAAAAGACAGAGAGTTATATATCAGGATTTAAATTTAAATATAATTAACATTAAAAAAAAGAAAAGAAGACAAACAGACAAATAGTTAATATTTTAGAATTTAGGTTTAAATATAAAGTCGGGACGGGGACGGGGACGGGGCGAGGTGGGGATTGCATTACCCATCCCCGCTCCCGAACCCGATTTCTTAAAGCGGAGAAAACCCGAATCCGAACCCAAACCTGGTCAACTCGATTTTTCCCCGTTAACTTCGGTGCGGGGACAGGTTTAATTGTGATCCTAATCATAACGTTGAAAACACTTATTACCCAACTTTTAAAATTTTAAAAAATTATATAAAAGTTACCTCTCTAATGAGAAATCTTACAGCATTTACATGAGATATTTTTCACTCTTCTTGTATTAAATGATGATATGAAACATTACTGTATAAATAAGTCACTCAGCGTTGCGCTTTTGAAAACTTAGTCTAATTCATTCCTAAATTTTTTTATAAGTCGCTTTTATTTCATTTCTTAGTATTCAATTAAATACTTTTGATTAAATTAAATAATTAGTTATATATATATTTTTTTTCTTAGAGAAATAACGAGGATGGTAGTTAGAGAGATGATTATTTTTAATGTGTAAATATTTTTAAAATTGACTTATATATTATTTTAAAAATAATAAAATTATTAACTCAATATTTGTATAAGATAAAGATATTATAATATTACAAGTGAGATTTTTCAAACATATTTATATTATTTTTACAAAACTTTTGAAAATAAATAACAGGACGAGAACTTTATTCACATAGTAAAAAAAATACCTAGGTTAAAACAAAATAACAAGAAACAAAATAAAAAAATTTACAAAAACCATTAAAAAACTAATAAAACAATAGAAACTAAAAAAGAGATTAAGGAGTTTAAATTGTTACTGCAAAAACATTAGTGTTAGTAATTCTGAATACCAATAATTTTATAAACAAATTTATTGATTTGCAATAATAGAGATGAAATTGTGAAAGGGATATGGATTGTTAAGTGTGGCAACGTAGATACCCATTGTTTATTAATAATGCCAAAATGAAAATGGAACCAAAAAAGAGTAAACAAATTAGTGAATGACAACTTTAAAGACCGTCTGTATGTTCCTAGATTAGGACCTTTAAATGGTCTATATCCACACACATATATAATTATAACAACAATATTAGATTATAACCTACCCACCACAATAATTCATTGCCATAAATTCTAGATCAAGTCATATTCCATACTCCTGTTTTATTAGGACCTGGGAATTATAAAAAACCATAAAAAAATCTATTAAGTTCAAAGACTTCGTTTGATCTCATATGTATGTATATATATATATATATATATATATATATATATATATATATATATATATATATATACTTAAACTCTATTAATCAATTTTGGATTATATCTGCAAAATTAACCTTACTAAAATGAATATATCGAATTTTTTAATATTATGGTAATAATATTTTCATTTTGATCACAAATAACATGGAACACTAAGAAAATTACAAATATTTAGAGGGAGAAATTCAATAGAAATAGCAGTATGTTTATGATGAGTTCTTGGTAAAGCAAATCCTTATGAACAAGGACCTATGACAGAGCTTGAAGGGAACATGAGAAAGGGGGGATCCCAGGCATAGGAGAAGTTAACAGAGTCGAAACCCTTCATGGGATTTCCACTGATAAGGAGGCAGCCATCACCTTCCATGGAAAGAATTGCTGGGTCAATACTTTCTGAGCTCTGAAACCCTTTGCATGATAACTTTATCTGACTCTGTTGGCAAAAGCAATTGTTGATCACTGTCACGTTCCACTCTGGTTGGCCCTGTACTTCTCTCCCACTTCTTGTGGTGCCTATGTTGATGTTGTTCAAGGAGCAGTCACAAGAACCTGCAAAGTTGTGCAGCAATTAGGCAGAAAATGGAAAACCATGGTGAAATTGGAAACAAGTTTGATGGAAAAAAGTGAAAATTTTGAACAAGTAATGGAGCATACCTTGGATGACAAGGGTGAGGAAGAGGATGAAAGTGAGGTACTTGAAGGTGGTTGTTGTTGTTGTTCTTGCCATGTCTTTGGTGTTTGACTCTTTATGGCTTTGGTTTTGTGATTAAATACCAAATAGCTCCCTGCGTTTCAACGACATAAAGCAAACCAAATGGGTTGGGCCTGATTGCTGAAAGCTATTAGAGTAGTTTATTTTAATTTAAAAATTATTATTTTTTATATTATGCACTCTACTATTCTTCTTAGGTTTTATTTGAAAATATTCTTCAATCTCGTGACGTTAAGTGTTCGATTCAACGGTTAATACCAAATAAAGGAATGACTTTAACTACAAAACTAGACAATCATCGAAGGGAAGTTGTTAAACTATAAAATAACTTACCATATGATGAATGAATGGAAAACATAAATTAGAAAACAAGTTGAGGAATCATAACAAAGATAATAAATTTTCTAATAAAACTAAAGCTAAAAAATTATGGTATGATACTATCCTCTTCAAATATTCAAAGTCAAATTCTAGAAAAGGTTTACATAGAGAATCAAATAATAAACTAACCCCAAATAATTATGAATTATAACTCATGTTGTTGAAAAATAGATTAACAAGCGCATAATTTATTTTATATTATTTATATATTTTTAAAAATATATTTAATTATATAATTTTTTTAAAATTTTAATTATTAATTAACATTTTTATGGGATAAATTACAAAATTATCATATTTATATATGAAAAGTTTAAATTTAATTTATTTATATTTATAAGTAAAATTAAAATATATTTATATATTCTAATAATATAAAAGTACCATATTTTAAACGGATGAGTGATATATATATATATATATATATATATATATATATATATATATATAACATAAAAAATGTTAAAATATTAAAAAATAATTTCTGAATTATGATTAAAGACCAACAGTTTTAAAAATATGTTTTACATCACGTGGCGTACGTAATCTTACAAATTAATAAAAAAAACTATTAAAATCAAATAATCTTTCAAAGCGGTGAAATAAGTCCTTTGAATAAAAAATATCATTAGTATATTTCCGTAAAAAAATTTATTTATATAGAAAAAACTTTTTTTTATATTTTATAATCTAATAATTAAGATACCTTATTATTTTAAATTATTAAATAATAATATTTATTTAATTTTTATTTTAAATATATAATATTTTTATTTTAATTATTTAAACTTAAAAGTTCAAAATTTTAAATTATATAGAATTCTGTTCACTGACACAATAGAAGGCGTAAGAAAGTTCCGTGATTTTTCGAATATCTAGTTCAGTATCTCTCCTATTAAATGACATGACGGGTCTATTAAAATTAGGTCATTAGGTACTCTTTATTTTATTTTTATTTTTTTTCATGCATGAATCCTAAAACATTTTTTTTAATATTATATTTCATTTTTTAAAATATCGATGTTACTTTATAAATATTATTATTATTTTCACTATTTATATATATATATATATAATTTTTATAAAAAAAATTAAATAATTATCTAATTTTTTTCTCCTTACTTTCTTTTATGTTTTTATATTTTTCATAAAGCCTGCTAATTTATGAAACCACGAATAACATGTATGGAGGAGTTCATTATTTGTTAGGTACTGACTTTAATAAAGTTTGAATCTTATGGAAGGAAACAAATCGAAAAATCAAAACTTAACCACAAAGCAACCTTTTTGGTGTTGCCTTTCTTCAATTGCTTTAGTTGCATCATCACTTACATTTGCTTCTCGTTATTTTTTCTTTATTAATTTATGCGTATATACCGAACTCTTAGTTTTCTTTTCATTTATAATCAAATAAATGCTATCATTTTAAGACAATATAAAAGAGGAGTATTTAATTTAGGAAAAGAAATTTAGAAGAAAGTAACAAATATTTTTAGAAATTGATCTATTATATATCCTATAT
The DNA here is from genome assembly GCA_963425845.1 of Sphenostylis stenocarpa. Lineage (NCBI taxonomy): Eukaryota > Viridiplantae > Streptophyta > Magnoliopsida > Fabales > Fabaceae > Sphenostylis > Sphenostylis stenocarpa. Next base: position 3,819,178 of record OY731404.1, on the reverse strand, counting down.
GAAATATTTTATTTTTATTTTTAACTTTAGATTTCATATTCTGAGATACTATTGCTTAGGTTTTATTAATTTGATAATAATAATAATAATAATAATAATAATTTAATTGAGGAAATTTTTACAAGTTTTTCAACTAATTTTGAAAAAAATATATTTTTTGTTAAAAGAAACCTACTTTTATTTATTCAATCCAATCAAATTGTAATGAAACAATAAGAAAAGAGGATGATAATTGTACAATGTTAAAAAAATTATATATTCATACAAAACTATAATATACTCATTGTTGTTATACAATCAAATAATTTATGTCAATTTATTTTAAAATAAAAAATTTCGATCCATAATAAATCACAAATTTATGTCAAATATTTAATATATTAACGTTTAATTAGGAAACTTGATATGTTTGGTCACTTAAGTTGTGAGAAATAATGAGTTGTTAATTAATTTGAAATTCTTAAAGATTTATTTTCTTTAATACGATGTTGCATCGTCTACCAGAAAAATATCGACTTTTTTATTTTTATTTTTTAAATTAATCTCTTTGCTTAAAATAAAAAGACACTTATTAAAATATATAAGCTTTCAACATAAATTGTAGTATATACGTTCTCAATTAATTACATTTTTATGTATTTTTAGATAATAAATGATATAAAATAGTGTTATAGAAAATAAAAATATAATATAATTAAACAAATGAATTAACATTTAACTATACATTAAAAAGTAAGATGAAATTATTTTAAATAAATTGATTGCATATTACAAAATTGTGACTTTATATTGTTATGATTTAAGAGTTTATATTTGAAAAGTTGAATGAATATTATGAAAATTAACGAATTATATATTAAAAATACTCAGATATAAAATTTGTGAATAAGAATTAAAGACAACCTGATATATAGCAATGAAACTTTTTATTCTAATTAAGCTAAATCCATGTTGTTAGAGTGAGTAGAGACCGACCTACAACGAACATAGGCTTGGTGAGGTTGCTGTAACAGAAGACAACGTCTTTGTTAGATGTAAAACTTGAGGCTTGATGAGGTTGCTGTAACGAGTTTGAACATCACGGGACCTGTCCCACAGTACAACCCCTCCATAAGAGGAAGCTTGGTGCATGTAGGGAAGCACATCTCTGACAAGAATCTGGGGTGGTATATAACCACCATTTGGAGCTGCGTCAGGTGCTGCAGCTAGTCCCAAGAACAGCCAAGTATCAGCTGAAACATAGAAGTTCCAAGCATTCCAAGAGTCAAGAAGCCACGAAGAATCGCCTGAAGAATAATACTGACATGTAGGGTTATTGTAGAAATGAACAAAAATGTAGTCGAAGTTCCCAGTTTTGATAGCTTTGTCTAGGTAAGGGTCTGGAATAAAACACTGTGGGGATGCAGACAAGTGAAAGAAATTGTGGTTGCTGGTGTTTCCTCTTTCTCTGATGATGTATAATTCCTGGACAAGGTGTTCCCAGTGAAGGAATGAACCACTGGTTTGAATGTGGAAATGAATGCCATTTAAGGTCACACTTCCTAGTGGACCAGATTGGCCACTGAGGAAGTTTCCATAGAGGTAATTGGAGATCACTTTTGCATCCCCTGATGAGCAAAGGGAGTAGGAACCACTTGGGCCACCGAGGGCAAGAAACACTCTGACACCTTTTTTCTGACAGCTTTGTATTTGGGTGCCTAATCTGGTGCATGGAACACTGGTGTGATCACCACAGTGGGCATCCAAGTCCAGAGATGGGGTTCTGCCACAACCAAAGGTGTTGAGGAAGCCTAGGAGGAGAATCTCATAGTTTCCAGATTCACATGTTGAAGACAAGGTACCATCGCCTTTGTCCTGGCCCCAGTATACGGCAATTTTACCTGTTTTGGCCATGGCCAATGTCAAGAGGGTGAAGGTGAAGGTCACTGCTATTAAGGAACCCATTTGTGTTTCACTTCGGTGACTCAACACAGATACAATTAACCAACTTACTTATAATCATAAACTTTGAACTGATGTTTCGAAATTTATTATATTGTAATAGATATTATACTGAGGGAACGTGTTTCAGTTCCTGATCATAGGATCAATGTAATATCAGATCTACACGTATCACTAGCTGTTATATACCACTGGATTTTTATTTTTATTTTTTACATTTTTTCCCTAATCATAATTGTACAAAGCGTTTTAACTTGATATAACCAGGGATGAAGAATTCGAATATATAGAGTCTTACAATATCAAATTTATTACTATATTATATATGTTCATGTGATAGACACAGTGAAATTAGTCTCTAAAAAAATTCAAATAAATCTCTAAATATAATTATTTATTATTACGTTAGTTCTTAAATATATGTAAAAATCATCATTTAAATGTGCATTCTGAAAACTCTAGACGGTGTGTGATGCTTGCTTTGTAGTAAGTGATGTCCTTGGCAGAGGATATATACGTTTGTAGGTATAATCCTATTTTATTTTAAGTGGATTTAGACATATATTTTTTTAAGTATTTTTATAAATATTTACTTTTTAACAATAGATATTATAAATTTTATATGATTTATTATTTACAATTAAATTTTAGTATAAATAATTTAAAGTCATATTAATATTAAAAACAATCAGGTATTGATTTTAAGATCTTATTATGCTATATTTCTCAATAATCTTTTTTATAAAGCTTAAATTTTAAATTCAGGACTATATAATTTTATCATGAATACAGGATGTGATTTTTAATTTGGTCATGATTTGTTTTAGCGGTTTAGCGGTGGCTGAGGCGTGCATGCTGCTTTAATGGTTGCTGTGCAGATTTTATTTGCATTGTACTTTAAAAACTTTATTCGAATAAATGAAAATTTGAATTGTATATATGAAGATTCAAATTATAGTAGCAGTATAATATGTTGTATCTTACTGGTAGGCAAGGATCACGTGATGCAGTAATTGTGGCAAAGTGGTATTAATAGTTGAAATCAGATGTATATAAATTGAATTTAATATAAATTTAAACATTATATAAATTTGATTTTGGGAAATTATACTTGATTTTTTGTAAAAGAATTGTAAGTGATTAATTTTTATTTTATTTAATAATAATAACTAAATTAATTTATTTAAAAATATATAATAATCTATTGATGGAAGACACAAAAAAGTTACACAATTGAGAATTTTCAATATAATGAAAAGGGAGGTCCTGGTTAGTCTTTCTTCTTCATTTTTAAATAAATACCATAACAAAAAGAGAAAAAGAAAAAAATATAAATAATAATGGGACCAAACAAACCAAAACTCTTTAACATGTTGTTTATTTACATTATAACCACACATTTTTAAAATTAATTAAGAGATTATAAACAACAGAAAAAATACTTTGTACTCAGAATCGATTTTTAATTAAATACCATTTATTATAACTATTATTTACACGTTATTATAAACATTTTCCTATTATTAGTTTCCTTTTCCATTCAGTGTCTCGTTATAAAAAAATTTGAAAAAAAATTATTTTATTAAAAGCATAAAGAAAACGAGTGTGTTTTAAAAACTAATAGGGTGTGATTATTTTTGTATTAAAATGTAAGAGAAATTGGTGTATATGTTAAAATAAAAAGGAGTGTGTTCCATTTAGATATTATAAAGAAAAAGAAGATCATAGAGTTGATGAAAGAAAAAGGAAAATAGCAGGAATGGATTTCATTATGACCTAAAGAGCAAAAATGGTGATCAACAAGTTGTCTTAGAGGTAGAAGGCAAGAAGACAAAAGGAGGATCCCAAGCATAGGAGAAACGAACAGAGGCGAAACCCTTCAAGGGATTGCCATTGATGAGGAGGCAGATACCACCACTTTCAATTTTAAGAATTGAGGGGTCAACACTCTCTACAGTCTGAAACCCTTGGCATTTTAACCTAATCTGGCTTTGTGCACAAGAACAGTTGTTTGTCACAACTACATTCCACTCTGTAATCCCCTTTAGATCTCTCCCACTCTTTGTTGTCCCAATGTTGATGTTGTTCAAGTTACAATAACCAGACCCTGAAATATCATCAAGCTTTTGTTAGGAAGAGAAAGAAAAATGGTGAAATTTTGAACAAACAGAATATATATACCTTTGATGACTAGGGTGAGGAAGATGATGGAAACAAGGTACTTGAATGTTGTTGCCATTGATCTCCTTCAGTCACTTCTGTTGACTATGAAATTCTTAGCACTTTGTTTTTCTTTTATATATGGATCTTTGAGTTTTAGTCAATGTAACATCTTTGGTACCATTAATTGGTCAATATTATGTATCATACTTTATAAGTTAAGTTTATCTCCAAATTCATTTTAGTCAATGTGATACCTAGTTAGTACCTTGTGTGGGGCTTTACATTATTTTCTGAAAATATATAATCATTTTGAGAAATAATAAGTAAATATTTCTTAATATATATTTTTGGATTAATTTATAAATTCAGAGGAGAAAATCCCATTTTGCATTCTTCACTATTCTTTATTCTCACTTTACAATATCTAGATTTCTTAGTGATTCATAAAGTTGTTTTTTTCTTTTTATTTCTATGTGCACTAAATTTCTAATTTGTTGAAGTAAATAATTTTAATCATTAATAACTCTAACCTATAATTGTTAGAGTAATTACTAAAACATTAGTGATTGCTAATATGAAAAATGAACCTCTAGTCATCCTATGTTTGCCAGTTACTCTTTGACCGAAATCATAATCGAATGAAAAAATATAAAAACAAATGGCCAATAAATTAAAAATTGAAAATTAGATATTTTAATCTATTTTTTCAAAATCACTAATTTTATTTAGATTTTGAACTTTATTCTGTTTAACAAAAGTGATAAAAATTAGGGGTTAATCCAAAAAATTCAAAAATTTGATCAGAATAAAAAAAATTATAATTAAAATCAAATTAGATATATTTTAATTAGATCCATTTAAGTTATAACAATTTAAGTTATAACATAATATATATATATATATATATATATATATATATATATATTATCCATTTATTTGATAAAGAATTTACTTGTTCTAATAGTAAATATTAAATTAAATCTCTAACAATCACTTATTTTAATATTTAATGATTAAGACTAATAATTATTTTAGATTTATGAATTATTAAAAAGAATGAATAATAATAATAAATAATGAGTTTTGAACTCTTAAAAAAAATAATAATGATAATAAATAATAAGTTTTGAACTCTTATTTTTAGATTAAATAATTTATTTTCTTATAATTTATATACATTAAATTATTATATCTTAAATAAAAGTTAATTTTATTAATATAATTTAATTTTATTTTTTTATAATTTTTAATTTAAGTATTTAGATAATGTTATCATCAAATTTTTTATACTTGGTTGATACCACTGATTTTGACCGTTTTAATAAAAATCAAATTTTAATTGAATTTTTTTAATCCATTTTTTTCTAAAATAATTAATTTTATTTAGATTTTGGATTAAAATTAATAATGAAATAAAAAATACCTTAATAGAAATAAAAAATACTTTAATAAATTAAGAGAGAAAAATATATATATAAATTATTCTCATACCATAATATAATCCTAGTTAAAAATTAAGAAGTAGAAGAGAATTGAAGTCTCAATCCCTTAATGGTACTAATATTTTGTTTAATATAAATAATATTATAGCCTTATGTTCTTTATAATTATAGTTAGATTCATTATTACTTTGATATATTATTATTTTTTAAAATTCTATTTTATCATAATTTTATTTTTAAAAGATGTTTTAAAGTATATAAATAATGTATAATTGATGAGTGTATAATGTGGTGAACATATTTTATTAAGTTTAGTTTATCAGAGCATTGCAATAATAATGTGAAAGTGTTATGTTTAAGTTCAGATAAAAAATTATTATTTTATTTATAATAAATTTATGTTTATTAAAAATATAATATCAATTTGGATTGTAATTTTTTAAGAAAATATTTATAATTATTTTTAAAATTGTTTAACAATTTTATAATAATAAAACCCGTAAAATCAATCAAAATTAAACTGCAAATTGGTTTGGTTGATTTAAATCTTATCTTAAATTTAAATTAAATCAAATAAAATTATATTTAAATAATTATTTAATTAAAAATTGAACTAAATCGAGCAATATCAAACAATAACACCCCTAATGGCAACTAATTGACTCTGGGTAGGTTGCTTCTGCAGGAACGTGGTGTGCGGTTGGATTCTGTTTTATGTCCTATGTGTGACTTATTTGTTGAAGATCCGATGCATCTTGTTGTTTTCTATCCGGTGACATATAGTACGTAGATGGATATTTTTTGCTGGCTTGGTGTTAATTTTGTTATGCCTTCTTCTTTGGTGTCCTTTTTTCTTGTTTGGTGTAGTCAATGGAAGAGTAAAAAGCGATCTTAGTACTTTGTTATTATTTGGGTTGCAGTTATCCGGTCTATTTGGTTGCATCGGAACTATGTGGTCTTTAAACAAGGCGTTGTGGATCAGTTGAAATTGCTTGATTCTATTCATCTATATTCTTATAAGTGGATCTCTTCGGCTGATATGAGAATGTTTTGTAACCTTGTAGATCGACACAATAATTCTTAGATATGTTTTGTTTAGTATATTTTTTAATAATTTTTCTCTATTTTGTATTGTACTATATTTTTGGGATCTGAATACCCCTTATATTAAGTTTAATTAATTGATGTTATTTGCTTATAAAAAAAGATTAACCCCTGGGTATCGTGTGTGGGAGAGAAAAGAAAACCATTTAAACCATTGATCTAAAATAACTATATTATTTTGAATGATGTTACTACTACTTATTTGGCACATATTTTAAGAAAATAAAATGAAACTTTTCAAATACATACATGAAAATATTTAAAAGGAAAAAATATTAAATAAAAATGACAATAATATAAAAAATTAATTATAATATTATATTTATTTAAATAAAATAGTAATTACATAAAAAAAACATTAATTGCATCAAAATAAATATATTAATGCATTTGCTAAATTTATTGATCTAAATTATTAATTGAATTTGTAATTATTTTTTCTAAATAATCAATTATTATATGCACTTTAGGAATAAATTAAAGACATCGTAATACCTTTACAGACATCCTTGTTGGTTCATTGTGCATCTAGACATATGCAACATTAATTTTGGTGTAAATCAAGAAATTACTCAATTATCTTTTTGATATATATATATATATATATATATATATATATATATATATATATATATATATATATATTCTTTCATCTTTCTTGTAATACAGACTTAATACAGTGAACTTATCATACATACAAATTTGCATTCATGTCAATTACTTCATACATGGAAACACACTTCAAAACAGTGAACTTGGTGCATTTTTCATCAATTACCTTCCAAAGATGAAAAGAACAAACACCTCTTCATATGTTTAAATTAAACATCACACAATGTTGTAACTTAGCTAGTTTTAATTTGTTTTCTTCATCATCACTCACCAATGGCTTCCTTTCTCCCATGCACAGACCTAGGTACAAATGTCACTGTTAACAGAGAAGAGTTTTTTAACTTCCACAACATTGATCGTCAACTCTTCACCCGTTTGGTGGTGGTACTAGGTCGTGACACTAGCCAATCCACACATGTCATGGCCTTCTTCTTGTGGCTTGAAAAACAGTCCAAGAATATGTTTCTGGTGAAGAACTTGCTCCTATGGTCTGATCCCATGATTAATAGTCTTGCAGATGAGGCTACCTTGGTTTTGAAGTGCATTGAGAGTTCCCAATTCCCTTATGATGATTCCACTGTAAACAATGAGAGCTTGCCTTTGATGAGAAGCATATTGCATGACTCTATATCCTTCAAATACTTTTATCATAACCGTGTGGTTATCATTGGATCAGTCACCAAGTTACTTAACAATGTTTGTGTAAGAGCTTTTGCAGACATAGTGAAAGAAGTGCAGTATATGAAGGATATGAGAGAACAGAACTTGCAATTTGAAAATATGTTCGGAACTAATCATTATGTGAAACAAGTTGTGCATCATAGCCCAGTACCTGCCATTACTATTGTATCCCAACATGCTTCTGCATTACCGCCACCACCACCCCAATGGAGTGAAGGAAGTTCCACTTCTTGGGAGACCAATAGCAGTGCCTACCTTCCTCTAGAAACTTATGATGTTTCAAACCAAAATGAGTTTAACCATATTTTCAACGAGCTGATAGCAACTACGAATCAAACTAGTATTACTACTGGACTCAATGATGAGAAAATGGAGGTGCCAATTGATGATAGGATCATCTTTATGACATTCTCTAAGGGCTACCCTATTTCAGAGGCTGAACTTCTAGGTTTCTTCTCAAGGTACAACTTTTTTTAATTTACTGTAAAATAATATATCTGTTTGGTTAGATTAATTGAAAAACATAGAACTCATGAACTCATGTCTTATCTTTGCCTGCTGTATTGATTGGTTTAATTAGCAGAAAAAGATTCATGTGATTTTATTAAGGGTTTGGAAAAAAAAATAACTTTTTTTTTCTTAAACCTAGTTTATGCACATTTTAATTTATGAAATTTTCTAGTATTAATTTATTTTAAAAAATGATTTTTAATTTATATATAAATTAATATAATTTTTTAGGGAAATTTATTTTATTTTTCTTTCATCTATATTTTTAGTGAAAATTGTGGAAAGAGACCCTAAATAAAAACATGGACTATAAAGTCTCTCGTATTAGTTTACACATTTTCACTTATATAAATTATAAAGAATATTTTTTTATTCGAGACAAAAAAGTTATTCAAATATACTCTAATTCCGTACCATGATCCTTTAAATACAGATTTTTTTTTTTTTGTTTACAGTTTTTTTATTTATTTAGCTTCTTATTGTTTAATTAAATGCTAACATGTTATTCTTTAAAGAAAAAGTTTATGTCTGGTTTAGTATACATGTGGTTTGCAAAATGCTAGAAAAACATAACACAACACAAAAGAGTCGTACAATATTAATTTGATATAGGGTGATAATTTTCACATTCATTATAAAATTGATTTTGATATCATTTTATTTAAATTTTGATGATTTTCGTAATTTTTATTTCAAGTCTCGTTGTGGCCAAATATGCTCATTTTTTTCCGCAACAACTTATTATTGGGGGTTATTTGAATTAAATCTAAAAGTTTGAAATACCTCATCGAGTGATATTTTTTTTTAAAAGATTCACATCTTCATGTGAAATTTGTTCTTATTTTACCATGAATCTTGGTTATCTCATCTTTAATGAACATAAAGTTAGCCCTTTTGAATAAAATATATAGTGTAACTCATATTTTCAAAGTACAAGAAATAATGTTTGTCATACTCAACAACTATTATATGCAATAAACTTTGACTTCTTAGGTGAAATATGACATTAAATTGCCAAACAATATTACCCAATAAATTTCTGCTAACGTAAATATAACACAAATCTAATCTACCAGTGCAAACCTTTGTTTGCTTTCGGTAATATGTTTGGTTCCACTAATCATATTTATGTTATTATGTAACAACCATAAGGCTAAGAGGGCAACCATCCCTCAAAAGCTAGCTCAAGAGGTTGGAGAAGGCCTTCCTGGTAAGGAGACCTCCCCAATGTGGGACTTGTTACAATACCATCCCGTTCGAAAGCCAGCGTCTTCGATGGCTGTACTCCACGACACTTCACTCACCGGCACTTCACTCACTAGCACTTTACTTGGTCTTCTTACCGGTCAGAACCCTCCAGTGGTCAGAACCCTCCGTGGTAGCCCTTCTCGAGTTGGCTGACTCTCAATGAAAGCACCATTGAAACAACCATAAGACTAAGAGGGGAACCATCCCTCAAAAGCTAGCTCAAGAGGTTGGAGAACCTCCTACCTTATAAAGCCTCCCTCGTAAAGATACCTCCCCAAGAATTTCTTGAGTTAAAAACTATGTTGTGATAATTTTGTAAGCAATATTTATTTGATTATATTTCATTCCAAAATTCTGCAGACAAGTTGAAGTTCCTGTCTCTGGTTTTTCTTTAACTTCATTTGTATTGTATGAAACAGAAGGTATGGTGATATCATTGAAGCATTGTACATGCAAGACGTGGTTCCTCCAGAGCAACCATTGTATGCTCGTGTGGTGATTCGTGCTAGGGCAGTGCATATGGTTGATTATCTGCTTGAGAGCACAAATAAAGTGAAACTCTGCATCAATGGAAAACATGCTTGGGCTAGAAAATATCTTCGCAAAGGTAACAAATCACCAAAGGCAAAATCCCCAGTGACTTCTCGAGCACCTTCACCATCTTCTGCAAGACCATCTTACTCATCATCAATATCCTGATCAATGTCTTCAAGTGCTTCAATTATGAGAAGATGTGAAGGTTTTGTCCTCAATCTTGACATATATAGTGCTTTTAGTTTTTCAATATTAGACTGATAGGGGCTTGTGTTGAGCATATCAATAGTTTTTCTGAACTTTTAATTCATTGAATTTGATGTTTGGATGTCCTTGATTTCAACAATTAATGTAGCTTGCTTTATTGATTTTGTTTACTTATGATTTTAACCAGTTTTGGTGTTATATGCATGGTAACTGTGAATGAGATTACTGTTACTGGGTTACTGAGATGATATATTATATATGCACATATTAATTTAGAATAAAAATTTAGGAAAAATAAAATAATTTACGAAAATATTTTAACATTTTTTTTGTAAGGATAGTTGATAATAAATTGGGGTTGAGTGAAATTGATAGATGGACAAAAAATAAAATTTTAAGGGTTGTTAGAACATAGATAATGCCACGTGTTATATCCGTTCTTATTAATTTTGTGTAGTATTAATTTATTGGTTGAATTAACATTTTTCGCTAATATCTACTACTACTTTGTATTAACTAATAATAAGCTTTGAAGAAGAAAAATTTCGATGGAATAATGTCCAAATGATTTAGAAAAATATTTTAAATTTAAAATTATATTACATTTTGATGTATTTATTAGTTAAATATTGATTAAATTTATGTGGAGCTGCTTGAATGAAATTGTAAGTTATTATTTTAATTTGTTTATAATTATATTTAATTATTATGTGTGAAAAATTAAATATTCGATAATTATTTAAAATTTTTACTTTGTGGTAAGAGAAATGAATGTTTAGAAATAATTGAGCACAAATGAATGTTTAGAAATAATTGAGATGAGGAGATGATATTGTAATGGTAATATTAAGATTAATATTTATTTATGTTTGAAGTATTTTTTTTTTAATTTGAGTATATACTAATTTTATTCTTAAAATCCGTTTTAATGAATTATTTAAAAAACTCCTAAATAGTATCTATAAAATTAGAATAGACTAAGTATCTACAAAATTAGACTAAAATTCTAATTCGATAATGTGAATATTTCATTAAGAATGATATTATCATAATTATAATTATGTGTGAACTCTAATAATATACTTATAATATTTATATACTAGAATTTTAAAATAAATAATACTTAACATCAAAATATTAATCCAAAAATAAAATAATTTTAAATATATTAGTACATTATTATTATTATTATTATTATTATTATTATTATTATATAACAAATATCATACTTTATTTTTTTTTAAGAAGAATAATAGAATAATTAAATATAATATGAAAGGTGATTATAGGTATATTCTTGGATATAATATTTCTGGAAATGCAAAATTATAATATGAAGCAAATGGTCTTGTTAAATTGAATTAAAAAATATGTCATAACATTATAATTAGGGATTAACTATATTTTTCTTATACTTTGTCAAAATAATATTAATTCCTACATTTTAAAAATTTATAATTAGTTTTTAAATTTAAAAATATATAAAGTTAATTTTCTTATCAACTTTATAATAAAAAATGTTATTAAATATTAATTCAGATATAAAATAAAATAAAATCATATTACCGAAATTCTACAAACTCCACAAAATCAACGTATGATATACTAGTCTTGTAATGAAAACAACATATATTTGTTAATATATAAGAAAGTTTGTGTCCACTAAATCAAAGCTAATATATTTTTAATATAGAAAATGTTAGCATCTATGTTAGGTTATTTAATTTTTTACACATTATAAGTAATAATCTAAAAAGTTAAGTGTGGGGAATAAATTGACATATTATATGTCACATCCCTAATCAGTTCCTAACCATATATATCAAGTTTCCTCAATTAGAAAATATCCCCTTTACTTTAAAAGAAAAGATCCACTCTCATATATACCTAAATAGGAGTTTAAAAAATGCTATTCCAAATGCACATAGCTGAATTACCAATATGATATTCCAAACATTTCGTGCATTCAAATTGTTATTTACAAGAGATAGAATGTATTATAGTATAAGCATGTAATGCCATCAACTAGTACAGTATTCTAGTTAGCTCCCAAAGACATGCTGACCTTACACGCCACAGAAAAAACAAAAATGCTGCAATAGTTTCATGACATACCGTTAAACAATTTTAAAGAGAGATAGAAGAATTTCAACACCAATCAACGTAATAATGAGCAACTCATGGAAATCAGATTTCCTATTTTGATGAATTTCTTGTAGAAAACGGATGTTATGCTGCAATTAACAGGGAAAATCGTTAAAATACAAATCAATAAATAGAAAGGAAAAAAAAAAATTCTTGAAATTATTTTCCATAAGTTTCACCTCCACAAATTTCAATTTGAAATCAAGACTTGTAAATCTCTGGGTTAATTCAAATTCATCTTTCAGATATTCCCATATTTGAGCATATTTGGCATCTTTCCAAGCAATATCGGAGCTGCAAAAGACATTTAAATTTTACTATCAGGTACAACATCACACACAGCTATTGCTGTTAGCTTGGATGACAAACTTTTTAATTTACTTCAACAATTTATATTTGCAATAGTATATGAAAAGTAAAAATACAAAATATCAAATACGATTTATAAATAATGTGTGCTAACAGAATCTTTAAATCCCAGATGGAGGAGCAGCCAGCCCAAAAAAACACTATAGCAAGGTGATAACTTCTATTTTGAAATTTTTTATTTAGTTTATGTCATGTATAAAAATTACTTAAATAATGGACATTAACAGTAAAAAATAACCCCCAATATTAATACAATCACAACCTAAATTTCATTTTGAAAATTGAAATCCCAAAAGTAGGGAAGGAGCCTCTATGGCATTATAGCGCTATTTCAAAACATGAGTAATCTACCAAATACCATATTTAAAAGGTTCAACTGAGAACTCATTCAGAATATAACAAAATTTGCAATGAGATTAAAAAATGCTTCTATGTTGATAGACAAGTCCAACATTCACTACATACACCAGTATACACCACAAATAGTTGACATCAGGATGACGTAAAAAAAAATGACTGTTAGTCTCAAAAACACATGACGCACATTGGTACAGAAGCTGTGTGATCCTAGTTTTTATCATAAGAATACACAAGGCCACTTTTAAATAGAACCTTTGTTTTAACATTTAAAGTCCAGAGGTAAGGTGAGAGTGATGATGTTAATTGCTCTTAGATTTACAACGCAAGGTCACAAGATATTGCACTGTACCTTCTTTGTCCATAATAGAGATGAATGTGATAGGAATTGATTAACATAACTAAAAAGGATAAATCTTTATTCTCTATTAATATTGACAACCTTCCCTTTATTTTGTTATAACAGGATATTATCAAGATCTCATTTTTCCATCTAGAATATATATTTTTTAATAGGACTAGAATAACTTTTCCGAAGAAAAAAAAAAGTTTCATCCTATCTCAAGGTATTTTGCGTGATATTTTTAGAGCAGATTTTCCAAGAATCAGCATTCTGCTGTCTCCACAATGAAACTAAGTAATTCCTGATTAATCTATGATTCATTTTTATTTGAATTTCTAATCATTTAACTGATGATCATAGTCGTATCTGAGTGTGGGCTTGTGAAGAAAGATGCTTCAATAAACAACCTACTTAATCCACCTACTTTGGTAATTTAAAATAATTAAAAAAAAAAAAAAAAAAAAACTACATACAAGACACATGTTTTAGTGAGTCAACCTATCAATTCATAATGGGTAGAGATAAATTTTTTGGCTCACCAGAAAAAGTGAGTCAATTTAACTAAACTCATGGTGAGTCAACTCATATAACCGAGATAGTTGTGGAGTTATTATATTATATACTAGAGGAACATTGGTGAAACCACAATTTGTGTTACAAACAAGACCTTACTTATTATCATTAAAATGCAATTTAATCCTTACATATATGGACTAAATTGTAACTTATCATAACATAGAGGATTGAATTGCATTTTAATAATAACATGTACAGGCTTACTTGAAATGACAAATGATTATGAGAAATTGAAGTTACTTTCAAGGATTTTATTTTAATTTATTTAAATTTTTGAACTAAATTCAAACTTTTGTACACTTTAAATGACCAAATTCCCAATTCTACCAAAATTGATACATTACATATAAAACATAGAAGTAACAGAAAAGTCATCCCTCTGCTCAATGAATTGCCTTTCCTTTCCTCTATGAATTCAAGGTGTTGCATATGATTCTTGCTATTCACGATGAAATAGAGTTGAAATGGTGATAAGCGATGAAATAGAGTTGAAATGGTGATAAGCATTGTGATGCATTAGCACTACCACTTTTATAAAAAAATATTGTCCCTTGATGAGCAAAAAATGAAAAAAGTTCTCTTTATGCATCATCTCAAGAAAAAAAGAAATAGGGATCAAACATTATTCCTATATGTAGACAATAGAAAGTCATCCATATCAAAACCTATCCTAAATTCATTAATAGTTCACTTAAATATTCCATGTTCCAAGCTAGATGTTCTAGGCCTGAGGGAGAGTATTAGAAAGTCATTTTAATTGCAATCATCCTTAGCTCACCTAAACTAAGGTCTCTTTGGAGGCTGTCTTAATTGCAACCTTAAGGGTGGTGATTTAGTCCATCAACTATAGATATTGGTAATGTATAATATATGAGCTAGTTTGCTGAAATTTAAGCTAAAACCTAAATTCTAAAATGATATTATAACTTATCCTTGATCCGCTAGAAAAGGTTGCCCGCCATATTATTCATGCACAAAACCCAATATTGTTGAAATGTTGGGTGTATTGAAAAAACCCAAGTCACACATAAGCTAAAGATAGTAATTAAATACAATACACAATTGAAGGACAACCCTCACCTTACAAGCCAGGTGAGTTTGGTCTAAAAGATATTAGGTGTTCAATCTTTGGCACAAGAGTTTGTTAGAACTCTCACATTTACTAATTATATGCTAAAAATAGAATATACAAGTGAACATAAATCTTACCTTACATGTTCGTTTTGAAAGGTTGAGTGAATTCAAAACTCCCATTGTTGGGTCTATTGTATCACCCCATTATCAGGTTGCTATTGGACATCCAATAAATATTTAGCCTCATAATCAATATGTTCAATCCTCCTTTATGTAAGGGAGTGTGCTAGAAATCTTGTATAAAGAAGTGATTTGACTAAAATAAAGTATATGAGTGAATGTAAACCTCATCTTATGAGTTAATGTTATAAGGTTGCGTTAGACCCAAAACCCATTAAGAGTCTTTGATAATAAATCAAGAAGTATTATTCTAAATAAGAATTTTTATATTTGTATCTAATAGTATACATTTTTAGAATAATCTTAATGTTGTATTGCATATTATAACTAGTGCACATCATATTTGTGCAGTGTATTATTCGGTAATATTTAATTTACCCTTAATTTTTCCCTCTATTCAACATAAATTTGGGAGGGAAAACCTTGTACAATGATAAGGTTACTCCCTTGTGACCTAGAAGTCATATTCAAATCTTGAACACAGCCTCTCCATTTGCATGTTTAAGGTTTCCTACATCTACCCTCATTACATTGCAATGCTTCATTCATTAGATTGCCCTTTAAGATTTGGATATTGAAACTCTCCATTTGCATGTTTAAGGTTTCCTACATCTACCCTCATTACGTTGCAATGCTTCATTCATTAGATTGCCCTTTAAGATTTGGATATTGAAACTAGACAAGTCTACCAAAATAAACAGTAACTAGTAACATGGGCACAATTTTTCTTTTCAACTTAGGAAACTAACAACCAGAAAATTTGTTACCACAAAATAGAATTATTACCTCTCAAATAGTCCAAGCTTTAGAATGACATCAGCAAGATTCGAATTTGCCTTGCCCACCAACTGAAAAAGCTTCTTCCTTTGCATTTTGACCTTTCCGGTTGCCTCCATCTCACGGTTTATGTCTGTAAATTCTGCAACCATTCCATCAACCTAGAATAAAAGCAGAAGGGAGTTGTTGGAGTAGTGCTGTAGAGGAATATCACAAGGATACCGTATATCCAAATATCAGAAAATCCTAACCATATGAAGAACATACCTGCCGACCATAGTAATCAAGAGCAATACTTTGACCTAAAACACTACCAATAATTCGAATTCCGTCAATGTTCAAGTACTGTAACATTATGTAATCTAGTCCACCTTCCATCCATGTGCTTAATGATGGTTTTTCTCTAACTTCATATTCTAAAATCTCATAAGTCAAAACAGAATAAAAGTTAATGGTATAAAAAACATTTAACAAGACCATAGAAACTTAAAATAAAAGAAAAATGTAATAATCACAACAAGGGAATAGTGTATCTAAATAATAATTCAAAGATCCAATAATTTATAAGCTATGTTAATAGTTGATTTTCACATGTTAACAAAAAATACTACTGGACGCACATCACAAATTACAAGTTACAATACAGCAAAATATGGGTTGAGTATACATTCTTTCAAATCAAATATTAAGAAAAAGTGACTAAGAGTAGGCACGTGTAAGTGTTAAATAGAATTAACACCACAGTGTAAGAAAACACAAAATCACTCAAATAAAACTCCCAAATCAAACTTGTAGATTATTAGAAAGATAGATACTTATCTCAACACATTATTAGAGAGATAGATACCTATCTCAACCCTATAAAACTGATATATAAAGAGGAGACCGAGATATGATCGAGTTACTGAAGGGAAATTTGTAAATAATTAGTGGATATTCGAGTTACTGAAGGGAAATTTGTAAGTAATTAGTGGATATTCGTGGTAGGTTGTTAAAAAAGGTCATCTGTTGTATGTAGAGGGGACATTTGACAAATAGAAAAAAAAAAAAAAAAAAAAAAAAAAACTCAACAATGGGAATGCCAATGTGAAAACGAGAGTGCTCTTTTTAGAGGTAATTTTTGTTTATCCTCTTCCAATATTTGGAAGCAATACTATCACTGTTTCTCTTTGGAAGAAATAAGATCACTGTTTCACATGACAGCTTGTTGGCTTTCTGCAATTTTTGAAATTCCACAATTGATTATATGGATAAAAAAATATGCATTATATTTTAAATATAAACACAAATAACTCACCATCTTTTCTCATTTCTGTAAAGAGACCAGATGCATGCTTCTTAACCATATTCAAATAGCCATCTACCTCATGCTCAGGGACATTAAACAATACGATGGAACCATATTGAAAAACTACCATGTAATAGCCACTGCTTCCACTCAAGAAAGTATCTGAACCCTAAAAAGGTAGTTTGCAGTTACTATCATTGATCTTATGACTTCAAATGTTACAGTTGAGAAGACACAAAATACACTTGATCCAGGCACAAAATACACTCTTGAATGCTTTATAATAAGAATAGTTTATAAATAAGAATAGTGATTTGTAATGGAAAAAGGACTACAGCACGGTCTATAGGATATGCACGGCCTAGATACTGGATACCATTCCTCCAATAACGAGGAATCACGATAAATCATAAAACAAGGAAAAGAAGACAGAACATGGGTAAATAGTTCGGACAAAATAAAGGACGACATACCTTTGAATCACAAATATCACCAAACTTGAGAACTATATAATTTGTCATACGTGATGATGACGGGACAAAGTTTGGTTTGTTCTGTTCCACCAAACTTTTTAAATCAACACTACATTCAAAGAAATGAATGAGATAGAATAAATCAATATATATATAAGAAACATCAAAGAAGGTAGCAACATTTAGTTAAAATCTGTAATATCTGTAATATTACTTTGTCGTAACAGTTCATAAATTTACCAAAGTAACTGGAGAAGACACTCTTTGTAGCCCATTTATCACAAAATAAATGATAGATTTCTAATGACAATAATATTAGAATAACACACCCAAGATGATGCTTTTTGAGTGACAGACAACCTGTTTTGGAGAATAAACAGGCATAGTTCATGAGAAATGAGAATAAACAATGAGCACTATTTTGGTGCAGCATTAAAGATACAATTTCCACATTTAAAAATAAATGCCATATTTAACCTAGAATGAAGTGATTTGTAGATACTACAAACTTCAAAACTACATTTATTTGAATGAGAATAGTAGGGCACGTTATTATAGTGTTCAATAGTAACTCATTGAATAAACCTAAAGCACTAATCAAGGCTTTAAACCAATTGCAGTCACACTGAAGCCACGGCAGAAACATTAGTAACTCATTGAATAAACCTAAAGCACTAATCAAGGCTTTAAACCAATTGCAGTCACACTGAAGCCACGGCAGAAACATACCGATGCAGCCAACTATTTTTTTTTTTTTTTACTACCGAGGTGGGGTGAATGTATGGTCTCCCAAATTTAAAACAAAACAAAAAAAAGTTAAAATTATAAAATAACATGGCCAACATTTTAGTAGTCCAAATTAACCAGTCCTCTACGTTTTTTCGTTCACTTTCACTTTCAAATTCGCATTACTCTTGTTCTCAATTTCAAATTAAACAAAAAAAAAAAAGTGATAAATACCTAGTAGAGAAGAAAAAGGCTCTGACGGGAATGGAAGGCTTCATGTCTTGATGGACGGTTCCCTCACCGCGGCTTTCGGCGTCGACCTCAGAACAGGAAACGGCATTGTTCCAGTCCAGAGTGGGGAGGGACGAAACGCAGCGCGGAACGGGGGCGGCGAAGTAGCGCGAGTCCGCGAAAGAAACGCGGGACGTTGAGGGAAAAGAATGAGAGTGAGAGTGCGAGGGGATGGTTGCGGTGAGAGTGGTGAAGGAAGAGGAGCAACAAATGGCGGTGAGTGAAGAAGAAGAAGACAAAGATGAAGAGAAGAGGAAGGAACTGAGGCGCAAAGCTCTGAGGGTGGTGCTGTCAAAGGTGCGCCACATCTTCTATTGGATGTCGGAGTCACGAGCATAATGACGCTACTCCAACACTTCTTCAACTAACCCTCATATTTTTTTAATAAATATCAATTCAAATTGACCGAAATTCATGCAAGTTAGGGTTTATAGGTGGTTCGCAGGCCCAAACCCAAATACATATCTCCTTCATTTTTATTATACTTCTTCTCATTACTATTACTTTTATATTTATTTTACTCACAATAATCACTACCACTTTTTATTACCACAAGTTATTACCATTTTTTATTATATTATTAAAATCATATGTTTTGTAAATTTCATCACATTATAAACTTTGTGATGTAAAAAATTATTGTTAAATTTAGATATAAAAATAAATCACGTATTTTTACGAATTAGAAGATTGAATTATCAATTTGAAATAATTAAGATTAAAGATATGTTTAAAAAAAATTATAGCTATCCCATTTTAATTTTTGTATGAAACTCAATTCAAACGACGTTTAGATTTTCATCATAAGAACATTTGATCTATATTATAGGACCTAAATTTTGTACTTATTTTTCACTTATTTCTTGTTTACTTAATTAGTGATCCCAAAACTCATTTACAAATGATCCTTGTTTTGATATTATGCTCAATCTCCTTAAGATACACATCTTAAATCATATATAAATTCTTAACTTAAAAGTTCAATACAAACATATTCAATGTCTAATAAAAATACACATTAAATGAATTAGAAGGCACATACAAGGATTATGAGTATATTTGCATATTAAATTTAGGACATTTCTTCTTTAGTCCTATAAGAACCAAGGCACATCCCTTTTTATTTCAGAAAGATATTCTACAACGTTAAAATTAAATTAAGTACCTTTTTCGAAATGAAAAGGGGCTACTCCTTAATTAATTTCTATAAAATGTGAATGTTAGCACATTAAGTTTTTGGATGAACTTGTGGCATTCAGTCTTGGAACCACACTACAGTGTTAAAGATTTTAGCTTCTTAATCTAAAAAGATAAATAAAAGAAGAATATATTATTCAGGACAATATGTTGATTTGGTTGCCATGTTTACATCCAAGGCAAAAGGAGATAGATCCAAGGGACTGAAAGCCAGAAGTCACAAACCAGTGTCATAAAACTTGCATTTATGGAAAAATATATACAGAATTCAAGAAGGGTCTCTTACTTTAAAAGGCCTCTTACACAAGGCAACAGAGTGTTCTATCACAATAATGAATATAGAAGTTATTGGTTTGCATTGTAATCAATGCTTGGCAACATTATTAAATACAGTCATATTTGATGAAATCATAGAATAATATAGTGTGGAATCATGTGGTCTTGATGTACTCTGGCTCATCTAATCTTCCATATGCATTGTTCCTACTGGTTTCATCTACTGTGACCCCACAACCTTGGGGAATTAATGATGAGTACTGTGGTTGAGCCAATGCCACATTGTTGGCATAATTAATATATGTGCTGATTGGAGGTGTGGCTGATGAGACAGCCAGAAGAAGAGACGAATCCTGATGATGCTGCATTTGATTGCAATGGCCTTGAGGCAATGCTGCCATTGCTGCAAAGATTCCAAGCCAAGTTGGAAAACTTTTGCAAAGGAACATTTCTCATTGTGTCCACCATGGACTTCTCCTAACAGTAATACATGATTAACAGTATTAGAAATGTTTACAATGATATATGCCTTCAGTTGAATAAAGAGAATATCAACTGATTTTTGGAAAGTATAAAATTTTACATATATAAAAGGATATTAATAGCATATAACAAGACTTGCTCCTATAGAAGTGAGTATTCATCCATCAAAAAGAAATTGAAGGAAAGCAAAGAGTAGTACCATTGTTCCTATTTCCCCAGGTATCTTACAAGCCATACTTCCAACGGAATACTCTCCACCATAATCATAATTCTTCAACTTTTTAGAAGATGGAGATATCGCTAGGCTCAAATCAAGATTATGGCAAGTGCCTGCTTCAATTTTAAAAATAAGTTTCATGAGTCAATGTTCTAAATCACACAGGATAACAAAAGATAAACAAAGCAGCAAAAGAATTTGAGCTTGCCAACATACACATCATCTCCTCATACCTGCTATGCTGGAATTTGCAATTATTTTTTCCTTATAGGAAAAGGGCCTAAAACTGTCCTCCACTTTTCCTTCATCACACTTGATGGAAGACTGGTGATAAAATCTGCACAAAGAAAATATCATGCACAATTACATACTAGGACAATAAATTCAGTATTCCAATAAAGGACTATTAGAGTCTTTCCTATTGGATATAAGCTTGCCAGTGCCACACAAAGCCATGAAAACATATCATGGTAGGATAAAAACAAAGTTATTGCAGTTGTACTTGATTCTTATATAACAACTTTTGCACAAAGATATAGAAAGATAAAAAGCAATGTGTGATAAAATGAGTAATATGATGGAGAGATATAGAGAAGAAAAGTATAAATTGCAAAGACTTTCTATGGAGATTGTATTTCTCAGGCAAAAAAGGTAACGCCTAATTAAGTAGGATGATAAACTAGAAATATAATTACCTAAATAACAAGGCACTACAAGTGATGTATGCAAAATTCTTTCTATATTCACACCACAAAAACAATTATTGCATAAATACAATGTGTATAGGCACAATGAATAACAAATGCAATCTATACTAAAGTAAAAAAGAAAAACAAAGTTCTTGTTTCAATGTTATCGTGCGTATTTTGTTGATGGTGCCTATATTCACACCACAGTGCTCTTACAAGAATTACTCACATGCTACATGAATGATTGCATAGATGATGTGAGTAAAATTTGAATAATGCATGAAATAACAGTTCTCACGTCTTGCCAAGAAATGGTCCCATTCTTGGTTCTCCTTGGCCACCTTTGTGAAGAGCTAATGCACCTCTGTAAGTTGGATTTCTCCTCGAGATTCCATTGATTTGTCGACGAAGTACAAGCACAAACTCTTCTTTACTCAAAGCTCTCATCTACAACTCAATTAAATCATGAATTAAATTGTGACAGAAAAATCAAATGAAACTGATGCCCATCCATGCTTTTGGTTCGATACCTGCTTCAAATCCTCCTCATAATCACTCAAACTGAAGTTTATATCAGCATCTACTCCACGAAACTTGATAGCAGCCCTGTCATATGCTCTGTAAAGAGAACAATATCAAGTTTGTGAACAAGTGTTACAGATAAATAAACTACAAAAAGAAGTTGCAAATAATGTAGCTTTGGCTTCAGTCAAAGTGCAATCCTTACCTTGCAGCAGCTTGAGCAGTGTCAAATCCACCTAACAAAAATCAAATTAGGCCAATTTCGTAACCCAAATACACATACTTAAAAAATAAATCACCACAGAAATAGCTTCCAAGTAACCAATTTGAATAAAGAAAACACCAACCAAATCAAATTTCCACTTACCCAAATAGACCTGCTTCCCACAATCCCTGCACTCCATAAAAGCAAAATTCAATGATGCGAGTCCAGATCACCAAACAGTTAATGACAGCAAGGACAATAATTACAATTACTGCTTTCATGGTTTAAATTGCAGTCCAATGGTAGTTAGAAAAATAATAGGCAAATGAAACTCATTTATGGTCATATGCTCATATGTGGTTGCAGAGACCTCCAAAGCCATGACATCAACTATAATCACCAAAATTTCAAGAAACCATCTGCAACGACAATAGCAGCTGCAATGTCAAGGTTTTTAGGGTCTCTGCCAACACATAGTACGACAATCATATCTGCACCATCTACATTTGTTAACAATTTTCTACAATATTAAGGATCCTGTCACAAGAGTATCGTGACAACAATTAAAACCTTGGTAATTATAGAACACAATTTAAAACCTTGGTATTTATAGACTAAAATTTAGAAACTTTACTATATCCACTAATTGCAGCATATTATTTTTTATGATCTATAAGGAAAGTATACTGAAACTAACATCTTGGGCTAGAAATTCAACATCATAAATCATACCAAATATGTGACTCCCATCTACCAGTCCTGCGGTAGAAGGTGACACCCCGGTACTGGGAGCTGCGAGACCTTGGTCCTCTCCTATTTTTCTTCACATGAGGTAGCTTCTGCTGTAAGGTTCTCAGTCCAGTTTGTCCATCAGGCTCGGGAGAGGACAGGTTCAGCCACTGAGTCTTCCCCCACAACCCCAATTTGAAATCAGGCACCCTCCCTCCTTTATCAGCAGCAGTCACAGGGAAAAGGGTCCTTGTCACCATCTCTCCCTTTTGTGCAGTGTTTTGCTCCTTGTTGCCTTCAGTGGCAGCATCAAACTCTGAGCCACCCCTCGCTTTCTTCAGTATGTCAAAAATCAAGGGAGAGGAGTAATTTGAGGAATCCTCATCAGCAGGATTCCACACAGAGGAGTTGGAGGTCCTGGAATCTGAGATTTCAGGTGGAAAAGTTTGCAGTTTCACCCCCTTTTGAGCACAGCTTGAGTCAGCATCACCATCAGCATGGTTGATGTCAACATTGAGATCAAACATAGCCATGTCTTGGAAAAGCTCTCCTCTTTCACCTGCTTCTGGTCCTCAAATTATACCCTTTTGAAAGAGTCTCATGTACTTCCCTATTCAGTGAAATTAAACCACAGTGAAACTCAAACTGAGAGAGAGAGAGAGACAGACAGGCAGACAGCCAGACAGACAGAAAGAGATGACCCTTTGATTGTTATGCACAACAAGGAAGATAGAAGACTGGATTGGAGGTAGAAATATCTGTCAGAAGAACAGATAGACTGAAATTAAGGTTAGAAGAAGAGATGAGAGAGAACATGAACTTGTTCCAGAATGAAAGGAAATAAGGCACAATAACCTGGTTATGACTGACTCAGAGATGTGATTGGCCTCAAATGCAAAGATATTGTAGAGAAGTGCTAACTGTGAGGACTGACTGATGCACATGCCCTTATCTTTTGGAAAGAGGGTAAGACTAAGGAGACATAAAAACCAACATGATTTCACCCCTTTCTGCCTTTCTCTTTCCATTTTCTACCTGTTTTTTGCAATTGGACAATTGTATTAGTGTTCTTATTCAATTGCCCAGTTATTTTAAATCAAGAAAATTACTAAATATGTATTTAAATACTAAATAGTTCTTATATTCAATATTTTTTTATTAAACCACCTTAAAAACAAACAGATATTAGAGAAAAAGCTAACGAGGTTTACGAGGAGGGGAGAAATATGGTACTAAATGTAAAATAAGTAAGAGCATATATAAAAAATATATATGGTTATATGTCCCACAAAAGCATTAAATTAAATTATCTTATGTAGAGATTTTATTTACTGAGCTACTGTATTGAAAAAAAAAGAAAAAAACAATGGGCAATTATGATGTTGTTATGTGGTTCTAAAAATAACCAAATAAATACATAAAACAAAATCATTGAAATGAAGTTAGCCAAAATATAAGACAGTTGTCCCCGGTGACTGATTGGAAAGGGACTAAACAAAGTTGTTGTTTTTCAATATTTTTTAAAAAATAATTACTTGTGTTAGATATTTCAACTGTCTTATTTAATGTTCAAAATTAAATAAACTAATCCAGTGATATTTTTTGTTTAATATATATTTTTTAATTCGTGCGAATTGATTTTACTCATGATGTTTAATATACTGACTAAAAAATAAAAATATTTATGAAAACTAATAAACACTTACAAATTTATAAAATAATTATTTTGCGACACCAGTAAATATGTAATAAAATTATGATTTATAA
This sequence comes from Sphenostylis stenocarpa, assembly GCA_963425845.1. Lineage (NCBI taxonomy): Eukaryota > Viridiplantae > Streptophyta > Magnoliopsida > Fabales > Fabaceae > Sphenostylis > Sphenostylis stenocarpa. The sequence continues at coordinate 3,794,052 of OY731404.1, read as the reverse complement.
ATAACGAAAATATTTTTCTTTATAATTTAATCTTATAAAGTTCTATTCTTTTTACTTTTAAATAGGTGTAAATTAAGATTGGACTATTTAAATTAAGATAAGTATTAAATTTTATTAGTTTTAATAAATTTGTTAGTTTTTTATCGAAATTTTTATTATTTAAATATTTTCTTTTTATAATAAATATAATTAAAAATATAAGTATAATTAATATAGATATTTTTGTTTTGACTCTCTCTTGCATATAAATTAAGAGAGAAATGTGAATGAGAGAGGATGTGGTGGGTAGAGGAAATAGAGTTCACATTTCACATGTTTGATATGTGGGATGAGGTGGCTTTTGAGACAAAGGAAAAGGCAATGATTAAAAAATTGGACCACATGGGCCAATTGAATGCAGAAGGGATTGGGCCCAAAAGGATACAAGTCCTCACAATCACACATTCTTGAAAGATAAATTGGATCTAATTATAGGGTAGGCAATGTGAGTAACCAAACACCTACACTTCCCTATCACAACACTTAATTCCTTCTAACTTTTTCTCCTCACGCAGCCTTTAATTATTGGCCCTATGCCTAAAACATTTCTCATCCAACTAATTACTTCAGTTTCCTCTTTTATTTTCAAATTCATATAAACCTTTTAGTTATATTTTTATGCTTTTCATTTTTTGATATTGTTACTTAATTAGAATTGAGATTTGATAACTATATAATAAATGTTCTAATAAATATACTTTCAATTGATGTGTTGCTTTAGAGTACACCCAAGTCTAAGATACTCAATTCTACAAATAAATAGTCATGAATGATGATAAAGTTACTACTTTTCTCTAATAATCTTTGACCACTTCCAATATTAAAAATAAAAATCCAAATATTTATTGAAGAATAGAAATTAGTCTTGAATAATATATATTATGGAAACACAAATAAAAGGGGATTTGTTTTCACTTCTATCTCCAAAAGTTGAACATTGAAAAAGAAAAAAATGTTTCACTTCTATTCTATCTTCAAAAGTTTCGTATTGAAAAATATTTTTTAAGCGTCACCTTATTCTTTTATAAGTCCTGTATAAGGACTAATTTACTAAATAGTTTAACATGTATTTTTTTCTGTCTTTGTTAAATATATACATATCATTACTTCTCTATATATCAATAATCAATTCTATCTTCAAAAGTCACATTAAAAAGGAAAAAAAAAATCACTTCTATCTTCCAAGTCCCATATAAAAAGACATGTTTTTTTTTTTCATAAGAAAAAAAAGTAATTTATTGAATACCATGTAAAAAGAAGTTGTAATGGCTATACATATAAAGTTAGTACATACATATAATAAATCACAACTATGCTTTGTACAACTTTCTTTAAATAAATTATTTTATTATTCATATAAATTTATGAAAATAATCAATTATTTTTTAATCATATAAATATTTTATTAAATTTAATAAGAAAATCATGTAAAAAAAAAAGTTACATTGAAAAATATGGTATTCTTTACAACTAGTGTACAAAGATTTTGATAATAACACAAGAATCAAATATATGAGGATTATTAAGATGTTAGAAATACTAATATTCTTGAGACTCGATGATTTTTAGGAAAGAGGAAAAGTTATTTCAACTACTTTTATTCAAAATTATTCTCCCACCACTAAACTATTACAAATTAATTCATTTGAAGCAATTCATCCTTTCCCAAAGGTGGTTGTTTTATTTTCTTCTTTATGATCATCAATCTTTTTCAAACCTACTCTCCCAGTTCTTGTGAAAAGAGGAAGATAAATCATAATATTTCATTATACTAATTAAGGATGTTCATATTGATGAAGAGATCAAAGATCAAGAAGTAATTGTTCAACAACCAAATATTTTATTCTTTTTATGCTTAGATTTCAACCTCTCGATCCATATGGAAAAAAGAAGAATTTCAAGTTCTTCATTGCCAAAAAGAAGGATTAAGAAAATCATAATAATTACAAATTTCTCCTAACCCTAAGAAAAATATCAAGTTCTTTCACATACACACATTTACACAGTCCACTCCCTCATCATCATTTCCCCAATTCACACGTTTTCATCTTGGATATTAGTTTTCTATTACAATCAAGCTTTCAATAACTAACATTTGGAATGTACTACAAATTTCGAAAATCATTTCTGAAAAAGGGTAGATTAAAAAATACGAATACGGATTGGTCAAGGAAATAAAAAAAAGAATTTGCCAAGAGGAAAAAAAAATAGTATTGATCTAATCTCAGGGAGCACCCAACAAAATTAGTGTGAAGAACCCATTTCAATTTGGGTGAAATTGAGTGTAGTTGGAAATCTATAGGAACCTTTTTGACAGGAAAAAATAAAATAAAATTGGATCCAAATCCAATTCACGAAATGTAAAACGACTAAATCATGAGTTTAGGTAGAATTGAAATCATGAGTTCCATACACACTACGATTTCAACATAGAGGTATGCCACAACTTACAAGTGCAGATGATCTTAATTCCAGAATCCAAATTTCAAGTCCACTGTGCTGTAATTGTTAAATCATCTGAACGGGGGCTCTGAACATGATCTCCAATTGCCTCACCAATAGTGTAGGTAACCAATTTCTCTTTTTATTTAGAAACTTGAAATAAAAAATAAAATAAAAAGACCATACATACTAAATACCATAAATTTAATAGAAAGGTACATCTTGAAGAGAACTAACATTTGGGGAGGATAGAGACCCTAGATCATTAGAACAAACTCTCAGCAAGAAAAAGAAAAGGAATAAGAATCTCCTGAAAAACCATTTCTCTATAACAAGTACATATTTGGTGATCGCAGAAAAAATTAATTAATTTTGTTAACTTCTAGAGAAAGCTGATGAAAAAAAAGAAGCCATTAATAATAAACCAAACATTCGCCAAGTACTTGAAATCTGCTCAATGTCACATGCCTATTATACAGTCACCACTCATCAATGTATTAAAATGTCTAATATGGAAATTTAGTCAAGCATAAGCTACTGATTAACAAACTACTGCACTTAGAAATTACTGACACAGGGACACATAGCCAATATGACTAGCAATGACTGAAGGTTAACTATAATTGGCGATGACTATTATATGTAGCATTGATATGGATACAGAACCAGTGTTCAGACGAGAGAATTTAAAACAATAAGGCTGGAGAATGATGGCAACTACAAAAGAGGGTCAGTTGGCAAGGCTATACAGAAAACTAGAAAATGAATTACAAACTAAGAAACTACAATAAAAGGAATCCTACAACCAAAAATATCTCTTAACAGAAAAATGGATGACCAGATGAATTAACATTCTCTGGTTACCTACCTACTTCAGCAGCCACTTGGTGAAATTTTGCTTCAACTATTCATTCAGGCAAAGCCAAACTTGCCACCACATCGTCATCAACATTCCCTAAAATGGGAATCACAAATATCATTTATAATTCATGGAATATTAGTTATGAATGATGCAAACAAATAAATCACATTTTCTCCCTTCATAATTTAAGCATTCCCAACTCTCTACCGTCACAATTGTATATATTAATCATGCTGGTAGCTAAAGAAAGGATAGCAGAATTCAAATTCATTCTTCCACCAAAGAACCAGTTGATTCTATTTACTTATCAAAATATTCAAAAATGCTCGTTCCCAAAAAATAGAACTCACGTAGGATGCATTGGCATCAAGAAAGACAAAGTGTAAGGAACAAATTTTCCAAGCACATAATAGACTGACAATGGCATGGATAGGAAGACTAACATACAAAGAAGAATAGTTACAAGAGTTATGATCAAATCCAAGGACAAAGAAATATTCCACTATGTAGATGGAGAATAGAAAGGAAGGATAACCAAAAGAATTGCTAAAGAGCTTGAACAAGAACATTTAAAGTCAATTACATAAGTAGATTAGAGAATCCTGCTTTGTTTAAGAAAAATAGAGTTTTCAAGTATGTGCATTTTTAGAAACTAAAACCATTGTTGGACTAATAGGATGGCTCTATTAGGAATAAGATCATTTGTAGTGTTTGTTTACAAGAATAGGTTAGTATGGCCCAGTCTTGCAACCAAACACCACTAAGCTTCTCGATGAAGTTTTGGATTTTAGGTCACTTCTCTTTTATATAGGTGACTTCACACTGTAAAATCTGAAATTTGAGGAATTGAATGAATTAGAGTTTTTGGAAAAGCTTGTCCCTGAGTTTTTTCTCCCAAGAGGTATATGAACATATCTTTTTTTATCCTTTTCTTGAATCGCTTACATTCAAGTGTCCTACATTCCTTTATCTCTTTCCACCTTTTATCTTTTTGTTCTTCAATTATTTTTTTCCAATGCCATTTAACTTCCGATAGCATTAAAATCAATTCTATGGTTAGTGTTCATCATTTAGCCATGAGTCTTGGAGCTTCAAGAATGGGTTTCATACTCATTTTTGTTCATGAGATTTGATCCATTAAATCCATATGATTCTTGCCTTGTTTTGTGATTTCTTTACATTTCCACCGAATATTATTGCCTTGTCTTTCAATTCTATAGTTTATTTTGTTGAAATCTAGTTTTGTTCAAATATGGATTTCAAACATTTTCTAATTCATGTGTTTTTCATAGATTTATAATCCCAATGGTTGAATCTTATATTCTTGGATCATTTTTAGCCAACCTATGGAGAGAGATCATGTTCTTATGGTTTGATTTTAATTCATAGACTTGGTTTGTTATTACTAAACCAGTTTTATGAGTCTATATAATAGGCCCTTGTTCTTTTCCAGAGTTCTTTCTTTAGTAGTCTCAAACAGTTGCCAGACAATCATTTCTTTTCTTCAAAAGTTTCAGGGAAGGTAAAAACTCGAGTTAATTTATAAGCACTATCAGTGTAACGTGTAAAACACTTTTACACAGATGAGAGCATATAAATTAAATTCAAATCCTGAGCAGCCTCATCTTGATTGTATTCTATTTTGATAGTCTGTTATAATGTTTCTTCATAAGTAACTATTTACCCTAAATATCTTTGGCAGATTAAGTTTATGGAATAATTCAATCAACCAACAAATTAAAACTATACCTGAATAACTAAGATGTGATTGATAAAGGCTCCTCTAAAGTGAGAACGTCTATAAAACAAGCAAGTATGATTTGTCCATCCTTATATCAATTCAGTGGATTAAGATCAGAGGTAACTTAACTCTAAGTAAGGTGGATGCACACCACTACTGGCTAAATTTTCAATCAAGCTCACTTTAAGGTTAGCCTTTTACATGATAACAAAATCCCCAAGCATAATCTTTTCCTTAAGCTAAGTGCATACCCCATCACAATAGCATAAAATAACTGTAGCCTAAAGTGAACCAATTAACATATTGTGTATGAAATAGGGATTTAAGTTACTTACCAAGATTAACTTCAAAATTGGAGAGATCAAAATGCATTTCGTGGTCCTGTGTTGTTGCAACAGACGAAGCTTTGAACAATGCACTTGGAGTATAGTTAAGCTGATAATTCACAAGTATTGGACCAAATATGTTGAACTTTTGAGCACTACTACAAGCAACCTCTGCATCAGAACACTTTTTAAAAACCACTCTTGCCCGGCTGCTTACTGTATCAACTTCTGTCTCGGCTTCCTTTAGAGGTCCAAAACGCCTAAACATTTTATTAAGATTTGTTTCTGATGGAACAGAACCTAACTCAGCAAAGTTCATAACAAGTTCAGCAGGGGCATTCTCATCTACATAACCAGCAGGTTTCTGAGGAGCCTCAACATGATTGCTGTTAGAATACTGTTTCCTGGAATAGGGCCTTCGACTAATTTGAACAGGCTTCCCTGGCTCAGCAGAAACATGTTGATGGTCTTTTTTCCGGTTTCTCCGTGCTGGTTGCGTTGGTTGTGTTGGTTGTGATGCTTGTGCCAGTTGTGCTTCACTTCCATTGTCAATGACCCTGTCTGTCCAATATGTGTCACTCATATCCTCAAATTCAAATGTTTCAGACGATCCAGCTATGGGCGGCTTCTTCCTTTTAGTACCAACCTTTTCTGTACAAAAGATATCTTTTACAGAATCACCAGCCACAGTTATAGAATCCCTGAAATCAGAGAAGAAGCTTACAATAGGATTCAGGAAGCGATAGTCTCCAAGGGGTTCTTGTGCCACCAAATAAAGTGAAGATAGCAAATCGTCCAGAGATGAATACTCTGTTGGAACAACCATACTTGACCTCTGAGCCTCCTCAAAGGAAACATCAGATCCATTCACAGAAATACCGTCAGTATTAACATCTGTCTTCTGAGACCGGTCACTAGAACTCCTCACCACAGAGGGTGAACCAGTAAGTTTACTAGCAACCCTGCGAATTCGGTCACCAATTAAGAATGATGGCTTTGTGGTATTAGAAACTTTTGCAACAGAAATTGTTTTCCTTCCATCTTGCTTCCCAAAGTCATCATCATAGTGATCAACAGTCCTCCTTTTCTTGGACCGGCCAGGTGAAAAAAGATTATCAGTTAAGTTCTCATCGAACCAATAATCACCATCAGGAGAGTCCGGAGTCCCACCCATTAGTTCAGACAAGCTTCTTTCCTTCTTTGTTTCTTGCATAATATCCTTCAAGTTATGTTTCCGTTTGCGACGAGTGCTGTTTTGGTTTTTTAAATTTCCAGAACCAGCTTGACCATCATTCTTACTTACAGGAGCTGCATGATCAATAACTTTATTCTCATCATCATGAATTAAGCTGTCCATGTCATCATCAAAACCTCCACAATATTGTAATTCTGGCAAGCAAGAATAACCCTTGAAGCGATAGAATGCAAGCAGTTGAGCCTTAGCGATCCCCAGCTCCAATCGATCAAACCCACCAGTTGGCAATTCAGATAGTGTTTTCAAGTATTCTACAAGCTTATCAGGTGAAAAGGTGCTGGCATTTAGAGATTCATCAACTCCATGTCTAACACTTAATTCTGGTCGAATCCCAGTGTTTTCTACAGTCTGGAATTTAATTGAGTCATAGGTATCTTTAGGTATACAAGAACATGACAGCCCATATTCTACTCGTCTTGTGATTTCATCCAGAGCACAATCTACAGCATTCTGAAATGACTCTGAAGTGCTCTGCTTTTCTATAGAGGAGAAATGTGTCCTAAAAGGTTTTAGTTGAGTTTCTTCATTCCAAGCAAATGTTCTATCCCCAAAATATGCTACCAAATAACAGTCCTTTTTATAATGCTTCATTGCCTTCTCAGACGAATCTAAGGGATCAAATATCTGTCCAGGCCACCAAGGGTGGCTCCTCACCTTTCCCCAAACCATATTTGACACAGAAAAGTCACTTTCCTTTTCTGTTGGCAGCAAATATCTTGCATAATGAGATATTTCTGAATTTGCAGCCCTCATTAATGATGAACGTCTAGTGACTCTTCCCTCTACTTTTCTCTGTTCAGCTTCAAAAAATTCTTCAACTTCCTGAGCTCCATTTGAACCAACCTGCTCAGAAATGCCAGTTTGTACTTCAAAATTTTCTCTAATATCATCATGGACGTTTTCCTTTCCAGCATCCATCAGTGCAAGGTTATCCTGGTCTGCGATTTGAGTGTCTTCTACAATCACATAAATTGTATTAGCATCTAAATTTTTCTCACTTCTGAAAGATACAAATGTACCTTCATCTACATAATTACAAAGGCAACAATCAGGAATCAACAGAAAATTTGTATTTATAATTACAACATCATTTCTTACAAAAGATATCTTACCTTCAATAAATGAAGTGTGGTTCATTGTTTCAGTACTTTCTGATTCTATTTGACCTTCGGCTTCTACTTCTGTCCCCTTAGACAAACCACAATTTTCAGTATCAGAAACATTTTTGTTTAGTACCACTTCTTCTGTTGAATCCTTATCAACAACTCCCTGCCCTGTATCTGAACTAAGCTGTAAAGTTTCAGATGTCTGTTCCTTTTCAGTGCATTTTCTTAACCACTGCTTTTCATCAGAAGTCGGAGTAGCCTCATCCATTGTAACTTCAGTTCCGTCAACCACTTCTTCTAGGACATTATTGGAGTCATCATCAACTCTACTAATCTCCATGGGTTGTTCAACATCTGAATTTAACTTTTCCTCAGATTCAACTTTGTTGCTGATATATTCTTCTTCTTTCTCCAATATTTTATCACTTTGCAAGTTAGCAATGTTCTTCTCTTTGTCCAAGGTCACATCATCTCCGTCTCTTGTGACTTCATTATCCTGTTCAGCACATCCACTCTGTACATTCTCTCCTTCTACAGAACTACCTGTTAATTGGCCTCTTAAAGCATCATCACATCTACTATTTATCACCTCGTGATCTGAGGCCCCCGCATCCAGTGCATTTGCGCACTCAACCCCAATGTTTACCACAATAGGATCTTCAATATTGCTAACCACAGCCCCCACTTCTTTCTGAGTTCTATTATCGAAAACAGCCCCCTCCTGTAAAGATGCAGCATCAACTTCCCTACCAACTACGGCTTCATTTCTACCTTCCCTCCCCAACACCGTATTATCCAATTCCATTGCCATATTCATCACACTCCGACCTTCTTCTTCCACTGCCACATTCTCACTCCTACCTTCTTCAGATTCTGCGCCCTGAGAGTCTTCACCACCTAGAGTTCCAGACCACACATCCTCCCGAAAACCCTCAACTGATCCACCACCACCCACGTCACCACGAAGCTCAGCACCATTACCATGAGTACAAACACCATCTATGTACACATCAGAGCCCAAAACCTCCACCATTACATCCTTCCCATTACAATCCACACCCTCTCCAACCAACGCCTCCGAGAATGAACCCTCCATCTGAACCTCACCCCCATAGTCCACAGACCCTTCTAGGGTTTGGGCCCCCACTTTCTCCTCATGGTTCATTGCGGATTCTGACGTTCCACACAAACCCTTCTCTTGTTCCTCCACGGAGATTGTATCTAACAAAAATTAAAACTTCAAACATTCAATAAACCAAAAAATATAACCCCCGCTTTTCACCCCGGGAATTTGGAAAAATGTAAAAGACCCAGTTGAAAAAAACTGCACAGATTTCTCCACGACGTACACGGATACCAAGGGAACAAGAATCAATTTTGCAAGGAACCCAGAAATGAAAATAACATATAAATTCAAACGCTGATACCCATCAAAGAGAAACGATGAATATAAAAAAGAACAGAGTTAGTACCAGGGTTAGATCTTGTTGTTACAGTGAAAAGTGTGCTGAGGGTTTGGCTGTAGGTTTTAGAGAGAGATTGTTTAGAGAGAGAAAGGAAAGTCGCGATTCTTAAATCCGGATATAATGCATCCTTGTCCTTTTCGCTTTTCAACTTGTAGTTTCATTAATATTACGTGCTGGTGTTGGTAATTTCCGTCACCACCAATAGAAACACCAGGGGTTTTCTGTGTTTAAATTCGTTTATCTACGTGGCATTCGTTTATTGGACCACGAGTGATGGTAATTCTGGAACTATATAATATAATAATTAGATAAGTGAAATCTGGAATTCAACACTTACATTTCAGTGTTATTCCTGGAACATTGATTAAAATTAAAATTATTTCAGGTAATTAAATCAAAAAATATATTAAGTATAAGATGTTTGGTCTATTTATAATCACTATAGATACATTCAGATCCAATTATATATAAATATACAAAATTTTGTATCGAAAACACATAGTATGATAAAAGACACAGATAATATGTTACAACAATTAAATAATAAGAAAAATCTTAAAAATTTATATAATTATATCCTAAAATTCTATACATGATAAAAGAAACACATTATTCACAAATCTAATATCCTAATAATAATTATCAAATTAGATTGTTTAGTTCATATTAGATTAACTAAACTACAAATCAAAATCAATTTAATTAGTTTGATTTGAATTCTTAAAATAATTCGAATAGTTAAAAATCCCATTAACCATTAGTAATGGAACTAGAAGTTTTAGATAATGAAGGTAAGATGAGACATCTCTTAAATTATCATTGGAGGAAAATATTCTGGGTAGCAGAAACAATACTCAAATTGAATTGAAATGATGTTTATACTTTTATAGTTTTACATTTAAAAATAATTTCTATTTGTTTTTCATTTGCAATTTTGTAACATTTTTAAATGTATTTGTTTATTTTACTACTTTTTCTTCAAAAGGATGAAAATATTCATTCTTATATATCCTCATAGTTTTCTACTAGAAGAATCACATGAAACTTCTAAAAATTCTCTTACAATGAACAAAGATGTTCATATTTTGTGTTTACAAGTCTTAGGGTTCAACATATGATTAGTAGGGAAGCTTAGGTTTTTGTTTAATCAATAGGAGAAATTAAATAATCCATAAAGATCAACCTAATGAGTAGAGATTTAGATATTTTGCATGAGTCATTCTATTAAAAAAAATATAAGTCCCTATTTTCAATAATTAAATTTATTTCAAGTGAATTAAGAAAGAATAAATAAAATACACATACAATCAATAAATAGAACAATATAACTAATAAGAAAGTTAATAAAAATAAAATAAGTAAGAAATAAGTAGACCTAAATTAATGGTGTATTCTTTAACTAAATTATTTTATCTTTTCTTAATTTTTATTTGAATTGGATTGAAGAGTGAATTTGAAGAAATAGAAATGGTGAAAAGAAAAATAGAAATTGAAGTTGTTTGAATTAAAAAAATGAGTAGAAATGAATGAAAAGTTAAATTAATTAATTTATTATTAAATTGTTATTATATATTTTTTAATTATTTATTATTATAATAAGAAAATAAATATATATTATTAATTTTTTAACATAATCAATTATGTATAGTGTATTATAATATTTACGTACATAATCAATTACGAAAGAAGGATAATCAATTATGTCGACAAAAATTGACTTTTGTAGTTTTATATTTACTGTATAAGCTTTTTGTCTCAATTGTGTAACTTTTTCATATTAAAATTCATGAAATAATTTCATTTCTTTGTATATCATGTTTTTATATAAAAAAATTATTAATATAACTTTAATTTGAAATTTTATCATGCACTTTATTAAATAAATTCTTTATATAAAACAAATAATAAATTAAAATTTTCAATATTATCTATGTGGGACAGGTAATATAACTTTAATTTAATCTTAATAAAATTGTGGTTTAATATGAATAAAATATCTTCATAATAATATATAAATACTAAATATTTACAAAACTTTCTTTCTTAATAAATAAAAAATAGATTTATTAAATTACCTATTAGGTCTTGTCGGATTTAAGTAACTAAATTTTAAAGAATTATGCATATATTTTCATTCTAACAAATATTTTTGGAGAGTAACTTAAACTTCGTCCTGAGTACCAAGTTCAAACCTTTGACATGATTGGATCATGTGAAGACCAATTATTTATTTAAAATAAATAATAAATAAATCATAATTTTATTCAATATACACAGAAACAAATAAAGAGAAAATAAATCAAAATCAAATTCATAATAAACTATCGTAGTCTTGCCAAACTTTATTACTATGAACTTTGATCAATGTATTTTGTTTATTTGACCATCCTAACGATGAAACTTATAATTAATAAGCGGCATGATATATATCTCAAAAATTAACTAAAATGCTTTTTATTTCTCATGCATTAATGTGTAAGCCAACAAAATCACGGTAAGTCTCTAATATAAATTATTAATGATTTTAAATCTCAATAGATAAATATATGTATGTTTAAGATATAAAGATTTACTTGAAATTTAATGAAATTTAGTAAATAAAAATTTCTATGATATAATAAATTTATTAATAAAAATATTTATTATAAAAGAAAAGAAATTATTACTATCATAATTATATAAAATATATTAGATAATAAAAGTCTGATAACAATAATAATAATAATATAATAAAATAACTATTATTTAAAACTATATTTATAAAATAAAAAAATCTAAAAGATATTATACTTTTTATAAAAAATTATCTTTTACATTTTTTTATTTAATTTATTTTTTACTAAAAATTAATTGGATAAAAATTTATTAAATGTTTTATATTTTTTTCAAAAGAAATAATAAAAATTAATAAAAAATATTAAGAATTTTAATAATAAAAAATTCTACTAATCTTAATTCTTATAATATCACTTTATTTATTTATTTATATATATATATATATATATATATATATATATATCACAATTAACTAATAAAATTAACAATATGTTAGAACTGAAATGTCTAATTTTTACTATCTTACAATATCAAGTTAAATTAAATTGAAAAACTTTGTCTCCATTGTTTGATTGTAAATAGTTACTTTTAGAGTAACTTTATCATCATTTATATAAAATTAATGCAGACACACTTAAAACATTTATATCTATCAATAAATTCTTTAGTTAGTGGAACATTATCATTTAAATAAGATTTTTATAAAGTGGATAATTACAATTATTTGAAGCACTAAAAGTGGATTGGAAAGAACATGAAATTCTTTATTTTTTATGTTGTTAACAACATATATGTGAACACGATGTCTGAACATATTATTCGTTTCAACGGGTGGATTTAGGTTATGTGGATCTTCACAAGGTGGTGCACTGCAACCATGCGAAGGTCCAGGAGGTGGAACATGTCCTTTAGGAAGAGTAGGGAACCTTTTAATTTTAACATTACTAAGAATAAATTAATAAGTTAGATATTTGATCACATTCTTATAATCAACCATTGAATTCAACTCATGTAAATATCTACTAGGTGGATCACTGCAACCATGTGAAGAAGCAAATGATGGAGAATAAGCTTGATGGGCAACATGAAACTCTTCACTTTCAATGTTATTCACACTGTTTATACTATAATTTTGACTCTTTCTCTAAAACCTTGGTAGTTGAGATGTTCACGTCTAAACTTTTAAAAAATATAACATTAACAATAACTACATTTGAGAGAACAAGAAATAGAGAAATTAATCTTAAGGTCATCACCATTTTGGATTCCGACAAAATGTTGAGAAGTCCAATATACTTACTTTTATACCATGTTAAGTCATAAAGTTTATTTTTGAATTTATTAACTAAATTACATAGAAAATATTAATTATTATTATTATTTAGCAAAGATCCTTATTTATATGATAGAGAATCTCGACAAATCTTTTAACATTGAAAATTAGTTTGAATGTTGACCAAACTCAATCTAATATAAAATGAAAACAAACATTGAAAAAGTCATATATTTAAATATATAAAGAATAATTAATAAATTATTTATTAAAATTAATAATAACATCTACAAAGAAAATTTTAACAAGAATAGTTTAATAATAAAATTAAATATTTTATTATGATTTCACGTATCAGTTGCTTAAAATTTATCCTAATTATTTATATAAACAACTTTCTTTCAATTTTAAATCATTATCATAAATTCTAACCTAATATAAATTTAGTTTCAATGTAAAATATCATAATAGTAATAATAAATTAATTTTAAAATTTATTCTCGTATGTTCTGTATCAAAATAATGTAAAACTTATATTTTTAAATAAAAATAAAATAAATAAATCATAATTTTATTCAATATATACATAAATAAAATAAAGAGAAAATGTATTCAATATATACATAAACTAAAATCAAATTCATAATCAACTATCGTAGTCTTACCAAACTTTATTGCTATGACCTTTCATCAATGTATTTTCTTTTATTTCAAAGATATAATTTTATAGCGCCTTGATATATATCACAAACTATTACTATCATAATTATATAAAATGTGTCAGATAATAAAAGTTTGATAATAACAACAATAATAATATAATAATAATAAAATAATTATTATTTAAAATTATATTTATAAAATAAAAATATCTAAAAGATATTATACTTTTTATAAAAAATTATCTTTTAAATTTTTTATTTAATTTATTTTTTACTAAAAATTAATTGGATAAAAATTTATTGAATGTTTTCTATATTTTTCAAAAAAACAATAAAAAAATATTAAGATTTTTAATACCGTCTTACTCAATTTTCTATTAAAAATTTTCCACTAATCTTAATTATCATAATATGACTTTATATATATATATATATATATATATATATATATATATATATATATATATATATAAAAGATTAATTAATATTCGATGTTCCAAAAAAATTTCTCACAATTAACTAATAAATTTAATAATATGTTCAAACTGAAATGTCCAATTTTTACCATCAGTATAAGATGAAAGTTAAATTAAACATAAAAACTCCATGTTCATTATTTCATTGCAAATAGTTATTTTTAGAGTAACTTATCACCAACTATATAAAATGAATGGAGATACACTCGCACATTGTAGGCATCTATAAGTTCATGAGTTGTTGGAACATTATCATCTAAATAATATTTCTACAAGGTGGATCACTATAACCATTTGAAGCTCCGGAAGATGGATTGGGAAGAACATAAAACTTTTTATTTTTTATATTGCTAACAACATACCTGCGAACACGATCTTTGAACACATTATTCGCTTCAGTTGGTGGATTTAAGCTATGTGGATCTCAACAAGGTGGTGTACTGCAATCATGCGATGGTCGAGAAGGTGGAACAAGTCCTTTAGGAAGAACATAAAACCTTGTGCTTTTATCGTTGTTAATAATGAATTTATGAGTTGGAGCTTTGATCATATTCTTAGAATCAACCAGTGGAACTCATGTAAATCTCTACCAGGTGGATCACTGCAGCCATTTGAAGAAGCAGATGATGGAGAAGAACCTTGAGGGGCAACATGATTTTTTTTTGTTTTTTATGTTGCTAACAACATATCTGTAAACACAATCTCTAAACATATTATTCGCCTCAGTTGGTGGATTTAGACTATGTAGATTTCCACAAGGTGGTACACTGCAACCGTGCGATGGTCCAGAAGGTGGAACATGTCCTTTAGGAAGAGCATGATGAAACCTTGTGATTTTATAATTGCTAACAATGAATTTATGAGTTGGAGCTTTGATCATATTCTTATAATCAACCAGCGGATTCATAGATTCAACTCATGTAAATCTCTACAAGGTGAATCATTGCAAACATGTGAAAAAACAGACGATGGAGAAGAACCTTGAGGGACAACTTGAAACTTTTTACTTTTGATGTTACTAACAACATATTGTTAGATTATAAATCAAAATATACCAATTGAAAGAACATCAAACACTATCATACAATCAATTATCCCCAATAATTATTGAGCAGTTTCCGATAACCAATAATAACAAAATGTGGAAGCTTACCTTGATCATTGGGAAAGTAGATGAAAGATTGAGTGAGAGAATATTGCTCTCTTCCTCGTAGTGTATGTAAAAAAATATTTAATTATTTTATATATATATATATATATAGAATATTTATAACATTATTATTAGTATACTATTCAAATATTTGAATACTTAAAACATTATTATTATTATTATAATACTGTATTCAAACATTTAATTATATATATAAGTTAATTCATTTTTAAGTTGTCATTAACGGGGCAGGGCAAGGGCGGGTTTTGCCTCCCGATCCTCGCCCCGACTTTTTAACCATCCCAGTCCCAGCCCCGATCCCCGTTAGGGTTAAAAATTAAGTCTTCATCCCCGTCCCAGTTGGATTTCGAGTTCCCGCCCCGCCCTGCCAGTCCCCGATCTATATTATTTTTAAAAAGATAATTACATTTATAATAAATTAATTTGATTATGTATTTTTTATATATAAATAAATATTTATAATTTTATAATTTATAATTATTATTAATTAAATATACATTTTAATTTATTATATTTATATTAAAATATGTATGTAAAAAAATATTTAATTATTTTATATATATATATAGAATATTTATAACATTATTATTATTATACTATTCAAATATTTGAATACTTATAACATATTATTATTATTATAATACTGTATTCAAACATTTAATTATATATATAAGTTAATTCATTTTTAAGTTATCATTTAAAAATATGAAATATATAATTTATAAGAAAATATTTAATAAGTTAATTTTTATTTAATTATTTTAAAGTAATAAAAGTTTAAATTATCAATTTCTTTTAATCCTTTAAAATATAATTATTTTATTAAGATAAAATTTGATATATGATAAATAAGAATAATAAGATAAAAAACTATGACATAATAAAACCTAATAAATATAAATTATAAATAAAATAATATTAGTTACTATTATGATTTATGTAAAATATTAAAAAAAAAGATAAAGAAAAAAATTTACTTTGTGTTAATCAAATTAATTGAAAAGATAAAAACAAAATTGATGGGAGAAATTAAGAAAATGTAAAAAACAAAAAGGTTAGAGAAAAAATAATGTAATAAATTAATTGATATAAAAGATTAAAAAAGATAAAAAAATTAAGAGTGGGTAGAAGAAAAATAAAAATTGGTGAAATATTAAAAAAATAACCTTATATGTAATAGAAAAAGAAAAGAAAATACATTTAAAATAATAATATTTTAAATTTAAATATAAAGTCGTGGCGAGGACGGGGTCGGAATTGCATTACCCATCCCCGCCCCCGCCCCCGACTTTTTAAAGTGGGGAAAACCCGAACCCGCCTCGCCCCGGTCAACTCGGGTTTTCCTCGTCAAACTCGGGCGGGGATGGGTTGGTCCCCACGGGTACGGGTTTAATTGTCATCCCTACCAAATACCGAGTGCTCAATATAACGGAACGAACGCACTTATATAAAAGTATTATTTTTCTATATATTAAAACTAATTAACAGGATATCAGTTTTATATCTTTACCAGCAGAGACCAGGGACCTCTCAACGGGTTATTGAACAAGTATCACGAACCGTTCATTGAACAATCCAATCCATCACGAGACCATTCATTAGAAACTCAATATGTATTATCCATAAATTAATAACAATTATGCAATATAATTGATAATTATAAATAATTAATTTATTAATTAATGTTAATCCACAATAATAACAAAATAGAGAATAATAATTTTATATAATAAAATAAGATAAAATACAACAATCTCCCACTTAGATAACATTAATAAATAAATAAATTATATCAATCACTACATATTTATAATAAATTAATTTGATTATGTATTTTTTATATATAAATAAATATTTATAATTTTATAATTTATAATTATTATTAATTAAATATACATTTTAATTTATTATATTTATATTAAAATATGTATGTAAAAAAATATTTAATTATTTTATATATATATATATATAGAATATTTATAACATTATTATTATTATACTATTCAAATATTTGAATACTTAGAACATTATTATTATTATTATAATATTGTATTCAAACATTTAATTATATATATAAGTTAATTCATTTTTAAGTTGTCATTTAAAAATATGAAATATATAATTTATAAGAAAATATTTAATAAGTTAATTTTTATTTCATTATTTTAAAGTAATAAAAGTTTAAATTATCAATTTCTTTTAATCATTTAAAATATAATTATTTTATTAAGATAAAATTTGATATATGATAAATAAGAATAATAAGATAAAAAACTATGACATAATAAAACCTAATAAATATAAATTATAAATAAAATAATATTAGTTACTATTATGATTTATGTAAAATATTAAAAAAAAAGATAAAGAAAATAAATTACTTTGTGTTAATCAAATTGATTGAAAAGATAAAAAAAATTGATGGGAGAAATTAAGAAAATGTAAAAAACGAAAAAGGTAAGAGAGAGAATAATGTAATAAATTAATTGATATAAAAGATTAAAAAAGACAAAAAAATTAAAAGTGGGTAGAAGAAAAATAAAAATTGGTGAAATATTAAAAAAATAACCTTATATGTAATAGAAAAAGAAAAGAAAATACATTTAAAATATTAATATTTTAAATTTTAAATTTAAATATAAAGTCGTGGCGGGACGGGGTCGGAATTGCATTACCCATCCCTGCCGCCCCTGGTCAACTCGGGCGGGGATGGGTTGGTCCCCACGGTACGGGTTTAATTGTCATCCTACCAAATACTGAGTGCTCAATATAACAGAACGAACGCACTTATATAAAAGTATTATTTTTCTATATATTAAAACTAATTAACAGGATATCAATTTTATATCTTTACCAGCAGAGACTAGGGACCTCTCAACAGAGTTATTGAACAAGTATCACAGCACTCGTTGATTGAACAATCCAATCCATCACGAGACCATTCATTAGAAACTCAATATGTATTATCCATAAATTAATAACAATTATGCAATATAATTGATAATTATAAATAATTAATGTATTAATTAATGTTAATCCACAATAATAACAAAATAGAGAATAATAATTTTATATAATAAAATAAGATAAAATACAACAATCTCCCACTTAGATAACATTAATAAATAAATAAATTATATCAATTACTACATATTTATAATAAATTAATTTGATTATGTATTTTTTATATATAAATAAATATTTATAATTTTATAATTTATAATTATTATTAATTAAATATACATTTTAATTTATTATATTTATATTAAAATATGTATGTAAAAAAATATTTAATTATTATTATTATATATATATAGAATATTTATAACATTATTATTATTATTATACTATTCAAATATTTGAATACTTATAACATTATTATTATTATAATACTGTATTCAAACATTAATTATATATATAAGTTAATTCATTTTTAAGTTGTCATTTAAAAATATGAAATATATAATTTATAAGAAAATATTTAATAAGTTAATTTTTATTTCATTATTTTAAAGTAATAAAAGTTTAAATTATCAATTTCTTTTAATCCTTTAAAATATAATTATTTTATTAATATAAAATTTGATATATGATAAATAAGAATAATAAGATCAAAAACTATGACATAATAAAACCTAATAAATATAAATTATAAATAAAATAATATTAGTTACTATTATGGTTTATGTAAAATATTAAAAAAAAGATAAAGAAAAAAAAATTACTTTGTGTTAATCAAATTGATTGAAAAGATAAAAAAAAATTGATGGGAGAAATTAAGAAAATGTAAAAAACGAAAAAGGTAAGAGAAAGAATAATGTAATAAATTAATTGATATAAAAGATTAAAAAAGACAAAAAAATTAAGAGTGGGTAGAAGAAAAATAAAAATTGGTGAAATATTAAAAAAATAACCTTATATGTAATAGAAAAAGAAAAGAAAATACTATTAAAATATTAATATTTTAAATTTTAAATTTAAATATAAAGTCGTGGCGGGACTGGGTCGGAATTGCATTACCCATCCCCGCCCCCCACCCCCGACTTTTTAAAGCTGGTCGGTCAACTCGGGTTTTCCCAGTCAAACTCGGGCTGGGATGGGTTGGTCCCCACGGGTACGAGTTTAATTGTCATCCCTACCAAATACCGAGTGCTCAATATAACGGAACGAACGCACTTATATAAAGTATTATTTTTCTATATATTAAAACTAACTAACAGGATATCAATTTTATATCTTTACTAGCAGAGACCAGGGACCTCTCAACAGGTTATTGAACAAGTATCACGGACCTGTTCATTGAACAATCCAATCCATCACGAGACCATTCATTAGAAACTCAATATGTATTATCCATAAATTAATAACAATTATGCAATATAATTGATAATTATAAATAATTAATTTATTAATTAATGTTAATCCACAATAATAACAAAATAGAGAATAATAATTTTATATAATAAAATAAGATAAAATACAACAATCTCCCACTTAGATAACATTAATAAATAAATAAATTATATCAATTACTACATGTTTATAATAAATTAATTTGATTATGTATTTTTTATATATAAATAAATATTTATAAGTTTATAATTTATAATTATTATTAATTAAATATACATTTTAATTTATTATATTTATATTAAAATATGTATGTAAAAAAATATTTAAGTATTTTATATATATATATATATATATAGAATATTTATAACATTATTATTATTATACTATTCAAATATTTGAATACTTATAACATTATTATTATTATAATACTGTATTCAAACATTTAATTATATATATAAGTTAATTCATTTTTAAGTTGTCATTTAAAAATATGAAATATATAATTTATAAGAAAATATTTAATAAGTTAATTTTTATTTAATTATTTTAAAGTAATAAAAGTTTAAATTATCAATTTCTTTTAATCCTTTAAAATATAATTATTTTATTAAGATAAAATTTGATATATGATAAATAAGAATAATAAGATAAAAAACTATGACATAATAAAACCTAATAAATATAAATTATAAATAAAATAATATTAGTTACTATTATGATTTATGTAAAATATTAAAAAAAAAAGATAAAGAAAAAAAATAACTTTGTGTTAATCAAATTGATTGAAAAGATTAAAAAAAATTGATGGGAGAAATTAAGAAAATGTAAAAAACGAAAAAGGTAAGAGAAAGAATAATATAATAAATTAATTGATATAAAAGATTAAAAAAGACAAAAAAATTAAGAGTGGGTAGAAGAAAAATAAAAATTGGTGAAATATTAAAAAAATAACCTTATATGTAATAGAAAAAGAAAAGAAAATATATTTAAAATATTAATATTTTAAATTTTAAATTTAAATATAAAGTCGTAGTGGGACGGGGTCGGAATTGCATTACCCATCCCCGCTCGCCCGGTCAACTCGGGTTTTCCTCGTCAAACTCGGGCGGGGATGGGTTGGTCCCCACGGGTACGGGTTTAATTGTCATTCCTACCAAATACTGAGTGCTCAATATAACAGAACGAACACACTTATATAAAAGTATTATTTTTCTATATATTAAAACTAATTAACAGGATATCAGTTTTATATCTTTACCAGCAGAGACCAGGGACCTCTCAACAGGTTATTGAACAGTATCACAGACCCATTCATTGAACAATCCAATCCATCGCAGACCATTCATTAGAAACTCAATATGTATTATCCATAAATTAATAACAATTATGCAATATAATTGATAATTATAAATAATTAATTTATTAATTAATGTTAATCCACAATAATAAAAAAATAGAGAATAATAATTTTATATAATAAAATAAGATAAAATACAACAATCTCCCACTTAGATAACATTAATAAATAAATAAATTATATCAATTACTACATAAGCACAAATACCAATCAAGAAATATAAACATGAATCACAAAGATAGTATCCAATAGGGATACTTATCATATGTTTTGATTTCATAAATAATGGTTAATAAAAAAAAAACATAATAAATATGTGATCCCAAAATGGTTCATACATTTTATATGCTAAAAGAGATGTAATGAAACTGACGTCATTGATAAATTTACATCTCATGAAAACCATAATAATACAAAGTATAAATTTCATACTCCCACTAACCCAGTACACCGAAAGACTTAATCACACCCATACGAGTTACATGATTTTGTAAAACTCCAATAGTTAAGTCTTTAGTTAGTGGATCTGCTAACATATTTTTGTAGCAGTATGCTCAATATAAGTATGAAAATCCAAAAATTTATCTCTAACAAACAGAAAGTTATATCAAAGATGTTTTGGCTGAGTAGAACTTCTGTTATTTTGAGAGAAATACACAACAATAATATTGTCACAATATATTACGAGTGACCTAGATATACTTTCAAAATATTGAAAGTCATAAATCAAATTTTACACAAGTGGCTTAGAAATACTTTCAACAATTTGAAAGTCAAAAATCAAATTTTAAGCCACACAACTTGACAAGTGTTTCACAACAAGCTGTTAGGATCGAGCGCTTACCACTAGGCCAAAAGCTATAGCCATTAGTCAGAGCGCAACTCTTTTTACTTTAACAGCCCAAGCGCCACGATTCAATTGTGACTCGGCCCACCTGACCTTCGTCACAGGACAATTGATGCTACCTGCAACAATCTCCCCCTCAGCAATTGTCCTACAAGGTATCCCACTCTTGGATTGTGACTTGGCCCACCCGGCCTCTGCCACGGGACAATTGTGCAACCTGCAACAATCTCCCCCTCAACAATTGCCCACCAGGAATCGAACTCGTGACCTTGACTCTGATACCAATTATTAGGATCGAGCGCTTACCACTAGGCCAAAAGCTATAGCCATTAGTCAGAGCGCAACTCTTTTTACTTTAACAGCCCAAGCGCCACGATTCAATTGTGACTCGGCCCACCTGACCTTCGTCACAGGACAATTGATGCTACCTGCAACACAAGCAACATAATGCCTCAATGGTAGGAGTAGGGGCAAGAGTTTGTTTAACACTCTTCCAAGAAATAGTTTTTCCTGCCATCATAAAATCAAAGCTAGAAGTAGATTTTCGGTCGTCTGGGCAACCAACAAAATTAGAATCATAATAACCAATGACCTGAAGTTGATCAAACTTCTTATAGGTCAACATGTGATCCTTGGTTCCCTGCAAATATCTAAAGACCTCTTAATGGCTTTCCAATGACCCAAACCCAGGTCGCTCAAGTATCTCTCTAAAGCATTAACTGCAAAAGCAATGTCGGGGATGACTACAAACTTGAGCATATATTAAACTACCAACAACGAAAGCAATTAAATTACAAATAACGGAAGCATATAGAATTTTTATCATTTCAACTCTATCATTATCTATCATTTTAGGACATAGAGATTTAGAGAGTTTGTTGAAAGTGATAAAGATCTTATTGAACTTTATGATAGAATGAAGATCTTGTGGATTTGACGAAGTCAAAGGCTACTTAGGTTTAAAGGTAGAGTATTTAGTGAGTCATCATCAATATTAATAGGTATTCATTCATATCTCTCTGCTGCATGAGGTTTGATCATTTAAAAGAATTTGAAAATGCCTCTAAAAATATTTTAATCTGTTAAAAATCAAGGTAATCGATTAAACTGTTCTTAAGAAATAGTTTTAACCGATAAATATAAGGTTAATCGATTAAAATTAGTTAGGAACATTCATAACAGAATTTTAATTGATATGTTTTTGAAATAATCGATTAAAACCATTTAAAATATTCACTGGAACTGTTTTAATAGATACATACTCGAATTAATTGATTATTTTCACTAAAGAAGTATTTGAAAACCTTCTATCAATATTTTAACTGATATAATTTCGAATTAATCGATTAAAATCACTTAAAGTATTTTGAAAAGTGTTATGTTAATATTTTAATCGATATAACTTCAAATTAATCGATTAAAATCACTTGAAATGTTTTAAAAGTGTTTTGTCAGTATTTTAATCGATGTAACTTTGAATTAATCGATTAAAATCACTTGAGATGTTTTGGAAAGTGTTCTGCCAGAATTTTAATCGATGTAATATCGAATTAATCGATTAAAACAACTTAAGGGAATTTTTGCCAAGTGTTTTAATCAATTAAAACTTGCTCTTACCAGTTAAAATCACTTAGGAAGTTTTGTGAAAATATTTGGCAAAATATTAATCGATTAAACTGCGAATCAATCGATTAAAACAACTTAGAGAAATTTTGTTTAACTGTTTTAATCGATTAAAACGTTGTTATATCAGTTAAAATAAATCTGGAAAATGATTAAGCACATTTTAATCGATTAAAATAAGATTTAATCGATCAATCAAGATTTAATAATCGATTAAAAGAAAGTTTTAACCGATTAATTAAACCAGCAGTTGAAAAACAACTCTATATAAACAAGATTGCTTCAACGTTTTTAAATAGATCTTTTAGCAATAAATCAAGCAATCATAAGAGAGATTTTCAAGAAAGAATCGCGCAAGTTTTGTGGAGTTTTACAAAGTTCTTTCTTGAGGCATTTTTTGCTTTCTTTTGTGAAGAAACTCATACTGCAGGAGCTGCATAAATCGGGTTTGATTGTTCTAATTTCTTCTCTTTGTTTCTTTTTTATTCTTTACTGTATTGTGGGTGTCTGGAAGTATTGGGCACTGGTTCTGTAGCTGGAATTTGGCTGCAGGTTGGTTCAAGAACTGAAATTTGGTTCTTGGTGAAGGTTTATGTGCAAGAACTGAAATTTGGTTCTTGTGGTAGATTAGGTGTTGTGTGATTCAAAATTGTAATCTATAATACATTCAATCTAGTGGAACTCAACTGGAATTTGACTGAGAACTGGATGTAGCCCTGTGGTTTGGGTGAACCAGTATAAATATTGGTTGTCTTTTTCTAAACCTTTACTCTCTTGTGTCTTACATTGAATTGCTTATTTTTCTTGATTCAAGAAGTGATCAGAATTCAAAATCTTTGAAATAGATAATCTTTCAAAGATCAATTCACTCCCCTTTTGATCTCAACCTACTTTTCTAATATTTGTCACCTTTTGAACAGGTGCAAGCAAGAATGCATGTTAAACATTTTGAGGACTTTATCAATATATCCTCTTTGAGACAATCCAAGAATGCCACGTGACCTATCATGAAAAATCTGAATGCCAAGAACAACAACAAAGGCATCACCAATGTCCATTATATCAAAGTGGCTTTGTAATACAAATTTTGTCTCAATCAAAAGTTTAACACTACTACTAACAAGAAGAATATCATCAATATATAAGACAAGAATGATGATATAACTCTTACAAGTCTTCAAGTAAATGTATTGATTTGAGGTATTTTCCTTGAAGCCAAAAGAGTTGACCACCTGGTCAAACTTCAAATACCATTGTTTATAAGCTTGTCTCAGCCTATAAATAGACTTTTTCAACCTGCAAACCAAATGCTCTTTGCCTTATTTAGCAAAAGCCATTAGGTTGAACTTATAGACTTCGTCATGGTGTATTTCAACACCATTAGACACATTATGTTTAAGTGTTCCAATTTCTTATAAGATATTTGAACAGTAATGGACTCAAAAGTAAGAGTTGGAGGCTCTTCTTTTCTCAAAGAAGAGTCCATATTAGTAATTGTCAGATACAATTCCAAAGATTCTTTCCAGTTATCAAAAAAATTTGTCTCATTCAAATTTTTAACTGAAATCAATTGCATAGGCAAAGAAAATGATATCAAAACAACAAAGAGACATCTAATATGCACAATTATTATGCAATAAAAAAAAATTAATGTTTCTAAAGACACAGTCAAACATGTATGCCTATAATACCAAATTTCTCATCCACCATGATCCCACCTAAGGGTCCCGAATCATAATAAGAAATATAATTAAGAAATAAAATAAAATGCACAACTCATGTCATAAAGAAATCTAATACCGATAGGGTATAAGACAAATGATTGACATCAGATAAAAATTTAGCATACATTATATCAAGAAATAAAATAAAATACATTAACAACAACATATCGATAGGGCATGATTGACATTAATGTAATACAAAATTAATTAACGAGATAATTAAATTATCTCATTCACACAAAATTTCATATAATTATACTCACGATAGGTGAATTCCCAATCATATGAAATTATATTAATCATGCTCAACAGAATATAATAAAATTATATTATGCATGACAATGTCTTATATAACCACAAAACATGTAAACATTTAGCACTCAGTATCTGATATCAATCTTTCATCTACTTTCCCAATGATCAAGGCACACTTCCGCATTCTGTTATTATTGGTTAATGGGAATTGCTCAATAATTATTGGGGATAATTGATTGTATGAAAGGGTTTGATGTTCTTTCAATTGGTATATTTTGATTTATAATCTAACAATTGGTATTAGAGCATGTTAGTTTATGATCAATTTTATTCTTTGCTAGCATGAACCCTTGTTTGGTCTTCCCCAAATATTATCAGAATTTTGGGTTTTTTCTTACGTTTTCGATGCATTTGAAATTATATTGAATTGTTGATATTTCTCTCCATGTTATCATCAATGAATGTTTGGTTTAATTGATTATGGATAAACCCTAACAAAATTATTAGAATTGATGATCCGAAACCCTAATTTTGGGTTATCCCTAATTTGTAAACCCTAAATATGTTTATCCCCAACTCTTATCACCGGTCATCTTTATCCCCAAATCAAACCTGCTATTGAACTTTTGCAACTGCCGCAATCTGCATCCTCATGTTGCCATGGAGGCGTTCATGTGGTTGCGTTTGTGAGAGAGATAAAGTTGTTTTCGTCATCCCCAAATCATCGCGATGTTGTCACATTCGTGTGTTGTGTTTTTCACGCAGCAGTGACACGGTTGGAAATTGTCATATTTTTTGTTTTTGGAGGATGTCGTGAGATAGTTGGAATTTCGCTGTTGAAATCACAATTATCTCATAAGGTGTGTGATATTATTTGAATTGGAATTGGAATTGTTATATGTGTGCAATTGGCATTTAACATGATGCTTTTATCATGCTAAATGCTAATTGCACACAAATCTGTAAACACAATCTCTGAACACATTATTCGCCTCAGTTGGTGGATTTAGGCTATGTGGATCTCTACACGGTGGTGCACTACAACTGTGTGATGGTCCAAAAGATGGAACAAGTCCTTTAGGAAGAACATGGAACCTTGTGATTTTATCGTTGGTAATAATTAATTTGTGAGTTGGAACTTCAATCACATTCTTAAAATCAACCAATGTATTCAACTCATGTAAATCTCTACGATGTGGATCACTGGAGCCATGTGAAGAAGCAAATGATGGAAAAGAACCTTGAGGCGCAACATGAAACTCTTCACTTTCAATATTATTGACACTAACTCTGCTAATTTTGACTCTTTCTTTGAAACCTCGATGGTTGATGATATTCAAGTCTAAACTTTTGAAAAATGTAGCATTTACCATGATTACATTTGAGAGAACAAAAAATAGAGAAAATGATATTAAGGTCATCAACATTTTGAATTCTTACAAATTTTGACAAGTCCAATACTTACTTTTATACCATATTAAGTCATAAAGTTTTTTTTTTAATTTATTGATTAAATTACATATAAAATGTTAATTATTATTTAGCAAAAGATCCTTTATTTGTATGATAGAGAATCTTGACAAATCTTTCCGCATTGAAAATTATTTTCAATGTTAACCAAACTCAATGTAATGTAGAATGAAAAGAAATATTGAAAAGTCATATATTTAAATATATTAAAAAAATTAATATATTATTTATTAAATACTATATATTTATTAAAATTAATAAGTATAATATATATTCTTTATTAGTTTTAATAAATATATAGTATTTAATAAATACTTTATTAATTGTTCTTTACATTTAAATATTATATTTATCACATTTAATATGTAGTAAAAAGAAAAAAATTCAAAGATGTTATATATATATATATATATATATATATATATATATATATATATATATATAAAGAAAAATATAAGTCATATTTTTAACAAAAAGAATATTTTTTAAATTAAATGAATAAAATTTATTTAATTATTTATAGATAAATTTTGTTTAAAATTATTAAACAATATTAAATATTATAAAATGAATAATATTAAAATTTTCTCTATTCTCATTTACTCCTTATTTTTTTCTCTCTCTTTTCTCTTTTCTCTCTCACTTATTCACCTACTTAAACCATTATATTAAAATTTAACAAAAATAAACAAATATTTTAAAATCAACATTAAAACTAAAAAATATTAACTAATTATTTAAAATTACGATTACAATAAATAATTTTATTTATTCTGATAATACATAAATTTATTTACTATAACATAAATAATTAGTTTAAAATTATTTTATCATAATAATAATTTCTCACATAATTAAAAATATAAATATTTATGAGTTAAATATATTTTTACTTAATAATTTAATATAGTTATAATTAAATTGACTTATGATAATTAATTAAATTAACTAATTTAAAAAAATTATTTGTTAAAATATTATTTCAAAATAAATATTTAATTTTATCTTAATAATTATAACATAACATAGCCTCCCAACTTTATCTATAATACTTTCTAAAAAAGAAAAGAAAGAGAAAAAGAAGAAGAAGATAAACACTAAATGGAAATAAAGAAAAAGGAAAAAACAAAAAGTAAATAAAGGGAGAGAAAAATAACAAAATAATTGAAGAAAGAGAAAAAATAATTATATTATGTCAGGAAAATTTATATTCACCTATTAAAATTTGTGTATAAACAGTAAACATATTTATTTAGATAAATAAATTTAAAGATATTCTATTTAAGTAATTTTTCATATTGATTCAAATATATTCCATAATCAAATTTTAAATATAATATATTCATTAAGTATAATATTTATTTAATTTTTCTAACTATATTATCTATATATATAATGATTCCTTTTTTAACATTTTTTATCATAAAAAAATATCTTAATTTAAAAAAATTATGATTTATATATTTAAAAAATAATAAATATAGGAGAAGAAAATATATAATACATAATTAATAGAAAAAAAATCAAAGAAAAAACAAAATATATTTTAAAAAATAATTATAAAAAAAAAAACTAAAACGACGTTTCCACTAATATATTTAATTTTATTAACATTAATATTTAAATTTTATGTTTAAACTATATTGTTTAATAACGTTATTTGTTTCTTGGTCAAATAATGTCATAATTTTATTTTGCTCCATTCGAATACTTTTATCTTACTTTTGTAATTCCGGTCCTTAAATTTTACAATTGGTTATAAAAAAATTTCCGCCTCTCTTAATTTTTTTATATATAATATATGGTTTTTTTAACGTGATTATGACTTCTTAATTTTGAATTATCCGTAATTTTATTCAAATTTGTTAGTTTTACAAATATACTAAATCATGTTCATATAATTTTTTAAAAATTGTATTCATTTAGTGAAATGTCCTTGCAGCTACAATATTTATAATACGGTCAAACAAGTTACGAGTCTCATTAATTTTTTTTTCTGCAATCTCATTATATAATGTCCAAGTAACAGAGTCCAGGCTAATGTTACTTTAACAAAAATAAAAACTAAGGAATTATTATTTTATCCATACGGTAAAAAGAACAAAATAGAACAAATATGCAAGATGATGGCCGTGATGAAGACATTGGAATGGTAGAACTCTCTTTTGATGACGACGATGAACGAGTGATTTTTGTTTTTTGTTTTCTTTTTAATCCTTATTCATGTGTATTTCAAACAGTTTGATTTGTTACAGGTTTGTTGAGGAGTGCTTGTTGACTATCATAAAAAAATATAAGGGAAATTGTTAATGACTTGATGAAGATTGAAGAGTTTTTTTTTTTTTTTTTTTTTTATATGTTGTACAAATGTCTAGGTAGTTATGTGTATGATGTTAAAGTCAAATGATTAAATTAATATTGTGAATGTCAAGATGGTTAATCGTTGGAGATCTCTATTACCAACCTCATTTGCCTCTTAATCTTCATGCTCCTCTTTTGATTCAGATGAGTCATTCGAAGACTTTTTCTCTATCTGTACTATAATATTGTCCTTTATCAAGTTGTCATTTATCTGCTCACTTTACAGTTTATTTTCTGCAAAGACTACATTTATGCTAACAACAACCTTGTGGGAAGAGGGATCACACAAGCAATACCCCTTTACATTGTCAGCATAGTCTAATAAGATACATTTCTTGGAATTTGGATCCAATTTTGTTTTTTCTTTAGAGTTGTACATCACGTACACAGGACATTCAAAAACACATAAGGATGAATATTCAGCTGGTTTACCTTTCCATAACTTAATTGGTGTGCTCAAACCAATGGTGGTTGAAGGTGATCGATTTATAACATAACAAACAGTTTTAACCGCTTTTGCCCAAAAAGACTTGACTATTCCAACTGTTCCCAACATAACTCTAGTTCTTTCCAGGAGAGTTTTATTCATCCGCTTTGTTATACCATTCTACTGAGGTATATGTGGGACAGACAATTGTCTGGTAATACCCTCTTACTTACAAAATGCTAAAAATTCTCTGTCTACATATTCTCCTCCGTTATCTGTCCTCAAGCACTTAATTCTCTTCCCGGTTTCAAGTTTTACTTGTGCTTTGAATTCCTTGAACTGTGAAAACACATCTGACTTCTTCTTGATAGGATACACCCATAATCTATTGGAGTAATCATCGGTGAATGATACTATATATTTTGCTCCTTCGAGGGATAGTACCGGCGATTCCCACACATCAGAATGAATCAAGTCCAATATATGTTTACTTTTAGCAGTCACTCTAGCAAACTTCAATCTATGTTGCTTACTTATCACACAATGCTCGTAGAAGGGTAAACTAACCTCTTTAAGCCCAGGTAAGAGATTACATTCTACAAGGATTTCAGATCTCTTTCTCACATATGACCAAGTTTATGATGTCACATGATCACTGCATCTTCCTGCCTTGTTGCCACAATTGATGCATTTGCTTCTTGCAACATATCTCCAAGCAGCACATACAAATTTGCCATGATCTTCTTTGTCTTCATGACCACCAAACTCCCCTTCACCACTTTTAAGATTCACCTTCAACATGGATCTTACACCGAGGTCATCTAATTGCCCAATGGACAATAGATTCTTCTTCAAGTCCTTCACATGTCGTACCTTTTGAATTGTGCGAACAGTACCATCTTGTCATGAAACTCTTTTTCACCATTAGAGTTAATTACTGTTTCGCTCACCAGAATATCTCCATCTTCCGAGGTACTTACAACACAACCTTGTGAGATTGATTATTCAGAGTTGTGTCCTCTATTCTTCCTCTTCCAACACTCTTTTCTCGTATGTCATTTCTTGCCACAAAAGTAACATTTGATTTTATAACTCTTCTTACTTCGAGACATCGATCTATTATTACTCGAGCCACATTCCGTTGATCTTTCTCTCATTATCATCAAAGTCTTTACTTGTTTGAAACTTTCGCCCTTATTCATCCGCCTGGATTCTTCTTCAAGAATAACTCCAGCGACATCCACTACAAAAAAATTAAATATAGTGATATAAATATTTATCACTATTAATATTGTGTAAAAATAATTTAATTGTCACTAATGTAATTGTAATAATATTTTTAAATATCACTAAAAATAAGCTTTATAGTAACAAAAATATTTAACACTAATAATTATATATAATAGTAATAATAATAAATTGTCACAAATATATTACACAATAGTGATAAATAAATTTATCACTATTAAACGTTTATAAAAAAAATTATTTCAATATCACAAATATTTTAAAAATATAATAATAAATTAATTATTATTTATAATTTATAGAAATAATTATTTATAATTTATTTGTCATTATTATAATTTCTAAAATAATAATCATTTTATTATTTTAATTTCAGAATATATATATATATATATATATATATATATATATATGAATTAAGATAATAATAAATTTGATTCTCCAAAATAAAATAAAAAAATAATTAACAATATTTTAGATATATAAATATATAAACTAAAATTATTTCGAGATATTTTTGTGAAAAAAATTAAAATAGTAATAACTTATTTCATTTGAGGGAACACTTGAATCATTAGATACTTCTCTGAATGATAAGTAAAATAATTATTTTCTTCATAGTAACTTGTTGAATTTCAAGTTGAGATTGCAATTCACGTTGAAGCTAAATATTAATATTAGTCAATTTTTGCATTGTATCTCTAAATCATTTGATCTTTTTTTCATCTTCCAATTGACTTTGAACAAATTATTTCTCCATAACTTTTTTGGTCATTGATGAGGTGCCTATACCTTGTGAGCGATTTGGTTTTGTTCCTCGAACAAATTGAATGATCTTTATCCTCTTCCAATAAATATAATGCATCCTTATAAATTTATAAAAAGTAACCAATAGAATAAGATCAAAATACATTAATTATTTAGGATACATAAATAATATTCAAATTCATTAAATTAATAGAGTTATACTAACCTTCATATAATTCCACGTTATAGCTAAATCATCTTCTCGATATCTCTCGATCGATGTAACTATGAAAAATAACTTCCTAAAATATAACAATATTCAAAACTACTAGAGAAAAAAATGAGATCGAAAGAGTGTAACACTTAAAAAAATTCCACGACACAAAAAATTAAAGAAATTCTGACTAGTGTAACTATAAAAACAAAATTCTTAAAATGTAAAAATATTACTCAAAAATACAAAATAAATAAAAAAATGAGCTTGAAAGAGTTCACCTGGATAATTTTATTAAAAAATATCCCAAATAAAAATCTTCTAGAAATTTTTGACTGGTGTAAGTACAAAAAATCATTTTCTAAAATGTAAACATATTACTCAAAACAAATAGAAAAGTAAAAAAAAAAGTTTGAAAGAGTGTTGTAGAATTTTTTTTAAAATAAATTCCCTATCACAAAAAATTATAAAAGTTTCGATCTGTTGTAACTACGATAACTAAATTCTTTAAATGTAAGAATATTAATCAAAACTATTAGAAAATAATATATGAGCTAAAAAGATTGCGGTGGAGTTTTTTTTATTAAAAAATTCCCCAACAAAAACACTTGTAGAAATTTTCGACCGGTGTAACTACGAAAATTGAATTCCTAAAATGTAAAAATATTATTCAAAACAAATACAAAAATACAAAAATGAGTATGAAAGAGTGCGGTAGATTTTTTTATTAAAAAAATTCCCAACTCAAAAAATTGTAGAATTTTTTTTACTCGAATAACTGTGGAAAATAAATTCATAAAATGTAAGAATATTACTCAAAATGACTAGAAAAAAATGAGCTCGGAAAAGTGTAGTAAAATTTTTTTATTAAAAATATTTCCCAGCATAAAAAATTGTAAAAACTTTTAATCGGTGTAACTACGAAAATTAAATTCCTAAAATATAAAATTGAAAGAGTGCAGTAGACCTTTTTTTATTAAAAAAATTTCCCAGCAAAAAAAACTTGTCGAAATTTTTGACTTGGTATAACTCCAAAACTGAATTCCCAAAATTGTAAAAATATTACTCAAAATAGAGAGAAAAAAATAAACTTGAAAGAATGCAGTAAAATTTTTTTATTAAAAAGATTCTCTAAAAAATATGTAAAATTTTTTTACTGGAGTAACTATAAAAACTAAATTCTTAAAATGTAAAAATATTGCTTAAAATAAATAGATATATAAAAAAGAGTTTGGAACAATGCAGTGAAATTTTTTTACTAAAAATATTAGTCGACACAAAACTACTAGAATAATAAAAAGACGATCTTAACAAAGTGCAATAAAAAAATTTTATTACAAATTTTTATAAGTGGTAGCAAATTTTTAAGTGGTGTAACTATGAAAAATCACTTCCTTAAATATAACAATATTACTCAAAACTACTAGAGAAAAAAATGAGATCCAAAGAGTGTAGCAAAACTTTTAAATTAAAAAAAATTCCACAACACAAAAAAATAGGAAAATTCGACTAATGTAACTACGAAAACAAAATTCTTAAAATATAAAAATATTGCTCAAAACTACAAAATAAATAAAAAAATGAGCTTGAAAGAGTTCACCAGATAATTTTATTAAAAAATATCCCAATAAAAAAACTTGTAGAAATTTCGCAAAACAAATAGAAAAGTAAAAAAAAAAGCTTGAAAGAGTGTTGTAGAATTTTTTTTAAATAAATTCTCTCATAAAAAATTATAAAAGTTTTTGATTGCTGTAACTACGATAATTAAATTCCTTAAATGTAAGAATATTAATCAAAACTATTAGAAAATAATATATGAGCTAGAAAGATTTCAGTGGAGTTTTTTTATTAAAAAATTTCCCAACAAAAATACTTGTAGAAATTTCTAACCGGTGTAACTACAAAAATTGAATTCCTAAAATGTAAAAATATTACTTAAAACAAATAGAAAAATAAAAAAACGAGTATGAAAGAGTGCGGTGGATTTTTTATTAAAAAAATTTCCAACTCAAAAAATTGTTGAATTTTTTTTTACTTAGATAATTGTGGAAAATAAATTCCTAAAATGTAGAATATTACTCAAAATGACTAGAAAAAAATGAGCTCGGAAGAGTGTAGTGAAATTTTTTATTAAAAATATTTCCCAACATAAAAAATTGTAAAAACTTTTGATCGGTGTAACTACGAAAACTAAATTCCTAAAATGTAAAATTGAAATAGTGCAGCAGACTTTTTTTTATTAAAATAATTCTCCAGCAAAAAAAACTTGTAAAATGTTTTGACTGGTATAACTATCAAAACTAAATTCCCAAACTTGTTAAAATATTACTCAAACACAGAGAGAAAAAAACGAACTTGAAAGTGTTGAATTATTGGCAAGCGTACCAAAATTATCAATCGCAGTATAGTATTTCAATTAAATAAAAGTCGACCCCACGAGGAACGATTTCAATGGAAATTCCCAATTATATGTTTACTAAGTAGATTAAAACAAATTGAGTTTTGCATAAAGAGTTGAATTGAAATTAAATGACAAAAAACTGTAATTTGTTGAGAAAATATCAATTAAAGGCACTTAGGATTGACTTCCTTCCTTTTCCCTCTTTTGTAATGGCTATGTCAATTAAGAACCTCAATTAACCTAACAATGTTGATGTCACCCACTCAAATCATCCATGTTGATTCCTCACACATGAAATTCATAAGAAAACCTAATAAATATTGATTCCTCACACATGAAATTCATAAGAAAACCTAATAAATGTTGATTCCTCACACAATTAAGAGATATTTTCCAGCATTAGGTTTAGGGTGTTAAGCAATTGATACATTCATTCCATTCCTGGCAATTAACATAACAAATATTATTACCGTGATCTAGGTTCAAGATATATTTTCCAATCATATCCCAAACATCAAGAATAAATCATTCTAATTATATCCCAATTATATGCTTACTAAGTAGATAAAAACAAATTGAGTTTTGCATAAAGAGTTGAATTGAAATTAAATGACAAAAACTGTAATTTGTTGAGAAAATATCAATTAAAGGCACTTAGGATTGACTTCCTTCCTTTTTCCTCTTTTGTAATGACTATGTCAATTAAGAACCTCAATTAACCTAATAATGTTGATGTCACCTACTCAAATCATCCATGTTATTCCTCACACATGAAATTCATAAGAAAACCTAATAAATGTTGATTCCTCACACAATTAAGAGATATTTTCCAACATTAGGTTTAAGGTGTTAAGCAATTGATACATTCATTCCATTCCTGACAATTAACATAACAAATATTCTTATCGTGATCTAGGATTCAAGATATATTTTCCAATCATATCCTAAACATCAAGAATAAATCATTCCAAAGCACAAAGGATAAGAATAACAACATCAAAACATAGATTAATATCTCAAAATATCACCATGATACAAAGGAGTTAAAAGGAAGTGCACCAAATCCCAAAAGAATGAAGTTAGCCACTCATGTTGGCCATTACAATGCTCCAAATGAGGAAGAAGTGAAGAATTGATGAAGATTGGACGAAACCCTAGCCGTAGTCGCGCCTCTTCTCCCCAAAACCGTTTGTTTTTTCTCAAAACACATCTTATCCTTTTATAGGAAAAATTGGGATTCGCGTGTTTCGCTCAAGCAACAACTTTCGCTCAAGCGAAAATTTCTATTTTCGCTCAAGCGACAAAACACTCGCTTGAGCGAGTGAACTCCAGAGAAGAATAACTAACATTCGCTCAAGCAAATTTTCTTGCGCTTGAGCGACTAACTTCCAGATAAGAATAACTGATATTCGCTCAAGCAAGAGTTCATCTCGCTCGAGTGACTTCCATGCTGAAAATCTTCTTCCTTCTTCCAGTTTTACTCCAATTATACTGACAATTATGCTCCTTACTCTTGTATCAAGGTATTCTCGAATTCATCCTATATTGGGAGAAAAATAGATTAGAATTAACATAAGATAAGTGGTTTCATAACAATTAAAGGCATAATTATATCAATTTTTTACCACTTAAGCTGAAAGAATGCGAGTGAATTTTTTTTATTAAAAATATTGTCTAAAAAATATGTAAAAATTTGTGAATGGTATAACTATGAAAAAAAATTCGAAAAATGTAAAAATATTGCTTAAAATAAATAGAAATATAAAAAAAGAGTTTGGAACAGTGGAGTAGAATTTTTTTTACTAAAAATATTAACTTACACAAAACTACTAGAATAATAAAAAAACGATCTTGACAAAGTGCAGTTGAATTTTTTCATTAAAAAATTTTCAAAGTGATAAAAAAATTCTGAGTGGTGTAACTATGAAAAATAACTTCCTAAAATATAGCAATATTACTCAAAACCACTAGAGAAAAAAACGAGATCGAAAAAGTGTAGCGGAATTGTTAAATTAAAAATATTCCACAACACAAAAAATTAGGAAAATTCTGACTAATGTAATTACGAAAATAAATTTCCTAAAATGTAAAAATATTACTCAAAACTACAAAATAAATAAAAAAATGAGCTTGAAAGAGTTCGCCAAATAATTTTATTAAAAAATATCCTAATAAAAAATTTGAAGAAATTTCTGACTGGTGTAAGTACGAAAAATAAATTTCTAAAATGTAAACATATTACTCAAAACAAATAGAAAAGTAAAAAAAAAAAAGCTTGAAAGAGTGTTGTAGAATTTTTTTCTTTGAATAAATTCCCTATCACAAAATTATAAAAGTTTCTGATGTTGTAACTACCATAACTAAATTCCTTAAATGTAAAAATATTAATCAAAACTATTAGAAAATTATATATGAGCTAGAAAGATTGCAGTGAAGTTTTTTTATTAAAAAATTGTCCAAGCAAAAACACTTGTAGAAATTTTCAATCGGTGTAACTATGAAAATTGAATTCCTAAAATGTAAAATTTTTACTAAAAATAAATAGAAAAATAGAAAAATGAGTATGAAAGAGTGTGATGGATTTTTTTATTAAGAAAATTCCCAATTCAAAAAATTATAGAATTTTTTTTACTTAGATAATTATGAAAAATAAATTCCTAAAATGTAAGAATATTACTCAAAATGACTAGAAAAAAAATGAGCTCTGAAGAATTTAGTGAAATTTTTTATTAAAAATATTTCCAAACACAAAAATTGTAAAAACTTTTGATCGATGTAACTACGAAAACTAAATTCGAAAATGTAAAATTGAAAGAATGCAGTATACTCTTTTTTATTAAAAAATCCAGCAAAAAAAACTTGTAGAAATTTTTGATTGGTATAACTATCAAAACTGAATTCCCAAAATTGTAAAAATATTACTCAAAAGAGAGAGAAAAAAACGAACTTGAAAGAATGCAATAAAATTTTGTTTATTAAAAAATTCTCTAAAAAATATGTAAAAATTTCTTACTCGTGTAATTATGAAAACAAAATTCGTAAAATGTAAAAATATTGCTTAAAATAAATAAAAATATAAAAAAAGAGTTTGGAACATTACAGTGAATTTTTTTTACTAATAATATTAGGTGACACAAAACTACTAGAATAATAAAAAAATGATCTTTACAAAGTGCAATAAAATTTTTTTATTAAAAAGTTTTCTAAGTGGTAGAAAATTTCTGAGTGGTGTAACTATGAAAAATAACTTCGTTAAATATAATAATATTACTCAAAACTACTAGAGAAAAAACGAGATCGAAAGAGTGTAGCAGAATTTTTAAAGTAAAAAAATTCCACAACACAAAAAATTAGGAAAAAAGCTGACTAGTGTAACTACGAAAATAAAATTCTTAAAATATACAAATATTACTCAAAACTACAAAATAAATAAAAAAAATGAGCTTGAAAGATTTCACCGGATAATTTTATTAAAAAATATCCCAATAAAAAAACTTGTAGAAATTTCTGATCGGTGTAAGTACGAAAAATAAATTTCTAAAATATAAACATATTACTCAAAAAAATAGAAAAGTAAAAAAAAAAGCTTGAAAAAGTGTTGTAGAATTTTTGTTTAAAATAATTTCCCTATCACAAAAAATTATAAAAGTTTCGACTACTGTAACTACGATAACTAAATTCCTTAAATGTAAGAATATTAATCAAAACTATTAGAAAATAATATATGAGCTAGAAAGATTGCAGTGGGGTTTTTTTATTAAAAAATTTCCCAGCAAAAACACTTGTGGAAATTTTCGACCAGGTGTGACTACGAAAATTGAATTCCTAAAATATAAAAATATTACTCAAAACAAATAGAAAAATAAAAAAATGAGTATGAAAGAGTGTGGTGGATTTTTTTATTAAAAAAATTCTTAACTCAAAAAATCGAGAATTTTTTTACTCATATAATTGTGGAAAATAAATTCCTAAAATGTAAGAATATTACTCAAAATGACTAAAAAAAATGAGTTCGGAAGAATGTAGTGAAATTTTATTATTAAAAATATTTCTAAGCACAAAAAATTGTAAAAACTTTTGATCGGTGTAACTACGAAAACTAAATTCCTAAAATACAAAATTGAAAGAGTGAAATAGACTTTTTTTTACTAAAAAAATTCTCCAAGCAAAAAAAAGTTGTAGAAATTTTTGACTGGTATAACTACCAAAACTGAATTCTTAAAATTGTAAAAATATTACTCAAAACAAAGAGAAAAAAAAATGAACTTGAAAGAATGCAATGGATTTTTTTATTAAAAGTATTGTCTAAAATATATGTAAAACTTTCTGACTGATGTAACTATGAAAAAAAATTAGGAAAATATAAAAATATTGCTTAAAATAAATAGAAATATAAAAAAGAGCTTGAAATAGTGGAGTAGAATTTTTTTACAAACAATATTAGCTGACACAAAACTACTATAATAATAAAAAAACGATCTTGACAAAGTGCAATGAAATTTTTCCATTAAAAAATTTTCTAAGTGATAAAAAAATTCTGAGTGGTGTAACTATGAAAAATAACTTCCTAAAATATAGCAATATTACTCAAAAGCACTAGAGAAAAAAACGAGATCGAAAGAGTGTAGCAGAATTATTAAATTAAAAATATTCCACAACACAAAAAATTAGGAAAATTTTGACTAGTGTAATTACGAAAATAAAATTCCTAAAATGTAAAAATAATACTTAAAACTAAAAAATAAATAAAAAAATGAGCTTGAAAGAGTTCGCCAAATAATTTTATTAAAAAAATATCCCAATAAAAATATTTGAAGAAATTTATGACTGGTGTAAGTACAAAAAATAAATTCTAAAATGTAAACATATTACTCAAAACAAATAGAAAAGTAAAAAAAAAAACTTGAAATAGTGTTGTAGAATTTTTTCTTTAAAATCAATTCCCTATGACAAAATTATAAAAGTTTCTGATCTGCTATAACTACCATAACTAAATTCCTTAAATGTAATAATATTAATCACAACTATTAGAAAATAATATATGAGCTAGAAAGATTGCAGTGAAGTTTTTTTATTAAAAAATTGTCCAGCAAAAACACTTGTAAAAATTTTCGACGGGTGTAACTACAAAAATTGAATTCCTAAAATGTAAAAATATTACTAAAAACAAATAGAAAAATAGAAAAATGAGTTTGAAAGAGTGTGGTGGATTTTTTTATTAAAAAAATTCTCAATTCAAAAAATTATAGAATTTTTTTACTTAGATAATTGTGAAAAATAAATTCCTAAAATCTAAGAATATTAATCAAAATGACTAGAAAAAAATGAGCTCAGAAGAGTGTAGTGAAATTTTTTTATTAAAAATATTTCCCAGCACAAAAAATAGTAAAAACTTTTGATCGGTGTAACTACGAAACCTAAATTCCTAAAATGTAAAATTGAAAGAGTGCAAGTATACTTTTTTTATTAAAAAATCCAGTAAAAAAAACTTGTAGAAATTTTTGATTGGTATAACTATCAAAACTGAATTCCCAAAATTGTAAAAATATTACTCAAAACAGAGGGAAAAAAAATGAACTTGAAAGAATGCAATGAATTTTTTTATTAAAAATATTCTCTAAAAAATATGTAAAAATTTCTGACTCGTGTAACTATGAAAACAAAATTCGTAAAATGTAAAAATATTGCTTAAAATAAATAGAAATAAAAAAAGAGTTTGGAACATTGCAGTGAAATATTTTTACTAATAATGTTAGGTGACACAAAACTACTAGAATAATAAAAAAACGATCTTGACAAAGTGCAATGAAATTTTTTTATTAAAAAGTTTTCTAAGTGGTAGAAAATTTCTGAGTGGTGTAACTATGAAAAATAACTTCCTTAAATATAATAATATTACTCAAAACTACTAGAGAAAAAAACGAGATCGAAAGAGTGTAGCAGAATTCTTAAAGTAAAAAAATTCCAAACACAAAAAATTAGGAAAAAAACTGACTAGTGTAACTACGAAAATAAAATTCCAAAAATGTAAAAATATTACTCAAAACTACAAAATAAATAAAAAAAATGAGCTTTAAAGTGTTCACCAGAAAATTTTATTAAAAAATATCCCAATAAAAAAACTTGTAGAAATTTCTGACTAGTGTAAGTACGAAAAATAAATTTCTAAAATATAAACATATTACTCAAAAAAATAGAATAGTAAAAAAAAAAACTTGAAAGAGTGTTGTAGAATTTTTTTAAAATAAATTCCCTATCACAAAAAATTATAAAAGTTTCTTACTGCTTGTAACTATGATAACTAATTTCGTTAAATGTAAGAATATTAATGAAAACTATTAGAAAATAATATATGAGCTAGAAAGATTGCGAGTGGGGTTTTTATTAAAAAATTCACCAACAAAACCACACTGTGGAATTTTCCGACCGATGTGACTATGAAAATTGAATTCTTAAAATATAAAAATATTACTCAAAACAAATAGAAAATAAAAAAATGAGTATGAAAGAGTGTTGTGGATTTTTTTATTAAAAAAATTCTTAACTCAAAAAATTGTAGAATTTTTTTTACTCATATAATTGTGGAAAATAAATTCCTAAAATGTAAGAATATTACTCAAAATTACTAGAAAAAAAATGAGTTCGAAGAATGTAGTGAAATTTTATTATTAAAAATATTTCCCAGACACAAAAAATTGTAAAAACTTTTTATCGGTGTGACTACGAAAACTGAATTCCTAAAATGTAAAATTGACAGATTGGAGGAGACTTTTTTTATTAAAAAAATTCCCAAGCAAAAAAAACTTTGGAAAAATTTTGACTGGTATAACTACCAAAACTAAATTCCCAAAGTTGTAACTACCATATAACTAAATTCCTTAAATGTATAAAAGTTTTTTACTGTTGTAACTACCATAACTAAATTCCTTAAATGTATTAATATTAATCAAAACTATTAGAAAATAATATATGAGCTAGAAAGATTGCAGTGAAGTTTTTTTATTAAAAAATTGTCGAGCAAAAACACTTAGAAATTTTCGACTTGGTGTAACTACGAAAATTGAATTCCTAAATTATAAAATATTACTAAAAATAAATAGAAAAATGAGTATGAAAGAGTGTGGTGGATTTTTTTATTAAAAAAATTCCCAACTCAAAAAATTGTATAATTTTATTTACTTAGATAATTGTGGAAAATAAATTCCTAAAATGTAAGGATATTACTCGAAAAGTATTAGAAAAATGAAAAAAATGAGCTTCGAAGAGTGTAGTGAAACTTTTTTATTAAAAATATTTCCCAACACAAAAAATTTTACAAACTTTTGATCGGTGTAACTACGAAAACTAAATTCCTAAAATGTAAAATTGAAAGAGTGCAGCGGATTTTTTTATTAAAAAAATTCTCCAGCAAAAAAACTTGTAGATTTTTTTGACCGGTGTAACTACCAAAAATGAATTCGCAAAAATGTAAAAATATTTCTCAAAACAAAGAGAAAAAAAAATGAGCTCGAAAAATGCATTGAATTTTTTTTATTAAAATTATTCTCTAAAAAATATGTAAAATTTTCTAACTGGTGTAACTACGAAAACTAAATTCGTAAAATGTACAAATATTTCTTAAAATAAATAGAAATATAAAAGAAGATCTTGGAGCAAGTGCAGTGAAATTTTTTACTAAAAATATTAGTCGACACAAAACTATTAGAACAATAAAAAAATGATTTTGATAAAGTGCAATGAAATTTTTTATTAAAAAAATTTTCTGAGTGGTGTAACTATGAAAAATAATTGTAAAAAATTTTTGACTGGTATAACTATGAAAAATAACTCCCTAAAATATAACAATATTACTCAAAACTACTAGAGAAAAAACGAGATCGAAAGAGTGTAGCTGAATTTTTAAATTAAAAAAATTCCACCACACAAAAAATTATGGAAATTTTGACTAGTGTAACTACAAAAACAAAATTCCTAAATTGTAAAAATATTACTCAAAATTACAAAACAAATAAACAAAAAATGAGCTTGAGAGAGTAAACCGAATAATTTTATTAAAAAATACCCCAACAAAAAAACTTATAAAAATTTATGACTAGTGTAAGTACGAAAAATAAATTCCTAAAAGGTAAAATATTACTCAAAACAAATAATAAAGTAAAAAAACAATCTCGAAAGAGTGTAGTAGAATTTTTTTTTTTTAGATAAATTCCCTGTCGCAAAAAATTATAAAAAGTTTATGACTGTTATAACTACGATAACTAAATTTCTTAAATGTAAGAATAGGAATCAAAAGTATGAGAAAAAAATAAATGTGCTAGAAAGAGTGCAGTGGAGTTTTTTTATTAAAAAATTTCGCAACAAGAACAGTTGTAGAAATTTCCGACCGGTGTAACTACGAAAATTGAATTCCTAAAATGTAAAAATATTATTCAAAACATATAAAAAAAATAAAAAAGGAGTCTGAAAGAGTGCAGTGGATATTTTTATTAAAAAAATTCCATAAACACAACAAATTGTAGAATTTTTTTATTCGGATAACTACGAAAAATAAATTCCTAAATGTAAGAATATTACTCAGAAGGACTAGAAAAATAAAAAAAATGAGTTCGAAAGAGTGTAGTAAATTTTTTTATTAAAAATATTTTCCAACACAAAAAAATGTAAAAATGTTGATGTGTGTAACTACAAAAACAAAAT
The DNA here is from genome assembly GCA_963425845.1 of Sphenostylis stenocarpa. Taxonomy (NCBI): domain Eukaryota; kingdom Viridiplantae; phylum Streptophyta; class Magnoliopsida; order Fabales; family Fabaceae; genus Sphenostylis; species Sphenostylis stenocarpa. The sequence continues at coordinate 3,750,953 of OY731404.1, read as the reverse complement.
TCCTATAATGTAAAATTGAAAGAGTGCAACAGACTTCTTTTATTAAAATTTTCCCCAACAAAAAAACTTGTGGAAATTTTTGAAAGGTGTAACTACCAAAACTGAATTCCCAAAAATGTAAAAATATTACTCAAAACTGAGAGAAAAAAATGAGCTCGAAAGAATGCAAGTGAATTTTTTTATTAAAAATATTCTCTAAAAAATATGTAAAATTTTTTGTCTTGTGTAACTATGAAAACTAAATTCGTAAAATGTACAAATATTGCTTAAAATAAATAGAAATATAAAAAAAGAGTTTGGAACAGTGCAGTGAAATTTTTTTAGTAAAAATATTAGCTGACAAAAAACTACTACAATAATAAAAAAAGTGATCTTGACAAAGTGCAATGTAATTTTTTCTTAAAGAAATTTCTCAGTGGTGTAAATATGAAAAATAATTATAGAAAATTTTTGACTGGTGTAACTATGAAAAATAACTTCCTAAAATATAACAATATTACTCAGAACTACTAGAGAGAAAAACGAGATGAAAGAGTGTAGCGAAATTTTTAAATTAAAAAAATTCCACAACACAAAAAATTAAGGAAATTCTGACTAGCGTAACTACGAAAACAAAATTCCTAAAGTGTAAAAAAATTACTCAAAACTACAAAATAAATAAAAAAAATGAGCTTGAAAGAGTTCACCGGATAATTTTATTAAAAAATACCACAACAAAAAAATATGTAGAAATTTCTGATTGGTGTAAGTACGAAAAGTAAATTTCTAAAATGTAAAAATATTACTCAAAACAAATTGAAAAGTTAAAAAACAAGCTCGAAAGAGTGTAATAATCAAAACTATTAGAAAAAAATAAATAAGCTAGAAAGAGTGCAATGAAGTTTTTTTATTAAAAACAATCCTCAGCAAAAACACTTGTAGAAATTTTCGACCGGTGTAACTACGAAAATTGAATTCCTAAAATGTAAAAATATTACTAAATACAAATAGAAAAATGAGTATGAAAGAGTGCGGTGGATTTTTTTATTAAAAAAATTCCAAACTCAAAAAGTTGTAGAATTTTTTTTTACTCAGATAACTGCGAAAAATAAATTCCTAAAATGTAAGAATATTACTCGAAAGGACTAGAAAAATAAAAAAACTGAGCTCGGAAGAGTGTAGTTAAACTTTTTTATTAAAAATATTTCCCAACATAAAAAATTGTAAAAACTGTTGATCGGTGTAACTATGAAAACCAAATTCCTAAAATTGAAAGAGTGCAGCGATCTTTTTTTAATAAAAAAATTCCCCAGCAAAAAAACCTGTAGAAATTTTTGACAGGTGTAACTACAAAAACTGAATTCCGAAAAATGTAAAGATATTACTCAAAATAGAGAGTAAAAAAAGAGCTTGAAAGAATGCAGTGAAATTTTTTTATTAAAAATATTCTCTAAAAAATATGTAAAAATTTCAACTGGTGTAACTTTGAAAATTAAATTTGTAAAATGTAAAAATATTGCTTAAAATAAAAAGAAATATTAAAAAAAGAGCTTGGAACTGTGAAGTATTTTTTTACTAAAAATATTAACCGACACAAAACTACTAGAACAATAAAAAATGATCTTGATAAAGTGCAATGAAATTTTTTTATTAAATTTTTTTTAGTGGTATAACTATGAAAAATAACTTCCTAAAATATAACAATATTACTAAAATCTACTAGAAAAAAAAGATCGTAAGAGTGTAGCGAAATTTTTAAATTAAAAAAATTCCATAACGAGAAAATATTAGGAAAATTCTGATTAGTATAACTGTGAAAACAAAATTCTAAATTGTAAAAATATTACTCAAAATTGCAAAATAAATAAAAAAATAAGCTTGAAAGAGTTCACAGGATAAATTTATTAAAAAATATCCGCAAAAAAAAATTACGAAATTTCGAATGGTGTAAGTATAAAAAATAAATTCCTAAAATGTAAAAATATTACTCAAAACAAATAGAAAAGTAAAAAAACAAGATCGAAAGAGTGTAGTAGAATTGTTTTCGATAAATTCCCCATCGCAAAAAATTATAAAAGTTTCTGACTGCTACAGCTATCATAACTAAATTCTTTAAATGTAAGAATATTAATTAAAACTATTAGAAAAAAATAAATGAGCTAAAAAGAGTGCAGTAGAAATTTTTTATTAAAAAATTCTCCAACAAAAACACTTGCGAGAAAATTTCGACCAGTGTAAGTACAAAAATTGAATTTCTTAAATTTAAAAGTATTATTCAAAAAAATAGAAAACTAAAAAAAGGAGTCTGAAAGAGTGTAGTGGTTTTTTTTTTAATACCCAACACAAAATTATAGAATTTTTTTTACTGAGATAAGCTGTAAAAAATAAATTCATAAAATGTAAGAATATTACTCAAAAGGACTATAAAAAAATGAGCTCGGAAGAGTGTAGTGAAACTTTTTTATTAAAAATATTTTCCAACACAGAAAATTGTAAATACTTTTGATTGGTGTAACTACGAAAACTAATTTCCTAAAATGTAAAATTTGAAGAATGCGACTCGACTTTTTTTATTAAAAAAATTCCCCAGTAAAAAAACTTGTAAATATTTTTGACAACAATTTTGACGGGTGTAACTAACAAAACTGAATTCCCAAAAATGTAAAAACATTACTCAAAATAGAGAGAAAAAAATGAGCTAAAAAGAATGTAGTGGAATTTTTTTATTAAAAATATACACTATAAATATGTAAAATTTTTTGACTAGTGTAACTACGAAAACTAAATTTGTAAGATGTAAAAATATTGCTCAAAATGAATATAAATATAAAAAAAGAGCTTGGAATAGTACAGTGAATATTTTTTACTAAAATTATTAGCTGACACAAAACTACTAAAACTACTAGAACAATAAAAAAAGATTGTGACAAAGTGCAATGAGATTTTTTTTAAATTTACGAGTAGTGTAACTCTAAAAAATAACCTTCTAAAAAATAACAATATTACTCAAAACTACTAAAAAAACGAGATCGAAAGAGTGTAGCAGAATTTTTAAATTAAAAAAAATTCCACGGCACAAAAAATTAGGGAAATTTTGACTAGTGTAAAACAAAATTTCTAAAATATAAAAATATTACTCAAAACTACAAAATAAATAAAAAAATGAGCTTGAAAGAGTTAACCGGATAATTTTATTAAAAAATACCCCAACAAAAAAACTTGTAGAAATTTCATATTGGTGTAAGTTCAAAAAATAAATTCCTAAAATGTAAAAATATTACTTAAAAAAAAGAAAAGTAAAAAAACAAGCTCGAAAGAGTGTAGTAGAAATTTATTTTTTAGACAATTTCCCCATCGCAAAAAATTATAAAAGTTTCGATCATTGTAACTACGATAACTAAATTCCTTAAATGTAAATAGTAATAAAAACTATTAGAAAAAATAAATGAGCTAGAGAGAGTACAGTAGAGTTTTTTTATTCAAAAAATTCCCTAGCAAAAACATTTGTAGAAATTTTCGACCGGATTGAATTCCTAAAATGTAAAAATATTACTAAAAACAAATAGAAAAATAGAAAAACGAGTCTGAAAGAATGTAGTGGATTTTTTTATTAAAAAAATTCCTAACACAAAAAATTGTATAATTTTTTTTACTCAGGTAACTGTGAAAAATAAATTCCTAAAAGGTAAGAATATTACTAAAAAATGACTAGAAAACTAAAAAAAAAAATAGCTCAGAAGAGTGTAGTGAAACTTTTTTACTAAAAATATTTCCCAACACAAAAATATGTAAAAACTTTTGAACGGTGTAACAACGAAAACTAAATTCCTAAAATGTAAAATTGAAATAGTGCAGCGGACTTTTTTTATTAAAAAAATTCCCCAGCAAAAACACTTGTAGAAATTTTTGACTGGTGTAACTACCAAAACTGAATTTCCAAAAATGTAAAAATATTACTCAAAACAGAGAGAAAAAAAATGAGAGTGAAAGAATATAATGGAATTTTTTATTAAAAATATTCTCTAAAAAATAAGTAAAATTTTCTGATTGGTGTAACTACGAAAACAAAATTTGTAAAATGTAAAAATATTTTTAAAAATAAAAATAAATATAAAAAAGAGCTTGGAACAATGCAGTGAAATTTTTTTACTAAAAATTGAAAGCAACGAGGGGGAGATTGATGGAAATATTCCTGCATTCCCAAGAGATGATTTCGATGATGATTCAAGTCAACTACATTCAAGTCAACACCATTCAAGATGAATTTAAGGACAAAGCTGAATTTATGACGTAGGTGATAAAGATGATGATTCAAGCAAGCCCAAGATGATTCCTGAAGACTAGATAGAATCTTATAATACTGAATATGGAGGTACAAGTTGATGAAGTAATATTATGCATAAGCCTCCAAAGCACAAGTGTGATAAAATTCATAACATGATATTTTTCACTATCATAATTAATTATGATGCACCAGAAATGGAAAAATGATTTTCTCTATCATAATTAATTATACTGGTAATATAATTAATTATGGCAATTCAAATTTGAAAAATATATCTGTTTTAAAGAATAAATGTTTTTGAAATAGAAAAGTAAAAAGACAAGCTCGAAAAAGTGTAGTAGAATTTTTTTTAGATAAATTGCCCATTGCAAAAAATTTAAAAGTTTCTAACGGTTGTAACTACGATAAATAAATTCTTAAATGTAAGAATATTAATCCTAACTATTAGAAAAAAATAAATGAGCCAGAAAGAGTGTAGTGGAGTGTTTTTATTTAAAAAAAAATTCTCAGCAAACACTCATAGAAATTTCCACCGGTGTAACTAGGAAAATTGAATACCTAAAATATAAAATTATTACTCAAAACAAATAAAAAAATAAAAAAACGAGTCTGGAATAGTGTAGTGGACTTTTTTATGAAAAAAAATTCACAACACAAAAAATTGTAAAATATTTTTTACTCGGATAAGCTGCGAAAAAGAATTCCTAAAGTTTAAGAATATTACTCAAAAGGACAAGAAAAATAAAAAAAAAGCTCAGAAGAGTGTAGTGAAAATTTTTTATTAAAAATATTTTCCAACACAAAAAATTGTAAAAACTTTTGATCGGTGTAACTACAAAAACTAAATTCCTAAAATGTAAAATGGAAAGAGTGCAACAAACTTTTTTTATTAAAAAAATTCCCAGCAAAAAAACTTGTAGAGATTTTTGACTAGTGTAGCTACCAAAACCGAATTCCCAAAAATGTAAAATTATTACTCAAAACAGAGAGAAAAAAAATGAGCTCGAAAGAATGCAACGAAATTTTTTCATTAAAAATATTCTCTAAAAAATATAAAATATTTCTGACTAGTGTAACTTGTTGCAGGTAGCATCAATTGTCCTGTGACGAAGGTCAGGTGGGCCGAGTCACAATTGAATCGTGGCGCTTGGGCTGTTAAAGTAAAAAGAGTTGCGCTCTGACTAACGGCTATAGCTTTTGGCCTAGTGGTAAGCGCTCGATCCTAACAATTGGTATCAGAGCCCTACACTGATTTGAAAAGTGGCCCTTTTTCTGACAATTCCAACAAGTGATATCATTCCGGACTTTTGCTTGTGATCTCCCTCTGGATTTTGATCTGCCTCGGCCTTGATTACGACCTTTCTGGCGACTTCTTCCTCTAGTTTCAGTACTCAATGCTGAACCTGAATTAGAATGCAGTAACAGTTGCACCCCAACTTCACCCATTTTGAGGTTGACTAGCCTGCGAATCAAATGCACTTTATTGGCTGCGAATCTAAAATATTACTCAAAACTATAAAATAAATAAAAAAAATGAGCTTGAAAGAGTTCACCGGATAATTTTATTAAAAAGTACCCCAACAAAAAAATTTGTAGAAATTTCTGACTGGTGTAAATACGAAAAATAAATTCTTAAAATGTAAAAATATTACTCAAAACAAATGAAAAAGTAAAAAAAAAAAATAGAAAGTGTGTAGTAAAATTTTTTTTTTTTAGATAAAATGCTTATCGTAAAAAATTTAAAAGTTTCTGACTGTTGTAACTACGATAATTAAATTCCTTAAATGTAAGAATATTAATCAAAACTATTAAAAAAAAAAAATGAGCCAGAAAGAGTGCAGTGTAGTGTTTTTATTAAAAAAAAATTCCCCAGCAAAAACACTTGTATATATTTTCACTGGTGTAACTACGAAAATTGAATTCCTAAAATGTAAAAATATTACTCAAAACAAATAGAAAAATAAAAAAAACGAGTCTGAAATAGTGTAGTGGACTTTTTTATGAAAAAAAATTGTAGAAATTTCTATCAATGTAACTGCGAACAAAAAATTCCTAAAATTTAAGAATATTACTCAAAAGGACAATGTTAGACAAATGGCATCTAGAGGGGGGGGTGAATAGATGCACAAATTAAAATAGATGTCAAATTAAAAATTTATTTGTGAGTCAATAATTTGTTTGAACACAGATAAAGCAGAAGCGATAATATAATCAGGAAAAGAGAAAGAGAAGAGCACACAATGATTTATACTGGTTCGAGTATAGTCAACCCTACTTCCAGTTTCCAATCAACTCTTAACACAAGAGTGACTCCCAATTCACTACCTTTTAAATTCAGTTCACAAATTACAATCAACTCAGCAGAGGAACCAGTAAAAAATAAACTAATTCAAAAGACAATCATCTCCTTAGAAACTCACTAAGGATGAACACCTCCCTAGAATTCCACTAGGGATGAACACCTCCTCTGAACAAATCAAAGGATGAAAAACACCTCTTTAGAATCCCACTAAGGATGAACACCTCCCTAGAATCACACTAGGGATGAACACCTCCCTGAACAAATCAAAGGGATGAAAACACCTCCTAAACCCACAAAGGATGAAGGAGTAAGATAAGAACAGTCACACCTGGGTAATGGAGACAACAAATTGTAGAAGCCTGTAGAATGTCAATCTCCAAGAACAAGTGTGATTAACAATGAAAGCACAGAAGGCAGTAGAGAAGAGGGTTTTCTCATAAGGTGTAAAATATCTTTGTTGCCTTGCTCAAAATTCTTTTCTCAAAACTGATTGAATGTAAATTGTATTTTCGAATTCTGTAATTCTGTATTTTTTATTTTTCATCAAAACTTAATTAAATAGAAAAATAACATCAGAAAATGGTCATTGGACATTAATATTTTCGTGAATAAAAATCATGATATATTCAAAAACATTTATTCTTCAAAACAAATATATTTTTCAAATTTGAATTGCCATAATTGATTATGTGACCAATATAATCAATTATGACGAGAGAAAATCATTTTTTCATTTCCGATGATGCATCATAATTGATTATGACAGTGAAAAATATAATTTATGAATTTTATCACACTTGTGCTTTGGAGGCTTATGCATAATATTACTTCATCAACTTGTACCTCCATATCCAGTATTCTAAGACTCTATCTAGTCTTCAGGAATCATCTTGGTCTTGCTTGAATCATCATCTTTATCAAAAACATATCTTGGGCATGTAGGGAAATGTTTCACATTGTCACCAACGTCTTAAATTTAGCTTGTCTTTAATTCATCTTGAATGGTGTTGACTTGAATCATCATCAAAATCATCTCTTGGGAATGTAGGGACATTTCCATCAATCTCCCCCTCATTGCTTTCAGACAAGAAAAAAAAAAACGAGCTCAAAAGAGTGTAGTGAAACATTTTTATTACAAATATTTCCAAACACAAAAAATTGTAAAAACTTTTGATCGGTGTAACTACGAAAACTGAATTCCTAAAATGTAAAATTGAAAGAGTGCAAAAGACTTTTTTTATTAAAAAATTCCCCAGCAAAAAAAACTTGTAGAGATTTTTGACTGGTGTAACTACCAAAACTGAATTCCCAAAAATGTAAAAATATTACTTAAAACAGAGAGAAAAAAAATGAGCTGGAAAGAATGCAGTGATATTTTTTAATAAAAAAATTCTCTAAAAAATAGAAAAAATTTCTGAATGGTGTAACTACGAAAGCTAAATTTGTAAAATATAAAAAATATTGCTTAAAATAAATAGAAATATAAAAAAATAGCTGGGAACAGATACAGTGGAATTTTTTTACTAAAAATATTAAGCTGACACAAAATTACTAGAATAATAAAAAATCGATCTTGACAAAGTGCAATGAAATTTGTTTATTAAAAAATTTTCTCGAGAGGTGTAACTATGAAATATAATTGTAGAAAATTTATGACTGGTGTAACTATGAAAAATAACTTCCTAAAATATAACAATATTACTCAAAACTACTAGAGAAAAAACGAGATTCAAAGAGTGTAACGAAATTTTTAAATTAAAAAATTCCACAACATAAGGGAAATTCGACTAGTGTAATAACGAAAATAAAATTCCTAAAATATAAAAATATTACTCAAAACTACAAAATAAATAAAAAAATGAGCTTGAAAGAGTTCACCGGATAATTTTATTAAAAATTACCCTAACAAAAAAACTTATAGAAATTTCGACTAGTGTAAGTAGGAAAAATAAATTCCTAAAATGTAAAAATATTACTCAAAATAAATAGAAAAGTAAAAAAACAAACTCGGAAGTGTGTAGTAGAATTTTTTTTTTAGATAAATTGCCCATCATAAAAAATTATAAAAGTTTTTAACTGTTGTAACTATGATAACTAAATTCCTTAAATGTAAGAATATTAATCAAAATTATTAGAAAAAAAATAAATGAGCCAGAAAGAGTGTAGTGGAGTTTTTTTATTAAAAACAATTCGCCAGACAAAAACACTTGTAGAAATTTCTGACCGAGTGTAACTACGAAAATTGAATTCTTAAAATGTAAAAATATTACTTAAAAGAAATAGAAAAATAAAAAAATGAGTCTGAAAGAGTGCAGTTGTTGAATTATTGGCAAGCGTACCAAAATTATCAATCGCAGTATAGTATTTAGATTAAATAAAAGTCGATCCCACGAGGAACAGTTTCAATAGAAATTCTCAATTATATGCTTACTAAGTAGATTAAAACAGAATGGGTTTTGCATAAAGAGTTGAATTGAAATTAAATGACAAAGAACTGTAAATTGTTGAGAAAATATCAATTAAAGTCACTTAGGATTGACTTCCTTCCTTATCCCTCTTTTGTAATGATTATGTCAATTAAGAACGTCAATTAACCTAATAATGTTGATGCCACCTACTCAAATCATCCATGTTGATTCCTCACACATGAAATTCATAAGAAAACCTAATAAATGTTGATTCCTCACACAATTAAAAGATTTTCCATCATTAGGTTTAGGGTGTTAAGCAATTGATACATTCATTCCATTCCTCACAATTAACGTAACAAATATTCTTACCGTGATCTAGGGTTTAATATATATTTTCCAATCATATCCCAAACATCAAGAATAATTCATTCCAAAGCACAAAGGATAAGAATAACAATATCAAAGCATAAATTAATATCTCAAAATATCACCATGATACAAAAGTGTTCAAAGGAAGTGCACTCAATCCCAAGAGAATGAAGTTAGCCCACTCATGTTGGTCATTACAATGCTCCAAATGTGGAAGAAGTGAATACTTGATGAAGATTAGACGAAATCTTAGTAGTAGTTGTGATGTATGCCTTATTTTAATATTATATTAATATTACTGTGCAAGAAAACTTCGTAACGAAGTTTTCCTCATGCACAGTAAAAATTTTCTTATATATGAATACTGAAGCGGGGGAGGAGAGAAATAAAAAATTTTCCTCTCATCCTTCTTCTTCTATTGTCTAAATTTCAAGCAACGAGACTCTACTCGTGCAGGATCTGGTGAAATGGGAGAGAACATGAATTAAGTGGGAAAGCTTCGGTAGAAATACCATACCAAGTAAGGGGAAGTTTAATTCATTCAATATATGAAATTGAATTGTTGGGTACTCTGTGAATAAGGAATAGGAGTAGAGATATGAAGTATTGAAATGTCTAATTTTGAAGAATGTCTAATTTTGAAGAATTTCGATTTTGATGAACGAGTTGATCGTTTGAAAGTTTTTTTTTAATTATTGAAATTAAGGATGAATTATATACTAAAATTTTTGTTTTTAACTTAAATTGAACATGTTTATGGTTAAATTTTGATTTGGAACTAATTTGGGTGATTGAAACTGAGAAATTTGAAATCTGGATTTCAAAAATGGCGAACTGGAAAATCTGCAAAAGTCACTCAAGCGAAAAATACATCGCTTGAGCGAGGACACCTGGAAAAAAGGGGACTCTCGGGTCATGTCTCGCTCAAGAGACTGGTGTACTCGCTTGAGCGACGAAACCTTCAAACAAAGGGGACTCTCAGGTCATGTCTCGCTCAAGCGACCGGTGTACTCGCTTGAGCGACGAAGCCTTCAAACAAAGGGGACTCTCGGGTCATGTCTCGCTCAAGCGACCGGTGTACTCGCTTGAGCGACGAAGCCTTCAAACAAAGGGGACTCTCGGGTCATGTCTCGCTCAAGCGACCGGTGTACTCGCTTGAGCGACGAAGCCTTCAAACAAAGGGGACTCTCGGGTTCTGTATCGCTCAAGCGACCGGTATACTCGCTTGAGCGAGCGAAGGAAGAAGAAAGGGATATGGTGGAGATTTTTTTTAAAAGATCAAGGGTAAACTAGTCATTTTACATCACAGGGACATAAATGAAAATTTCAAAAATGTCCAAGGGTAAAATAGTCATTTAGGGACATACATGGAATTTTAAGAAAAGATTAAGGGCAAAATAGTAATTTAATGATTTCGAAAATAGTTTCGAAATAGTTTCGGAAATAGTTTCGGAAATGATTTCGGAAATGATTTTAGGAAAAAAATATATATATATATATATATATATATATATATATATATATATATATAAAGAGAGAGAGAATGAAAGTAGAGTGTTGTGACGTGTGTGGGTCAGACTAAGCCTGAGGGCTGATGCCCAGAATCAGTCCTGAGACATTATATATTGGCTAGACTGAGCCAGAAGGTTGGTGCCAGAATCAGTCAAATACTATTTTTATTGACCCGAATGAGCCGTGAGGACAGGTGGTCCAGAATCCGGCAAATGTGAATAAATTTTGTATGTTTGAATGGTACCCGGGGTGGTACAGAGTACATTAGTGTAATAACTATGTCGGAGGATTCTGAATGAGGTCCCAGACTTCACTGATTGGTCGGGTCAGGTAGACTACGAGATCAGGTGGTGAGAAGTCGATGGGGGATGACCGGTGGCGCGCTCGGAGGGGTACTCCGGTATGAGTGATGAAGGGCGCCGGTAATCCTACTCGTGTGGAGGGTGGTCGGAATGGTACTGCGGGTACCGATCACAATGTGCCCACGGATGATAGCCTCCGAGTTCGGGCATAGTTAGGGTATACTTCGGAAGGTGTCTTAGTGTGTTGATAATTTCATAATTGATCATAATATATAATTATTACTTCTATATCTGTTTTATTATATCGAATGATTTAATATTTACCCCTATTTTTCCATGTGGATGGGACTTGCGATGATCACTTTTATGTGGGAGCAGATCGGGAGTTGAGAGATGGTGATGTGACTACTTGGACAACGAGGATAGTTCGGTGGGATAGCTTCGAGGAGCTACTTTTACATGTATAATATATAAATAAATTATGTTACTATATTTTGAAGTTCCGTTAGTGAACTGGAATTTCAATATATGTTACAATTACGGTAATATAATGTAAAATAGATGTTGTTATTTACTTGTTTACTACTTTGTGAAGACATCATTATAGTAGCGATTTCTAGGGTCGTTACAATAGTGGTATCGGAGCGGTAGTATCCTTGTAAATACTGTGGGGATGGGTAGTGAACCTATGATAAATCCGTTGTGATTATACTCGATTGTGAGTGCGTGAATGTTTGCTCTGTATTGATGGTTGCGTTTGATATAGGATGGCACCGCGACCTCCTACTCCTACTCCTACTCCACTGAGTGTAGATGCCCTAGCCAGGGCAATGGAAATGTTGGCAGCTGCCATGCAGCAGCAGGCTACCTACCCGCAGTGGAGGCCAACTATGGCATCATCCTCTGCTGGATATCACCAATCAGAGCAGATGAGACTGACTGAGTTCATGAGGCATAATCTGCCTCGTTTTGGAGGAGATTTGGGTCCAGATGCAGCAGAGAAGTGGCTGCGTGAAGTGGAGAAGATTTTTGAGGCTACCTTATGCCCGGAAGACAGGAAATTGACATTCGGGAAATACTTACTAGTTGATGAGGCTGAGTTCTGGTGGTCAGGGACTCAAAGGATGATGATTGCACGTGGAGAGGTGTGTAATTGGGAAACTTTCTGTGAGAGATTTCTGGAGAAATACTTCCCTGACAGTGTTAGATTTCAAAAGGAGACTGAGTTCCTGAGTCTGAGACAGGGTAATATGATGGTGCATGATTACGCCATACGATTTGAGCACTTATCTCGTTTCTACACAGGTACAACTTCAGAACAGTGGCTTTGCAGGAAGTTTGAGGAAGGCTTGAGGGCTGAGATCAAGCTCATGGTGGTTCCTTTCTCTATCAGGAGATTCCCAGAGCTGGTGGAGAAGGCGAAGACAATAGAGAGACTCCAGGAGGGAGGAGTCAGAGTGATGAGGACCCACTCAAGTGGGGTCCCGAGTAGGGGTAGTAGATCAGAGAGGAGGATACCTTATTCACGCCCCCAGTCTTCCAGGAGTGGCAATGTTACCCCAACACCTCGATCATCGGGATCTGTATCCGGGGTAAAATGTTTTCAATGTGGAGGCCCTCATTACAGGAATCAGTGCCCACAGAATGCCTTCACTAATCCTTCCCAGACTTCTCGGGCAGGTCTTTGCTACACTTGCCGGAAGCCGGGACATATGGCTAGAGACTCGTCCACATAATCCCAATGTTATAGTCTCAGCTGGGGCATCATTAGCACCCGGGGGAGTGACGTGAAACCCGGAGCTGCGGGACGGGTGTTTGCCTTGTCAGGAGCAGAGGCATCGAGGTCAGAGAATTTAGTGCAAGATGTGTGTTTTATCTCTGATATACCTCTACGAGTTTTGTTTGATTCAGGAGCTACCCATTCTTTTATTGCTGATAATTGTATGGATAAACTTAAGTTACCTGTGTGTGACCTACCCATGAATTGAGGGTATCTACACCAGCAGCTGGACTGGTGGTGTCTTCCTATGTGTGTTTAAGGTGCCCAATTGTCGTAGAAGGACGACGGTACAAGGTGAACTTAATCGGTTTACCTTTGAAGGATATGGATGTAATCTTAGGGATGGATTGGTTATCTACCAATCGCATTCGATTGATCGTGGACGGAAGAGGTTGGTACATCCGGAATTAGGAGATGAACTTATTACATCGGCTCGGCGAGGTTCGGAAAGAGCTACGAGAGGGAGCTCAATGTTATTTGATTCGACTCGAGATGGATGAAATGAAGGAAAATATCCTGGAAGAGGTACCGGTTGTGAGAGAATTTCTCGATGTGTTTCCGAGATGAGATACCAAGGCTACCACCTCGGAGAGAAATCGAATTTGGGATTGATCTAATTCCTGGTTCAGGCCCAATCTCTATGGCACCATACCGTATGGCTCCAGCGGAATTGGCTGAATCGAAGAAACAGGTAGAAGATTTGCTTGGAAAAGAAGTTCATTCGCCCGAGTGTATCTCCACGGGGTGCTCCTGTATTGCTAGTAAAGAAGAAAGATGGGAGCTCCGAGGTTGTGTATTGATTACAGGCAACTAAACAAGGTGACTATCAAGAACAAGTACCGGTTGCTTGAGGATTGATGATTTATTAGACCGATTACTGAGGAGCATCAATCTTTTCTAAGATTGATTTGAGATCTGGATACCATCGAATCTTGGTTAAAGAAGAGGATGTACGAAAGACGACGTTCGAGTCGAGATATGGCCATTATGAATATGTGGTCATGCCGTTTGGAGTAATAAATGCACCTGCAGTATTTATGGACTATATGAACAGGATTTTCCGTCCTTATTTAGATAAGTTTGTTGTTGCTTTTATAGACGATATTCTTATTTATTCTAGAACTCGGGAAGAACACCGGGAACATCGAGGGCGGTGTTAGGCTGTGTTAAGAGAGAAACAATTGTATGCCAAACTTTCAAAATGTGAGTTTTGGTTAGAACAGTGCGGTTTTTGGGACATGTAATATCGGCGAAGGGATATTTGTAGATCCTACCAAGGTAGATGCGGTGTTAAAATGGGAACCCCCTAAGACGAGTGACGGAAGTGCGTAGCTTTGTGGGACTTGCGGGATATTATCGGAAATTTATAGAGAGTTTCTCTAAGATAGCAACTCCTTTGACATAGTTGACCCGTAAGGATCAACCTTTTGCTTGGACGAGATAGATGTGAGGAGAGTTTCCAGGAGTTGAAAAGAAGATTGTCTAGTTCCCCGAGTGTTGGTGATCCCGGATGTGACTCAATCTTTTCGGGTATATTGTGATGCTTCTATTCGGGGGTTAGGTTGTGTCTTGATGCAAGATAAAAGGGCGGTGGCATATGCGTCGAGACAAATTAGAATTCATGAGAGGAATTATCCCATTCATGACTTAGAACTAGCAGCGGTGGTGTTTGCTCTCAAGATGTGGAGACATTATCTTTATGGAGTCGGATTTGAAGTTTTTAGTGATCACAAGAGCACTGAAGTATTTATTCGATCAGAAAGATCTAAATATGAGACAGAGAAGATGGATGGAGTTTACGAAGGATTATGACTTTCGGTTACTTTATCATCCAGGAAAGGCGAATGTGGTGGTCGACGCCTTGAGTAGGAAGGCGGTTCAGATGTCGACAATGATGATGGATGAATTGAGATTACTTGAGAAGTTCGGGGATCTGCATCTAGATGTAGAGTTTCGTGATACTAGTATTAGTTGTGGTAGCATTACCATTACTAATGATTTTCTCGAGATGATCAGAGATAGACAACAAGGTGATATGACATTGAAAAGTGTTATAAATCAGTTAGGATTCGAGCGAGACCATTAACTATAAGATGGGTGAGGATAATATTCGAGATTTAGAGGAAGGATTTGTATTCCTGTTGACCAGGAATTGAAGAGAGCAATACTAGATGAAGGTCATCGGAGTCGTCTAAGTCTACACCCTGGTATGACTAAGATGTATCAAGATCTGAAGAAAGTTTATTGGTGGTCCGGTATGAGGAGAGATATTGCAGAGTATGTGGTCTGCTTGTTTGACTTGTCGGAAAGCAAAGGTGGAACACCAAAGGTCGGGAGGAATGCTACGAGCAAATGGAGATACCCGAATGGAAGTGGGATAGCATTACCATGGATTTTGTTACCCATTTACCACGGACAATTCGAGGGTACGATTCGATCCGGGTGATAGTGGACAGATTGACGAAGAGTGCACATTTCCTCCCTGTAAATGCGAGGATATCTATGGCTAAACCGACACAACTATATATTCGCGAGATTGTTCGATTACATGGGGTACCATCTAGCATTATCTCGGATAGGGATCCTAGATTTACTTCAAGATTCCGCGAGACTTTACAAGAGGCATTAGGTACCCGACTTAGGTTGAGTTCAGCCTATCACCCCCGGACAGATGGACGGTCGGAGAGGACCATCCAGATCACTAGAAGACTTGTTGAGGTCTTGTGTGTTGGATAATCTAGGAAGTTGGGATGAGATCCTTCCATTAATAGAGTTCACGTATAATAACGAGCTATCATGCCGGTATCGGAATGACACCATATGAGGCTCTTTATGGGAGGAGGTGTCAAACACCTTTATGTTGGTATCGGGATGAGGAGAAAGTGTTGATTGGACCCGAGCTACTCCAGCGAGACTACAAAGAAGGTCCGGGAGGTACAAGAGAAGGCGAGAGCTGCTATGAGTAAACAAAAATCATATGCGGACCGGAGGAGGAGACCTTTGGAATTTGAGGGGGAGACCATGTATTTTTGAGAATCGGACCTACTACTTGGAGTAGGAAGGGCAATTAAATCTAAGAAGTTGACTCCCAAGTTTATTGGCCCATATCAGATTTTGAAGAAGGTAGGTCCAGTGGCATATCAGTTAGCATTGCCACCTCATTTGGCGAATACGCACAATGTATTTCATGTATCTCGGTTGAGGAAATATGTACATGACCCCAGTCATGTCCTGGAGTCGAACAATGTGCGAGATTAGAGACGATCTCTCCGTTGATGTGAGACCGTAGGATAGAGGATTCTCGAGTTGAAGCAACTTAGAGGTAGAACTATCTCAATGGTAAAGGTAGTATGGGATCGGAAATCCGGAGACTTGACTTGGGAGATGGAGGATCGGATGCGAGAGTCTTATCCATATCTATTTCCAAGTAAGTTTATTTTCGAGGACGAAAATTTTTGTGGAGGGGAGATTGTGACGTATGCCTTATTTTAATATTATATTAATATTATCTGTGCAAGAAAACTTCGTAACGAAGTTTTCCTCATGCATAGTAAAAATTTTCTTATATATGAATATTGAAGCGGGGAGGAGGGAAATCAAAAATTTTCCTCTCATCCTTCTTCTTCTATTGTCTAAATTTCAAGCAACGAGATTCTACTCGTGCAGGATCTGGTGAAACGGGAGAGAACTTGAATTAAGTGGGAAAGCTTCGGTAGAAATACCATACCAAGTAAGGGGAAGTTTAATTCATTCAATATATGAAATTGAATTGTTGGATACTCTGTGAATAAGGAATAGGAGTAGACATATGAAGTATTGGAATGTCTAATTTTGAAGAATGTCTAATTTTGAAGAATTTCTGATTTTGATGAACAGTTGATCGTTTGAAAGTTTTTTTTAATTATTGAAATTAAGGATGAATTATATACTAAAATTGTTGTTTTTAACTTAAATTGAACATGTTTATGGTTAAATTTTGATTTGGAACTAATTTGGGTGATTGAAACTGAGAAATTTGAAATCTGGATTTCGAAAATGGCGAACTGGAAAATCTGCAAAAGTCGCTCAAGCGAAAAATACATCGCTTGAGCGAGGACACCTGGAAAAAAGGGGACTCTCGGGTCATGTCTCGCTCAAGCGACCGGTGTACTCGCTTGAGCGACGAAGCCTTCAAACAAAGGGGACTCTCGGGTCATGTCTCGCTCAAGCGACCAGTGTACTCGCTTGAACGACGAAGCCTTCAAACAAAGGGGACTCTCAGGTCATGTCTCGCTCAAGCGACCGGTGTACTCGCTTGAGCGACGAAGCCTTCAACACAAAGGGAACTCTCGGGTTCTGTATCGCTCAAGCGACCGGTATACTCGCTTGAGCGAGCGAAGGAAGAAGAAAGGGATATGGTGGGGATTTTTTTAAAAAGATCAAGGGTAAACTAGTCATTTTACATCACGGGGACATAAATGGAAATTTCAAAAATGTCCAAGGGTAAAATAGTCATTTAGGGACATACATGGAATTTTAAGAAAAGATTAAGGGCAAAATAGTAATTTAATGATTTCGAAAATAGTTTCGAAATAGTTTCGAAATAGTTTCGAAATGATTTCGAAATTATTTTAGGAAAAAAAATATATATATATATATATATATATATATATATATATATATATATAAAGAGAGAGAGAATGAAAGTAGAGTGTTGTGACGTGTGTGGGTCGGACTAAGCCCGAGGGCTGATGCCCGAGAATCGGTCCTGAGACATTATATATTGGCTAGGCCGAGCCGGAAGGTTGGTGCCGGAATCGGTCAAATACTATTTTTATTGACTCGAATGAGCCGTGAGGACAGGTGGTCCAGAATCCGGCAAATGTGAATAAATTTTGTATGTTTGAATGGTACCGGGGTGGTACAGAGTACATTAGTGTAATAACTATGTCGGAGGATTACGAATGAGGTCCCGAGACTTCACCGATTGGTCGGGTCGGGTAGACTACGAGATCGGGTGGTGAGAAGTCGATGGGGGGATGACTGGTGGCGCGCTCGGAGGGGTACTCCGGTATGAGTGATGAAGGGCGCCGGTAATCCTACTCGTGTGGAGGGTGGTCGGAATGGTGCTGCGGGTACCGATCACAATGTGCCCACGGATGATAGCCTCCGAGTTCGGGCATAGTTAGGGTATACTTCGGAAGGTGTCTTAGTGTGTTGATAATTTCGTAATTGATCATAATATATAATTATTACTTCTATATCTGTTTTATTATATCGAATGATTTAATAATTACCCCTATTTTTCCATGTGGATGGGACTGCGATGATCACTTTTATGTGGGAGCAGATCAGGAGTTGAGAGATGGTGATGTGACTACTGGACAGTAGGGATAGTTCAGTGTTGAACATTCAAGGACTTGATGTTGCACTTGATGAACATGAAGATTGATGATTTTGATGATGATTCAAGAACTCAAAAACTTAGAGTATTGAAGACTTGTTTTGTAGTGTAATAACTCTGTTTTAATTAGATTGAGTCTGTAATTTTAGAGTTTGAGATAGCCGGTACATAGTCTGCAACTTAGAAGCTTCAAAAAGCCCAAATATATCATCCACCTCGGCTTTAATCAATTATATAAGGCTTGTTAGAATCGCGCAGCAGAATGATCGCGTGGTCGGACAAAAACCAAGAGGGGGGGTGAATTGGTTTCTTAATAAAAATTAGGTTTTCAAAATTTTCCCCAAATTTTACCGATTAAAAACTGTGTAAATGTAAATAGAGAAAGAGATAGAGTCTTACACAGGAAATTTATACTGGTTCGGATCAAAATACCCTACGTCCAGTTGCTAATCACTCAAACAAAGGATTAACGTTGTCACTATAAACAAAGTTGTTACAAACAAATTACAATGAAAAGATAAAGATAAGAAAACACCTCTCTTGAAATCCACAAGAGATGATGAACAGCTTTCCCTAGAGACGACACAACACACAATCCACTAAGAACTCCACTTAGTGATTCTTATCGCTTCTAGCCCACACCAGGTTCCAAAAGCCCCCTTTCCTTGCAACAAACAGTTCTCTGGCACTCACAGCACTTAACTTTTGTATGGAAAAGGTTGTTCATTTTTTCTGAGTGCCAAAGGAGAGTTTAAGTAGGGAAATTAGGGTTTAGGAATTGGGGATTTCGAAACTAGGGTTCTTGGTAATTGGGTTTTCGAAAATAGGGTTAATTTGAAATTTAAAAACAAAAATAGACTGAAATAATCGATTAAATGGAGTTATAATCGATTAAAACAGAGCTAAAAACAACAGAACACAAAACCTCTTTGTTTTAATCGATTATTAGACGTTTTAATCGATTATCAGACGTAATAATCGATTATTTTGAGTTTTAATCGAT
Organism: Sphenostylis stenocarpa; assembly: GCA_963425845.1. Lineage (NCBI taxonomy): Eukaryota > Viridiplantae > Streptophyta > Magnoliopsida > Fabales > Fabaceae > Sphenostylis > Sphenostylis stenocarpa. Next base: position 3,731,627 of record OY731404.1, on the reverse strand, counting down.
TATTACGCTGAAGATTAACGCTGAGTTTTAATCAGTGGGATAGCTTCGAGGGAGCTACTTTTACATGTATAATATATAAATAAATTATGTTACTATATTTTGAAGTTCTGTTAGTGAACTGGAATTTCAATATATGTTACAATTACAGTAATATAATGTAAAATAGATGTTGTTATTTACTTGTTTACTACTTTGCGAAGACATCATTATAGTAGCGATTTCTAGGGTCGTTATAGTAGTCGTGTCTCTTCTCCCCAAAACTGCTTCATTTGGGTCGGGCCTCTCATCATTCATTCGCTTAAGCGTTCTTCTTTCTTTCAATTTTTCTTCAATTACTTCACAATTATGATCTTTACTCTTGTATCAATGTATTTTCGAATTCATCCTACATTGGGAAAAAAATATATTAGAATTGACATAAGCTAAGTGGTTTCATAACAATTCAAGGCATAATTATATCAACTTTTTACTACTTAACAGCAAGTGAATTTTTTTATTAAAAAAATTTCTAAACAAAAAATTATAGAATTTTTTTTATTCAGATAACTGCGAAAAATGAATTCGAGCAATGTAAGAATATTATTCAAAAGGACTAGAAAAATAAAAAAAGCTCGGGAGAGTGTAGTGAAACTTTTTTATTAAAAATATTTCCCAACACAAAAAATTGTAAAAACTTTTGATCGGTGTAACTACGAAAACTAAATTCCTAAAATGTAAAATTGAAAGAGTGCAGCAGACTTTTTTTATTAAAAAAATTTCCCAACAAAAAAACTTGTAGAAATTTTTGACCGGTGTAACTACCAAAACCGAATTCCCAAAAATGTAAAATTATTACTCAAAATAGAAAAAAAATGAGCTCGAAAGAATGCAAGTGGAACTTTTTAATTAAAAATATTCTCTAAAAAATATGTAAAAATTTCGACGGGTGTAACTACGAAAACTAAATTCGTAAAATGTAAAAATATTGCTTAAAATAAATAGAAATATAAAAAAGATCTTGGAACAATGGAGTGAAATTTTTTTACTAAAATTATTAGCTGATACAAAACTACTAGAACAATAAAAAGTCGATCTTGACAAAGTGCAATGAAATTTTTTTATTAAAAATTTTTCCGAGTGGTGTAATGATGAAAAATAATTGTAGAAAATTTTTTATTGGTGTAACTATGAAAAATAATTTCCTAAAATATAACAATATTACTCAAAACTACTAGAGAAAAAAACGAGATCCAAAAAGTGTAGCAAAATTTTTAAATAAAAAAATTTCACAACATAAATAATTAGGGAAATTCTAACTAGTGTAACTATGAAAACAAGATTCCTAAAATGTAAAAATATTACTCAAAACTACAAAATAAATAAAAAAAATGAGCTTGAAAGAGTTCACCGGATAAATTTATTAAAAAATACCCCAACAAAAAAACTTGTAGAAATTTTTGACTGGTGTAAGTATGAAAAATAAATTCCTAAAATGTAAAAATATTACTCAAAATCGATAGAAAATTAAAAAAAAAATACAAGCTTGAAAGAGTGTAGTAGAATTTTTTTTTAGATAAATTGCCTATTCAAAAAATTATAAAAGTTTCGACTACTGTAACTACGATAACTAAATTCCTTAAATGTAAGAATATTAATCAAAACTATTAGAAAAAAATAAATGAGCTAGAAAGAGTGCAGTTGAGTTTTTTTATTAAAAAAATTCCAGCAAAAACACTTGTAGAAATTTTCGACCTAGGTGTAACTACGAAAATTGAATTCCTAAAATGTAAAAATATTACTTAAAACAAATAAAAAAATAAAAGAAGTATGAAAGAGTGTAGTGGATTTTTTTATTACCAAAATTCCCAACACAAAACATTGTAGAATTTTTTTTACTCAAATAAGTGCAAAAAATAAATTCCTAAAATGTAAGAATATTACTGAAAAGGACTAGAAAAATAAAAAAAATGAGCTCGGAAGAGTGTTGTGAAACTTTTTTATTAAAAATATTTCCCAACACAAAAAATTGTAAAAACTTTTGATCGGTGTAATTACGAAAACTAAATTCCTAAAATGTAAAATTAGAAGAGTGCAGCAGACATTTTTATTAAAAAATTTCCCAACAAAAAAATTTGTAGAAATTTTTTATTGGTGTAACTACCAAAACCGAATTCCCAAAAATGTAAAAATATTACTCAAAACAGAGAGAGAAAAAATGAGCTCGAAAGAATGCAGTGGAATTTTTTTATTAAAAATATTCTCTAAAAAATATGTAAAAAATTCGACCAGGTGTAACTACGAAAACTAAATTCATAAAATGTAAAAATATTGCTTAAAATAAATAGAAATATAAAAAAGAGATTGGAACAGTGCAGTGAAATTTTTTAACTAAAAATATTAGCTGACACAAAATACTAGAACAATAAAAAATCAATCCTGACAAAGTGCAATGAAATTTTTTTATTTAAAAATTTTCTGATTGGTGTAATTATGAAAAATAATTGTAGAAAATTTCTGACTAGTGTAACCATGAAAAATAATTTCCTAAAATAACAATATTATTCAAAACTACTATAGAAAAAAATGAGATCCAAAGAGTGTTGCAAAATTTTTAAATTAAAAAAATTCCACAACACAAAAAATTAGGTAAATTCTGACTAGTATAACTATGAAAACAAAATTTTTAAAATATAAAAATATTACATAAAATTACAAAATAAATAAATAAATAAAAAGAGCTTAAAAGAGTTCACTAACTAATTTTATTAAAAAATACCCTAAAAAAAAAACTAATAACTTTATTTGTTTCTTGGTCAAATAATGTCATAATTTTATTTTGCGACATTCGAATACTTTTATCTTACTTTTGTAATTCCGGTCTTTAAATTTCACAATTGTTTTGCTTATAAAAAAACTTCCGCCTCTCTTAATTTTTTTTTTTTTATATATATAATATGTGATTTTTTTTAACGTGATTATGACTTCTTAATTTTGAATTATCCGTAATTTTATTCAATTTTTTTAGTTTTACAAATATACTAAATCATGTTCAAATAAATTTTTAAAAATTGTATTCATTTAGTAAAATGTCCTTGCAGCTACAATATTTATTATACGGTCAAACAAGTTACTGTCTCATTAATTTGTTTTTTCTGCAATCTCATTATATAATGTCCAAGTAACATAATACAGGCTAATGTTACTTTAACAAAAATAAAAACTAAGGAATTATTATTTTATCCAAATTATATGTTTGATGAAAAAACTATCTTCCATTTTATCCACACGGTAGAAATAACAAATATCAAAGACGATGACAATACTGTTGAAGATGTTTGAATGGTAGAACTCATTTTTGATGACGAATGAATGAGTGATTTCTGCTTTTTTTTTTTTTTTTAATCCTTATTTATGTGTATTTCGAACAGCTTGATCTATTGTAGGTTTGTTGAGGAGTGCTGATTGGTCATCATAAAAAAAAAAAAAAGGAAATTATCAATGACTTAATGAAGATTGAAGAATTTTTTTATGATGTCATCTTGGTAATTATGTGTACATGATGTTAAAGCCAATTGATTAAATCTATTTTTAATTATGTTAATTGATTATGTTAAAATTTAGGCAGTAAAATTATTATGCGTTATTAATCTATTGACACTTAATTGATTATATGATTATGTTTTATGTTTTGACACCACGTGTTAATAATTAATTATGTTAATACCTAATTAATTATATTGACGTATTGTTCTTCTGTCACTATACTCACTACACATAAATAATCTATTAGATTTTTTGCTAATGGATTATCTGAATCAACGGTAATTATTTTTATTTCTTTAAAAAAAGAAAACTTACACAAATAAAATATGAATTAAAAAACAATCAAAACACTAAAAAGAGAAAGGATTATTGTGGATGAAAACATTTGAATTTGTAAATCATTGTGAAAAAAAATTGCATTCAAGGAATAAATCATTTAGTTAAAGGATTACATATATTGTACAATTTAAAGTTCAAGTGATTTTGTTCTTGTAGTTTTGTAATTTTTGCTATATCTTAATGATTGTAAGGTGAACATCATCAAAGTTTCTTGAAATTTGTGAGAATTTTCAAATAATATTTTCAAGTTATGTGATTTATGTATGTTAGATGATGTTTGTATTTCAAGATCTACACGTTTTGTAATCTGAATATTAAAGAGATTATAGTGAAAATTTAAGATAAAATTGCTTGAATAATTGAATATAGATTCTCCGAAATTAAATCAATATAAAATCCTTGTTATCTTGTTGTTATTGAAACCTCAACACATTTCAATATCTTTTTTAATTTGATTATTCGAATAAAAAAATCAATTAATGGATTAGATTTTAAAAAAACTTTTACAAACGCGTTTGTTTTCCCAACATGGAAAGTGTGACAATTTTTTTTACGGATAATTAAAAATTGTTAAACTAAAGTTATCAATGTTACGAATTTTATATAAGTCAAATCATGTTAGCAAATCATAAAATGCAGATAAAAAAATTTTAATCACATAATGGGTTAAAGAGACTAATGGTTAAAGTGTGACATTGAATTATTATAATATATACGATAATAATAGATAATAATAATAATAATAATAATATTTTTTTATCCATTAATAGTAATTTTTATTTGAGTTTTTTTAAGAATCAACTTATCAAAGTAAAATTATTGATGAGAAATTGAAATTTGCTTAAAATTTAAATTTATAAATGTATGTTTTCATGTTTTAAAAAATATTATTTATTTTAAATTTCAAAAAAGAAAACTAAAACCCATGGATTCCTATATGTATTTTTCAAATAAATATTAATAAATATAAATAAACATGAGTAGTAAATAATAATTACCTATAGGCTATATCTAGTAGTGTCAAAATAGGTTTAGTCCGATGGGTCAATCCGAAAGGCCTGAAGAAAAATAAGTCAAGCTAGGCTAAAAGAATTATACCCTAGGTAGAATCGGGTAAATTTTAGTCTGGCCTATTTAGGCCAGGCTAGCCCGTAGACTTTTGGACGGATCCGTTTTATAAAATAATAATTATTTTACTAATAAAATAAAAATAATATTATTTTATTAAAAATATAAGTATACTAAATTAATTTGATAATATATTTTGTTATATATATATATATATATATATATATATATATATATATATATGTGTGTGTGTGTGTGTGTGTGTAATTTTAAAAAAATAATAAACTCTAAACATACTCTTCATTTACTTTGGTCATCTTCTTTGTCTTGGTTATTACCGTCACATTTGCTTTTAAGCGAGTGGCAGATCTTGACCATTGATCTTGGAGGGGCCAAATAATATATTATTAATAAAAAAAAAGAATATGAAAGGTTGAAAAGATAAAATTGTAAATATATACTTAAATATATTAAATGATAATTAAGTTTGAGGGAAACAAAATCATAAATTATATGAAAGTTACAAAATTGAGGAGGGGTTGAGAGGATAAAATTGTAAATATACAAGTAAATATATTAAATGCTCATTATGTTTGGGGGGGCCAAAATCATAAATTACATGGGAGCTATAAAACTTTGGGGGGCCACGGCCCCCCTCAGCTCCCAAGAAGATCCGCCACTGCTTTTAAGGGCCAATAATTTAAGATGACATATTCTTAAATGTAGTGTATTTGTAAAGTATTATGATGTGAGTCTTATGTTTAATAATAAGGCTAGCTTATTGAACTAATGAATTTGACTCTAAAATTTACCGAGATGCACTTGTTAGATGTATTACTAAGCATGATCTTCAATTTAACTATGTTGAGTACGAGAGAGTTCAGAAGGTAAATAAAGTTTTGAATCCTAGTTTTAAACGAATTATTAGAATTCAATGATAAAGTTTTATAACGTGTATTTAGATGAAAAGAAAAACCTAAAAGATGTGTTATCTACCATATGTTTAATTGCTGATGTATGGACAACTATAACTCCTTAAGGCTACATGAATGTAACAACTCATTTTTATGATTTTATACATTTCATTTTATTTTTTGGATAAGTTACGAGTTAATTTTAAATAAACAAATGAATGACATATTTTTTTTAAAGAAAATTTAAAAAATTATGTTTAATTAGGCCAAAAATGACCTGTTTATCCGACATAGGAGCCAAAAAATCTTACCCATTTTAAAATATAAGTCAGATTATACCATTAAATTTATTCACTTGACCCGTAAGGCTAGGCCAGTTAAGTCGCCCGTTTTGCCAACTCTACCTGTATCGGTTCTTACCGTCATCATTCTAATTTGAAACCAATTTCATGTGATAAATTTATAGGTACAAAATTTTATACCAAACATTTATAAAGTTTTTAATTATATTATTAATTTCTTAAAATATTAATAAAAAATTATATGTCAATTGATGAACTTGATAGCTTTTTTCGAAAAATAAAATAAAATTATGATTTACACATGTTATAAAAAACTTTGGTTAAAACTTATAATAAATTTTTTATTTTGTTAATAGTAATCATAATTTGTTAGGAAGATATCCTTAATTAAGTTAACAAAATATTAAATAATAATAAATATCATCACTTGTATTTTTTTGGAATAATTATGTCTCTATACTTTTTTTGAACATATACTGAATCAAATATGAGTGAGTGTCTTTTTAGGTTTATTTTTTATTTTTTTTAGCAGCTTAAAATTTTGTAAAGATAAAATTATAATAAACTAAAATTTTAAACAAATAATATATAAGATATAATAATGAATTCTAACTATTCTGTTATAAATATCATATTAAAATACTCTTTCATTTTTAGATAAAATATTGATATCTAAAGTTGAAAAAATATATATTTAGCATGTGTTATCACAATAAAAACAAATTTTAACAAGTTTATGAATAAGTTGATATTTAATTTTTATTTTTCAAACGTTTACATAATAATGTGTTTAGTTCTTAAGCTAAGAAACATGCAAAAAACTCACCGTTCTTAAAATAATAAAAAAAATATAAGAAAATTAAAAAAATATTGTACGAACTTTTTTTTTTACTCCTCAAAGTACTTCCTCTTATAGAGGAAAGATTAAACGATCGTTTTAAAAATTCTTATACTACAAAGTTTTAAAAATTCAGGTATATTTGGATATGAGTGGAAAGTGAGAACCGTTGAAATATAATATTCGAACGGCAACTGTATTTGGCGGGTGAAGAGAGAGGAACCACCATTTTCACTTCCTCCTCATCACTCACCATCCTCTTTTTCTTCTTTGAAGCAATAATACTAAAAATAATAATAAAGTAAAATGTGGAATCTTGAACATGATTGGTACTCTCCCAAGAGGCTTCTCAGCACTCCCACCCATTATGATTTTCCAGTATGTTCATCATCACAATTCATTGCTCAATCTTATAGATTTAATCTTGCAATTTTTTTTATTAATTGAGTTGTTTTTTGTAAAGGGTGATCGCTTCATTCCCAACAGGAGTTTGATGGATCTTGATCAAGCCCAGAGTTTGCTCACAAACAGGACCAAAAAATTTCACAATAAAAAATTCAATGTATGTTCATTTATTCCCTAATGGTTCATCCCTCTTTTTTCAATCATTTTTATGTGTGTGTTTCTGCTTTTGTTATTTTTTTCATGCTTTAACAAACATAAAATTTGATCCTTTTTTTAATTTTGATGGGTTGGATTGTAACCCTTCTTTACTTAGATTGAATGAGTTCTTTTTCGTTTATAAAGTTGTCAACTTTCTTCTCAAAGCTCAGGGGAAGCCGTTCTTGTTCGAAATTCTTGAATGTGTATTTTACATTTTCTATGGTTGCTTGTTTTCAACCACGTTTACAAAATACATTTTTTCTTGCCTGTGGAATATTCGGTGCATCAGATTTTGAATGTTTTCCCTATATTTCAATGACAGGACGTGTACAGACAGATAGTGGATGACAAATTAAGTTTGGATTCAGAAGGAAAGGCATTTAGGATGTTGGTTTTTAGGGGAAGTCCAAAATCAAGCAGAAAATCCATTCGTCATATAGATGAGATGCGAGAGGAAGAGGCAGCGGCATTGCAAAACACTAGCAATCAACATCCCTACTCTAGAAGATTGCCTAAGGTTTGTTCATATCAGTGTGTGTTTTTCTAGTTTCCTTTTTTGTTAATAACAATGTTTTTATTGTACATTCTATTTTTAGATGGTGTGATAGTTCACCAATTTGTTCAAACATTTATTTATTGTTCTAAGAGTTCTTCAGTAGTAACCCTAAACCATATCAAACAAATGCTTTACATTTGTGATTGTTTCTCTGTGTATCTGATTGAGAAGAACAACTGCACAGAAGCAAATTAATACGTTGCAAAACTATGAAATTCATGTTTCTGTAAGAATATATATGATTGGATAGGAGTAGAGAAATCATAACGGTTTAATATGTCAGAGATATATTACATCATATCACAAATGAATACAAAGACATCATAGCGTTGGGGTGGGGTTAAAGTTGTTGCTAAAAGAAGGCTGAATTTGATGTCTTGGGATTCAAGTTTTCTTGTTCTGTTTTGTTTGAGATAATTTAATGTTTCTGATTGATTCGATTGGTATTATCATATTGCCAATAAATCCTAATGGTGTCTAAGTTTAATAAACTAGTCATGATAAGAGGAATTTCCAACTAGTAACTTATGTATCTGATTGAATGAAGTGAATAACTACACTTGCAGGGAGAATCAAGGATATTGGATGCACCAAATATTAGAAATGATTACTACGCAAACATCATGGATTGGGGGGGAAACAACATTCTGGCTGTTGCTTTAGGCTCAGACATGTACCTTTGGAACTCAGAGAACAGTAATGTAATAAAGTTGTTTAATGCCGCTAGCAATGACTTTCCTACTAGTGTTTCCTGGTCAGAGGATACCCATTACTTGGCAATAGGATTTAAGAGCTCAGAACTTGAACTCTGGGATGCAGAAACTTCCAAACCAGTATGTTTCTTTCTATTTATCGGGCTTCTCTAAGATCAGCAAGTAGATATTTATACACTACAACTGGGTGCACATAACTCAGTTTTCAACTTTCAGATAAGGATCCTCGAAGGTCATGGTGAAAGGATAGCAACAATTGCATGGAATGGTCATATTTTAACTTCTGGAAGCCATGACAAGTATATAATCAATCATGATGGTAATGAGTCGTTCCATTTAACCCTTTTTAGATTATTGAGTGTATAGCAAGATACTGATGAAATGAGATAATATAAACACGTTGATGTTTCATGCTCTTTTATTAAGCAGTTAGAGCAAGAACAAATGTGATATCCCGGGTAAAAGCACACAAAGCAGAAGTTTGTGGTCTGAGATGGTCAAGAAGGGGCAACATATTGGCAAGTGGTGGAAATGAAAATCATATTTATGTATGGGACTTGGCCAAAATGAGTTCATCCAAATTCTTGCATTGTTTTAAGGACCATTGTGCTGCAGTGAAGGCACTTGCCTGGTGCCCTTATGATTCAGGTGTGCTTGCTTCTGGAGGTGGCACTGAAGATAGATGCATCAAGTTATGGAATGTAAAAAAGGGATCATGCATTTGCAGCATAGATACAAAAGCTCAGGCAAGACATTCATCATATTTAGTCCTTTAGACTGATGCATCAAATTTTCTCTGGCTGAATGATAGATGCAGGTAATTATTTCATGCAGGTTTGTGGATTAGAATGGAATAGACATCACAAGGAGGTATTAAGTGGACATGGATTTAGCACAAGTGCACATCACAACCAACTTTGTTTGTGGAGGTATCCATCTATGACTAAAGTGGGAGGCTTGGACCGTCACACTTCCCGAGTACTCGATCTATGTCAGGTATTCTGCAACTCATAGTTTAACCTCTGGCATCAACGTTGAAAGGAGACTGCTTAGAGCGATCCTAAACTCTACCTAGCTCTATGCATTGTAATTTGATAACAGTTTAATCTTTGATTTGGTAATTCTCTTTCAAAATTAAATTAGCTTATTTTTATGCTTTGCAGAGTCCAGATGGTTTAACAGTGGTGTCAGCTGGGGCAGATGAAACTCTTCGTTTTTGGAATATATTTGGGCCACCTGTCACTAATACTTTTGAGACAGATTTGGGTAACTTTTTATCTCTCAAGGTATCTCCGATAAGGTGATGGAAACAAGACAATTTTCTTCATTCATGGTTACGTTCTTGCGTAAATAGTTAAGTTGACATTGATCTGAATACATTAGCGATTTTTTTAAAATTTAATATTATATAATATTTATTGAGAGAAAGGTAAGTACATAATTATTAGTGAAAAATTGAAAATTTTTGTATTTGTTATCTGAATAAATAACTATCAAAATTGGAATGGTTGGCTCAAACTAGTTTACCATTAGTAATTCTGTCATCTAATATAACGCTAGATCATATTCTTATCTTGGAGTAGTTATTTGTTAGTTATTCGTCTCTTAAGTTTTATTTGTTTTTAAATTGTTATTATATTTGTCACTTAATTAATGTTTTCTTCAGATGTGATTTCCTTGGATATTAATATCTATTTTCTTTAGTGAAAACATTTTTTTATCATGGGTATTTAGGTGTATGAAAATACTTTTTTAACACAAGTTTCTAGTAGTGACGTCAATTAAACAAGTCATTTGTCACATGAACTATCACTATTGAATATTTATGAGAGAATTAACACAAAAAGATTATCATAAATGAGACATTTACCAATCATATAAGAAAAGAGAATAAGACATTCAACTTAAAATATTAGATTATAAATTACAAATTATTTAATTTTCTCGTTTCTATTCAATTTAAAATTTCAACTCATACTTGAATTTTCAATAGTATTTTCTAATTTGATGCACATAAAATTTAATTTATGACCAAGTTGAAAATATCACAATGTATGTGACATATTTTGATTAAAAGAATGTGTATTTTGAGTAGTTTCAAATAAGGTTGGTAATATGTGTTGTCCAACCTTAGCATTTAGGTGAAATTAGATATATAATTTGTGAATTCATATAGAGTTAAGGAAAGTAAATAACAATTTAGATAGTCAATATCAAATTTTGTATAAATTTAGGCATATAATAATTTTCTCCAAACTAGTTTTAAAAATTGTTTCACATCCACTCAATGCAAGCAAATTGAATCAAATCTAATTGAACCAAACTGAGTTGAACTTAACCCAACCAAATCTAACTAAACCAAACTGAACTCAATCATATTGAATCAAACCTAATTAATCTAAAATCGACATAACAGAACCAAATCAAATCAAACTTACTTGAATGGAACCAAATCGAACCCAATTAATTACAATTTAACCTAATAAGTTTGAACCCAACCCAAACAAACTCAACTTAATCCAACCAAACCTACCTAACTAGTTAGTGCATATAATAATTTTCCAATATCTTGAATTATCCCTTAAAATATTTGCAAGTTTATAGTGTAAAGTTGAATGTTTAGTTTATAACTTAATTAGACATCTTAAAATTTGTGAATTCAGATCAAATCACATAATCCAACCTAACCCAATCAAGTTGAATCAAACAAACTAAACAAAACAAAACTTAATCTAATTGAATCGAATCATACCAAATCGAACCAAATTGAACCAAATTCAATCTAACCAATATTACACATAATAACTTTCTCGTACCTTTTCAATATCTTGAATTGTTCTCTAAATTATTCATAAATTTATATTATAAAATTAAATATTTAGTTCATGTCGCAAGGGCCTATAACTTAATTAAGCATTTAAATTTTTTTGAATACGAGTCTAGAATCTAAATAATCATTAAAGTCATATTCAAATTTCATATAAATTTAGGCATATAACAATTATTTGCAAATTAGTTTTGGAATTATTTTGTGTCCACTCAATGCAAAATCAAAACTGAACAAAATCGAACCGAACCAAATCCAACATGATCCAATTGAACCCAACAAAATCGAAACAAACTCAACTGAATCAAACATAGTCAAACCCAATCAAGCAAAATTGAATCTAGTTAAACGAAACCAAACCCAACTAAACCGAGTCCAATTGAACCAAACTAAACCCAATAGGATTGAACTTAACTGACTTGAACCTACTCAAACAAAAAAACAAATAGAGCTCAACCTAACCCAACCCAATCAAGCACGACACAGTCCAATCAAATGCTATAAAACCCAACCAAACCAAATTGAACCTAATTCAACCTAACCAATCATTGCACATAATAACTTTATCATACTTTTACAACTCTAAATTATTCATAAGTTTACAATGTAAAATTGAATGTGTAATTCATGTTGCGAGGATTTATAACCTAGTCAGACATCTCAGAATTTGTGAATTCAAATCGAACTCAAACAAATTGAACTCATTCCAACTAAACCAATTGAACCCAACCCAATCGAGTTAGATTGAACCAATTGAACCTAATCATACCAAACCTAATCAAATCAAACACAATTTAAGTGAACCCAATCAAACCAAACCAAATTGAACCGAATCCAACTAAATTGAGCCCAATCGAACCAAACATAACTTAACAGGATTAAACCGAACCTAACTAAATGAAACCAAATCAAACCCAATTGAACTAAATTCAATCCAACCAAACCAATTGAACTTAACCCAATCGAATCAAACCTAAACCAATCGAATCAAACTCAACCTAACCCAATCGAGCCGAATCAATCTAATAAATTTAGGCATATAACAATTATCTACAAACTAGTTTTGGAATTGTTTTGCATCCACATAATGTAAAATTAAACTGACCTAACCAAACCAAACTGAACCAAATTAATTTCAAATGGATCAAATCGAATAGAATTGAATCAAATAAAATTGAACAAAGCCAAACCAAACCGAACATAATCAAATCCAACTCAACTCAATTGATATGAATCGAACAAAACCTAAATCAACTCATTAAGTCATTGCACATAATAACTTCCTTATTCTTTTCTAATACCATGAATTGTCCTCTAAATTATTTTATAAGTTTATATTGTAAAATTGAATGATCTATAACATAATTAAACATCTAAGAATTTGTGAATTTGGAGAAGAGTATGGAAAATAAAAAATTATCAAGATAGTCATATATAAAATTTCTTATAAACTTAACATACAACAATTATCTGAGAAATGGTTTTAGAATTGTTTAACATTCATGTAATGCAAAATCAAACCTAACCAAGTCAATCTTAACTGAACTAACCCAATTAAGACAAACCAAATCGAATCGAACAAAACTCAACTTAACGTAATCGAACATAATTCAACCTAATTAAACTGAACCAAATCCAACTAAAGGCAAATGAACTTAACCAAATTGAATCCAAGCGAACCTGTACCAATCAAATTGAACTTAACCAAATCCAACCCAACCCAATCGATCATTACACATAATAAATTTCTCAATCTTTTCCATTATCTTGATTTGTCCTCTAAATTATTTATAAGTTTATAGAGTAAAATTAAATGTCTAGTTCACGTTGCAAGGGTCTATAACCTAATAAAACATATGAAAAGTAAAGAATCATTAAGATAATCAAATATAAAATTTTATATAAACTTAGACATACAACAATTATTTACAAATTATTTTTGGAATTGTTCCGCATCTACATAATCCGCATATACAACAATTTATTAAACCAAATTGAACCCAACTTAACCTAATCTAATCCAACCAAACCAATTAAATCAAATCCACCAAACACAACAGAACCTATGTGAACTCGATCCATCCCAATCTAACCATTCATTCCACATAATAACTTCTCCACATTTTCCCAATATCTTGAAATGTCCTTTAAATCATTCATAAGTTTTTAGTGTAAAATTGAATGTCTAGTTCATGTAGCACAAGTTTATAACCTAATTAGATATCTAAAAATTTGTGAATTTAGGTCAAACTGAAATAAACTCAACCCAATCTAACCAAACCAACTGAACCTAGCCCAATCAAATCAAACTTAACTTAACTCAACTAAACAAAACCAAACCAATTGAGCTCAACCGAAACAAACTCAATTGAACCAAACCAAACTTAAGTAAACAAAAATTGAATTAAACAAAATCTAACCTAATCCAGATAGTCATTGCACATAATAAATTTCTTATTCTTTTCCAATATCTTTAATTATCTCCTAAATTGTTCATAATTTTATATCATAAAATTGAATGTGTATTTCATGTTATAAATAAGACATATAAGAATTTGTAAATTCATATCATAGTCGGAAAAATAAAGAATCATTAAGATAGTCAGATATAAACTTTTATATAAACTTAGGCATGCAGTAATTCTCTTGAAACTGGTTTTGGAATTGTTTCGTAACCACACAATGCAAATATAAAATCGAACCAAATTGAACCCAATTGAAACAAACCTAACTAAACCCAGCCGAAATAAACTAAACCCAACCCAAAGGAGTTGAATCCAATTGAGCCAAACCCAATCACACGTAATCTAATAGAACAAATTGAACTCAATCCAACCAAACCTAATTAAACACAATCAAATTAAACTGAATTGAATCGATCATAACCTAATTAAACACAGATGAACCAAACTGAACCCAAAAGGACCAACCTGAACCAAATCTACTTGATTGAAAATGAAACAATTAGAATCCAACCCTACCCAACTAATTTAACTCAACATAACCAATCATTGCACAAAATAACCTCTCTATGCATTTCCAATATTTTGAAATGTTCTATAAATTATTCATAAATTTATTGTGTAAAATTGAATGTATGGTTCACCTTGCAAAGGTTCATCCGTTAGTCAAATATTTCAAATTTTTTTAATTTAGCTCAAATTTAAACGAACCATTCCAAACCCAATTAATCACAATCTAATCGAATTGAACCCAATCGAGCCAAATCAAACAAACTAAACCAACCAAACTTAACTCAATCCAATTTAACTCAAACAAACGTAGGTAGAACAAACCAAACGCAATCAAATCATAACGAATTAC
Organism: Sphenostylis stenocarpa; assembly: GCA_963425845.1. Classification (NCBI taxonomy): domain Eukaryota; kingdom Viridiplantae; phylum Streptophyta; class Magnoliopsida; order Fabales; family Fabaceae; genus Sphenostylis; species Sphenostylis stenocarpa. The sequence continues at coordinate 3,716,621 of OY731404.1, read as the reverse complement.
ATCAAACCCAACAAAATTGAACCATATCGAACTCAATAACCCAATCAGACCAAATGGAACTAAACCAAACCAAATTCAACTCAATCCTACCTAATTGCAACAAAACAACAAAACAAACTCAATTGAAACGAACCAAACATAACCAAATTGAAAAAAAAAAAAAAAATACAAACACAACCTAACCTATCATTACCCATATTAACTTTCCATAATTTTCCAATATCTAGAATTGTTCTCCAATAAAGGTAATGTCATTTCCTATCGAAGCGAGAAGTGGTGATTGTTGGGAGTTGTCGAGGAAGACAACAAGGGTGTTGTTGGAGACGAAGAAGGGTTCACTAGAGAGAAGATGGAGAGATTGAGAGAGTATGATTGGTGAGACAGAGGGAGCAATAGTAAGTGAAAAAAAGGATACAATGGCACATGAAATAAAATGAGAGTTGTCAATTACATGAAATGTCCATAGTAAAATTCCATTTAACACAAGTGATTAATAAGGACCATATTCAACGGTTTATATGAACATAGGAAGCAAATGTATCCAAACTTTAAGACGAGAAGGAAACATAATTTTGTGAAATAGTTCTAAGACTAAAAACATATTTAACCCATTAATTTATTATAAATACAGTAAATTTTTTTAGAAATAATATGGAATGGGACCAGTTGAGGGTGAGGAAACTTAAAATTCATGAAAAGGAGAAATGAAAACTTAAGTTTTAACCCAACTGCTACAAAAATAGTTAAAAATGTCGGGGTAGGGAGGTAAAACCTGTCCCATCACCTTGGCATGCTTAAATACAATAGGATTCATAGCTATCAAAGAAACACGTCTTTTTCTCTCTAACAACATCAAAGTCTAATTGGCTTTGGCAAATCCATAAATTCAGACCTAGAGCCATGTATGAAGCACTAAATTACAACATCTATCATAGAACAAAATTTGGAGCTTGAAGTGATTAAGCACTAACTTACAACATCTATCATAGAACAAAATTTGGAGCTTGAAGTTATTAAGCCTTTGTACCACACCTAGCTAGTGCAAAAGACAACTCCATATGAAAAATATTTTACTCATCTGCACCCAATTCAGCATCACTGTCAGAATATATCTCAGGATTAGGTTCACTGCTTCTAGGTTTCTCTTCTCTTTTTTTCCTCTCAGCTTCTTTTTCCCTCTCCATCATTCGAGCCTTAGCTTGCTCAAGTCTTGAGCTGACTGCATCCCAAGACACAAGCTTATCCATGAACACTGATATATAATCAGGGCGCCGGGTCTGCAAAGATAACAAAGCAGTCATAGTTGTATATTTATCTATTGAGCATCATTATCAAAAATAGTAATCACTGTATAATTCTCTAAACTAACAGCTTACCTCAAAGTCAATGTAGTAAGCATGCTGTATAAAAGTTAAATATCATTACAAAGTCAGCAAACTTTTTATCAAAGAAATAAAACAATAGTTTTAATGTCCTCAAATCCACTAACACAAAATAAACTTGATTAGTACCTCCCAGACATCAATGGTAAGAAGTGGCTGCAAGAAATTAATGTTAAATCTTGTCAGACATGTTAACCATGATGCTGCAGCCTTCAAAATATAAAATGAATTCTGGATATTGTAGCTAATCCTTACGTGATAGTAGTTCCAAACAAGGGGGTTCACAGCATTGGGAGTCTTCACCACAACTAGCTTCTTGTCCTCGTCAGATGAAAGAGGATTCACAGCATTTCCCACGTCAAGTTTGCTTTCTTTATCTTTAAATGGAAAAAGAAAAAGAAGGGTAAAGGCCACTTGCGAGGGATATACCAAGAAAAAAAAAACAAAAACAAAAAGAATGCCAGAAAATTAGAGTATGATCAGAAGGGTATTTAAAACTCACATGCAAGCCATGCCCATCCTGAACCAAATTGTGTTGCAGCAGCAGTCTTGAACTCGTCAAGGAATTTTTCAAATGAACCAAAGTCTCTTTCAATCAGCTTTAGAAGATCCCCAGATGGCTTTCCACCACCACCGGGTTTCATGGACTCCCAAAAGAAGTCGTGGTTCCATGCCTGCAAAAAGTTGAACATGATTGCTATGCAATGGTTTAGAGACTTTATGATTTCAAGTATGCTTGCCTGTGCTGCATTGTTGAAAGCCGGAAGAAAGTCACCCTTATTGTACGAAATAACTACAGTGTCCTCTAGTGACTTCTCCTCTAGATCCGTTCCATCTATTTGACTATTCAGATTATCTACATAAGTCCTGTGATGCTTCCCCCAATGATATTCGAGTGTCTCCTGACTCATTATTGGCTCCAGAGCATTCTGAGAGTTTTCATTGTGACAGTATTGGTAAAATACGTAGCATCAATCCAGCATAAACATACAAATCTTGACTTGCAAAAAGTACATTAAACTCTTGTGGCATTGTTTAATCAGTTCAGTGTAACTGATGTGCTTCACGGGAAGAAATTAAATGCCTAGGTTAAATAAACTAAAGTCTACCCCAGAGTGATGGATGATTATGGTAAAGCAGGGAACGTCAGACTCAAAGAATGGCAATTCAAGTCAACAACGATGTTAGCTTCAAGAAAAAGATAAAGCCTGGTGAAATCTAATTTTGTGGCAATGGAAATTCAAGTCAATACAATATTAACTTCATTTGAAGCATAGATCCCATAAAAGTTTGCCAACTTGAAGGACAACTTGGTAAGAGTATAGGGAGAACCACACCACTAAAGCTAGCCATTGTGGCTGGCGTGTCCAAGGAAACCCCACACTAAAATCTTATTTCCAAGGTGACTCAAGTCCTACACCTTGCAATTGGATCCCAATAAGTAATGAATGGAGTAATGGACAAACTTTAGATCTTACCAGTGGATATGGTGGTGGCTCCAGCACAAACTTTGCAGAGATTTCAATACGTCTAGCTTTCCTTATACATCTATTCTGCATCATTGAACATAGTTTCATGAAATTAAAGGCCAAGAAAACAAGATTCTTCTTACAAATACTTCAAATTTTAATCAGGACATGCTTTTCCAGCCAGTAAATTTAAGTGAAAGGTCCAATATGATCTGACAAATACTCCAAATCACAGACAAGGTTACAAACTTATAATCATAAAATGTAGTAGTAATCCATAAAAAGGTTATATTGGCTGTAAAGTTTGAGCCTTTATTGTGGATTGAAGGTTAGTTTTTGTTTACCATATGAGGTTTACACTGTACTATTTAAAAATAAACCATCATTCTGAACCACTCATACTCAATATATCAATTTCTTTTCACATAACTCATTTTTTCTAATAGATCAGCCTCCACATTACAGCCGATTTTGCAACAATAGGCTAGGAAGTTTTCTTTTTATTAATAGACTCCTTCTGGTCTCTAGATTTGAAGTCAGCGTCTTACAACGTAATAACTATATGCCACTAAGCAACAGGTGATAACAGATTGAGTTTCACTTAAATAGATTTATGCAAGGGATTCCAAAGATGCGGCAAACCACACTCCGTGACAGTTTGAAACCAACATCTTGCATCACACACATTTTCCTACATCTGGAGATTGCAATGAATGTGTATTTATGAGTGTTAAAGCTCTTAATATACATTCTGCAATACAATTGACCAATGCTATTACCATTAGGAAACAGGGCCAATATCCTCTTTCAATGCTAAAACCACATATATTATGCAGTACATGTTTAAGAAACTAAGAGAATGTCATTTAAATGAACATGCTCTTCCTAGTTCCAATAGCATCCCACAGTGTTATATTTATAGGAAAAATACTAGTAACACACTCTCTATCACACTCTTCACTACAAGCCGAAATCACAAAATTTTGAGGTCTTATTTCTAATTTAACGAATCTGACTCAGTAATTTTATAGTTTTCAATAGATTTTAATCAATCGCATAATGTACAAAGTGTGTTGCTAGCACTTCTCATATAGATAATTTCATTGTCAAACCAATTTGCAATTTTGTGTGCCTTTGTTCATGACTGAGAAGCCCAGACCAACAGTATCCCAATCCTAAGCCTTCTCTTGTGCACAAAAATAAAGGGTTTTCCACCTTCCCCTTACTAATAATAACTCAGTCAAAAGGTCACCCTAACAAGGCAAAACTCTTATTTGAATTGAATTTCAACCTGGGTTCTCATTCCTACAAACATAGCAATGGTAAATACAGCAAAGGACACATGACAATAAAAAATAAACTAACTTCATGCTTTTTCTACTTTAATAAAAATATTCAAATAAATAAGTTGTTGATCCCTCATGAATTTCAAATTTGAGTTGCAGTCCCTCTGAAAATTTTTGTCAATTTCATTTTTATTGCTTACAATGGGAGGGACTAGAAATGGGAACAAAAGGGCAAAATTTAACTACTCAGACACTAATTATGAGCAATAAAAATATGACGAACTAAAAACGGGGAACAAAATTTTAGAGGACTAAAATTCAAAATCTGAATCGGATGGGGACAAAAAAACTTATTTATCCCAAAAGAAAAAAAAAACATTTCTTAAAATGCTAGAATTATGTGCTGGAAATGGAAATGGGTGACATGTAATGGTCTAGAAACAAACCTTTTTCTTCCAAACTTTGAAGGTAACAGAAGAGAACCCTGCTAACCAAAGGAGAAACCCATGTCAGAGAGAAAGAAAAGAGAGAGAGAGAGAGAGAGAGAAGAGAAGAGAAGAGAAGAGAGATAAGTGGAACCATGAGTTGGGGGAGGAAGTAAAGCGGAAGGTGATAGAAAAGTAGAAGCAGCAGTGGATGAGGAGGATAGCCAATTCATCTCTTCTGGTCTTCCTCTGCTTCCCACTGAGCTGTTTCAAAATATTTTGGCTCTCCTAATCTTCCTCTTCTATGGAATACATGCTACAATCCTCCTTTCTACTTTCTTTTACTTCATTTTTACCTCCTCACAATTCACTTTGGTACTTATTTATCAAATTTTTCATTTCTTTTTATTTTACTTTAATCTCACACCATAGCTTTGTTTGGACTAGATATTAAAAAGAGAAGAGAAGAGATAGGTCTAGTAAAAACACAAAGAAATATAATAAAATCAAAGGTAGACTTAATTATGATTTTATTTCCTAAAAAAATAGGATAGTTCTTATTTTGGTCTTTTATTTTTAAAAATAATAATTTAATGTCTCAAATTAAAAAAAACATAAATTCTATCCCTAAATATTAATGATTTTTTTTTCATTTTAGGCATTAAAAAATAATTTATATATAAAAAATTATTAGGATATAAAGAAAGGAAAAAAAAGTTACTTATTTCACACAATTTAAAAAGACAATTTATGTCAAAATATTTGTATACTAATTAAAAAGTATATTTTTATTATTTTTCTTATTATTATTAAATATTTTTAAAAAGTGTTATGCAAAAAATGTAATTTTTAAATTAAAACAAAAGAAGAAAAAAAGGATATTTATTTCATGAAAAATTATGGGAAATAAAACATTGTTAGTAAGTTGGGAATAACTTATCCCTTTTAATTTGCATTCGAAGCAAACAGTACAATTTTTTTTTCTTTTCTATTTATTATCACTTTATTTAGCAAAATAAACAAAGATAAGTATGGCTAGAAATAGAAAGGAAGATTATTATATTTAAATATGACTACTATTATATATAACCCGATTTTGTTCATTTTGTGTTTAATACATGGGATATGAATTACTTAACTTGCACTAGTAGAAACACGTCATGTTCTCAAGAAAAATTGGTCATCATGTTTAATACTATTACTTTCCACATGAAAAGTTAAAAACGAAAGAACGAAGAATAGTGAATCTTAAGTGAAAAACACAAGTTTTAAGATAAGATGCATCTTCTCTTTCCACAATTAAACGAAGAAAAAAATAGTCACATAATCCATTATGTAAAGAAAAATTATTAATATTTTTTTATAATAATAACAATATTAAAATAAATTTATTTAACGAATGAATTGGCTTAAAATAATAATTATTTCGGTGCAAATATTAATGAAATCCCTCCAAGTCTTGTGATACTTACCGAACAAAGAATACATATGAGACGTGTACACAGCATGGGAGTGAAACACTAAAAAATAAGAGTAAAGAATAATAGATTTAATCAAATAACACATATTAGTGGATATTCTATGTTGAAGAAAATTTCATGGTAAATTGTTTTATGGAGTTCACGGGGGCATTACGCCCAAACCCTTTTCCTTGGGGCAAGATCTGATATCTTTATCTCATCTATCTTTGCAGCAACAATAAAATCATTCATACTTAAACCTCCTGCAAAATTGTGAACCATCAATCTCATGTTATAAGATGAGAATACATGTATATAGAATAAAAGCAACTGATTATATAGGAATTTTGATGGTATGCAACTGAATATGGTCCACAAGAAGGGTGCAAGTTTATTGCTTACCAATGGAAGCTGTCCATAGTTCTGCCCTGACTTGATTTGGTTGTTCCAAGTAGATATTTGGGAAATGGCCTGCAGCTTCTGCAACCTTAGAGATCCTGTTAATTAGTTCAACCCCACATTTAAAACCTCTCAGTTTCCACAAGCACTGAAGTTTAAGTCCACCTTCCTCATTCACAAGTCTCCAACCCACAACCTACAAAAATGAAGAGAAGATAGGCTTTAAGGTGGAAAAAGTCAAATAGACAATCACATAGCTATCCATTTTTTTTATAACAGAAGTTTACAACCAGGTAAACTATTAAGCTTTAAAATACACTTTTTAGCTTTTTAATTAAATAAACACAATATAAGAACGCGTAAATTAGTATTTACCACTGTAAATGTTAATTGCAACTAAAAGCTATCCAGAAAAATTATACATCACCTCAATTTGTAAATCAAAATTCTGCATGTCAAACCACTGTAAACAACTTGAAAGCACTGGTAATTCAAGGAAATAACATGACCAAATGTGCTGCAATAACATGATCAGATTTTAAAACTCGAGAGGCGGAAAATTAAAATACACTGTGACTATAGAACCCAACTTATTGCTTCTTCAACATTGTTCATAACATTTCAGAACAGAGCAGCAGCAGCATAAAATAGGATGGCTTGTGGATTTTGATCAAAACAGATTTGATGCAACGGTGCATTCAAACACCAAACTGAGGGACTTTATTTCTTCATATAACCTTTCACATGCAGTCTGTATAATGTATATATATCTAATGAATTGCAAAAGATGACTAGGGGTATCCAAAATCTTTAAATCAAGTGGTTATGTTCGATCCTCATCACCTGCTTTTTCTTCTCACATTTCAGCCCATCATCAACTCAAGCTTAGGAGCTATGTTTTGTATAAAAATTTGAGCTTACCTTTATTCTAAGTTATTGAATAAAGATATACAGATAGATAGATATGAGAGGATTCACTTACCTTAAAAATAAGAAATAGAGACTTATTTTTCATCTTCATATTATTCATTTTTGGTAATCTAATAGTCTTAATTGGTAACTTATTTTCATTTTACTCATTAGATTAAAAACAATAAATAGTTAAGATGAAAACAAACTCTTTAACTTGGATTAAGTGGATCCCTTATCTATTGATATGGATATATGTGGTAGAATAAAGTTTATTAGAATGAACAGAGGCCACTCCTTAACCATTACAACACCGACCAAACCCTTATATCTTCTTTATATCTTCTGTTTTTTTTTTTTTTTTTTTTTTCTGGGAGAAATACTATAATCCATAACCAACTATTTAACAGATTATAAAAAGGCTTGTAAATAAAACCCACATTTTCTTCAGTGTCTATAGTGTGAACAATCCCAAACATATACAGTCAACAACAATTGAGCATCACTTGCTAATGAAATATTTAACAGGTACACGAGCTGAGACTAATTTTTCTTCAACACCTTTTGAGACTCCTTCTATATATACATGCACATGAAGCTGCATATTATAAATACTCCGAAAAGTGTAGTATTAACATATATTCTAAAGTGTAGCATACAAAAAGTGTAGTACACCGAAATATGCTAACATGCTCGTTCATTCCACTGTTTTTAAAAGGTATTGGGCATCATAAATTTTTAGAGATCTCACTTCATTTTAGTAGTCTCTCTTAACTTTCTAGTTCTTTAACCATTTTTCATTAAAAAGAGTATATAAAAGTGTGTTGCTAAGGATACTTGTTCTGTAATTAGGCCTAAACATAGAAAAGATATTATTATAGTTCTAATATCATTACCTAACTAGTAATTGAGTATGATCAACTCTTTCTTGTTAATTGAAAATCTCTGGTAGATCAATCATTTACTTTTGGTCCAATTGTCCTTTTTACTCCTTCCAGTTTAAAACATCTCATTTTACTCCCTATTATTGTAATACCTTTTACCCTTTTTTATCTTGTCATCACATATCAATTACTTTGCTTAATACCAATGTCATTTGACTACTTCTATTCATATTCATCTTAAACAACAATGTCAACTGGAATCTAAACGATATAAAAAAATAACAACTAAAAAGCCTAAAATGAAATACTTAAAACTGTAAGAGAAGATGGTTTCAAATATAAAGACTAAAAGGATAAATAAGCATCTCTTTTATTATGATTGGTTGAGAGTTGAGACATGAACATAACTATCTAATAATCTCACGGAAATGATGAGTAATGAGATGTAGTTGTTACCTTCCTGACGAGCGCCTGAGCGTCATCTTGGGAGATGGGTGGTTGCGAATGGGAAATGGGAGCACAGTCCTGCTGCGAGAGGGAGAGAGCAGAGATATTGGGGATTAGGATTCTGTGCTCGGTGTTGCCGTATCCCAGCACCTTCTCTCCAAACGAGCTCTCCAATTCCGCCGGGAAAGGGTCCCTCGCCCCGAAGTCCCCCAGGAACTCGTTCGTGTCGATGGCGCGCGTCACCATCACCGACGCCAACCCGTTTCCACCGCGACTCAGGGACAGTGCGCGTGAAGGCCACGTCACGGACTTGGGTTGCACCCCAGGGACTACGAGACTGAGGTTGAGGTTGAGGTTACAAATGGTGGCCATCTAAATAACACACAGTGTGTGAGGGTTGGTGGCGATGGAATTGGAATGGAAGAAAGTTGCTTGGTTTGTCAGCAGTGAGCGAGTGAGTGGAAACCAACGACAACTGCAATAAATTATATTATCTTGTGGTGGAGGGAACTCCAAACAAACGAAAGCCATCTTAAAAAAAAAAAAAAAAATTGTTTTTGGCTTACTCAAATAGAATTGTTAGTAAGAGTTATGACGTTGTGAAACAGTTATTTATTAATAAAATAAATATTTTATTTAAAATTAAAAAAATTATAATTTTGATTAATTTTTAAATAATTCACTTGTGGAGTCTATATAAAATATTTATTAAATAATTTTTGTTAGTCAATTCTTTTGAAGATATCATAAATGGTTTAATTTCGTATCTTTATTTTGTTTATTTTAATTATATTTATTACCACTTGTTTTTTTAATAATTATAACGGTGGAATAAAAAATATAAATTTTAAGAGGAATTCATAGAATTGCTTTCAACTTTTATTAAAAAAATATTTATACTATTTTTCTATATTGAACGCTATATCTAAATATTTTATTTTTTAATATAAAAAAATAAAAAAGTCATTATTATTGAAGAAAATAATAGATATACTAAAAAATAAAAATAAAGAAATTAGTATTTATTACTTATTTATAAAATAGGAAATTGGATTTATTATATATAAATAGATTATTATTTTTATTAAGAAAGACACTCTACAATAGTAGATTATAACCCAAAATAAGATAATTCATATTATTTTGAAGATAATTGGAGAAGAAATGTTAATAATATATATATATATATATATATATATATATATATATATATATATATATTTAAGGTATCACGTCATGTTGATTAATGATTTGTGAATTTAAAAAAAAAAAAAACAATGCAATAAAATGAAACTTCTATTATATAGGTGCTTTAGTACAAGAGGAAGAAATGGAAATTGTATTATTTAGATATTCTTTAAAATTGTATTAGGATGGCATAAATGGGAGTGAAAATGATTGAAATATTTTTTTATTTATTTTAGGGTTTAAATTATATCAAACAATTATTACTTTTTATATTATTCAAAGTTGACAACACCTACTTCTTATATAATCCAATATTCAGAGTGTCAATACCAATACCACAAGGGTCTTCACCATTATTATTCTTTTTATGTAGAGCTAATATACACACTAGCTATAATAAGTTTCTTATAAGAAAAATATTTTTACTTTCCATGGAGTTGTATCCTTTCAATGTATTATTTTAAAGTTGACACTATTGTGCATAATTTGCTTAATAACTTTTGTCATAAATGTAATTTAATGACTCAGACATTTATATTACCATATAAAGAATTATATGGATACTTAAGTATCCATTGTGTTTTAAGTTGTTTACCTCTAAAAAGTTCATATTTCAATATAATATTGTGATTGTTTACTTAAGTTTTCTATCACCCTGGAATAAAATTTCCAACTTATTTTTAGTTTATAATAACATTCTTATGCTAAAATTAATATATAAACTTAATTTTATCCATAAATTAAAAATTTTGTAGCTCTATTTATGATAAGGTGATCCACTTAAACATTTATCTATTCACATATATACACTTACTTAAGTGTAGAATAAAATGATTAATTTAATAATTGAAATAAAAAAAGTCATATGATCAAGTCATCATATAATTTTGATATAATTTTTTTTAACCTTGATTTACTCGTCTCTTGTTACAAAACTAACGACACTACCTTATTTAGAACAAAACAAAAGTTTTGACCATTATGGAGATACATGACATTATTGAGGCAACAACGTCACTGCATATTATAGGTTTTTATACAAAACATTGTTGAAAAACAATTAGACCAACTGTTTGGAAAAACAAAACTTTCTCCCATTGTATGAATTTTTTGTAAGATATATTGAAAAAAAATAATGTTTGCTTCAAGTAAAAGAGGAGCCTACACACATTTTTTTGGTTTGGCTAGTTGGAAGTTAGATCATCTAAGAATCTAATTGTGAACCCTAACTCTAGATTCATGAGATAACTTTAGATAAAAGAAATTCAACTCCTAACCTAAACACATATCAAGTGTTAAACGAAACTCACAAATCATCTAAATAAACTCAATTTGAAATAAAAACAAAAGAAATAATCACCTTAAGATCATGATAAAAACAATTGAATAACCTTCTTAACACAATATCCATCTCATTAAAAATGTAAATTCAAATAAAAAAATAGTTTACTCCATAGTATTAGAAAAATCTATTTAACATATACTAGACTATCAAAACCTATTTCTAAATGAATTCAAATATAAATTTTAATATACTTTAATATTTATTATTAAATTTTTAATAATATAAAGTTATAACAAAATGAAAATTTTAAAACTTAAAAACAATTATGTTTAACCACTTCACTAACTTTTTGAAAAAAAAAAACTTCATTAGACTTAAACGAATATTTTAATCCTTCAAAATAAATTTTTTTTTCAACTTTGAGAAACTTTTATACATATATATATATATATATATATATATATATATATATATATTAAAATTAAACCATAATCACTCAAAATTTTTAAGATTAAAATCATAATTAAATAAAAAATATTCATACATAAACTTAAATATATTTTTTTATTATAAAAGAGTAATTGAACACAAATACAAGACTAAATCATTAATTAAATCTTATTTAAATATAAATGAATATTCATTAATAAATAATATAACAACATTAACAACAAATATATTATCTAAATATTTAAGATACATAATAAAAAATGATATTATAAAATAATAAAATTAATTATTATTGTATAAAAAAATGAAATAATACATGTTAAAACAAATAATATGAATTAATTATATTTTTTTCAGAGGAGACAGTTTTTGTTAAATTTTTTAGTGGCGAAAGGCACACGTAACTGACTTTTTTTTTAATTAACCGTTTCTCGAACTTTCTTTTTTAATTTTTAATATTCATCTTAAATTTTAAATCAATTAACGCAACGAGCCCAATAAAAAAAAAAAAAGTGAGTTAATTTAAACTTAAATCGAAACGAAGAAGCAAAGCAAGGAAGGGTTTTCAGAAGAGTGGAACCAAACGACGAGCGAGTAGGAAAACCATTTCAGTTTCGAATCCAATCCGCGTTACCAATGGCCTTCAACAACGCACTAAGATCTGCCGCAAAACTCATCGCTTCTTCCGAATCCTCCCTCTCTACCTCAGGTCGAATCCCCCCTTTCGTTAACATTTTTGTGATTCGTAACTCGCGAATCTTAATGCAATTCGATTTTGTTTTTACCATGATGTTCCTTATGTCTTTTTTAATGATGAATTCGGTTAGGGAGGTGGCGGATTCTGTAACAGTGAGTTTATTTATTTATCTATTTTATTGTTATGGTCTTCTCTTTCAAAATCGAAAAAAAAAAAAAAGTTTGGTGTAGGTTGTGCTGTATTGGGGATTACCTTTTTTTTTTTTTTTTTTTTTTATAGATTCAAAGTATGTTTTGTTATTTATTTATTTTATTGTTATGGTCTTCTCTTTCAAAATCGAAATAAAAAAGTTTGGTGCAGGTTGTGCTGTATTGAATATTATTATTGGGGATTAGTTTTTTTTCTATAGATTCAATAAGTTTTATAGGAAACGGTGAATGTCGTCATACCTGCGTTGGAAATGAAATGCAATCGGTGAGAGGAGAAAGTGTTTGGGGGATTAAATGTGTAATTCGCGCTGTGTTCGTTGATTTAGATTGTGGAGTTTGAAGTTAGAGGTGTTGGGGGTGACTTGACTTGATGGATGTTTTCTTGTTGAATGTAGAGAAGTGGACCAAGAGGGACGGTGCAGGTTTGAGACTTTCACTTTTCTGGTTGCGTTCCTTGAGACTAGAATGGTTTAGCTTGATGAATTTCATGTGGTGAATTATTGGGGTTGGTCACGATCAATGGTGAAGGTAGTAATGCTTCGAACAAGGGAGCTGGAGAGGGATGAGACCATGTAACCTAGAACTACAGGACTTCTTGTGTTTGATTTGTCCTTTTTACAGCATGGAAATGTTGATGGTAGTTGGGGTAGAAGGAGTTTTAGTTTCTGTTACATTTTTGCTGATTTTTCTTGGTTTTATTTGCTCTCCTGCATGTGGGAAGTATCGCTGCATAGTGCATGCATCTACCCTCCATAGACCCCTCTAAGTTTGAGCTCCATGCACTAGATTGTGCCCCTCCTCCTCTTTTTAGCTGCAAAATGTTATATATTGGATGAGTTTTCAGTTGAGTTTAATTTATGAAGTTACAAATTCAATTAGTTGTTGATAGTATTAGCTTTTGCAAGAGCTTTGTCATTAAACGGAGGGAGCAGTTAAATATTTTTTGTGGGCTTTCTGTGCAGGAAAGACTGTTGGGAATGCTTGAGTTTCTCTTTTCTTGTAAATTGCTGTAATTGATTTTGCAAATTTTCTGTACGTACCTGAGGTTTTAGTGTAAATGTTTTACCCTGTTAAACTCGCAACATTTATATCATATTTTATGTTCCAAATCCACTATTCTATGTATAGGGCATTTAGTTTATTGAATGTTTGAGAGTTGGTACGAGAAGGAATAGAAAAATGGGAAGCGAAGAGAAGGGGGTGGAGCATCAGGAGTAACTTTGCTTTGTTATTGTTTGTGATTGATCACTTACAAATCTTCCAAGTTGATGCATAAGGCAGAAGTCTTGGATAATTACATGATATATTCTTCATTTTTCTTCCTCCTATCTCTAAACATTCCCAAACAAGGGCCTTCTCTGTGATCTACCCTTAAAATATATGTTGGATCTTTAGCGCCTACTGTTGCTGCCTGAATATTTGCTATATTTATAAGGTTGTGATTTGAATTTTGTGTATGCTTTCTTTTTTAACATGATCGGAAATCTCGTTGTATATAACCAAGGTTGTGAACACACCTACTGTCATGAGACTTGGATGTTGTGGAGATGTATTAAGCTTGGATTTTGAGCTTAAATAGCAGCATCTAATATTAAACAAGAGCAAAATGTGGGATAATTAGTTATCATGCAAGTGCAGTTAATGCATTTAACATTTTACTATTATAGTATTAGTCATGTAGTTATATTACTTATTATTTATCAATGAGGGATAAGTTGTAAGCCTATGTTGTAGCTCTAATGGTTTGCTCAGCTTCATTCCATTCAGTTACTGCAGGTATGAGACAGTACCCCTTCCAAATACCTAGAAATACTTTTTATGAAAGATATATGGGGTGGAGTAGGTGGCTTATCAATGAGAATGAATAAAATATGTAATTTATGCTATACAAATTTAATATTGCTCAATTAAAAAAAAAAAAAACCCAACTAAAAACATATCATTGTTAAAGGTCAAAATTTTTGGTCTAGATACACAATCATCATCAATCTAAGGCATAATTTGACAGTTAACAATGAGAGATTGAAGCTGAGTCTGAGTGTTCCGTTGGCTGCTGTGACTTAGATGATGCCATGGCAACTCCAAAGAGGAGCCGTGCCAGAGATGGGTGGTGCAAAGGAACAGCACCGCAAATTAGTGGGTTAATTCAAGGTGAAGGGTTGTGAACATGGCTGGAAGGGTGGGTATCAATTTAAAAATCACCTTAAAACTTCTGAGGGCTCGAAATGTTGATTGGATGGTCTGTAATTATAGCAGCCACAATTGTTTGTCTTCTTTCTCCCAGTGATTCAGAGTGTTGCCAAATAACAAAGCCTGGCGTCTTTTAAATTTCTTTCTTAGAAAAATATTGTTAATTTTTAATTCTTTAATAATCATTAAGATTTACTGATATCTGAGCGTGTATGTATGCACACACACACAATTGCATATCAATACCCTTTTAGATCCTTGGAAAGTCACTGTTTTAATCAGAGTTGCACCGTCTTACTAGAAAATAAAATTATGTTGACAGTGAGCAGAGGTTTTCATTCAACTGGCATGAAGAGGATGGGAGGGGGACATGGCCATGATGAGCCCTATTATTTACATGCAAAGCACATGTACAACTTGGACAAGATGAAGTACCAGGGGTTGAAAATGTCCCTTGCTGTATTCACTGCTTTCAGCATTGGTGTTGCAGTTCCTGTGTTTGCTGTCATTTTCCAGCAAAAGAAGACAGCTTCTGCCTAGTTCATCTTTCACTTCATTTGCAACAATAAAGTGGTTTTGGGGATCCTAGACTAGCCTACTGGTTTTGGTGTTTATTATTGTTTTCAACTTTGGTTATGTTCAACCTTTATATATGGATTTTTCATGCGGTTAATGATATTGTTTTATAATTTGGTCAATTGCAGGTTTGCAATCAGTTCTTATTTGTATCTTTCTATATCATGATAAGAATGTCAAAGAAAACAGTAAAACCGAAGTGTTATATTTATTTGTTTTTTATTTCGATTTTGAAATAAATAAATTACTCAACGTATGATTTGTTGAGGTGAAGAAAATGATAAGTGCAGAGGATTTGTTTACTTAAATACTCACTTTCAGGGCAAAGAGAGGACAAAACTTATATCTTTAATTAATGTTTTTAAATTTCGTAGTTCCTTGAAATAAAAAAATAGATGATAGATTTTTGTTAATACTGTGCAAGTCTCCAAACGTACGAACGAATATTTTGATTTGAAAAATTTAATAATAAATTTTGAACTATTTGAATTTGGATTATTTTTTCTGAAAAATTGAATAATAATTTTTGAATTATTTGGATTTAGATTATTTTTTAATATTTTATTTCACCTATCTTTATTATAAAAAAACGAGAGTGAATGGAAAAGAAAATATATAGATAAAAAAAAGTGAATGAAAAGAAATATGGTTAAAGTATCATGATTATAATTTCTTTACAAATGAATATAAAGAAGAATATTTTATATATCAAATATTTTTTTATGTTTTTTTTTACTTATTTTTATTTGTTTTGTTTGTTTTATTCTAATAAATATTTTATATAATTCCGATTTTTTTTTCATTTTTTTATCAATATTTTTACATTGTTATGATTATTAAGAAGTTTATGTATCAAACATAACTAACTAACTGATACTTTAATCACTCATTTTACCTATTCCGTCAATCAATTTTTTTGCTGTTTTGTTTATCAATCAACTCTTTATTTTATTTTATTATGTTTGTTAAGGGTAAGAAATGATAAAATTAATTTAATATATTAATGTAATGCATCGTTAAACCACATGTTATGTGTTATTTTTTTTTTATATATATTTTTAACCAAACCCTCATTTTATTTATAAGATAGTTTAACATAAAATTATTTTCAAAATATATAAAAATTGATTTATATTAATCACAATTCTATAATTATAATAATCAATTGATTTTTTATTTATTTAAGTTTTAAATATCAAATTATTTAAATATAATATCTTAATACTATTAAAATATTTAATTAAATAAAATTAATAAACTAATAAAATAACATTAAAATTATTAATGTTTTGTTAGTTAACGTAATTGGACACGTAAAATTTAAATTTGCTTTCATACTATTTAATATTTTTTTCTTATAGATTAAAACCAATAATATAGTCAACCAATCGATTCATGCATTATAAATTATAAATTGTAAGACATGCCAGCTATTAAAAAGGAAAAATATTCAAAGGAAAACATAAACCTAAAAATAATTATACCAATTCAACGTAATAATCAAATTTAAAACAAAAGATAAATGTTAGTGAATGAAGGAAAGATTGTATTTTTTTTTAATAGAGAAAAAACAAAAGAATACTTTTGTCTTTAGTTATACAGGGAGTGTACATAGCAAGCATGGGTACAGGACGCAATTATCCTCAAGGTCTCGATTTCTCGTAGTAGAGAAAATTGGGCCTGTCCAGTACAAATTATTATTATTATTATTATCTTTAATAAATTAAAATTATTATTTATAACACTTAAATAATTATTTAATTACTTCATATATTTTATTAAAATTAAAACACAATTAAAAATAAGGCCCGCGATCAAATAAAAGTTATATAGGTTTATTTTATCAAATTTTTTCTCTTTTAAAAAATATTTTTATTTTTAAATAATTATCAATTTTTTATAAAAAATTATATTAAGTTGAATTTTGTTATAGAATTTAAGATTATATTAACTAATTTTTATTAAACATATCCTTGTGAAAACAATTAAAAAAAAAAACTCGTATGGGACTTTACGTTGACTATAATCATATTTTAACACAAATAAATTTGGTGATATGAACTAAATATGAAAAAAATTAAAAATTTCAACATCTAAATATAATGTTAATAAATTTATTAGAGATTAATTTAAATAAAAGAAAAAATATTTAAAGAAAACAAATTCTAAGATGAAAAATTAATGGAATCAAAGACCAATAAAAAAATATAAAAAATGATAGAGTAAATATATTGTTAAAAATCATATGTAAAATCAATAAATTTATTAAAAAATAAATAATATTTAAATTTATTTATTTAAGAAATAGATAAGATATTTGATAAAGAATATTAAAAAGTAATTTTTTTTAAATTATTTGATTTTAAAATATATTAATTTTTAAGTAAAATATAATATATATATTTTTTTATGATTTTTCGATATTTTTTAATTATATTAGTTAAAAAAAAAAAACAAATTGACCAAACAAAAAGGAAACATTCTCGTCCCTTATTTCAGTGTCATACTGACAGAACTATATATTTCACTGATTAACAACTTATTCGGCTCTGTCCGACACTACGATCTGTCGGGCATTAGGAATCTGTTTGTCACCCGGAGTTTGTGTGCACGTTCAAGATATCACCCTAGAATTGAGAGACTACATCCATATTAATAGGCTAATGATTAAGTAATAATTTAAATTACATTTCTATTTAAATATTTTGATTGACTTTTTCAACGCTTATGAATTTTAAAAATAATAAAAATATATATAAATATAAAAAATTAACTCATATTTTAAATAAACACACCATATTTTAATTATCATCTTATCTATATATTCATGTCACTTATTCAACACAAACATATCTTATTTCCATTACATTTCTTGACTCTATTATTTAATAATAATAATAATAATAATAATAATAATATAATCTTTCATAGTTCTCATTAAAATAACTATTGTAATTAAATCATATAATTCCTTTATACACATCACAATACAATTCAAACTGTCTTCTTCTTATTATTAATAATAATACTAAATAATATATAAGTTTAATTTAATATCTTTAATACATTAAAATTATTTTTTGTAACATTTAAATAATTATTCAATTATTCTATATATTTTATCAAAATCAAAACTCAATTAAAAATAAGACGAAGGTCTAATAAAAGTTAGATAGGTTTATTTTATCAATTTTTTTCTTTTAAAAAATTATTAATATTTCTAAATAATTACCAAATTTTTATATAAAAAAATTATGTTAAGTTAACTGTTGTTATAGAATTTAAGATTATATTAACTAATTTTTATTAAACATATCCTTATGAAAAAAAAACTCACATGGGGACTCTATGGTGACTATAATGATATATCAGGCACAAAATAACTGTTCTAATCTTTGATATTATGCACTTTTTTTTATCTCTTTATCTAATTTTACGTTAATCAATAAAATTTATTTAATTATAAAAAATATCAAAGATACAAAATTTAAAAAAAAATAAAAATAATATAAAAAAGTAAAGACTGAAAGTAATTTTTTTTTCCAAATTAAACCTATACTAGATAATGAAGGTTTATTATTTTTCAGATGTAGTTTGTTCACTTGTTTCATGAAGTTAAAATTTAAATATGGATGATAAAAGTATAATATATTTGTTGTTAGAAAGTAAAATCTCATAATTTTTTAAATCAAAATTTATAGTTGTAAAATGATATTAAAAATTGTAAAGGAAATTTTGTTTTCAGGGAAAATAAGCAAATGTTTCATATTTTCACCTTTTGAAAGAGAAAAAAATGATGAATAAATAATAAGGATATTAAAAAAAAGTTAAAATTTTTATTATAAATTATAAAACTAAACTATTGTATATTTGAAACAATTATAATGTTCGCCCAAACTTAACCACAACTCAAATTTTAACTCGTAGGTTGAATTTGAAATTATATAATGTTAAGAGAAAATAACTCTCTTTACCAACTTTAGAGAAAAAAATAACATTATTGATATCGAATGAAAAAAACTCTTTACAAATATCAATAAAAAAAGAACTCAAAGCAAAACTTAGAAGATATTAATAAAAAAAATATTCCCTTCAACATGTGTTAACAAAACCCACAAAATAACTTCTGGATCAACCAAAAAATAATCTCATCCAAAAATTAACTTATATCAACATAGACTTAAAAAAAAAAACTAAATTATATTAACCAAAATACTCTCACTAACATATATAACGAATATGGGTTGCAAATAATTTTGTATATCATATATTGGCCAAAATTAAATCTATTATGTTCCAATGATACAAATTTAATGATATTCTTGCCAAAATAAAGTTTATAAAGAGAAAAGAAAGAGAAAAACTATAAAAAATTTCAAATTTTTATTATTACAGGTAAAATTTAAAATTTCATTATTTTAAATAATAAAAATTCTAAAATTTCAATTTCTTTTAATATTTTCTAACCAAATATAAAGTATTTCGATTTCTTATGTAAATAATCACTCTCTAAAAATATTTCATTCAAAAATATTATTATTGTTCCTTATTTTGTCCAACTTATATATATATATATATATATATATATATATATATATATATATATATATAGAGAGTGCTTACAATGGGGTGGTAATTAAGGTGCAGAACCCCTTCTAAAAGGATTGGATGGTCAGGTTTTCCCATGCTCATAGGGAGGCAAAGAAGGTACAGGTTGGGTCTCTGGTTGGTCCACTAACATTCATTTAACAATTCAGGTTTTGGACTTTCCCATGACTTCATGTTGTGCCAGAATACTATGTTATGGAGCTCTCTTACTTCTTAAACAGACAGAAGAAAAAGCATAATTAGCTTCTAATGCCACAATTTAACCATTTGATTACACTCACAGAGATTAAATGCTATAATTTTTCATTGATACAAATGGTTCATGAATGACAATTACATTGGATTCTTCGTTGCATAAAGTTGACAGAGGTGTCAGCCTGGTTAGGTCAAAAGTTTTGTTCATTTCCTGTTGATTGCAGAACCACTCACTGGTCGTCTTCTCTGTCTTTATTGTTCCATTCATTAAACACTGCATGCATGATGATATAACCTGTTTTTGTTGTTATCCTTTTGTCCTTCTCAAGTTTGTCAATTCTCTAACTTGATTTCTTCTGAAAAACTTTCACGTTCTCTGTAATTTGTCTGCAGTGTGAACTTTTCTCATGTTAGTTTTAAACCTCAAAAATGTCATTCTATACTCAACTTCACTCAAAAACATTTGAATTCTCAGCAGCTACTTGATTAACAAACACAAGAATTCAGTCCATGTTCATTTATGGTGTGTTCTTTATATATTTTATAAATATTTTGCGTAAATTGATTATATCTGATTCAAAAGTTTTTCATGAGTTAACTTCAGTTATTAACAAAAACATCTCAAAAGTTTTTCATGACTTATCTTCTGAGATTAATAGAAATATTTCAAAAACATGAAGGTAAATATTAAAGATAAATTAATAATAAATAAAATTAATTAATAAATTTTACTAAAAGAGATTATTATATATAATATGATAAGTGAAGAATTTAATTTTATAAAAGCGACTTGTAAAATATATACATCTCAATTTAGTTGTATCTCTCTAAAAATAATAATAAATTTTGATATTTTTGAAAAAATATAGAAACTTTATTTTATAATTAAAAAAGATAAGTAAAAGCTTGAACTCACTATTTATTTTCATTTCTTGATTAATCTCTAAACACTAATTTTAACTTATTACTATCAGTATTAATATTAGTACTGAGGAAAGAAATTTGTACCCAACAAGTTCTTACCATTTGCATTTCTATAAATGATTTAAAAATAATTCACAATTTTCAAAATTTGTTAAGAGATTTATTTAAATTGTTGCATTAGAATATGAGATAGTTTACTATGGTAGTTTGTTGTTTTAATCTACTTACAATATTTTTGTCATTTTCGTTATTTTTTATTTTAAAGTTAATTTTATTTTAATCATTATTCTAATGGTATATACTAATTTGTAATTTTCATCCAATTTTAAATATTTAAAATTTTATTTTCCAAGCGATATTTTTTATTTTACTATATTTTTCTATTTTATTATAACGTTTGTTGGGAAATAAGGTCGGATAAGATGGAATAATAATAATACACCAATGTGAGATCAATAAAAGACACGAATATTTGTTAACCCAGTTCGGATTAAATCCTACATCTGGGGGCGAACCAAGCCAGGAGAATGAACTAGAATAAGAGGATAAACCGAATGTTACAACTCACACAAGCCCGTATGAATACACTCTCTCTACTCTTTCTTCACACTTGGATTGGATGCAAATGAGGTTACAAAATGAGGTATTTATAGCCAAACAAATCCTTCTTGTAAGGAAGTTGAGAGGAAGCTCCCTTCCTTTGACCAAGAAGTTGCAAGGAAGTAGCCTTCCTTTGACCAGGAACTTACGAGGAAGTTCCCTATCTTTGACCGATCTTTACACCTCAACAATCTCCCACTTGAAGATTGGTCAACCTGTTCATCTCTGCTCTTGGTTCTGCTAAGTCTGCCTGTTTTAATCATCAAGGCCAGTCGAAGCTACACACAGCTTCAACTTTTCCAAAGTTACCGCCTTGGTCAACATGTCTGCAGGATTCCTATCTCCCCGAATCTTTTTCAGCTGCAGCATCTTCTTCTCTAGAAGTTGCCGGATGAAATGATACTTAACCTCGATGTGCTTCGTTCGCGAGTGAAACGCGGGGTTCTTTGCCAGATGGATTGCACTCTGGCTATCGCTGTATAGAGCCACATCCTCTTGAGGTCTCCCAAGTTCATTCAAGAAGTTTTGCAGCCAAACGAGCTCCTTGGCTGCCTCCGTCACTGCCACGTACTCAGCTTCCGTTGTGGACAATGTGACTATCTTTTGCAGCTTTGAGATCCAGGATACGGCCGTCCCGCCGTAAGTGAATACGTACCCAGTAGTACTCCTCCTCTTGTCAAGATCACTTCCTGCAAAATCAGCATCGACATACCCAGACAGGGTAAGGGTACCCCGCCAAATACTAATGCCCGGCCCTTAGTACCCCTCGGGTACCTAAGGATCCACTTTACCGCCTCCCAGTGCATCACTCCGGGATTGCTCATGAACCGGCTGACTACTCCCACTTGCATGTGCTATGTCCGGCCGGTGCGGACCATAGCGTACATTAGGCTCCCGATAGCCGAAGCATACGGCGTAACTCTCATCTTTTCTTTTTCCGAGTCATCCTGGGGCGAATCCTTGTTGGACAACTTGAACTGGCTTCCCAATGGCACTCGAACCGACTTTGCAATATTCATATTGAATCTGCACAACACCTTCTCAATATAATCAAATTGAGAAAGCCAAAGTTTACCAAGCATTTCGTCCCTCGTGATTTTCATGCCCGAGTATCTGCCTCGCTTCTCCTAGATCCTTCATATCAAATCTCCTTGATAGCTGATCTTTGAGCCTCTCGATCTCCTTGACATCTGATCCTCGCTATCAGCATGTCATCCACATATAGCAGTAAAATAATGAAAGAGTTACCGAACTTCTTCACATAGCAACAATGATCAGCATTACACCTGGAGTATCCTATCTCCAAGCATGAAATTATCGAATTTTCGGTACCACCGTCGAGGAGCCCGTTTCAGTCCGTACAAGCTCTTCTTTAGGCGACGGACCTGCTGATCATTTCCTCTATATCCCTCTGGTTGCACCATGTAAATTTCCTCCTCGAGATCCCCATGCGTAAAGGCCGTCTTCACATCTAACTCGTTGCAACTCCAAGTTTTCCGCCGCTACGATGCTTAACACTAAACGTATAGTGGTTAACTTAACAACAGGTGTAAAAACATTGGTAAAGTCAATACCGTATCTTTGTTGGAATCCCTTTACTACAAGTCTGGCCTTGTACCGTTTTGTTCCATCTGATTCCTCCTTGACCCGATAGACCCATCTGTTTTGAAGAGCCTTCTTTCCTTGTGGGAGATCACACAAATCCCATGTGTGGTTCTTCTTTAACGAGTTCATCTCGTCTTCCATCGCAAGCTCCCACTTGCTCTTGTGGGCATCTTTAACCGCCTCGCATAACAGTCGGGTTCCCAGAATCGGATAAAAGTAGGTAATAAAGAGAAGGGGAGTACCTATCCGGGGCCCTTCTCATCCTCGGTTCTCGACCCGGTGCCGAGGCGTGCTGCTCTCAGCAATCGGTTCATCCGATTCCGGTTCCGCCTCTTCTTCCGTACGCTCGATCTCATCTATCCGAGCTCCCACTCGAATCTGTCTGGTCTCATGATTCCGGTATTTGAAATATCGAGACCAACATACTCCTACATGGTCTTGTCATCGTCCAAGTATTCCTTCCGGTCCTTGTACATTATGCCTTCATTGAACACCACATTACGATCTGCGAATAATTTTCCGATTTTGATCATCCCAAAATCTATACCCAAATTCATCGAGTCCCATATCCAATGAATGTACATTTGACTGGACTTAGCATCCGAGCTTTGTCCGGTCGTCATTCAAAACGTAAGCCAAACAACCAAAGGTACGTAAGAAAGAGAGATCAACTTTCTTACCACTCCGGACCTCTTCCGGAATTTTGTTGTTCAGTGGGACAGAAGGCCCACGGTTGATCAAGAAAGCGCCGTGCTCGACCGCTTCGCCTAAAACATCTTGGGCAGTCCACTCTTCAATCGCATGCATCTCGCACGCTCATTCAGTGTTCTGTTCATCCTCTCCGCAATGCCATTTTGTTGAGGTGTCCCTGGGACCGTCTTCTGCATCCGGATCCCATGATCAGCGCAGTATTCTTTGATGGCTTCACTGTTGTACTCGCCACCGTTGTCGGATCCGAGACATTTCACTTCCAGCACTGCCTCTTTCTCCACGAGTGCTCTCCATCTCCCGAAAGTATCAAAGGCTTCGGATTTTCTTTTCGGAAAGTACACCCATACCTTTCTTATGCAGTCATCGACGAACGTCATGTAGTACATCGATCCTCCAAGAGATGTCACCGGTGCTTGGCCCCCATAAGTCGGTGTGCACGAGCTCCAGCTTTTCCGTCTTTGGAGCTCTTCCGGTGGTTATGAAGCTCACTCGCTTCGCTTTCCAAGCACGCATTGCTCGCAGAGACCCACGTCCACCGACTCCAACTCGGGCAAAAGTCCTCTCGACTTTAGTACCTTCATTCCTTTTTCGCTCATGTGGCCCAAGCGACCGTGCCACAAGTGCGATTGTGAGACAACTCCTGCCAGGAGAATGTTTGAGCTGGATCTACTCGCCGTGTAAAGCGTTCCCGATTTCAGCCCTCTTGCCAAAGTCATAGCTCCTCGGTCGACCTTCCACTTTCCGTCTCCAAACATTGTGTGGAAGCCGTCATTGTCCAGACTGTCCAACCGAGATGAGATTCCTCTTCAGTCCCGGAATGTGTCTCACATCACGTAGGGTCCAAGCATGACCCATTTGCGGACTTGATCCGCACATCTCCCTTCCCTACAATTTTTAGGGATTTGTTGTCTGCAAGATATACCAAGCCAAAATCACCTGCGGTGTATGGCTCCATGATGTCTCTGCATCGCATGAGTGAAATGAGGCCCCCGAGTCCACGATCCAGGTCATCGAGCGAGCTTCTCACACTCAACAAGAGTGCATCCGCCGTGTCCTCCGTCGCGGCATTGGCTGTCCGGCCTTCTTTGTCTTTCCTTGGTGCCCGGCATTCGCTTTTCATATGCCCAGGCTTCTCGCAGTTCCAACACACCATCTCTTTCTTGCCTTTATTCCTTCCCCTGGATTTTGACCTCCCACGGATTTTCCTTCGTGTTTCGGGTCTCCCTCCGGACTCTGTATGTAGGGCTGAGCCAGACGACCCACCCGCCTCGATTTCTGCGGGTCTCCTCGTTCAACATCATATCTCTTATGTTGTCGAACTTCATCTTCTCCTTGCCGAAGAAGTGCTCACCGAAGTAACATGCCCACGTCCCAACTGTCCAGCAATGATGAGAGCAAGATTAGGGCTTTTACCTCATCATCAAATGAAATATCCACCGATGCCAACTGCGTCGTGAGTTGGTTGAAATCGTTGAGATGATCGGCCACTGACTTTCGCTCCTCCATTTGCAATTTGAACAACTTTTTCATCAGCATCACCTTGTTTATTGCTGATGGTTTTTCATACATGTCGGCGAGTATCTGCAAGACCTCCTTCGTGCTTTTTGCTCCCTTCACATGGTAGGCGACGTTCCGAGAGAGCGAAAGAATTATAGCGCTCATCGCCTTCCGATCGAGCACCTTCCATTCATCATCGCTCATCTTCTCGGGTTTTTCCCCAAGAGGTGCGTAGAGGTCCTTCCCGTACAGGTAAGCCTCCATTTGCATTCGCCAGAATCCAAAGTCGGAACCATTGAACCGTTCGACTTGAATCTTTCCCTCCATCTTATCTCCAACCTCCTGGCTCTGATACCAGTTGTTGGGAAATAAGGTCGGATAAGATGGAATAATAATAATACACCAATGTGAGATCAATAAAAGACACGAATATTTGTTAACCCAGTTCGGATTAAATCCTACATCTGGGGGCGAACCAAGCCAGGAGAATGAACTAGAATAAGAGGATAAACCGAATGTTACAACTCACACAAGCCCGTATGAATACACTCTCTCTACTCTTTCTTCACACTTGGATTGGATGCAAATGAGGTTACAAAATGAGGTATTTATAGCCAAACAAATCCTTCTTGTAAGGAAGTTGAGAGGAAGCTCCCTTCCTTTGACCAAGAAGTTGCAAGGAAGTAGCCTTCCTTTGACCAGGAACTTACGAGGAAGTTCCCTATCTTTGACCGATCTTTACACCTCAACAACGTTGACACGAGTCCACGTAATCTTAACCAAAATCCTACCGTAAAACAAACTTACCTACATGCACATAAAATTAAAACAAAGAAATAATAATAATAATAATAATAATAATAATAATAATATAATCTTTCCTAATTATTATTAAAATAACTACTGTAATTAAATCATATCATTAGTACACAAATCAAATCACAGTACAATTCAAACATTATTATTATTATTATTATTATTATTATTATTATTATTATTATTAAAATTAAAAAATGAGTTAAAAAATGTAATGGAAATAAAATATATTTGTGTTGAATACCGTTTAGATAACATTGGTGAAGAGGATAATTAAAATATGATGTGTTAATTTAAAATTATTTATTATATAAATTTAATTAAGACATAAACTAATTACAAAAATATTTAAAAATAAAATAGGCATGTTACACTTATTGATCACAGGTTTGAACCCGTTAATAGATTCATGTGAAATGAGTGTACTCTAGTAATTAAAATTATTAAATTAATTAAGATTGCACTATTAACTTTTTTATAAAATATCATTTTAATTAATTTAATAATTTTAATTATAAATATAAATTTATTGATTTATGAATTAAATTTTATAAAAATTAAACAAAAATAAGGAGTTTTATTTATTTATAATTTTATACATTTAAAAAAAATATTTTAGGTTATGTTTAATATTTATTAATGAAATATTGAATAATTTTTTACTAATATAATTTTTTTACCTAATTTTAAACCAAACAATTAATTTTATAATTAAAAATTATTGAATAATGTAATTCATGTACGAAAATTTCAAATTATATTAATATAAGTATTATATGATCAATAATTCTCAGTAAATCATATTTTAAAACTTATTCTTCTTATTTTTTTTAATGAATAAAAAAACTAAATTAATTTAAAACAACTTATTATCTCAATTATATCTATATAGCTTAAAATTCACTTTTTTTTTAAATATATTAAAATATTTTTTAAATAATATTATAATATAAATTATTTAATTATTTGTAATTTTGACATACTTTAACCTAAACACAGTATAAAATTATAAATCTGATATTTATATTTTATAAAATTTATAAATATATTTTTTTTTCACATTTTTAGTTCCTCAATTTTTATTTAACTATATATATATATAAATATATTTATAAATAGAAAATAGAACATGTAATTTTGATAATAATCTATTTTTAAAATTGAAAATTTAATAAAATTAATTAAAAATAAAATATTAATTATATTTTGCTAAATTTGTTTCCTATTTAAATATATATATATATATATATATATATATATATTTATTAATTTTAAATTCTACCGATAAAAATAAAATAAAATAAAATTATGATAATCTATGTCAACCAAAATATTTTAATAATAAATGTAAAAATGATTATAAGAATTGTTTAGATTGGTAGAAAGTATCTAGACTGTTAATGGAAGGGCATAGAAAAACTCAATTCATTGTTAGTTACCATGAATGTCAAAGGCTACGGGGTCGAATTTATTTGAAATTAGAAAATAATTTTTTGCATTAACAAATATTATATAAAACATGAACAAGATAGGAACAAACTTAATGCAATTTTGATAATAATTTATATTTTTAAAACTGAAATTTGAATAAAATTAAAAAATTCATATATCTTAAATTCTAAATCTTTAATCATAAAACCTAAACCCTAAATTTTACTATTAAACCTAAATCCTAAATTTTACTCTTATTTTATTAATTTTTATATTTATATATATTTTTATTATTTTTAAAATTCATAAATACTAAAATAAATATTCATGTCATATTTCAATCAAAATATTTTTAACAGAAATGTAATTTAAATTATTGCTTAATCATTAGCCTATTAATATGGGTGTAGTCTCTCAAATCTAGAAAGATTGTGTGATCAACGTGGACGTAAACTCCCTTTCACAGACACATTCCTAGTACCGGATAAACATATCCTATGGCCGGTCTTTGTCATTGGGACAGAGCCGAATAAGTTGTTAAGTAGTAGTCACATATATAATTGTGTCAGCGTGACACTGAATGATGAACGAGAATGTTTTTTTTTTGTTTGGTCGAGTTATATTTAAAAAAAAATTAATATAATATGAAAAAACGACAGAGAACTAAAATTACAACCAAAAAAATAAAAAATTAATATTATAATTTTACTTAAAAATTAGTATATATTAAAATCTAATAATTGTAAAAATTTAGTTTTTAATATTCTTTATCAAACATTTTATATATTTCTTTCACTTTCTTAGATAAATAAATTTAAATATTCTTTATTTTTAATAAATTTATTGGTTTTACGTATGATTTTTAACAATATATTTATTCTATTATTTTTTATTTGTCTTTGATAACTATTAATTTTTCATCTTAGAATTTGTTTTATTTCAATAATTTTTCTTTTATTTAAATTAATCTTTAATAAATGTATTAATTTTATATTTAGATGTTGAAATTTTTAAATTTTTTAGTTTTTATCACCAGTTCTATTTTAGTGCTGATATGAAAATTGAAAAAAACTAAATCATTAAAAAAAATCATTACAAAATACTAAATATTTATAATCACAAACAAAAGATTAATAATAAAATTCGCATCATTGCTTAAGAAGACAGTAATATGATTTAAAGAATAAATATCTTATTGAATATACTAAAAAGAAATATATTGATATTTAAAGACTGTCAAGTTTTGTTTTTATGGGTTTTTTATGACATAATTAATCAAATCAAAAGTAAAAAAATGTAATGCTTTGTTCTAAGAGACTATTTTTTGTAGTTTCTTGTAATAATTTATTATTTCTTATAGATATTTTTTTTTCCATTAGATAGTAATTATTTTATTATCATGCTTTTTTAAAAATAAGAAATCTTTCTTAAAGGGTTGATTAACAATAATTTCTTAGTTCGGTAAGTCAATGTCTAGACAAGGTTTTCAAAAAGGATTTTTCTGGTCATCTAATAATTTAGTTAATATCAAGAGGAAAATAATAACAATATAACACTATATAAAGTAAAGAGAATGTAATATATGTGAGTAATTTTATTATTTTATTTGTAAGATATTTATTAAAATATATTTTAAATAGAAATAATATTGCTTGAATTTTTTAATAATGACTAACTGATTATATTGTAATATTATTTTGTACTATATATTTTATTGATTAATAAAATTGAATTTACTTTGACTATAATTGATAAAAAACAATATATAATTTTTAGTGATATTTTTTATAATTTTGGGTTAAATACATGATATACAACTCCAAATAAGTGTAGTTGAAAAAAATTTCAAATCACAAATGAAAAGTTTCACATTGTCAAAATCTTGCATAAATATTAAAGAATAGCTAATAATATATAACACAATTAATGCTATATGACAAAAGAAAAAAAAAAACAAATATTAACATTTCATACCAGGAAGTGAAAAAATCGATCTAGAAAATGAATATTTGAAATAAGCTGCTTATTTTAAGTGAAATATTCGTGTACCTTTTAATATAGTAAATAAGCGATTTCAAATAAATATGATTTTGTTTTGTGCAAGGCAAAGAAAGTAAAATTTTGAAAACAAACCTAAATTCAAATTTAGAAATCAAAATATATAGTATTTATTTTGTACAACACCTTTTATGGGCGAAATTTATACATACAACCCTCAACGTAGTATTTTGTTTGAAATGAATAAATGTTTTGTGCCTTGAAACTTACAAAATGTCATAAATAGATCCTAGGATATAGTAAAACTCCTTATCACGAATTAAAAGTTCTACAAAATGGTCAAAATGTTTCATTCTAATGTCAAATAATGAGATGAAATTTAATATGTAAGAAAAAACTGAAAAATAAAACAATTTTAATTTTTAACAATTAATATGTATAATGTTCCTTTCATGCGTTGCTTATTTCTAGACGAGATTTTATGTTTTAAAAAAAAATAATAATATGTTTTTTTATATCAAAATAAATAACAATAGAAGAAGAACAACACTTTGAAAGTGTTGATTTTTCTTAAGTTTCTAAGGATCTTATACCATGAGTGTTGTTTCCTCCATTTGAAACAAAAACTTCGTAGTGCTCTAAACCTTTTAATGCACTTCAAATAGCAACTCGTGACAATGTTTCCAACATCATTGGTCGATGCTCTCAACTTCTGTCTATTCTCATCGATTAAAAAAAAAATTGTGAATTTCGATACAATATTCCCATATGAGGTGTGACTAACAAGTGGAATATAATTCATCAAATTTGTAAAATTTTGTTTTAATTCTACAAAATTATGTCTGAACAATAATTTATTCGTATTTAATTTTTTAAATTAAAAAAAAAAACTATGACTTTATCATTGCGCCCAAAACGAGAAACTATGAATTAAATTCAGTCTCCCAAGGAACGAATTCCCAGTGTGATCAGTGAGAGGTCTATTTCAGAAGATATTTCTTATTGGATGTTTTTGTTTTTATTAAAGTTTATTCAGAAAAAAAAATCAATTTCTGCATGTCACTTTTAATATAGTAATAAGTGCTTTTAATAAATATGATGTTGCTTGGCTAAATAAATAGGTATTGCATTGGTAAACTAAAAATGTCATAAATAACATAAAAGAAATAATAAAATATTATGCCACAGATTAATTTTGCGCAAAGATTATTTTTTTTTTTGTTACGAATGATAGAGTATAGATTAAACGTAGAGAGCCTCGAAATTAAAAAGACATCCGAAGTATAATGTATAGATTAAAAGAAATTAACAGAAACATTATTTAAAAGAGCATCCTGTTGGTTCTCTCTTCATTCCGGTTTTTTATTTGTCCAGTGCAGTGCTAGCTAGGTAAAGTTGTGTTGTTTTTGAAGCATTTAAGAAGGGTAATGAATATTTTATAGTTTAAATACTTGCACAGTTTCGTTTCCATTTCACTATCTTTAGGTTCATCAACTGACAGAGAAAAAGGTCT
Source organism: Sphenostylis stenocarpa (assembly GCA_963425845.1). Taxonomy (NCBI): domain Eukaryota; kingdom Viridiplantae; phylum Streptophyta; class Magnoliopsida; order Fabales; family Fabaceae; genus Sphenostylis; species Sphenostylis stenocarpa. The sequence goes on along the minus strand of OY731404.1, from coordinate 3,685,467 downwards.
TAGTTTCTGGAATGTTTTACTTCATTTTTTTCTATGCTCTTCTTTCGTTACTTGTTTTTTCTGGGGTGGTTTTCCTATTTCTTGTTTTACACAAAGTTCTGCTTTTTCTTCATTTAGTTTCTGATTTTTGTATCCTTGTTTCACTGTTTTGTGCCTTGCATGTTCTTGTCGTGTCAAAGTTTGTTCCTTTAAATATGTTTACTGTGCATGAATTATTTTACTTCTGTTTTTGCAACTTTTGTGGTTATACTTCTCAAACACCTCTTGTTTCAACCGTTCTCTTGAGGTGTTTGTTTCTGTGAGTTTTTCAAGTTCTGTTGCTAGTTACTTTCTGAGCAACATTCTTAGAGTTTCATCACTCAAATACTTACAAGGTATTAAAGTTTCGTTTTCATGGCTTTTCAATTTTCAATTTGTATTATTATTAGTAGTAGTAGTATATTTTATCCTCTAATTCCGCCATTTTCCACCTTGAATTTTCTACACTTAAACCCTTCCATTATTGAAAAAACTTTTTGCATTGGAAATTCTTACCAATGTCAATGTTTTTTTGTTTTGTGGGGTATGTGAATGTGACTTTTGTCATTATTTGTTCATTCTACATGGTTTCTATGTTGCACACTATTGTTTTGCTTAGTAATGGATATCTCTGATAAAAAGTCTCTTTTTGTAAATTGGGTGTATAGAAATGGATGCTTCAAAGTCCTCCGGGAAAAGGCATGAAGTTTGCTTCCCTACTCCTTTGTCTGGCAAGGAACCGAGGGAAGTGTCTGCGAAACGCATGAAGGTGAATCGAGCCTTAATGACGTTTAGGAACTTGTTTCACAAGTTAGTGCATCAATTTAAAGTCAACGAACCTGAGAATTCTGATCTTAATAGAAAAGCTATGGTGGAAGCAGCAGTGATAATGAAAACTAAGAATCAATGGGAGAACACTCAAAGGTGCGTGGGAGGTATACTAGGAATCGAGATTGGCGATGTTTTCCAGCACTGGGTTGAACTCAATATCGTTGGCCTCCATCGGATATTTTGGACTAGGATTGATTATAAGATTATGAGCAAACGCCCGTTGGCCACAAGCATTGTCGTAGCTGATGGCTATGACAATAATGGTTCCTTGGTTTATGTACTGCATGGACGAAATCCCACTGCAAGGAGAAATCCAGTTCGTGGTCAAATAACGGGTAAAGGAAATTTAGCACTACAAAACAGCATGCAAGCTAAAAGTCCTGTGAGGGTTATATTGAGAGTTGATGGAAATTCTGATGGTGCGGTCGTTAGCAGCAATTCTTGCTCATTTGTCTATGATGGTTTGTATTTAGTGGATTCTGTCACAATAGAAAGAGGGAGAGATGGAAGGCTTGTGTACAAGTTTTCACTGAGTAGAATTTTGGGACAACCCCCAACTTTTCTTGCCCTTAAGGACCATGGGGAAAGTTCAAAGCAACATGCAAGGCTTACTCCTAGGAAGAGACGCAAACCTAGAGCTTGTGCTGTCCGAAAGGAGATTGTTCGAGTTAATGATCTTTCCAATGGTGAGGAGAAGTTTACTGTTCGGGTGGTGACATCAAACGATTGTGACCAGCTACCCACATCCTTTGAGTATATTCTAAACAACATTTACTCAAAGAAGTTCGAGCAGGCAACTCTTTGCGCCTGTGACTGTTCAGATGGATGTGTTAACAAGGAGACATGTGTTTGCTTTATGAAGAATGGTGTCAAAATGCAGAATGATTCTAAAAAAAGAGTTGTTTCTCCCAAGGAATCATCACTTATATATGAGTGTGGCCCCTCTTGCAAGTGCTCCTCCTCTTGCATCAACCGAGTAAGTCAGCATGGTATTCGGTTTCAACTAGAAATCTTCTTGACTGAACTGAAAGGTTGGGGTGTTAGAACACGCTCTTTCATTCCCTCTGGGAGCTTTGTCTGTGAGTACATTGGAGAAGTCACTCACCATAAGGAGGCTGCATGGAAGCTGGATAATGAATATATATTTCACATGGGTATGTTCATGATGAAACTTCCTTTTCTTGTGTTTTGGACTGAACAGTTGCAGTATTCTTTTGCAGGTGTTGGAAAGTTCTCCATCAATGCTAGTAAACGTGGAAACGTTGGAAGGTTTATAAATCATAGCTGTTCTCCAAATCTCCTTGTGAAAGATGTCATGTATGATCACAATGACAAGAATCTTCCTCACAAAATGCTGTTTGCTGCAAGGGACATTCCTCCTGGTAGAGAGCTGAGTTATGATTATAATTCCTTCAATGGAAAATTCATCAAGTTTAAGTTTAATACTTGCTACTGTGGATCACCCGCATGCAATGGAAAGATCTACATCTGAAGGTATAAAATTTAAACTGTTTTAATATTAAGTGCTGCTTTTTACTTGTTGTCTTGTTAGTTTGTTGCATTGTGAAGATAATTTAGACAGGGATTATATTATACTAATGGAAAAACTGGTGTTAGCTTTGTCTATATATTCATATTTTCTTATCATCATCATCATCATCTAATCTTATTGTCTTGTTTTCTTATTTAGATCATTTTATAGTATTTATTAGTAGTTTTACTGGTATAAAAACAAGAACAATAATATAATAATAATAATACGAAATTTGTAATGTTGATATACTGTTATTTGACAGGTAAAGATTGAGCTTGGTGGGAAGGATGATTCATTCTCATGGACATGATTTCAACCACATTGTGTTGTGAAGTGTGAAGATTTAGTTATATCTACATGAGAAGCCAATAATATGTTGCATTGTGAAGATTTACCTCTGCGGTGAAGAATTTACCTCTAGTCCACATGAGAGTCAAATCATATTGCATTGTGAACATTTATCTGCATGGGAAGAATGATTCATTTACAGCAGTTGATGATTCATTCATACCGATTAGAATAATTGCATTACAAGAACCTATGTGTGTTTGCATTAAGAAGCTATATGTATGTTTGCATTTCAAGAACCTATGTATTTTTGCATTGCAATATTTGATTTGGATTTATCTCTTTGCTTCTTTCATATTGTGATGATCTCTTTTTCTCCTTCGACAACCAAGACAAAATGCAAACCCTGTACAAGAATACACTGCAAGTCGTTTGGGTTTGCATATCACTGAAAAAATTATAATATTTGTGACGTTTAAAATTATAAATTTTTATAAATAAAATTTGTTTCAATTAAAATTTGTATATATAAAAAACGATTTATAACGAATAATTTTTAAATACTGGTATTTATGACAAAAAAATATCAACGATTAAAAACTGTCATAAAACATATTTTATTTAAAATTTCTGATGTTTTGAAACCGCTACAATTTTTTTTTATTATGTAACATTAATATTTTCAAATCAAGTAATAAACTTTAATGCTAAATATGAAATAATTATTTAAGTTAGTTAATAGGTTATATATATATATATATACATATTTTTTTTGAAATAGTAAATTGGTTCTATATGGCTTATCAATTGTTAATTTGTTATTATTATAGTTAAAAAAATAATAATTACATAAAGTGGAGTATTTAAAATTGAACCAATCCAACAAATGGAAAACTGATCAAAAACTAAGATTTTTTGGATTACAAATTTTTAAAATTGATCCTTTCGGTTTAATTTTTGGTGTGATAGTAAAAAACCAATCCAAATAGAATAAAACTAAAATTATAATATATAATAACACTTACTTTAAGTGAACCAATTAATTTAGTATAATTTAAGACATGTATTAATAATTTTTAAATTGAATGTGAAAACATATGAAAATAATCATAATTATTTATTGACGATGTTTTGATAATATGTTTCTCTATTCAATAGTTTTATTATAATATATTTAACAATTTTATAACAAAAAAATTGTAAAAAACTTCAAAACGTTGATTGGATTTGGTTCAGTTTTTTTTAAATAAAAAGAAAACCAAACCGAACGTTGGAGTGATTTTTAATATAAGATTGAACCAAACTGCATCACAACACCTAATATTTTTTTTCTCTCTCGTTATTCTTTAATACTTAATCACTTTTTTTTTTGGTTTTTTGCGTGATTGTGAGTGTGTTAGAGCAATTATTTGCTTATGGCCAAGTTGCTTAGCAACTGTGTTTATAAGAAATTATGGTTAGAATAATTTGACTTGGCAGCAATAAAGTTAAACACTGCATCTTATAGAAATAACATTTTTAAGAGTTGTTTTTCTCAAATTTTTTCAAGAAGGTGAAGAGAAAATAAGAAAGAAGGAGGGGAGAAAGTGATGCGAGGAAGGAATAAAAGTATAAAATAGTAATTGAATGGTGAGTTGCTTATAAGAACTCACCATTAAAATAAATTTATAAAAATTTAAAGTAAGTTACTTAAATATGATATGACATATGTGAGAGATGATTTTTTATTTTTATTATGAGATATATGAAGTTACGAAGGCATACATTATATGTGATTGAAGCCCAAAATATATCTTAAAAAAAAAAAATCTAAGAAGAAAGATTACAAGAAATTATTATTGATATATTAGTGTGTTAATTATGTGAATTTAAAAAATATTTGTAGAGAGAAAAATGTAAAGAAAGCCTAGGATAGATAGGATAAACGTAAGATAACATCTATTTAAATTTATTTACTCAGTTAGATAGATTTACTACTTATATATAAATTTTAATAAATAGAAATATATTTGTGTGACATAATATAATTATTTTTTTCTCTTTATTTTTTTTCTCTCTCTTTATTAACTTTTTGTTTGTTCATTTTTGTCTGTTTTCATTTTTTAGTTTATCTTCATCTTCTTTTTTCTCTCTTTTTTGTTTTCTTTTTTAGGAAAATATTACAGAATAAAGTTGAGATATTACAAATATTATTTGTTATCTTATAATTATTACGAAAAAAATTAAATATTTATTTTGAAATAATTTTTTAACAAATAATTTTTTAAAATTAGCTAATTTAACTAGTTATCATAATTCAATTTAATTATAACTATATTAAATTATTAAGTAAAAATATATTTAACTCATAAATATTTGATATTTTTTTATTAGATGAGTTATTATTATTATGATAAATTATTTATGTTATAGTAAATAAATTTATGTATTATCAAAATAAATAAAATTATTTATTGTAATCATATATAGTTTCAAATAATTAGTTAATATTTTTTAGTTTAAATGATGAAATTTGTTTTAATATATTTTTATTAAATTTTAATATAATGGTTTAATTAGGAGAATAAGTGAGAGAGAAGAGAGAAATAAGAGACTTATACCAAAAATGAGAAAAATAAAGAGTGAACAAGAAAAGAGAAAAAAGAAATTAGGAGGAGAGAAAAAAAAACTAGTACAAGTCTAATTGGGTAAATAAATTGATAGAGATTTTGTTTAAATAATTTTTCTTCTAAAATATATTATTCATACTATGTATTTTATAATATTTGATATTATTTAATAATTTTAAACTGTAATATATATATATATATATATATATATATAACCAAATTTATCAATAAATAGTAAATAATTAAATAAATTTTATTTATTTAGTTTAAAAATATACTTTTTATTAAAAATATGAATTTTATATATTTTTGTCTTTTTACTCCATATTAAATACCATAAATATAATATTAAATGATAAAGAATAATTAATAAATTATTTATTAAGTATATATATATATATATATCTTATACTTATTACTTTTAATAAATATATAGTATTTAATAAATAATGTATTAAATGTTATTTATATATTTAAACATATGACTTTTCAATGTTCCTTTTCACTCTATATTACATTGAGTTTGGTTAACATTCAAAATAATTTTCAATATTGAAAGATTTGTCAGATTCTCTACCATAGAAGTAAGGATCTTTGCTAAATAATAATAATTAACATTTTCTATGTAATTTAGTTAATAATAAAAAAATTGAAAAAAATGAGGGGAGAATGATGAAAATGTCCTTACATTCCCAAGAGATGATTTTGATGATGATTCAAGTCAACACCATTCAAGATGAATTAAGGACAAGCTGAATTTATGACGTTGGTAAAAATATGAAATATTTCCCTACATGATGTAAACATGACCTATGATAAGGGCTAGAGCAAGGGAAACAAAAGAAGATCTTCAACAAGTATTGTTGGTTGACCAAATTGTGTTTTGGATTAATCAATTAATGGACTTTAATTTAGTTTTATTGCAAGTTGTAATAAGGGTCCAATTGGAAATTTAGTTATCAGTCTTTGGGAGACCAAAATGGTGCATAGCTGATTGACTTTTGGATGCCACAATTTGAGTTACAATCAATCATTAAGTAGTTTTCAATTCATAAGTTAATAAATCATTATTAGCATTTATTTTCCTTTAATGAATATTTGTAACTCTGATGACAAAGTTTCTTTATAAGTTGAACCATTTTTATCAGAAATAACAAGTTGAGTTTATTTTTAGAAATATTAGAGTTTATCTTTTTTACCTTAGTGAGAGTGATTCTTCTAAGTTCTTGAGTGATTCAAGAATATTTGGCTGTATCAAAAGATTTTTACATCCTTTGTGTGTTGCCTCCCTTGGGAAAAATGATTCTTTCCTTCCACCTTCTTTCTAATTCCTAAATTTCTTACAAGGTTTTAACCCTAAAGATCATAAATTACCCCTTGTGATTCATATCACTACATGCCCAAGATATATTTTTTATAAAGATGATGATTCAAACAAGCCCAAGATGATTCTTGAAGACTAAATAGAGTCTTAGAATACTGGATATGGAGGTACAAGTTGATGAAGTAATATTATGCATAAGCCTCCAAAGCACAAGTGTGATAAAATTCATAACATGATATTTTTCACTGTCACAATTAATTATGATGCATCAGAAATGGAAAAATGATTTTCTCTATCATAATTGATTATACTGGTAATATAATCAATTATGACAATTCAAATTTAAAAAATATATCTGTTTTAAAGAATAAATATTTTTTAATACATCCTCATTTTCTCTATGATATTATTAATGTCCAACGACAATTTTCTGATGTTATTTTTCTATTTAAGTTTTGATGAAAAATAAAAAACACACAATTACAGAATTCGAAAATACAATTTACATTCAATCAGTTTTGAGAAAAAAATTTTGAGCAATGCAATAGAGATATTTTACACTTTTTGAGAAAACTCTCTTCTCTACTATCTTATGTGTTTTCATTGTTAATCACACTTGTTCTTGGAGATTGACATTCTATAGGCTTCTATAATTTGTTGTCTCCATTACCTAGGTGTGTCTGTTCTTATTTTTATTACCTTCATCCTTTTTGTATTGGTGAAAAGGAGGTGTTTTTCATCCCTAGTGTGATTCTAGGGAGTTGTTCATCCTTAGTGGGATTCTAAGGAGGTGTTTTCATCTTTTGATTTGTTCAGAGGAGGTGTTCATCCCTAATGAAATTCTAGGGAGGTGTTCATCCTTAGTGAGTTTCTAAGGAGGTGATTGTCTTTTTAATTAGTTTATTTTTTACTAGTTCTTCTGCTGAGTTGATTGTAATTTGTAAACTAAATTTGAAAGATAGTGAATGGGGAGTCACTCTTGTGCTAAGAGTTGACTGGGAACTGGATGTAGGGTTGGTTATACCTGAACCAGTATAAATCTCTGTGTGCTCTTCTCTTTCCCTTATCTCTTTCTCTTTTCCTGATTATATTATTGTTTCCGCTTTATCTGTGTTCAAACAAATTATTGACTCACAAATAAATTTTTAGTTTGACATCTATTTTAATTTGTGCATCTATTCACCCCCTCTAGATGTCATTTGTCTAACAAAAAAAACTCTACGACTTGCCATGGTATAAAAGTAAGCATTGGGTTTGTCAAAATTTGTAAGAATCCAAAATGATGATAACTTTAAAATTATTTTCTTTATTTCTTGTTCTCTCAAATGTAATAATTGTAAATGCTACATTTTTCAAAAGTTTAGACTTGAACCTCGTCGACCATCAAGGTTTTAAAGAAAGAGTTAAAATTAGCAGAAATAGTGTGAATAACATCGAAAGTGAAGAGTTTCATGTTGCCCCTCAAGGTTTTTCTCCATCATCTGCTTCTTCACATGGCTACACCGATCCACATAGTAGAGATTTATATGAGTTGAATCCACTGGTTGATTCAAAGAATATAATCAATACTCCAACTCATAAATTCATTATTAGTAACGATAAAATTACGAGGTTTCGTGTTCTTCCTAAAGGACCTGTTCTACCTTCTGGACCATCGCATGGTTGCAGTACACCATCTTGTGGAGATCCAGATAGCCTAAATCCACCAATTGAGGCGAATAATGTATTCAGAGATTGGGTTCACAGATATATTGTTAGCAACATCAAAAACAAAGAATTTCATGTTGCCCCTCAAGGTTCTTCCCCATCATTTGCTTCTTCAAGTGGCTGCAGTGATCCACCTCGTAGAGATTTACATGAGTTGAATCCACTGGTTGATTCTAAGAATGTAATCAAAGCTCCAATTCATAAATTCATTATTAGCAATGATAAAATCACGAGGTTTCATGTTCTTCCTAAATGACATGTTCCACCTTCTGGACCATCACATGGTTGCAGTACGCCACCTTGTTAAGATCCACAGAGCCTAAATCCATCAACTAAGACGAATATTAGCAATATAAAAAATAAAGAGTTTTATATTCTTCCCAATCCACCTTGTGGAGTTTAAATCATTGTAGTGATCTAGCTTATAGAAATCTTATTTTGATGATAATGTTCCACCAACTCAACAACTTATAGATACATACAAACGTGTGTGAGTGTGTCTATATTTATTTTATGTAATTGGTGGTAAAGTTACTCTAAAAATAACTATTTACAATAAAATAATAAACATGAAGTTTTTTTAGTTTAATTTAACTTGATATTGTAGGAATGGTAAAAATTGGACATTTTAGTTTTAACGTATTCTTAAGTTTATTAATTAACTTTAAGAATTTTTTGGAATGTTGAATATATATATATATATATATATATATATATAAAAGCTGTATAATAAGAATTTGAAATTTTTTAATAAATAATTGAATGAGACAATATTTAAAATCTTAATATTTTTTTATTAATTTTTATTGTTTCTTTTGAAAAATATAGAAAACATTTATTAATTTTTCATCCAATTAATTTTTAGTAAAAGATAATTTTTTATAAATAGTATAATATCTTTTAATTTTTTATTTATTTTATAAATATAATTTTAAATAATAATTATTTTATTATTATTATATATTAGTATATATTATTATTATTATTATTATTATTATTATCTTATATTATAGAATAAAGTTGAGATGTTACAAATATTATTTGTTATCTTATAATTATTAATAAAAAATTAAATATTTATTTTGAAATAATTTTTTAACAAATATTTTTTAAAATTAACTAATTTAACTAATTATCATAATTCAATTTAATTAAAACTATATTAAATTATTAAGTAAAAGTATATTTAACTCATAAATATTTGATATTTTTTTAATTAGATGAGTCATTATTATTATGAAAAATTATTTATGTTATAGTAAATAAATTTATGTATTATCAAAATAAATAAAATTATTTATTGTAATCATAGTTTCAAATAATTAGTTAATATTTTTTAGTTTAAATGATGATATTTGTTTTAATATATTTTTATTAAATTTTAATATAATGGTTTAATTAGGAGAATAAGTGAGAGAGGGAAGAGAGAAATGAGAGACTTATACAAAAAAGGAGAAAAATAAAGAGTGAATGAGAAAAAAAATTAGGAGGAGAGAGAAGAAAACTAGTACAAGTAAATCTAATTGGGTAAATAAATTGATAGAGATTATGTTTAAATCATTTTTTTCTAAAATATATTATTCATACGATGCATTTTATAATATTTGATATTATTTAATAATATTAAACTGTAATATATATATATATATATATATATATATATATCCAAATTTATCAATAAATAGTAAATGATTAAATAAATTTTATTCATTTAGTTTAAAAATATACTTTTTATTAAAAATATGACTTTTATATTTTTCTTTTTCTTTTATATATATATATCATCTTTGAATTTTTGTCTTTTTACTCCATATTAAATACAATAAATATAATATTAAATGATAAAGAATAATTAATAAATTATTTATTAAATATATACATATATATATATATCTTATACTTATTACTTTTAATAAATATATAGTATTTAATAAATAATGTATTAAATGTTATTTATATATTTAAACATATGACTTTTCAATGTTCCTTTTCACTCTATATTATATTGAGTTTGGTTAACATTCAAAATAATTTTCAATGCTGAAAGATTTGTCAGATTCTCTACCATACAAGTAAGGATCTTCGCTAAATAATAATAATTAATATTTTCTATGTAATTTGGTTAATAATAAACAAAAAAACTCTATGACTTGCCATGGTATAAAAGTAAGCATTGGGCTTGTCAAAATTTGTAAGAATCCAAAATGGTGATAACTTTAAGATCATTTTCTTTATTTTTTGTTCTCTCAAATGTAATCATTGTAAATGCTACATTTTTTAAAAGTTTAGGCTTGAACTTCGTCAACCATCAAGGTTTCAAAGAAAGAGTCAAAATTAGCAGAAACAGTGTGGATAACATCGAAAGTGAAGAGTTTCATGTTGCCCCTCAAAGTTTTTCTCCATCATCTTCTTCACATGGCTACACCGATCCACATCGTAGAGATTTATATGAGTTGAATCCACTGGTTGATTCAAAGAGTATAATCAATACTCCAACTCATAAATTCATTATTAGCAACGATAAAATCACGAGGTTTCATGTTCTTCCTAAAGGACCTGTTCCACCTTCTGGACCATCGCATGGTTGCAGTACACCACCTTGTGGAGATCCAGATAGCCTAAATCCACCAATTGAGGCGAATAATGTATTCAGAGATCGGGTTCACAGATATATTGTTAGCAACATCAAAAACAAAAAATTTCATGTTGCCCCTCAAGGTTCTTCCCCATCATTTGCTTCTTCAAGTGGTTGCAGTGATCCACCTCGTACAGATTTACATGAGTTGAATCCACTGGTTGATTCTAAGAATGTAATCAAAGCTCCAATTCATAAATTCATTAGTAGCAATAATAAAATCATGAGGTTTCATGTTCTTCCTAAAGGACCTGTTCCACCTTCTGGACCATCTCATGGTTGCAGTACACCACCTTGTGGAGATCCAGATAGCCTAAATCCACCAATTGAGGCGAATAATGTATTCAGAGATCGTGTTCACAGATATACTGTTAGCAACATCAATGTTGCCCCTCAAGGTTCTTCCCCATCATTTGCTTCTTCAAGTGGCTGCAGTGATCCACCTCGTAGAGATTTACATGAGTTGAATCCACTGGTTGATTCTAAGAATGTAATCAAAGCTCCAATTCATAAATTCATTGTTAGCAACGTTAAAATCACAAGATTTCATGCTCTTCCTAAAGGACCTGTTCCACCTTCTGGACCATCGCATGGTTGTAGTACGCCACCTTGTTAAGATCCACATTGCCTAAATCCATCAACTAAGACGAATAATGTGTTCAAAAATCATGCTCATAGATATGTTGTTAGCAATATAAAAAAATAAAGAGTTTTATGTTCTTCCCAATCCACCTTGTGGAGCTTCAAATCATTGTAGTGATCTACCTTATAGAAATCTTATTTTGATAATAATCTTCCACCAACTCAAAAACTTATAAATACATACAAACGTGTGAGTGTGTCTATATTTATTTTATGTAATTGGTGGTAAAGTTACTCTAAAAGTAACTATTTACAATAAAATAATAAACATGAAGTTTTTTTAGTTTAATTTAACCTTGATAGTGTAAGAATGGTAAAAATTGGACATTTTAGTTTTAACGTATTCTTAAGTTTATTAATTAATTTTAAGAATTTTTTGGAATGTTGAATATATATATATATATATATATAAAAGTCGTATAATAAGAATTTGAATTTTTTTAATAAATAATTGACTGAGACCATATTTAAAATCTTAATATTTTTTTATTAATTTTTATTGTTTCTTTTGAAAAATATAGAAAACATTTAGTAATTTTTCATCCAATTAATTATTAGTAAAAGATAAATTAAATAAAAAAATTAAAAGATAATTTTTATAAATAGTATAATATCTTTTAGATTTTTTATTATTTTATAAATATAATTTTAAATAATAATAATAATAATAATTATTATTATTATTATCTTATATTATAGAATAAAGTTGAGATGTTACAAATATTATTTGTTATCTTATAATTATTAAGAAAAAATTAAATATTTATTTTGAAATAATTTTTAACAAATATTTTTTTTAAATTAGTTAATTTAACTAATTATCATAATTCAATTTAATTAAAACTATATTAAATTATTAAGTAAAAGTATATTTAACTCATAAATATTTGATATTTTTTAATTAGATTAGTCATTATTATTATGAAAAATTATTTATGTTATAGTAAATAAATTTATGTATTATCAAAATAAATAAAATTATTTATTGTAATCATAGTTTCAAATAATTATTTAATATTTTTTAGTTTAAATGATGATATTTGTTTGAATATATTTTTATTAAATTTTAATATAATGGTTTAATTAGGAGAATAAGTGAGAGAGGGAAGAGAGAAATGAGAGACTTATACAAAAAAAGAGAAAAATAAAGAGTGAATGAGAAAGAAAAAAATTAGGAGAAGAGAGAAGAAAACTAGTACAAGTAAATCTAATTGGGTAAATAAATTGATAGAGATTATGTTTAAATCATTTTTTCTAAAATATATTATTCATACGATGCATTTTATAATATTTGATATTATTTAATAATTTTAAACTGTAATATATATATATATATATATATATATATATATATATATATATCCAAATTTATCAATAAATTGTAAATGATTAAATAAATTTTATTCATTTAGTTTAAAAATATACTTTTTATTAAAAATATGACTTTTATATTTTTCTTTTTCTTTTATATATATATATATATATATATATATATATATATATATATATCATCTTTGAATTTTTGTCTTTTTACTCCGTATTAAATACAATAAATATAATATTAAATGATAAAGAATAATTAATAAATTATTTATTAAATATATATATATATCTTATACTTATTAATTTTAATAAATATATAGTATTTAATAAATAATGTATTAAATGGTATTTATATATTTAAACATACGACTTTTCACTCTATATTACATTGAGTTTGGTTAACCTTCAAAATAATTTTCAATGCTTGAAAGATTTGTCAGATTCTCTACCATACAAGTAAGGATTTTTGCTAAATAATAATAATTAACATTTTCTATGTAATTTTGTTAATAATAATAATAATAATAATAATAATAAAACTCTATGACTTGCCATGGTATAAAAGTAAGCATTGGACTTGTCAAAATTTGTAAGAATCCAAAATGATGATAACTTTAAGATCATTTTCTTTATTTCTTGTTCTCTCAAATGTAATCATTGTAAATGCTACATTTTTCAAAAGTTTAAACTTGAACTTCGTCAACCATCAAGGTTTCAAAGAAAGAGTCAAAATTAGCAGAAACAGTGTGGATAACATCGAAAGTAAAGAGTTTCATGTTGCCCCTCAAAGTTTTTCTCCATCATCTTCTTCTTCACATGGCTACACCGATCCACATCGTAGAGATTTATATGAGTTGAATCCACTGGTTGATTCAAAGAGTATAATCAATACTCCAACTCATAAATTCATTATTAGCAACGATAAAATCACGAGGTTTCATGTTCTTCCTAAAGGACCTGTTCCACCTTCTGGACCATCGCATGGTTGCAGTACACCACCTTGTGGAGATCCAGATAGCCTAAATCCACCAATTGAGGCGAATAATGTATTCAGAGATCGGGTTCACAGATATATTGTTAGCAACATCAAAAGCAAAGAATTTCATGTTGCCCCTCAAGGTTTTTCCCCATCATTTGCTTCTTCAAGTGGTTGCAGTGATCCACCTGGTAAAGATTTACATGAGTTGAATTCACTGGTTGATTCTAAGGATGTAATCAAAGCTCCAATTCATAAATTCATTGTCAGTAACCTTAAAATCACAAGATTTCATGCTCTTCCTAAAGGACCTGTTCCACCTTCTGGACCATCGCATGGTTGCAGTACGACACCTTGTTAAGATCCACATAGCCTAAATTCATCAACTAAAACGAATAATGTGTTCAAAGATCATGCTCATAGATATGTTGTTAGCAATATAAAAAATAAAGAGTTTTATGTTCTTCCCAATCTACCTTGTGGAGCTTCAAATGATAGTAGTGATCTACCTTATAGAAATCTTATTTTAATCTTATTTTGATGATATTATATATATATATATATATATATATATATATATATATATATATAAAGTCGTATAATAAGAATTTAAAATTTTTTAATAGATAAGTGAGTGAGACGATATTTAAAATCTTAATATTTTTTTATTAATTTTTATTGTTTCTTTTGAAAAATATAGAAAACATTTAGTAATTTTTCATCTAATTAATTTTTAGTAAAAGATAAATAAAATAAATAAAATTACAAATTAAAAGATAATTTTTTATAAAAAGTATAATATCTTTTAGATTTTTTTTATTTTATAAATATAAATTTAAATAATAATAATAATAATTATTATTATTATTATCAAACTTTTATTATCTAATATATTTTATATAATTATGATAGTAATAATTTATTTTATTTTATAATAAATATTATTATTATTATTAATAAATTTATTGTATATTTATTATATTATAAAAAAAATACTATTTTACTAAATTTCAATTAAATCTTTATATCTTAAACTTATAGAATTAAAATCATTAATAATTTATATTAGAGACGATTTTGTTGGCTTGCACTGCATTAAAAATAAAAAGCATTTTAGTGAATGTTTGAGATATATATCATGCCGCTTATTAATTATAGATTTGATCATTAAGATTGTCAAATAAAATAAATACATTGACCAAGATTCATAGTAATAAATTTTGGTAAGACATGATAGTTCATTATGAATTTAATTTTAATTTATGTATATATTGAATACATTTTCTCTTTATTTATTTATGTATATATTGAATAAAATTATGATTATTTTATTATTTAGAAATGTAAGTTTTACATTATTTTGACATAGAATACGAGAATAAAATGTTTGAAAATTAATTTATTATTACAATTATGATATCAAATATGTTATTAAAGTTATATCACGATTACATTGAAACTAAATTTATATTATATTAGGATTGATGTTAAGAATTATTATTTTGAAATATCTAATTATGATAACTCAACTTAATAATAACTAGATTAAAATATTTAATAATAATACATTTAAATTATAAATATTTGATATTTTTTTAATTAGATGAGTAATTATTTATTATAATAAAATAATTTTAAATTATTTATTTACGTCATCATAAATTAAATTATTTATCATCAGAATAAATAAAATTATTTATTATTATCATAATTTTAAATATTTAGTTAATAATATTTTAGTTTTAATATGTTTTTTTTAATATTTGTTTTAACATATTTTTATTAAATGTTAATATAGTAGTTTAATTAGGAAAATAAGTAGAAGAAGAGAGAAGAAAATAAGAGATGTAAAATAGAAAAAAAAAAAGATGAGAAGTGAATGAAAAAAGAGAAAAAAATTGGTATGAAGAATAAACAAATCTATTTGAATAAATAAATTCATATAGTTAAAATATATTATTTTTAAGATTCATTTTCATATTTATTTTTATTTAAAATATTATTTGATATAAATCATGTAAAAATTAATAAAGTAAATGAATTTAGGGACAAAATTATTTTGGTCTTTATCAATTATTAAATTACGATGAAAGTATTTAGTCACTATTAGTGGTTTCAGTGGCAAACTTTTGGTCGTCATACGGTTTAGTTACTGTAGAGTCGCTAACATTGGCTAAAACCTATCATCAAATACGGATTGATTGATATTCAGGTTACTGAACAATCTTGTTTTAGTCACTAAATCAAGTAACAATAGTTTTTGGTTGCTAAACTACAGAAAATAAACAAAACCATATTTAAAAGTGAAAAAGAAATTACATTCCAGATATTATTCTAAATATTTTAAAAGTAATAAAGTTATTATGCATATAACAACATTTGATTTAGGATTATATATATTGAAAAAGTGAAACTAAACACCGTTGAAAAGGAATTAATAGTATAAAAGAGAGGGTCAAACTTCAACTATATGTCTAAATCATCAGTACATACAACAGTATATGCAATTTTATTTAACAGCACAAAGTGTTGCCATATCAGATTTTAAATCCATTGACGCCTCTTCAGGCACGACCCCCATCCAAACTTTTTCACCATAATCAAATGCTGCTGCAGCCAAAGATCGTGCTACTTTATTGGCTGTGGGGTGTGCCGACAAGAAAGATGATCCTGTCCCCTCGATCATGATTTTGCAGTCTTCTAGAATTGAATCAAGATAGGAAACATCATTATCATCATCATCACCATCATTTTTTTCTGGTGTTATTTCATTCCACCGAGTGTGTAACATTTTGCAATCAGTTTCGAACTCAACATTTGAAAAACCCAGCTCCCCTGATTGCGCTGCAGCCCATTTAAAGCATAGTGCATCAACAATTAGGGGCTCAGAAAACTCGTCCTCCAGAAGAAGTGTACCTGCAGTTTTTAATTCATATATTTCAAACATACAGAGAGTTACCTAAAATATTGGTTAATAGACTCTAAATCATGTTGGTTAATAGTTTCTCAAGTAGTGAAAAGTTCTTCCAATTCAGGAACTTGAAAGACTATTTCTATAAAACAACTTGATTTAAAAGCCATCTAATTAAAGTTCACTCTATGAAAAAATTCGTAAGGATTCGTATGTAAAAATTGTACATGATGCTAGAGTTTCACCCAAACTGTTTCTGAAGATGACTCCCATGCCAATACCACCAACACTTCCTCTGGCAACAGCAGCAAAATTGCCCTTAATGTGATGAAGCGGTGGTGGGGCCCACACCTCGCGAGTGATCATGGACCACGCCTTGTCCATAACCTGCTTGCAATCCAGTTTTATATCATCGAAAATCAAGACATTGCGTCTATGCCACAGTGCCCACAGGATGGCGCACACAATGCCCATCGCTTTCGCGTCCAAAACGCACACACACTGTTCGATCAATTGCGTCAGACTCTTCACTTCGTCCAGCAACTCCACTCTCAGCCCCAACGGCGACGCGAACCAGACGCGCTTAATCTCTTCGCACATAAACAAAGCGTGCGCGGTCGTCTCGGTGCCGTTGCCGCAACACGGACAAGTGGCGTCCACGAGAATGCTTTTTTCTTGCAACAAAGATTTCACCGGTAGTTCCTCTTTGCACGCACGCCACACCACGCTCTTGCACTTTCGAGGCACGTCTGCGTGCCATATACCCCTCCAGACCTGTGACTTTGTGTCCAAAAATACCATTTTCTTTTTCTGCAAACAAACACAAACAAGAACATGATCGATAATCTTAAACTGCACGATCAAGATCAAATCCAGGAAAAACAAGAAAACAAAACTTACATAAGGAACTTAATTAGTAATTAATAGTAAGAAGAACATGTAACCTCCGATTCTATGGCGATGAAAGACGCCGGGAAAGAGGAGGAATCAAGTAAACTGCCAACACGGAAAAACGAAATAAAATCGTATCAAGATAGAAATCGAAAACTCAAATAATAAGAAGAAGAAGAAAAGTGAATAAGAAATCGAAATCATAAAAGCAAAATACATTTTTTTTTCTGGGTGGTTAAATCAACAGAGATTCAACATGTTTAAGCGTGCGAATGTCTTTTTAATTGGTTAGGGTTTAGTCAGTGTGTTCAGCGTTGAAACTTAAATTTATGATATTATAATAGCACTTAATATTATTAATTCCGTATTTTTATTTAAAGAATATTAAGTTATTGGTATCTTGTTCGTGATATATAAGCTAGAATGTAACTTGTACCAATGAATAATCATATGATGAAAACTTTTTTTTTATTATTATTATTATTTTCCTCATCTAACTTCACATTAATCAATAAAATTTACTTAATTATAAAGAGACAAAGATATAAGAAACATAACTAAATGAAATAGAAAGAAAAGTAAAAACTAAAAGTACGAATTTTTTTAAACTAAATCTATATCAGACGATGAAAGTTTATTTTTCGATCTTATGTTTGAATAACAGTAATTTCTTGAAGTTAAAATTTAAAATATGTATGGTAATATTATGATATTTAGCTTTATTTTTTATTATTGAAAAGCAAAAATATTCTCATACTTTTTTAGATCAAAATTTATAGTCTAAAAGTGCTAAGATTAAAAATGGTAGAAAATCTTATTTTTAAGGAAATGAAAAAAAAATTACAGTTATTTCTCTTGTTAGGTTAAAATGACACGGGTATTTGAAAAAATATTAAAAATTTATTATAAGTTATAAAAATTGATGTTTTGATTGGTTTGTATAAAAAAAACACTGAACTACACATTTAAAAATGGACTTAGTGTAAGACATTATGTAGTTTTCCTACGTTCTTAATCCATTATAGAAAACTACTCTACAAAATCTTTAGATTATTGATTTTCACAATTTTACATATATCAATACATGAATCATAGTAAGAAGACTAACCTTGATCCATGAGAATCTTTTCTTTGATCTTTTCGTTTTCCTATCTCCTTTTCCCAATCTATCTCTTTGTCTTTCTTTCTCTTCTCACGCTTCGCTTTCTTGATGGTTTACCGTGAAAAAACCTTATGACCAGAGACAGAACCCTTATTTCATTTTATTAACCAACGTCCATCAAATTGGTTACCGTAAGTTAATATTTTATTTTATCTTTATTTTATTCTGACTTCGCATAATAACCAATAGGTCCTCATATTTTATTAAATCACATTTGGGTCCATTATTATATTTCACATGAGTCACATAATGGAATGAATTAATTAAATTAATTCTAACATTCTCCCACTTGACTCATGTGATGTCATACGATTCTGTGATTTAATAGTTAAGTCATAATGGGCATTAAAGGACCTTACATAAATTGGTTCTATCATTATTCATAATTAAAGATACAACTATAACAAGAGTCATGACGGTTACATGTCATTCAATCGACAGGCTCCCTTCCACGTACTACTATATTATCTCTTTCTCCTTAATATGACTTTATAATGAGAAGTCCGTAATGAGTTCAAACATAATATCATTTTAAAAATAATAACATAATTTGTTTTCTTCATCATAATTTGCATGCATATAAATAAAGAAGAAAACACAAATTTCAGAAACTTATACGTTAAAGATCTCAGAGTGTCACATAAACATTAATAATAATATTAACATTCAACATTCACTACTAGTAAACATAATGCCCATATTTACTATATGGCCAGCAAACAACTTGGGCGGTAATCCCTTTGTTAAAGGATCAGCAATCATAAGATCAGTGCTAATATGTTCTATTGACACTCTCTGTTTCTGAACTTCTTCTTTAACGGCAAAGTATTTCAATTCCATATGCTTAGCACCTTTGGAATACTTGTCGTTCTTAGAAAAGAAGACTGCTGCAGAATTGTCACAATAAATTTTCAGCGGCTTGACAATGCTGTCGACTACTCCAAGTCCTGAAATAAAATTCCGTAACCAATTAGCTTGAACTGTGGCCTCAAAGCATGCCACAAATTCAGCTTCCATGGTGGATGCAACAATGACAGACTGCTTCGCACTTTTCCATGAAATCGCTCCTCCGGCTAAAAGATACACATAACCAAATGTAGACTTTCGTGTATCCATACAACCAGCAAAATCTGAATCTGTATATCCAATCACCTCAAGGTGATCAACTTTCCTATAAGTAAGCATGTGATTCTTTGTTCCTTGTAAGTATCTTAAAACTTTCTTTGCAGCCTTCCAATGATCCAGTCCAGGATTACTCTGGTATCTACCAAGCATACCAACTGCAAAACTAATATCTGGCCTCGTACATGTTTGAGCATACATCAAACTCCCAACAACAGATGCATAAGGGATATTTTCCATCTGTTTTCGTTCCAAGTCATTCTTTGGACATTGCATGAGACTAAATTTGTCTCCTTTCTGTATTGGAACGGGAGATGCAGAACAATTCTCTATTCTGAATCTCTCTAAAACTTTATTAATATATGCTTTCTGAGACAAACCTAACATTCCTTGTGATCTATCACGGAATATTTCTATTTCTATCACATAGTATGCCTCACCCATATCTTTCATTTCAAAGTTGTTAGAGAGAAACTTCTTAGTCTCACTTAATAGACCAAGATCATTAGTCGCAAGCAAGATATCATCAACATACAGAATCAGAAATATAAACTTACTCCCACTGACCTTCAGATATATGCACCGATCAACAGTGTTTTCCTTAAATCCAAAGGACAAAATAGTATCATTGAACTTAAGATACCATTGTCGAGAAGCTTGTTTAAGTCCATATATTGATTTCTTAAGTTTACACACCATATGTTCCTTTCCTTCTTCAATAAACCCCACTGGTTGATTCATATAAACATCCTCCTCTAAATTTCCATTCAGAAAAGCAGTTTTAACATCCATTTGATGCAACTCAAGATCATAATGAGCTACTAATGTCATGATAATTCTAAAGGAATCTTTCTTAGAAACAGGTGAAAATGTTTCCTTATAATCAATGACGTCTTTCTGAGTAAAACCTTTGGCAACAAGTCGGGCCTTGTAACGTTCGATATTTCCATGAGAGTCACGCTTAGTCTTAAAGACCCATTTACACCCAACACTCTTACATCCTTCTGGCAATTCCACAAGATCTCATACACCATTATATGTCATTGATTTAAGCTCATCTTTCATAGCATCTAACCATTTATCAGAATTATCACCATTAATGACATTTGAAAATGAAACTGGTTCATTATCAATACTTAGGTCATTTTTTGACTCTTGTAGATAAACCACATAATCATTCGAAATAGCAGACTTTCTTTCTCTGTGAGATCTTCTTAATACTATTTCTTGTGGTTGTTCTATTATCGGATCATTGTTAATCGCAGGATCATTAATTTTTTGTTCTTCTTGATTGTCGTGTGATTCTACAACATTTGGAATAACAACTCTTGAAGATGTACTAGTTATTGGAACTTGTACTCTAACTTCCTTAATCTCCACATTTCGTGAAACTTCACTCCCACTGGTTTCACCATTTTCAATGAACCGAGCATTTCCAGTTTCAACAATTCTTGTACTATGAGTAGGACAGTAAAACATATACCCCTTTGATTTTTCTGGATAACCAATGAAATATCCACTGATTGTTCTTGCATCCAGTTTCTTTTCTTGCGGATTATAAATTCTTACTTCTGCCTGACAACCCCAAACATGTAGGTGTCTTAAACTGGGTTTCCTACTTGTCCATAACTCAAAAGGAGTCTTTTGAACCACTTTACTAGGAACCCTGTTCAACAGATACATGACAGTCTTCAAAGCATACATCCACAACGATACAGGTAAACATGAATTACTCAACATACTCCTAACCATATCCATTAAGGTTCGATTACGCCTTTCAGATACACCATTTTGCTGTGGTGTACCTGACATTGTGTATTGAGCACAAATACCACGCTTCTCAAGGAACTTAGCAAACGGACCAGGGTGTTGTCCACTTTCATCATATCTTCCATAATACTCACCACCTCTATCTGACCTGACAATTTTCACCTTTCTGTCTAATTGCCTCTCCACTTCGTTTATATAACTTTCTAAGGCATTTACTGCTTGAGATTTCTCATATAGTAAATCAACATATCCATAACGCGAGAAATCGTCAATGAAAGTGATGAAATACTTCTCTTTATTAAAAGAATTTACGTCAAATGGACCACATATATCAATGTGTATGATTTCAAGAAGTTGAGTGCTTCTTGTGGCTCTTTTCTTTGTGTGTTTTGTTTGTTTACCTTTAATACAATCCACACATACATTCAGATCAGTAAAATCTAAATCCGGAAGGATTTCATTCTTTACTAATCTTTTCATTCTTTCTTTGGAAATATGTCCCAAACGCTTATGCCACAAATAAACAGATCTTTCATCCACCAAACTACGTTTAGTGCCAACATTATGATGCAAGGTCATGAGAGTTTCAGCATATAAATTATCCAAATTCAATTTATATAAACCATCATAAAGTGTACCAGTTCCAATCATACATGTATGCTTAAATAAACTGAAACAACTATTCCCAAACTTAAAAGAGTATCCAGCAACATCAAGCTTAGACAAAGAAACTAAATTTCTAGTGATACTAGGTACATAAAAAGTATCCATAAGGTCTAAGTGATATCCAGTGTCAAGGATTAAACGATAAGTCCCAACAGCTTCCACTGGAACCTTGAATTTATTCCCCATGAAGACGAACTTCTCATTTGGGTTTATGGTTCGGGTTGAAAGGAATCCCTGCATCACATTAGAAACATGAGTTGTACATCCAGAATCAATCCACCAAGTATTATGGGGAACCTCAGTTAAATTTGATTCAAAACATACGTAAGCACTATGCTCACCTTTCTTTTCGAACCAAGCTTTACGCTTTAAATAGTCCTTCTGAAAATGTCCAAACTTCCTGCAGAAATGACATTTTTCATTTTTCTTATGAATGTTAGTAGAGGACTCGTTAATCTTTAATGGTCCTTTACCCTTTCCATGTTTCTTAACAACTTTCTTTTTAGCTCCTTGATTTTTCACGTAATGAATAGAGTGACTTCCTAGGTTCTTGAGTCTGGTCTCCTCCTGGGCTAACATACTGTGCAATTCATGCACATTCCATTTGTCTTTCATGGTGTTATAATTCATCTGGAACGAACCATACTCAGACGGTAACGAGTTCAAAATGAATTGCACAAGAAAATTTTCTTCTACTGTCATTCCAAGAGACTTGAGTCTTGCTGTGATATTTGTTATTTCAATTACGTGTTCATGCATACTACGAAAACCATCAAACTTCATGGTGGTCAACGTACTCATTAATGTCCCAACGAGAGATTTGTCAGCAGTTTGAGAGCGCTCTTCCACAAATTTCATAAATTCTTTCACGTCCTTAGTTTTGGAAAAAACATACTTAATATTGCTTGCAATACTCATTTGCATTAACATAAGACTAAGTCTGTTTGACCATTTCCAAACTCTATAATGAGTTTTCTCTTTGTTGCTACTAGCATTAGTGATAGCAGCCAGTTTTTCAACTTGGAAAGCCAAATCAAAATCCAACTCACCTAAGTGAAATTGGACTTTCTCACTCCAGTCAGGGAATTTAATCTATTAAAGACTGGAACAGACGAAGTAAGCGAATGTAGAAATACATAAACAAATACTTCAATTAACACATACCTAACATTAACACTTTGAGTCATAAAAATTAAACATAAATACAGATTCAAACATAAATAACCATTCTATGCATACTAATATTCTCCTTTGGGAGATCCACTAATACACAAACATAATTACGCTAATCTTTTTATAACATTAATGATAATTAAAATATGCATCAACTAGAATCACTTAACACCTTTGGGTATATAAATAAAACTAGTGACGCACACAAAATTATCTACTTTCATGTTCATTAATTATAATAACAACTAATCAACCTTTGGGTGATCCCGAAATGCCTTATAATGATGAACTTCAATTAACCCATAAATCATTATTCATAATTTTAGCATTCATACTATAGGTAATTAAAATAAAATCACTAATAATTTGAAATCAAAATAACCTTAAAATTTTGGCCACTTTGGTGACTAACAAAATTTATCATGCTTAATTTCAAATAAATAACATCTTTAATTTCTATTAACCATTCATAGCATTTTTTTTATTAATTTTAATAAATATGTACATTATTCACATAATAAAATATTATGTGTCATAAATAAAATTGAAACTCATAATTTCAATTTTCATCCTAAGATTGATTTTCAATCCAAGAACTTTATTTGCATTTCACGTAAAAGTGAAATTGTCATCCATTCAAAACTTTTACGAGTAATTTAAACACAACGGAAACAATACAATTCAGTTTGCAAAACAAAATTCATTCATTTATCAATGTTTACATTATAGGTACATTAACAAAGTTTTACAGTACATTAACAAAGCTTCACAGTACATTAACAAAGCTTCACAGTACAATAACAAAACAATATATTAACAAATTAACAAAGCTTCACAGTACATTAACAAAACAGTATATTAACAACCTTAACAAAGCTTCACAGTACATTAACAAAATAGTATATTAACAACCTTAACAAAGTTTCACAGTACATTAACAACCTTAACAAAGCTTCACAGTACATTAACAAAACAGTATATTAACAACCTTAACAAAGTTTCACAGTACATTAACAACCTTAACAAAGCTTTACAGTACCTTAACAAAGCTTTACAGTACCTTAACAAAGCTTTCAGTACCCTAACAAAGCTTTCAGTACCCTAACAAAGCTTTCAGTACCCTAACAAAGCTTCACAGTACCCTTAACAAAGCTTCACAGTACCCTTAACAAAGCTTCACAGTACCTTAACAAAGCTTTACAGTACCCTTAACAAAGCTTTCAGTACCCTTAACAAAGCTTTACAGTACCCTTAATAAAGTTTCACAGTACCTTAACAAAGCTTTACAATTTACCATTCTTCCATCATAATTATAACATTTCATCATAACATCTCATCATAATTATAACATACAATAAAAATAATTTTATACATGATTCACCCTAACCCTATCACGTCATTTGTCTTTTCAATTAAAATCAATTACGGGTTCATTCACGCATAGAGGCTATAAAATTGGTTTCAATTTGAACTTGAAAACATAATTAGGGTTTATTCCTTTATTTAATTTTGAGAAAAATAAATTTAGGAATAAATTAGGGTTCATACTAATCTGATAAAGAAATCCCTAAATTCATAATTATGGTTTATCTTAATTTGGAAAAAACTTAATATTTGGGAAAACTTTCATACAAGGAAAATCATAAATCTAATAATCAGTGCTCTGATACCACATGTAAGACATTATGTAGTTTTCCTACGTTCTTAATCCATTATAGAAAACTACTCTACAGGATCTTTAGATTATTGATTTTCACAATTTTACATACATCAATACATGAATCATAGTAAGAAGACTAACATTGATCCATGAGAATATTTTATTTGATCTTTTCGTTCTCCTATCTCATTTTCCCAATCTATCTCTTTGTCTTTCTTTCTCTTCTCACGCTTCGCTTTCTTGATGGTTTACCGTGAAAAAACCTTATGACCAGAGACAGAACCCTTATTTCATTTTATTAACCAACGTCCATTAAGTTGGTTACCGTAAGTTAATATTTTATTTTATCTTTATTTTATTCTGACTTCACATAATAACCAATAGGTCCTCATATTTTATTAAATCACATTTGGACCCATTATTATATTTCACATGAGTCACATAATGGAATGAATTAATTAAATTAATTCTAACACTTAGTTCATTTATAATTCACATCCATCTCACGACTTCCTACTTATGTTTGAAAACAAAATTACAATATTAGCTGAAAAATAATCATAATATATCGAAAAAATGAAATATAACATCGTAGAAGATTAGGTTATGACATTTTAATCTAGAAAAGATAGATCATCGTATCCTATATTTTCGAATTTTATCTTATATATATGTATGATTAAAATAAAGTATAAATCATGTTATCTTGACTTTAAAACCACTATTAAGTATGGGTTATAATTTTATTATTTTTTATTTTAGATTTTACTTTGTAATATAAGTTTTAAGTCCGAATTTCATTCTAATTCAAGTGTAATTTTAGATTTTGTTTGTTTAGATTAAATTGAATTTGAAATTATAGAATTTTAAATAAAATTTACTCATAAATTTATTTATACTTAAATAACATGTTTTTGTGACAAAATATTACAAAACATATGTGAAGAGAAAATATCTTATAAAAATTCACCATTCAAATACTATGTATCAGTTTGAATAGAAAATTTCAAACTTACGTATATATTAAATTACATAAAATATTCAAATTTTAAATTTTAGTTCAATTTTAAATTTTCTAATTTTAAATAAAATTTATTCATAAATTTTATTTTTATTTTTAATTTCCTACCAAAAATAATATATTTTATCACCAAAATTTTCAAATTATAATTTTTTTTTACAAAAAATCACCATCCAAACATTGACTTTGATCTCTTTATATAAAATGATAATTTAGAACAATATAACTAACTTATATTATATATGAAATAACGAGAGGTTAAAGATAAATAAAAAATCTATAAATAATGTTTATATATATATATATATATATATATATATATATATAAATAATTGTATATATATTATCATGTTTTAGAATATTTATGAACGTTAAAGATTTTATTATGATTTTTACTTATTAAATGACAATATTTATATTTTATATCTAATTTATGCCTTTCTTTTTTGTTTTATGTGAATTAATATAATTTAAAATAAATTTCAATTTGTAAATTTAAAATATTATTAAAAATAAATTATAATTCACTTATATTTTTATTAGTTTAAAATAGATAGGTAAATAAGGATAATAATTTTAAGTTTACAATAACAAGTTTTTTATTACTATAATAATAATAATAAATATTTGTAATAGGAATAGGTATAATTTTCATACAGAATCGAGATCTCGAAGAGAATTACTTAATGTAACCCATGCTTTCTATATACATGCTGAAGATAAAAATATAACTTTTATTTTCATGTATTATTCATCTAAAATTTTATAATTACGTTAAATTGGTCTAATTATTTATAATGATGTTTTTCTCTTAATAGTTTTTTTAAGTAATATATATTTAAATTTATAAAGACCTACATGTTTCCATTTTCACTGTTGATTATTTTCGAATTCAAGTTTATTTCCCAAATTTACCATCAGTTTTCATAATTTATTTATTACCCTAATGTTTAAATTTATGCAGATTTAATATCTATGATTTCAATGTATTGTTATTAAACTTAAAACGCATCCTTCATGTAACTGACATGCCATAAAATGCATGAATCAATTGGTTGAACATATTACATGAGTCTATCTATGAGATAAAAGGAAAGAGCATATTAAATACTTGTCTTAGATATATAGTGATTTCTATATTTCTCTATTATTATTATTATTATTATTATTATTATTATTATTATTATTATTATTATTATTGTAAAAAATTTAAAAATTATAATGATATTTTATTAGTTTATTAAATTTATTATTATTTAAATATTTTAAGAGTATGAAGATAGGTATGTTTAAATAATTTTATTTTTAAAACTAAAAAAAGAGTATTGGGAATGATTTTAAATAATTGTAAAGATACAAAATAAATTATGTAGAATATTTCTTTTTTATTTAATTAGAATTTTGTCAGGTTTATGGTTAATCTTATGTTTGATATGTGAATAGAGAGAATCACTTATTTTAAACATTTGAGTGATTGGGTGTAATTAAATTTATGTTTGACATGTGAATAGAGAGCATCATTTATTTTGAACACTTTGAGTGATTGAGTGTAATTAAATTTATCCATATGAAGATTTTTAATCTTAATTATGTTATGATAACCACTTCATCACTTGTTATAAAATTGGAATATATTGATAGAGTACTTGTATTTTAACATTATTATTGTGAAGTCTTTATAATTAAATTATTGATTTTAACTTGATTTATTGATAAAATGAATTCATCTTCATTTTTTCTTTATTTTTTTAAACTTTATTTTGTTTGGAAATGCAAAAATTGAAGTGTGGAGTTATTTGATGAACACATTTTTATCAATAATTTTATTTATATAATTTATATATTTTCTTAATTAATTATTAAAATTTAATATAGTTTTTGTAAAAAGAAAATAAAAAAACCTTAATATAATTTATTAAATTGTACATTTTATTTATTTTTGCAGGAATGATAAATTAAAGAAATTATAAAATTTAAAACAATCAAATGCGTTCAACGCTTCTAAAACAACTCAACGAAATCAGTCTAGAGTGATTTGCTCAACGCTTTGATTAGCTGATCTGAATCAGTCCAGAGAGCTTGTCTTATAAAAAGAAGCAATCTGCTATGCGCTTTCCAATCCACTAAACGCTTTCCAATCCACTCAGCGATATCAGTCTTATATAAATCGCTCAGCGATTTTTTATCTACTAGGCGAAATGTCTAAGATCTCGTGTAACTAATTTAACTGTTAATCCACTAAACGTTTTGTAAATCGTTAAGCAGATTTGTCGAATTTCAATTTTGCATAATGTTGTTTTAAGTTCTATTATGTAATTATGGGCCTTAATCGTTTCATAGGTTTTTGTTGTTGTATAAATAGACCTTCGAAAATTGAGAAGCATAAGTTAAGTTTTAGTCATAAGTTCATTTTCAGACTTCTCTAGTTTAGTTCTCAAGTTCTCTAGTTTTTAGTGATGATTAGCTTCCAAGTCTGTTCATAGATTTCTTGTACAAATAATGCTATGAAGTTTATCAATTCAAGTTGAACATATTTGCTTCTTTCTCTCTTGATTTCTTTGTTTTACTTTCTATTTCACCTTCTACTTTATTTTCTATTCCATTTCTTTATTGTTTCTGGTTTTTCATCTCTTAATCATGTTTTAATTCACTTTTATTGTTGATTCACCGATTAACACTTGTTTTCAATGATTTGTATTTAATTCTTAATGATTCTAATCGATTATAATATATTACAATCAATATAATTGAGGTTATTTATTGAATGTCTTTTTTACATCATATAATTCAACTTCTAGGTTTAAGTGATTACTTGGTTTAGGAATTGAGTTATGAATATAAATTTCAATTGAATTATAATTGATTGGAACTGTTGTGGATTTATTTTTGTGATTGCAAGACAGTTCCATAAAAATTAATGATAATCATAAAAACAAGTTTATAATTGGAGAATCAACACAGTTTCTTATTATCATTTTCACCGTTCTTAATTTCCGGCTTTCATAGATTAGATTTAAATGTTTTTTTTAATTGCTTTCATAGTTTAGGTTTAACGTTTTCATTTACATGTTTTGATTTACTGTTTTCAATAGATTAGTTTACTATTTTCAATTTACTTTTCTGCATTGAAAATTCCAAAAATCCTCTTATTTTTTAATTTTTGACATTGAAAATCAAGATTGAAACAAAACCAAACAATTCTCCTTGAGGACATGACCTAAGCCAGTCCTAATATTGCATTACTTTCATTACACATTATTTGATAAAATATAGGTGACAAGATTAACTTCATTAATGACAAATTTGCTATATGTGATAAATTTATCAATAGGATATTTCTTACCTGTGTGACCTCTTAGTTCTGTAGAATTTTGAGTCACATAATAGTCTCTTAGATGAGCTGGTGGGTGTTTGATACAAGTGGTCCTTTTTAAGATAAAATCTAGTGAAGTTTGTGTGTCCATGACGAGATCTTTTGTAGCGGTAACTGGTTGAATCAAGGCAAGATCTAGTGACTGTGTATCAATAGCAGTATCACATGTATTGGTGGTAGGTAGGTTGAATGTAATCATGATCCATATTACTATCAAAGTTGGTTTGAAGAGGTAAACATATAGTATAATTGTTTTTAGACTTACCAGCGTATGGAAAATGTTTTTCATATAATTACATTTTTTGAAACAATTACATCATGCGTGTTCAAATTAAAATCAAGTATCCTTTTATGTTATCTTTAAATCCTAGAAATATATCAGGATCAAGTTTCTTTCTATAACCAGTAATGGTATCAACATAACAAAGACATCCAAATATCCTTTTATGTTATCTTTAGATATGTCATATGGTCTAGCATATAATTTCTCCAAAAGTGAGATATTACTAAAATAAGGTGTAGGAATCCAATTGATCAAGTGGATAGCATGCATGACAGTATAACACCAAAACTTTTGTGTTAACTTGGACTAAAATAAAAAGGCTTGAGCGACATTGAGAATGTGTTGTTATTTCCTTACGAAAATTTCATTTTGCTAAGTGTTTCAACACAAGTAGTTTGATGTATTATTCCTTTAAGATTGAAGTACTCCTTCATATTAAACTCAAATTCATTATCAAACCTAAGGCACTTGATAATTTATTGAAATTGATTTTCAATATATGCAATGAAATTTATAATATAGTTACATGCATCAGACTTGAGTTTTATAAGAAAGATTCATGTCACTACTATAAAATATGTTTTCCACGTCGTCATTTAATGTCGGTTAAAGCTGGGCCGACGTTGAATACACTTTCAACATCGGTTGGTTAAAAAACGACGTTGAAAGTTGAATATTGAACATATTCTATGTCGATTTTTAGTCAACCAATGTGAAAAGTCTTTTTATTGGCACATTACGTCGGTTCCCGGATGTGAAAGTGAGATTGACTCTCGCTTGAGTGAAAATACGTTAAAGCTCACGGAAATTCACTCACTCAAGCCTCGCTTGAGCGAAAATTGGTATTTTTCGCTTGAGAGAATGACGCATTTCCCAAATTTATTTTATATCATTATATAAATAAATTATAAAGATTATATTCTGTCATTAAATTACAAACTCATATAAAGAGACTCACTCACAAATTTGACATCAAATTTTGAAAACCCACTCGACACACACTTTCACCTTCAAGCATGTTCTCACATCCAACGTATAAATATTTAAATATATAATTATATAAATATATCAAAATATATAAATATATTTTTATTTGTATCTTTATATATTTACACGGATATATATTTATTTGTATATAAATATAATTTATTTGCAAGTTATTATTAGAAAATTCTAGTAGTTTAGTGGTTGGAGTATCGACCTCCAATTCTAAGGTACTCGGGTTCAAATCCTGTCAAGAACAATTCTCTTCAAAAATTAAATTTGTAATGCTTAAACTTCTAAAAAATATGTGATAAATAATAAAAATATAATATAAAAGAGAGGGAAGAGATTAAATTTGTAATGCTTAAACTTCTAAAAAATATGTGATAAATAATAAAAATATAATATAAAAGAGAGGGGAAGAGAAGGTCTGGTTAGAGTATTCAAAAATTAAATTTGTAATGCTTAAACTTCTAAAAAAAATGTGATAAATAATAAAAATATAATATAAAAGAGAGAGAGAAGAGAAGGGGGCTCGTTGGTTAGAGTATGGGTTTTGTAATGCTTAAACTTCTAAAAAAATGTGATAAATAATAAAAATATAATATAAAAGAGAGGGGAAAGAGAAGGGGCTGCTGGTTAGAGTATCAGCTTCTAAAAAAATGTGATAAATAATAAAAATATAATATAAAAGAGAGGGGGAAGAGAAGAAAATGTGATAAATAATAAAAATATAATATAAAAGAGAGGGGAAAGAGAAGGGGGTTGTCTGGTTAGAGTATCGGCTTCTAAAAAAATGTGATAAATAATAAAAATATAATATAAAAGAGAGGGAGAAGAGAAGTGGGCTGTTGGTTAGAGTATGGGTTTTGTAATGCTTAAACTTCTAAAAAAAATGTGATAAATAATAAAAATATAATATTAAAGAGAGGGAGAAGAGAAGGGGGCTGCTGGTTAGAGTATGGGTTTTGTAATGCTTAAACTTCTAAAAAAAATGTGATAAATAATAAAAATATAATATAAAAGAGAGGGGAAAGAGAAGGGGGCTGCTGGTTAGAGTATCAGCTTCTAAAAAAAATGTGATAAATAATAAAAATATAATATAAAAGAGAGGGGGAAGAGAAGAAAATGTGATAAATAATAAAAATATAATATAAAAGAGAGGGGAAAGAGAAGGGGGTTGCTGGTTAGAGTATCGGCTTCTAAAAAATGTGATAAATAATAAAAATATAATATAAAAGAGAGGGGAAGAGAAGGGGGCTGCTTGGTTAGAGTATCAGCACAGACCTTCAACTGTATCAATCTTCTTGTTGCGTACATAGATTATATTATGAGAGATGTTGGTATAAATA
Source organism: Sphenostylis stenocarpa (assembly GCA_963425845.1). Lineage (NCBI taxonomy): Eukaryota > Viridiplantae > Streptophyta > Magnoliopsida > Fabales > Fabaceae > Sphenostylis > Sphenostylis stenocarpa. The sequence goes on along the minus strand of OY731404.1, from coordinate 3,653,212 downwards.
ACACATCTATGAGAAGAATTTTATGATTGATTTTTACAGTTCCTTTATGTGTGGCATAGACAAGCAACCATTAAAAAAATTTATAAATAAAGAATTGATAAGTTTATAAAAGATCAATTTTGATAGGGAAGAAGATACATGATTCGTAGTTGTAAAATCAATAATCCAATGGTTTATGCTATGCATTCCATCATTAGTCATATAATCTTCCAGGAGATGAGTGACCCAATCTAGCATGCCAGAGATCAATGTTACAAATGTTATTACCAAAATTTGTGCTAGTATTCACATGATGTGATTGTCCTTTAAGTGTATATAGACCATCTTCAACTGTACCAATCTTCTTGTTGCTCCTATAATAATAAATTATGATAGAAAAATAGTTTGTAATTGCGGTTGATCATGAGCTTTGGTACAAAGATTATATTATAAGAGATGTTGGTATAAATAACACATCTATGAGAAGAATTTTATGATTGATTTTTACAGTTCCTTTATGTGTGGCATAGACAGACAACCATTAAAAAGATTTATAAATAAAGAATTGATAAGTTTATAAAAGATCAATTTTGATAGGGAAGAAGATACATGATCCGTAGTCGTAAAATCAATAATCCAATGGTTTATGCTATGCATTCCATCATTAATCACATTAATGATGGAGTGATAGTGATAATACCTTTATTCTTACATTGAAAGTAGCATTATGTGAGACAAGTAAATTTGTACTAATCATGCTATTGGCTTGAGAAAAATTGGACTCACCTTTAGTTGTATAAGCATCATAAGGGTTTAATATTGTTGTTGAGTTAATCTGACATCTTGAGTATCTGTGATGACATTGTTGACAATGTTATTTCTCTCATTATGTAGCTTATGACCTAGTGGCAATTCATGTTTCTTGTAGCAAACATCACTTATGTGGTAATTTCTTCTACAATGAGTATCAAGTTTCTTATTTCGGCTATTCCTGCTATCTTGATTGGTAGGGAATTCATGTTTTCTATAATATATATTTTCATTGTGATCAGTCGCCCATAAAACTTGCAAGAAATGAAGTTGTTAGATACAACAATATTAACTCTAAGATCAAGGTTTATTATATTGCCTCAAAGAATTGTCTTTCCTGTTGAACTACATATGAGGATATTTTTGACAGAGAAGGTATTGGATCCATGAGAAGAACATGGAACTTGACGTTGTTGTATTATTCATTCAAACCTCTCAAAAACTACATGACTTGATCTTCTCTCTTGCGTTGTTGTGTGATGGAAAAACAATACAAGAACATTTTTCTAAACATAGATAGGTAGGATCGAGTCTAAAATTTTTGAGTTCATCCCAATATTCTGAGTTTTATGAAGTACTTGAAAATGGAAAGATCACTTTGCTTAATAGAAGACGCTTCTAACTAGAGATAAAAGATACAAAATATATTACCTTGAAAATACTGAGATCTTAGGTTGTTTCATATCTCTTCAATTTTATCCATCCATAATATACTTTAGTCTATGGAATGAACTAAAATCTCGATATTTTATGGTTAAGGAAATAGAATGCAAATCCATGACACTACCATATTATTGCGTAGCTAAGCTATGTAAGATAGGTTATCTTTTCTGGTTCCAGTGCAGAACCATTTACAAATTCAATCTTTTTTTTTTCACTTAATGCTTTGAACATAAATCTACTAGAGAAGTGGTAATTACTTGCATCAAGAATGGGAGAGACAAGACTTGTAACTGGTTTTTTATGTATATATAGAAAGTTATTTATAGGAGGTGATGAATATGTATTCATAAGAGACAAAGAATATATACTTGTAAAAGGTGAGAATTTGTTAGTTTTTTCATGACATATAAGCCAAAAACAAGAAGAAGAAATATTCGTAAAAGAAGGATCAAAGCTTTTCAAATGCAGACCTCTATTACCATATAATAGAAATGTACATATTAATTATGAACATGCAAACTGACAAAACACGTGTGTGCATGCATGCAAGGGAGGGGAATACGAAGAATGACGCATAAAAACAAAGCACGATAAAAGATGAAAAAGAGAGGAAAATAAAACAAAAGTTGAAATAAAATTTATTATTATACAATATTAAGTGGTAAAAGTTGATGTAATTATGTTCTTATGATATAACCACTTAAATTATAATGATTATAATATATTTTTCTCCCAATGTAGGATGAATTTGCATAATACCTGGATACAATAGCAAAGATCATAATTGAAGAAAAATTGAAAGAAAGAAGAATGTTTGAGCAAATAAATGATGCGAGGCTCGACCCAAATTCTTATAAAAAGATAAGACGCGTTTTGAGATGTAATTTTAGGTTTTTGGAGAAGAGGCGCGATCGTTATTCTGTTATTCAAATATTCTTCAATTCTTCCTCATTTAAAGTATTGTAATGGCCATCATAAGTGACTAACTTCATTTTCTTAGGATTGGATGCATTTTCTTAGAACTCTTTTGTATCATGGTGATATTTTGAAATATTAATCTATGTTTTGATGTTGTTATTCTTATCTTTTGTGCTTTAGAATAATTTATTCTTGATGTTTGGGATATGATTGAAAAATATATCTTGAAACCCTAGATCAGGTAAAAATATTTGCTACGTTAATTGCTAGGAATGGAATGAATGTATCAAGTGTTTAACACCTTAAACCTAATACTGGAAAATTTTTTAATTGTGTGAGGAATCAACATTTATCAGGTTTTCTTATGAATTTCACATGCGAGGAATCAAAGTAAATGATTTGAGTAGGTGACATCAACATTGTTAGGTTAATTGATGTTCTTAATTTGACCTAGCCATTATGTGACAAAGAACTGTAAATTGTTTAGAAAAGATCAATTAAAGACACTTAGGATTGATTTCCTTCCTTTTCCTTTTTTTGCAATGGCTATGTCCAATTAAGATCATCAATTAACCTAACAATTTTGATGTCACCTACTCAAATCATCCATGTTGATTTCTCACACATGAAATTCATAAGAAAACCTAATAAATATTGATTCCGCACACAATTAAGAGATTTTTCAGCATTAGGGTTAGGGTGTTAAGTAATTGATATATTCATTCCATTCCTGGTAATTAACGTAACAAATATTCTTACCATGATCTAGGATTCAAGATATATTTTTCAATCATATCACAAACATCAAGAATAAATCATTCCAAGGCACAAAAGATAAGAATAACAACATGAAAAATATAGATTAATATATCAAAATATCACCAAGATACAAAAGAGTTTAAAGGAATTGCACTCAATCCCAAGAGAATGAAATTAGTCACTCATGGTGGCCATTACAATGCTCCAAATGAGGAAGAAGTGAAGAATTCACTACAAGAAAATCGCATATTTCCGACAGATTTTTACCGATAGATTTGTAGTCGTCGGAAAAAGAGTCATTACCGACGGATATAAAGCATTTGTGGAATTTGGTCTTACCGACGGATATATCCGTCAGTAAAATTATATAATAATTACTTAATTTTAAATATATTCTAATAAATTAATTATTCACCTAATAAAAAAATTATATTTTTTATTTAATAATTTAATTTAATCATAATTAGATTAATTTATAATAATTTATTAAATTAAATAATTTTAAAAAATAAATATTTAATTATATATAAATATATAAATATATTTTATTTATATATTTACATGGATATACATTTATTTGTATATAAGTATAATTTATTTGTAAATTATTATCAAAAAATTCTAGTAGCTTAGTGGTTGAAGTATCAACCTCCAACTCTAAGGTACTTGGGTTTGAATCATTCTCTTAATCTGCACCGTATTTCCAGTATTTCTTGTAGTGATTGATGAAAATTAGACGAAACCCTGGCAATAGTCGTGCCTCTTCTCCCAAAAATCTCATCCCTTTTCTTAAACACATATTATCTTTTTAGAGGAGAATTTGAGTCTCGCGTGTTTCGCTCAAACGAAAGTTCAGTATTTTCGCTCAAGCGGAAAAATGCTCGCTTGAGCGAGTGAGTTCTAAAGAAGTTTACTAATTTTCGCTCAAGCGAAAATAATAGCGCTTGAGCGAATGAATTCCAGAGAGGTTTAACTAATTTTCACTCAAACGAGAATCTATCTCGCTCGAGCGACTTCCATGTTGAAAATTCTCTTCCTCCTTTCAGTTTTTGCTTCAATTATGTTGACAATTATGCCCATTGCTCTTATATCAAGATATTCTCGAATTCATCCTACATTAGGAGAAAAATAGATTAGAATTGACATAAGTTAAGTGATTTCATAATAATTAAAAGCATAATTATATCAAATTTTTACCACTTAACATTATGCAAAAGAGAGAAAAGAAAGGAAGTCAATCATAAGTTCTTTTATTTTATCTTTTCTAGACGCACATTACAGTTTTTTGTCATTTATTTTCAACCCAAATATTTATGAAAAAACTAATTTGTTTTAATCCACTTAATAAGCATATGATTTGGAATTTTTAGTGAAATCGTTCCTCGTAGAATCGACTTTTATTTAATCAAAATACTATATTACGATTGATAATTTTTGTACGATAGTCAAATATTCAACATACAATCAAAGAATGAAGAAGTATATATAGTGGTGTGTGATGAAGAAATTAGAGAATAACATTTTAATAGTTGAACAATGTAAAGATAACACAAAGTGTTGGGATACAAAAGGAAAAATGAATATACAATGTACAGTATAATTTAAGAGTCTCGACAAAATCGATGACATCTCAATTGAGATAAGTGTACGAAGAAAAAAACATAAATATAATAAAACGTTAAATATAAAGAATTTCAAAATTTAACTTTTAAGATGAATTTCAAATTATATAATTTTAAATGAAAATTACTCATAATTTCTTAGAATTTAAATTTCTTTTAAAATTTATTACCTAAATAGCATATTTTGTCACAACATTTTAAATTATTTATAAAAAGAAAATATCTTATAAAAATTCACCAACCAAACATTAAGTTATTATTAATTTGAATAAAAAAATTTGTATTTACATAAATATACAAATACATCAAATATTCAAATTTTAATTTTTAAATAATTTACAATTGTCTAATTTTAAGTGAAAATCATTCACAAATTTTTAGAATTTAATTTTTATTTATATTTTTTTACCTAAATAACATATTTTTCATCACAAAAGATTTCAAATTATTTATAAAAAGAAAATACCATGTAAAAATTCATCATCATAAGTTTGATCTCTTCTTAAAAAATTTAAAATAGAACGATCTGGGTGGGAGACTCTTGTTCATGGCATTCGGTGTGGCCCTCCCCGAACTCGGTTGTGGGCACATCTTCTGTTGTGGGGTTAACGTCATCAGTCTCCACAACGTGTTCTGCATTGTTCATTGCACCAAGTCCAGGCAATGCTTCCTCGACAATGCCTTACAGTTTGACAAAGTACTTAAATTGTGCTAAATTCTCCTTCCCCCACCGAACCTTTCTTGCAGCCCTTCATGCAGAGAGAGAACATGTGCATTTCTTTGAAGCTGTTCGGGATGTTAGATGGAGAGATGCCATGGCTAGTGAAATTCGGGCCCTCCAAAGTAATGAAACATGGGACATTACTCCTCTACCAGCAGGGAAGAAGCCTCCGGGTTGCAAGTGGATTTATAAAATCAAATATCATTCGATGGGAGCGTTGAACGCTTCAAAGCCCGATTAGTTGTCTTGGGAAATCACCAAGTTGAGGGGATTGACTATGACGAGACCTTTGCCCCGATGGCAAAGATGGTCACCATTCGGACAAGTGTTGGCGAGTGGCGTAGCCAAAGACCGGGAACTCCATCAAATGGATGTCCATAATGCTTTTCGCACGGCGATCTTAAGGAAGATGTGTACATGAAAATGCCGCCAGGGTTCTTGGTGTCTCAAAAGGGTATGGTGTGTCGTCTCCGCAAGTCCCTTTATGGTCTTCGTCAAGCTCCTCGGTGTTGGTTTGCCAAGCTCTCAACTGCTCTTGTTCAATATGGGTTTCAACGTTCTTCGTCCGATCACTCCTTGTTCATCTTTCGCAAAGGAGATGTCGAACTCGGTTGTGTTAGTTTACGTGGATGACCTAGTCATTGCTCGGCAATCATCATGAAGACATTGCGCAATTCAAAGATTATCTTCATCAATGTTTTCGTATGAAGGACTTAGGGAAATTAAAATACTTTCTTGGGGTGGAGGTTGCCGGATCTCCTACAGGAATTTTCTTGTGTCAACGGAAGTATGCGTTGGACATCATAGCTGAAGCGGGATTGCTTGGAGGGAAACTCGTGTCCACGCCAATCGAAGAAAATCATCGTTTAGCATTGGTCGATGGCGAACTACTTTCCGACCCGAGTCAATATCGATGTCTCGTCGGTCGCCTTATTTACTTGTGTTTTACACGACCTGAATTATCTTACGGTGTTCATGTCCTATCTCAATTCATGCACCAACCGCGTCGGGAGCATTGGCGGGCTGCACTCCGCGTGGTACGCTATTTAAAGGGCAGCCCGGGTCGGGGTGTGCTTTTAAAAGAGAGAGTGACCTTCGTCTTTATGGTTGGTGTGACTCGGATCGGGCAAGTTGTCCTCTCACTCGAAGATCTCTCACCGGTTGGTTTATTTTCCTTGGTCAATCCCCGTTTCCTGGAAAACCAAGAAGCAACATACGGTTTCTCGATCATCCGCTGAGGCGTGAATATCGTTCTATGGCCAACACGACATGTGAGTTGAAATGGCTTCAAGGCCTTCTTTCGAGCCTAGGCATTACTCACACCGACCCTATGACTCTCTACTATGACAACCAAGCTGCCCTTCACATTGCCAAGAATCATGTGTTTCATGAACGGACAAAACATATTGAAGTGGATTGTCATCTTATTCGTGATGAAATACAACACAATCATATCCAACCCTCCTATGTGTCCACTCATCATCAACTGGCTGATCTCTTCACCAAATCTCTTGGCGCCACTAAATTTGGTTCTTTTTTAGGCAAGTTGGGCATTCATAACCTTCATACTCCATCTTGAGGGAGGGTGATAAACATAGAATATACGATTACAAATACCAGTATCATGCCATGATTCTACATGATTAATTTTTTCCATATTTAGCTTGGCATGACAGCGATGCACAGTGATGCACATTAATGTCATATCTGTTAATAGACAAATTTAGGATACCGACTATAATGGTTAGCGTAATTATAGCCTAGAATGTTTCTGTATTTCATGTATATATTGTGCTATCATATTCAATACAAGACAGGGGTTTTTGGAAATATTTTTATTAACATCAACAGTAGGCAATCCTACCTCTGAATGTCTACTGTGGGCAAGAGAGGCAAACGGGAATTCATGTTCTACAAACTTAACATCTCTCGAAGTCCAGAAGACTTCTCTTTCCAGATCAAACAATTTCCAGCTCTTTTTTTCGATTGAATATCCAACAAATACATTCTTGCGACTTCTACTTGCAAATTTGTCACCTTTCCTATCTTGGTTATGTGCATAACACAAGCATCCAAATACCCGTAGATGGTCATAAGTGGGTGGCTTCCCATTCAATATTTCATATGGAGTTTTTCCATGGAGAACGGTTGAAGGTGTACGATTGATCAAGTATCCTGCGGTCAAAATGCATTCTCCCCAGAATTGAAGTGGAAGTTCTCCCTGAAATCGTAGAGCACGAGCTACATTTAGGATGTGTCGATGTTTTCGTTCGGCTCTCCCATTTTGCTGAGGTGTTCCAGTGCATGAGGTTTGATAGAGTATCCCATGTTGCTGAAAATATCGTTGAAGACACATAAACTCAGTTCCATTGTCACTTCGTAATATTTTGACTTGTTTCTCATATTGTCGTTCTATTAAGGCGATGAAATGCATTAAGGTTTGTGACACATCTTTCTTATTATTCAAGAGATATATCCACACAGCTCGAGAACAGTCATCAACCAAAGTGAGAAAGTAAGATGCACCACAAGACGAGGGAGTTCTATATGGACCCCATAAATCACAATGTATTAAATCAAATATATTGGATGCTTGAAAATCACTTAAAGGAAATGTGTTTCTGCATTGCTTTGATCTCTCACACACTTCACACACATGAGTTGTATCCGTATTTCTATTCACGCTGTTCAGATGCGGAATTTTTCTAACAATCTGGTAGGCAGGATGTCCCATTCGCTTGTGCCAAATCTCTAGTTGATTTTCTGCATTGGTCCGATACGCCTTTATGCCACTCACACCACGATACCAATAGAGTCCCTCTTTTCGTTCACCCGCTCCAATCAGCATCCTCGAAGTGTGGTCCCGCATTGCACAAAATCTATCGATAAAATGTACTCGTACATTTTACTTCATTCATCAATTGTGATACTGAAATCAAATTGCAATTCAATTTCGGAACATATAGAACATGTTTAAGTTTCAGTCCTCCATCAAGGAAAACCGATCCTTCTTTGTTTGCCAGCACCAATTCACCATTTGGTAGTCCCACTCGGGCACCCTTCCAAGGCTCGACTCTCCCTCAAGTTTTCTAGTGTTCCTGTCATATGATTAGAGGCGCCACTATCAATAATCCACAAGTCACATGCTTTCTTACCAGTCATCTTTTCAGTTTCATTTGCCTTGCGAGAATTCAACATTCGTTGTCAAGATCTCGCCATTGCTCATTACTCGGTCCTGCGACTTCGGTTTTTCGGTTGAACCAACGTTATCCGCACCCGTGTGCGCCATATTGACGCGAGCCGTTCCTCCTTTTCCTCGGAAGGTTCCTGTTCTTTGTTGATTTTTTTCATCGTTTCTATCGGTTCGTGGTCTCTCTCCCCACTATTCCGGGTAACCAATGATCTTGAAGCAATTGCCTTTGTCATGTCCCTTCCTTCCACACTGCATGCAAACAACCGATTTTTCTTTCGCTTCATTGCGCAACTTGTTCCTGGTTTCCGCTCGCATAGCCATTCCCACGATCATTCCTCGCTCTTCTTTAGACCTGGTGATTGTTCTCACCCTTTCTTCTTGCACCATGGTGCCATACACCCGATTCAACGAGGGTAATGGATCTGTTGCCAAAACATTTGACCGTGCAGTTCCATAGCCCTCATCATCTAGCCCCATTAAGAACCGATGAATTTTTTCTTCTTCTCTTCTTTTCTCAAGTTGCGTCATAATATTACACTTGCATCCCCCACATCTACACTCGTGGGATTTGCTCGTAATTTGCCAGTTCATCCCACAACGTTTTCAACTTCCCATAATAGGAAACCATAGTCATTCCTTGTTGTTTGCATTCTCGCCAACTCGACTTTAGTCGCTGGATTCTTGGTCCGTTCACGATCGAGAATCGTTCCTTGATGTCATCCCATAGGTCCTTTGCGTTTTCCATGTATGCAACGATGGAACGCAAACTAGGTTCTATAGTGTTTAGTATCCAAGATACAAGCATCGATTGAATTGTCCACCAATCTTCTATCTCGGATGTGTCTTCTTCAGGTTCCTTATGAGTTCCATCTATGAAACCCCATTTCCTTCGAGCCCGCAGAGATATCTTCACGGCCCTTGCCCATTCCTCGTAATTCTCTCCTCGTAATTGTACCGTGTAATCACATTTCCAGGATTATCACCGGCACTCAAATCGTATGGCGATGGTGTTTTCTTCACCGCCTCTCCTCTCTCGCCATTTTAGAAGTACGATCGTGTTCTCGAGTCGTTGGATATCGAGTTTGGTTCGCTCCGATACCATGATAAAAATATTTCCAAAAACCCCTGTCTTGTATTGAATATGATAGCACAATATATACATGAAATACGTAAACATTCTAGGCTATAATTACGCTAACCATTATAGTCGATATCCTAAATTTGTCTATTAACAGATATGACATTAATGTGCATCGCTGTCATGCCAAGCTAAATATGGAAAAAATTAATCATGTAGAATCATGGCATGATACGGTATTTGTAATCGTATATTCTATGTTTATCAATTTTGCTATCTTCGTTAGTCTCACATCACTTAAAAATCAAAATCAATCCAATTTATATATATCTTTCTCTCTTAACCTAACAAGACACACAAAATTATAACAGACAAAAATTTCAAATCAAATAATACATTACCCAAATAATATTAAACTTACACCACATTTTGTTCATTCATGACATGTCTTAAAATTTATAATGATATTTTATTAATTTCAAGTAATTAAATATTTTAGTAGTATTAAGATAGTTATATTTAAAATTTAAAAACAATGTAAATAATCAAGAAATCAATAAAACTAAGAAAGATTTATTGATCAAAAATGCTTAACTGTAAAAGTCTTTACCGTTAAATAATTTTTAAATAATAATTACGAGGTTAGTCATGATGTAACGTGAGTTTCCTCCTCTCAATCCATTAAAAAAATTAATTTAATCCAATTCATGTTGTTGCTTAATAAGTTGGAGTTAAATTAATAATAGATTGATTCAATGATTATTTTTATTTCAATTTTTAAATAATTATTTTAATTTATCTTATTGGTATATTAGAGTGTGAAAAAATATATTTTAATGAATAATCTGTGTTCTTTACTAGATGAGATTTAAGGGGGAAAAAAACAAAAACTTAACCTGAGTGAACTTACCTTATTTAAATATATTGATTACTTAATTGTTTGATTTTGTCTTCTATCATGTTGAACTAACCCTACCAGAAAAAGGAAAAAAAAAATCTAATCTGACTCAAATTTTCAATCAACTTTTTTTTTGAATTTTGAATTTTGAATTTATATTTTAGAGTGTGATAAAGAAAGTAAAGAGATGTCATGCATCAGTGTTGTAAAATCGAACCGTTAGATTATTTACAGAAATTTGGTTAGGAAAATCCCCACAAAATATGATTTCATTCTCTTTATGAAAGATCATGTTTTCACTCTAAAGGTACAATATATCAGATACTTGATCTTTATTGGCATGCAAGAAACCAAACTAAACCTAGAGGAAGTTTATTAAATCAACTAACCTACTCAAAACACCTCAAACTTCTTTCCCCTGCATTCATGCACTCAAATTTGAGAGAACCAAGCACCAGTTATTGATTTTATTTGAAGGAACACTAATTGAAGTTGATCTTGAGCATGTCAATGAAGTTCTTCCCCTCAGCAATGTCATTGGATGCCAGAAAGTTAAGAAAATCTCTAAAACTGCTCTCTTTATACTTCTTAGGATGTTGATCATCCACAAGCTGTTCAGCTGTCTCCATTGTGTCATCCAACCCCAAACTGAACAAGCTAGTGATGGAGATCCTTGTGTTGTCCTTGTTAAGGGTAGCCCTGTGCACAACACTCTTGTACAAGCCATTGCTTAGTACCTCAAAATGGTCACCCACATGCACTTGAAGTGCACCAGGAATATGTGGGACCATCTTCCATGTGCCATCCTCCAAATCCATTATCTCTAACCCAGGGTAGTTTTGGTACAAAATTGTTAGACAACTATAGTCAGAATGTTGGGGTAGCCCTAGTGCAATCTCTGGTTCTGGGCAAGGTGGGTAGCAATTCACTGCCATCACTTGCATGCCATCTTCAACCTTCTTTGTTAGATCTGTGCATGCATCTAATTCAAGACTCTCAATCAGTGCCATCATCACCTCTAAGCTCAATTTCTTCACCTCTTCACAATATCTCCCCATCTTTTCCCTACAAATTTTAAGAGTGAAAATTTACATTCTCTGTTAGTGTAGTTTTTTTACATTATCATTCTATCATCGTTATCGTATTGTTAAAAAAGAGTTTAAACCTAAGTTGAAGTGTTAAACTCTTTTTAAAAATATAATAATGTATAATTGATTCATAATATAAAAAAATTACACCCACAGAGAAGTAAAAGATTAACAAGTTAAGTACACCAATGTTTTCAAACATGGAATATCGATAATATATGTGCAATGAAATTCATGAGTTTCAAATATAAAACTTCATGTTATATTGCTATCAACCCAAAAGCTTTCAAAATTCTAGAGACAATATGAGCCTTATGTTAAAGCTTATCCACAGTATAGATAAAGTAACAATTTTTTTTTTTTTTTATCATACCTTTAAGTGTAAGATATATATATCTTTAGATGTGATGCAATCAATTAGGTCATCCCGTGACATATTCATTAATGTTGAATCTTTGTTTTTCGTGTAATTTCAATTTATGTCAAACACGTTTCTTGAATATTATATTAAATTAAAATGTTTATCTGTAATGAGAGTTTCTCTTAGTATATTGGTGGATGAATTTTGAAATTTTTGGTGCCATAGACGAGAGAATTGAGTTGATGTCATTTCCAAAGATTTTGGGGAAGCTAAATACATGCATATCACTTTCAATGTTATTGGAATTGTTGGTTTGTCTATTTATGAAGCTGACACACATATCCATCTTTTGGGTTCATGTCCTTCATCCATATCAGGAAATCATTCTTCAAGTAAGATGAATATTATAGAACAAATTCATAGTATCGACTCTATAAATTGATCTATACACATTCATGCAGAATAAATTTGACATGGAATGAACGAAAAACCTGTAATCTGATGGATTTTCTGGCCACAAGTGGATCCATTCTTTTAAGGGGTGGGCACAGTGTTTGAGAAAAACCCTCCAAAATTGAACCTTGTCAATCCCATCTTTCAAACTCGTTCCATACCTCACTGGCTTGTGCACATCATTTGACCTCAACTTCACCTTCTCCATTGTTGGCAATTCAAAGAATTTGGAAGCAACTAATAGAGCCTCATCCATCACCGATTCACTCACACCATGGTTCACAACCTAAAAGTTCCCAGGTTCAAACATGTGAAAAGACATGCCCAAGAACTCAATTATACATCTGCATAATCCTTATATAAAAGTGCAACTAGAACTTTGCTACATATAATAAAATTTGAAGGTATTTTCAAATCTAATTATATTTTATCAATTTTAGAAAAGAAAAAAAGATATCATTGGAATCTACCATTGTAGATTATATAAGAGAGGAACAATTTGAGGAATCACGTGACTAGCTATGAACAGTGATGATTTTACACCCAAAGTTGTCGTATGTATATAGAGGAGGAGAAAAAAAGATTGAAGATAAAGAAGAGAGAGAAAGAAATGTATTGATATTTATTAATTAGTTTCAGGATTTTATTAAATATTTACGACATTTTAAACATTAGATTTTTGTAGGTGATGATGAGTTTATTATATTATTATTTTAGGGTTATAACACGAAGGTCTCATTAGATTATTGCATTATGTTTCTTATTTTTTGCATGACTGAAACGTTGTCTGTGAGTAGTGTCTTTAATAATAAAAAATGATTAACTTAAGTAATTTAATAAAACAAAGAAAAATTAGTCAATGAAAATTAAAAATAAATAGAAAAAAAAATATTGATGGTATATTTATATTTATTGATTAATCACTGAAAACGACAACAAAACGTTTAACATGGCATTTGCATGGAGAAGAAAAGTTATAGGTTTAAGATGCAGCTGAAAAAATGACAGAGACACACATTTAGATCATGTTTTTTTTAGCCAAATAAATCGAATAACGTTAAAGAAGATTAAGAAGAAGAAAGACTCACTTGAAAGAAACCAAAGCGAAGACAAGCATCTCTGATTTGTTGGTGAGGCATTGTTGTTCTGAAGTGCAGCAACGTCAATGACAGGAACATTTGCATAATCTTTGGGTGCCAAATTTGTGATAACATTAATATTTCTGAAGTACAGTACAATATATATTTTTTAACATTAATAATATTTATGATAACGTTTAGTGTTTAATAATTTTTTTCAATATCCTATTATATATATTTTCCTTATGAGAATTTTTTTTCTTTTCTCTTATCCCAATATTTGGTCTTCTTATGTTATAAAAATTTTGTTCATAATAAATTTATCAACTTAATATAAGACTACGTCATCTTTATTATACTGTAATAATAATAATAATAATAATAATAATAATAATAATAATAATAATAATAAAAAAAAAAAAAAAAAACTATAGATAATATGTTGGATGAAGATTTGGACTATGATACATTCCATATTTTATTTACAGTTATTTTTAAATTTTTATTTATTTACTGGTTTATAAAAATTAATAGTTTTTTCTTTTATTCTTTATAAAGGAACATAATTGTTTGTATTTTCTTGGGTATTTTAAAAGTGACATGAATTATTTCCTTTACAAAAATCAATTTAACATATCCAATTATTATGTGTATTCTTAAATAAATTATTAAAAATAATTATATCTTTTAAGATATTTTTTATTTAAAGTAAGTCTGTACATATTATTAATAAAATACAATTTAATATAATATATATATATATATATATATATATATATATTATGTTAAAAGATACTTTGAATCTAATCTTAAATTAAATAATACTGAATAATAGTAATATAACATTTAATAGAAATTATATCGGTGGAACTTTAATCCCTTTACTAATCATAATAGTATTTTCATAAATAATTGTTGTAAATAAATTTTAAGATTTATAGCAAATTGAGAATAGTATTTAAATTATTTACATGTTTATATTATATGAGTACAAAATATTTATAAATCAGTTAAATAATTATTGTCTTGTACTTTTTTAATTTAATATATTTTGGACTTATTAAAATATTTTAGTTCATATATTTTAGATCAATTTCAGATTTTTGGTAACTTATTTTGTCACATAAATAACAAAATAAAAAATTTATATTAAATATATATATATATATATATATATATATATATAATTATTATGAAGAAACATTATTTTCTAATTATTAATTAACTATTGAATATAAGAAAAATTATGTAAAAAAATGATTGAATTTAGATATATAAAGATAACAGATAAGATACTTATCTTATCATAAATTGTACGATATATATATATAAAAAAAAGTATATTATATTACTGAATTGATTAAATTTGATTAAACAAGACAATTATTATTAACACACGTGTTTACGGTATCGAACGAAATAGTTTGTTTCCTTTCTAATTTCAGCTTTTGATAATAATGTGAAATTCCACCTTCTTTAGCACATGTTTATGTTTAAAAATTGAAATTGTTAATAAATATAGAATTTATAACACATAGATTATAAATCTAAAATAAATCAGATCTCGCAACAAATCCTCTGAAGTCAAAACAAAGAATCCGAATACAGAAGAAGTGAAATATCAGTTACATGAAGAAAAGGAATAATCTGTGAAATAAATAATCAAATTCGGTGCTATAATTAGATAATTGACCAAATATTTTCCCTGGATAATAGACAAAATTAAAAGATATAGAGAATTAGGAAATTGAAACGCAAATTGTTTCCTAAAGGACTTTTTCATATCCCATCAAAGAACGAATCCAACAGGTTTATAAATAGACACGAAAGCTGAAATCTTTACACAGAAGAGGTTCTGGAAGCGAAGAGATTTTGACAGAGCAACGGGAAAGAAAGATGGTGAAGGAAGAAGCAACGACATCATGCAATGGGAAAAGTGAAGGTTGTTTGAGGTTGTTTGGTGTCGACATCGTTGCAGAGAAACCTGTCATGGATGGTGATCCTCCTCAGTGTTTGAGTTATTGGCATGGAGAGAAGGAGATTAATGAAAAACAAAAATCCTCAAATTTGTCTCAACTCCTTCGTCAACAACCTTCCTACTATCATGACCACAACAACAACATCAACATGGGTAGGTACATTATTTTGCATATATTCGTCTACGTTCTCCAAAATGAATCTATCTTTATCTTTGGATGTGTTTTGTTTAGTATGTTTTGTATGTATTTTATGTTTTTTAATGATTTTTTTCTGTTTTGCAGTGTATTCTATTTTTGGATTTTGAGTACTTTAATTGATTTTATTTATTTTTTAAAAAACTTATTTGCATATATTCATGTTTATAAACTTGTATTATATTCAATGGAACGACAGGTTTTAAAATATACATTCATACATTTATTGTTGATGTGAAATAGTAACATATTTGCTGTGAGATAATTTGGAGAAGTGTGAATTATATGTTGCATGTTTCAGGGGAACTTACGAGAGGTGGTGATTTGCAATGTTCAAGAATGGAACTTTTGGATTATTTTTGTGGAGAGAATGAAGAAAAATGCAAAGTTATTTATGTTGGTTCTTTACCTGGTTATCCTAAGTTTATTAGATCAGATATTAATCTGAATGAAGATAACGTGATTATGAGTGATCCAATGAACATGAATTATTCATTCAACCAAAGTTTGGAAGGTGGATATTTGTCAAATATCTTTGTTCAGCCAACACATCCTTTCCTTGACAATGACATTAAGAATAAAGGTACATTTTTTTTTCTTCTTTTTACATCACATAATAAATATATATATATATATATATATATAAATTATTAATATTTATTAATAATAAAGTTCATATATTTATTGATTGATTTTTATCTCTTATTTTACGAATTATATCAAGTGTTAAATAGAAATAGATAAATAAATAAAGATAGATAAATATTTGATTTTGTTTTATTTTTTAGTTTTCAAAAAATAATTTTTAGAATCTATTTTAATAAATTAGCTATTAAATAAGTTTTTTAGTTATTAAAAGTTAAAAATTAATTTAAAAAATCATTTTTTTTATGTTAGTAACTTTTAACGAATGTTGTAATTTTATCGATTGAATTGCTGAATTATGATTTTATTTTATCATAATTATTTATATTAAAATTTTCAAAAATATTAAAGATTATCGCATTTTGATATATTTGTAAAAGCATATATTAGGTAGATTTGGATCTACATAATCAATGTATATGAAATTTACGAATATAATTTTTCATCAAACGTTATATAATTAATAACTTTATATGGAATTTTTTTTCAAATGTTAAAGTATGATTTCATATTATCATATCCATATCAAATTTTATTGAAATAAAATTATCCAAATCTTAGTATTTTTTTAAAATATATATTGTATTGATTAGTTTTGAAAAAAAATATTGAAAGACAGTAAACAGCGTAATATTCACTAAAAGTTATACGAATATATACATTGATATTCTTTATTTATATACAGATTAAATTACACGTTATAACTTTTAGTAAAAAGATTACATTATTATTAATTCTATAGAAAAAATAATTTTAGACCATAATAAGATAATTAAACGATTCTTGTTTTATATGTATACTATATTGAAGAAAGTTTTCAGAACCTCTTGAAAATTATATGTATATATACACAACTTTATGTTTATATAGAGTTAATTAGTTGATAGAATCCATTGTTAATAATTGAGTGTTACTAATTAAGTGGTGAAAATAAGAATGAGAAAAGAGTTTGTAGAGAAGAGGTTGTGAAAGAATGGATTATATGTTGATGAAGGAAAAGCATGGACGGAAGAAGAGCACAGATATTTCTTGTGTGGGTTAAAGAAGGTGGGAAAAGGGAACTGGAAGGAGATATCGAAGAATTATGTCAGAACCAAGACTCCAACCCAAGTTGCCAGCCATGCCCAGAAATATTTTCTCAGACATGGTGGCTATGAAACAAGGAAACGAAGAAGAAGCCTCTTTGACATGTCTTTGGTAACTTTTTCACTTCATGTTTTCTCTTATTCATCTCTCTCACAACAATGTCTTATCATCCTTCATGCAAGAAAAATGACCATTTTGTTGGATATGGCAGGAAGATGATAGAACTTCAAAACCTAATGATTGAATCTTATTTCCAACCACATTTTTTGTAGCTTCTAATTTTTGAGATTAGTTCTAAATCATCGTATATAAGTCCAAGTTAAGAACCAAAACATATCACAGGTATTCTCTTTCTCTAGTTGGATATTTCTTACATAATTTAATATATATCAAAAAGTGTGATACAAATTATTTATATGATCAAAATTATAATATGTATAACAATATATAAAGTGGATTTTTTTAAAACCATCTTGGTGCTATAGTTTAATGAAATATTTCTCTCTATTTCTTCAATGATATATTCTTCTCTGTTTCACTTTTTCAATTATATGTTCTTTTAGTTATTTTTCTTAAATAAAAATAAAAATAATTAAATATTATCTCTTTTTTGTCTCTGTTTCTCCAATCATTTTTTTTTAATTCTCTCTCATATCTAATAATTATTTTGTATATAAAAATATTTATATTATTTTAAGATTACTATTTTAAAATTTAGTTTAAAAAGATTTGATAAGTTTATGATGTGATTATTAGATCTCCATAATTTTTTTGTCTTTATTACTTATTTTATAAATCAGATTGTTAGATTGAGTCATAATTAAATCTATTCTTATATTTATCGTTTATTTATTCTATAACAAATTATAAAAATTTCTCTATTAAAAAAAGCTTTATATTGATTTCCAACAGAGAAACTCACATTTTGTATATCTTGCAGAGTATAATTCATGGCATCTATTCCTTTCTTCAAGCTCCCTGAACCAGCCATTGATTATTGTAATTAGGAAATGTTCTTACAGTTAACACTTCATCAAACACAAAATAAGTCTCTAGCTGTGAACTTTAGGAATCATGTTAGTGTCAATTAAATAACAGAAATTTTAGTCTTTGTTTTTTCATTTTTTAGTAGAATTTTTTTATGTATATATTCATATGATGATTTTTTGTTTTCTTAAACACTATTTAAGTGTTCTATTTGTGTTGATTTCGAGTTGCAGTTAATTATTTCAATATGTTTTGAACAAAAAAGTAATAAATAAAATATATACTAAAAAATTTATTTTAAGAAAATGGTTCAATAAATGTTGACATTTTTTAAAATAAATTTCTACTATTTTGTTTGTATAAAATAGTTAAAAATCAATTAATTGCACATAAAATTAAAAATTAAAAAATAACATTAACCAATTTACTTTTACTTACGTTTTGTATGTACACATAAAAGCTACTAAAAAAGATGAAAATATACATTTTGTATCGTACACATAAGCTTGTCATTTCGATTTATAGCGAAAGGTTTGAATGAAATAAATAATTTATAATAATTTAAATTTAATTTATTATTTTCATATTAAATAGAATATTGAAAAAATATTATTTCACTCACATGTAATGTATTGTCATATATTTTTAAGGGTTTATTCTTATGCATTATTATTGGAATAAAAAAATTTACATTATTGTCAATCATTAACATGGTGAGTAGACTTTTAAAATAAAAATGCATTATCTATAACAATTTATGATTGAATAACGGTATAACATTTTCACACTATTAAATGTACAAGTCTTTATAATATTATATTAAAGCACATTTACTTTCAAGTTATTTGTTCAATATAAACTTTAATATTTTATGTTGTTAATTTTTTATAAATTGTTCTGGAAAATTAATCACTTAAATTTCTACTATATTTTTTATTTATATCCTTAAATATTAAACAAAATAATTTTGTTATGAATTATTTAAAATTTAACAAGGTATTTATAAATCAATATTAATTATAACATTTGTATGATTTTTTGTTCTTGAATAAATGGTAAAGAAAATAATTATAGAGAGACTATATAAGCAAACAGTTAGAATAAAGATTGGAATATATTAACATGGACATCACATTTTGCAGTGTTACAATGAATGTCCTGACAATTGAAGAAGCATTGTGGAAATAGATGAATGACCTGAGTGGAAGTCAAGGTTCAGCAACTTTGGCAATGATGACGGAGGCATATTTGACAATGGATGATTCTGGAGACTGCTGAAGCCTTCCAATCACAGGGAACAAATGTGATGAACGGATGAACTGTCTGCAGAGTGGATGTGCACACATCTTTGCCAGGGAAAAGAGAGCGATTTTAAGAGGAGATTCGTTCCCTGAATCGTTTCGGCTTGGATTAAGTGCTGATACCGCACAATCGGAAATTAATTTCAGCAGGGACTGCATGGCAGCAGAAACACCGTCCAAGGCATACAAAAAATTAGTTATAATCAACTAACTAAAACTCTATCTATTCATTTTAAAACTATATTAAAACATTTAAAGTTTAGTTAGTCCCTAAAATCTAGAATAATTCTGATTTTAGTTTTTCAAACTAAATTATTTTAATATCTTGAATTTGGAAAAATATAATTTTATTTTTTATTTAAACAATAAAAATGAGGGAATAAAATTATAGTTTAATAAAAAAACAGTTAAATAAGTTGTGAAAATTGATATCACTGCTTCAGTTTGAGTCCGTAAGTAGAAACTTTCACGATATTTTAAAAAAGATGCAGCTTTGCTAACCTGAACAGCTCCTTTAGACACAATGTCTTCACAAAGTTTGTCAGAGTTGCGAACCAGATTGCTAAGTGCACCTGCTGCATTTGCCTTAGTCTTATCTTCCTCAGCCATTTGTAACAAATTTGCTAAATGAGGAATCGATCTCCTCAGCTCCTCATACAACAAGTCATTGTGGTAAGCCGCATTTCCAATCTGAATTCAGGTATGGTGCAACATATTAAAAGAGAAATGAAAAAAAGAAGAAAAAGCGGCATATGTACGGTATGAGAAAACATAAACATGATGGCATCAGTTCTAAAAACAGAAAGGATGAATTTGTTCTAGACACATCTTGGTAATTTGACAAGTGAAACATATAATAAAATAATTGATCGCATTTTATGTTATTATGTCCATGCAATTACATTATTATTCTTTAGGAAATTATATACCACAATAATATTTTAAAGCCAAAATAAATAAATAAAATAAAACGCCTTAAGAAACAAATATGAACAACAACATGATGATGATGATGATAAAGTTTTAGCATCGGGAGTAGGAAGGTGATAAAACTTACAGCAAAACAAGCAAATTTTCGTGTTCGTTTGTCAGGATCAGAACATCTTTCGATAAGGATATCAACAATTTGATGTCTAGCCTGGAAATTACAATGGAAAATAAGAGAAATCAAAATATGAGAACAGCAGAAAGCATAGTATCACTTTTGTTTTTTCACATGTTTATTTGAGCGTGATAAATCTTAATGTATGTGTGCTGTCATCCCAAAAGGAACACTTCTTTTTCCTCTTACATATAGCGGCTAGTATAAATCTATTTTACAAAATAAATACCATTATTTAAAATACTTACAAGTGAACTATAAAAATACGCGCTATGACGACACATGTTTCCAAGGGCACTGCAAGCTTTGGCACGCATATTAGGATCCTCGTGCGAAAGAAAATCTTTTAAGAACTCCAAAACAGAAGCACCTTTAATGTACTCATAGAATCCCTGAACACCATAATACAGATAGTAATGATTTTCCGAACTATCATTTAAGGAATATCCGAAATGTAAATACACAGAAATTAATGGTCCAAACAAAAAACATAACTGTCGGTGACCCAGAAACCACGAGTACATATAAGTTCAAAATAAAACTTTACATTCAACCTAAATCAAAGTGACATTTTGACATTGCTGAAACAAAGCCTTATCACCCAAATAAATTCACGAAAACAAAATAATTGCTGAAACAAAGCCTTATCTTTATTTTTTTACACAAAAAAAAAAAAAATGTATGTAGAATAACCGCATGCACTATCTCCACCTATCTATCTCTTTCTTTTGTGTACTTACCACCCTCTGTAAAGAAAGAATATAACTGACCAACTTTGACATTTGCATTTACATAAAATCATTTGAAGGAGAATGAAAACTCCAACCTTGTCCATGCGAGCAAGATCAGAAATAATCATAAGAGCATCCAGTGTGACCTCTTTTGGGCCCGAACAGTCAAACAACTTTCTCATCCTATTTGGATCCAAAAGACCTTTACTCACAAGTTGGATTGCCAAAGGTCGGTGGCAGACCATCTTAGCCAGAAAAGCAACAGGCCTGCCCAAATCATTCAAATCCATATGATCTATACACCGAAGGATAATACCAGGCACACCAACCTGAAAAGTTCAGACCAGTTAATGATGATAACAATTTGAGCATTAAAGTTAATAACATAACAACTCAACTGGTAAAATTACTAAATAAAACCAACAAAAGAATTGTCTGCTCAGAAGCAATAATTGTTGAACCAGAGTACAGCACAATGACTTAACCATCATCAACCACCGCTCCATAAGGAAAATGAATTGACATGTAGTAACGTCTTATTATCACATGATGCAATGATCTCTCATTACTATCACATGATACAATGAAATTTGCTTGAAGCTGCCCAAACTCCATTAAAAATTACCAAAATGAGGAATCGAAAAAAGATTTTACCTCTACAAGGATCTTAATATATTTTCCCATGTCTTCTTCGATTGCCTTAACTATTCCCTTATCTTCCATGCATACTCTCTGCCCAGGGGAGCCAATATTAAGAAGAAACCCACTGCTGACAGAAGCAGTGGCCGATGGCAAGCCAGGTGCATTTTGAAGAGCAACAAAAGGAAATGCTAAGATATCTATCACAGCATTCACTAGATCTCTGACTCCAGCTCTCCCTCCACCAGGACCAATCCAGCATTTTACCAACTTGATATGAACATCACAAATCAAGTTGGAAATGAGCTTAATATGTTCATTCCTAATCAAAATTTGACGATAAATCAAAGCACCGCCAGAGAGACAATGAGACAACGATGAAATTGTCCATACAACACCAATTGGAGACAATCCAACTCTATCATTTAGATGGTCATTTCCATGAGAAGCATTTAAAACATCATTGCCTAATAACCCCATAAGAAGTAGAGGAATGCCACTTGCACACAACTGCTGAACAGCTAATGGTCCTCCCCACTTGAGTCTGGAATCTAAAAGACCAACATGCC
Source organism: Sphenostylis stenocarpa (assembly GCA_963425845.1). Classification (NCBI taxonomy): domain Eukaryota; kingdom Viridiplantae; phylum Streptophyta; class Magnoliopsida; order Fabales; family Fabaceae; genus Sphenostylis; species Sphenostylis stenocarpa. Next base: position 3,630,356 of record OY731404.1, on the reverse strand, counting down.
CATCTCTTACCCCTTGCCAGTGTGAGAGCTTCCCGCTGAAGTTGCAAGGGTCCAATTCATTTTCATTGCCAGATGAAATTTTAAGATGGTCACTCAGTGTAGAGGTTCGAGGAATTAAAGGCGTTGCAATTTCAGATATTCGAGACTCAACCAAAGCCCCAGATTCGAGGGATAGAATGGATGCCAATGCCAACATGGCTGATGCACTTTGAGGTTCGATAGAGGTTTTTATTTTATCATCAGAAGAAATATGATGAGAAAGCACTGAAAGTCGAGCAAGCTGCTTCTTTGGTGCGGTAGTGAGCATAAAAATTGCTGAATTTCTTCCAGTTGACTTCAAACACAGAGCAATTATTGCAAGAACGAGACATGAATGACGAACCAGAGCAGAAGGATTTGTTAATTTGCATTTGACATTACTTGGTTCTACACTCTGTGAGTCTTTGTTAACAGAGGAACCACATAATGATAAAACAGTGAAAACTTCTGAAACAATAGTACCATCACCACCGCCACTAACAACAGTAGTCACCGGAAGGGAACTGGGAAGACCACAAAGGAGAGCTGGAACAATTTCATTATGAAGGCTGCACCTTGACAAAAGCTGGAGAAACAGAATATGACAAATTAAATCACCTTTAAATCTTTCATAATTACAACGACAAGGTTTGCCCAAATAGCAATTAAATGCTACAACATCATCAGGAAAACAGCAAGAAATTATCGGATTCGTCTACTCTACTTGTCCAACATAAAACATTGGCAAAACTTGCTGTCATAGATTCAAAAAAGGGGCAAGGGGTAAACCACAAATACCTGAAGACAACAATTCATTGCAGACTCAAGTCGTTGGTGAAAACAATAGTAAACAGAAACCTGAACAGCTTTAGATCTTAGGAATGCTCTTGTCATTGCATCAACAATCTTTGTTGAATCTGCTTTTTCCAAGAGATTTTGCTCATGTTGCACAACTTCAATTCTATGCAAAGAATGACTCCGCAAAGCATTAATGGGAAACAAAATGGCACTTCTTTTCATAAAAAGAATATCCAGTGCATTAATCAAAGACCAGACAGCTCTGCATGCTTCAGAAGCAGCCCTTAGCATATTGGAAGAACCTGAAATAAGACTTGATCCTGAAGTAGTTAAACACAGACATAGATGGTCCACTAATCCCATTGTTTTTGCATGGTCTAAAATTCTGTTTGCTGTTTCATTCAGTGTCTCTTGGCCTGAAATTTGAGGAGATGATTTAAGCACCTGAGCAACTGTAGACAGCATGACTGTAATGCAGGCACTGGATTCATACAGAAGTCTTCCAGATGCATCATTATTTGATGCTACAACCTGAAAATACGTATAATATTAAGTACTAGTTTCAAGAGCTTTTGTATCTAAGTCATACAAACTAGTATCTAGTGCTTGTAGGTTGGGTGATAAAATGACAAAAAAGCCATTACTTTGATTGAAAATATAAATTAGCATTACGAGATGTGAATTTACATGGTAGAGTGTTACCTGAGAATAGATTTCAATTAATTCAACCCAGTGACTTAGAAAAGAGCTTGAAGAGAAACTTCCGCCACTATCTAGCAAAATTTTAGTGATGGAGAAACTCTGCACCAAATAAAACATCTCAAGTTTCACCATCTATTCTTGGGAGAAAAAGACTGCCAGTTCTTGTGAAAAAACATCCAATAAAAGAATCGACAAACCGAGTTTAATGCATCATTAATCAAAGAGCATCTAGTTTAATGCATGTACTAAAAGTAATGCTTAAAAAAAAAAACTATGCTACAAAAGTCTTTCTTACCAGATGCAATCAGCACATCAATCAAGCAATGTCAAAATGTCCTATAATAAATCATGTCTCAATAAACATAAAAAATTAGAAACAACTCCTAACATTGCTTCTTCAACAATTACTAAGATTACTACGTAAATTATTCGACTATTAAATTAATTGATTCCATAATATATTTTGATTCCATAATATATTATATTCTAATAATCTCCCAAGATTTCCATACAGACTGAGATATTGTAATCTACATCAAACTAAAAACCAAGCATGTTTTACCAGTCAGAGGAAAAAATACAGCAGTATATAACAGATATGTCATTGTGATGTACCTTTGCCATCATGTCAGTAACTTCAGAGGACTTAATGGGTATAACAGACCCAGTAAACACAAGGAGTTCTCTTATTAGTTCATCTATTCGTCCACTAGAATTGAAAGCACCAGCTGCTACTAGGTTTGAGAGAATCCTCAATGACTGATTTGATTGAGGAACATCTTGATCACTGTACATTGTTTAAATTAAATCAGACTTCATAGATAATTAATTATAAAAATTATGTAACAGGAAATAGAATAGAGTAACGCCACACTAAAGGTAAACTCCTATTTATTTATGAAAAAAATTCACAAGAGGAGAAAAGCCCAAAAAACACCAGACACTTGTGTTGGCATTACCATTTCAAAAATAAAACACAATGATTTCTCTACTAGAAATCCTTACAAGGAAGTTTGTCCAAACTGATCCATAATTAACAAAAGCATATATAAACTATGGCTGTTTCATGTAATTATCTTTAAGAAACACAATAATAAACAATTTATAAAATGATTGCTAGAGATACCCTGACAGTCTGACATGCAAAAGTAGGCAAGCAAGGAAGTGAACGAGTCCCCCCACTACCAACCAGCAGACATCATCTGGATGGTCTTGCCGGTATCAACAACAAGAAAAAAAAAACAACCAAATGGATGGCCCAGACAACGTCCAAATACATATAAACTAAGGCTATTTCAAGAAATTAGTTCTTAAAAAAAAACATTTAACAGTTTATACAATGATTGGTAGAGACAGTCTGACATACAAAAGCAAACAACATATGATTTACTTAACTAGAGATCGAAAGCAAATTGCAGACTTCAGATTGAATTTAAAACTATGCGCAAAACATTAAACATCAAGCAGAAATATACTAAGACCATGTTTCAGAAGGACCAGATCAAAAAGAATCTTCCCTGCTTATGATATGGTAATGAACAAAATCTCATAAGTTAATGATATTGAAACCAACTCAATATTTAATGATATTCACGGGCATTTAATATGCAAAGTAAAAGTTTTACGTATGCAGTTTACATCTACCTGCAAATATTTTGAGATCCTTTTGACCATTTTTTCAGTGGTAGCAGAATATGTCCCAGCGCTTCGTTATCTTGACCAATTATTTTTGCACTTTTGACTGTGCGAGAGTTATTTTCAAGTCTGTCCAATCTTTGGCAGCCTATCCAGAAGTATTTACGTCAATCATATTGCAGGTGTTAATGTAAATAGAGAATAATAATCGAGACATCCAAAAATTCATTTACGAAAGTTAATAGAGCAAAAATTATAGTCCAAGTTCATAGTTTAATCCTTAAGAACAAATCACTAAACCCCCGCTAAATGGATGCATACGAAAGTTATGCATACATCCATTCCTTATAAAAAAAAGGTTGGTTAATAAAACGCTTAAAGCCTCGAGAAGAAATTCTTTCATTAGATATGCCTGCATAAAATGTGGGAAACTTTCATGTATGGTACAAGGGTTGGACAAAATTTTAAGAAAATATTATGATGTTTCAACATCAGCATAAGCTTTAACGAATTCATTTGTATAAAAGGATAAAGCGCGTGAAGGGAGTGAGTGGAGAGCGATGATAAATTCATAATGACAATTTTAACATATTGTATTAATGTTATTTTGCATACAATTAGTTATAAACTACTTAGGTTAGAACTAGTAAATGCGAAGGACATGTGAGTATAACAAAATAACAGTAAAACAAGAGAACCAAAAGCATCGAGAAAACATCCTTTTCATTAGCCACAATGTTCAGTTATCGGCTTAACATCATATATAGACCCAAAACCACACCAACATTTTCGTTCTTGGATTTTTCACTGTATATGGCATTCAATCCTTCCTTTGGAAGGAGCATACCTCTGCTCTCATGACCACACAAAACAAAATCAGAAATAGAACAAAACATAGTTACATCAACCAAAACCCACCATACCATTTAAATTTAAATATTAGATCAAATTATGTTAAAATATAAATTTTACAGTTGAATGAAGAACCATTTATCCTTTACCCGTTAATTAAAGTAACAAAAGTACAATAACTCTTTTTTGGATAACAGAATGCATTTGGAACGAATGTAACAAAATATAACAGGAATACCAATAGTTGGAGGTGCAGAAACAAGATTGTGTTTCTTCGAACAGAAAATAATACTCGCGTATAATGAGCAATGAATAAAGCCAAGAGAATTACCTGACTCTCCTATATTTTGATTTGAAAATCCCGGGGACTCGTCGAGCACTGAAGAATTAGTTCTGTCTAAGTTAGGACCCTTTAACTGAACTTCGCTCTGAAGCGGTGAAGCAAAATCCTCCTCCATACCTACCATGTGATTGTTTTTGCCTGTGACAAACAAACTACTATAGTCAACGGAAAGAAAATAAAAAAATTTGGCATATTTAGCTGGAACTTTATTAATATATACGAGTAAAAGGTAGGTAATATCATCTTGCAGTAGCTGAACCTGTTGAAGTTTGAATAGTTTTTCCTTCAACCATCCGTGCTGCATCACTGCGCACATGTGAACCATTTATCTCTCGCAATTCCTGAGGTTAAATAAAAACTTTATTAAATTCATTAAGAAATCAACCAAGTCACACATCCAATGAGCATCTTGCACATTGTGCAAGAATCTAATACTAACCCTGGCCTCCTGTTCATCAGAGGTTTCTTTAACAAATGGGTGTTCAAGAAGAGCTGGCCAAGTTAGTCGACTTTCTGGTGCCTGCTTGAAATAAATTCGGAAACCAAAGCATTTTAAATATCAGTGTAGATCAAAATAAAATATAGTAATGTGGCAATAAAATCGGGGATATATTCACAAGTAAGATACCTTGTTAAGCAAACCCTTTAAAAAGCTTTTGAAATTTGGACTCATTCGATCAGGATATTTAACAGGATCCTGCATTATTGAACTAATGATCAGGCTACCCTTCAGTACTAGTACATATACAACATAAGCGATCAAGTAACAAAAATTTGGGAAATGTACCTTAACAATGTGTCTGATGAGAGCATATACAGAATTTGTGTAAAATGGTGGTTGGCCAACATATAACTCGTACCTGTTATAAGTATGAAAAGTAAGTGACTCAGGACTAGGAAAGCAAACTGAGAGTCAGAAGGCAGCGTTCAACAAAACACACTACCATAACTATCAGTAACACAATGTCATCATTCAGATCACTCTTGGAAGGTGCAACATATCTGGAATATTCACATTATACAATACTACAACCCAGAAGCTGGGGAAAGTATCCGCTGCTAGAATAAAACAAGTTCTGTCCAAAAAATGGAATAAGGATATGACAAATAGAAAGGAATTCAAAAAGGAGAAACCAAGAAAGAGTTGCTTAGAAAAAAAAAAAAACACCTAGGACAACTTCATAGCAACCATCTCTCACTGTTAACTCAGTAAAAAAAAAAAAAAAAAAAAAAAATCAGTACTATATCAATCCTCTCTTCCTTTACCCCACAATCCAATAAAGAACCTAAATTGTATTTTCCATCCATTAATTTCTGAAAAATATAAATGGCCGATGTAAATCTTGTAAAGGGATAAAGACATTAGCGATTATGCAAGATTTAAAAGAACAATCAACCACAATCACAACAAATAAGTCCATTGCTAGACCAATGTAAAATAGAGAGAACCAACATACAGTATGACACCAAGAGACCATAAATCTACAGTGTGGTTGTAAGGTTGTTCACGTACAAGCTCTGGAGCCATGTACAACGGAGTGCCTGTAAAACATACTATATCTAAATATTTGCAGAGTATAGAACAGTCCTGAAAGAATAAATTGAAGTTAAGATTCAAAAGGCATCAAAACCAATTCTGACAAGCCAAACCTTTTATAGATCGTAGAACAACTGTATTCGTGGACATTGCCCGTGCAAACCCAAAATCACAAAGCTACAAGATATTAAAAAAATATATATACATATTAGACCATTGTCGAACATACTCATTTGCAGGAAAGTTGAAATAGCTTCTTATGGTGTCAAAAAAGCTTTTCTTTACAGCTTCCAAGGACAAGTTGTTGAAAAAAAAAACAAATATTTCCCTTAAAAAATCTGAACTAAATATGCACAAAGTGCCTCCTTGAAAGGAAGTGTTTATTGGAAAAATGTACTGGACTATTAAACGAAACAAAGCTTTAACTCGGTTATAATGAATGACATGACAGTAGTTAGTGGATTAGAAGCAAAATTCTACTGCAGCAAGCTATAAGACAAAAAGTTAAGTGTATGTTTCACCATGTGAACAAACTAATAGTTAAATCAACCTTGACAATAGATCCAGCACCAATCAGAATATTTTGGGGCTTCATATCACGATGGATGATCCGATTGGAATGCAAATAATGTAAAGCTTTTACCTGCACAATCCAAACTAAAAATGAACTTCTGCTAAAATGATATAATGCTATAAAGCATAAACAAATACATATATATTATTTATCTGTCTCCTAATCTAGAAGTTATTAAAGACAGCAAAGATTACCAATTGCTTTGCAATTCCTTGAACTTGCTCTTCCGGAAGGCACTTATCATCCTCAAGAATCTCAAATAGCTCACCCTGCGAAATAAAAAAAATCAGAATGCAACATTTATATTGAAAGTCCACACTGTTCCACTATCAACTAGCTGTGTATATACTTAGATCACCGAATAATTGGTAAGTGTTAACTTTTAGATATTGAAGTATCGGTCTGATAACTGAAAATACAGATGATTACTTGTGCAAATTCTGTAACGACACAAAATTCTTGCGGGCTTTCAAAAGAATCAAGCATTTGAATAATATTTCCATGCTTCAACTTTCTTAAGATCTGCAAAGTTTATGAATAACAAATGTTAGCAGTCAGCAGAAACATTTACAAACAATTAATAATCATAATTAATAAGTAGCAACAACAATAGCAAGAAAATCCATATACCCAATGAGGTAAAGTCAGGTACATTCATCAATTAAGCAGTACATTAACAAATCATTTAAAAAACTGTAATGATAGTCTCTCCTAATGTTACCTCAAGACTTAACTATAACTTAACAACAGGTATATAGAACATGGGCTACAAAAGAAATAAATCATAAATTTCCAAGGAAACAAATTTGACATTCTCGATAACAAACCAAATCCATGATGATAATAATACGAATAATAATGATAATAAAACTAATAATATATACTAATGTATAAAGGTGATACTACTTTTCGTAAAGGTTTTTAGTATCCCAATTTTCATACCATTCTACCCTTGTTACGATAAGGGAATGAAAACTGTTGCTGTAATTGCCGTAGTAACTATCTTTGATAACTTTATAAAAATGCGGACATGCGTGCTGGTAATAATAACAATGATAATAATTACTAAATATATACTAATTAAAATTGAAAATAGTACTAATACTAACAATTAACAAGCTTCTTAATACTCCTGATGATCATACCTCTAAGAGAACATGCTTGTTCCAAACTCAAATACTTTTTACACTAGCGGTGACAAAAATAGAAATTCACGCCACAAACAACAAGCTACACAAAATCAGCGACCATCGCTTCTCAAATTTCCTAACAACTACAAATCCATAACAATGATTCAAAGAGTGTAAAAACATTAAAGACAAAAATGAGTGAATCACCTCGATTTCCTGCCTTAAATTGTGAATATCCTTCTCAGTTTTCCCGTGCTTCATTATGAACTTCATTGCAACGGTCTAATCAATAGAAAATAGGAAGTGAGATAATAATCATAATAGATCGACTCAGAAGAAACCCTAATAAGAAGAGAAGCATACCTGCCCCGTGTGCTTGCGCCTTCCCTTGTATACCTTCCCGAAGGATCCCTCGCCGACGAGTTCAATCACGTGGTAGTTCTCAACGCCCATTGTTGAATCCGAAATGTGCAGAGAGAGAAGAAGAAGAAGAAGAAGAAGAAGAAGAAGAAGAGATTAATTTGGAAATGTTGGAAAGTGAAAGAGATTTGAAAAACGTTGCAGAACGGAGAAGGAGAGAGATAGCAGAGCAGAGTAGAGAAATTCGAATTTCTTCTTCCCGCTCCACTCTTTCTAATATATCTTATTTATTAAATTAAATTATTAATTTTATCAAGGAAAAAAATTATCTTAAATATGTATTAGATCCAGGATAAAATACTATTAGACGTTGCTATTAATCTCTTTTTTTTTTTATTCTAACAATTTAGTCTCGAATAGTTTTTATTTTGTTTATTTCCAAAAACAATTTAAATAGTATTTTAAACAGTGAAACAAACCATTGTAAAAAAAAAAACAATAAAGTTCAAAATAAATTGTTAAACAAAATTGGATAATTTATCGAAACCCAAAAATATATTTAACTTATTTATGTAGTAAAAGATTATTTCCAAAATTTTAAAAAACATTAGTTTTTTAACTTATAATAAGTATTTTAAGTTTGATAGGTAATATTTAATCGTATTAATTAATTAAAATGAAGTAAGAAGATAAAACTTTTCAAACTAGTGTTAAACAGTGACAGTAACAGACAAGAAACGGTAAAGTTAATTAATTAAATTTTAAAAGCAGGGGCAAGTTGAACACTCCTAGACATAGCAACGGTACATTACTATCGGCACATTATTGATGAAAATAATCCAGAACTGATGAAAAAATATTAAAAATTACAAATTTTTACAATTATCAAATAAACTTATGAGTCTCAACTTGTTTAAGATAAAATTTTGAAGTAATTTATATGCATTATTTTATTTTAATTCACCAAGAATCATTTAAAAAAGAAAAAAATGTGACAGATTAAAATTCTAAATTTTTTTTAAACAAAACAACAAATATTATCTAATTGATTGAATGAAGCATTGTGACTAAACTTATTTTTAACTTAAAAATAAAAATTACAAATTAGAAAAATATACAAGTTATTTATCAAATTTATTTATTTTTAACTTAAATTCTCTTTTTTAAGTCAAAATCTATATGGTGTTTTTTATATACAACCTTGAAGTAATTATTTTGTTTAGTAAAAACTATAACTATAAAAGAAAGATAGTGTAGAATTAATATAATTTATATAAATTTATGTTACTGATAATAAAAATTAATAAAAACATTACATTACAAGTTTTTAAATTTCAAAAGTTACCTTAATTAATAAATTTTATTTAAGAGACCATTTATAAATTACATACATTGATTATCTATTTGAAATATAGAGATATTTGTGTTTACTTTGGTGTATATATTTCTTTTTCAATTTTTTTTTAACTTAACATATATCTTTAATTTCAACGTAACTTTAATTCTTTCTTTAAACTTCCTTCTTTCTCTTTCAAGAAAAATAAATAAATAAAATATATATATATATATATATATATATATATATATATAAATTTACTTTCTTAATACTATAAGTAATTAATTATTTTATGTGCTATATTTAAGAACACAAACATTAGAGTATGAATTATCATATAAAATAGAATAAAATATTTGTCACTTCAAAATCAAAAATAATAAAATTTACAGAAATAATAGTCAATATTAAATCAATATTTAAAAATAAATAATAGTTAAAAACATTTTCCAATTGTTGAAGCTTAATTTCTTTAATAGTAGAATTTGGGTTTTGAATTTAATATGAATGATTAGTCTGTAATCAAATATGATTTATAGTTCTAAAATCAACAATTTTGGTATAATTTAAAATATTGAGAATGCTAAAAAAATAATTGATAATTATCTTAACATACTTAAAAATATTATCTTTTTGTTCAATACTCATTTTGACATGGAAAATTTGTTTGACACGGAAAATTTGTTTGACACAGCATTCCAATTATGAATTCATGAATATTAATAAGTTTCTATTTTTTAAATTCATCTTCGATAGAAATATAATTTTATTTTTTTAAACCTAACAAATTATTATAAAGACTTATTTTAAAATAAAAATAGATATTTTATGATTAATCTGAATTACTTAAAAATAGATTACATAAATAACTTTTTTCAATTTTATAATTATTTCATAATTAATAATAAAACATAAATTTATGATGCCTATCAATTTACTTTTATAAATTGTTTGATCAAGTCATTGTTTAAAAAAAATTAAAAATATAATATTCTTCTAATAAAAAATTATTTTAAATAATTAATATTTTATTTAAGTATTTCAATAAATAATTCCTTACCATAGAATCCTTTCCTTATCCAATCAAATATTATAATTATACTTAATGAGATGATTCTTAAAATATCTTAATTAATTTTATAAAAGATAACTTAAACTTTATTTATTCCATTCCGAGGTTTCAAAATTTTAAATAACAAAAATATTGATTTTAATATTAACTTAAAAATATTAAAAAGAATACAAATAAATTCATACAGCTTATGTGTGAAGATGTAAATATCCAATAAATATGGACAAATATATGTAATTAAGTACAGTACCAATGTTTAATATTAAATTATATTAAAAATGTTTAATAACAACAAATTAAAAAATTAGACAAAAGACAAAATTAGCATGATAAAAATGAAGATTTACTGGTTTTTATATAAAATGAAATATAAAAAAAATTATAGAGAACCCAAAATTATATTTTAGTTAAAAGAAATATTGTTCTATTTTTTATTTATTTTGAACTGTTTAATTTTTATCGAACAAAATAAAATGAGATAGACTATTTTAATAATAACGGATTATATCATAATCCCTCTCGTTAAAAATAGGTGTTTTAAAAATTTTATGTAAAATAAAATAAAATAAAATAATTTTCTTTAAATTTAAGAACTCATGCATAATCTTTGTGCCAATTTTTAATTTTAAAGAGAATAAAAGTTTTTGAGATTTTGGGTTACATGCTATTAGTATTATTCTATTTTATTTTCAATAAATGAATCTAAATTAATATTTATTTATAAGTTTCATATTCTTAATTGTTAATATTAATTTTAGTATTCAATTTTTTAAAATTAGATATCTAATAAATAAATTTGTGTTTGTTTAAGTTTTTAATATTATCACTATCAGTCAAATGTTTGTGAAGTTAAAATATGATCATATTATCTAAAATAATTGCATTAAGTTTTTATTATTATTATTACGATAAAAATTAAGTTAAAAACTAAAATATAAATTTAAAAATATTTTAGAAATCAGTGTATACGATAAAAAGAAGAAGAAGAAATGGTATAAATATTTTTTAACTTTTACGTTTTTTGAATTACAATATAATTATTAAAATAACATAAATTATTTAAAAATTTTGAATAATGATAAAATTTGATGAAAATGGGATAAACATTAAAGAGGGAGTGAAATAAAATTACAAATAAATAAAAATAATGAATTGGAAAGTAAAGGAAATTAAAAGAATTTATTACAGTGATTATTATTGTAAAAAAATTAAAGTAAAATAATAATTTATTCAAATTAAATTAAGCTTTGATATTAAAAGTTAATGGAATTATAGATTTTATTGAATTGAATAAATTGATTATTAGGTTGAATTTATTTTATTGGATAAATTTAATTCAACCAAATTAATTCATATTTAACCTGAGATTCAATTCATTTATTTAATTAAAATGATTAAATAATATAATATTATTAATAATTCATTCCATTTTAATTAAATATTATATATATTTAAATATTTTTTGGAGAAAATAATAACTTAATTTAATAATAGACAACATTTAATATATATATATATATATATATATATATATATACATTAACATTAAATATCATTAATAATTATTTTTTGGGAAATAATAATATTAATGTTGGAAGAGAAAATGCATTGCTTTTATGTTCATTAATTATTTACATTAATGTTATCTTATGAAAAAAAGAATACAAAATCTTTTTAATAAGTTTATTTTATTTTATTTTATTTTAACTGTATAATTACTTTGTTGAAAGGCAATAAATAAATAAAAAATATACTGGTCATAATCATTTTATTTAATTTAAATAATTTTAAAAAAATTAATTACGTTAATTAAAGCATATTCGTGCATTTGACTTGATGTAATTATATTAAAATCATGATATAAATACATATAATTTTATTACTTTATTCATATATTTTATGAATTAAAATGAAAAATTAGAGATGGAAAAAAATTATTATGTATTTTTTTCACACAATAATAATTAATATAAAAATATCATAAATTCTATTATTAATTATCATATAAATTTAGGTAAATTATTATAATATTTTGATAATAAAAAATTCATGATTATAAAAACATTATCATAATATTTAATAAATTTAATAATATATTATATAACATTCAAAATCTATCTAATATTTAATTATTTAGTTAATTAAATCATTGTTATAATCAACCTAATCACTGTAATAAAATAAAATAATTTGTTTTAATTAAATTAAGAAAATGAATAAAATCTTATGAATATAATCGTGAAAAAGTACGGTGGCAAGGGAGAAAAAAATTATGGATATTTAATATTTAATATAATATATATTAATTATAATAATGAATGTGGTTATAATGAATTAAATAATTTATTGTATTTATTACTCTGTTTTATTGTCAGGAGCGTTTATAAACTTATACGTTTCTTTGTTACTCACATGCGCGTTTCACATTTTCACTCCAAACTCCGCAACAAAACCTGCATTCTTTTGATAATAAATCAAAGAGAAAGAGAGAGATTGAGCAATATTGGTTTTTCATATTCTCCTGTCTTTCATTTTGAGTTCAATTCTGAGGTACTGTGGTAAATGAATAATGAATGATCACAAACTCCTCACATTTCACTTGTGAACCATTTGTTTGGTTTCTATGCAGTTTCCCTCACTCTTCTCTTTCACATTTGTGTTTTCTATCTCTTTCACCCCTTTTGTTCATTCAGAGTCAGAACTTTCAGGTTTTTATGATTTTTTTTACCCATTTGCTTTTTTGCCGCCAAGATTGTATTTTTCCGACAGGGCATTTTATGTTCCTAGAACCCTTTATTTGTTTTGATCTATTTTTATTTTTTTTTAATGTTTCTTGTTTCCTAATTATTGCTCTGTGATTGATTTTTGATTTTGGTACCGTTTTTGTTATTTTGTTATTCCATGCACCTGGATATACCCGCTTGTATCCCACAATTGGAGAAACCATTGACGCTTATGTGAATTTGAAAAAGAAAAAAAAAAAAAAAAAGAAACTGGGACATTTTGATAGTTTGATATCTTCTTGTGGATGCTTAAACAATTTATTTATTTTCATTACGTAAGGAGATGGACACCTTTCAAAGATCAATGAGCATAGAAACATGCAGCTATCATTGCCTTTATGTTATCATCAGTGCTTTTCAACTTGATACGTACCGAGTCTTTGATGTAGCTACAGAGTCTGACCGATTGAGTACCATATCTTTCATTTTTGAATAATTGAGGTTTTTATGAATTTTTGTACCATTTTTAATTGCATTTGTCAATAGAGAAAATGCTACATTCTTAAAGATTAAGAATTTCAGATAAATATCATATGAATCTGACACTTTTAATAAGAAGTAAGAATGTGAGGCGTATTTTGCAACTTCGTATCTTCCTTTTCTGTCAAGGCTCACCTTTTACATTAGACAAAAACATTCATAACATACTCAGTTATTATATAATTTTTCCCTGCAGAAGCTTGCAGTTCACGAGAGTTTTTCAATTAATTGCAGGCCTGTGGAACTCCGCAACATTATTGGGTGACGTGCTATGGGAAATGTACGTTCCATCTGATTTGCTAAAATTATCTGCCATTTTTATAATATTCTGTTGTTGTCTCTGTCATTACTTTAGAATATGTATGAGGCATTGGGCTGACTTTTCTTCGTGGCATCGTTGTCTCATAATTTTTTTTGTCCATGAAGATATTGGGCCTCTGATAAACTATTATCTATGGCATGTTGTATTGTTAATAGAATTTGTTTTCGTTATGCAGCCATTATTTCTTCAGAGATGCCTAAGCTATAAGATACAGGAGAAGCACAGAAAGAGGTAAAAGTTATTATATAGACTTCCTTCTCCAATTCGCTCTCTTTTAACAGATTTACATGCCATATGTCTTTGATTTTATATATGCTAAGTTCAGTTTAAAGTTAATTATATTTTTTTTAGTCAAGTTTCTGTGGATTGATTGTTGAAATGAATATTTTTGATTCAGATAGATACATGTATTTATTAATACATGTGAAGCTTTGGAACGGAGTAACAAAAAAATGTGTGCTCTCTTGCCATTATCAGAAATTTAGTTTCAACTTAGGTCTCTGATGCGAAGAAGAGGTGGACTTAGTTGAAAGATCATATTTCGAAACTTAAGCTTGATGTTTAGATATTTTTTATGTGATTCTAAAATGAATTAAGATCAGGAGTATCAAATCAAATTGTTCCATCAAGCGTATCTAATCAATCTCAAGGGCATATTTAGTAATCATGTTCCTTTTGTTTTGATGAATTTTTTATTTATTTGTTTCAAGAAAAGAAAAGTTCTTGTACTGTTTGACATGATGAAGATAAATTAAGTTTCTTATTTTTATGCAAACCTTGCAATTCCTTTTTCCTGTTCTATTGCGGTGTTTGTTTTATTCTTTCAGTAAGCCTTAATTTACAGTAATTCCATGAGACATTGAGTTCATTCTGTTTTATCTGAATATATATTGATTTTGATATGCTAACGAGATATTTTATTTGCATATGCAGAATACAAATGACAGTGTACCTACCTAGGGCTATCACTGGAAAGAACAATGTCTTTCCAATGTATATCTGTCTTGCTAGGCGGGTTTCTGATGGAACTTCAATGGTAGGGATGCTGCTTCCTGAATGCTGAATCAATTATTATTCCTTATTCTAACCAGTTTCTTACTTCTCAGTGTAAAATTCCTTATCTCTAATAATTTCTTCTGACTGTATAATAATACTTTTTGTTTCAACTTACCAAAAACAAAAAAAGGATAATGCTGTTTATAAAATCGGCCGGCTTTTCATCTTCCGAAATTCCCCTGGAGTTGGTTTGAATTCTGAAATCAAAGCAAAATTTATACTCCCGGAAGTGAATAGGTTAGCAAGGGAAGCTAAATCTGGCACACTTGATCTCTGGTTTGTCAGCACAGCCACTGGTATGAGCATGCTAATGTGATTCAATTGTGATGGAAGTATCTACAATTTTTCCGAGTTCCTTATTATGACTATTAATTGCAGTTGAGGCCGCAAATTCATCACTTGGAGAAGTCAATTCAAATTTGCCGCCTTTGGGTCTGAGTCATCTGCCTCTTGTTGAATGTGAGATCTGCTTTAATTTCTAATTTATTTCTATGCATGGTCTTATTTTATATATTAATAATTAGGTTATGTACTACCAATGATAGTTACCAGATTTGCAATATTATCTGGTACATTATATGCGACCTTACGAAGTTTCCTATGCTACGAATAGTTACATAGTGAAACTAGCTTCATATTTTGAGAGGTTACTAGTATTGGCATGGTTTCTACACTTGTGACTATCGAAGCACATCACAGAAGCCTAAGCTTAACAACCATTATCAATCTTGTTGTCTTGTTAATTCTAGAGAATTCAACAAGATTTAAGAAGTTCAGCTGAAACTAAAGGCGTCCCCTTCTTCCAAATTTATGAGCTTGACACCCAACCCATTTTGCCTATCACTTAAATCAAACCTGTATTTAATGGCTCTAGTGAATGTTCCATTGCCATCAGGAGACAAGTTAACCTCATTGTAGGTCTAGAGGTCCTTCTGTGCCTTCATCTCTAAAACATCGTTCACTTAAAGGCAGCAGTGATGTCCACACTTTTTTATCTCACCTCCGTTGACGTCTTAAAAGACTTGTTACATGCTTGTCTACAATTTCATGGGGAATTTGTGAGAACTAGTGTGCCAACACTAATTTGTGGTTTGCAAGGGTGAGGAGCAGGTTAACTTTGTATGCTACTCACACCTTGAATAAGGGAATAAATTATAAAACACAATGCATAGGAAATAGCTCGTAGGATTGCTTCCCCAATTTTATGAACACTTGTTCACAAAATATTCTGCCAATCGGATAAGATATCATAAATTTCTTAACATTCAAACATAAAATTAAGATAATATGATCATTGTTGTAAAGAGTTGTTCGGCCATTTCCTGCCATGTGATTATACTCAACAAGAACTAAAACTTATCCAAATGCTTCAAACAACAGATAAATTTGGGAAAGTCAAAAAACCTAGAAAATATTTTGATGTTGGTGCTAGTCACAACCAACTTAACTCATCACTGAGATGATTGTTGGTGGTGAGAGAAGCTACTAGTTGTTGAAAAGTCTCACATTACATACATCAATTAATGGGGGATTTTAAGATAGAAATCTAACATAGTATTATATCTTATTACTATGTTTGTAAATCTTGCAGCTTTTAGATGAAATCTAGCATGGTATTAAAAATAGAAATTATTATTGACCTGCCTTAACCATTAAGGTGGTTTATATATTTGTTGGACTACTTTGTTCTAATTGGTGTTAAAATGTAATCTAACATCTTGTAAGATAAATTATGGGTAAGAAGCATAAATTAGGTATGGACCATTCACTCTAAATGCTATGTTAGAATCGGGAAACAAACATTAAATAGGGAAACCTCCGCCATGTTATGCAAGTAGAGAGACTTTTTTCCAAAATTTGAAATTTTGATCTCGACATCACAAGGTAACAAACAAATTGATGAATGCCTCCTTGGAGGATTTAGGATCTCTACAACATCAATGCAATTCAGCCAAGCCAAGCTCGTATGGTTTAGTTCAACCATGAATTCAGTCATAACACAACCAAAGGAAAAGCAAAATCTGCTAGAGAAATGGAATGAAGAAGTCACTCCACGTCCTGATTGATAAGTGGAAGAGGATTAGTCACTTTGAATGTGGAAACTCAAAGGTAAGATTTAAGGGTGCATATCAAATTCAAGAGAAGTATTCCTCACACTTTAGCAGTTAACAAAAAAATTCTAATTTACTCAAAAGTATTCAAATGACTTTGTTTACAATGTATGTATAGTAAAACAGAAGCTTGTGCTAGGAGATTCTTAACTAGGTATCTAGTTTAGGAAACCAATGCTAGAGTTTGAGAAGTTTCTCTCCTTAGCTAAGTAGAAGAAACTTCTTTGT
The DNA here is from genome assembly GCA_963425845.1 of Sphenostylis stenocarpa. NCBI lineage: Eukaryota > Viridiplantae > Streptophyta > Magnoliopsida > Fabales > Fabaceae > Sphenostylis > Sphenostylis stenocarpa. The sequence goes on along the minus strand of OY731404.1, from coordinate 3,613,019 downwards.
CAAGTTTTAGACAATCATTAGTTAACTACCTTTGGATCTAGTTTAGTCAAAGTATTCAAATGCTTCTCTCATTAGTTAGGCATTGGTTTACTAAACTATCTATCTAGTTTAGTAAACCAATGCCCTTTGCTAATTCTTTCTCTACCTTGCTTCCTTGATTTAGGAAGTCCTTTCTTCCTTAGCCTTTATGATATTCTTCTTAGGTCTCTATCACAGACTTACCGTTGTAGTGAGGCTTGCCCTCCATTAGGAAATGGACAATACCATTAAAGGGAAGCAATCAACAAGGATGGAGATTTCATACGAGCATGCGAAGGAAAAAGATGTAAAAAAAAAAAACACAATGAAACAATGGCAGGGAGAGAAGGAAGAACTTGAATTTTCCTTAATGAATATTTGGTGCATTCTAAAGGGAAGAAAAAAAACTACTAGAAAATGGATTGGACAAAACAAAAATGTATCTCAAATTTTGATGGAGTATGGTGATGGTCTGAAATCATGTTCAAACTGTCAGATTTAGGTAGTGAACTCTGAAGGAGGAAATGAGATAACAAGGACTGAATGATGTTGTTGAATTGATATGGTGTGTTCTTTATGTGATACAAAATACTAACCCAGTAGTATCCTAATAGTTTGGCCAAGTACATATTACAATGATAAGAGGAAGCCTACTAGTACAACAAGAATCTGAAAACCCTAATTAAATTGCAAAAAGAAAATTCAGGAAACATAATGAATAGGAAACAATTCCTAAGAATAATTTCTCAATTGGTTAACTAATTTATTCCATTATTTTTTCTTCCAATCGTGTAAGATAATCTAAAATACTACACAAAAAAGATATTATAAAATATTTTGTTGATATTATAGTGGTAGTAATAGATTAGTTTTCCCTTAAATGAATTTTTTAATGCATGATTGAATTTGTCCTTCATTTTTCTGAATTTTGTGTTTGACAGCTGGAGAATACTGTCTTTTGGGGAAAGTATCTTTGGAATCACTTTATATGGCTTGGAATTATTTTCCGAGTTTTCGTTTGGGGAAGAGAGCTGAGTTTTGCACAACTGTGGATTTGTTTCCATGTATTATGAAGGTATGATGATCAACAATATTCTTTCTTTGTTTGGGGAGATAACACCTTCATTAATCTTCTTTCGTTTGTGCCATTTATTTATGGTATATACAATGATATGTATTGGCACTATATTTTTGGTCTAAGAATCCATTTCAAGCTCTATTATCTATTCCTCACGGTTCGATTTATGTACTCGTTCATAACTTTCTTTATGTTGCAGTGTAATTTTATAAACGGGGATGCAAGTATCTCCATTCAACTTCCATCTAATCTTGAAAATATGGTTAGTTCTAGCTTCAAAGTCATTTCCTACTAAGCAAGAAATTCACACACCTCAACCCCAAATAGACATAGAAATCAAATGAAGAATTCATTGTATTGACTGCTGTTTGTTTCTTTCCTTTTCTTTGGATTTCTCAAGAATTTATCAAAGGAGTTATACATGTCAATTTCTGCTGAAGAGTTTGGGGTCAAGAAAAAATCTTCCGGGCCTTCCATGCCCAGACAGTGAAGTGTCATCATCATCATCATTTCTCATATGATCGGGTAAATTGTTGGGTTTTTTGACAAAACTCGAAAAGGAAATAGTGACTTGGATATCATTGCAAACTGGATTTAGCTTTAGCTCTGTGTACTTGGCTACTTATAATTGTATCCACCTTTGGTAGTTATGCATGCAATTACTCTCGAACTAGTTTTTTTTTTTTTTTACAACTTTAGGCTTTGTCTATTGTTCTATATGGAGGGTTTCATATTGAAGATTTTGGATTATTTTCTTCATAGCAATAGATACAAAATATACTGAGATTCATAGCAGAATATTTGTTCACAATTGTGTTCGTAGTGCAAAGCACAGTCAATCCTAACGGATAGTGGCATGGTTGCTATATGATTTTAAATTGAATATCTGTGATTTCTGTGGAGAGATGAGAACAGAAAGTAAACAGGAATTATCTCAGCGTGTACTTCCCAAGAACCTTTATCAACTACCACCTCTCAAGATTTATCTCACCACATGCCACTATTTGTTGCTCCATATTATTTATCTTGGCTTGCATTGAGAGCATCTCTTCCCTCTTTTTAGTTTTCATTAGTAAACCCTTCAGTTGTCACTTCTCAACTAAGGTTGCATTTCATTCCTTTATCCTGTACCTAGCTCCTTGACATTGTTGAACCTTCAATGCTTGATTTTGCTTATTCCCATGAATCCCCCTTTTGTTCTCTTCAAAGATGGCCTTAATTTCTTCAACCTCTATAGGATGAAGATGTTTCACATGGGAATCTTAAGCAACAATTCAATTCCGTAATGCTTTTTCCACCTTTCCCAAGTCACTATACAATTTTATATTCTGGATTAATCAATCTGAAAGATGTCTTATTGGGGTTGAGGAAGTAATTGCCTTAACTCGGTGGCAGTAACTTTCCCTCCTCCATCTTGCACCCGAACTTTTCCTTTATGAGTAACTTTCCTCCAAATGCTTCAAACCTTTTTGAGGTAATTAAGAAGTTTGCACTCATAATCATTATTTAATTTAACATGTTCTATATAATATAAGAAAAAAATTGCCCAAAAAATATCATAATTTGTATTATGATATTAGACTATTTTAGTCTTTATTTATATTGCATTCTTCTATCTCTATATAAGTGTTAAATTTTTGAAGATTTTCATTTTCATAAATTGTCATTTCTTCATATTGATATCTATGCCAGAAATGGCACCTAATTTTTTTTGGGATTTCTTCATTTCTAATTTGAGTTTTTGCTGTTAGTTAATACTCTTGCTAAAGAGAATTTTAGAGTGTGTTTGGAATTCTGATTTTAACTTTTATTCAATATATGGAAATCAAATTTCACTTATATTAAAGGATTTAAAAATTTATTTAAACGTATTTTTTTATAACATTCAATAATTCATTCAATTGAATAATATCTTTACAAGAATATTTTATTATTGTAAAGAAAATTAATGAATTTTGATTTGTGCTTATAAGTTTTTTGCTTTTGTTTATCCATTTCTGTAAAATTTAAAATTGTTTTTTTAGCTTTTTATAAAATGTGTGAAATTAGTTTTTATTCTTTGTAAATTATTTTATGTTAATTTTCATTTCTTTAAAATTTCAAATCATTATTTTTAGTCTCTAATATTTATTTCACAATAAATAAAATGTTATGAATCTTAAGATTTTTTCTAATAATTGTATGCCATTATTATATTACAATATTAATATACGTCGTTTGAAATAATCGTTTAATATATTCTTTTCAATACATAAATAGTTAATTATAAAATATTAGATATAAAAAATAACTTTTCAAAATTTCAAACCTAAAAAAAAAAAGTTAAATTCAAAACTCATTCAAGTAACTGAAAACATATTCAAGTTTCTATCAAAATATATACACTTTTAAATAATTACTAAAAAAACTTACAAATGTTAAAATAAATAAATTATTAACAAATAATACGAGGAACTCAATTGGTTTCAGTGTTCAATTTTATTCATATAATTTTATAATTTTTTTCCAGAAAACTTAACGAATTAAACTATTGAATGCAAAATTTTAATAAAGTAAATTAGATTTGTATAATTTTACATATATGAAAATTAATTGACAGCTCATCATATAATTTTATTTTAGCAAATAATATATTATTTAAAATAAAATGATTATAAATATAAATAATATGTTTTAATATGTAAAAATTTGTAAAATAAAATACATTCTACATCTGAAAGAAAAAAATGTTTTTCTTTATTTTCTTTCATCTGAAAAAAAAACATATACTATACACAATAAAAAAATTACAATTCATATTCTAATAAATTGAAAATTTTTCAAATTTTACTGTCATTAAATCAAGAATATTTAAAAAAACACTCTTAAATCTAGTCTTATCACTTACGAATTAATTATTTATTAATTTTATATTTATTTTTTAATTATATTAATTAGAGAAAAAAGCTAATAAATTATTTAAAGCTATTTTAATTAAAATAATAAAAATTAATAAGAGGGAGAATAACCGGACATAACATAAATAATTTTATGTTAGCGAATCATCATCAAAATGAACAAAGCACTGTTGAAATCTATCTGAAAGAGGAAATAAATTTATTATTTTTAATCTAAAATGAAAAATATATGATTTACACAACATATAATTGAAACAGGCCTTTAAATTGCAAGAACGTGTCGAGTGGAAGAAGAAAGTGATGAAATAGATGACTTGCTTTACCGAGACCGACACATTACTGAATCGGAACCAATTGTGGTGGCTCTGTTTACTATCATCTATCAACACGTTCCCATGCCTTTATATTCCGAGTGTAAGAGACATAAATATGTTCAACACGTGTCTCATTATTTATTTATTTATTCTTTAATAACATTATTTTTAACATGTTTTGAAGAAGGAAAAAATATCTTGATAATTTTTTTTCTCAAATGTCTTTTTTAATGATTTTATGTAATAATATAATATTAATTTTAAATTACTTTATTTTTAAATAAATTTTTATGATTATAAAATTATAAATTGAATTATCTAATGAATATTTGTGCTTTTCTGATTATCCATATATTATCTTTCTGAATTTTATTTTAAAAAAAAACTAACTTAAATAGTAGGGTGTCATATTATCCTATTTTATTACATTAATTAATAGGATTTTATTTTAAACTATTTTAATGTTATTGTTTTATGAAATATTTTTTTTTATATATTTTTTCTATTTTTTGAATCACATTTTTTTTTGCTTTTCTATTGCATGATTTTTTAAGTTTTTTTTTCTCAAATATAAAAAATAATTATTTCTTTCTTTCGTTCTCCAATTACACAATAGTTTTTATGATTTTTTTTTACATGTAATAATATTTATAATTTAGAATTTATATATATATATATATATATATATATTAAACTTATTTTATAAAGTAAAATATAATAAAAAATTTGGACTAATATATTACTTGTGTTTCCTTTGATAAATAATTTTTGTAACCATTTTTTTCATATTTAATGAAATATTTCTCTTATATTTTATTTATTATCTATTTCTTCATTACACATCTTTATATTTGTCTGATTCTTCAATTGTCAAATTCTTCTTTTTATCTTCTAACGACTTTTTTTGTTATGTGATAATATTGATATTTTAAAATTAATATATGAAGTTTTAACTCACTAAAATAAAAAAATACTACTACAAAAAGGCACATGTCGATGTGTTTATTAAATTATGAAATTAAAAAAAAATAATAAATAGGAAACAAAAAAAATTGTAAGTTTTTTTTTTAAGTTAAAATGTATTAATTATTATATTATTTTCACTCATATATAATAATTTTTTTATCGGTTTATTAATATGACAGGGCTTTGAGTTCTCAGTTTCTCACCTCACTTGCGTTGGTTTCACTTCCCCAAACTCACCACAAAAATGCGTTCTTTTGAGAATTAATCAGAGAGACATAGAGAGAGGAACTTCTTTAGATTTTAATAATTTCCAGAATATTCGATTTTCAATCTCGCATCATAATTTTGGGTTCAATTCTGAGGTAGGATATGCAATGAAGATCACATCCTCATACTTCACTTTTGAAGCAGAGTTTTGAATCAATTTTGGATTCAATTGCTGCCATTTCTTCGGTTCCTGTCAAAGTGAGAACTTTGAGCTTTTTTCCGGCAACCCGTTTGGTTTTAAGCTGCCAAGATTATTTTTTTCATTTCTTTTCATTATGCTTACCAGAAAACTTCTCCTGGGCATTCTCTATTTTTTTTGGTTCTTTGAACCCTTCATTTGTTTTGATCCTTTTGTTTTCTGTTTTATATTTTTTAATTTTTGTGATGGATTATTGTGCTGTAGTTTGTTATTCCATGCAACAGGATTGCATGTCTTGTTTCCCACAATGGGAGACACCTCTGAGGCCTTTGTTTCTCACAATTGAAGAGAACAAAGTCTTGGCTTGTGATTTGCATTGCATGCACATGTGAAATATTTCAAAAAAGAAGAAAGATGAGAATTTGGGAAAATTTTGTGATTAAACAATTTCAACAATTTTTCATTGTCATCCGTAAGGACATTTGGCCACTTTCAAGTCTTATTGAGCATAAAAGCATGCATGCAACATTTTATGTCACACGGAGTATTTGTAATTTGGAGCATTCTTTCATTTATAAGCTCAGTGGTTTTAAAATTGATAAAAAAATGAGTTTTTTTGTCATATGTTGATGTTCAGGCTTTGATGATTGAAGTCTACTCCATTTATGTCTTCAATATTTGATGATTAGGGTTTTGATGATTTTATGTGCCATTTCGATTGCAGATTTCTTACAAGCAATAGAAAGTATCGCGTTCTTAAAGATTCAAAATTTCAGATCAATATTATATGCATCTGAAACTTCTGCAATAAGAAGAATGCCAGGCATTCCTGTTGCGGCTCGTGCAACCTCGTATATCCTTTCAGACAAACACTACCATTTTGTTAACTTTTACTTTTTACAAAAGCATTTTGTAACATAACCAGTAATTATATCTGTTTTTTCCTGCAGAAGCCACCATGATGCTTGTGAACATTTATCTGCAGAGGAGGAGATTGCAGCTGAAGAAAGTCTTTCAATTTATTGCAAGCCCGTTGAATTTTACAACATTCTCCAGCGACGTGCAGTGAGAAATGTACTCTATCTGATTGTCTAATATTCTCTGCCTTTGTAAAAATATTGTCATTATTTATCATTTTTATAGAATTTGTGAGGCATAGGGCTGACTGTATTCTTGCTGGCTCTATCTCTCATAATTTTATTCTTCCGATAAGCTATTTGGGCATGTTGTATTTCTAATAGAATGTCTTTGTTGTGCAGCCATCATTCCTTCAGAGATGCTTGAGCTACCAGATAAAAGCAAAGCACAAGAAGAGGTAAAAAAGTGCCATATATAGCCTCCCTTCTTCAACTTGCTGTCTTTAACAAATTTACATCATATACCCATTATTTTAAAATTAAATAGAAAGATTTTTTCAGTCATATTTCTGTGTTGACTGCTGAAATGAGCATTTTGTAATTTAGACAGATACTTGTATTTAATAACACGTCTGAAACTTGGAAATGGAGAAACAATTAATGTGCGAACTTGCTTGTTACTATCATAAAATATGGCAACTTAGGTCTTTGATATGAAGAAGAGGAGTAGACTTAATTGAATGAACAAGTTTCTACATTTACACTAAGATTTTTGGCTTTTTTGTGATTCTAAAATGATTTAATATTAGGATTATCTAATCAAGTAGTTCTTGCAGATGTATAAAATCTGTCCTCAACAATGTATTGTGTAAACCTTTTCCTTTTGTCTTGATGAATTTCTTCTTTCTTCTTTTAAGGAAAAAAGATAAATCTTGTCCTGTTTGAGATGATGATGATGATTAATTTTATGTCATCCTTGTAATTCCTTTTCTTGCTGTATGGTTGAGTTTATTTATTTTTTACTAGAAGCTTGAACTTTCTGTAATTTCTAGAGATTTCATGTGAGACATGTTCAGTCTGTTTTATCTGAATATAATTAGTATATATATACATACACACACACAAACAAATATATATATATACACAAATGTTCATTTTTATATGCTAATGGGATATGATATTTGCATAATTAGAATACAAATGACAGTTTCCTTGATGCCAACTATTACGGAAAGCCAAAATGTGTTTCCCATGTCTATCTGTCTTGCAAGGCGGGTTTCTGACTATGGAGCTTCAAGGGTAGGAATCTTGCTTCTTTTAAGTTGATTCAGTTATGATTCCTTAGTGAAATACTATATATCTAATAATTTTGTAATGCTTTTTCTTTTTATCTACCAAATACAAAAAAAGCAATCTGTTGTATATCGAGTCGGTCGGATTTTCATCTTTCGAAGCTCTCCTGGAATTGATTTGAATACTCAAGTCCAAGCAAATTTTACACTCCCTGAAGTCAACAAGTTAGCTGAGGAAGCTAGATCTTGCTCACTTGATATCTTGTTTGTCAGCACTGCCACTGGTATGGATATGCTTATGTCATTCAACTGTGATGAAATTATCTACGAATTTTGCTATGTTCTTTATTATGACTATTTACATGCAGTGAAAAACTCAAATTTGTCATCTGGAGTCAATTCAAACTCTATGCCTTCGGATATGAATCATCTAGCATTTTTTGAATGTAAGCTGTGCTTTAATTGCTAATTACTGTCAAACAAAAAAGATGGCTTTGATGACTTTGTAACGTTGTTATTTTAGCCCCCTCTTATTTTTTTCTTAAATATATTTACCTTGAGGGGTATTGGCCCTGATCATGGCGAGCTTCTTCTAGTGGGTCTCCTCAAACTCTTTACTAAAGGCCCCACAAATTGAGGTCTGTTAGTGTACTGAAGCACACCTCATGATCAATTGAAGTACTTCTAATTTACACTGCTGTATGCTTTTCTCTATTTTACTTTGCACCAGGTTGCTGGATTGTTCATCGTCTTCTATAATTGTCCTTTCATTCACAATGAATTCATCATATAAAGTATGTATAACAAAAAAGATAAAAAAGAGTTTCCTTAAATCTGTTTGAATATAAATATCCAGTGCTACCCACACCTCAGTTGTCAGATTAGGAATCATATCAAGAATTGTTTGTCCTAATTGATCCAACTCTGAACCGTGAACCGGGAATCATAACATATCATCCATATAGGGTACATGGTTGCCTAAACATAAAAAACACTTCAGGTAATCTATTTTGGAAGACTGATAAGGAACAATTCCTGACCTTTAAATGAAGGTTTAATTAATTGCAAACTGGTAGTAGGTGGTTGATTAACAGCTATAGAATTGTATGCTTCTTCTCCCTCTAGTAAATGCAGGTTGGGGAGGCAATGTGTGCTGCCACCTGCAGCACTTTTACTACCCCTGTCTCTCTCTAAACTTTTGACATGGTAGTAGAGTCTCTGAGCAACCAAATGGTCAGAGATCTGATATTTGTCATCCCATTCATGGTTAAATTATAATTTTGATTCTTCACACCAAAATTTTCTGATCCGCACCAGAAAGCCTAAGCAAGGATGAGTTGGTTCTTGACAATATTATTAGTCTCAACCTTGATTTTTGTTTTGACCTAATGAAATGACTTGTCTAAATATCATGCTATCCAGAAATTAAGGAATTTTGTTATGGAGGGTTCATTGAAAATCATAAGATGGAATGTCTAGTTATATTTGTATATATTTTTTTAGTCTATTTGGCCATTGAAATTATAGGATTTAGACAGTGAAGGAAAAAAGAGAGAGATTCTAAATAATTAGACATTTGATTGATATGGTGTGTTGATAACTTGATACCAAATACATGCCCTATGGCCTTATTTTATATACTAATAAGGCTCCACCCATCCCTTTTTCCCTCAGGTCCCATGACTGGTCCCATGGCTTCTTGATGAACCTGAGACATGGTTGTCGGGAATTGATGGTAATCAATTTGCAGAAGTACCACAAATTGGTATGCAAGTATCAATTTGCGGTTAGTAGGGATGAGGAGTGAAATATGTTTCTATGCAACTAGCACCTTATTAAATACATAAATAAATTAGGAAACATTGTGAATAAGAAATAACGACTAGGATTACTTTGTCAATTTTTTGGAACAATTCATTCCACATTATACTCTAAAGATCACGGAAGTTATTCTAAAAGCTTAAATATTCAATAATATAATTAAGATAAGATGAAATAGATATTTTTACACTCCTCCTTAAGCTTCAAACAATGAAAAGCCTGGGAAATTAACCTAGAAATTAAATCTTGTCCAAATTATTTTTTAATGCTTGATTGAACTCTTTCAATTTCTTCATTCTGTGCTTGACAGCTGGAGAGTACTGCCTTTGGGGGAAAGTGTCTTTAGAATCACTTTATATGGCATGGGATTGTTTTCCTAATTTTCGTTTGGGACAGCGAGCAGAGATTATGTCAACTGTGGACATGCTTCCATGTTTTCTGAAGGTATAATGATTAACACAATATTTTATTTGGGTAGAAAATGCCGTCATTACTCTGCTTCCCTTTGCGCTATTTAAAGTATATAAAATGCTCTATATTTTGTTCTAAGAAGCCTCTTCGGGTTCTATCATCTATTCTTCATTGTCTGATAGATGTACTAGTTCACAACTTTCTTTTATGTTGCAGTCAGATTTTAAAAACGAGGACACAAGAGTATCAATTCAAGTTCCCTCTAATTTTGAGAATATGGTTAGTTCTAGCTTCAAAAGTCATTTCCTACTGAGGCAATTATTTACACAAACCCCAAAATAGTTAGGTAAAAAATGGAGAATTTGTTTTGACTGTTGTTTGTCTTTCCTGTTCTTTGGGTTTCTGAAGAGTACATCAAAACAAGTTCAAATCACAATTTCTGCTGAAGAGTTTGGGGCCAAAGAAAAATCTCCCTATATTTCATATGCAGGCAGTGAAGTACCATCCTCATCATTATCTCACTTGATCGGGTAAATTTTACTTTCTCATAAGAATCTATTATCCATTTAATCATTATAGTTGAAAAGCTTGAGAAAAACTCTGTTTTTGTGAAATTTGTCTTACAAAACTTAAAAAGATAAAGATAAATAGTGATGGATATAATTGGAATTAGCTTTTTGCTTGGTGTCGTTGGCCACTGGCTTGTAACTAGTTGGTTGTAGCCACCTTCCTTGTTAGTTCTGTACTTAGTTACTCTTCAACTACTGATTTCTTTGCATGTAGCTTATGTCTATTGTTCTATATGTGATATGGGTTTCCCATGGAAGATTTTCATTTCTTTTGTTCATAGTTGTAGTAATAGAAATAATAGTTTCTAAGATTATTGATGGTGTGGTGATTCACAATTGTACTAGTCACCGTGCTATCGAAAATATCCAAAACCCTCGAATCCTTTACAAAATATAGCGGAAGTGATAACAGGTTATGGTGGAAGGATTGCGGGAAAAAAGGTACAATATATACGTGTAGATAAATAAAAAAAGAGCAGAAATATAGTTACAATGAAAATAATATTGAAAACAATCATACAATTTATAGTAATAACAAGTTTAAAAATTCAAATAAGAATAACTTAAAAGCAAAACGCTACCAAGTTTAACTGCTTGCTGAGTTACCATTGGGATAGTGGAAAATAGATATTCAGGGGTTAAATTTTATAAAGGAAGAGTATTGGGTAGAAAAGAAGGAAAAAAGAAATAAAGGGGAAAGGATAATATGACCAGAACCAACGAGGTAACAAAAAAAAAATGAGAACCTAGTAAGATGGGCTAAGGGAGTGTGGTGGGAGAATGGGGACAGGTGGCGGTGCTGCAGTGGTTAGGGAGCAGTGCTGTAGTGAGTTGATGGTGACAAAAAATGCTGGAGGCAGTGGTAGAATTGGTTGCATGCAGTGCTACACTGAGTTGGTGGTGATGGGAAATGCTGCAAGCGGCGACAAAACTGGTTGTATGCAAAGGAGGAGCAGGTTGCAATCGGTAAGGGTATCAAAATAGGCAGATCTTCAGTTATGTTCTACGGATCAAGTAAAAAAAAAAAATTTGATAATCCAATTTTGTCTATATTTTAAAACAGCCTATGTTAGACCAATGAGTCATTTTTGGCTTGGTAAAAACATAAAAATAAAAAAATATTTTTAAAAATTATGTTATATTAATGAAATTAATTTTAATTTTTGATTCATGATTTAATATATAAATTATAATAATATGTATGTTTTAATAAAATATATATTTTTTATTCAAATATAATTATTATTTTATACAAAGAGTTGACTTATAAGCCTAAGGACCAGCTTGGCCAAAGTTTATTTAGGGCATGAAGTACATGGATTGGACTGAAATTACTTGCTTCAATTAAGACCACAAATTTTTTTACATGAAGTAACCAATTTTTTCGGGTAGATCCATTGGACCATAGGGTTTGTTTCTGATAAATGAAAAAGTGGGTGGAATTCCTACATTTCCTCCCTAAACTTGCTAAACAATATTCATGGGCCAATATTGTGTTTTCTGACATGTTGAGAGTAGTGGCTGAGATGGCTGTTTTGAAAATCCAAAGGTGCCTATTCATTTTGGCCTGTGGTATTCAGTAATTAGCATTAAATGTTAATTAACGATATGCTTTGTGATGTTTTCCCTTAATTTGGAAACAGATGCACATTTGTTTATGCTTTTTTAGCAATGAGAAATACACATTGAGTAGGTGTTTTTGGTGTTTAATGAATTTGAATGTGCTCCCTGGAGCTTGGAGCAAGTTCTTGTTACCAGTTTTACAAGGTTTATGACAGTGCACCAATACTGCTGTCCTGTGGTGTCTTTAAGATAAAATCTTTTAAAGAAACTGTGCACAATGTATTTGAGTATCGTTGATGGGCATGCTGAACTGGATAGCTCTTTGTATTAATTGTTGTCCATCTCTGTTTGTTCTCCCTGTTGCTTTGTTTAAAGAGAATATCTTATGTTCATTGTAAAACAACAAATTAATGACACTGTTATTTAATTTCTATTAAATAAATTGGTTGAACATGTTAACTACAACCTGCTAGTGTTGTCCAGGTTGAGGGAAGGAAATGTCATGTTTAATTACAGGTATTACTGTTTAACTTTTCAATGCTCTTATTTGATTTGTATGTGAGGTTCTGATCATGGACTTCTTAATGGGGTTGTCTTTGTCAGATAATGCTGTTGAGGGATTTGAATACTATTATTTTCTGATGATTTCTATTTTTGTTCTGAACCCCATGTTTCCTCTATTGTTAGATAAGTTTGATCATTCTCTGTTAATGGGTCTTTTTTTTTCAATTAAAAATATTTCAGGTATTACAATAATAAGTTGCAGAGGACTGAAGGTAATGCAGATGTTATTTTGTCTCTCATGTTAATATGTGACTGCTTTCTTTTCTTTATGGAGTAATTAATGTATTTTTTGTGAACATTTGAAGATTGTTGAACGAGAGAAAAATAGAGGAAACAGATGTAGAAAATATATCCATTTTATAGAAGCTGATGATGTTAAATACAAATAATTATAGGAGATTTTATTATCACATGCCTATAAATCATATTCTAATAAGATATTCCTATAGTTATAAAAATCTTAACAATATAGGTAAATAAATCAAACTGTACAATAAGAATGAAGAACCCTAATAGATCATCCAAGATACTCTTAAATATTCTAAGAAAACCTCTTTAGATATATCTTATATTTCTAATACTCCCCCTCAAGCTTAAGCTTACTAAGTTTTAAGCTTGTTACAAGAAAATAGTTAATTTTCCCGCAAACTTAAGAAAACCTATGCCAGTGCATATTGGAAAAGTTGGCATTGGGACAAAGCCTGAGACCAATGCATATGAAAGGCGACAAGCATGGGGTGCATCATCGGATAAGTCATGACTATGAGTGACAACTATGAAGTGGCAAACCAATTAGGACACAGTAGAAAAATGGTAGTCATGCTGAAAATGGGAGATTCAATGAAAGAGGTGACTAATTGGGGTTCCATTTTTTTGTTTGTTTTTGTTTTGGGGAAATCAGTAGCATAATAGTGACAAAACAGCTCACGGAAGATGGTATCTCTCAAATACCATGTTGAAAAACTAGATGCAAGAGACGCTGGAAGCTCTGTTTGGTAATGGCTTAGCTATTCCAAGATAATATCTTTTGATATATGTTATAAATTTCTAATAAATGTTGCCCAGGTCCTGTAAACACTATTTTTGTGTTTTTTGTTTTTGAAGAATATATTATGAGATACCATAGGACTTGAGGATAACATCCGGTCAGATTTTAAAAATTTTTTGGAATACGAGTAATAGTGAATATTATATAGCTTTGATCAGAGCAAAACTATTTTAGAATTATGGATGACAACTTAGACCTTTTCTATTGTTGAGCATGGTATTGATACGGATTATTCATCACTAAAAAAGATGACTAACTCCACCTGAGCATGCACAAGGTGTGTATTTCTCCCTTAACATGGTTTATTTCATAAACAAAGTGGTAACACAAGGATTCAAACCCTGAACAATTTGATTAAGGTATCGCTTGCGCCCATGGGGATTCGACTCCTAGATTAAGAGAATCTACTTCATGTGAAAAATAAACATGACATCTTTTAAATAACATACCAACTCAACCCCATAATTTAGCAAAATAGTGAATAATAATTCCACAATTCTAAAATAACTAAGTTAGTCCATGACTACTATATAAGTTCAGACTACGTCAAATAAATAAGTTTATTGTATCTTACAATGTTCTTTTCTTTCCTTATTATGAATACAAAGTTTCTTTGCACAACTTTTGGTTGCAGTCACCGAAGATTTCACTTGTCCGTTCTGTTTGGTTACATGTGCTTGTTTTAAGGTTAAAACTACTTTCTTCTTTTAAATTATACTTTTTCAATATGATTTGGGACATGTTTCTAATGCTTCTGACATGATCTTCTTTAGGGTCTAAGATATCATTTGACCTCCTCACATGATCTCTTCAACTTTGAATTTTGGGTCAGTAGTCTTTAAATCTCTTTTTGGCATTCTATTCACTGGGCCGAACTGAACCATCAGTAATCAAGTACATAATTTGTAGGTATCGGATGAATGTCACGCTGTAAATGTGACTGTGAAAAGTGATATCTCGAGATCAGTGGTGAGGATAGTTTGTGCTCAATTACTTTTATTGTAAATATATTATTTTCTTTTGCAAATATATTATATTATAATTAGTTATGCTTTGTCTATTACAAAATGATGCTTCTCTAGATCCTTGTGAAGATTTATCTCTTTCATTTGGAACTAATAAATTTGTTCTCAGACATTATTGGCTAAATGATTTTGGGCCTTATATTATTTCTTATTCATCCTTTTTTATTCATATTCACATTCATATTTTTTGATACATGACCTTGTTCCACTAGATTTGTGACAGCTTTAAGCCTTAGAAAGAATACTAAATTCAATTAACCCATTTGTCGTAAGATATTTTTTTAATGATTTTCCTCATCTTCTTTGGTTCCACTTTAATTTGGGCTATATGTATTTGATTCTGATTGGAGATCAGTGGTTAAGAGAGCATATGGGACGGCTAATAGAGGGGAAACACAGCTGTAACCAAATAGAGGGTGGTAGTTAGTTAAGAACTAACTCAGATGTTGTTTGGAGAGGAGAGGTCTTTTGAATACCTCATTGTATTTCTTAGTCAGTAAAAGTTCAATAAAATGCAGGCTCATTGGCTTGTTATTGTTTTCCAAATCTTTCCATTCTATCAGTTGAGTCCTTTCAGAATTACTTTTTGCACTAAAAAGAAATACTAGGTTTCAAATAATCCATTTGGGTTACTTTGAGTTTTCCCTTCACATGATAAAACCACTTTAGATTTCTTTCATCTTCTCTTAAAAAATTTGATACACCCAACTTTATTCTAGTTACCTCCATTGCTAAATTTATCTTGCATTTGCGTGCATGCATCTCAACCTTTGCTACCACAGTGCACTGCCAACTTATTTCTGTGAGCTAGAATTCCTCTTTCAATTTATTAGGCACTCTATGATCTCAGACACTATCTTTTGTCCAGATTGTTGCTGATAATGTTGATCCAAGAGTGCAAACATTTTTCTATTGGTAAGCTATTTTATTTATTATACTTGTTTATTGGCTCCGGATTGTTTTCATAATTTGCTATGAGATTCGGATTGCCTACCATGTCTATATGCAGTGGAAAGCCCCTTAAGCGGAGGACACCAAAGCACCTATCTTCGAAAAATTCTATAGGCTTAGAGTCTGCATGCCCTGCAGGAGAGACTGATGTTTTGGAGAAGGATGATGGTATGTAACTAATTTTTGCAACAATATCAACTACTTGTGTCAATGGTCCATTAATGCTCTTAAAAACTTGAAGAAGGGGCAACTATATATGATTTCCCGCAAATTATTTGTCTTCTTGACAGCTGAAGGCATGTGATCTTAGGCATCAAAATGAGGATTTTCTAAAATAAGTTGTCGATTTTCAAGATAGTTTTCTCTCATATCATGGATTTGTGTAGAAATTGTACCATGTTAGGGAATAGAATTGAGAACTAGCAACTTTAAAGATCGAAACATGTCAGAATTTTTAATTTTTTATTAGACATTTAAATGAAAGCTTGAATTAATATAAAAGAACCATATTATATATCTTTGTAAAAAAACTAAAAAGTTAATTAGAGTTAAACTAATAAATAGATAAATAAATATAATTACATAAATATTATTATTAAATATATCAATGGCAACTTAAATATGTTTCACTAGGTAATATATGGAACACTTTGCTTTGAATGTTAGATCAGCCATTTATGGTGTTGTGGGGTCATTTAGCTGTGGTTAGCATGTTTGGACTACGAGAGAGCCTTTCACATTTTCTTTTAACAACCAACAATTTGATTGCTATTACTTGTTGATGTCAATTTCTTACATAAGGCAATTATTAAAGTAATGCATTCATTACTACCCCTCCAAATAATTTCATGCAAAATTGATTTCGATTGTACTTGTGCATTAGCACTCATAACATTTATGGTCTCCCATACAACCATTTGCGGTTCAATAATGAGCAGATGATCTTTAGAAAAATGAACAAATTGCACAATGGCAAACTTAATCATAATAAGTAATTGATTAAGGGAAATGCACTTATTATTGAATCACAAGGTGTTATATAAAATCCATATAGCCCAAAGGATATGAATGAAAATAGCAATACCTACACCATGTTCTAAATTGATTTTACATGAGTTTAAAAAGGGTAAAAGTGGAAGGATATCAATTTTATTATTAAATATCCATTCTTCTTAGTCATTGCCTATTTTCCTTTTAATTTTTTAAACATAAAAAAAGAGTCGAACTTATTCCTGTAAAATATTTATTAGCAAGTTATATAGTTAAGTAGTATGTAAATTAAAATAAACTGTGCAACACATGAAATAAAGTAACTTTATCTAATCTGGACTCAACCTTTTGCAATAAGGTTCTGCTTTTTCACATTTATGTCAAAGGGCAATTTGCTTTTCCTAATACGGTCATGCTCTTGCTGTTCATGTTTCTTAAGTTGTGGTTTTTGCCCCATGATGTTGTATTAGTGCAGCCAGAGTGTTTTAGGAATATGTTACATGCTGCTGTGCTATTGCAGGGATTTCTGCCACGGTTATCCGATCACATCCTGACCGAGAGTCTGTCCAGTCAATGTCTGACTGTGATCAAGCAGTCCTTCAGTTTGCCAAGACTAGGAAGTTGCCAAATGAGTCTTCTGACTCACGAAAGTATGTTCTACAGGCTTGTTTCTCTATCCTTGGAAAACAAAAATGGGGATATTACGTTAAAAAACTTTTTGATATAGAATTACAAGTGATATCCTGTAACAAAACGTTTTATCATGAAATAAAAGCCTTCCAAACAGAAATGTTTTTTATTGGAAATTAGAATGATATTTCTGAAGCAATAATTTACCTACTAATCAGTCTTACTTACAGCCTTAAACCTAATAGATCAATATGGCTCAATGGTTGAATGTAAATTTCTTATCAATGTTAGAGTTATTTTGATCTATTAAATTTTATATCATATTTATAGGTTGGTTAAGCTTGTCAAAATGTCGCATTTGGGATGCTTATTATATGTGGCAAGTTTATAATTTGATTATTTGGGTCTGCTTTTTATGTATTTCTGTCAATGAATAAGCAAGAGCCTTATTTTTCTACTTTATTAATCCAACAAACATTTTTATGCTGAATGTAGTCGATGTCATTACAAATAGTCATATGTTACTATGTGGTATCAAATTGTTCTTCATGTGATTCCTGGACTGATTTAGACTTTCCTTGCATTGGTTGTGTCAGAGTAAATCATCAATTATGGTTTTTCACTTTTGATTATCATTTTCTCTATATGTAATCTTTATGGACACGCCTGACATTATTTTGAAAACATTTCAGCCATGCCCTCTTAAGGAAACGACAGTTTTTTCATTCTCACAAAGCTCAGGTAAAGCATCCTTTATTTATATTTTGTACATTTTTATCACTGAATGGAGCTGCTTAAATTTCAGCAGTGGTTGAACTTGTGAAATTTAGAAAACTATAATAAATTGGTTACTAGTTCTTCTCTGATGAAAGTGATTTTTGTTATGAATTTTTGCAACATAGCAACGATGCATAGTTATTAACTCTAGTTGTATTGATAGTTATACAGATTTGCTTTGTGCACTAAAAATGACTACCGTTAGGCTGTTAGTTTATGCATTTGGTTGTGTTGTAAGGTCTCCCTTTTTCTGGTCTCCTTGGGAGCTTCCTTAATTACATCCTAGATCATGACATCTTTATATCACCTAAGTAGTGTTTATGAGGCTTGGACAATTCTCACCTTATAATTAATTAGGTATTGTTGGGTTGAGTTAGATTCTAATCTCAGGGGTGATGACCTATCAGCTTGAAGGTTGAATAACATTTTCTGCTGTTAAAAGATTTTATTGTCTCTTAACAATTTTTTTTTTTCCAGTATTATGACCAATAGCTTTGTTACTAATTTTCCTTTTACTTTTGCTTAAAGCCAATGACAATTGAACAAGTTCTATCAGATAAAGATAGCGAAGATGAACTTGATGATGATGTTGCTGATTTTGAAGATAGAAGGGTACGCTTGGTTATGTTGAATTTTTAATTTCTATAATTCTTGTAGCTGTCTATCAATTATTCATTGCAAGGATCATAAGAGTGATTTCTAGTTTCCTTTTCGAAAACTCATCTGAATGGCTTCGAAAGTGAGGCTTATTCCACAGACGTGACTGTACTTCCAAATTGTCCAAACTTCAAATACATGAGCATTAGCTAGGCTTTTCAATTCGAATTGGATGTTTAAATTTTAATTAAGTTTTAGATCTTATTTGGTGAGCTTATCATCATTTGTTAACATTTCAATAAATTTGACTCATTGCAATGGATTTTGATAGGAATTCAAGGAACTAGCCTTGATTACAGTGCAATTAGTATAAGAAAGAAGCAAATAAAAACTGCAAAAAGAAAATGTACTCAGAGAATGCTCTCTGCATAGTGACAACAATCACCCCACAATTACCTCCAAAATGATACCCTCACACTTTCTCTAACAGAATTCTCCTTCCCAAATATACCCAGCAGATTTCATGATAGGTTTAGGTTGAGGCATGACCTTGGATTATTAAATGTCTGCTGCAGCTCTTATTATTGGCATTCATACCTTGCAGATGCTTGATAATTTTGTTGATGTGAGCAAGGATGAGAAGAATTTCATGCATATGTGGAACTCATTTGTTCGGAAGCATCGGTAAATCCTTCTTTTCTACTCAAGCATTCTATTTGCTGCATCTTTGTTGATTTCCTTAATAACAGTAATGTTGCTCCTTGGTGATAAGTATCTATACCTTTGAGCTTAAGCTGATATGTATACTTCTCTTGATTCAACTGTTTTGTTCTCCTGGCAGTGTGATTGCAGATGGTCACATTTCATGGGCATGTGAGGCTTTCTCAAAATTGCATGCACCCGAGTTTGTTCGGTCCCGCTCACTGGCTGGGTAAACTAGTTTCCCTCATGTTTCAGCTCACATGTTTGGAATTCATACCTTCGCTGTTTCTCTGGTCTTATGATGCTTTTAGTCAATCAATGCATGTTTTAAACTTAGTTGATATTCATCATTCTTCTATGGTTAAAGAAACATGTAGTCATGATGGTCCATGTATTAGCAATGAATGGATAAAATGCATAGTTGTGGAAATGTTCAAAGTTTTGGACTATCTGCAAATTTGGAAATAGTCTCTTTTCATATCCAGGGGTAAGGCCGTGTATAATGTATATAACTCTAATTCTTTTTCTGGCAGGTGTTGGAGAATATTTATGGTCAAATTATACAATCATGGTCTTCTAGATGCTCGGACCATGAATGACTGTAATATTATTCTTGAGCAATACCATATGCAGAACTCAGATCCCAACAGCTAAAAAAACTCATTTTTACCCCTTCTTAATAGAAGAAATTGATGGCAGAGTAAGAACTTTTTGTTTTATTTTCCCTTCACAAGGTACAAATAGTAAGGGTTTCAATTTTACATTTTGCAATTGTGGGGTACTGTTATGGTCGTCACCATTATTTTGTTTTGGGATTAAATTTTGCATCCCTCTGGCATAGAACTGAGGAAAATTTTAAGCAAACTTCAATTGCATTGACATGATTATTGCTATGTTCTGCTTTCCTAATTTCCTTTTTGACACCAAAATTATGTTCATCACTCATCTCACTTTATCCTCAACTGTATATTCATCATGTTACATGGTTTCTTTTTTAACCCGTTTTCTTTTTCTCATGTCACTAAACCGTTTTACCCATGTTTCAACTTAACGATTGATGGCTATTTATGAAGTATAGATTTTAATATAATATATAAAATTTTCAACTTTCAAAGTTTCTGAATAAATTATGAATATTTAAAAGTAAAAATATTCTGGCAGCCTCAAATTATATTGTTGTTTTGTATTACTGAATTCATTGTGACATCTCCTACTTAGAATATTTCGTAATGATGATGATGATTGCAGAATATACTTGCTATGTCTGAAATAATCATTTTCAAAATGAATAAAAAAAATAGTAGTGTTGAAAAATGTAAATGTGTTCCAGATTATTCTGAGTAACTTGTTTCGAAATACAAATTTTGAAAAATAGAAATAGGTTTGATACATTTGGTTTTATAATCAAATGTGATGTTTTAAAAATTATCTTCATTTGATTCAATTTCAAGAAAAATGACAAAAATTCTCATGTTTTCCATTTAATAGAAGAATCATGCTTAATAAATTATAATTATTTATTATGTTTATTATTAAATCCAATAGTTAAACAAAAAAACTAAAACAATTAAAAGAATCATGAGATCGTAAGTGGCTAATTTAATGAGATAATGAGTTAGTTTTTATTTTAACAGTTACGTAAAAAACATAATTTTTTAAAATTTTATTTAATATCATTTTTCGTGTCTATTTTTTGATATGGTTAAAATTAATTCTAATGCCATATGCACTTAATTATGTTTTTAATTCACGTGATATTTTAATGTATCATTATTTTGTCTAAATATTAAACCAATAATTTTGAAACAATCGTTATCAGGATGACATATTTGTATTTCTTTTGAACGTTGGAAACAGGAACTCTGAAAAAATGACACGCACGCAGATTCATACATCATTTAACGTAAAATAATGAAACCAAAACACTCAACTTTAAATTAAATAACGTTTAATGTTGATAGCCCCACGATTACGAAGTAGCCTGGAAGGGTCGTTTGGTGAAGTAAGGGTCCCCACACACAACACAAGTCAACTTCACATTTGAAACTTCCATAAACGACAAATAAACAAACGTGACCTTTCTTCCAACCCTAATTACTCATCCCAACAAAACGATGCTTCCTCTCACCATCTTCGAACCCCTCTAGAAACCCACTTCCAAAGTTTCTTTCTTTCCTTCTTTTCTTCGTATTTATACGCCTCTCACTCCCCATTTTCCACTCCACCAATTCAACTCTCCACTTTCCCTACTTTGCCAACCAAACCAAACCAAACCACCAAGCAACCTCCATCTCTTCTCTTGTGTTACAAAACAAAACCATGCAACCCTTTGAACCCAATTTCACCTTTTGCACCCCCAACACCTCAGTTTCACAACCCATAATACAAGGTTCAATTTCACCATCTGATATTTCTGTCACTGATTACTTGCTACCCCCACATGTTCAGCTTCAACATCACATGAACCATATCCGCCTTCAGATGCCTCAGCTCACATCTTTCTCCAAGCCTCCAAGGTCCTCAAATCTAAGCAACCGCAAACCCTCCTTGAAAAACATCACCATCCCTTCCTTAACCTCAGGTCTTGTGCTGCCACGACACATGGAAACAACAACAACGACAGTAGCTACAACCATGAATAACAACAACAATAACCCAGTTTCTTCTTCTTCTTCTTCTTCTTCTTTAGATGATGCCAACAATACCAACGAAGATAAGCACTATAGAGGGGTTAGGAGAAGGCCGTGGGGGAAGTTTGCTGCAGAAATTCGGGACCCCAGTAGAAAAGGCTCAAGGGTGTGGCTTGGAACCTTTGACACAGCCATAGAAGCTGCTAAGGCTTATGACAAAGCTGCTTTCAAGATGAGAGGGAGCAAAGCCATATTGAACTTCCCTTTGGAGGTTGGAGAGTCTGAAGAATCAGTTTCAAGTTGCACCAAGGTTGGTGTGAAGAGAGAAAGAGAGGAAGAGAGTGAAGGGAACAAGTATGAGGCAAGTGAGTTTAGCAGTAACAATAGTATCAAGCAGATGAAGAAAGACGATTCCTCTCCCAAAGGAGTGTGCCCTTTGACTCCCTCATGTTGGAAAGGCTTTTGGGACACCGATGTTATGGGAACCATCTTTAGTGTGCCTCCTCTGTCACCACTGTCTCCATTGATGGTTGTTTAAGATTATGGCCAAAAAAGATGAAAGAACCAAAGAGAGAGATGATGCTGGTGATTATCCTCTCTAATCTAGGTTCGTAATTTCCCTAAAACCAAAATGGTATTCCCAATAGATTAAAGATATATGGGTTTGTTTAATTAATGTAAATATAGGATACTACGAAGCAAGATTATTTTGTTTGTTACAAAATATTTCTCATCCTTATCTTCTTCCCTTTTCGATGTTCCCTGGTCAAAATATGTTGTATTTTAGAAATTTGTTTATTCGTTCATTGAAAGTTGGTAACAGTTGGTGACATTATTCATTGGACTGAGTTTCGTTATTTCTTTTACCCACATAAAGATCTTGTAAGCTTCTGCGAACAAAAAGTTTCTCCCCAAATTTATTTAGATTTTAGATTTATTTCAGTGCTAACTAGATTCTCATCAAATCTAATACAAATCTATAATGCATCTCTAACTTTGAAAGAATATATAGAATAATATGTTTTAATAATATATATCTTTTAACATTTTAGAATTTAATATAGTTGAAATTAATAACCAAATTAAATTTTTATGTTATAAATCTAAAATATGATTCATCTATTCAAATTTAATTAGATAAAAAAGAATATCTTAGATTAAAATAGTAGGGCATTTAAAAAATTTCAAATTTTCCATGATTCATTAATATTAAAATAATTAGGGAAGCTTCAACGCAATTTTTATCACACAAAACCAAAAACCAGACATCATTTTCATTCTTTCCTCATCAAACACACTTCTCTGCTTACAATTAATTGTCATTCTAATTTGTAATCATCCTTCAAATTCTCCGTTCAAGCCATGTGTGTTCATCTGGAGTTTCAAACGTCACACCAACTCCATCTTCATAAAAATAATTTCTTACGAAACATAATACCATATTTCCATATTAAAATAAATATTTTAAAATTAAATAAAGTAATTAATATTAATCAAGAACAATAAAAAAAAAAAATAAATCGAGTTTATATGCAAAATGTTATTTTTAAGGAAAATGATACTTTGACAACCCAAATTCATACAACTCATGTAAACAACTCTGTTTTAATATTATAATAATAATTTTATTTTATTTTTATTTTTATTAGAGAAAAGAAAAATAATTATCATTTTCTTTTTCTCACATAAACTAGATAAAAAAAATGTAGTCAGTTTTTTTTAATCAACCAATAAATAAATCACTAAATATTTTAATTAACTAATAAAAAACTTAATGAAATATTTATTAATAAAAAAATATTTTGTAAAGTAATTTTTAACAACTCCATCTTCACGTGCGTCACTTGATTGCATTCCATAAATATATTTAACCCAATTTCTAAAATAAAAGTATTTTTTCTTCTTTTCCTTGAATTATTGTACATTCTAGTCTTTATCTTGAATTGACGTTTTGAAGTTGCGTAATTGTTATTTATTTGATCCTCTTCATTGAAAATTAACATCAGTATTCATATTAAATTCATCTCAAGAAATAGACATATTAGAAATTAAATTCATGTCATTCACTTTCAATATATTCATCTCCTCTAACCATAATTTATAATATTTTGTAAACTCATTTAGATTAGTCTTTATGCTTAAAAACATTAATTACTAGTTTAGTCATCTTGATCTTCATCTACTCACTTAATTATACATCATAATTTAATCTCTCTCTATATATACGCATTTAATTTTTTTTTACATGTGTAACACGTTTTTAATTATTGATACAAAATTCTTAGAAATAAACAGATAATGTATTTATTTTATATATTGAATTTTTCATTCGTACCACATTAAATGATTTAATAAAAGTAAGATGATATATTTTTTTATTAAAATTTATATTTTTATATCTAAGAAAAATATGTTACCTTTTAAAAAGTGAAGTGAAGATGAAAAACATATTTTTGATATCTAAATTTTTTATCTTTTCTAAGAAAAGATGGTTTGAGATAATGAAAAGTGAAATAAAAGAGATTAAATGGTGAGTGGTGACATTCAATATGTTTCAATTTTTTCAATCTCTTCTATCAATTTAAATTCTAATTAAGAATGAAAAAAATTGAATAATATATAACAAATAAAAATATATAATTTAATATTTTAAGATTTTTGATTGAAAATAACATTAATATAACTTATTTAGTGTTATCTCTTCTCAAATATCTTTTCAAAAATCAAACACGAACATCCAACAAACTTCACAGTCATTTCCCCTTCTTCCATGCTTCCTCTCATTTGTTTTTATTTTCATTTTGATTTGGTTTTACACTGAGACAATTTTCATTTTAATTTATTTTATAAAAATTTAACAATAAAAATATTTTTAATGTAAATCACACAAATATAGTTTATTTTAGTTTTGTTATATTAATTCTTATATATACATATAGTTTTAAAATAGATATTTTTAATGTAGTTGTAATTGTCTTTTTAACATAATTCAACTTATTTTATTAATTATTTAAAAGGATTGATTGGACTAAAACTATTTTATATTTCTAACTTGTAAATAAACTAATTTTAGATTATAAAAGTTTGTTTTTTTTTTTTAATAAATTTTTTTATGATTTAAATCGGTTTTTCATGGATTAATGAGTTAGGAGGTTGGAATTATTTTTATTTTTTTAAATCACTAAATAAGTTAATTAACTTAATAAAATAAGTGAATCAGACTAAATTAAAAAAAAAATATTTTTTAGATTTATACTAACACAACACCTCTAAATCCTATGTACTACAACAAGGGTAAAATAATATGAGGGGTACCAATAGTAACCCATTGGGCTTTACTCACAAAATGAGCTTATTATTATCACCACCTCTTGGATAAGATATTATTCACTATCTTCCTTTAGATGCGTTCCCGATTCAAACGTCAACGATTTCTTAACTTCTGGGTTAAATTGTTTTTCCTGTTATTTGATTTGAGTAAAATGTATTTTAAATTTTGTAATCTTGCGTTAAAATTTATTTCAAATAATATTTTAAAATTTAATATATATTCCTGGTTTTTAATTTTAGAAAAAATATCTTTTAAATAAAAAATTCTCATATTATAAGTTTATATATAAAATTAGTAATACAAGGTTGATTTTAATGCATCTCTTAAATAATATGCCACGTCTTGAGAGTGAAAGATAATGCAGCCAAATGCTTCCATGGTATCCACGTTAAGAAAAATGAGAAAGAAAGAAAGTTGTGTGGTTGGAAGATTCTTTTGAACTTTCTTGGATGATTCCCCTCTTTAACAAGTCACATTTAGAAGAATATATTCATTCATAACAAGTTATATATGTTCATAACAGAGACAGAAAAACAGTGGGAAATATTTTGGTTCATTTTCTTATGTGTATTTTCATTTCAGAATTGACTCATGAGTTGAATTGTTATGGATTATAAGGGTAAATATTTGTCAACTGATGAACATTTGTTGTTGGAGCAACATCCTATTAACCAATGAACAATTAATTATCATGAAACTCATTAAACTTGTAGCATTCGATAATAACTGCATAATACACATTTATATAATCATGGGTTTAACATTTATGAGATTGTCCAACTAATCTTAAATAAAAAATAGAGTTAACAACTCCACTCCATAAGAAATTATGTATGAAATTAGAAATGGTAATTCTTATTTAGAATAAACTAAACAATCTAGCATGCTATGGTGTGATACCAGTATGAGCCAACAGAAGTGGAGGTGAACTGAAAATAATTTATAAGTTTCCCTCAGAAACAGAGATATGCAGCAACAAGAAAATATGTTTGTTCATTTTTTTTTTCTACTTTCAATCAGAAATTCATTAATATTCTTTTTTTAAGCTCCTCAAAGTTAGAAAAAGTTTCATAACATAGATTCACGTAGACATTTCACTTTAGCATTGCTTCTATGTACAAATTAAACAGGCAAGGCAAGCTTATTTTCCTAGGTAACAAACTTATGCTACTAACTCTATTGTTCTAACTTTCTCAGGACACACCATGATGAACTTGGACTTGTGACAGCTCCAATTCATGGCTCTCTCTTCTCCTTTTCCTGCCACAACTGTTTGGCTTTGGATCAGACTCTCCAGCCTCAAGAGGGAAGTTCAGAATGGCCTTCTGACCCCTCATCTTGAAAGCAGCACAATCATAGGCCTTAGCAGCATCAATTTCACTGTCAAAAGTGCCAAGCCAAACCCTTGTCCCTTTCCTTGTAGGGTCACGGATTTCAGCAGCAAATTTGCCCCAAGGCCTTCTCCTAACTCCCCTGTAACGCTTTGCCTCATCATTTTCTGCCTTCTTTCCCTTCTCTTCTGATGATACCATTGGTTCAGGAGAATTGCATTTCTTTGGTTCCTTAGAGGGGATGGTGATGGTTGTTGTTGCTGTGGACTTCACGGCCTTGTGATCAACAAACTCCATGTCTGCCACCAAATCATACCCTTGAAGGAAAGTGAAGAAACTGGTGTTGTCTGAAATAAATGAGCTGAAATCAAACTCTGGTGATGAGGGGGCTTCAAGTTTCACAGGATGGAGGTTGGAGAACAAGGAGTCTGAGATGTTTTCACCTAAGAGATGTTGGCGTATGAGATCCAAGTTTGAAGTTTCTTCTGCTGTTGTCATCTTTAAGGAGTGATGAAACAATGTGAGGTGGATTATTGGATTGAAAATTGGTTAGTGGCTAAGGTAGATATTTATATCTGTCTCTCAAGCGAAAAAGGGCCCCCACAGCATAAAGTCTTCGCTGAAATAGCTGTTTTCAACTAACAGGTCATTAATGATGTAAATACAATCTTGTGTTCTAGCATATGCTCTAACCTTGGAATTTGGACAAACCTTCCAACTAGATATTTCTCAAAGAAATACTATGGTAAGTAGAAATTTTTTACAGAAAAAGTGTGTGTGTTTGAATACTAGTTTACTTCAGGTCAACACAAATGACTGAGTGTGTTTGTATATAAGTTTTCACACTTTATGAGAGCTTAAGCGTGAAAGATAAAAATTATAGGTTAAGTTAGCATGCTACATAGAGACATGAAATGGCGTTAAAAGTGTATTTGAAAGTAGAAAATGAGTTGAACAAATACACTGCAATAGTGTGTTTTGATTACCTTTGCACTCACAAAACATTGTTTATTTCAACTCACCATGAGAAGCTTTCCTGATTGTGCTCTTTGAAATGCATGACAACTAAAAGTATGTTTGTGTTGCCATTTCCGACTCTTGTCTATACGTTCACAAAAAAGATATATTTTGTTATTTATGCGTTAAAACTGCATCAGAACGATCACCACAAGAATTCATATTGTAACCCAAACATGTGCTGAGTTGGTACCTTGTTGGCATATATAGTGTTCTTACTTTTTGTATCTTATTTAAATATATCTTTAATTGTATCAGAGTTTTATGGAAGATTAAGAGGTTTAAGTACTGACGTACAGAGACTTAGGATTTGTTCCAACAAATGTAAAGTTGGATATAATTGAAACGTGTAAAAGATATATTTGAAAGCTCGCAAACTCTAAACAAAAGACACCCTTATCTGTACAAGTTTTCTTTATCTTTTATGTCGGATTTTATAATTGTCCCTGTTTTTGCCGAGTTTTACATATCAGAGAACTTAAGTTGTTGGAACTTACATGAAATCTTAGATGCCCAAGTGTTTTTTACCTTCTGTACCTTATTTTATGATTACCCTAATGTGTAGCTGAATTTTATCAAATTCTGTTTATTTATTATGTTCAATGGCCCCTTAGTATGATAGAGAAGAGCATAGAAAAGGGTGCTACTTTCAGCTGTGATACACATCAGAATTGATGGTGTAGTTACATCAAGTAGATTAGAATGGAGCCTCCTTTACCCGGTTATTGCAGTGAGGTGTTTGTGGACACTGCATCTTCTTATCCAAATTGCAATGTCACACTCTTAGGGGTGTGCCCACAAGGAAGAAAACCAATATTTAATTGTATCTCCCAAGTTGGTCCTTGGCATATTCTGATGCCATCTGTTGCTGTTTACTAGGAAGCAATGGACATGGACAAGAGGGTCAAGAAGATTATGCAACTTGTACTGTCAATGTTAGGCCTCAGAAAGTTGCCTTTGGTTCTTGTCTAGTATATAGAGAGTGTGTGTGAGTGAGTGTGTGCATTGCAAGCTAGAAACTGTGTTTTTTACTAGTCTAGATGGGGACCTGTTCCCAACTTGCACCAAAACCATTAAAGCCATGAATTATGATGCCCTTAATGTTTCACATAAAATCAAAGCACCCTCATTAATGGACAACACTACTTGCCCAAGTAGCTTACCAAACCCAAAAATGCAGAATAGTTTTGAAAAATGATATTTTGCAAAAGTATTAGAGTGGAAAATTAAATTATGTGGAGCAATTGGTTGAACTTAATCCGTTGCTGGGATGACTTTTTAATTATGTTTGTGATTCATTATTAGATTCATAATTTTCATTAAACATTACAGTCAACAAAACTCCATATAATTTTCATTAATCAACTTCAATTGAATATATAATATAATATACATTTTCAAATATGTATAAAAATCAATAAAAAATTATAAACTCATGTGTAATTTTTCTAAATTTTATTTAAATATTTATTAAAATAATATCACATTATTTCATAATTAGATTTATTAAATTCATATATTATAAACAATTCATTATATTCTTAAATTCGTATTATCGTCTTATTAGTATAAAATTTCTATAAAAATATACATGTTACTAAAATATAAGTGTAAGTTGAAATTTTAAATTAGAAAAAAAATAAAGATAAATAATATATAAAGAGAAAAAGACCTGTAAATATAATATGTTAAGATTAAGTTAAATAATATTTAAAAAAAAACTCGAGAAATCTAATGTATTAAAGATTTTACCAATATATCAAATATAACCTATATTTGTTCAATATACTTTTTTCATTTACCAATAGAATGTTTAACTTATGCATCAATATTGAAGTTAAGGCCGTTATGCCCTCACACATTATCAATTTTTCTTTGTTGATTGAAAACTCTGATTTAGAAGGTGTGACAAGGGAAAAACTTCATTCTTGGGTTTCATGTGGTTGTTCTGCCTTCACATACGATATATATATATATATATATATATTTTTTTTTTTTTTTCAATCTTAATTATGTGTTTTAACAAGGAAGCATTCATTAGTGTTTTAAATTCATACATTAGGAAAAAAAGAAAAACACTTAATAAAAACACAAATTTTATACGACCTAAGGTTTCATATTTTATTGTCTTTCTATAACCTCTCTTCTTCTCATTAATAAAACGTTCTATCCTAACCCCTATATTTAGTTTAAAACGTCGTGTAAAAAAAAACATATATTTTTTCTTTAAAAAATAGTTTTTCAGTGAAAAAAAAAATCAGTTTTATTTATAATAACATCCCTCCAATTGAAGAGATGCAATTTCCATATCTGGAAAGTTTTTCTTCTTGTCCTGTAAGTTTCCATATCTGGAAAGTTTTTCTTGTAATGACTTATTGATCACAAGTTTTAGTCTACTCTCAAACTTTGAACATCGAGGCCTTTCATTAATTTCTTCTCGAAAGTACACAAAATATCTTGTCTAGATAATTTCTTCCTCAATATACAAATACTATTACCTTAATAACAGGACATATAAAATATAAACCCAAATTATTAATACTTGATTATTTATCATCCATAATTTTATTGATAAACATTCAAATTTTATTACCGAAAACTATAAACACGTACCTCAATCAAAAGTAATTTTTTTATGCATAAAAGTATATTAATATTTATATGATAAAGGATGAAAACTTTGAATTAAATATACTCGTTAACTAAATTACAAAAGTATATCTTAAAAAATGTGACGAAAGTTTATATGAATATATTTATCATACGAACTTGGCGAAGTATAATCATTTTTTGTTGTCTTTATGCACTGCAAATTTTCAGATTAGTCATTTTAGTTATTTAAGAAAGGAATATTAATAGTTATACAAGCAGGTTCGTTGTGTAAAGGAGAACTGTTGCAAATGTGCATAGATCCAAACCAACTAAATCAGATTGCTAAAATGGAGAATGTGTTCCAAATGAAAAATAAATAAACAACTAAATCAGATTGCTAAAATGGAGAATGTGTTCCAAATGAAAAATAAATAAACAGTTTAATATTAATGCACAGTCATTGTATATATTACTACTATTATATATACATGATTAAATGACAACACGATGTATATACAAATTAATTTCATAAATAGATAACCTCAAAATGGAATATATGATATTTGGAATAAGAAATTCCATTATCCGACCGTGTAATAGATTAGATATCAATAAACAAAATTTCAGTTTCTTCTTCACGTCAACGAATCACTCGAATCAGTTGCATCCATCCTACAAAGAATTAAATTTCAGATAAATTTGATTATTATTAATCCTAGTTTACTTACAAAATAGCGTAGTCACTTTGGAGTTACCTATAAGTTGCTTATATTGCCAAGTAGGAAGCATACTTAAGAGACAAGGCTTCTAGAGCAGAAAATGATCAATCATATGCTGTATAACATCTGCACCTTCTATTTGTGTGATATCATCTTTGACCTGTAAAACATTGTAAAGATGACGGAATAACATATGCAGGTAAAACAATGCATTCCACGAAATACAGTCTGAAAGACTGGCTATATCATAAGAGGTTAACTTAAATGGTGATTAATTATGATATAGTCATGTATCAAATTAAAAGATAAGCAGAGACAAAAGAACATGGTGATCACAAGGGTATCGCAAGACAGACCTGAATGATAGTATGAGCAGCAAATCTATTCTTGCTATTTCGGAAGCTAACATCTATTTTTTCCCATGACACGCGGGATAAGCCTGTTACGAGCTCCTCTGCAAGTGTTCATTCAAGTTAGGAAATTCTAAAAATTGAAGATAACATATAATAGAAAGAAACAGACCACAGTGACTCAATGGCCAAAATTCATGCAATGTTAGTTATCCATTGCAAGATCAATGGCGTCAATAACAACCAAATCTTATCCTATTAGGTACAGTCAGCTACAAATGGATCAATAAAAATTGATTAATTTATCTATTTCAAGATGCTCACTTCCTACGGGATTATTTAATGCTTAAAAGTTCAAACTTTGCATTTAGAGAAAAAATAAATTATTTGATGCACAAGATTATGGATTTCTTTTAAAACAAAGAATTGCGGATATTGTTAGAATATTTCAAAGAATATCTCATAATTGATTACCTTTAGAGTAATAATGTATAGTATTTTAGATAATCCCCGGAGTGGTTTCAATATTTCATTATATTTCCTGATTTATTTCATTATTTGATTAGAAATAGAAGTCTATTACTCCTGTAAACAGAGGTTAGTGCATTATTTTATAACATATCAAACCATACATCAAAATATTATATTAGAATTATTCAAATTTGTTTCCACCCCATCCCCAACATTTCTACAATCCCCACCTAAACCGCTATAATTTCAATGGATATGATGTTGTCTGTCGGAAAATGAAGTACAACGAAAATCACAAGTTTTAGTAAACACTCGAAAGTATTGCAATTGATGGACAAAAAACACATTTAGGGAACGACAGCAATAGCTTAATATTAATGATATCAACAGTATTCTAAACTGAACTGATTGGCCAAAGATTATAGGAAGCGGAAAAGTAAGGGAAGGTCAACCATGTAGAACCCGGGGTATGGTGGAAAGAAAACCACAATTAGTGGACTCCCAAGACATAGAAACCATAGTTTCTAAAATGTAAAAGACAACTGCAGATAAGGTGAATATTCCTTTAATTTAATAAAAAAAAAAAACTGAAGAAGCAAACCTTCTATCTTGTCAGAGTTGTCATTTTCCAATATGTCATACTGTTCAGAATCGGAACAAGCCTTGCAGTGCTCTTCATATACAACATGTGGATATCTTTCATTGATGGTATCCTTCCACTATCAACAAAGAGTTTTATTTCATTATATGAAAACAATGATCCATTAACTCAGGCAACATAATAAGATGTTAGTAAATATACATTTGCAAGTTCACTCTGACGTCTAATTGACGATGTTCTCCAGCCAACAATATCTAAATTATTTTATAAAGGAAAACCAAATAAAATATATGCAACAACAAAAGCTAAATGCACCTAGAATTAGTAGAAAGAAGAAGCAAATAAGGATACGATCATAGTCCACATTTGAATATGCAAAGCGGCGTTTGAAACTGCGCAGTGCAGACCTGCACAAAGCAATCAGAAGACATGATGATCAATCTCAACAAACTACATACATATATAAAGAAACTAATATATGAAGCAACAAACCTACATGAAATACAAATCACCATAGTCTTCAATCATCCGTTGAAGCAATGGAGGTCTTCCTTCATCATCATCGGTAAGGAAAAGATGCCGACCTGTTCTTCTAAAAATAAAATGAATAACACAACTGGCAACCTTCTCAAAAGCGGGTACCCCCAACAGGAATGGGACCTGAAATTAAAAAACCATTAACAAATTTAAATACCCAAGTAGCGAAAGGTGATACAACTTTCTTTCATGGAAATATCCCAACCACATAAGAACTTTTCATTATAGTATTGCAACATCATAAAACATCTTCATTACAACCTATCAAAAGAAATCCAAAAATAATCACTTTCTATCGATTAGTACATTAATACTTTATTTAGGGTAGTATTTTTGTTGAACAGTACCTGCCAACACTTATTATTGGTTTGGTCAAATATTGGAACAAGTTGTGGGATGACAATTCAAATTTGTATGAAATTGACAGGACAATAAATATAAGTAATCTGGCTGAATGAAAAGATTGATTGAAAACTGGTATCTTATTAGAAAGTCCAAAGGACTGTTCCCCTCAATACAGTGCCTAACTTGAGAACTTCAAGGGTCTGCACCTCCCAACGCCTAATGGCCCCAATTCTCCCATAAATGAGCAGATATCTCTCTCAACTCTGCACCGCCTCTTTTATTATAGGCAATATGCCTTATTTCTCTAATTCCAGTCCCAATTAACTCACTAATATAACTAAGACATGGGCAACTAACCTATTGTAATTTTTAACTAACTGCTATTGAGGGTCACCTAAAACAAGTACATAGGTGTGTTAAAAAAATCCAAAGCAAACCCATCCAAACATTATTATAAACCATGTAATTTGTGGGGAAGGCACTTAATAAAAAATTATGTTAATTGAACTCTGAAAGAGAGAACAATTTAAAAAAGAAAGAAATGAGCCAATTTATAAATACGGTCCAACAAACCATTTTTATAAAGTGGGTCCAATAACCAAATCATTTTATATTGTGATTTGGTTCGGCCTTTTATAAACCCAAACTGTACACAGCTCTAGGTCTATATACAAAGAAATAATTTTGAAAAAAGAAAAATAGAAGGACAATGGTAAAATACTCAAAAACTCGATCCTACAGATTAAAATCAATTTCCCACATGCATAATAAATTACTAGTAGAAAATTAATTTCCCACAATAAAAAATAATAGTGGAAAATTAATTTCCCACTTGCATAATCAAATATCTGACAATTGTCCACATTTAAAAAATAAAAAAGTTATAGATAAAATTAATTTTTTATTAAAAAAAATTATATAATATGAAAGGTAAAAGGGAAAGGAAATGTGTCCATCAAAAGGGGATTACAGCGCAATTCCCTTATACGATTTAGAAAAATGGTTATAGATAAAGTTATTTTATTTCTAATAATGGTTGAAAAATAGCTATATAATATGAAGGGTAAAAGGGAGGAAATGTGCATACCAAAAAGCAATTACACATATCAATCCCCTTTATTAATAGTATAGATATAAACAGTATAGATGAGAGGTGTTACATATGTATCCAATAAGACTAAATTTACCTAATGTATAAACAATGAAATGGGAAACTAAGCAACGTTAAATTTATTACATTGTCAACAATTTCTTTAATAACTATCATTGTGTTTGGGAAACATAAAGAAAAAAATAAGATGTCAGTACCTGCTTATTGCCCCTTGAACCTAAATGAGGTGTGGCCACAGCAATGAAATTCATAGCCTCCAAGCCACCTATTGTACCCACTGTGGCCTCCTTACCTTCTTCATTGCATGAGTCCTCCACAGATCCTTTTTCAGGTGGCCTATACAGCCTCCCAATTGCATATCGTGCCACTAGTCCTCCCACAGAGTGTGCAACAAAGGATATCTTACGCATATTTGGTTTGCTTCGAATCACTTCAAGCACCTAAGAGTTAAAGGGGGTTGTTAACGACAAAATAATTATGTATCCAATATCATGGTATACAGGAATATGAAGAAAGTAAAGGTCTTATTACATTTATCTGGTTAACAAACAGACTCATTTGAACCTAAAGACACAGGATTTTTCCATCTCCAACATACATCTGAAATTTATATATCTCCTTGAACTGGTGAACAAACTTTAAGTTCCCATCCCCAAACATATAGACTCAGACTTTCCCGTCCAAAACTTGGGAACATTATATCCTTCCAGAATTCAACTGCACGAAAGCCCTTTTGTTTTCCAACAAATTACTCTCAAACATTTTGTGAAAGATGCATGTAAAAACTTTCTACAGGTTATGCTTCACCAGTGGCATAAAGGATATGTAAAAGACAAATGTGGCGCAGCATATTTCACATGATTTGATACAGAACTTCAAAAATCAAAATAATACTAGGATTACACTGACATGTTCACTTTTTTTTTTTTTTTTTAACATAAAGGGATCCATATTATATATCATATGCACAATATCATGTATAATATAATGGCATAGTTATGGTAATATAATCAACAGAATGAATTAGATAAATTAGATTGACTTTCACATGACATGCCTATTTAAAAAAGAAGGTCTCCATTATAGTCAGATACTAACCTCTTCTGCTAATCTCTCCCCCATTACATCGACACCATCTAGTGTATGCATAGACACATTTCGCTCGCTACCTGTGTGAGAAAAGAAGGGAAAAATAAAGCAAGCACAAGATACAAAATTTACAACCCATTCTTGAGAAGAAATTAATACCCAACAAGAATGTAGTCGATGATACAACAAATAAAAAAAATGATCCATTAAAGTACCATGAATTCCTTTTCATTCAAACTCAATACAATAATGAATGATTAAGGATATTTATTTTGAATAATTTCTTAATGAAAGATACCTTCTCCACAGACCACACGCAATAAAAGGATAAAAAAGGAGTTGCAGGTATAGCAATTGGTCAAAACACATTAAACATTCAAGAGGTCAAATCACAGTTCGTTAGGCCGTAGCCATTACAACCACAACATCGTACAAGTACAAAGAGTTTAATCTGCATAAACTGTTAACGTAAAGTTATTATACTGTCAAACTAATCAGAAAGCATCATTCATATGATTTTTAAGGTGATAATTATAAAAATTAATAACGTACATGAAACTTGAAACTTTGCCATTAGACAACATTGCAAAAAGCTTGTACCCTTTTACCGGTGGATGCATTAGTTATTCCTAACATAAACCAAACAATCTTATGCAACAACACCAACAATCTCTTGTTTTGACCACACCAATGCTTCTAAAAGAGACTTACAGTGAACAAACACTTTATCAGGCAACTCCTTGACAAATTGCTCCGAAGCATATTTCCAATCCGTTGTACTGCAGGAACAAACAATAAAAAAAATCAGTTAATTTCAAGAAACACACACTCAAATTAATCCACAAACAAACACTCCGTAAAACCTCCACCAAAACAAACACAATCAAGTAAAATTACGGAATCTAATCAAAATCGAAGTGAAGCAACGATGATATACCGTCCGAGAATTCCATTCACCATCACAACGAGGTGATCCGCGGAGGAAGCGAGTGAGGGTTCGGAACTCCAAACATCGCGGCTTCCTTCAACCACCGACTCCGACGCGCACACGTTCTTCTCCTCCTCCATAGGGCAAAAAAAAAAAACCTAGCAATTCACAAGACGAAATCGGAGTCCGAATGCGACACGATCGCTGCGCGAAAGGCAGTAGCAACTCCAAAATTTTCCGAGAAAATCGGAGAGGAAGACCCAGAAAAGAAAGCAAAAAGTGAAAGTAAAGTTTGAAGAAGAACCCGATGACGGTACTGGAAAAAGGAACCCGAGACAGTGATGATTCGATTTGGATTTGGCGTGTTATTTATACACTTGAAATAGAAAAAAAAAAAAAGAACTGATTTTGAGAGCTTAAAATTATCTTCTTGTGTTCTCTTATTTATAGGAGATAAAAATACAAATTCAGACATACAATAAATAAAGAGACATGATTAATCTTCTTGTCTTCTCTTAATTATAGGAGATAAAAATATAAATTCAGACATACAATAAATAGAGAGACATGATTAATACTAAAAAAAATAAACAGATGCATTCTAGGAACTAGGTCTACAACTAATCTCATAAATGAACAAGATACACTTAATCTAATAAATTCTTCAACATATACGAAGAAAAGTTGGTTGGTGTTTTTGGGAGTGACCGTGAATGTTACCCAGGGACGAAGGAAACTTACGCGGAAAACGATTGGACACGTGGCGGCACCGCCAGAGTTGAGAGTGTTGGGAAGGAGAAAAAGTGTGAACGCCACCACTTCTGAATTGAGAAGTGAAGCGAATGTCATGCTCCGTTGGATAACGGTGGCGAAGGATCCGGAATATTTTATTCCCCTGATCAAGCCAAACTGTGGAGCTTGTTCCCAGTTGTCGCTTGGGAAAAACAACTTGAACAGAGAAGAAGACGAAAAGAGATAAATAAATTACTTTCATATATTCACTTTTTTAATATATTTACTAAAATTTTAATATATAAAATTTTAAAAAATAAATTTTAAGAAACTTATTTTATAAACTCATAATAAAATATTTATATTTATTGATGACTAAAATATTTATGTTTATTGATGACTAACTCTTATTAAAATATGTTTAATCTAATTTTTCCTTCAAATTTTAATTATGTCAAATAGTGTCCAAAATAATTTTCCTTTATAGGAAAACAACATTACACGCTATAATTTTAAAATAAACATTCCTCGTGTTAATTTTATCTTATATTGTAAAAAAAGGAAATTTGAGATAAAAAAAATCCACAATATTTAGGTTACTTTTATAAATATACATTAATTAAATAAGTAAATTAGAAAACACGAATAAATTAATTATTTTCATTCTCAATTATAAACTTTTATTCTTTGAAGCAAGATATGCATAGATTTTGAGAATCCTAATTGGAAACAAATTACAACAAATTTAATTAAAGAATTCAATATTGTTGAGCTTATTTCAATGAAACTTTCGTTATATATAAAAATATAATGTGTGTAACTCTTGTATTCATATGTACGTAAGGAGTGGTACGTGTTGAAAGAATATTCATCATGTAAAAACTTATATAAAAAAAAAATGTTTCAGAATATGTTGTGTGAAAAAATTATTATTGGTGTAACTTAAGAATAATCATGAAGAAAACTCGTATTTAATAACTCTCAGAAAAAATTAACATTTTTTTATTACATACTAAAAGTTATCTCTAATATAAATATATAAAAAACTTTGTGTTTTTTAATTTTGTTTAAAGTAAAACGAAAATGCAAGTATTATATAATTTCAGAAAAATAATTGATTTAATAATTTGATATTTGGATGAATAATAAGATATATTTTAAAAACATGTTAAAAAAATTATTATTTATGGTTGTTTGGTGGGAGAATAAAATTAAATAAAAAAATCGAGTACAGTAGCGGCTCCGTACACGTAGATAAGGATGAAGCATTTTACGACCAAACTTATTGCAACCATCACAATGGCCATTTTTTATTTTTTTTTCTTTAAATTGAAGAGAAAATTTTAAATATGATTTTAGTTATATATATATATATATATATATATATATATATATATATAGATTATTTTCAAGTTTTGTTTTCTAAAAGTAAATTTAATTTATTTTTATAAACCATTTGTTATCCAAATATTTGAAGTTTTTGAATGATTAAATTAAGGTAAAAGTAGTTTGAAAGAATAAAGAATAAAAAAAAATCGTACGTGGAATAATCGAGAATTTATAAATACAACATAAATCTTAAATATTACTATTATGTTACGGATACTCTTGAGTAATTTAGTTTTGATTTTTTTTTTAAATTATCAAATTTAAGGTAATCAATTTTGTTTGTTGACGAGAAACTTAATCTAATAAAAATTATTAATAATTTATCTAATTATTTTATAAATTAATATAATTTTTAAAATATTTGAATATGAAATACTATAATATATTTTAATTTTTTAATTATTATATATATATATATATATATATATATATATATATATTGAATCTAACTCGGATTAAGTTAAATGATATTATTATATTTTTCTGAGTATAAAAAATAAAAAATATTGATCATGTGTAATATATATCTAATAAAATTGATGTAAAGTGTTATATGTATAATAAAAAGAAGAAGAAAAAGTAAATATGAATATTTAACACATAATCATAATCCCTCTATTCTTCATACTTATCGATACATTCAATGATTTAGACAGTAAATTCCCCTCTTCATGTGTGTTGGTCATGAAATTGATTAACACAACAAAAACTAGTTTTTAAATTTAGTTTAAGTTTACATATGTGGTAAAAATAGATAAAAAAAAGTACATTATAATGAATTTAATGCAATAACAATAACACCCATATCATTTTTTTTATCATAATAGATTTTTGAAAAAAAGTTCATTAAAATTGTGATGATGGTATGCTTAGACTAAAATTATGTGATCAAATAGAAGCAATTCAAATAAGGAATTTTGACAATATTTTTAGTAAATTACCTATTAATGTACAGTACATGTCTTTGTTTAAGAAAGGTTATACATTCATTAAAATTTTATTATCTACTACATAATAATTAATAGTAAATAATTATTTAGAAAAATGTAATTTTAGTATAACAACTGTTATACACTACAAGAAAATATTTATAAATTTATAAATACAAATTGATATTTATTTTGTTTTCTATACTTATATAATAACGTATTATAAATCTATGTACTTCAGATACGAAACATGCTCCAACCTCAATATAGGAAAAAAAAATATAAATTAAGAGAGTTTGTTATTTTTATCTAAAACCTTGACTTGTTATCTCAATGAAATATAGGAACATAATTATGTGTAGTAAAATAATATTGAAATGTTGTTTAAAGTTAAAGAAATATTGTTTTCTGGTAGTATTATTCATAATAAAAAATTAGAATTTATTAAGATTACGTGAGTTGAATCATTCAGAATAAAATACATTTTGAAGAATTTACTTGTCATAGTTACCATGTTAATATTGCAATGATACCATATGAAGTTTTATATGAAAGAAAGTATATAATATTTTTGTATTGGTATCATGATGGGAGAAAGTACTAGTCAAGCTAGTGCAACAAATCACGAACAAAGTCAGGGAGATATAGAAAAAACTAAAGATTTTTATGAGTAGATAGAAGTCTTATATTGTTAAGAGATGAAAACACTAAAATTTATTGTTGGAGATAATGTATTATCAAAAGTCAAATCCATTATAGGAGTTGAAAGAACTCTTAAATCTAAAAAGTTGAATCATAAGTTTATTGGATCATATCAGATAAAAAAATTAAAAAATCAACCTAGTAGCTTATGAATTAGCCTTACTTTCATAATTAGCTAACTTGCACAACATATTCCTCATATATCAAATGAGGAAATATGTATATGATCCAAACTATGTTTTGAACTCATATAGTTTGCATATTCGAGATTATCAATCATGAGAAGCATGACCAGTACGAATAAATAGTGATATGAGATGGTAAATCTAGTATCGTATCCATATATATTTACTAGTAAACTTATTTTTTTAGCATGAAAGTTATTGTGGTGGGAAGATAGTAAAAACATAAATTTTGTTAATACAAAAAATATATTCAACTGCTTGAAAAACTCTATAGAATGCTAAGTTTAATAAATTTTAAAAACAATCGTCTTTGTAGAATAGAACTCTATAGGTTATCTCTAAATTTAGAGTACTAACACTCTATTGAATTTTAGATCTATAAGTGATAGGAGAAACCCAATATGATAGGGGAAAATTCTGCATGAACAAAACTTTGAACGAATAAGTCATTTTTTCTATTTTGTAATTTTGTTTATTTCTAAATTTAAAAGGGGAATCTAGACAGTAATATATTTTGATTATGTGGAGGTGCTACCCAGATTTGGAACTAGAATGTTAATACTTGGGGAAGCTATGATTCAAAAATATCTAGGTAAGAGGAGTTATTTATTTAAATAATAACATGTCTAAATAGGAAATATATTTGTTATGATGTGTTATAATAAAAGTAGAAAAACATGTTTATTTTTTTATATTGTATGAAGTTCCTATTATATATTTGTGGCATAAACGAATTGTATTATTGATTATTAGATGAGAAAAAGGCTAAAAACTAGGAAAAACCTCTATTCTCAATTCCATTTTCTTTAAAGTGAGACCTGTGCTTGTTTGAGTAAAGGTTGAGGCAAGGTAGTAAAAGGTGGCTTAAGGTAATAACAATTTGCTTAAGTGAAGACTTTTCGCTCAAAAGAGCACTACAAGAAAAATTCATTTTAGCGACCGAAAAAATCGGTCGCTAATGTCAAAAAATTAGTCGCTAATCAGTTAGCGGCCGAAATTAGCGACCGAAAAGCGTCGTCGCAAAAAGCCAAGTCGCTAATGTGTAGCGACCGATTTCATATCGGTCGCATAAATGCAACTGATTATAGTTAGCAAAAATAGCGATCGAAATTAATATATGCAATTGGTCGCTAAATCGATAACAAAGTTAAAAAAATAGCGATCGATTTAAATTGGTCGCTAAATCAATAACAAATTTAATTGTTTTTATTTATTTACATTTTTAATTATATTTAATATTTATTTCCCCTACCTCTTTTTATATTATATTTTTTAAAAGTTTAACTTATTCAATATATTTATTGTCATTGTCGAGATTCAAACCGGTACCTTAGAGTTGGAGGTTGAAAGCCCAACCATCGAGCTACTAGGATTTTTTAATAATAACTTACAAATAAATTATATTTATATACAAATAAATGTATATCCAGTATAAATATATAAATATAAAATGTATAAATAAAAATATATTTATATATCTTAATATATATTTAAATATTGATATATTTATACATTGATATATTTATATCTTTATATCTTTATATTTTTATATATATTTATATCTTTCCATATTTATATATTTATATATAAAGATATTAGTTTTGTATACAAATAATATTATAATATAGTATATTATACTATTAGTATAGTATACAAATTATATATTAGTATAGTATAGTATACAAATTATTAATTTTGTAATTTATATACAATGAAAATAATATAATGGTATATTAGTATAGTATATTTGTATTCTAATTTTTAATTAAATTAAAATTATGCTAATAATGTATAATAATATATGAGGGGATAATAAATTTAATCCAATTACTTTTATAAATATATAAATATAAAATCTATAAAATATTAAAAATGATATTATATTTTTAAAAACAAATATTAGAAAAAGATTTAAAAACATATATAAATTATATTTATATGTCCAAAATATTAAAGATATCCACATTTAAAAAAATACTAAAAAATATTAAAAATTATACTTTAAATTGAAGAAAATATTTTTAAAAAGTTATATTTATTAAAGTATTAAAAAATATTTTGTAATATATAAATTAAAAAAATTATCATTAAATTTTTTAAAAATTGTTAGTTTTATAATTTATACACAATACAAATAAATTACAAATATTATAAATTAATGGTATATTAATATAATATAATATATTTGTATTCTAATTTTTAATTAAACTAAAATTACGCTAATAATGTATAATAATATACGAGGGGATAATATTGATATATTTATATATTAATATATTTATATTTTGATATATTTATATATTGATATATTTATATATTGATATATTTATATATTGATATATTTATTTATATCCTTATACATTTATATATTTAAAACAAAATAAAAATTTAAATATTAAATTTTAAAAATAATATTATATTTTTAAAAAATAAATATTAGAAAAAGGTTTAAAAATATATATAAATTATATTTACATGTACAAAATATTAAAGATATATATTTATATCTTTACATATTTATATATTTATATATTTATATTTTATATTTTATATCTTTATATCTTTACATATATTTATATCTTTATATCTTTACATAGGTTTATGTATTTATATCTTTATATATATATATATATATATATATATATATATATATATATATATTTATATCTTTATATATTTATAAAATCTATAAATATAAATATATTTATATATTTTAATATATATTTAAATATTGATATATTGATATATTTATATATTTACATATTTATATATTTACATATTTGTATATTTATATATTTACATATTTATATATTTATATATTAATATATTGTTATATTTATATATTTATATATTTACATATTTATATATTAATATATTATTATATTTATATATTTATATATTTACATATTTATATATTAATATATTTATATATTTATTTATATTTTTACATATTTATATATTTATATCTTTATATATTTATATATTTAAGAAAAAATTTAAAATTTAAATATTAAATTTTAAAATAATATTTAAATTTTAAAAATAAATATTAGAAAAAGGTTTAAAAATATATATAAATTATATTTACATGTACAAAATATTAAAGATATATATTTATATCTTTACATATTTATATATTTATATCTTTATATACTTATATCTTTATATTTTTACATATATTTATATCTTTATATTTTTACATATATTTATATCATTCCATATTTATATATTTATATATAAAGATATAAAGATATTAGTTTTGTATACAAATAATATTATAATATAGTATATTATACTATTAGTATAGTATACAAATAATATATTAGTATAATATAGTATACAAATTATTAATTTTATAATTTATATACAATGAAAATAATATAATGGTATATTAGTATAGTATAATA
Organism: Sphenostylis stenocarpa; assembly: GCA_963425845.1. NCBI lineage: Eukaryota > Viridiplantae > Streptophyta > Magnoliopsida > Fabales > Fabaceae > Sphenostylis > Sphenostylis stenocarpa. The sequence continues at coordinate 3,569,147 of OY731404.1, read as the reverse complement.
TATTTGTATTCTAATTTTTAATTAAACTAAAATTACGCTAATAATGTATAATATATGAGGGGATAATAAATTTAATCCAATTACTTTTATAAATATATAAATATAAAATCTATAAAATATTAAGAATGATATTATATTTTTAAAAACAAATATTAGAAAAAGGTTTAAAAACATGTATAAATTATATTTATATGTCCAAAATATTAAAGATATCCACATTTAAAAAAATACTAAAAAATATTAAAAGTTATACTTTAAATTAATGAAAATATTTTAAAAAAGTTATATTTATTAAAGTATTAAAAAATATTTTGTAATATATAAGTTAAAAAAATTATCATTAAAATATTTAAAAATTATTAGTTTTGTAATTTATATACAATGAAAATAATATAATGGTATATTAGTATAGTATAGTATATTTGTATTCTAATTTTTAATTAAACTAAAATTACGCTAATAATGTATAATAATATATGAGGGAATAATAAATTTAATCCAATTACATATATATATATATATATATATATATATATATATATCCTTTTTTAACTTTTTTTTCTTTTTAAACTTCTCACATTCTACATTGTTTTTAAACTCTATCATTTTTATTATATTATAATAATACATAAAATTTAAAAACTAAACTAAAAAAAGTAAGTTTAAATTTATAAAAAAATACATTACTAAAAATATCATATTATATTAAGATTTTCATTATTTTCGTTAATTATAAATTTAAATATGTTTCATAAATAAATTTATAAATTTAAATGTATTTCCAATTTTTATCCATCATAAATAAAAATAAATAGTCTCTTATAAATGTTGTTCTATTTTAATCCATCATTAAATTCATTTTATATACGAATTTGATGACTTATCATATTATTAAAAATTTGGATGAAATAATTATGTATAATACTTTTTTAGTATATTATGTTTTTAAATTTGTTAATAGAGAAAAAGTTTCAGAATTCAAAATGTTAAATACTTTTAAATATTAAAATTGACTTTATAAAAAATTAGGAAAAAAATAATTAATCCAAAAATATAATAATGATAAAAATATTATAAAAAAGAGTTCAAAAATGTATTATAATATTTTCAGTTTTAGTTTAATTATTTTTTTAATTCTCAAAGTAGAAAAATATATTATAATTATTTTAATTTAATAAAATATAATTTAGATTTTTATACTAAAATTAAAATATTAAATAATAATAAATTTAATTCTTTAAATTTAGTATTTAGAAACTAAAATTATAGTTTCTCTCTTTTAAAAAATTAAAATAAATCTTTAAAAATAAAAATAAAAACTAGTATTATCTTAAATTTATTAAAAGTATAATTAAATCTCTATTTTCTTATGTAATTTTAGAATTTTTTTAATGAAAATCCAATATATGAAAAAGTTAAAATTTTAAAAAGGCACAACCTTAATTTATATTAATTATTTTTAATATAAATTTAAATATATGTTGAATATAAATTTTAAAAAGGCACAACCTTAACTATGTTGAATATAAATTTAAATATATTTTTCATTTATTTAAATATGGTTTATTTTTAGTATTTATAAAATATATTAATTTAAATTTTTAATCTTTTTTATTAATTATGTTAAAAATGAAAAATATTAATTAGTATACTTAAACTAAAAAATATTTTAACTAAAGATAAATATATTTCTATAAATAGTTTAATTATATAATATATTTATTATCTAATGTATATTGATATAAATTTTTTTTGGTATATCAATTATATGACAACAACCATGATTAAGTAATTAATAATAATAAAGCAATACATTTAAAAATTAGATTAAAAATAAAGTATTATAAAATAAAATTGTAATAATTTGATTAAAATTGTAAATTTTTTAATTAATTAAGTTAATGAGGAATTAAAATGTGATAATTTGATGTGTTTAATTTTTTTAATATAAATTTTTAAAATATAATTTAATTTCGATTGAAATTTTCAATTGAAAAATAAATTAAAGAATATTTGTTATTAAACTTTTCTTAAACAATGTATTGAATAGTTAATATCACTCTAGTCTTCATTTATTACAATTTAAATTTTTTAATAAATTTGATTTATTTTTAATGATATTTTTATTTTAGTAATTTAAAATTAAAGTTAATCTTCATTTTGTTAATATTGAGACCAAAGTTTATTTTTAAAGTATATTTTAAAAATTAAATTATTTTTAAAAAATAAATTACTTTTAAAAAATAAATTGTAAAAAATATACTAAAACAATTAAAGTATATTTATAAAAAAATAAATTTAAATATAATAAAAAAATAATATTCATTAGGGACCGATTTCAATTTGGTCGCTATTTTCTCATTAGCGACCGATTTTAATTCGGTCACTAATTAAAACAGAATAAATGTAGTACTTAGGAAGCTTTCCTAGGTCGTCTCCCAAAGACCACAAATTTCTATCAAAGCTTATCAATTTTTAGTAACAAAAAATTAAAAGGGGAGTTTTTTCAAAATTAAAATATTAGATGAAACGAACAAAAACAGATTATAAAAATGCGGATTAAAAATAGATTAAAATGCAATTGATTTTCTGATTCTAATGCAGCGTCACTTATCCTAGATTACGAAATTAATTCGAAATTAACCAACTAAGCGAAGATAAATCCCAAATTATATTCTAATCCAAAATTAATCAACTAAGCGAAGATTAATCTCAAATTAGCTTTAACCCTTGTTCCAATATGAAATTAACCAACTAAGCGAAGATTAATCCCAAATTTTTCTTAACCCTTATTCCAACATGAAATTAACCAACTAAGCGAAGATTAACCTCAAATTATCCTTATACAATTAAGCATTGCATACATCACATAATCTCATATCTAACACAGAATTAAGCAAACTGTGATATAAGTTTCAGTTTATTAAGCATAAACAGATTATAATTCAATACTGAGATTACAAGATGAAGAGTTAAGAGAACAAACAATATGAAATTGAAGAACAAAACCTCAAAGATCTACTTGCATTCTTCTCAGAAAATCAATACAAAGATTTAGCTATCCATAGAAAGTTGAAAACGCAATAGAAGAAACATTATTAAAATTGAAACAAGAATTTAAAAATAATGACAGAAGAGTAACAAACTTGAATGTAAATTGCAGAAGATGAAAGACGGAAGTGTGGTGGCCGCCTAGTCCTTCTGTGATGTGTCGTTTTTCGTGTGATGTGCCTCTCTTATATAAATAACCCTAACCCTAATCTTAATCGAGGTTTGGGCTCAACTAGTCCATGAAACACATCATAAATTGGCTTCAGTGCAGGTCCATGAACTTCAAACACGTGCAGTATTTTCAATACTTATCCAAATTAAGCGATTTTGGTCTCCAACGAAAGCCTTTTGAGCTAGCTTTAAAACGCCACCGTTTCTACTATTTTCGGAGCTCTAATGAAGTTAGGAGACTTAAATTACTGAAGCATGTCCATTGGGCCGGCCTGGTGCGCTTGACCCGTTTTGGATAATTTATGTAAAATCCAATTTAGCTCCGAATTGAATGATTTTGGATCCCGTATAAAATAAAATATGACATTTGACCCAATTTTCCAAGCCCAAAATTGCTTTAAACTGTAAAATGGCATCTAGCCCAATCTTCTAGGCCCAAAATTGCTTTAACTGTCCTAAAATTAATATTGAGAAAAAATTAGATCAAATAGATTTAAATTAATTAAAATCTAATTATTGGCCCAATGAAGCCCAATTAATAAAAATTCACTAATAATAGAAAGTTAAGCCCAAAACACTAATTAAAATAAGTTCAGAAAGGGAAGAAAATACGGAAATATAATGACTCATCAGCGACCGATTTTAATTCGGTCACTATTTCAATTTGTGATTCGGTCGCTAAATTAGTCGCTAAATGATTTTTTTATTTTAGTATGGAATAGTCATCGATTTAGCGACCAAAATTTTGTGACGCAAACTATTGGTCGTTATATCGATCGCTAAATAAAAAAGTGAAACCAAATCATATTTTGGTGGCTAAATCGGTCGCTAAATTGCGACTGAATTAACTCGGTCGCTAAATCGGTCGCTAATTGCGACTGAATTAAAGTGATCGCTAAATTGGTTGCTAATTGCAACCAAATTAAATCGGTCGCTAATTGCGACCAAAATTAAATCGGTCGCTAATTGTGACCGAAAAAATTCGATCGCTAATTTCGGTGGCTAAATGTGTTTTTTTTTGTAGTGGAGAGTCAAGTTAACTTAGTTTTCACCCAAGCGAGTTATTTTTTCTCAAACGATAATCAAGCCAACTTAAATTTCAATCAAATAAGGATATTTTTGCTTGGGAAAGAAGAGAATTGATGCAACTAAATTTTTATGCTCAAGTGAAATTTTTAGGGTATTTTCTATCTAAACTTCTAAAAATCATCAAAAATAGATTCTAACTCCAAATTTTGCATTTCATATATTTAAATTGAAGATGTAAAAATAAAGAATCCAATTAAAACAAGAATTAATTAAAAAGAATATTTACAAAGAAAGTTAGGGTTAAAAGAATAGACAAATGTCAAATTGAACAAATACATTTAGTCAAAACAAATTCAATTTATTAAAAATATAAGAAAATGACATGTGTGATGAATTATGAAATGACATGGTGGTATTATGTGTTCGTGATACTAAGATATATCTATTGAAATTTAGTCGAATCAAATAGTTACTCAAAATCGACTGAGATATATTTATGTATGTGAGATTAAGTTAAGTCAGAGATGTAATACATAATTGACTTAGATATGAGTGGTTGTAGATACTAAGGAGGTACTGTGTGATTTTTGTATAATTAGTATGTTTGTACTTATTCAATAAGATCTTAGGTTCCATTGATGAGAGGAGTATTGATAACTTGCCCTGAGATGACAAGAAATATGCATTAGACATGTAATATTGTTAGTAGTCCTACTTTGTGAGTAGCGAGGTCAAAATAATGTTGGTAGTCAGATAGTATTTATTGTAGTAGTGACCTACAAATGTTAGTCTATGAGTTATAATGGTGTTTAGTGATAATATTAATTTCTAATTTACATGTACATTTATAATATTGATCCCGAAATTTAATGATAATTAAATATATTTATTTGTATATTTATAATTTTTATTTATCATATTTTCATATTTATTATATAATTTTATAATAATATATTATTTGAGTTCACGTGGTGATTTATCACTAATAAATCACAGGAGTACAAATGATATTTCAAATACAAGACTCTAAAAAAAAGTTTATATACATATTTATTAATATTTTATTATATTATTATGTAATAATAGTATATATTATTTTTTATTAAATACTTGTTAAACATAATATCCTTTCTTAATATATAGTTGATGCAAATTATTTCTCGCAACATATTAGCGATTTTTAATATCATTATATTTTCATTGAAAGTTCATATTTGTTTAGCATAATTCTTTTGAATTTGTACCATTTTCTTATATATATTATTGAAAATTTTGTTTTATAAATCAAAATTAATGATTAAAAAGTAAGACATTAAAAAATTGTTTTAAAAGTAAAAAAGAAAGTGTGGATTTCATGTTTATATGTCTGATTATAAAAAGTATCAATATAAACATTAATGCTATATTTTTCAAACCTTGATCTCTGTACTGTTTTCTAGTTTTTAAATTAATTATCAAGTGTATGTTTTAAAATATATATTATAAATGAAAAGTCGATTAACTGGTTGGTCCGCGATTGTTTATTTGTGAGTAAGTATAGAAAATTAATATAAATTATATTGTAATTTTTATTATAAATAAATTTTTAAAAGAAAATATTTATTTATGTTACTAATTTGTACAGTTATTATTATTTATTCATAATTAGTAGTTGGCCTGTTATTTTTTATATTTAATATTATTCTATAAATTTATTTTTAATTTTTTTTATTATGTTCTATTTCTAGAAATCTATATTTGTTAAAAGAATATTTTTTTTCTAATTATTTCTCAATATCTTTCATATTGCATTATTTTGTAACGAAGCTACATAAAATAGAAAAAGTTATTTCATCAATCCTCATTTAAAAAATTACAATTCACTCGAACGATGGTTTTTTTTTCTCATTTACCTTATTTAGTTTTAATAAGTAAAAATATTTGTCAAAGCAAACAATATTGAAAATTCAAATATTTAACTTTCAGTTGAATTGAAATAGTCGTTGAAAAATTTCTTACACTTACCACAAAATATAAAAAAAAATGGAAATTGTATATTTCTAATTTATTGCTAAAAAATTTGCACGTTTTGAACATATATAATATAGTATTACTAAGAAGTGCATTAATAATGATATTAATAATTGGTTTCTAATGAAAATAAAAATTGTATACTCAGAATAAAAAAAAATTGCATGCAGTCAATGAATTATTCATTTTCTTAAATTGGTCAACGATTTATTTAAAATATTTCCTAAATATATAAATATGTTTTTTTTTAAATTACTGAGAAGAGTTTGTAATGGAACCTTAAATTCTAAATTAAAAACTTTTACGTAAATAGAGAAAGATAAATATCAAAATCAATAACCCATTTCATTCAAAAAGTTAAATTTTTGAGTCATACATAACAAACATCATATGAGAAAAATGATGAAGCATTATACATAGGAGATATTGAATATACCTTTTGAATGAAAGGATGATGAAGAAGCATTGAAGCACTCCATCTGAGAACATGATCTTTAACAAAACACTTGCTTAAGAAATTTTCACAATCCCAACCAAGTCCATTAGGTAGTTTTGGTGCTTCTTGAAGGAATCCAAGCTTCCACATGAGTTCTTCTTTGGTTTGCACATTCCTCCATGCAGGAAATCCAGTGATCATCTCAATAACAATGCACCCAAGAGACCATATATCCAAGGATGATTCAACCAGACCTATGAGTGATTCCGGAGACATGTAAAAAGGTGTACCTCTAAATTTGATGTTCCCAACGTCAACATTTGTCTCTTCTTCTTCTTCTTCTTCTTCTTCTTCTTCTTCTTCTTCTGCTTCTTCTTCCTTGGTCTTTGACAATCCAAAATCAGCAATCTTTAGTTGATACTCTGAATGATCATCACATGCAGGAAACAGCAGAATGTTATCTGGTTTGAGATCACAGTGCACAACTCCTTTTTCATGAATATCAGCAAGTCCCTTCAGAATCATGCGTGTGTAAACTATCACTTCCTTCTCTGACAATGACCTGTTTCTTATCAAATCAGTGAGAGAACCATAAGGAGCAAATTCCATGAAAAGATTGTAAGTAACACAACCTCTCTCAAGAGTGTACTGATAGAAATAATACTGAATGATTTCCTTACATCCCTTTAATAACTCCAATATATTTTTCTCCCTTTGCAATGATGCAATTGAGAAAAGAAAATGGCTTGAATTTTTCACAGCTACAAGCTTTAAATTTTGTTCTTCTGGAACAAAAACAGTAGCAAGATACACAGTTCCATACGAGCCTTTTCCTAACACTCTCAGCTTCTCCCACTGTGCCATCTATTTTGATTCTGTGAATTTCATTTGGCATGCATATACACGAATTTAAATCCCAAAATCATTTCTTGAGATGTAAGTTTTGAAAAAATAAAATAAAATATTCTTAATGAAAAAATCATCGAAAATACATATAAAATATATATTATTATTGTTTTAATCAAAGATCCGTTAATTATCTGATGTTTCCATTAAAATATTTGGACATTAGAATTAAGTCTAATAATAATTTTATTAATGAAGGAAATAACTTATATATTTAAAAAGTAAATATTTTATATCTATATTTGACATATATTTATTTATTTTACATTTAATCTTGAGGGTAAATTTAAGGTAAGAATTTATCGCAAAATGAGATTAATTATGATAATTGGTCGTTAAAAATATTATTACTGAACTCTTTTGTCTTTTTTAATATGTTTGGTCCCTATTATTAAGGAACTATGATTTTATATTACTCTGAAAACATATGTGTTTAATTATAGTAATAGAGCGTTTATGTGTTTAATTACAGTAATAGACCGTTTATCAGTACACAAATTAAAAACTGAGTGCTTTAAAGATTATTGTGAACCAAATTAAAGATGATATATATGATAAGTCTAGATTTTTTATACAAATATATCAATTCTACCTTTTAATCATAATCAATTATATATTGTCTTAATTTACTTATATATATTTTTTATAAAAAAAAATTAACTTTAACAACTTAGCTTAAAAACATCTTCATGAAAATTACTTTAAACCTCTAACGTAAAAAAAAATTATAAATTTACGTAATGTTTTTTTTAAATACATAATTCAGTAACGTTAAAAAAAAAAAACAGTAATTATGTTGGTCGAAAATAGAGTAACAATGCATTACTCACTCAGTCAAAATAATAATAAAAATAAAAATAAAAAGACAACTTTTTATTTTGATCTTTTTATTTCACTGATTCAATTGGATTTTTTTATTAATAAAATATTAAATCTGATTTTAATAATGACATTTGTTATACCAATGAATATATACGGATGCAGTATGTCATGTTTATATTTTTTACAATGATAAAAATAATTAACATAATTAAGAAATTTTATTATTATAATAATGAAATGCAGTTTACTACACATTAAGAATAAAGTTGTAAAAAATTATATACACTATGATTAACAGGATAAAAATAACAATATTAGTATATTTTTTTAATTTTATCTTTGAACTCTATAAAATTGTAAATAATTGTTTTATTCTATATAAATGTGTGAATTTTAGTTTTAATTTCTGTAAAATATTTTTTTTATCATTTTATAATTTTCTTGACCTATTCAATTAGATTATTTTTTAAAATAATTTTACATCTTAAAAGTAATTGTCTTATTTTATTATATTTTCTATTATTTATTTATTTATTATTATTATTATTTATTATTGGACACAACAAAATTATAATTACTTATAGATGAATTACAAATTGAACGAATTATTTTTTGTGAAAAAATTTCATTTTTTTATTGGGTTAAAAATGTTTGTTTTTTATTTAGGTAATTATTTTTAAGTTTAGTTTAATTTATTTAAAAGTTAAACAAATTCACCTGGTCGAACCTAATTTGACAATCTTATATGACCAATATTATTATGAAACATATATCTTACTTAAAAAAAAATTCAAATTAGAATAATAATCGGAAATAATCATGAACAGAAAATGAATAAAAAATTATTCAAAAGAAGATGACACCAATTATTTGTTTTACAGTGTAGATTCAACCTTTTCATTTTAAATTATATTAAAGTTAGAAAATAAAATATGATTTTTGAAAAAAAAATGTGAAAGTTGTTAAATGTTTTATATTTCCATTTAAGTAAAAAGTTTCATTTCCTTGTATGCATTGAAAAAAGAAGAAGAAGAAGTTAAATTTATAACATGTTTTTAGTGTTATTTATTAAATATTGTGTGTAAATTAAATTTATAATTGTAAAAAAAAAGTTAAAATTTCTAATTCATAAAACTAATCCAAATTGATAAAATTAATCAAGACCTATAGCTAAATTTGATTTGAATATACATTTTGTTATTATAAATTAATTAAGTTCATAAAATGAATTAACAACAATAATGAACATGCATTTTACTTTTTTTTCTTTTTGACAGAATATATGTTTTCATTGGTTAAGAATACAAAAACTTGAAAAAATTACATAATGTGATATTTGCTTTCTAAGTTTTTGGCAACAATTTAAGTGTAGATACTAATTAAAAAATAGAAATGATGAAAATGATTATTTTATCAGTACCTACAAATATATCTTCATTTTTTGTCTTTGAAAATTTCTATTAGTTTTAATATTTGTAAATTCTAAAACTTTTGGAAAATAATCTCCATCATATTAAGGGGTAACTATAGCATACAAGTAATTGTAGGTCAACATACTACAAATATTATACTTTTCAATAGTATTAGATTCTATATATAAATAAGCTCTCATCATATTCAAAGTTTATAAACATTTATATAATAGATGAAAATTAATAATGGATAAAGTGGTAATTACATTTGTGGTAGGAACAGAACAATAGGGCTCCTTACTTGAAAAGTTCCATCATCCCAAATCAAAAAAGAAGAAGAAATCTCCACATTAAGTGTCCCTTCAATGGAAAGAGTGAAGGATTTCTTTTGACCCACAGATGAGAAGGAGATAACATCTGGCTCCACTTTGAAATTTGACAAAGATGGTGGTAGGGCAGTTACCCTGGCTTTATATGTTGATGTATTGGATCCAACATTGGTAACGGTTCTATGAAAAGTGCCATGAAAAGGTGTTGAGCTGTTAATGGAAAGAGCAAAAGATGGGAGATTAAGATCCAAAGCCATTCCATTATTGGTTTGTGTACACTTACTACTATCTTTTGTAATAGATTTTAGCTTTTTGGTATCATAACCATGGCCGCATAGAAAGTTAACATAATCAGTTTCATTTGCATCATAAACCAAGCCAGGATTCAGTGCCTTGATGGGGTTGATTTGACCAGCACCATAAGCAAATTCAGCTTCCGGATTAAGTTGTACGCTCATTGGGGTAGCTGCAAATAATGTTCATCATAACAGTCATATATAATGCATTAATGCTTTAGGTAACAGCAAATTACACAGTAAGAAAAATGATGATTTTTTTTAGGTTCAGAAGACTTATATATACCAGTGGTCATTAATGCTGATTTGATTGCTGCAGGGGACCAATCTGGATGAAATGATTTGATATAAGCAGCTGCTGCAGTTGCATGAGGGCATGCCATTGAAGTGCCAGAATTTATACTATATTTTGTTTTTCTCTCATCTTCTTTGACATCAGAAACAGACATAATTGGAGACCATGCAGCTAAAATGTCAACCCCTGGAGCAGCTAAATCAGGCTAAAAAGAAATCAATAAATAGTTAGAATAAGAACAATATACATTTGAACTACAAATTGTTATGTATTATATAAGTTACCTTTAGAATGTTTGGAGTGATTGCATTTGGTCCTCTGGAAGAGAATGAAGCTATGTAAGGGGCTAATGAGTCTTTGCCTTCATTACTTTTAAATATAGTAGCAGTAGGATTACTGTAGTTTGCAGCTAATATAAGTTAGTCATATGCATAGACTAAAGAAAGTGGTATGCAATATGACTGTTGCACCAAGATAATTCAAATTTCAAACTTTTGTTCTAAGTTCTAAGCTTTAATATTTCAGAAAAAGGTAAAAAATACCTTGTTAGATTTATGTAAGATTGTATGAGTGCCCCATCTTCTAGGCTAAGGTGAACTGCTGGCAAAGCAAATGTAAAAGCGTTGTCTTTTGGCGTTGAACTTCTTAGTAAAATACCAGCTGCTCCAGAAACCAATCCCACAGATGCAGGATCTAGAAAACCATCACACAAAACAATCTTTCCCTTCACCACATTCTCGTCCAAGGAATTTTCGAGGCATAAACTAAGTAATGATGTTGCAGGATAAAGTCTTGAATTTCAGTAAATAAAATTTTAAGAGTGTTACGAGAAAGAGAGAGAGAAAGATTAGTTTTTGGTACCTAGATCTGAAACTGTTGAATCCACCAGTGGTGTTGGGTGCATTTCCACCATAAATTAATGGATAGCTCTTGTTTTTCAGATCAAATGTATTGACTGAAACTCCCTGAATATTGAGCAAACCTTCTCGGGTTAATTAGTTAAAACAACCATTATGACAATATGGAAGCCTCACATAAAACTCTTTAAACTTGTATAAACTCTAGAATTATGAGATTTGATAAATTTGAAATCAAAAGTAATCTTATTGGAAGCAATAAAAATATAGAAAAACTAAGTTAATTATAAGATATAAATATGATGTACGAATAAATTATTTCTACCCTTTACCTGATATAAACTGTGCCATCACCCAGCTGAACACTGGTAAAAAACTTTCTGTCTATAGTGCTAGCAGCTACAGAAAGTAACCATGGTGCATTTTTGGATACTGTATAAAACTCTGGACCACTATTACCAGCCGAAGTGGATGTTAATATGCCTTTCTTCATTGCATGGAAAGCCCCAATGGCGAATATATCATTGAAATAGTTGTTGTGTTGTACTTCGGTAGGTCCTAATGAAAGGGAAATGATGTCAACACCATCTTCAATGGCTTCATCAAATGCATGAAGGATGTCAGCATCATCGCAACCTGATGACCAACATGGTTTGTACACAGCAATGCGAGCTGAAGGAACTCCTCCTCTGGCTGTCCCTGAGGCAAGGCCAAAGAAACTTGTGAACTCAACTGAGTTTCCAGCAGCAGTGGATGCACAGTGAGTGCCATGCCCTTTTGAATCCCTTGGAGATATCAAGTCTTCTTTTCCATATGGACCGTTCATGTGAAAATATTTTGCTCCAATTATTTTACTGCAAAAGGGTTGTGCAAACATGCATAAATAGATTGCTAAAAGTCATTTTAAAGGTTTGGTGTTAACGAAATGCTATAAAAAGAATGAGTGTAACAAAGCTTATGTACTTGTTGCAGGTGAAGTTTTGGCAACTTCCCTTCCATTTTTGTGGGGGTGGACCAAATCCTTGGTCGTCAAAACTATCAGATTCAGGCCAAATTCCATTATCTATTACTCCAACAATTATGTTACTCTCTGTATTTGTTCTCTTCACAGTCTGAGATAAGCCTATGAAGTCCCAAGACCTTGTTGTATGCAGTTCATTCTTTTTGTTTTGGAAAACAGAAACCACTCCATCCAATCCTAAGCAAATATCAGAATCACACACCAGAATAAATAAACACAAGGATTCATGAGTTACAGTAGCTTATAGAAAGGTAATTTGATAGTGAAGAAGAGTTATTGTGCATGTAATTTAATCAATATATACCTTCCATTCTCACTGCTTCCTCTTCTGTTAGCTTTGCAACAAAACCATTAAAACTCTTCTTGTAGCTATGTAGCAAAGTATCTGGTGTATATTTGCTGCACAAATGCCATTTGAAATGGTAAATATTTTAGCAAAACATTTCTTAATTGATCAAGGTTTTCATAAAATAAAAACATTATAAGAAATGTTTATATTAATGCTTCGTTGGAAATTGTATTTACTTTAATAATAAGTATCACTTTCACATAAATTAATTAATAATATTGTTACATAAATACACTAACACTAATAACATTCTAATCAAATTTCATAATATATATATATATATATATATATATATATATATACACACACAAAAAAAAATTACTTATTATGTTGAAATGTAATATTAAGTTAATTAATTAATAACTAAAAAAATATGGTAACATTTTCAGGATTTATATTACGTTGATTAACTAAATATATGTTTATATTATTTATATGTATAAAATGCATAATTAATGTTAAATAATTTTTTAAATTATGAGAAAGTTGGCAACATGAAAAAAAAATTTGACTACACAGGTATTTTATTTGAAAAAATTTTATTAAAAAATTGAATAATTTTATAATAAAAACTTAAAAAACTAATCCAAATCAAACACTGTAAAATGAATAGAAGAAATTAGTAGGAAATTGAAAGAATAACCTGCCAAGGATATTTTGAAGCATTCTGATGTGAAGTGATTCTGAGAGTTCCACGTCCTTTTGATGATCACCCATGTACACGATGTAGGTCTAAGACAAATTACAAATAAAATAAATTTTCATTAATTTACAGTTCAACCACAAAATATAAATATTTCTTCAAGAGAATTTTTTTTGGAAAATATTATTTTCTCAAAAATATTGTATTTTTATTCAAAACTCTTTCAAAGAAGATGATGATATATAAAAATAAACTATATGTGTGATCTTGCAGTTAATACCTTTCGCCCATCATCAGAATATGAGTGAGTCAAAAGAAGAAACCATGCAAGTATGTGGAGAAGATAGCAGAAGCCATGAAAGTTCATTTTTTTTTTTTGGCAATGGAGTTCAGATGAAAGGAAACCCTAGCTTTGATGTATGCATCAAACTCATCTTAAGGGCATATTTATAAGTGAGGAAGGTGAAGACTTGGTGCACCAAACCCTAGCTTTTCACACACATTAACTTTAATTACTCTGCAAAAACATGCAATTGGATTCCATCTTCTAACTTTGTTTTTTTCCTTCCTTTTCGTTTTCATTCATTTCACAGACATTAACTGTGAATATTAATTAATAAAAACATGCATTTGGATTATATTTTTCTCCATCAACTTCATTTAATGCACTCCAAAGACTCTCATAGTTTAAGAGATAAAATTTAAAATACCCTCTTTTTAACACATGAAAACATTTTTTTCTAGACAAAATCATGACAAAGATATTAAAACTTTAAAATGAAGAATAATATTTTTTTCCAATACTTTATATAAATTTCATAATCCATTAAAACATCATTTAAGTTTCAAAGCAAAGAACATATCAAAGATAGTTATATATATTAACCTTAACTAAACTGTTTGATTTGAGATCAAAATAACTATGAAATTATTTAAATCACGCGGTTTCTAACATGAAGAAGACGTGAATTTAAAAGTCAAATTAGAAAATATAAAATTGGTGTTCACTCACTTTTCTTTACGCAACCATGGAGTGAGATGTTATTATTTCTTGAATATTTCTTTCATAAGTATGATATTCTGCTTCTATTAAACAAAAATTTAGCCAGAGCATAACTAAAAAAAATAAAAAATTTGACCGTAAGATAGTTTTTTTTTATTATTATTAAATTTAAAATGAAGAGAGAGATGATAAATTTTATTTACATGATCAAGATTATATACAAAAGTGTTAAACTTTTACAGAGAAATGAGAACGTGTCTCTTAAATGAGTTTTTGCATTTTATTTTATTTAACTATATTATTGGTTTAATATACTCATTAATTTTGTTAATAAATAATCTGTATTGAATAATTAGGTTAACAAATTTTAATAGATTTTCATATTAAATATTAAACATGAATCGTTATTTAAAGGAAAAAAACGAAACCTAATTCCACTTGAACTATCAACTTATTAAGTAAAAAATCTTAAATTTTAGGATTGTGAAAGAAAAACGAAAATTTAGAGAAGTCGTAAAAGATCTATTTTTATTTATTAGTATTAAGCAAACTCAGGATGTTAATTTCAAAACACTAGGCAACGTATAATAATTATATATATATATATATATATATATATATATATATATATATATATATATAATAATAATTATTATTATTATTATGTTAATATAGTATTTGGTGGGCCCTTCATGAATTAGGTTAATGCTTCACACCTCTTCATTAAAGAAAAAAAGTATTTTGATTTTCAACTGACCAAGCACTTCCAAGGTTTTGCCTTCCCTTCTTATTTTGAAGTTGGTTCAATCATCTCCTTAAAAGAAGATTTGGTTGAATGAAAAAGTTGTGAGAAAAATCACGAAATCAAAGGATTAGATGGAGGATGTTTGGTATCTGTGTTTTTTTACTTATGCATTCTATGATGCTATGTTTCTGCGATAGTATGCTTTAATGTAACACCATCATTTAAAAGAGGCTGTAACAACTCCTAAAAGCTCCTTTCTTCAATCATTCTCTTGCCCCCTATTCGGTTCTTGCATTCATTTCACTCTCCCATGCTCAAGTTTTACAATTTTTTTGGTAGTTTTTACTTTTGCCACATTGTTCTTCTATTCCAACTTTTTTGCTTTTTGGTTTAAAATGAGGGACAGATGAAACCTGCTTGTGAAAATGATAGTGAAAAATCCAACTGCAGTGCAATATTTCCATAAAGTAACATGTTAATAAATAGAACATCAACAACATCAAATAACATATCAAAAGATCAGTTGTTGTTTTTTGCATTTTCCATAACACATTCCATTATCGTAGTCAAAGCAAAGCACTCAGCATCTCATTCCAAATATCAGGCACCCCAGGGAGGCACCAATGGCTGCAATCAGAAGAAAGGCCCTTTCCTTGTTTCTTCTTCTCATCTTGGCTTATTACCCTCATAAACACTGAAGGGTGACCATCTCCGCGCAGCACTGTCATTGTTGTGATATCTTGCAGATATACTGGAAACCTCATTCTCTTCAGCACTCCTTGTAGCACCCCCAGAGGTTCAAGAACATGTAGGTGCCTGAAAAATGGTAGAGGCTGCTTCTGATTGTAGCATTTCCAACCATTTTCCCTGCATACAAAGATAATGGAACCAGTATATGTAACAAGAATCAAGAATGGTCATTACATTCTAATGAGAACCTCAAAAGAAACACATGGAAGGGTTGCACACCTAAAGTAAAATCTGACACTAATCGATAACAGCTTTGGAAGAACATATTCCACGGAAGTTAGCATAGTAGTTGGACAATTTTCTTTGTAAACAACACCATAGAAGCTCATACTTCAAATTTGGGATTCAAGTTCCATACATTTTTTCCATATTGGAAAAGATAAGCAAGACAAAGACTATATATCTTAGGCAAAGATAATATAAAACCACAACTCTGGTATGGCCTTATTATACTAACTAATAAGAACAATGGAAAAAAGAGGTCAAAGGCCAAGTTTTAGGGAAATAGAAATTGACAGATTACCTGTTATGCCTAGATGACATGCTTCTGAAAATGACTTGGGTTCTCAGAGGGTCTAGATTTTGATCCACCCATCTTGCCCATGTGCTGAGTCCTTTTTGATAAGCGATCATTGCACTCATGTTTCTTATGAGATTATTTCCCTCCATGTAGTAATCCCACCTGGTATTATCATGATAGAACCCATTGACATATCTGATAGACTTAAAAGTGATTATAAAGAAACTCATTTAAATGGTACCCTCAATCGGAAGGAGTTTATAACTGTGAAACATTTACTGCAAATTTAAGATTAAATTGAGGGAATAGAAGAAAGAGCAATCTTTCTTACGAGCTGGTTTGATCAGAGTGAGTCCACCAATGGGCTGAGTCAAATACAAGGACATCAACTCCTCTCCAATACCTTGCATTTTCTTCAATCAAATCCAAGTGTACAATTCTCTTATTTTCTGAACCTTTCTTCAGTTCTACCAATAGAGGTGCCCAGAAAAACTCAATTGAAGTCTCAAAATCCTTCAGGTGAACACTACGTGGTCAATAATTTTCACAAAAGCAAAAGAAAACGTGTTATGATAAATATCTCACCATGGCATGGAAAGCCATTGCAGGTCCATTATAAGTCACCCTTTTTCGACTAGTTGGAATAACACCTTGCACTAAACAAACTAGAGATTCCCACTGATTTCTCATTATTGAATCACCCACCAGCATTATTCTCTTTCTTCTCATTTTTCCAAGAAACCTGAGTGCATCAAACCTGCACAAGATTCATAAGCAGGAGTTTGTCGACGACCAAGTATTGATCTCATCTTACATAATACATTCCACCACTCTGATTTAAGGTTGAAAAAATTACTTTCACAAAAATTACATAAATACATTAGAAAAGATTATCTCTTTTTTTGACAACTGACAAATGAAGAATGAAATAAATTCAGAAAAACAAAAGCAGTCCATTGAACTCATTAAGGGGAATCAGGGTTACTATCTATGTAGCAACATTTTACTTCTCAACGTATGATTGGAAAACAGTACGAAACTTACTTACATAACTGTATGTAAATTTTCGTCAAAAAAACTAGAGTCAGTGTTTAAAAGATAGAGACTAAAACCAAAATTCGAAGTTTTTTCATACAAAAACATGAACAACCCTGTATACCTTGGCAAGGTACAACCCGTTGGCTTCCACTTCCACTTCTCATAGTCAGAATCTGGCCTACCATTCTTCTGACAAGTAACTACAGAGCTTAAATATGGACAATCGGAGTCATAGAGAGGGTAAGAGTCATCATAAACCCATTTTCCAACTGAAAAGTCACATCCCTTCGGAGAATCTCTGTTGTTTTGGAGCATCTTAACATCATCAGCTTGAACCAGAATTCCAACCGCATCCCCTGGGTCCAGCAGGGACAATGTGCAGTGGAAGAAGCAGAGAAAGGTGCTGCACAACAAGAAAGAGGAAAGAAAGTGGATCTTTGGTGTTGCCATGGAAGAAACAAAAGTGTGAGAGAGCATAGAGTTAAAGTGTAAAGATGAGTGAGGGTTTATGTAGAGTGTAAAGGGCTAGTGTTTGGAGGTAAAGTGTTTGATCAAGTCATAACTTGCGGTGGTGATGGAGGTGTGGACCATGAAAATGCATTGTTTTTCTTTTCACCTATTGCTTGATACTTTTTTCTTCTTTAATAAGTGAATTGATCTTTGGAATTGAATAACTAGTTGTGTTTGGTTGAGACACTTATGCATGTGCATTTGTTATTGTCTGTCTGACATTGAAGTAGTTTCAGTGAATTGATGTTTCTTTTTTTCTTTTCCTTTTACATTTGAAGTTTTGTACTGAAAATAAGCATCCAAAATTAACTTATATTATTTTCCAAGTAAAATTGTTTATAATTTGTTCGTTGTTTTATATGAATTAATTTCTTATCAAATAATCTTTATTTATTAAAATCTAATAGTAATTTAATGATAAAAATATTTGAATTTAATTATCCCTTGTTAATAATAACATAGATAATATTTATTTATTTTAAGTCAAGTAATAGGCTTGTTTAACTTAGTTTTATTTTTTTAAAATAGTTTTATAAATTAATTTTAATTTTTTAGAAATAAGTTGAAAAAAAATTGTTTAATAATTTTATTTTATTTTAAACAAAAGAGAATGATATATATATCACTAAAATTTTATTAAGTAAAAATAATTTATGTTATTTTATTGTGATGAAAATGAATTACTTAATATAATTATTAGTGAAAATATTAATACCCATTAATAAAATAAAAATATCATTTATGATTTTTAGTTTTTAAAATTAAAAAAAAACATCATTTTAAATCTACTTTAACAAAACAGTTATAAATTTAAAAAATATTTGTAATATTTTAATAACTACTTAATAAAATTCAAATCTGGTTTCAACCTCCTTCTTCTTTTTTCTTTAACTTGAATTTGATAACCTAAAAATGTAACGGATCTTCAAAATTTTGTAGTTTATATATATATATATATATATATATATATATATATATATATATATTTATAATTTTAACTTTTAAATTATTGTTTTATTCATTTATTAATAATATATTATTTAACTCCAATATTAAGAAATGGTCAGCTATACATAAAAAGGAATGCACGTGTTAATTATTGATTGAATCTGAGTTAAGTGGAATTCTTTCAAAATAATAATTGATTTTCTTAAATTATCATCCCAATCATTACAGTTTATTGGAAATATTTTTCATACAAAATTAAGAATTTAAAAAAACAAAACACAAAAAAAAAATGAGATTTAAACTCTATAATAATTTTTCATATATATAAATAAATATAAACAACAAAACCAACCAATTAAGTCATACATAACTAACAATATCATAGGAAAAGAACAAATAAATATAAACAACAAAACCAATCAATCTTTAATTGAATGGTTAAGTCATACATAACTAACAATATCATAGGAAAAGAACGATGAAGGATTATACAGAGGAGAGGTGTGATACTGTTTCTGAATGAAAGGATGGTGAAGAAGCATTGAAGCACTCCATCTCAACCTATAATCTTTGACAAAACACTTGCTCAGGAAATTTGCACAATCCCAACTAAGTCCATAGGGTGTAGTTGGTGCTTCTTGAAGGTATCCAAGCTTCCACATGAGTTCTTCTTTGGTTTGCACATTCCTCCATGCAGGAAAACCAGTGATCATCTCAATAACAATGCATCCAAGAGACCATATATCCAAGGATGATTCAACCAGACCTATGATTGACTCAGGAGACATATAAAGAGGTGTCCCTCTAAATTTGATCTCCCCAAGGTTACTATTTTCCTCTTCCCTTGTCCTTGACAATCCAAAATCAGCAATCTTTAACTGATACTTTGAATGACCATCTGATGAAGGAAAGAGAAGAATGTTGTCTGGTTTTAGGTCACAATGAACAACTCCTTTTTTATGAATACAGGAAAGTCCCTTCAGAAGCATGTGGGTATAGCTTATCACTTCCTTCTCTGACAATGGTCCTTCTTCCCTTATCAGATCACCTAAGGAACCATATGGAGCATATTCCATACAAAGATTAGAGATAACATAACCTCCTTCCACAGTGTGTTTGTAAAAATAATACTGAAGGATTTCCTTGCACCCTTTGAATAACTCTAAGATATTTTTCTCTTTATGCAATGAGGCAACTGAGAGAAAAAAATTACTTGAACTCTTCACAGCAACCTTCAAATTTTGTATACTAGCAAGGTACACCGTTCCATATGAACCTCTTCCCAGAACTCTCAAATTCTTCCACTCTCCCATCTTTTTAAAATTCTAGAATTTGATCAAGTATGTGTTCAAATCCCAAATTTTAGTTTCATATTTATAACATTTTAGATGCAATTTTGCAATAATATAAATGCAAATAAAACCGTGAAGGATGTAAGTGATATATTTCTATTTGTATTTAGGTATTTTTTGATTATATCAATGTAAGAATTTCTATATAACCACGTATATGCTTAATTGTGGTAATTGTGACTGAATTTCTAACATGTCTTGTCCCTGTTACTCACTAATTATATTTTGTTTCTATTAATAACTTTATTTATACACGAACAAAATTTTGGGTAGTTAAAAAATTATTCTCCAACATATTAAATATAATAAGGATCTATTATCATCAATGATAAATCTATTATTAATATATTTATTATATGTTTTTTTTTCATCTTACAATATATAATGTATTCATTTATTAATCTAGTAATATACGATAATTAAGGATTTTAACTAATTGATTATTTAAAAAATTAATGTCTAATTAGAAAATATTATGATGATATACGTTCGTAATTAAATATCTTTCCTCAAATAGTTATTGTAAAACATAATTAAATAGGATATATATAACAGTTTGGACTTTCTGTAAGAGTAATTAAATATCTTTCCTCAAAATTTGACACTTTTTTTTTCATTTTTTATATTTCTCTCTCTATCTACTTTCTCAAGTAGTTCAAAAATAATTTTTTTTTTAAATTATGTTTCAAACAAATTCAATTATTCAACAATTCATTTTAAATAATAATATAATTTAATCTATATTTAATAAAATACATATTCTAAATAATACTCATTAAATATACTTTAAATTATTTTTAATAAAAATAATATATTAAAATTTTTATAAATAACTTATTTAATTAATCACAGAGTTTTTTTATAAATATTGTAAAATCATTTAATAAACAATTGACTTTACAATTTAAATTTGATTTTAATATTTTTTTATATTTAATAAACTATTCCATCAACTTTTCACGTATTCAATTATTTTTTCATATTAATTAAAATTGAAAATTCATATTTTGAAAATATTTAAACATATTAATAAATTAAAATAACATCCAATAAAGAATAATAATATCATAATTTTAAAAAATAAATATTATAAATAATTAAAATCTACAAAAATGCATGTAATTATCTTAATTTAAAATATTTTCATCACTTTATTTTATTTAAAACATGCATGTAAACTAAATTACATTATTATTTAAAAATAAATTTTTAAGTGTATTTTAAATTATTTTAAAGCGTAATTTTTTTCAATTCTTTTTACTTTTAGATGATTTATCATGAAGTAATTCAAAATAAATAAATATATAATACATGTATCTTCATTTGTCTTATAGTTACATCATTCAATATTTAATAACTTATAAGAAAAACTGGATATTAAATTAAATTAAGAGATTTGGTATCGTCACACATTATGACATCTCCATGTTACAGTTGAGAAAAAGTAAGAGTGTTTGAAAAAAATTATATTTTTATTTTATGTTATTGAAATAAATGTTATATTATTAAAATAAATAAATAAATTATAATAATATTATTTAAATTATAAATTCTAATATATTAAATTTAATTTATTGATTATAATTAAGTATTTTAATGTATGAATATAATAATTTTTTACTCGGTAAAAAATATTAATTAATAAATAAAAATTAAAGAATATTCATATATTTAAAAACTAAATAAAACTTTTTTTGTATATAAAACAATTTAAGAGACTAGCTTGATAACCGTGCTGATTATTATGGATAACTGCAGGCCCATTTTTTTCAAACCTAATATCGAGGTGTAACTGACTATAAAATGAGGGTCGCAGTGAAGCTCGGTGGTGTCTCCGTCCGTGTTACGCACCTCTGCTCCTCATTCCTTGAAAAGGTTTCAATCTCTTCTCTCTTCCTTGTTTTTTCTTGGTAACTTTGAGTTGATAAACTAAAAACGCAGCATCTGTTATTGTTTCTCTCTGTTTTCAAAATCCCTTATTTATTTTTTTTCAATTTGTTGAAGGTAGAGGCAGAATAGCAAGTGGTGAGGGAAACAGAGAAGGGGAAATAGGTTCTGCAGAGGTTGAAAAAGGTAGTGGCTGATCATCTGCGACAAGGTGCTTCTCAAGAATATATCCAAAAAGGTTCAACAATCTTGAAGTCCAGGGATCTTTGCTTGTAAAAAGGTTTTCACCAATCTGAGAGGAGAGGAGTATTTTTACGCGAAATATACTATTATCTAATAATTATGTTGCGTTTGAATTTGATAATGATTATTTTAAAATTTATTTCAATTTTAGTTAGTTGACCTTGTAAATGTCTTTAACGCTAACATTTATTCTTATTATAAACTTTTGATTCAAGGCTAATATCTCTATTATTATTTGCCGGCGTAAGTTTTTTTCACACGAGCATTATAATTTTTTTTTGTACTAATTACTTAAAAAGTTATATATAAATAATTTTAATTTGTTGATATTTATATACTAGTATACTTTAATACTAGCCTAAATTAAATTCTTCTGCTTATACTCGCAGTCGTGTTCATGGATTTATGTGTTTGTGTTACCAAACGATCAATACGAAACAAATGTGTATCAATATTTTTGTATTTTTATACTGATAAGTTTGATTTCCAAACTAAATAAAACCTATAGTTGTTTGGTTCTTTTAAAGTTTATAAAACATATGAAATCTAGGTGTTAATTTTTAATGTTTCGAGACTAAATTCAATCATATGAAAGTATAGAACATTTACTTCAAATATAGATAGTATCAGAACGACAAAAACATTTTTCCTTCAGAAATTATAGCTAGGAATGCTAAAAATGTTTCGTTCACCAATTGCTCACGTGGGGCCAAAACTGATGCTGAATGTGTTTATGCTCTCAATTATGGGGTGAATTTGCACCTGTAAGTTGTGTTTTTTTCATAGCCCACTTTCATTGTCTTGGTATCATCTTTCAATCTGCATATGAAGGTGGACTATTGTGCTTACCTTGTGAGGTGTAAGGTGATCACATTTCGTGCAAGTTTTGTTTTGGAGATTCTTGTACCATGGTGTTGGCAACTCAAGGTTCACCAAGGTTGACTGATTATTAGTTTTCTCTTATTGATTTTTTTTTTTTATCGTCATCCTTCATATTTATTTTTCTATAGAGGTTGGGTCTGGGTCAGGTGCTTATCATCAGGATATATTATCTCTTAAATTCGTTGCTTTTGATTAAAGTGAATTTTGGTCTTTTGACTTGGCTTATGTTTATATCATTGAAATTTTTGTGCCTATTTTGGTCTACAAATTTGTGGGATCGAAGTGTTCAGCAAATATTAGAGGTAAATATAGTGTATTTCTTTTGCTCGTTTCGCATTTATGGTCGCCATTAGTAACATAGAAGAGTCATATTACATGATAGAGGACAATGGTTATAATTGATTGCTTTTCACTTTAAAATACCCGGTGTCAATATCCAGAATTTTGGCCATGGCATGAGTAACAATATTTGGTAGGAGTCTATTAATGGGACACTTATACTTTTTAATAGAATGCCTTGACCAACTTTTTTTTTCGTTGTTAAGATTTCACTATTGGCGAGTTTATTGGTTTCATGGGACAACTGACAACTCTTGAAATAATTGTGTCTAGTAAGCTAATGTTGGAAGCAATGCACTTTTAACCCTTATTCCCGATCCAGTAACATGCTTTTCCACTGCATGATATTATCAGAAACAAGTCTTCAGACTCAAATTTGATCATGTTTGATTGGATTACAAACGGGTATACCATGAAAGTGGAGAGAAATAGGATACGGTAACTGTTCTACTGCTGTCCTTATGTAGAAGCACTAATAATATTTTCTTAGAAGATGGTCAACCGATATTCCCGGATACCGTAATTGCCTGCTTCTGTCTTTATAATATGTTTAGTTTGTTAGACAATTAAGTGTGTATACTATTGCAGAAGGTTGATAGGTGACATCTAGATGATCGGGTGTTAAGAGGTAGGGGAAACATAGATGGATTTATAACTATCTGATTATTTAGATATGGTGGAACCATTTTTCATAAAAGCAATAATAATGTTTTTATGCACCTTCGTCTCACTTTGTGTACATAGGTCACTTTTTATATAAGTATACATTGGTACACATCAGTTTGATTAGTCTAAAACAACACTTACAAAAATTAATAGGAATCAACTCATAGGTGGGATTATATCTTCTTTGTAATAATAGGTATCATATGGATTAATACCACACGATCTATGGTCCTAATTTTTTTTAATATGTAATGTGAACTAGATATACAATAAAATTATAGTGTATAAATGAGAGTACACACTTGATCTTATAAGTTAGTTTTATAGAGTTAAATTTTGTATTTTTCAATTTATAATATGATATCAGAATCAATTTTAATGATATTAGAATTATGGTACTGTCTATTAGTGATGGGTCTTTGAACCTTGGTTATCTTAGGTTATATCTTTAAGTAATACATGCATAATAATATCATGGGAAAAAAAATATATATTATCATTATGAAAGGTCAAATATTCTTTTGGCATAAAAGAATGGTTGAGAAACCATGTATCACTCAACCTCATCTTGACATCTTATATAAGTAATAATATCATGTGAGAGAAAATATGCAATATTATACATACAAGACGTTGATATTCTTTTTTGCATAAAAGGATAGTTGAGAAACGTTTTATCACTCTATATTTTAAGTGATACATAAGTAGCAATATCATGTGAGAAAAAAAGATGAAATATTATATATACAAGAGATTGGGCATTCTTTTTCGTAAAAGGATGGTCGAGTAACATGGTATCACTCAACCTCAACATATAATTTTTCACATAACACTACTAAAAAATTGTTCACAATATCAACTAAGTTCATTAGGTATATTTGGTCTTTTTTTAGGAATGTAAGCTTTCATACTACTAGCTTTTGTTTGGGCGGTAGGTTCTTCCCTATTAGAAATTTAGTTATCATTTTAATAACAATGCATTTAAAGACCATATATAGAAGAGTGTTTCCATACATATATAATAGGTTCTGAAGATATGTTAAAGGTGTCCTTCTAAACTTGACTCTCCCAATTTAGTATTTTTCTCTTCTTTGTCTTTGACAAGTCAAAATCAATAATCTTTAATTGATATTTTGCATGATAATCAGATGAAGAAAAAAAAAGGAGGTTGTTTTGGATTAAGATCACAGTAAAAAAAAAACTTTAATGAATACAATAACATCTTTTGAAAAACATGTGAGTATAAATTATCATTTTTGCTAGCAATGATTCGTTTCTTATCAGATCACTTAGAGAACCATAATGAGTAAATTTTGTGAAAAGATTATAGTTAACGTAACATCTACCATTACCAATAGTTTATTGATAGAAATGACATTCAAGAATATTTTTTGCACCCTGAGTATTTCTAATATATTTTTCTCCTTAAGTAATGAAACAATTGAAAAAAAAATGAAAATGATTTGAACTCTTTACGGTTGCATTCAAAATTTGTTTTTCCTAGAGAATTATAGTAGCAAGTACATAAGAACATTTTCCTAAAATTTTCAACTTTTTTCATTTATTATAAATTTAGAATTTATATATATAAAGATTATAGTATTTGCATACATGTATGCATATGTAGCGAAATTCTAATATCATAAAAGATGAAAAAGGAGTCCAAGTTAAAAATGTTAGGAAAATATTTTCATGGAGCTATGTATCATATTATGATTCTTTTGAAAGAACAGAATTTGAGGGCTGTAGTTGTGAAGTTGTGTAGAAGTATATTGTATGAAGAGAAAAATATACAATATGCAAATAAATTCTTTAATGTTATTTTTACCGATATATTTTAAAGATATATTGTCTTACTTATAATCTTTTAATGAAATTTTCTCTTTGTGATTCTCTAGGTTATATGATAAGAAAGTGATCATTAGAGATTTGAAGTAAATAATCTATACTCATAGGTGTTCTTGTATTTATAAAAAATAAAATAGAGGTGTATACTGTGATAAACAACGTTCTTATTTTCCTTCGTGTGATGGTCATGGAAAATATCAACTAAAAATTATTGTTTTAGATTCTGAAAGAGAAGAGAAGAAAAAATATGTTAACTTGATAGAGATGAAGTTTAGAGAGATACCTTTCTCCATATCTTCGAAATTAATTATATATCTTATATATAGGAATACCTTTAGATAAATGGTCTATTAGATACATTGTTATTAAAATGATCAATGATTTATAAATATTTGATTATTTAGATTTGGTGGACATAATGTGGACATAAGACTCAATGAGAGTATAGTAAACAAAGTGGACAAAAAGATAAATTAAACATATAACGGTTGTATATAAAATTATATTAAAAAAAGGAGAATGCAACGTATCCCAATTTATGAAATTGAAATATACAATATACAATATACATTCTTGAAAACTTATTTCAAAAAGCGATTAAACTCATATATTAGTCAAGAATAATAATGTTTTTATGGAACTTCATCCCAGTATAGGCCACCTTTTATATATGTATACACTAGTACACATATGCTTCATTCTGTCAGAGCAAACAACACTTACAAAAATCATTATATCTTTGCTGCTGTGGGCATCATATGAACTACCAATACTCAATTTATAGTCCTAAATTCTTTTTTTTTTTCTTGTAAAATCTCATAGATTTAAATAAAAAATCATAATACATGTTAATTTTATAAGATTGAATTAAGTTTTTTTTTTAATTTTTAATATCATATTAGAATAAGTTATAACGATACTGAGACTATTGTGAGGACGTGTCTAATATTATTATAGATATAAGAGGTAGGATTTTTTTATTTTATTTTTTTCATAAAAGGATGGTCGAAAACATTATATGACATAACCTCAGCCTATAATCTTTCAAACAACATTTGTTCAAGAAATAGTTACGTTCCCAACCAAATCCATTAGGTATATTTGGTCCTTTTAGATGTAAGCTTTAACACTAGCTGTTGTTTGGGTTGCAAGTTCTCCATGTAGTAACTTAAGTGATCATTGTAGTAGCAATGCATTTAAGAGATTATATTTCTAAAGATGTTTCTATAAGACATATAATCAATTATGGAGACATATTAAATGTATCCCTTCAAATTTGATCTCCCCTGCAAATTGTTCTCTTCCTTTATCTTTGACAATCCAAAATCAACAATTTTGGTTGATATTTTGTATGATCATCAAATGAAGGAAGAGGAAGGATGTTCTTAATCAGAATGTAAAACTCCTCTCTGAAGAGTATAAGAAAGTCCCTTGAGAAACATGTGAATATAGATTATCACTTTCTTATCAATAATAATTCTTTCCTTATCAAATGATTCACGATAAGAACAAAATTTTATGAATACATTATAGGTAACATTGCATCTCTTAATAGTGTATTGGTTGAAATAAAATTGAAGAACCTTTTTGTATCATTTGAATAACTCAAATATATTTTTCTCCTTATGCAGTGAAATAATTGGGAAAAAAAAAATTCAACCTTTTATGATTACAATCTTCAAATTTTGTTTTTCCGAAAGAATTATACTAGCAATATGAATTGTACTAACAAGATCTACAGGTATAAATATTCTCAACTTCTTTCACTCTGCCATCTATTATGATTTTAGAAATTTGTTATATATATTAGGATTTGAATATATCATGTAACGAAATTTATACATTTTTAAAATATGATAGAGTGATTCGAGTTAAAAAATTTAAAAAAAAATTTCTATAAACGATGTATCTTCCTATTATGATTCTTTCAAAGGAACAAAATTTAATAGTTGTAGTTGTGAAGAATTGAAGTATTTTTTTCTCCATTATTAAATTACATACAGTGAAAAATATATTCCTATTATTCAGAGGAAATGATAATTTGCTTTTTATAATTCTCTTTGGTCAGAAAATGGTTAGCAAATAAGGAAATGATAATTTATATTTATATATTTCTAAGAGTTTTCTTGTATTCATAAAAAGAGGTGTACTTTGATTTCAAACCAGACAACGCAAAATAAACTAAACATTATTGATTTTGGATTTTGAAAAGAGAAAGGAAATTGTCTTTCTAAATATATATAACAAAATGTATTTTATGATATTAAATTATTTTTAAGCAACAATTATCAATATGTGAATTGAGTTCTCTATTTATTGATAAAACTTTATAAATCATATATTACCCATTTTGCTTCTCATATTACTTTCTCCGTTAAAATTATATAATACTATTTTTTCTTATATCCGTGTAGATACGAAGATGTAGAGAACATGATGTACATGAAAATGTTGATGTGTATGGAATCTGAGTTAATTATTGTGTCATTACAATTTACATTTTGTATATCTACTCTGTGATATAAAGGTGATGCATGTATATAAATGTTAAAATAAAATGTATAAGATATTGTTTTGGGTAGTATATATGTACCAAAGAAGTACCATTGTCACAAAACTGTTATGATATTCTAATGTTTTATATTAAAGGATAATTTATTATTATTAGTAAAAGAACAAAACAAGAAAAATTAAGTGAAATATAAAAAATTAACATATTTATTCAAATAATAACATAAAGAATTTTAATTTTTATTCTTTGTTATCAATAATAACAAATAATATTTGTTCTAATTCAGAAAAAGACTTAGATAACATTTTATAAAAATTACATAATTAGTTTACTTTAATGTTTAGATTATTATTTATTTTTTTATAATAAATATTTTTGTTAAACTTATATCAATATATAATATAACATATATAAAATTAAGTTAGATATCTCGATTTATAAATAATTATTATAATCTTAATTTGGCTTCATGTTAAAACGTTAAATTGATTATAAATAAAATAATATTATATATTAAAATATAAATAAAATAATATTATAATATATAAATACGTGTACATTCACTAAATCAATTTCAAAGATATTTAAATTTTATTAATAAGATTGTTTAAATAATTTTTAAAATGTTAATTATTTATTAGTTTAATTAGTAAATGTATCTATTTTTAATAAAATTTAAAGAATATTTGTAATATTTAATAACTATTTAATATATGTTATAATATATACATATATATATATATTATAAACAAATAAACAAGGATAATCAAAACTTAAAAACAACCCAAAAATAAAATACGATACAAAGCAGACAAAAATCAATAAAAAAAAACTTAAAATACATAAAAACACACTAAACAAAAGAGATACAACCTAAACTTTAATATATATTAAATAATATATATCTAATATATATTATATGGATATATTATTATTAATGGCAAATTTTGAGACTTATAATTAGTTATATATATTTTGTTTATTTTATAATTATATTTATTGTTTAATTCATAAAACATCAACTCTGACTAAATTACCTCTTTTTATCTCAATTTTTTTATTATTCTATCTATTATATATTTTTGTCATATGACTAAGTACATTTATAATTTTATCTATTTTTTATTATTATATATGAAAATTATTTTAGTTAATTGAGTATTAAAAAAATATCTAATTAGAATATATTCATTATTAAATATCTTTAACCAAAAGCTAAAATTTAGTGTGTGACTTAATTAATGATTTAAATAACTTATAAAAGTTAACTTTCTTTCCAATATCTATATTATTTTTTAATATATATATTTATAACTACATTTATTCCTTTTTATGCTAATTGAGAATAAAATAAATTATTATTCCTAATAACATATGTACTTCATTATGATAATGGACAATTAAAAATTTTATTAGTGTATAAATAAAATATTAAATTATATATATAAATATATATATATATATATATATATATATATAAAAGTCAGATTTCCAATATAAAATATATATAAAATCTATTTTTATCGTGATCAATTATTTATTTTACAATTAGGTAAATTTATAATTTATTTATAAAACATATCAATTATCTTTGTTATCTTTTGCCTTATATATTTTTATTATTATCTTTTTATATTTTTTTCTTCATCTTATGGTCAAGTATATTTATAATTTACTCATTTATTTATCTACATGATAAAAAAATATTATTTTATATATAATCCATCATACAACTAATAATTAAAATAAAATATGAGAAAATTTATAATTTTTAAATTTAAAATAATAATAATAAAGGATTAATATCAAAATTCAATTCAAATTATATTATATTATCTTATTTCTCATATGATAAAATTGCATAATTATATATATATATATATATATATATATTAACAATAAAATATTTTTTTTCATATTTATTAACAAATACTTTTTTTTTATCAATTTTCTTATTCATATATGGGATTTTGGGTATCATAGTCATTTATTTTATAATATAAAACAATTAGTTTTTCTTATTTCATTGATTGAATTTGGCTTTTTATTAACAAAAAATTTAATTTGATTTTTTTAACTAAATAAACATTTTTCTTTTTTATCTAATTGATTGTAACGACATTAGTTGTTATTAGTTAAAATACACATATGTTTATATTTTTATGATGATAAAATAATAAATATAATATAAAAAATTAGTTATTATAATTAATATTATATTGAGATAAAGTTTACTAATATATCAAGAATAAAGCTTATATATATATATATATATATATATATATATATATATATATAAAACTAAATAAATCTCATCTATTATATCAATTATTATGATTAATAGGATAAAAATAACAATATTATTATAATTTTATATATTTTTCTTTATTTTTATTTCTATAAATTTTAAAATTATAATTTTTATTCTTTATAAAATGTGTAAATTTTAATTTTAATTCTTATAAATATTTTTTTATTCCTATAGTTTAAAAATTTCAAATCACATTCAATTCTAATATTCATTTTAAATCTACAACTTCTTTGATTTATTTACAAAACATATCAAATTTACCTTCTTTTTAATTTTTTTATATATTTTTATTATCATCTTTAATATTTTATATTTTTTTCTTCATATTTATATTTGACTCATTTATTTATCTACATTAATATTTATCTTCTACCCACGTCTATACATACTTTACTGTATGTATATACATAGCATATCAAATAATAATCAAAGTTAAATACGAAAAAAAATTATAACTTTAAAATTATAATTAACCATACTAATACTAATAATAAAGTATTAGTATCAAAGTTCAATTAAAATTAAATCATATTATTTGTGACTTTAATAAATATATTATTTTTGTAATAGTTATTGACAAAAGTTAAAATTTCTTTTACATGGTTGTTTTTTTCTTGTGTAAGTGATTTGTGGATTACCATTTTTTTAAGGAGATGCTCCTCTTCAAGAAAAAAATTGACAAAAATAATCTTACAATTATATTTGTTATGTCCTTCAACTTAAATAATAATTGATTATTTTAAAAAAATTAATTATTGTAAGAATGTTTCTATTTGACATTTTAGGTTTTATATGTATATGATAAAGTCTTGGACATTTAAAGAAATAATTTCTTATATTTTAAACAATTTTTCTACTTTCAATTATTTATTCTCTTGTTAAGTGTTATAGTCAGAAAATTATAATAATAAATTGTATTTAAAGAAATTCATCTTGATTACCAACGTCTTAACATGTATTAGATCGAATTTTATTTTTTTTAAATTATCCATATTTGATAATTAAATAAATATAAAAATATAAGTAAGATAATAAAATAATTAACATATAAAACATGTCAATAAAATAATAAAATAGTTTTATAATTTTTATTAGCATTATTTTAATTAATTATATATATATATATATTTAATACTTATTATATCTTTATTAATATTATATATATAGAATAAAGTTAATTATATATCATTATCATAATATAAAATTAAAAGATTAATAAAAAGAAAAATGATACTTTGACAACCTAAATTCATACAACTCCTGTAAACAACTCTGTTTTAATATTATAATAATAGTTTTATTTTTATTAAATCAGATCTATAAATTATTATATTAATAAAAGTGAGTTATTTAAAGAGTTGTATGGTTTCTAGTTGTCAAAATATCACTACTCTAATAAAAAATAAACATGGAATCCTAAGGGAGTTGTTCTTCCATGAAATAAGTTTCTTAGTTTGTTTTTTAAAATGATTTATTCTATATGAGTTGTGAATAAAAAAGTAATTAAATATCTAAAAATTAATTTATAATTTTATTTCATTTTATATTTTTGCTTAATAAAGTTTTAAAATTTTTGAATTTTCATCCTTCAATTATCAACAATAATATTTGTTTTAAGTTAAAGAAAGACTTAGATAATACTTTATTGTAATTAAATAATTGGTCTAATTTAATGCTTGGATTATTATTCAATTTCTAAGTAATCTTTTTAATAATAAAACTATCATGATTTTTTTAAAATTTAATTATTTATTAATTTAATTCTTAAGTGATGTATTTTTTAATAAATTTTAAAGAATATTTGTACTATTTTTTAACATTTTAAAATTGAGCCCCAAAATAACTTAATTTAAAAATGCATGTCGCATATACACAGCGACTCGGTGGTGTCTCCTTCCGATGGTGCCACGCGCGCCTCACTCTGTTCCTCACTCCTTCAAATCAGGTTTCAACCTCCTTCTCTTCTTTCTTCTTTGTTTTTCTCTATAACTTTGAATTTGATAAACTAAAAATGTAAAGCATTTCCTCTCTGTTTTTGAAATCTCAAAACCATGTGAAAGGAGAATATTTAAATAGAAGTTTTCATTTTATTTTTTTCATTTTCAATCGAGCCAAGGCAGTGTCTCTGTTGAAGGTAGATGCAGAATAATGAGAAGTGGTGACGGAGAGAGAGAAGGGGAAATGGGATCGGTGGTGGTTGAAAAAGTGGGTGGCCGATCATCTGCGACCAGTTGCTTCTCAAGATATCCCCTCAAGTTCTTCATACCCAAAAAGGTTTTCAACAATCTTTCATTTCAGTAATCTTTGCTCGTAGAAGGTTTTCAGTATACTATAAACTGTTCACTAATAGTTATTTTAAAAATTATTTCAATTTTAGTTAGTTCACTATGTAAATATCTTTAACAGAATATGACCATTAAATTCTTATTTAAAGCTTTTGATTGAAGGATAATATCTGATTATTATTTCCCCATCTAAGATATTTCACACGAGCATTAGAATTAAACTCTTCTCTTTTATATTATTGTATGATTGAAAATTACTGAATTTTTGTTGTGCTAATTACTTTAAAAGTTTGTAAATACTAGCATACCTTAAGACTAGCCTAAATTAAATTCTTCTTCTTGTATTTTCAGTGATGTTTTGACTTATCTGCATAGATTTATTCGTTTTGGTTACCAAACGATCATCAGTGTCAAAATAGAAACAAATGTGTATCACTATTTTTTGTATTTTTATATTGATAAATTTGATTTCCAAAACTTTATAAAACATATAGATGTGGTCTTCTTATATCTAAAAACCATTACCTTTAATTTTTTTAAAGTTAAAAAAAAAAAAAAAATCTACGACTTTGTTTTAATGTTTGGGGACTAACTTCAAACATATGAAAGTCTAGGAACTTTAACGTATTTAATTGAAAGTTAGATAGTATTAGAAAAAAAAATCATTTTTGGCTTTAAATGTCTTAGCTTGGAATGTTAAAAATGTATCTTTCACTAATTGCTTAGGTGGGTTCTTCCAAAACTGATGCCGTATGGGTTTATGCTCTCAATTATGGGGGTGGAATTGTATCTGTAAGTTGTGTGCTTTTCATAGCCCACTTTTATTGTCTTGGTAATATATGTTTCTATTTGCATATGATGGTGGACTTATGCTTGCCTTGTGAGGTGTAGGGTGATCACATTTCGTGCAAGTTTTCTGTGGGAGATTCTTGTACAATGGTTTTGACGACCCAAGGTTCCACCAAGGTTGACTAGTTATTAGTTTTCACTTATTGATTGTTTTTTTTCTTTAGCTTCATCCAAGTTTATTTTTTCTATAATATTGAGCTGGCTTCTGGGTCAGGTGCTTATGATTATTATCTTTTAAATTGGTTGCTTTTGGTTAGAGTGAATTTTCGTCTTTTGACTTGGCTTATGTTTATTATAGCAGTGAAATTTTTGTTCTTATTTAGGTCTACAAATCTGTGGGATCCAAGTGTTCTCAGCAAATATTAGAGGTAAAAACAGTGTATGTCTTTTGCTTCTCACTGTTAACTTAGAGGAGTCATATTACATGATAGAGGAAAATAGTTTGGATTGATTGCTTTTCACTTTACATTACCTGATGTCAATATCAAGATTTATGGCCATGGGCATGAGTAATAAGACTTGGTAGGATTCTATTAATGGACATTTTTATGGCATAACTGACTTATACTTTTCACCAGAAATGCCTTGACAGACATGATTTATTCGTGGTTAAGATTTGACTATGGCTGAGTCTATTGGTTTCATGGGACAACTGACAACTTTCGAAATCATTATGTGTAGTAGGCTAGAATTGGAAGCAATGCACTTTTAGCCATTATTCCAGATCCAGTGACATGCTTTTCCACTGCAAGATACTATCAGAAACAAGTCTTCAGTATGTCTTCAGACTCAAATCTGGTCATCGTTGATTGGATTACAAGTGGGCGCCATGAAAGTGGAGAGAAATGGGATTTTGATCTATATAGAAGCACCAATAACATTTTCTTAGAAGATGGCCAACCATTATTTCTGGATACGGTAATTGATTGATTGCTGTCCTTGTTATTCTTATGATATATATATATATATATATATATATATATATATATATATATATATATATATATATATATAGTTTGTTAGACAATTAAGTGGGTATACTAGTTTAGAGGTCTTTTAGGTGACATTTAGATGATAGGGGGTTAAGAGGTAGGGAAACATAGATAAATTGTAAATATCTAATTATTCAGATGTAGTGGACATGAGACTTAGTGAGAGTACAATGGACAAGAAGGAGAAAACAAACATATAATGGTTTTATATGCAAATAAGATGATGATTGTAATAAATTGCAATGTAACATATCCCAATTAGTGAAATTGAAATATATATTCTTGAAAACTCATTCACAAAATTAAACTCATAATCAAGAATAATAATGTTTTTATGAAACTTCATCTCACTTTGTGTACAGAGGTAACTTTTAATATATGTATACCCACATACATACACATAGATTTCATTTTGCCTATGTCAGAGCAATCGGCACTTACAAGAACTATTATTATTCTACTCATAGGTTGCATTATATCTTCGCTGCAACACACTAGTATCATTTGAACTACGAGTACTCAATCCATGGTCCTATGTTCCTTGTATCTAAGGAGGGTTTATATATATATATATATATATATATATATATGGGACATCTTTAAGTTAAGGAATGAGAACAAACAAATCAAAACACAATATAATCAGTGTATCTATTCACTTTGTCTTTCCTTCCTCTGTCACAATTGTACACAAGTCATTGTATTAAAACAAAATGTAATAATTTAATTCTTATTCTTCTCATATTCATCATCGATCTTCTCCTTTTTATCCATTTTATTCATTCTTATATTCAATTTTGGACATCATAGACAATTTTGTTGGGTTAATTTTATCTCTCTTTCATCCCAACTTATTTATTCTGCCTAAAACTAGTGATTCAATTATTATTCTTCTTATCATATTCATTAATAATTAAGTTTTCCTCCTTTTTATGTATTTTACTCATTTTTTAAAATTTGTTCCACTCACATTTTAAAGTTTGTCCCATCAACATTGCAACGTGAAAAGCTATATGATATCCAAAATTGAATGTGAGAAGAATTGAATCACTGATTTTGTTTTGGTGCAATTACATAACAAGTATGAGAATGTATACAATTGTGACACAACTGAGAGAAAGATGGAGTTAAGAAATACACAAGGACAAGTATGAGAATGTATACAATTGTGAAAAATGAGAAAAGATGGAGTTAAGAAATACACCGTGATCTAATTTTAATTGGGTTGTGATTTCAACCTTTCATTATTTGCAATCTTAATCTAATGGTTATAATCATTTGCTCTCATTTTTTATTTTAAGAGTTGTTCTTATTTGAAATGTGTATATATATAGAGAGGGGAGGGATATACTTACTTCAAGAGTATGAGTTAGAAATTTACTCCTCATTTTTACCGTTCATTTTTTTAATCTAATGATCTAAAATAGTAATTTATCTTAACCATTTGATTAGAAGAAAAAAAATGGTGAGGATGAAGAGTAAATTTTTAACTTTGAGTCTTGGAGTAAGTAAATCCTTTCTCATATGTATATGAAATGGTGCATCTTAATACTATTGTGTTCAAAGCTAAAATGAGAAGAACAAAATCTAGCCAAATATGTTGCTTTTGCATTTTTCTGTTCCCTTTACGGGATGTTGTACTTGTCAGCTTTTTGAAATGACAATATATCATGTTTGGTGCTAAGATTAGAGCATCAAAATTTTTTGCATATGTTGCTTTTTAGCCTCTTTCCTCCTCTTGCATACAGTGCACAAAACAGTATGCCTAGTTTGAATTAATAAAGTTTAAGGTGATAATTTTGGCAAGGCAATTTGGACCATCTTCTATTTTGAGATTGATGTCCTCTCCTCTCATATTATTCTCAAATGGATTTTGTTACAAACAGATGTTATTAGAGAAAGAAAAAACTGGATGTGTACAAGAACAAATGCACAATTACCAAGTAATTGCAATGGTTGTACTCTTGGGGTGAGTGGTTTATTTGTCTAACTTTTGGATTAATATTTTTTGTATTATGAATTCGCTATTCATTGGTATGTGATTTTTTTTAGGCCAAAAATGCAGTATATTCAGAATCTTGTGCAAGATCACGTGAAAAATATTATGTCTGAGCAATTACAGCGTCCTTCTGCTGCTTTGAGTCACCATCAGCAAAGAGCCAAGGCTGATCATTTCATTACGAAACCAAGCTTCGTAGCTTCTTGCAGTGCCTTTGGTCCTAAGGTAAGTTATAAATTATTTCAATTTCAGCTAACCAGAATATAGTGTCTAAATACTAGTGTGATGTCGTTGTTTATTGTGTGCTTTGACTTGACATCTCATACAATCGTAGTTCTGCTTGAACTGAATTCATTTTCTGCTCATAGATCCTAGATATAAGTATTGGTGCATTGCTATCTTTCTCACTAGAGATAATAATGCTGGAATGTAGAATGAAATAGAGGAATTTTTCTATGTTAGTGAGTTATGATTATACCAATAGAATAAAACTAGTACTAGATCTAAGTAGGGGCATATGAAGGGATTGCCTATAGTAGTGAAGCATGAAAAAATGAAGATTTTTTTGTGATCATGATTCCTCTTTTTCTCTATCTCCTCTTTAACAGTGTTTATCATGTCAACTTCCACGTGCTTGGCTTTGTCAAGTAAAACAGGGTTGTGAGCTAGATTGCGGATTTTGTTGTCACAGTACAGTTTGATTGGTGTAAGCCTTCATATCCCTTGGTAGCTTGTATAAACGGGCCTCAGAAATACCTTGTAGACATGGTGCTCTGCACAAGATTGGCTGTGCATTCAAAGTGTGACTTTTATGCTTGTCTCATTTTGTTTCATCACCAAGTAATGTCCAAAGATTCGAGGATGAATTATTAGTCTCTCTGGACTTGTTAGATTGTCTTTGGAAGAAAATGTTCAAATTGTAGTTGTGTATATATAGCCTTAGGACGATTCTCCTGAAACCATATATCTTTTTTATTTTGGGTGGGTTGTCACTTTTGAATATTGTACACTTACATTAAACACATTAGCACGCGACACCCTTATTCATTCAATAACTTTGTTATTCGTCAAAGCTGTAGGATTGGATTCTCGTCTCAAGATAGAGGAGTCAAGTTTCAAAACACATTTTATTATTGGATAAATTTCATATGGGTTTTACATAAAATTAACCTAATAATAGTGTCCTACAAAGAGACTTTAAGTTGAGGTGCTACAACAAAATTTCATCAATACACAGAAAGATGCTGAGTAGTCAAAACAGTTGGGTGATAGATAATATCCTGCATCACAACTCTGTAATGATTTAGTAATAAATGTTGCTGGCTGCAACTCCATTTGATTGCAGAAAAGTGGTCTTCTTGTTCGAGTGGCTGCCGAGACAACTGAATCAGTTTACAAGTTTCTACGACTTCAATTGGCTCCTATGGAGCCAATGATAGGGGTGCCACCATACAGATAAGGGAAGTGTTATATGAAAGAACCATTTTGGTTTTAATTGCAGATCTACATGTAATAATTTATTAGTTTAACATTCCTTGTATTCGTTTATATTGTATTTTTAGTTACCAATCTGGTGTCATGTATGTTGCTGGGAAGCTTGCAATTCTTAATTTTCTTTTTCTCCCAGGGGCTAGGGCATAGTACGCTGACCAAAAAATCTATTTGTTTTTGAGTAACCATGTTATTAGAGAAAAATCTAATTTAAAAGAAGCTGGGAGTCATTGAGCTCGGTGAAATTAACAAAATATAGTTTGTTTTTGGATCAAGAATGCTCTTATTATTTTCAAAACAAGGATAATTAGTTTTTTATTCATTATTTATTTATTTTTAATTTTTCTGTTATTAATTTTAGCATTAATTTGGTCATATTTTTTGAAGTGAGTCAGAATAATCATTGATATGACCATGCTTATTGACTTATATTCTTATAATAATGATGTGTAAGACATTCATAGAAAGACGAAGACTTGACCAATATAAAATGTTTGCTGACTCTTTAAGAAGTTTATAACCAACACAGAAAAGGTTATTTGGATTGAGAAAGGGGAGGTGTATACTTTTCTGTCAATGAACTGAATACCATCTTTTAAAAAGTATATATTTTCATCAACTTGTACAAATCCTTTCCCATTGGTTTACATTAACATTTATCCTCTATGCTTACAATCAAATGCTTTCTGTAAAATTGAAATAACTTGTTCTATTTCTATTTGAACAAAGTCTACATTAGGAAGATGAAGACCCAGAGTATATTCGTGTTCAGTAAAGTCTACTTTCTTCAGTGTTCTTTTGTAACTCATAGCAGCTGACATTGGGTGAAGTCTCGCAATTGAAACCTGCAAAACAAGAAAAATAAGTTTATATGTGTAAGTTAAAAAATAGATGCATAAATTCATAATGGTGAGAGATATACCTTAAAGTTATAAAATCACTTGCATTTAAATTCTTCCTCTACTAAATTTTGTATTATTCAGCACTTACAATTAAATTTCAGTAAAATGGGCATCTTTGCAGTAGAAATCTAAAATAGTACACAAGACCTAAATGAAATTCTAGTAATTGTTGTCAAAGCGGGTTAGAAGTTGATGAGGAACTTACACAATGTCTACCCCCGAGTTCAGACAGCCAAAATCTCCACTGTGTCATAACCTTCCCATCCACTTTAGCTGATATATTAGACCATCCCGTGTGGGAAAACTCCACTTTATTCAACCCTTCAGTCAGTCCACTCCCTATAGCTTTAACATATGCTTCTTTTAGGCTCCAATACCTACAAAGTAAATGCACATTTGTCTTTCAGCATGGCTTGTCTTCAGTTCAAAGAATCATCTTTACATTTACAAAGAATTCTACTCGTTTGACAGATAAACATACATTATCAGATCTGACACTATCACATATCAATACAAAAATGAAACAATTTCAAAGACATCTTATGCTCTGCATTATATAGCAACACGATCTTCAGGTTCTTTCTGGCATGATCATAACATAACAGCTATCTGGAAAGATGTAAGTCAAGCACTTACGCGAGCTGATGTCATTTGTTGAGATGCCTTCACTTAAAGAGTGCAATAATATTCTTCAAAAATACTAGCTCGCGATTTGCTATTCATATATTTCTATTTAGTTATTGGAGTGTGAAGTGAGTGAAAATCCTACAATGGATTAGAAAAGACAAATTCAGCAATATATAACTAACAAGGATTGTACACCCAAAATTCCTTGAGGTTTTGGGTTTCATGCTGTGTCTAATCCACCCATGTATAGTTTTCTCGTGGCCTGATGGAGATTTCCCAATACTTTGGTTCCCCTCACATTCCAACGTTCATTCCTTTCCAAACAAATGATAATACAAGGCATTTTTGTCTTTCCATAAGCATGTTAACTTTCAAGGAAGTTGAATTAGGAAAAAATTGCAGAACTCAGGAATTAATTGCATTTGTTTCTAGAAAAAGAAGTTTTATTGGAAAAAATAGAAGATACATTTCATAACAGCCAATACAAGAAACAACTAGAAGCTAGAAAATCTCAACAATTAGGTAAAGCTTCCCACTCTCTGCATGTTGGAACGGAAGCATATGGTTTTGGTTTTGTCCTAAAAAAACGTTTCTTTAGACTAAGAAAGGGTGTTTATAGGTTATTTTTCGTTTTGACTCCTAAGATAAAGGAGACTTTTGGACATTCTAGAACAAGCGTCTAGTTGAGACTAAGGACCAAGAATAGGTCCTCTTCTACCATCAATGTTCTGACCTTAAATCTGAGGGCATCATTAGGGTCACTGTATTCGAGACATTGGTGCCGCTTTGGTGCTTATGTTCGTCTTGAAAGGACATCCCTAAAGAGAGGGGATACTTATAAACTACGTCGCTTAGACTTCTAAATTTCGTTACACTTTTGAACGTAGATGAAATATTTCCAATTGAACTACTCCTGAACAGTTGACAAAAATGCACAGATAAAGTTTGTACCTGTAAAATTCAATTAATACATCATCAGAATTGCCAGCCATGATTATGTTATCCCATTCCAAACATGAAAAGTATGATGAGAAGAATTGAATGAATTCTGTTACTGTTTCTCCCTGTGGAACATCATAGGAGACAATGTCTACCCCCACAAGACATACTGGTTCAGATGCTATGGCCACATAGTCACCGTGATGGGATACATTGAAATTAAAATTTGGGAATCTACGACTATCATGATCCTGAATGAAAAGGAGAGATAAAACAATAAATAAGCTAACACAATAACAAAATAACATAAATACATGATTTAGGAGACAAAATTGAGCCTGTTATTAAACACGTACATCACAAATTTTATTAGTTTAATCATTATTCATTTATTTTTCTTCTTGTATATTCACTAAAGATATCTCCCATCTGACAATTGAAAACTAATTCCTTTTGGGACATACACTAAACAAATCATTGGAGTGGATTTTGCTTCACTTAACAAAATCTGACACACGCATAAGCAAAGTTTAAGACTTTAATATAAGACTTCATTCCTTGCTCCCTTTTCAATATTGTTCCTGTTTGCACAAGAAGCTAATTTGTAGAATATCTTTCATATAACTTCTCTAAATTTATATTTCTAACTTGTGTATAAACTATTTTGAACTCATAAAGAAGCACTTGAAATTAGGTTGCAACTAACCCACTCTCTATGCATAACATAAGCCTACAATTTTGGGATTATGTCATATAGCTACAACAATCTGCAAAATCAAACTCTAATTATATAATTACTACTCATCTTTGATAGTTCTAGGAAATGATCATACCAAATAGGGTTTGCCTTCCAGAGTTCGTTTGATGACAATGTCAGGAAATGGGATTTGCAAGACATCATGGACAAGAACATACTGAAGCATGCGGCTGACAAGTGCACGTTTCCTGTCTGCCAATTTAACAAACCTACCAATACACAACAACTACATCACTCCATGGATCCATCAAAACCCATTTGTACAAGTTTTTGAACTAAATAAACCCATCTGATTTCACTTCAAGTGAGTGCCAAAACTTCATCATTGTATAAAAGGGTGAAAATTTCCATGAAGTTTGAGTTAAAGAGAGAACCTGGTAATGGAGGAGTGGTCATGGGAGGGAAGGAGGGAGAGAGCGAAGGAGAAGTCAGAGGGGTGTGGGTCCCACTTTGATAAATTGATCACCCATCTCCTCACGCCTTCTTCCATTCTCAACCAACAAATATCATCACGCGACACATGGACGGATTCGAGGTTCTTTTGAGTCGCTAATCCTCACTTGTCGCGCATCTTTTACAACATCTTGGTACCAGGCCTTACTAACTCACCATTAATGGAGTGGTTATTCAGGGAGAAGTTTTCTTGTAAACCTCGTCTAAATAATAAAATATTCTTTTATTAAACAACATCACAGCAGATATTGTATTAATAATAAAAAAAACTTCATTTTAGAGCAATGCTTTTGAACTATTTGTTTCTAATTGAAAATAAATGTGTATGATATTTTTAATTATAATATTATATGATTTATTTATGAATATGAGAGAAATTAAAATTATAAATTTAATAATAATATAGAAATTCTATAATATGATTTTTAGTAAATTTTAATTATAAAATATCAAATGTTCTGTATCATAATTCTCAATGTAGTCCCATATTTGAAAGCTCAAAATTATACCACCATTAGTAAGAGTGTTTGAAAAAGTTATAAATATATTATAATATTAAATATTATATTTCAACATAAAAATAACACCTATTGCATATTGCATACTGCATATGTTACAGTTTTTTACAAGCAGGAATCATTGGACATATCGATCATTAAAGAAAAGTAAACGTTACTTTCTCAACCCAAATCCATATTATTCATATAAATAATTATTTTTTAATATTATAATAATAATTTTATTTTATTTTTATTAAATTATTTTATAAATTATTATATTAATAAAAGTAAATTATCAAAAAGACTATATGGTTTATGATGGTCAAAATATTACCCCTCTTAAACAAATTAGATAAAAATGAGTTTTTTTTCCTAAAAAAATGAAGAATAATGAATGTTCGTGAATGATACTTAAAAAGAAATGAAAAGATTATTTTAAACATGAAATAAAGTATATTAACAGAGATTACAGTGGGGATAATATTAATTATTAGTCTGATAATGATTACTTGAAAAAGATTAATGCATGCAACAACCAGTTTCAACGAGGGGAGTTGATTGAGTTGGTCGTTGTCAGGATCTTTCCGGACGCAGAAAAATCCACATCCTTAAAACGAATGGCAACACCAACCGTTTTGATTTTTAAATTGTGGAAAAAAAAAAACCATACCTTTGTCTCTTTCCCTTGGTTCACCACCTCCGAGGGGACCACGCCCTTCTTTGACCCCTTCTTCTTCTTCTCCGCGTTCAATTCATTCACTCTTCGCTTCGATGACTTTCGTTTTCCTTCACCTCTTTCGTTTCTTTCTCCCACGTTCGTGAAAACAAAACCTAATCGAAATGGTTCCCGACGCTTCGCAGCTGCTTCGTTGCTTCAACCTCGCCGTTGTGTTGGTGGCTTCGGTCCTGTTCCACCGGATGCAGTGCCAGCAACTGAGCGACTACGATAACCCTGTGGTTCGCGAACGCGTCACTCAGCTCGTTTACGCCGAAATCTCAAATGTTACCTCGCTCCTCAATCACGAAATCGAAACCAGCGCCAGTTTCTGCGTCAAAGATCCGTGAGTTTACTTCTCTGCACAACTTTGCTCAGTAATTTTAAGATAAAACAAATAAAAAAAAAAGTATATATTTCACAGATACTCCAAAAAATATTCACTTTGTTAATATCTATAGTGTATTATATAAAGTAAACCGTTTTGGAGGGATTGAAAGTAAAGAATATGGGATCTTGGTGGAGAAAAAAATAAAATAAAAAATTATTTATATATTTAAAAAAATATATATAAAAATAATAAAAATATAATAATATAAAATTTAAGATAGAAAATATGATATATATTAAATAAATAATTTTAAAATAATTATTTTAAAAATTTTTAATATAAAAAAGTGTCTATGTTTCTAATAATGATAAGATTTAAAAATTTTATATTTATTATTATATTATTAAATAAGATAACTATCAAAAAATTTACATTATTTAAATATCACTGTTGGAAGAAATAATATATTAAATATGTTATAAAATGATGGTAAATAAGCTAACTATGATCTTAGTTTTTTGTTTTTGGTTGAAGTCTGAGTTCGTTAAAAGAAGCTCGTAATCAAATTTTAGTTTAACTCTAAAATTAAATAAATTAAAAA
Source organism: Sphenostylis stenocarpa (assembly GCA_963425845.1). Classification (NCBI taxonomy): domain Eukaryota; kingdom Viridiplantae; phylum Streptophyta; class Magnoliopsida; order Fabales; family Fabaceae; genus Sphenostylis; species Sphenostylis stenocarpa. The sequence goes on along the minus strand of OY731404.1, from coordinate 3,524,525 downwards.
AAAAACTTTTATTTTTTGAATTTATATTTTATTTTATGAATTCCTTTACATACTGTTAATAAAATATAATTTGATTTCAGTATATTATTATTAAAATATAAATTAATATATAAAATTATATTGTAATAATAATATATAGAGATTTACTTAAAACTATAAATTATTTATTTATTAATAAAATAATAAATGAATTTTTTTCTGTGCTATTACTAAACTGTAATTTAATCTATATATAATATATAAGAATTGAATTATATTTTACTAATATATAAAGATGTAATCAAAACTAAGGGTAGATATGAAAAATTAAAATTATTTTTAAGAAAATTTTATTATATATTTCTAAATTAATTAGAAAAAAGTATATATTTTTAAGGATTATTAAAAAGAATCATTCAACTAATTATATTTGCTTTTTATCTGACAAAATTTTCAATGTTTTTTGTTTAATCCTTATAAAAAAATCCCATTTTTCAAAATTGAAATTATAAATCTCAGTCCCAAATATGTATTTATACACTTGAATAGTTAATTGACTTATACATAAGGAATTAAAGTTTCACATAAGACTGGGGATCTTAATTTTAAAAGAGCTACAAAAAAGATTTTTTTTAGTTTCTCATAATTTTATTTTTAATAATATATATATATATATATATATATATATATATATATTATTTGATTCCTAAATATCTTAGATAGGACACATTAGTTTTGAAAAATAGAAGAATGTAATTTTCGTCTTTGAAAGATGAATGTCGATGATTTTTTTGGTTTTTCAGACACAAAAAATAAGGGACTAATATGACCGTGTAATGACGCTAATTTTTTCGGTCCGTAAAATGGTGTTTTGCTCTTATTTAAATTGAATGCTCAAAACCAAGTCATTTAAATTTAAAGCCTTTCTTTATTTTTAATACTATTATTCAAAATTATAATTTTTGAGAGCAATTTAAGCTGTAAAAAAAGTAATTTCATGATGATTTACAAAGAAGTTGATGAGACATAAGGAAGTTGTGGATAGGGATCGTAAAACGGGCAAGTTTGGTGGGTAGGTCTGCCAGACTTGTCATAATATGATGGGGTGGGTTGATGTTTTTAGCCTACCAGATCGTTTTAGTCTGTCCCGCTAAAGTCGTCAACTCGTCAGGTCAATCTGCGGGACGGAGCGAGCCAACCCATGGTCCATTTAATTAATAAAAAAATAATTTTTTATTGTAATAAAATTAATTATAAAGATAATATATAAAGTTAAAATTTTTAAAAAGAGATTTAAAAAAGTTTCACTCTCGGAAAATATTCTCCTTACTTGGAACACAATATTCTCTCATGTTCTTTATCCTAAGACTGATTATTTTTATCCTTATGACTTGAATTAAAAGTGTAAGAATTACTCAACCAATAATAATGTGAAATTTTATCAAATAAAAAAGATATAGGTATTTAAATTTTTTAATATAAAAAATATAAATTTTATAAGTTATAACGTTATATATATATATATATATATATATATATATATATTTGTTATTATGTAAATTTTATTATTGTTCTAAATTATAATTTTTTAAAATAATATATTGATTTATATTATTAAATTGAAATTATATATATATATATATATATATATTTTGAATTATTGATAAAAAAATAACAATTTTATTATTAAATTTATTAAAAAAATTATTTTAAAAAATAAATTATTTTTTTTGTAAATTATAGCGGATCAGTCTGATAACCCATCTTTTGACGGGATGGATAAGATTTATAGTCAATCATGACTATAACAGGTCAATTCGTCATGATTATAATGGATCAGTATGTCATGATTATAACCTGGTAAGGCCGCCCATCCGGGGAGACAAAACGGACAGTTTGCCATCCTAGTTGTGGAATACTTATTTCAAATTTAATGGTTAAAGCTGACTTATAGTCCACTGAATTAATGATGGTGAATTTAAAAGTTGCGGCTTCAAATTTAGTTTCAGGTAAATAAAACTTTTTTTTTCTTTTATAATGGTAAATAAAGTAACATACGTGATGCATTAAAATGAACTCATAATATTGTGTAGAAATAGAAACTGATTTGATCATGAAGTTTAATTTTCTTATTTTAGGAATGCTGATTGGAATAAAGCATTTAATTTTTCTTCTGATTTGGACTTTGTGTTCTCTTGCTTTCGGAAGACTGAAGGTATGAACTCCGACATCTGAAAAGAAATGATGCCATTCGCTCATTTCATTTCTTAAAGTATTTCCGAAAATAAATTACTCAATTTTCTCTTTTCTCCTTCAATTTCCAATTTTTCTGTTTCCCATCGCCCAGTTAAAGTTAAACATGTTCACTGTGTTTTCTTAGAAACTCTGAATGTACTCATTCCAGTGTTCTGAATTTGTTTTCTTTACCACTGTGCTTTGATTCTAACACCGCTCTTATACTATGGAATCTGATGTAAACACAGGAGATATGTCACAACGGTTGTGTACAGCAGCAGAAATAAAATTTTACTTAAATAGCTTATTGGAGAGTAGGACTAGCAGTGCCAACTATTTGAAGCCTAACAAGAACTGCAATTTAAACTCATGGGTATCTGGTTGTGAGCCAGGATGGGCATGTAGTGTTCCCACAGATCAGCAACCTGACCTTAGAAATTCAAAGGAGATACCTGACAGAACTACAAACTGTCAAGCATGTTGTGAGGGGTTCTTCTGTCCTCATGGCATCACATGCATGATACGTAAGTATAACGAGAATCTTCAAAATATGTTTTTCGTCATTACTGAACTGCAAATACCTTTTGTACTATATACCAACATTTTATTCAACATATTAGCATCTTCCTGCTTTTCATAAGTTCATGGTAAAGGAATAAGAATACACAACTAGAAAAATAAAAAAAAAAATTGACATAGTTCACAGTGAGAATTTACAATGATTGAAGGGTGGTTGTTAAGGCAAAGTGGTGGGAACCTCTTATCTATACAAATGTCAATAAATAACAATGCCAATTCATTCTAGCAACCCGGATAAAAGGATTATGGTTTTCTTTTCCATCATCAAGATCAACATCCAGTGAGGAAATCTTGATTATTTGATAATTTATTTGGTTCTGGAACTAAATCTGATATTATGCTAGTCAATAAATAAAACAAATCTCAATGCGTTTTCTGCGGTGATATCTGTAGCAAAATTAAAGCATACTGACATTATACATAATAACTGTTCTGATTATCAGAAAGTATCTACGCAAATGATGTCTCTAATGCTTTCATCTTTTTCTGGTATTTGAAATATTTTCTTGAAGCTTGCCCTCTAGGTTCTTATTGCCCTCTTGCTACACTCAATAGTACAACTGGTGTTTGTGAACCGTGAGTTCTAATTCTTGTACTATGGTCTGTTACTCTGTTTATGTTTATTACTTGCATGCTTTGTGTAGAATATTAATTGACTTGATATATTTCTGCAGATATCTTTATCAATTGCCTCCACTGCAGCCGAATCATACCTGTGGAGGAGCAAATATTTGGGCTGATATTAGTAGCAGTAGTGAGATGTTCTGTTCAGCAGGATCATATTGCTCCACAATTACCAAAAAAGTTCCCTGTAGTAGTGGGTACTGTTTTATTCCTACCGGTGGTTACTCCTTAATAAACTGCAAACGTTGGATCTTGATGAAGTAATCCAAAGTATTTAAGATATTGGATGCCATGATCTTTCTTAGTTGCACTTGAACACATCAAACTTTAAACTAGTCAGCAAAAAATGATGACTTTAGTTTATTTACTAGTATGCCTATACTATTATGATACCTTCTTGTTCATTATCGTGATTCCTTGAAACTTCTTTCTTGTAATTCCAGGCATTACTGCAGGACGGGCTCTACATCTGAGCAACGTAAGATCTCATAAATTGTGAATTATGGCAACAATGCATCTGTGTTTCAGTTGTAGATTCTCTCATAAGCTTCTGACCAAATGTTTCCGGAGTATATATGATCATTTCCTTATTGTCTTGCAGGGTGCTTCAAGTTGAGTTCATGTGATTCAAACACAGTGACCCAAAATATGCAAGCATATGGAATCATGCTCATTGTAAGTTTTTCACCTCTTAATTTGATGGATTATGGAATAGGTATATATGTGCATTTATTCAGATCATAGATTTCTATTGTTATTTTGGGGTTGTTTTGTTTCATTTATGATAAATTGGGGTTTCTTAGGGGCTTTTAGTAATTTAGTGTTAAACGAGTCTGACATTGGTCAGGAGAATATGAACAGAATACTTTAGAGAGTAAGCCAGGTCCAGTCTGTTTCTAATACGGAATCGGAGCATACAGAATCTGTCTCCTTAAGCTGCCTTTTCGGAGTTAGTCATATCCAATCTGTTTCGAATATTTAAAATTGCTTAATAATCTCTATGGGTCTGCTTAGAGACTTAAGCTTGAAATTTTAAGATTTGAAAATTTTCGTGCAATTCTACTTCTCCATCTGTAACTACTTTCCTGTTTCATATTTCTCTCCCATTTAGATTCTAATTTCCATCTTGTACCTGCCGAAATCATTTTGTCCCTGATAGAAACAGTAATAGAAATGGTAAAACTAAAGTGATATTGATACTGAATTAGAACGATCTCAAAAGAATAAACCTTCGTTACAAGATCAATAATAGAAAAGAATCCTCTTAACGTCACGTGTTTTACGTCAACGTCACATATTTTACGTCGTTACCTATTTTACGTCCTTCTTTTTCTGTTTTACATCTTTTTGCAATATCTTTTCTGTTAAGATGAATCTTTCTGTTATTCTCTCTCTGCTTCCTTCTCTTTGTATATATTCCACCATATCTCAATAAGAAAGAAAGATATAACAGTTGTTGATCATTCTTTTACTACCGCTTGCTCTTTCTGTAAATACATATCACCTCTTTATTCTTTTATGAATTTTATTATGGTATTAGAGCTCTTCCACTGCTGCGCTTTCTTTCTACTCTTTTTCATCATGACTGAAGCCTCAAATCAAACACCTAATATTTATAGTTTTCTTTACTTACACCTTCGAGAGAATCCTGCCACAGCTTTAGTGTCACCTATTCTTGACTCCGGTAATTACCATTCATGGAGCAGATCAATGATTACAGCCCTTAGTGCTAAAAACAAACTGGAATTTATTGATGGATCTGCCCCTCAACCTCTTAAATCTGATCTCACCTACTCAACTTGGAAACGATGCAACATGGTTATTTCATGGATAGTACATTTTGTATCTCCTTCAATCCGACCTGATGAGATATGGAATGATCTCAAATCTCGTTATTCTCAAGGCGATCTCCTACGTATTTCAGATCTACAGTATGCATCTTCCCTTCGATAATGTGATATGTCCATTACCGAGTTTTTCACTAAACTTCGTATCATTTGGGATGAATGGGAGAATTTTTTACCTGAGCCCGTATGCACCTGTTCGATTAAATGTTGTTGTAAGGTTCTTCCTTCCATTACACAAAGAAAACGAGAGGATCATGCCATGTAATTTTTACGTGGCTTGAATGATCAATACAACAACATCAAATCTCATGTCCTTCTTATGGATCCTATCCCTTCAATTTTCAAGATATTTTCATTTGTTGCTCAGCAAGAACGCCAATTAATAGGAACCGATTTTGTTGGTAATGTTTCTTCCAAAACGACTATGGTTAATGTTGCTACATCCTCGCTCAGTTGCACTCATTGTGGACGTGCTGGTCATACTAAGAATCTTTGTTATAAGAAACATGGTTTTCCCTCCACGCATGATAACAAAGGCTCTCGTTATTCTAACAAATTCACTAAAATTTGCACTTATTGTGGTAGAACATGTTATACCATAGAGGTTTGCTATCACAAACATGGTTTTCCTCCAGGTCATAAATCTTCTCCAGGAAAGAAATTTGATGTCAACAACATCGTGATTGATGCTTGTAATGTCACTCATAATGATCAACAGCAAGCTCCCATGTCCCAGGATTTTCGTTTCACTCAACAGCAATATCAAGCCTTAATGACTTTAATACAACAGTCCACCAATGGTAGCTCAACTCCTTCTTCCTCCCACACTACTATTGGTTCTATCAGTTCTATCTCTACACAACCCTCTTCTTCAGGTAATTGTTGTTCTGTCATTTCTCGCCCCGTCTATCCTCCCGTCTATCCTCCTGGATCATTGATTCTAGTGCAACTGATCATGTGTCTTCCTCCCTTTCTAATTTCTTTACATATACATCTATTGATCCTATAGTTGTTAAGTTGTCCATAGGTCATCATGTTCATGCTACTCATTCTGGCATAATCAAATTCAATGAGTCCTTCTAATTAACAAATGTTTTGTACATTCCTGATTTCACGTTTAACTTAATCTCTATTTTTAAATTGATTTCTTCTCTTTCACTTCAACTTACCACCCTCTTTTTGGAATTTTGCTATCATATGTTGACAAACAATATCTAAATAAAGCACTCTGTATATTATCACTTGATATGTTTTGCAATGAGTGATACATGATCAATTTATAGGCCTTTGGATATGGCCTCTCAACTACATGCATTTAATACAACTACTACCTTTCAACTACATACATTCAATATAACCACTATCTCTCAACTACATACATTCAATACAACTACTACCTCTCAACTACTACCTCTATAACCACTATCTCTCAACTACATGCATTTAATGTTTACCTAACAAAATCCTCCCATAAACTTAAATGCTTTTCTTGTCCTTCATTCCAAGCATCTTCTTGTTGTTCTCGAACAGAGTGGTTGGCAGTGGCTTCGTGAACATATCTGCAGCTTGTACTCGGGTTCCGACGTGTTCTAACTCCACATTTCCTTCTTTCACTTGTTCTCGGATAAAGTGAAACCGAACATCAATATGTTTGCTTCTCTCATGATTGACCGGGTTCTTTGCCAATTCAATTGTCGACTTGTTATCAACTCGAATCACAGTCCCTTTTTCTTGCCTCAACTCCAGCTTGCTTAGAAGGTTTCTAAGCCAAACTGCATGACAGACACTCAAAGATGCTGCAACGTACTCGCCTTCACAAGTTGACAACGTTACAATGGGCTGCTTTTTTGAAAGCCAGGTGAATGCTGTGTTTCCCATGAAGAATACATATCCAGACGTGCTTTTCTGGTCATCAACATCTCCACACCAGTCACTATCTGAGTAGCCTACTAGTCGATAATCATCCGTCCTAGTATACATTAGGCCAAGTGACACTGTTCCTCTCACATTCCTTAGAATTCTCTTTAGTGTCTTCCAATGAGTATACCTTGGCTCCTCCATATATCGACTTGTTATTCCAACACTTAGCATTAAATTTGGTCTAGTATTTGTAAGATACCTAAGATTTCCAATCAGACTTCGGTATTTGCTCGCATCAACTCGGTCTCCATTTGCATACTTAGAAAGTTTTGTACCAGGTTCCATAGGGGTGGAAACCGGGTTACAACTTGTCATCTTAAACTTCTTCAAGACCTCCTCAGCATACCTTTCCTGCGACACAAAGATGCCATCCTTTCCCTGAACAACTTCTAAGCCAAGAAAATACTTCATAAGACCCAAGTCAGTCATCTCAAACTCCTTCTTCATCACTTCTTTAAACTCTTCAATCAGCTCAACATTATTCCCCATGAAGATAAGGTCATCAACATATAGGGCAACAAACATCACATCTTCTCCTTTCTTCTTTATGTATAGAGCATGTTCATAAGGACACTGCTCATATCCATTCCTTTTGAAGTAAGTGTCAATTCTTTCATTCCATGCTCGTGGAGTTTGTTTCAAGCCATAAAGTGCCTTCTTCAATCTTAGCACTTTCTTCTCTTCTCCTCTTCGCATGTATCCGAGTGGCTGTTCAACATATATTTCCTCCTCCAAGATTCCATTCAGAAATGCCGACTTCACGTCCATCTGCAAGATTGTCCATCTGTGTTGAGCTGCTAAGGAAATCAGCAACCTAATTGTTTCCATTCTCGTCACTGGGGCGAATACTTCGTCATAGTCTATTCCTTCTTTCTGCTTGTACCCCTTCACTACGAGTCAAGCTTTATATCGCTCAACTTCTCCTTTAGCATTTGTCTTCTTCTTGTACACTCACTTTACGCCGATATGCCGTGCTCCTTTGGGCAAATCAGTCAGCTCCCATGTGTTGTTGCGTTCTATTGCTCTGATTTCCTCGTCCATTGCCTTTCTCCACCTTTTCTCTTGCACGGCCTCTTTAAAACTTAAGTCTTCTGAATCTGCCAAGAGACATACAACATGCACTTCGTCAGTGGAGTTGTATACATCTTGTAAACTTCGCGCTCTGGGCTGTAGAGGTTCATCTTCTTCATCAGAAGTCTCATGATCTCTCACAATATGTGGTGTATCAACTTCCGAGCTTCTACTTCCTATGGACTCCTTCTCCGGATTGTTCCAACTCCACTCGCTTTCTTCATCAATTTGAACATCTCGGCTCATGATGACCTTCTTAGTTATTGGGTTAAACAACCTGTACGCCTTGGTTTTTTCATCATACCCAATAAACACGTATTTTTTGCTTCTATCCTCGAGCTTGGTCCTCTGTTGAGCTGGAACATGACCATAAGCTATGCTACCGAACACTTTAAAGTGAGACACACTCGGTTTTCTTCCACTCCAGACTTCTTGCGGTGTCTTCTCGTTCGGCTTAGCATGTGGACATCTATTTTGCACATAGATGGCACATTGTACTGCTTCTGCCCAGAACTCCTTTGGCACATTTTTGCTTCTCAACATTGTTCAAACTATGTCAAGAATGGTTCGATTCTTCCTCTCGGCAACTCCGTTTTGTTGGGGTGAGTATGGTGCTGTCAGAAATCTCCTTATCCCTTGCTCCTCGCAATACTTCATGAGTTCAGATGAAATGAACTCGCCTCCTCGATCAGACCTAACAGATTTGATAGGCATGTCAGTCTCTTTCTCAACCATTGCTTTAAATCTCTTGAACACCTCAAACACCTCGGATTTCTCCTTTAAAAAATATACCCAGGTTTTTCTTGAAAAATCATCTATAAAAGAAATGAAATACCTTTTCCCACTGAAGGACTCAGGGGTAATCGGTCCACAAAGATCTGTGTGAATCAATCCGAGTTGTTCCTTTGCACGGTACTCGGCCGTCCTCGGAAATGAGGTCCTCGAATGCTTTCCGATCACACACTCTTCACAAAATTTCTTTTCAAATTTCATAGATGGGAGTCCTCGCACCATCTCTTTCTTTACCAACTCGGTCAGCCCGCCAAAATGCAAGTGGCCAAACCGAAAGTGCCACATCATTGCTTCATCCTTCACGTTAAGTTTCAAGCACCTCTTTTGGATTATCTTCAAGTCCAGCTTGTACATTCTGTTCTTCTTTATTTCAACTCGGGCAATCAAACGATCCGACTTGTCCTTCAGGTATAGTACTCGGTCTTTCATCAGAACCGAGTAGCCTTTCTCCATCAGCTGACCCATGCTCAATATGTTGCTTTTGAGATCGGGTACATAGTACACGTCTCTGATTTCTCCAACTCGGCTATTCTTCTGCAGGTACCAGATTGTACATCTGCCTTTTACTGCCACCTTTGATGCATCTCCAAATGACACGTGTCCGACCTCAATTTTAGTGAGCTCCTTAAAAAGGTTCTTGTCCCCGCACATGTGGTTACTTGCTCCTGTATCAAGATACCAAACCGAGTTGTCAGAACAGCTCGGACTTAGCTCGACATCCGAACTTCTCGACATCATCAATACTCCTTCTTCCTCAATGTCCTCAGAGAGGAGGTTTGTCTCCTTCTTCCTCTCAGATCGGCAGTCCTTCGCGAAATGCCCAACCTTCCCACAATTATAACATTTGATACCTGAATAGCAGTCCTTAGCAAAATGACAGTACTTCCCACATTTGAAGCACTCAACTTCGGAATTGCTTGACTGACCACCTCGACCTCTACCGTCACGACCTCTACCTTGTCTTTGGCCACGCCAGTTTTGTTGACTGACTTGCTCCTTGCCTCTTTCATATTCTCCTCTGCCTCTACCACCTTGGCCTTGAGTGTTCTGAGCATAAGGAACCTTCTTCTCCTTTAAGGTTGCCTTTGCTTGGAGTGTTTGATCAAGGGACTCCTCTTTCTTCTTTCTTCTCCGCTGCTCATGCGCTTCAAGCAACCTGGCAAGCTCTTCTACCGAGAGCAGTGATAAGTCCTTAGACTCTTCTATTGCACAAACGATATTCTCGAAGTCGTCAGTTAACGACCTTAAGATTTTCTCCACCACTCGGTAAGTGGGTAGCGTCTCTCCATTTCTTTCGAGTTGATTCACCACGGTCTCAACACGGGAGATGTACTCGGCAACCCCTTCGACCTCTTTCATCCTCATGCTTTCAAGCTCGCCTCTAAGAGTTTGAAGCCTGACTTGCTTCACGCGATTATCCCCTTTATATGCCTTCTCCAGAATATCCCACGCTTCTTTTGAAGATTTAGCATTTGTTATCTTCTCAAAGCCGGACTCATCAACAGCTCGGTACAGTACGTACAAAGTCGTTTTGTCCTTTACTCGTGTTGCTCTCAATGCAACAAGCTGAGGAATCGTCTGCTCTTCAATATTCTCTGGTTCTTGGTGCCCATTTTCGACCACATCCCATACTTCTTGGGAACCAAGGAGAGCCTTCATTTGCAGGCTCCAGTTATCATAGCTTACGCCTTTTGATAACTTTGGCAGTGGTATGCTGTTAGCTAAGTTGGTCATCTCGAACAAACTCTCTAACTCTCAAACACTCTCTCTAACGCACTCAGACTCTCAAGCTCTGATGCCAATTTGTTGACAAACAAGTATCTAAATAAAACACTTTGTATATTATCACTTGATGTGTTTTGCAATGAGTGATACATGATCAATTTATAGACCTTTGGATATGGCCTCTCAACTACATGCATTTAATACAACTACTACCTTTCAACTACATACATTCAATATAACCACTATCTCTCAACTACATACATTCAATACAACTACTACCTCTCAACTACTACCTCTATAACCACTACCTCTCAACTACATGCATTTAATGTTTACCTAACATCATACATGTTGTTCATCTCATAAATTGCATTTCAACTCCTTTCTTACAAAATATATCTCCTTTTCAAAAACTATATAACAAACTATGCGATATTTCCACACTTCGTGTTTTTGGCTGTTGTACTATATTAATACCCTTTAAGCTCATCTTAAGAAACTTGATCCCGGAGTCCATCCATGTATATATCTCGGTTTCAAACCTATCACAAAAGGATATCTCATTTTTAACCTTCACACACGTGACGTTAAGAAAACCAATAATATAAATTCCTTGGTACCTCTCTCGGTCCCCTCACCTTCCCTCTATTGAATTGTTTTCGTCTCTCTCCACTCATCACTTGCCACCTATCCTTTCTGTTATGTCCCCTTCTAACTCCTACTGACCTAATGTTGCCCCCGTCGCAAAAATCCCAACAGTTATGGAGGAACAAGTACTACATTCCAACAACTTTTTATTAAAGTAGTCATATGGATACATGCCCAGAAAATAATTTTTGATATTTTATGCTTCCTACTTTCTGTTCCTTTTCCATCATGAGCACAGATGATATTGGAATTATGGCTAATGCTTAATTCCTTGTCCTATACAGAGATGCAAAACGCCAAGCTCACACATACACACCGTGTTGGTAGGTAGAGGTTAACAAAAGTCTTTAACTGCTTTTGCAGGCTGCTTTGAGTACTTTGCTACTCATTATCTACAGCTGTTCAGACCAAGTTCTGACTACTAGGGAAAGGAGAATGGCTAAGTCCAGAGAAGCAGCAGCCAGAAGTGTAAGGAAGACTGCAAATGCACGCCAAAGATGGAAAGATGCAAAAGATGCTGCTAAGGAGGGTGCAAGTGGATTGCAAGCACAACTATCACAAACATTTACTCGGAAAAAGGACTTTGTAGATCCAGAAGAAACTAAAATTTTGAATAAACCAGCTACCGAAACAAAGATTGAATTGTTTTCAAGTATACATCCTCTTTTCTCATCTATGATTGATAGTTCATCTACTGGGCTAAAGGGAAAGGGAATTGATCCCAGTGATCTGATGCAGACAATGAATCAAATGGAAAACGATGCAAATATTAGGAACAATGTTCATGTAGAAACAGAAACTAGAGAGAAAAATGTTACAGCAAGAGTGACTAAGGAAAAACAACTGAATACACATAGCCAAATTTTTAAGTATGCATATGCTCAACTTGAGAAAGAAAAGGCTCAGCAACAAGAAAACAAGAATCTTACATTCTCAGAAGTAATTAGTATGGCTACAAAAAATGAACGAAGGAAAAGGCCTTTAATTGAAATATCTTTCAGAGATCTATCTCTCACATTGAAAGCACACAATAAACTTATATTGAGATGCGTTACGGGGAAAATTAAACCTGGACGCATTGCTGCTGTCATGGGTCCATCAGGTGCTGGCAAGACAACCTTTCTTTCAGCAATAGCTGGAAAGGCATTAGGATGCAAGGTGTCTGGTTCCATTTTTGTAAATGGAAAGAATGAATCAATCCACTCCTATAAGAAAATTATTGGCTTTGTGCCACAAGATGATATAGTTCATGGAAACCTGACTGTGGAAGAAAACTTCCGGTTCAGTGCACTGTGCAGGTAAATCAGATGATTGGAAATTCCAGCTTCTATATATTCTATTTTTTTTATTAATTTGTTTTATTCATGCTATGTGTTTAAAACTGGTGTCCTATATTTATATTTGATCGACTCTTCTTTCCTATTTAATCGTGGATCAAGTTTTAGTTCCATTATACTCTTAAACTGTCTTTCTTCTTGACCACTTGGCCTCAAAAGAGGAGTTCCTAGTTTAAACATAAGAGACTGAGATAGTCTATACGCAACTCTATCACAATTCGATCTTAAGTTCTTGATGATTCATGGTGTTAGATGGGAAAATGAAGAAATTGAAGCATTTCTTATCATTGAACAGAGGAAAAACATGGGGCTTCATGATCACCATATGCGACATGCTTGAAGAACTAGTGGCACTATGATTACAATTTAATTTTAGCCTATATTGCGTAAATGGAATACTCAAGTTCTGTCATTAAATAGCATTTTCTTTTTTTTTTTCTTTTTAATTACAAAAGAGCTACCTTGTTTTACAATCTGTTTTTTATTTTCAGATATTTGTACAGGAAAGAATGAATACAACGTGTTCTGTTTTCAATGTTTCTTGTACAAATCTTTGAAAATCGGGATCAGACTGAAAAAAATGTGGCAGCTTTGTATGAAAAAGTGAAAACAGAAAAATAAAAGATTAAGTAGATGCCCCCTTAAGTTTTCTATTCATATTTATTTTTAGATAGTCTATAAAAATCTGCATTTTCAGCATAAGAGTTATCCCCATCTTCTCCGATGCTTACCAACTATTATCAGTTTTCTTTTGTCTAGCTGTAATTTCATGCCTACTATATACCAAGCTAAGTGTTCTAGTAGTTCTTATGCGCTTTGTTAAAGCATGGAATAGTGGCTTCAAAACCCACTTTGAACATTTTCTCTGTGTAGCCAATGTAAAACGCTTCAATATACCGAGCTTTAATCTTATGCCTTTTCTTCTAATTCTTGTGTACATATTATTGTTTGCTGTAGCTTTTTGAAGCTTGAATATTTGGCAATAAAATGAATTTTTCTTACTTTAAAAGGCTACCTGCTGACTTGCCAAAACAAGAAAAAGTTCTGATTGTTGAAAGAGTTATTGAATTTTTGGGGCTTGAATCTGTGCGGAATTCTTTGGTCGGAACTGTAGAAAAGCGAGGCATCTCTGGAGGCCAAAGGAAACGTGTAAATGTTGGATTGGAAATGGTCATGGAACCGTCACTCATGATCTTGGATGAACCCACTTCTGGGTTGGACAGTGCATCATCTCAACTCCTTCTTAGAGCACTAAGACGGGAAGCTCTTGAAGGAGTGAACATTTGCATGGTGGTTCACCAGCCCAGGTGACTTTTAATTCCATGTCTTCTGCATCATGGGGGTTTATCTTTCAGTTGATTTTATATTTTCCTAATGTGAAAGTTGGGAATATTTGTTACCAAATACTAGCTTCCAACATTTAGAATACTAAGTTTTTTACTATTAACACATTTATGGAGTAAATAAATTTCTTTCAACTCATCTAACCATGCTGTTTCAGAAAGTTTAGAAGCAGGGTAGCCCAGAAAACCCAAGCAATATTCCAAGGGTTTATAGTTCTGCTTTTGGGGGTAAAATATGGCCAATAAAGTGGGGGAATTCAGGACTTATTACCCGAATATTTGGATAAGTGTGATCTGAAAGCAATTGGATGATGGTCAAAGAACAACATCGCTGCTGGGGGGATTTTGGATATTAACAGGGCTTAGGCTACATATGAACAATGTTAATTAAGGTTTCTAGGAAATAAAATCAGGAAAATTGGATAACAAAAATCTCATATATGCATGCTTTAATTTGTACTCGTCAACAATGTATTCTTTCCCTTTTGTTAATTAATGGTTTGACCGCTTTGCTGTAGCTATGCTTTGTTTAATATGTTCGATGACTTGATACTCCTCGCAAAAGGTGGTCTTACTGTATATCATGGACCAGTCAAGAAAGTTGAAGAATACTTTGCAGACCTTGGGATAAATATACCAAAACGCATAAATCCTCCTGATTACTTCATTGACATTTTGGAGGGCATAGCAGTACCTAGTGGAAGTTCAGGAGTCAGTTATGAAGAGCTGCCAGTTAGATGGATGCTTCATAATGGATACCCAGTACCTCTCGATATGCAGAAGAATGCAGCACAATTTGGTATGTTTGCAACTGCAAACCCAGCTAGAGAAAAAGATCCTGATGGCTCTAGCCATGAAGAAAGAAGCTTTGTTGCAGAATTATGGCATGATGTGGGAAATGTTATGGAACTAAAGAGGGAGAAAATAAGACTCAATTTTTTAAAATCCAAGGATTTATCTGACCGTAAAACTCCTGGTATATTCAAACAATACAAGTACTTTCTTATAAGGTAAACCATCCAATGACTTAAACTATTTGTTAACTTGAACATTTAACTTTTCTGACTTGGGGTTCTTTTTTTCCCTGGAAATAGTTTCTTGCTTAAAATAGTTTCTTTTGAAAGAACATAGCTTGGATAGTGTCAGGAGATTTTTTTGAATGCTGCAGATTGAACAATTGTATATGAATTTTCATGGTCTAAATTTCTGTGTGGAAGAGAGAGTAGTAAATAACCTTTTAATGATAATATGTCCGATTTTGGTGTCTGAATTTTCTTTTGCTAATTGGTGGTACCCTACTTCGTGTCAATGCTGTCTCAGGGTTGGTAAACAGAGATTACGAGAATCTAAGATCCAAGCTATAGATTATTTAATATTGTTACTTGCTGGAGCCTGCTTAGGATCACTTACTAAAGCTAGCGATCAGACCTTTGGTGCAGCTGGGTACACCTACACGGTGATTGCTGTATGTAAGTTGATTGATTCTAATACATAGTGTTGAAACTTTATATCATTTTCCTAACGCATTAAAAGTTAATTGACTTTTAAATGAAGCTACATAATGCTTTTCACGTTATATAATTTTTCTTTGCTATTGTACGTTTTGAATCTATGTTGGAAACACAGTCTGTGATAATGCACAGATCATGTTTTATTTCTCTGTAATAATACCCCACTAATTTTGAGGGCAAGCCTTGCATGACAGACAGTAAAGTTGTTACCTTGTGACCTGAGGTTGTTGTTAAGTGGCATTCTAGCTGAGTGTATCTATCCTTCTCAGGCCCCACTGATTGGGAGCCTCATGCTGTTATTCATTGTGCTACCCAGTCTCTCAACTAGTTCAAAAGAAAATATATAATGATAAATTTTGACTGCAGACTAAAATTATTCCTGTGTCTGTAAAACTTTATGATGTTAGTTTAAAATTACATGGTTGATCCAGAAATAAAACTAAGATACTGCTATTTAATGCCTCTATTAAAACATTATGTTGTCTCTGAAAAATTGTTTTCGAAAATCACAGTTTTACAAAACTACAAATAAAATCTGAACATACAAATACTTGACTGAGCATGGACTTGACTTTCACTGAGTGACTTTAAAGTCCGCTTGTTTATTACCAGATAACTTCATTTTCTGATGATCCCCAAATTTCAATTGGTGAATTCATGGTTTAATACATAATAGCTTACAACTAGGTGCAAGGATCTATTTAAAATAGGCCAGCATTTGGGGAAGTTCCTCAACAGATACCTGTGCCTGATGATCAAGTTTCTCCTATTAGCTTCTTCATTTGTTGACGTGCAGAGGCTGACTATTAAAGATGATCATATTGAGCTGTAGGAAGTCATTTATTAATTCTCATTAGATGCAGAAGCTTTAACAGAACTGCAACACCCTGGGCAGAAGCAAGGTTGAGCTTGATAATCTTTTAAGACGAACTTACGAGGAATTAGACACAAGTTCTATGCATTGCTTAAGTAGCAAGCAGCAATCACCGTTCTTGCTAGTTAATATTTATACATGCAAAAGACAGTACTTCTTACGTTTGCATAATTAATGATAATAAAGACTTAAAGATTAGCATGAATCTCATAATACTTAAACTCTCATAATTCCCAATGACATAATAGTTAACATCACTATTTCCACCACAAATAATCAATAAAATTTCTCATTCCACCACAAATACTTTAACTTCTCATGATAGCTCAATTTATATTTGCAATTTGTTCCAACAAACATATAAGCTTTTAATCACTCTTTGTCTGAACGTAATGGAAGATTTTCATCAGGACTTTCGTTTTGCAGTTGGAATAAATTTAATGCTATTCCAATTAGATTTTCAGAATTCATGTGTACAGTTCTTTATTCTAATTTATTATAATTGTTAATTTCAGCTCTTTTATGCAAAATATCTGCCTTGAGATCATTTTCTCTAGACAAATTACACTACTGGAGGGAGAGTGATTCTGGCATGAGCAGCTTGGCGTATTTCCTCTCCAAAGACACAATTGATCATTTCAATACAATGATAAAACCTGTGATTTACCTCTCAATGTTCTATTTCTTTACCTATCCAAGATCAACTTTTGCAGATAATTACATTGTGCTGTTTTGTCTTGTATATTGTGTTACTGGCATAGCATATGCATTTGCCATACTCTTTGAACCCGGTGCAGCCCAGCTAGTGAGTATTAGAAGCAAATAATCAAACTTTTACCAACTCCCAATTCAAATTTTACTCAATATATTTTCACTTCCACTCTGACATGTTACTGTTTCTTGCAGTGGTCAGTGCTGCTTCCAGTTGTTTTGACACTCATTGCAACACAACCAAAAGATAGTAAAATTTTGAAGAATATAGCTTATTTGTGCTACCCTAGGTGGGCTTTAGAAGCGTTCATAATTGCAAATGCTGAAAGGTAATTTACTGTTCATTATAATTTGTATTGAGTGCCACTAGTGTTTGATTCTTGTTCCCTTGAAGCGATTTGCTAAATGCCTGCATCTATAGAGAAGTGAGGTTACTACATCTCCTTGGGTATCAGTATAATCTGTAAAATAAACAAGGGTTGCTGCGTTGAACATCCCCAGCAACAGATGAGCTGCTTGGCCCAAATGAAGTACCTGTGAGAACTAAGAGATTGAAGCGGAGAACTGGACCATTTGGGACATTAATGGGAATGGATATGGAGATGGAGGATAGAATGATTAGAAGAAGGATAGATACATTATGACTGCAAACAAAACAACAGGTTGGAGAGTTATGCACATTATTTTTTCTCAGTTTAGAAGTTGTGGTTGCCACAAAGATATTGCACTAGGACTGGAATGGGTATCATCATGTATGACACTCTTGAGGAGGTAAGAGTACATTTGAAAGAGAAAGATGGTCTGATCATCGTTATAAAGCTAGTTCATGGATGTATGTATGCCAGTTAAACTGAACCAGATGCTTAGATGAAGTATTTTTGGGTAGGGGGTGATCCTAACCATTTCACTTGAAGACCAAATTATCTAAACAAGCATGTTGTAAGAGAAGAAGATTATAGGAGGGCCCACAGTGATTGTCAGCTTTTAGAACCATATAAGGAGGGAAAAACTACTTTGGAAATTGCTCATTAGCCTAAGATTTGATGATACCTAAATCCTTGAAGAAAAAGGATTAGTAATTTGTTGCTGTTTGAAATGGAAGCTTGACACATAGTTTGACTGCATCAACTCAAGTCTTTACCCATTTGACAGGGAGAAAACAAATTCATTATTTGCTTGAAATAATGACGGATAACAAAGAATGTGAAATGATTGTAAGGTGATGCTTTAGAAGTGCTTAATCAACAACATGGTATAATGATGGTTAAGAAGTTAAGTGGTGGAATTTCAAATGTGTCAAGGACCAGTGCTAGGGAAATCTTAAGTTGTTAGGTAAAAAAGCCCAGGGGTTTTGACATCTATTAAAACGTAGATTTGGGTCTAACTCAACCCTATAAAATTGGTTTAGAAGTTGAAGTTTATATCTCATTTTTATACTATAATTTGATCGTTGTTTGATTTCTAACACACCCATGCGAGGATTGAACATCTCAAATATAGAATTCAATATTTGAGGATGGTCCTATAATGACCCAGTAGTGGGTAAAACAATAAACAAACAACAAGCTCCCACATTCAAGGCATTATGAGCTTGTGGACAATGTGCATGCTCACTTATCTTCTTGCATTCGAATTTCCAACTTTTATTTAGAAGATAGAAATGGTAACTATGAACTGATAGTTTTTAAACACAGTCTCTAATATTGATTGAAATTTGTATTTTCAATAAGTTTTAGTCAATAAGAAACTGTCTAAGAAAAAGAGCGGTCCTAGCCTTCCTCTTTACAAGACTGGGGTGACTAACTCTTGACCATTTGGTCATACATTTTCTATATCATATCAAGCAATCATTATTCCAAAAGCTTTAATTTTTAAGCGAAGACTCATGGGAGAGATGGAAACTAAATTACCTCTTTCATGGGAGAGATTGCAGAAAAAGTTAATGGGGGATGGAAGGGTACAATTTTGTAAGAAATGGGATAACTGCTTGGATACATAACAAAGCTACGAAGGCGTGTGGGGAATATAAGGGTTATTAAGCCCTTATAAATAATGAAATATGATGGTGGTGTGGTGGATGATGATATAAATAAATAATCTTACCAGTTTCTAGTGCCGAGCTCCCTTAAATATATATTAAGGATAAATTATTCATTTGGTCTATCCTTTTTTTAATTGATTCAATTTGGTACTTTATTGTCTGATTGACCATAACGGAATGAAATTGATTGTGTTCAAATTTGCTTACGTAGTTATGGTTAATTGGATCAAAAAGACAACATTGATTCTCTTTCAAATTGATCCATTTACTTCTATGAATAAATGGATCAAGTTAGATCAATTAAATAAAAAAAAGGATCAAGTGAGTAATGTAGCCATATTATAATCATCAAATCTTAAATTGCTGTTTATTGTTGGATGAAGTTTTCTTATTGAAACACAATCCACAATTTCTAATCACTAAGTTTTAACCCCTGTCTCCAGTTAATAGGTAAAAGGCAGGATTATTTTATATTTCAATAAGGTTTACAATAATCCAGACACAAGTTGAATAAACTGCGATCCACATGGTAGGGTGGAGTAGTTTAGCACACATTTCAGGTGAATCATAAATTATGACTAAATTGAAGTGCATTTGTATCGAGTGAATGCAGTAGAATGAGAAGCTCGCAGAGTAAATAAGCTTACTATATACTCTTTAATTTATGTTGCAGTGTGCTTGATATCAGCAGCTTCTAGTAGGCATGTAAATGGAAAAAAAATAGAGAATTACTTGATGTATCTGATTACTGTTTGTGCTAATCCCTTGTATACTGTAGGTATCATGGGGTGTGGCTCATAACTCGTTGTGGTTCACTACTGAAAAGTGGGTATAATCTTCATGATTGGGGTTTGTGCATATCTATCCTCGTTCTCATGGGAGTAATTGCTCGGGCAGTAGCATTTTTATGTATGCTCGCATTTCTAAAGAAGTAAGGCAATCTGGGAGCTGTCATATTCATAAGCTAGAATTTGGGGTGTACAAAATACGAAGGAAAGCATACGTTTCAGGATCGACTACATTAGGATCCTCATTGTTCAAGAAAGTGTGCATAATTTGATGGGGCTGACGTTCATTATTGACACATTATGCAGATTCATATCAGCTGATTCTTTTTATATGATAGATACCTTTTTTTCAAAATACAATATTCTGTACCCGGTGGCGGTACTTTACGTGTATCCATGCAACGTAGGCGCATCTTGTTTAGCAACCATGACATTATCTTGAGCTTCTATTTTGAGATTGGGATCTATGGCTTCGCCTCTGAAGTACTTACTCTTCCTTTCCTTGAAGAAAAGGGCTAAATTGATCTTATGGGAAGAAATTTTGGATATTGTGCCTTGTTGTAGGAAGGGTACGTCCTTCAATAGAGTTAGTCATGGACAGATCCTCTGGTTTGTCTCTCATCATATCTGAGCTGATGATAGTGTCTAAAATCAATAATGGTTTTAATCAAACTCAAATACCATGAAGAAAAAAATTGAATTCTACTGTGAATAATGAATGATTACATGGGAGATAAAAAGGAATCTAGGTCAGTAATTGTACACACTAACAGAAGGTATTTTCCTTTTCAATATAGCAAACAAAAAAGAAAAATATATACTAGGCATTTTTATATAATAAAAAGAATGTTCTCCTAACTATAAGAATTAGAGTTTCGGCGCTAGAAGACTGAAATTAATATCCTAAAATGAAGACTCAATTACCAACATATTGAAATCCAGAAGCTTTTGAATGACTGCAAAACTTTACACTGATATCATTAGAAGTTTGGAACCATCTAAAGATATTGAGCGTAGCTGATTAGCCAAAGCCACCGATACCGATATCAAAGGAAAAGTGTTGTGTTTGCATAGTTGGAAGAATTTATAGATTCAAAACTCCATAAAGCTATATTGTAGTATATAGAAAGTACCATCTCTTGTGGCCTTGAATAATAACATAAATACAACAAGAAAAAGGCTAAAAAATTGTCAACTGTCTAGGAGTTCACGTGATAAGGTTTATTGATAGGTGCCATGGGTACACAGGAGGTAAACCCTCGAAGACAACTCATCATTTTTCAGAGGTTCTGATGGTACTAGGTACAATTTCTGGTCTAGTTTTCATCTGTACAAGCCTTTAACTCCAGAATCACCAACCTAAAATGAGTGAGAAACAAGGTGGGGAGAAGGTTGTGTTTGTAAATTTGGGAAAAGTGGGATTGATATATGAAGATGTTGCATACAGCTTCATCAGCAACAAATTCCTATCAGCCACTGCCTTCAACTTGCAGAAGCCATCATTGAGGTCAACTGATGGAGTTAGCTCATTCATTAAGGTCCCATCAAAATATTTAAAGGTAATGGGCAAGAAAAAATAATAGAAACCATTGGTTCAAGCCTTCTGAAACGAGCGGGAAGAAATCCCATGCAGAAGCCTGACAAACCCCAAGAAACTAAGCTTCCCATCTGAGTGTCTTATCCAATCTTGAAGTACTACATGAACAGGTACTGATGGACTAAGCCCAAGTTCCTGCAATATGTCAAACTAAAAGAGCTTAGTAATCATTATAAATGTGATGAAGGATTATACAATGCAACTGATCAAGAATCTCATTTGAGGTATCCAACATGTTGATAAATGCAGAGGACAATTAAACACAAGCAGATAATAAGTTCTACGGAATAAATTAATCAGATAAACGCAGCTTTTGCTTTGCACCACATTTAATTCCGTGACAACATATTGGTAATATTAAATGGAATATGAAATTACCGAGGCAAGTTCTTCAATCATAATTGCCCTATTTCCTTCCTTTTCAAAAAGCTCATAGGCACGCCTAGCATGCTGCTCCCAGCTCTCCACTCCCTCTAATTGGTGCACACTTATAGCGGCAGCACAAAATTCCTCAAAATCTAGTTTCCTATATTGGATGGAACTAACCTGCAACATGGATAACAAAATAACTTTTCAGTGAAGCTAATCTGTTAAAACAGTCAATGAGTGACTGATAATCCCTCAAACTTACCATATTCACATAATCTAAGACCCGTGAATCCTTTGAGGCATCTGTGGAGCTCCTCAAGACAGCCTGCCAATACAACCGTTAATGCCATAAAGAAATTTGAAAAAGAAACAATAACTTCTAACTTCAGACATGTGCTGACCGTCTTGAAGTTCTGCATAGAGATTAATCCACTTTTGTTTGGCCCTAAAAGAGTAAATTGATCTCTGAGATAAGCTAGCTGAGCTACTGTTAATGTCTTTGCAAGAGCCTGAAAATATGACAATTTTAATCAATAAATATCCACTTTTCTAAGAGAAATTGCTGATGATTACTTCAAGAAACATGGAATAGTTTATTACACGTGCAAATGATGACAGGAAAGTTCTCATAACTCTCCTCAGCCAGTCAATTAATTAACTCATCATAAATTGATCAGTGCATAGATTTCTATGATTCGCTTCCCTTCATTCGTCTCTTAAAATTTTGTCTTTCTGACGGGAGGTTAAATCCCAATCTGAAAACATGTAGTTTGAGTTTCTATCAATTCATGCAATTCATCCATTCTGCATTCCTTTTATGTTCCTATAGAGCCGTTTCATTATCATCATAATAACAGCTGGGATATTTATTTGGGTAGCTCTTGAAAACATAGAATTAAAATATTAAAATTCAAAATGACCCATTTGAATTTGAAAGTCTGATTGCATTGCATGCTTTTTCCTGATGACATATTTTTTATTAAGGAATCAAGGGAAGCAGTTAACTTTAAACTTGAACTTTAGGCGACACACATGGAAACAGAAGTTTTCACTTAGGTGTGTGAACAAGACAAAGTATATGGCAGAAGAATTTTAGGAAAAGGTAAGAGGAATGTCTAGGAGAAGTGTCATATCACAAGTTTCTAAGTTTAAATATCAGGATTCCATACTATAAAATAAGATGGAAATTAATGAGAATGTCACACATGATATAAGCAGAAAGGCTAAAATAGAGAAATGCATGAGGGGTTATTTGCGATATCATAGTAGTTACCAAATTCATAAGTTTTATTGTGTTGTTATACATTCAGCCATACTCTACGGTAATGAATGTTGAGCTTTAAAGGGACAACAAAAAGGAAGGAAGGGGACTATGAGAGTATAAAATGTAACATAACTGAGTTCCTTATTCTTAAAGCTTTTACAGTGGCTGCGAATCCTCCTAAGATTCCTGATATCATACCAGTCTTATGGCTTGCTCTTTCTGCTAGATGGGTCAAATACAATACTCATGGGGTTGCCAAGGGCTCTCCTGCTACTGCTGCTTGGGGGGGGGGGGGGCTATTTTTAACAATTCCTTGAGGGTGCAAGATGCCTTATGGAAATTAGGGTGGGGGTATTTTGGCAATCGAGATTGTTTTCACTAAAGGATGGTTTAGGCTTTGTTTAGAATGTGATCCTCAATTAGTTGTCCAAGCTTATAAAAATTCAATTATTGTTCCTTGGTGATTGGGTAATAGATGGCTTAATTACATGAAGAAGACAAAACATATATGGGTTCATGTCACTCATATCTTTAAGGAAGAAAACTATTTTACAGATAAGTTTGGCAATTCAGGTATTAGTTCACCCAGATTCTTTTGTAAATTCTAATTTTTTCAGAGATAGATTTCAACTTCCTTGTTATAAGTTTTCTTAGTAGATTTTGGTCTAATCCTCCCACTTCCTTTTCTTCTTTATTTTATGATTGGGATGCTCCATATGATTGTAGTTAATTGTGATGTCATCATAGTTGGGATGACCAATTATCATTGTGAAGCTTTAGCAATACCATTTTATTAAGAAAAAAAAAATTGAACTGGTTTACATAGCTTTTATGAATGTCGCTAGATCAATAAGGGATATTAAGTCTCAATATTGAGAAATGACATGGGACAAAACTGAGTAATTTTAATTGACTGTAGCATCAAATCATTAGTTGAAACATGATTAAAAATGGTTGACTTTTCAAGTAGTTTTTATAAACTAATTTAAATATGTGATAAGGCATGATTAGATGATGCAATGAAAAACTTTTACAACTGAAAACTCCAAAACCATAGCTAAATAACACCAGTTCCACATACCCGTAAAGCAGATTTACGTAAAGAAGATGAGCAAATGTAAGTTTTAACAAGCTTGTGGATTATCATATCCAAAGGTATCCTCATATCATCATCATGATTCACCAGCCATGGATGGCCTGTGCACAAAATTAGGCTATAATAAGCAAGAGAATTAAGGAGATCAAAAAGTTAAGAATACCAATACCATGTATACACCACTATGGGAAATGGAAAGACATACTTAGTGCCTGAGCTGCAGTCAATCTTTTACGATAATCCTTATTCAACAACCTCTTCACAAAATCTTTTGCATCAGCAGATAAAGAAGGCCAAGGAGCCTCGTCAAAACTTGGATCTGCCTTAAGTACAGCCCGAAATATACCAGATTCTGTCCTGGCCCAAAAGGGACGACTTCCACATAAAAGAATATAAGCAATTACACCAATGCTCCACATATCTGCTTCTGTCCCGTAAGATCTATGCAAAACTTCTGGAGCTACATAATAAGCACTTCCAACAATATCATTCAACCTCTCATCTGCAAAAACACTTCGGATTGTTACCACTGGTTGTTATATTCTCTGTCAATAAAACAAGAGAAATATAGAAAGCAGTGAATAAGCCCGACCTGGCTTCACATAGTCAGACAATCCAAAATCAATGGCCTTCAACGTGGAATTTTCATCCTTAGAAGTGAAAAGAAAATTCTGAAGCATAAAACCAATATTCATGATTAGAAAAACAGCAAAACAATCTAAGTTGAAGGAATATATATACAACCCATGTAAAGAAATATTCAACGGCATTTGTTATTTGTTCCATAATTAACTTTAACACAAACAGTTGTCATTCAGAATTATTATTAACTATAACGAATGAAGATGGAATAACTCCAATATGTCACTCATATCCACTCCATCACTATTACTTCCAGAACTTGCAGTGGCACAAAAAGACTTACTCCTTCCAAAGTGTAAAGGTACGTTAGAAAAACATTAAACATATTGTTGTGGCACAGGCCAACGGGAAACCAAACCTGAGACGAAACATTAAACACTCAGAGCATCACTAAAAGAGTAACAACCAGGTTCCATATGAGTTAAAAGCCCCAGGTAAGAATAAGTTTGTTAGATTTAGGTCACACTAACTGTGAACCATTCAACCATGTAATTATTGAATAATTACACGGTATAGAAACTTGCAGGAGAATTGTGCTGATTTCTGTCTAATATTTAAATACAGCAAATTTTTTCCAGGGCTTGCCAGTGCAGCAGTCAAATTAAATGAGAAACGTTGCAAAAAATATAAATCTATGATGTAATTAATCCCAAAAACAAGAAAACCTCGATGCCTAAGTTTCTCAGCTTCAACTAAAGTTTAAATTAATTAGCTTTACAATTTTACTTACCTCTGGCTTGAGATCGCGGTGAACAACACCCTGCAGATGACAAAAAGCTACCACACTTAATATTTGGATCATAACTACTCTGGCATCCTCTTCTGGGTACTTTCCACCCCTACACACGACAATTGAACTTGTGCTTCGTTAGAATGGTAATATATACAAGGGTAAAAAAAATTAAATCAGCATGTCTCTTTGTACTTTTTTTCCCACTTTTGCGGGGAAGAAAAAGCAAATTGACAAACTTTGTTACCTGGAAAGAATTCTATCTAGCAATTCCCCTCCTTTGCATAGCCTGAATAGCATAAGATACATAAGAATGTAAGCTCTTAATGTGTTTTCCCAAATCAACAACTTCAAGTTTCCTGCTTAATAAACTCAATATTTAAAAGAAAAATAAAAACTTCAAGTTTGTAATGGAGATTCGCAACATTGTTAAAAAAAGAGTACTAGTATCAACTTACTCCATAACTATATAAACATTGTCATCATCTTCATAGGCTTCATAGAATTGCACCAGATTTTTATGTCCTGTTAGAGCCCGTAATATTTTCACTTCTCTCCTTACATCCTCTATAGCAATTGCTGTCGTCATCTGCCAATCATCACCAAGTTGCATAAGAAACAAAAGAGCACAGCACTGTATGCAACTAACAGAACCAAGGTTTTAAATCACACTCTCCTCATTATCTTTAATATTTACAAACAAGTGTATTTAGGGTTTGTTGGACAATTTTCTCCAAAAACACTTCTAGGAGAGAAAAATAAGAAGAAAAAATGATATGCACATTTCCATAAGTTAAAATTACCTTATGTAAAAGCTCTCTTGTATAGTTTTTCTAAATTCTTATTTTTATCATGTGCTTGTGCATAAGCTAACTTTAACTTGCGGATAAACTTTTTTTCATTTTCTTCTTATTATTTTTCTCTCCTATAAATGTTTATGTAGAAGTTTGTCCGAATAGTTCCCATATATAGCGTCACAAAAACTCTAATAATGTGTTCGAATGGGAAAGTTTTAGAGGGTAATTCAATTTTATAAAGAATTTGAAATGATTAATGATAAACTATGTTGTTTAGATAGGAAATTTTAAAAAAGAATGAAATTTTAGGAATTTATGAGAATAGTTTGATTATTTAAATATATAAAATTACAAATTTTATCTAAAAGTAAGAATTTGAAGTTTTGTGTACTCTCTCCTCTTTCACATTTATGTTTCTTTTTTCCATACTTCTCCTTGGCTCAACCTTGATGTCATCAGCTAGGCCTTGATTAGAGCCATTGTGTTGTCGACTCGACCTTGACTATGACATTGTTGGCTCAACCTTGACTATAACATCGTTGGCTCAACATCATTTTTAGTAGATGTTAACCAAATTTTTTCTTATCCATGTTAATGATGCTATTTTTCAGCTTATTTAAGTTGGGATTTTTTAGTTACCATGGATAAGAGTTATTCTTCAATTGAGATTGTTGCTATTATTTTTCTACCAATATAAGCGATAATTATTTTTCAATCGATGTTAGTCAAGGTTTTCTAGGTCAATGTGTAAACACAATGTAAAAGCGTTGACATTGCAATCATAAATTCAGTTGCAATGCAAACTGCTTCTTCAGTACCTTATACATATAAAATTAAAAATTAAAAATAGAAACTAGAATAAATTACACCAACACCCCAGAGATTTTATCAAATTACAATGACACCCTAGTTTTTTTTTAAATTCTACACAAACAACCCTTTATTTAAAACATTGCACTCTCCTTTTTTTTAATATTACACATTCACCCCCATTAAAGAAGGTAGTTGTAATGATGAAAAAAATAAATAAGGTATAATTTAAGAAAATGTGGTGAAATGTAAAAGTAATTTACAAAACTCATACACCAAACACGGTTTAACTAAAACTGTCACATCAAACAAAGATAATAATAATAAATGCATCATCTTATGTTTTTGTCCTTAAAAAACTGGTTTTAAGTTCTTAATATTATGCTTTTAAATTGTGGTAAGGAACAACTATCGCAGCTATAATGTAAGTGTTTTTCTGGTTTAAATGTTACTGCATTAGTTTGTGCAGAGAGAGATTAAAGACAAAGTAATTATAAAAAATATAAACTAAGAACAAATTTATTAACCAACTTCTTCCACAGAGAAAAATAAATAATTGAGTAACATAAATCAAACCAGGGAATAATGTATACAAATAACTGTTCCAATTAAAACCCAGAAATTATAAAAAAGAAAATGTTAAAAATTTATAGAAATCAAAACCAAAATCAGAAATATTCTGAGTAGATAAAAACATGTTTTATGTGAATTATGCATTGGTCAAATTGTAATAACATGTATAGAGAGGATATGAGACCTACCTTGGTTTTGGGAATGACTTTTACGGCAACGTCGATGCCCTTGAAGGGACCTTTCTTGGCCGTGGCGGAGCAGGTGTAGCCGAAATGGCCGCGGCCCACTTCTTCGCCGAGCTCGTAATGGGCAGAGAAGTGTTTGGCGAAGCCGAAGCTCTTATCCAAACCAACCTCACACTCGCTGCCTTCAGGTATGGAGGCTTCGTTCGGCTTGACCGAACCGTGGCGGCGAGCGAGGAGCGCGCGAATGTGCTTGGCTGGCGAGGGAGGAGGGAAGGGGCGTTTGAAGATCCTCACGGGCGTGGAACTCACGCTGCTAGGGTTTGAGTTCGCCGGCGAGTTTTTGAACCAACTCGGCAATGGGCTTGGGCTGTAGAATGGGAATTTCGAGGGTTTGTTGGGGTTTGTGGAAGATGGAACTTCGCTCGGGAATTCTGTGGTTTCTCTCTCACTTTGTTGGGTCTCGATGGGTTTTCCATGGCAGATTCCCATTAAATCTCAAATCACCTGAAGAAACAATGATTGGAACGAGGAGAAGTAAATATTTCCCCAAAGTGAAATTTGAGATCAGGGAAGTGCCCAGTTCAGGGTCTTCTGATTCTCAAATATAGAATATTAAAAGGAGAAAAAAAAAAGTGAGTTGTGTACTGTGTGTGAAAGAGAAGGGGCTGTTTGGAGAATTTCTTCAAAAAAGAAGAACAAGAAGAAGCAAAGATTTTAACAAAGTTCAAAACTTGAGATCAGGGGAAGTGTCAAATTCAGAGCCTTTAGAAGCTCAAATATAGAAAATTGTGAAAATTAAAGCATAAAAGAAAGTGAGCTACGTACTAGAAAATACAGAGAGAGAGAGAGAGAGAGAGAGAGAGGGAGAGAGAATGAACTGATTAACAAAAAAAAATGTTTTTTTTGGTGGGGTTGATCAATGAAACCCAGAAGGGAAATTTCCAGATGAAATGAAGGGAAAGATTGAGGGAAGTGGATAGGGTTTATGAGAGTTGAGAAATGGAAATCTGAGAGAATTGATCTGAGTGGAAGGAAGAAGGGGGAGGAATTTAGTGAAAAGAAAAGAAGAAAGGAAAGGAAGAAGAGTGGGGATAAAAAGTGAGGGAAAGGAAGATGCTTGCTTAGCAGAAGCAGCAAGGAAAAGAGAACCAAGGCACCTTTTTCTACTTTTTTGTAAGCCTTTTTTTTTTCAATTTATTTTATTCTGTATGTGTTAGTGATTCCTGGTAAACAGTTGAGTAGAAATACACTTTATCATAAGAGAGAGGGTGTATGGTTTCTTGTCTGACAATAATGGTGAGTGGGGTTCCCCTGTGGATCCTTCCAGCCTGTCCTTACTGATCCCACAAAAACTCAAGAAACTCAAACCTCTCTACAAAAACAACAGTAAAAGTTAATCATCTTATCAATCATTAATACCATCAAAATCTTCACATATATAACAAATCATTGTGTAATTCAGAGTAATATTTAATAATATCATAACTATTTAGAGTAGACAACGTTGAAAAAACAATTTATACTAGTTCTACTGATAACATTTGTTCAAGGTTTCACAGTCCATGCTTAGTTAAAGTTTGAAGTTTGACCTGATTTTATAATTGGGTTTGAAAGACTGTCTTTTACTGGTTTATCTATTTTTGGGTTTTGCGTGGTGGGTCTGTTTTGTTTTGACAAATAAGTGTCTGAGATGGGAAAAACATTTCAATTCAGAGCAGAAACCACATTTATATGGTCCTTTCAATTCTATAGAAATTAAATTGTGCAGTGAATGATGTGTTTTTATAATGATCATCGAATCTGCAATTTATTTTTCTTTCACTTCGATTAAACTATGTATTACTTGTAAGAGGCAACAAAGAGAATGTTGTATACTGTAATGCAACCTAAACATTTCAAACCACCCATGTGATTACTTCAAAAAAAAATATTTAAATAATTTTGTTTATTATTACGTTCATTTTATCTTAACAATACTAACTCTGATCCACTTTTCTTCTTGAACGTAACCTTTTTAAATAATATAATTTATTTTATTAAATAAATTATATTTAGTCTAAACTCTAAATAATACAAAACTCATAATTATATCAAAATATAATCTTTCAGTGATAATTAAGTATATGTATAGATAAAACGAGGCTCTCCATCTCATAATAAACTTTAATATATATATATTTTTTTTAAATATTGTTATCTCATCTTTACTATTATAATATTTTTAGTCAAATTTTTCTAAATTCGGTGAATAGTTTTCTTTATTAAACTTTAATATATTTATTTTTTTAAATATTGTTATCTCATCTTTACTATTATAATATTTTTGGGTCAATTTTTTCTAAATTTGGTGAATAGTTTTCTTTATTAATGTTGAGAAGTAAAATGTAATAACTTGAAATTCTTAAAAGATGATGTTATTTATTGGTAGTACATATTCAATTGTGTGATATAATTTGATTGAAAAAAAAATGAAGGGTTAAAGAAAAAATAATTATTATGATTTATACATTTAAGAAAATAGAAAGAATTTAAAAAAATAAATCAATGTATTTAAAGAGTAAAAAGATAAAATAAATTAATTATATACAAAATTTGAACACGCAACACTAAAACATGGTTATAGTTATTCCATTAATATATTTCACAAAAACATACGTAGGACATAGATTAACAAATTCCTGGTACTAAATTAATTTGAATTTGAAATTAATAATTAGTGTGTGCCCTAACTATTAAATATTAAATTATATTTTAGTTGCATAAAAAAATACGTTGCCACGTGGTGGGGCCCAATGGATCAGTCATGAAAGGGATAACACAATGGAACTAAGAAGCACACACATCACATAATCCTCAAAAAAGAAAAAAACAAATATATATATATATATATATATATATATATATATATATATTAACAATTGGACAACTTTTCTAAAAAAAATTATTAAATAAAATTTTCTGATTTAGATTTTTTAATTTCCTTTTATTATTAATTTGATTTATATAATAAAATAAGTTTAAATCCTAAATTTTATAATATTAAAAATTTATTTAACTAATTAAATTCAATATATAGAAACTAAAATCATTTTTTCAATTTGAAAAATATAGAACTTAAAAAAATATAAAAAGTGATGTAAAAAGAATTTGACCATTATCAAAAAGTTGAGTTGGCATTTTACAACCAACTACATTATTTATTATAATAATATTTTTTATTTTATTATTATATTATTACTTAGGGCAATAAACTCTATAATAATCCAATTTCTATATAATATAATTATAAAACCTTTGTGTTGTTATGATAGCTATGTGTGTGTTATGAATAATGCAATCCCAAATCTAAACCTTAAGTATTAAGAAGGACAAAAATCAAACAACTTAGAACATGTCTATTTTAGGTTTTATATATAACACAAATAGAAATTATGTAACAAATTTATAATAAAAATTTGTCTTTTTTAAATATTGGTAGGTGTTCTTTCATCACATGTTATTATGCGTTGGAAAAGTTTAAATTATATTCTTTTTATTTAGTTGTTATTATTATGTTCTCATTCTTATTTTATCCATAGATTAACCATTATATATAATGATGTAAATTTTAACTAATATTATAATTAAGCTTATATTCATTGTAATGAAAATAATATGTGATAAGAAAAAATAAAATAATCTAAAAAAATTTACTTATTTGAATAATAATATAAAAATTATTAGTTTTCAAAAAATAGTAAAAATATAAACAAATTAATGAATATCGAGTAATTGTAACATTACAATGTTACCCGTATATGTAATTTTAAAAAGATGAAAAAGGTTGATTTTTGAAATAACATTTCCTTACAATTTTTAAGAATTTCAATGATATATATATATATATATAAAAGTAAGTAAAAAAAATATACTTTATTTATTAACAAATAAAAAATATATATTTTTATTCTGTGTATTTAGTTACACTAATATATTTTTACTCTACATTTTTTTAGACAAATGGACCTTAAAAATATAAAAACTTAGTATGATACTTTTAATTTTTAAATATGAAACATTATATTGAAACAAATGAACCTTAACAAAATAAAAACTTCATACGATGCTTTTAATTTTTAAATACGAAATATTGTATTGATTTATTACTTGAATATAGAAGATTTTTTCTTCACATAATCACACTATAAAGGAGAAATTTACATATTATATAAACAGAAAATAATAATAATAATAATAATAATTATTATTATTATTATTATTATTATTATTATTAAAAATTTCAACTACTAACGTTACAATACACATATGAAAATACTACCATCCATTGATTTAATAAAACATAATAAAAAAAGTTTAAAACTATAATTAAACTAATAGAAAATTGATAATATTATAAGTAAAGAGAAAACTAACATTAAAAAAACTTGTAGCAATTATTATTTAATTAGGTTAGGTTTAATCAAACTTCTCCCTAAACATATTTAGAATAAAAATCAATTTATACCCAAATAAAAAATAAAAAATAAGAAAAGTTTATATAGAATTAGTGATATTGGTGAGCGTGTTGTTTGTGACACAGTACATATTAAAATGCATAAATGGGAATAAATATAATAATAGATTTCAGAAACTACGATAATTTCTTTCAACCTCTCCATTTTTATGTATCTTCATTTTCACTCATAAATTAAAAATTTATTGATAATTTATGCTTTGAATCATGTTATACATCTAAAAATTTCGTAAAAAATCGTATTTGATATATTTAGTGTTTCAAATTATTGATTCTGAAATTCATTTTCATAAAAAAAAATCTTAAATTTTTTTAGATTAGCTTATTCAGAAAGTTTCCTAATTGAGTTTTCCATTATTTTGCTGTGGATTCAAGAATCCGAAACTTGTAATTTTATTTTGGTTACCTAAATTGGAATTATTATTTAAACATTGATTAATCCGAAAATATATTTGGGGTTTTTAGTGTTCTCTTTTTGCATGTGAAAAAACACAAGGGAATTATAACGCTTTAAAATCTTATATGAAACTAGTCATTTTTTTTTATCTAACCAATTCTTTAAAATAATAATGAATGATAAAACATAATGCAAGAAAATGATGAGAATGAGTTAAAAAAATAAAAATAAGAAGACGAATGAGAAGAAGATAAATATAAAAAAATAAAATAAGATTTATTTTAGTCATAGAGATGTGAAAAAAAAAACTATTGGAGTTTAGAAAAAATTAACCAAAGTGAATAGAGAAGGGCTTATAGTCAGGAATTTAGTGTGGTGCAAAACGTAACAAATGAACAAGTGGGGTCGTAATAGTAATACTTATGGATTCTTTTAGGTGATTGCTTCCTGCACCCCCATAATTATATTAAATCTCATTATATTCTTACACTTGTCTTTATCTTTATTTTTTGAATGCATTTTGTATTAATCTTTTTGGAAATATATTTCAGAACACCCAATCCATAATACGTTTCTGGAAAGATTTTTCTAAAAACCCATTTCAGAAAATCCAATCTGAAATGCGTTTCTAGAAATGTTTTTCCATAAACGCATTTCAGAACACCCATTCCAAAATGCGTTTTTGAAAATTCATTTTCTGAAAACATATTTTAGAACACTTAATCCGGTTTGTGTTTCTAGAAATACATTTCAGATTGGATGTTTCAAAATGTGTTTTCGAATTAGTTTTTTTAGAATTCAATCTCATTTTCACGATACTATTTTAGATTGAGCAAGTTGGGTATGTTTATGCAATTTGAGTACGAAAAATATATAATTCATACATAATATTAACGATTACTTATCTTTAATTGTTAGAAAAGATCCTCAATGGAGATGATAACACAAAAAAATCAAACAGTCAAAAGATGGAGGTGCAGAAATTACACACAAATAGAAAAATGGTTAGGGCAAAGAATAAAATTATAAGAAATGGTATTTTAGATATTTGATTTGGGGTATGAAGTTACCGAGAAAAATTATAGGGGTGTAGAAAGAGTCATTCTCTGGACCAACCTATCTAACCAAATCAACAAAAAGAAAAAATAAATTATACCTTAATATTTGTTTTAATTGAGGAATAAGCACGAGGAAAAAACATAAAAGAAAAGAAAGATAATAAAAAAATAAAAATATTTAAATTAAGAAAATGAATAATAATTTTTTTTCTATAAAAAGTAAGAT
The DNA here is from genome assembly GCA_963425845.1 of Sphenostylis stenocarpa. Taxonomy (NCBI): domain Eukaryota; kingdom Viridiplantae; phylum Streptophyta; class Magnoliopsida; order Fabales; family Fabaceae; genus Sphenostylis; species Sphenostylis stenocarpa. The sequence continues at coordinate 3,490,243 of OY731404.1, read as the reverse complement.
TGATTTAATTAATTAAAAAATATTTTTAAAATTATAATATAATTACATAATTGATTATAAATTAATTATATTACAAGATAAAATTGAATATATAATAAAATATATTTTTTTTCAATTCTTCACAAAAGTAAATTTTGAAAAAAAAAAGTTTTCTTGAATTTCTTACTTGTATATATTGGTATGCATAATCAAATCAATGATAAATGTTCTTGTTTTGGTATGCTCATAAGTCTTATATAGTTTAGAAGTTGATGTCAAGAATAATTTATATACACACTCCTCTCTTTTAGGTACGAAAGTGTCCCCGTCTCATGTCCACTATAATTACATTATTAAGGTCAATTCTCACGTCCAAAGATTATCCGTTTTGGGACTCTTGTCCGTTACGATTTTGTCCTTAAAAGGTGTCTTGGTGGGTAGAGAAAGAAGAATGTAAATAAATTATCCCTACCCTCGACTCCTAAGTAATGTGAGACTCATAAGCGTAGCAAAATATAAGTCCCTTAATCAAGGATCAAAGGGTATGTATGAGTGAAGCGACACTCTACTCTCGATCCCATAATGGGCAGCAATTATCCATTTATGAACGAGTATAAAACTCTTATCCTACTCAGGATCACACGAATATAAAACTACTACCCTACTCGCAGTCACACGAGTATAAAACTTACCATACTCGGAGGTTGCATGAGTATAAAACTATTATCCTACTCGAGGTAACATGAGTACAACTCTATTACCTTACTCGGAATCACACATATATAAAATTATTACCTTACTCAATGTCACACGAGTGTAAAATTATGATCTTACTCGAAATCACATGAGTATAAAGCTATCACCTAAGTCGAGGTTATGAGTATAAAAATGTAATATAAACCTTACTCAAGCACAAATAAGTATTAAAATATAGTATAACTTTACTTGGGGTAATACGGGTATATAAATGTACCTTTACAGGGGTCATACAAGTATAAAAGTGTAGCTTACTCGATGTCACGAATATAAAATTTTAATGTAACCTTACTCGGAATCACACGAGTATAAAAGTATAATATAACCTTACTCGGAGTCATACAAATATAAAAATGTATCTTACTCTACATCACATGAGTATCAAAATGTACTTTACTCGTGATCAAAACGAGTATAAAAATGCATTCCACTTGGAATAAAGTATAAAATTACACCTAATTCAAACAAAGTCATAAGATATATTTCACTCAAATAATAAGTTATATAAACCTTGCACATCATATAGACCAAAGTTACATAAACTTACATTTACTTTACCTGAGGTTGCACAAAGTTATTCATATACCTTACTTAAGGTCATATGACTTATACATACCTTACTCAGGTAGATGAGTTATCAAAATTTGCATCTACCTTACTCGGGGTCACACGAGTTGTACATATCTTACTTAGGGTTACACGAGTTACACACACCTTATTTTGATATAAGATTTATTAAAACTTGCATCTACCTTACTCATGGGCACACGAGTTATACATACTTAATTTAAATATATAAATTATCAAAACTTACATACCTTACTCGTGGTCAGGGTATACATATCTTACTCAAGTATATGAATTATTAAAATCTACATTTACATTACTCAGGATCACACAAGTTATGCATATCTTACTCAAGTATAAGTTTCAAAACTTACATATACCTTATTATGGGTCACACGAGTATACATTCCTTATTCGAGTGTATAAGTTATGAAAATTATCAAGTTATCTCTTTTTCATAAAGTTTTGGCCTAATTATGTTTTCATGACAAATAAATAAGCTAAGTAAATATCACAAATATATATTTTGATATAAACGAATAATGATTTATAGGATAAATAAGTTCAAACTGAATACTACTCGATGAAATGAACAACTTAACCTTAAACTCGTTTGGTCTTTATTCCTAAAGGAACTCGACCTCTAAGCCTAGGGAGCTTGTGTACCTACCTGACCTAAAATTCATTAAAATCACTTCATTTTTTTAATTATCTTGTTATTTATTATTTTATTAATTACCTTTTATCTACTATTTTAAATCAATTTTTACTTTTTAGACTATTAGTTATTATCTTTTGAACTATCAATTATTATATTTTGAACTATTATTATCTCGTGAGTAAGGGGGTAAATATCACTTTATCACTAAATCTCAAATACACTACTCTTATATCTAAAGTTGACTTGAATGTCAAAATGTCTTTTGTAGGTAGATCTCTGCCCGTTCCAAAGAAAGTTGTTCAACATGCTCGAAGTCGAAGGCAAATTCGCAACAAAGAATATGATATATTGATTTTCTCAATCCAACCTTACACCCTCTTACCGACCTTCACTAGTCGGATAAGAACATTTGACAGTCACTGTGTGGTCAAGAGTCTAGTCTCTCGCTCCACTCAATATATATCCCCTCGACTGAGATTATGTTCCGATATGCTTATGAGTTTCAGATTGCTTAAGAGTCGATGTCAATGGTACTTTATATACACCCTCCTCTCTTAATTAACCCATTTATGAACTTTTTAAGGATAAGATCGTGATGAACGAGAACTCTAAAACGAACAATACCTCGAACATGAAAATTAACCTTAACGGTATTATAATAACGAACATGAAACCGTGATATACTCGATCCTAAACAAAATAGTCGTATTGATATAGGTTGACAACAAGTAGAGATATTTTTAAATTTTTTAATGAAAAAAATGATAAAACCTTATTTTTCATTTTTAAAATTTTAATTGATAAAAATAATTTAATAAAAAATAATAATAATAAAAAAATAACTCTTATTCTTCTTTTTTTAATGAAGTAAGTTTAATGTGTTTCATTATAATATTATATTATTTAATTTTTTATTTTTTTAGAAAAATGGAATATAATTGATTTATTGCGTAGTAGTTTTTAAACAGGAAACTATTTGAAGAATGAGTGGTTTTAAATGAAAGATATATAGCAATTAAAGTTTGTATACGTTATTATAGATATTTTATTATTCACATTCATGTCTGCGATAGGATTATATTAAAAAAATTTCACTTAAAAAACACAGAAAATTAGATTTTTCATATTTTCTGCACTTGACTATCCAGTTTCTTTTGATTTACTTGATTTTTCTGACATTTTCTTCCTCTTAACTTTTACTCCCTCGTACTCATTTCACCCCATTTATTTACCTTTTTTATTTAACTAATTTGATTGTTGATTTAACTTTTTAATCCATGCCAACCATTTTGATTCCTGAAGCGGTTGTATCAATTAATTTAATTATGACAAATTAGGGTTAGTTAGATTTAATTTAGTTATTTAGTTTTTTAAAATAAGCCTGGACATAGTTTTAAAATCTGTTTTTTGAAAAAAAGTTTGAAAAGAAAAACTTGTTCAATAATTTTAGTTTAAAAATTGTTGTAGATGAAAAAATTGATATTAAAAATAAAAAAAAATTATTTTAAAAAAATAAAAAATTTTGATAATTTAAAGTGGAAATATAAGAAGAAAAATAATCTTATAATTCTTATTAAAAAGTATATATATTTAGGAGTGACAAAACTAATATTTTATTTATAGTCCGTTAAAAATCATAATTATGATTGTTTCTTCTTGGCAACCTTTTATATTAAGATTCTTTCTTTTTACTCCCTCATAGTTTATCTATGTACCTGTTAAAATAAATTTTATTTTATCTTTTATTAAAACATGCTCTTAAGTTTCATTTTCAGATTAAGTGGTTTAGAATGTACGTATGAATTAGTTATTTTAGAATTGCATTCTAAATAAAGTATTTAGAATATATTTCTATATTAGTCAATCCCAAAATATATTTTGGAATATATTTTCATGATAATTAGTGGTTGAGCTTCTTGAAAAATGAGGGGGTGATTATCTCCCAAAGTTTTGTAACTTATTTAACATTTATGTTTTTGATCTCTAAACTTAATGATTATTCTCATTGTAATTTACATATATAATTTTGATCCCCAAACTTAATTATTATTAAATATATTTACTTGTATATTTACAAGTTTAATCTCTCATGTCTTCGTATTTTTTATCTTTTCATATTCATTTATTATGTATTGATAATATAAGTTCAAAAATACATTTTGGATTGAACAATTTTGATTCTTATATTCACTTTCAGATCAATTTCAATAATAGATACAAAATATTAATAATTTTTCATCTTATAGACTAAGAACAATATTCAATAGAGGTAAAACTTTTTTCATCTTATAGACTAAGAACAATATTCAATAGAGGTAAAACCAACACAGAATAAAATTGTAATTGTATGAATTATGAAGATAAAAAAAATAAGAAGGTGTAAATTCGAAAGATAATAATTTTTTTATTAAATAAATTAAAATTTATTATATTTATATATTAAAAATATTCAATTATAATTAATAATTTTAATTTATTTGATTAATATTTATATCTTAAATTATAATAAAAATATAATATTTTTATTTTTATTTTAATATATAAGGACAAGTAATTTACGCATACCACCTTTGATCATTGGATAGATGGCCTGGACGGATAGAATAAAATCCGTCAGGTCAAGCTTTGCCATCCCTAACTATATCCTTCCTCTCTCTATATATGTAGGTGTATACTACACATGATATATATATATATAAATAAATTAGCAGAAAGATTGGTTGATTCATTTGAAATGTTTTGAAAGTTGCAGAGATCCCTTTTGGTTCTCGTGATGGGCTTCTCTCTCTAACCAGGGACTACACCTTTTACCCTTTTTTCCTTCTTCAAAAGCTAGAGTTGGGAACACATTCTTCTGCTTCTGGGGCAGAAGCCCCTTTGTTCTTTCACTGTCACACATGGCACCAGAAACACCCACTTCCCAACAACAACATCTATTCCCTCTGCTCTCTCTACAATCACTGTATGCATGCTAGGTAAAAGGTAGCACAAAACAACAACAAAAGTCATCAAAAACAACCACTCACCCTTCAAAGATAAGGGCATGAAAGAGAAACGAATATGCTATTTTCTACAGCTTGGAAACTCACAGAAGCTTTACTTTACAGAAACTAACAGACTCCATTTCCTTCACTGTCCACAACTCACAACTTCCACATCACTGCATTTCTTTCTTCATCACCCATCACTCGCATCCTTAGCCCTTGTCTTCTCTACTCACATGCAACACTCTGATTAACATCACATGCAAAGATTCCCAAACACCACAGATAAAACCCTAAACATGGATTTGTAGTTTATGCTCACCACCACTATATAATTCAAACTTTCAAGTCTAATTAAACAACAACAGTCTTTTCTGAAGTTTTATATATATATATCCTATAAAGTAAACAACTTCATAATATATATTGTCACAACTGCAAGTTAAAACTTTGGGGCAGTTAAGCGATGGAGTTAGGGCCTAACACACGGCGTCGTTTCGAAATGGCGTTGGAATTGGATTGTTCCAGCAGAGACTTCAACGAGTTGTGCAGGAACTTGATTGATTCAACGCCATGCTCTTTGTCGGTGGTCACCACCAGAACGTTGCGGGTTCTTCCTCCGAGCGTGGCCATTTCGGCTTTGAGCGTTCGGAGGTGCAGAGACTTGAGGATTTCCACGAGGTCAGGGATGAGGTCGGAGCGGTCTTCACAGCACAACGACGCCTTCAATGTGAGTCGTCCGTCACCGTCACCACCACCGTCGTCACCGGTGGTGGAGAGAACAGAGATCTCGTCGGTCTCCGAAGGAAACGTTTCGGATTCGGTTGTTTCAGATATCTGCTGCTTCAACTCCTTCACCCTTTGGACCACCTTCGCCAAGAGTGAAGCCTTGTCTGTCTGAACATAGTCATCCAAAAGTTATTTGACTTTTCCAACCTCAATTATTTGCATATATCCACGTTCATGTCTTTCTTCAAGGTTCAAAAAAGCATGGAAGAATCCTAGGGAAGAAGAAATAGGAAAAGTCTACACTACTACAAAGATGTTAAATATTTATTGTAAAATAAAATGAAAAATCCAATTACATCAATATAATTTTTCTCAAATTTCACCAGGGAAAAAAATCATATTAAATTACTAAGGATTTAGATGAAATTTTCGATACATATTTCTATAAACATATAAATAAAAAGAAAAACATAAACATATTTCTACAAAATAATTATAATAAATATTTTATTTTTCTAAAAATATTTATAAAGAAATTCGTGAAATAAAAAATGTGAGAGATTGAATTAGACGAAATAAGAAGAAAATATTTTATTTAAATTTGACCGATAAAACTATATCTAATTATGTGGGTTATTTTTTAAAGAAATGGAGAAGTAATAAAAGAATAAAAAAGGGTGTTATGATTAAATGTATGAACTTTTGTTAAAATTTCCTGGAAATTCATACATGCACAATTAATTGATGAGTCCTCTTTAATTATCTATGAACCTTTTTAATTGTGTTTCTAATTAAGCTGAATGATTCAAACTAATATGAAATAAGGTCAAATGGTGCACCCGTTTTGCCCTGTGGGTCAAAAAAGCATGCTACTTTTGTGGAAAAAAACTAAAATAAAAGAAAAGCCAAAGACATTTTACATACACCCTCTTTGCCATTGCGAAAAAAAAAACTACATCATTGTTTCTTCATGCTGAAAATATGAGCATGAATGAAAATTGATAGAGATAGAGTAATGGATTGAACTATAAAATGAAAAGTTTATCAGTTAATGTATATGTTATGTATATATATACCTTGGAATTACAAGGAAGAAGAGTGCGAAGCTTGTTGAGGTGGGAGTTGATTCTTTCCCTTCTTCTCTTCTCAGCCTCTTTGTGGTTCCTCAAAGCAGCAAGAGCTTTGTCTTCATGAGGTGGTGCATCAAATGCTTCAAAAGGGTAACAAGAAAAGGAACCAGAGAAGCTTTGTTGCATGGTTGATGATGCAGGTTCAGGAAAGAAAGAATGGTTGGTGTTTGAGAGGATTTGGAAGAGCTCAGAGTTCTCAATCTCCATCTGATGCTGCATCTTTTAGCTAGGTTTGAGGTGAGTTTGTGAGTGAAGTGTGTGTGTCTCTTATAGTTTCAGTTTCTGTGAATGGTGTTTGAAGATTATGATTGTGCTTTTTGACTGACACAGAGAGAACTCTTTCACAGAGTGTGAAATGAAATCCAAGCCTCAAACTTCACAACCTGGCTTTCGGTGCTCATCATGTATGAATCATGATGTGTGAATAACTATATATATATATTGGTTTTTAATTTTTTAGTATTTTTAATAGTAAATACTTTAAAGTTTTTTAGAATAAATTGTTATACTTTAAAATTGTGAATTGATATTTCTTATAATTTCTTTTATAAAAAAAAGATCATAAATTAATATTTTGACTTAAAATTTCGTTGATGTGATAGGTAATTATTTAGTTTTTAACTTGTATTTAATGTCTTATTACATAACTAATTTAACTAAATGCATAAACGATATAAACATTAATTATTTACATTATTATTCAACTATAATGTAACGTTTGCAAGAATATTAATCTCGATAAAAATTCTATTGATAATATAAAATTTTACCCAAAAATGAAAAATATGAAACAAATATGTTAAAGTTGTGGAATGTTTTATTTGTTTCAATATAATTGGAAAAGGTTGAAGATGTGAAATAAAAAATCGATGTAAATTTAAAAAGATAAATGATTGGAGACTCAAGTAAAAATATTAAGAGAGTGTAACTGAGATGATTGAAGAGTAAAGTTCTTAAAAATACGTTTAAAATATGGAAATAAAGTGATGTTTGGAAAAGTAAATATAGAAATAGAGGTAGATGAGTGTATTAATAAAACACGTAAAGAACGTGCATGGTATATATCGCTTAAAATTGTATTGACGCGCTTATATTTTTCAACGTTCCGAGATAATGCTGTGTTTCTCCACAACGTTGGTCATAGAAAACGGCACCATTTGCATCAATAAATATTCCGCAAAATGCAGTTAGTGTAGAATCACGTTTTTCGGCTACAAAACCAGGCGATTTTTACTGCAACCTACCGCATATGGTTCACGACCCTAAACCAAATCTCAATGGATAATCGACTATGGAACCTTGTTCAAAATGATCAATAAATACTATAATAACAAAAATTAATGATAATATTTAATATTGACTATAAAGAATTTGATATAAAAAAATAACAAACTTATAATTTTATCCAAGAAGTCAATATATTATAATGGTAGTTGAATATAAATTTCTACGTTACAATTTATCGAAAATATTTTTATAGTAAATATAATTTTTTTATACAAATATTTCCTTTTTATAAAATTATTCCTCTTTCTTTCTTCTCTATTTTTGTGGAAATATCTTAATTTCCCTTAAATTATTATCATTCATTACAACTTTTACTTCTCTTTACTTTCATATATCCTCGTTGCGCCCTTGTTTTCGGTCAAGTCTTCACTTTTATATTATTCTTGTCTAAGTTATGTCCTCGCACTTTCCACTCTCATCTTCCATTGCGCCTTGTTGGGTCTCATTGTATTCTTGTTCTTTGTCATGTTATACTCGTTGAGTTAATGAAAATAAGACATCTTAAAAAGTCTCACATCACATTGTATAAACAATGAAATAGATGATAATAATTATATAATGAGCTTAAAATCCATGATGTTTCTCACCTCAGTCAAAAATACTTTAAGCATGTATTTGACTTTTCTTATACTCTTATAGTAGAGTGTTAAAATGTTTAGTTTAAATTTTTACTCTAGAGAGTATGGGTGTACTTGGGGTCAAAGAGCATGAGAGAGTTGTTTATGTGTTGTGAAAATTGTCACATAGTATTATTCTTTAGTTATCATTAGATAACATTCGCGATTTTTGTTTTTCTCTTATTTCTTTATTAGTAGGGTAATTATCGGGGATAAAGATGGTGATGTTCTTCATGACATTTTTTTTTCATCAGAGCTAGAGTGGCATTAGAGCTAGAGTGACATTAGAGTTTATGGTTCAGTAGAATATGAATTATCTTTGGTTGCTAAAGTTGCAATGTCATTTGCAAGTGCTGTCAAATGTGACATAGAGAGATGTGTTATATAATCTAGGTTACATAAGGTTTTGAAAGAAAAAACTTCTAACATGAAGTTAAGTACCCTTATGATATAACCGTGTTGTCATGGAAAATGGTGAGCTTTTTGCTGACGGTAATTATGCAAGGGCATTGACTAATATTGATGCAAGATGTGTGGTGATTATACACGATCATTAGTTAACATTGATGCAAATATGAACATGCATTGACTAATATTGATGCAAGGTGTGTGGTGATTATACACAAACATTGGTTACCATTAATGTAGGTATGCACGAGCATTGACTAATATTGATGCAGGGTGTATGAGTATTAACTGATATTGATGTAGGGTGTGTGGTGATTATACACGGGTATTGGTTAGCATTGATATAGGTATGCATGAACATTAACTAATATTGATGTAGGGTGTGTAGTGATTATACAAAGACATTGATGCAAATGTGTAATGAAAGAAAATTTTTGGAATGATTTAATTTCAAGTGAGTATACTCTTTATGGTGGAGTATGAATAATTGCTAGTGTAGGCAATGAAGATAAAAAGAAAGATGTGTTTATTTTAATCATGGTAAAGATTATTGGGTTGATGAAAATAATACATCTTGAAAAATCTCATATCACATTATATAAGCAATAAATTGGGTGATAATACTCTTGTAGTAAAGTGTTGAGAGATTTAGTTTAAATTTTTGTTTTGGAGAGTGTGGGTGTACTTAGGATCAAAGGACATGAAATAATTGTCTATGTGTTGTAAAAATTTTCACATATTATTATTATCTGGCTACAATTAGATAACTGTCGTGGTTTTTCTCTTATTTTTTGAGTTTTCATGTTATATCCTTGTGTTGATTATTTTTCTCTTATTTCTCTATTAATAAGATAATTTTCGAGGATAAAGATGATGATGTTCTTTATTACTTTTTATTTTTATTTTTCATTAGTACCCTTAATTTTATCCTTTATTGTGCCCTCATCCTCTCTCGTGTTCTACCCTACTCTCTCTTCCCTTGTGCTGTCATTATCTATTATAATTTGACCTCTATTATAGTCTCACCCTCCACCGTAGTCTTGATCTCCTTATGTTGTTGTTCGTTATAATTTTTTTAAAATATTCATTGATAAATTATTGAAAATTTTAAGTTATATATTATTGACATTGTTTTATAATTATTTGACACTATTTTGTATTTGTTTGATATTTTTTATGTTTATTTTTTATTAGTTTTTATTTATAAATTTATGAACATTTGTATTTTAAATATAATTTTTTACATAATTAATTCTTTTTATTTTTAATGACGGTTAAAAAATAATATCGTATATGTTTATAGAATTAGATCCTCATATTATTAGTGCAAGAGTGAAACATGCTTTCTCAAAATCAATATAACTAAAAAATAGATTATATTATTTTTTATAATGAAGAACCATATTGAACACGTTAATCAATTTATTCTAAGAATATAATAAACTATTAGTACATGTAATATTCTATAAAAACAAAACAAAAAATTGATTACATTATAATAATAATTGAATATTAATTTATGGTATTTGGTTAGTGAGTTAATATAATATTATTTTCCAATAAGCATATTAATTTTACTGATTAAAATGATTGATTATTTACAAGTTCGTAATTTTTCACAAGTTTAAGAAGCACAATTCAATTATCCAATAATCTATTATTATTTGTCATTATTATAAAATATTTTGCATTGTTATTTTGTAAAATATGCAGCAAGCAACATAGGGAGTTCATTCAAACTAAGTAGAGTATCTAATTTTGTATTACAAAATACAATAACATCATTTTCTACATATAATTCAACATCAAAACAAAAATCAAAACTATAATTCGACAATTTTTTTTAATGATGACCAAACATGTGTGTCCTTGATGTTGTATAAGATTTATAGTTTTAATTTAATTAGTTAATTAAGTATACTAATATAACTATAACCAAATAATATGATAAAAAAAACAAAGTTTATTATGCATTTTCGTATGTTAGGCCTAACTTTTCTTTTTAAATAGAAAATAGAAGTTTGGACCACGTGGTTCCGACCCTAGTGGCAAAGTCAGCTAAATTAATATGATTTTGTAAACACTTTTAGCACTGTGTAGAAACAGAGTGTTTTAATTTAATTTAATTATTATATTTGAGTTATTATTTATTTTATAATTTTAATTATTTTATTATTAAAAGATATCTTAATAATTGAAAAAGATAACGAGTATAGAAACCACTACAAAATACAATTTTATGAAATTTACTTTATTTTATTTCAAAACCATACTTTTTTAGTTTTTAATTTTTTTAATAAATTAGTAAGAGTTATTATCATAAAATCACTCATGTTGAAAAAAAAATATATATATATATATATATATATAGTTTTAAATTTTAATTTTTTTAATAGTTTTAAATCTATGTGAACAATTGCTTTTGAAACAAAAAGGAGTATTGATTTTGGTAATTAAATTTCTAAATTAGGAAATAGTTATTAAGATAGAAATTAAGATTCACTAAAATTGATTGTTTTTGTAAATTTTATTTAATTATAAAAAGTATTAGAAAGAAAAAACAAAATTTTATTTAATTAATAAACATGCACGTGGTCAACAAAATAACCGCTTTTTTCTTCGTGGAATGAATATGTAGTTTCTGGGCACCAACAACCTTGACGCGGGTCGTAACACTCTAGTTATTTTTATTTTTATTATTTTAATATATTTTTATTATCTGATAAATCTATGAATTTTTTATTTAGTCACTAATAAAAAAATTTAAAATTTTAATCTTTGAAATATTTGCGGATTTTATTTATCCATGAATAAATTATTTTTTATATATTTTATTATTATCACCACATTTTTAATTATTTTTACAATATGTTAAAATCCTTTTATTTTCATCCTTAATTATTTTAAAAATAAAAAAATATTTAAATTATAATATTTTATTATGTAAATTTAATATTTTAAAGTCATTTTTTATATGTACAAAATTAACATTTTGATATTAACTTTGTTATGATTACATAATCAATAGAAAACTTAAATTTATTTACTAAAGGACTAACTAATCATTATTTAAAATAAAAACACCAAAATCAAAATTTCACGGAAAATATGACAACTAAAGCTATTTAACCCTTATTTTTTATATTTACCAACAGCTTATTTTTTAAATAGTATTTTGTTTTTCAATATAAGAAAGTTTTAGTTTTTTGTGTTTTTCTCTCCAAATAATATTGTTTTTAACTTTTCTTAAATGATTTTTTCTAACAATAATTGCATACTTAATTAAGAGTAATTAATAGGGATTCATTGTGTAAATAGATACAACTGTAGTTAAATAACTAATTTTTTATTATCTAAATTTATATTTTAGAATAAAGCAAGTATTTATTATGTTAATATATTTAAACTTATGAAAAAAATTTATTACATGTTCTATCTATTACTTTTTAAGCTTTAATTATTTTAAATCGATTATGTTATTAAGTTTTTGTTCAGAATAACTTAAAAACATTTAAAAATTTCCTTGTCGATATGTAAAATGTATTTTACAAAAAATTAATTCAATTATTCTCACAATTTTAACAAAACATGTTATGCACAGTGCATTATTAGTCCTAATCATTTTATGGGGGTGTAAACTTTTAATATACACCTTTTTTATTATATTTTTTTATAAGTTTAATTATGAGGCAGATAAAAATGTTTTTTTTATACATTATTTTTTTTAACAACTTAACGAATTTATACTCTCTTAAAATATTTAAAATGATTTGATTTGATTTGAAAAATTATAATTAATTTTTGCACCGAAATATGATTAATTTAATTAAATTATCAACAAATAAGTTTAATCACCTATTTTATTAAAATACGATTACTTTATTAAAAGTGTTCCTTATAATTTACGTTTCTACTAATTAATTGCACCTTCAAGCAGTCGCGTCCAAGGGTGTGTTTGGCAACTTTTCTTGTTCTTAAAAAGCTATTTTTAAATAAAAAAATTATTTGGAAATTTTCGTATTTTTTTAAGCTAATTTTTTATAAATTTAATTTAAGATTATCTTATAAACAGTTTAAGATTTTTAGTTTTTATTGAAAACTAAATATTTTGTCCAATAAAATTATATTTATCAGCTAAATATTTCACAAAATTAATATAATTTATATAGACTTATTTTAATAATAAAATAAATTTTATTTTTAATTTTAAAAGAGAAAAAAAATCTAAAATAATTAGATGAACCAAACCATGTTTAAATATGCCTTCCCAAAAGTCAGCAAAAAAGTTGGCATAAATAGTCTTTTAATTCATGAAAGGACGTTTAGGGCATCAATAAGGTAAGGAAAATAGGGGGAAAATTAAATAGTGACTTAAATACACATAAATGCAAATTAATATTATAAAAGTTTGGTGAGACTTATTTAAAAATAATTTTATGGTGAAAAAAATTAGAAATGTAAATATATAATAATAATAATAATAATAATAATAATTTTTTATTGTAAGAATTAATTATCATTTTTAATCTATTATTAGTTTTAAAATTTATGTTATGATTTTGTTTTTAAAATATATTTTAAAAAATTAAAAAATAATGAATGATATATATATATATATATATAATAAATATATAAAATATTATTAATTTTAAATCTAATGAGATTCATAAAATATTTTTAAAAAATAAAATTATAATAAATTAAAATTTAAAATAAAAGAACATCTCATGAATGATAATTAATCTAACCACACACACACACATATATATATATATATATATATATATATATATATATATATATATAATCTATCATTTATTTTTTTCAATCTACTAATTATTTATAATAAATAATTTATTTATCTGATTTCATCTTTCCGAAAGAACTTATAAAGAAATTTATCAAAACTGATGAATTTTTATATGCTGATTTATATCCTTTTGATTTTTTTTAAAGCCTTGATTCTTCCTTAGATGAAAAATAAGATGTATAAAATTTATTTTTAATTATTTGGTTATAGTGAAGATATTATTATTATTTTATTATTTGTTTTTTATTTATTTATAATTATTATTATTCCAAACTCTTTTAATTTTAACTAACACAAATTATATGTACGGACTTCAACGTAAAATGATATATTATTAATAAATAATAAATAAATATAAAATAAAAAAATAAAATAAAAAAATTATAAATATATTAAATGTTTAAATTTTAAAAATTAAAATTAAAAATTATATATGAATTATAAAATTAAAATAAAATTATAAATATATAAATAAATATATTAAATAATTATTAAATTTGAAATTAAAATCATAAAAATTACAAAAATAACAAATCTTTACAACTGATTATTCAAATCAAAATATCTGTAAAAACCTTGACATAGATATATTGTCCCCTTCCTAATCTAAATTATTATCGTATCAAAAACAATTATTATTTTTTCATAAATATCCTTATTTAAAAATATTGTACCTAAAAAAAATGAACCAAGATATTTTAGGCAAAAGGAACAAGTAGTTAAATTTCCTTATATTTCTGACGTCTTCATAAAGGAAAAATTAATAGTGGGTTCACCAAATTTTTTTCTATTTTTATTGAAACAAAAAAAAAATCATACTGTTCTTCCTCACATTGGACCACAAAAAAAATAAAAATAAAAATTGTCAAACATGTTGGAAATAAAAATCCTTTTTTTATTTTTCATAATTTCTAGGCAAGAACGTGTTACTGTCACACTAATTAATACACCTTCTGTATATCTTACTACATTTCATTGTTCATGCTTGTTGTCACCAACCCAATTTCTCTTATTATTTCCTTTCACATTCTTCAATTTTTTTTTTCCTATAAACCCCCCCTTTTGTTTTTCCTTAATCCCATTGTTCAATAGAATCAACTAAGCAATGGCTGTGCAAGTTCCCGACCGCCTTGAACCGTGGTACACCCTCTCTGGAAAAGTCGTAATGGTCACCGGCGCTTCGTCCGGGCTTGGCCGCGACTTCTGCCTCGACCTCGGCCGTGCTGGCTGCCGCGTCGTCGTGGCCGCTCGCCGCGTCGACCGCCTCGAGTCCCTCTGCGACGAAATCAACCGGATGGCGCCTCCGGCAACGATTACAGAGGGTCACCGGAACCGCCGCGCCATTGCCGTGGAACTCGACATCACCGCGGATGGCAACGTCGTGGACAGATACGTGCAGAAGGCGTGGGACGCGTTTGGCCACATTGATGCGCTGATCAACAACGCTGGTGTCAGAGGTAATTAAAATGTTTGAATCTCGACGTGAATAGCGAATATTTCAGGGTTCGTTCGAGAAATCGACGTGGTTTTGAACAGTTGCATAATTCGAGTTTTGTTCATGTTGACAACAAGATCTTCTCATCTTCTTGATTTTTTTATTTAAATTTCTTAAAAAGATTAAGTAAAAAAGGATTTTTTGAAAATAAAATAAAATAAAATTATTACTTGTTGAGATGTCTCCCAGTAGTAGACATTCGTTTTGGCTGCATCCATTGGGGAGTAGTTAGATTCATAATTTTAATTAGACAGTTTTTCTTCACCCATCTTCTCTGGTTTCTCAACAGGGCGTGTTAAGTTAAGTGTTTTTAAGAAAATTATATATTAAATTAACATAATTTTTTTATTATATTATAATAATATTATTAAAATCAGAATTAAAAAAATATTAAATAAAAATAAAAATAAAAATATTTTATTTGTTTATTATATTATAATATTATAATTAAAAGCATAAATATTAGTAACTGTAGATGACTAATTTTAATTAAATGTTTTAATATATATAAATATATGATTTTTCTTTAATTTATCGGACAATTATTTTTGAGTTGTGAACAAAAAAAATCATTGCTTTGATATTTTGTGGGTAGTTGAATGCATTGATTTTCAAATTGGTAATGACTGATTGTGTAAAGTTGTGGTTTTTAATGGTTCCGGCGGTGTGAAGGAACTGTGAAGTCACCTTTGGAATTGTCTGAAGAGGAATGGCAGCAATCATTGAGAACAAACTTAACTGGGACGTGGTTGGTGTCAAAATGTGTTTGTAAACGCATGCGTGATTCACAGAGGAGAGGATCAATCATCAACATTGGTTCAATTGCCGGGGTGAATCGTGGTCAGTTGCCTGGTGGAGCTGCATATGCATCTTCTAAAGCAGGCATTAAGATGCTGACAAAGGTAAAGTAATCACATGGCGTTGATTCTTGTTTACTGAAGCAATCCACAAAAGCTAGACAACCTTTTTTGAATGGTCTCTCTTTCAATTTCTCTTCTTTTCCACATTGAATTTCTTTGCATCTTCACTTTTCAGGACTTTTTAAGTTTATTTGGGATGTTCTGTTTGAACTCACAAATTAAGAAATACACTGTTGTTGACTTCTTCTGTTTGGATATATGTTTAATTGAAATTCAGAAATACACATCACTTTCATTGCCCAAGACTAAAAGAGCATCAGTTTTAGTAGTCCAAGAAATATAAGGGTTTAAGAAAGATAAATTGACAGAAATAAAGTGATTTATTTTACAAGTTGGTGTAAAATGGTGTTTGACAGGTGATGGCACTGGAACTGGGGACACACAAAATAAGAGTGAATTCCATATCACCTGGACTTTTCAAATCAGAAATCACAGAAGGATTAATGCAGAAAGATTGGTTGAATAATGTGGCAGTGAAAACAGTACCCTTGAGAAGATTTGGCACTTCTGATCCTGCATTAACATCCTTAGTTCGTTATTTGATTCATGATTCTTCTGAATACGTATCTGGCAATGATTTTATTGTGGATGCTGGAGCCACCTTACCTGGTGTGCCTATTTATTCCTCCCTTTAAACTAAGACTTTTGGACTCCATTTAAACAATGATTTTAGCACATAGCCTTTGACAAAATATTGCAGTGTAATCAATGCCTCATTGGGGGCACACCTAGTTATAGATAAAAGAAAACAGAGTGCATTGTAATGGGAATTCTAATGATTTATTTTCTTGGATATTTCTCTCTCCACACCATAACTTTTTCAATGACTCGTATCATATCTAGCCATGCCCTGCAAAACCTATTTACTGTTCTTGCCAAATCAAATGAGTCCTTAGTTTGTGTAGCATTGGCTCTCCCAATAACTTCAACTTGTCCTGAACAAAAACTTGCAATAAACGCTAACAAGTTGGCACTGAACGTAATGGATGTAGGGTGTACACAAGTGAATGAGGTCTTAATAAGAATGATTGTGACCTTTTAAATTTTAAAGCTTGAATTTTTTTTATCCGACAAAAACTTATTTTAAAGGGTTTACTTTTAGAATTTATGTATGGTATTTAAATATTTGTCTTTTTTCATATACCACGTCTCTTTACTGAATTTTTACAAAATATATATATATATATATACTAAGGAGAATTTTATTTAACTTTTTTTCTTATTATTTTCTTCTATAAAAAATTAAAATAACCAAAACAAAATTTTAAAATCGTGAAAAATTCTACTCTCTAATTCTCTCAAAATGAATAAATATAAAGCGATTTAAGAAGAAGACATTTTTAATTATATATAATTTTTTTGTATGGGTTCAAATTTAAATTAACATAATAAATATTTTTTATGTGATTGAAATTTGAGTTAACATAATTTTTGTAATTATAAAATTCCTAATATTCCAATCGGTAGATTAGAACCATTATTATTTTATCTATTAGTGAATAAATAAATATTATACTTATTTCTAGAGTATAGAAAGTCAACGAACTGCACCCGGTTGCTTCTTATCCTTCAGTCTCCACTGTAGAGGATCTTGTGGTGACTCAAACACCGAATTGAAGCCATAAACAAATGAATTCGATAGCAGCAGAACAAGTTCTGGAGCCATGGCACAAGCTAGAAGACAAAGTCGTTCTCGTGACCGGTGCTTCCTCCGGAATCGGACGAGAGTTCTGCATCGACCTCGCTAAATCTGGCTCCTATGTCGTTGCAGCAGCTCGCCGCCTCGATCGCCTCAGTTCTCTCTGCCACGAAATCAACCGCCTCTGGCCCTCCCCCACCGGAAGCCGCCGCGCAGCGGCCGTGGAGCTCGATGTCGCCGCCGATGGCCCCACCATAGACAAGGCTGTGCAGAAGGCCTGGGACGCCTTTGGGCGCATTGATTCCCTCATTAACAACGCTGGTGTCAGAGGTAATTTAACGCCACTTGGAGTTTTTTTTACTTTGGTTATTTTGTTAGGCTGAAATTTGGTTTTAAATTTAGTTATCACATTATATACTATATTAGTGTAAATTGTTTTTAAATTTTATTATTTTTCTGGGTTAGTAACATTTGTGTCTGATTTTCTGATGATTAATTTTTGTTGAGAAATCTTATTAGTGAATTTTAGAAGGGTATCCTTTCGCAAATATGTCTGCAAAGTTCAAATTTGAGACCTTACTTAAAAGTTCCGATTAGATTAAATTTCATCTTATTAAAGTTTTTTGTATATCCCATTTTTAGTTTAGTCAGTCTAACATCCTTTTTTTTTTTAATTTAGATCCTGACTTCTTAGTCATGTTAACGGGGACTAAGTAAGACAATGATTAACACAAAAAATATTGAAGGCATAACTGAAGAAATTATTTGTTTATTTCTAATACTGGAGGCATAACTGAAGTGTTTGAACACAGTGAAACACTTGATTGCTTCCTAAAAGTTGTAGTTATTTATTTTGTGTAGGAAGTGTTAAATCACCCTTGAAATTGTCCGAGGAGGAATGGGATCATGTCTTCAAGACTAACGTTACCGGTTGCTGGTTGGTGTCAAAATATGTATGCAAACGCATGGGTGAGGCCCAAATTAAGGGATCAGTTATTAATATTTCTTCAGTTGCTGGTTTAAATCGGGGGCAATTGCCTGGAGCTGTTGCCTATGCATCTTCGAAGGCAGGAGTAAATATGCTGACCAAGGTACTATTATTTCCAATAACCCAATAATCAAGGTACACAAGTATAACCCAAAGGGGCTTTCTCCTTTTTACTTGGAATTTTCCGAGCAAACTAATAACTCAATCCTCTTTTCGTTACTCATAAGAGGACTTGTTCATAGGAGTTACAGTAAATCAAATAACAGACCCTTTCCTTTTCCTATGATAAACCTGCGGACGGCTTCCTCCTATAGATTTTTGCTTGAACTTGTATAATTACAGAATTTGATTTATCTGATTTATCAGGGCTATATAGAAATGAAAAATTAAAGTTGCCAAGATTAAGATAAAAGTGAAGTAGAAGTTAGTTTGGGTCTACGGTACTTTCTATTATAACCGAGAGTCTATATAGTAGTTTTTTCTTAGAATATGCTTACTATCCAATGGAGCTTGGGAAATATTCTATCCAAGCTACAAAATGGAGGCCGCGTTTAGCTGCGTGCCACCATCCTAGCAGAGTTGCATTTTTTCTTGAATAAAATTAAATTAGCATCAGTATTCAAATTGAAGCAGTGAAAGATGTGGAATACGTGGAAAATTTGCCAATATTAAGATAAAAGGTAAAATAGAAGTTAGTTTGGGTCTACAGTAAGTTCTATCACAACAGAGAAGAGCATACATGGTTTTTATTAGAATAGGGAAACCATTCAATTTAGCACCAGTATTCAAATTGAAGCAATGACGAAGATGTAGAAATAAGTGGAGTGTTAGGTATTTTCAAGAGGCTAACCGCAGATAGAATCTCACAAATAGTCAATTTAGCACCACTATTCAAATTGAAGCAATGACGAAGATGTAGAAATAAGTGGAGTGTTAGGTATTTCCGAGAGGCTAACAGGAAGATTCTTACAAATTGGTCATGAGTAATCCATATAAAAGAATATGATACCACCTTCAACCCAAAACTTTAAGACATTAAGTTATGGGTCTTTCTCACTTATAAGTTACTCAACTTTTCCATTTTTACCCAATGTGGGACTTCAAAAGATTCACACTGACAAAAACCTAGCAAATGTCATGACAAAGCCAGTAATTACTGACAAGTTTATACGAAGTCGATTATGTTACGGCCTATCGGAATCATAAGTAACATGAATGACAGAATATCATGGTGTGAAGATTTGATTAATTTCATCAAAATCTTCAAGTGGGAGATTGCGAGAGGGGGAAAAGTCCCACATAGAATAAAAAATGTTTAGGGATTTGTTTTTTAATGTTATAAAAGAAACCCAATGTTTCCTTAAGGGTCATCCTAAAAAAGTTCCTCTTTTTTCTTTCTCTAGTGTTACTTGTATTTTCAAGAAAGGGTGTCATTATTTTTTTCTTGGGACTAGAGAAGAGGTATGTAATTTTTCATATATTATAAAATTTTCAAAACTTTTGATCCAAGGACCTTTTCCCTACTATATTGGGTATTAGACTAACTGCACAAAAACTTAATTTACTTAATTAAAATAGATACGAGAAAAATTGAATAATAATAATAGGTAAAAATAGAAATTTTATAATATAAAAAACATGTTCCTAAACATGTTTTATTCTATGTGAGACTTTTCCCCCTCTCACATGGAGGACTGAAAAACGGACATTGAAGTGATTCTTAGCTGATTTATCAAAAGCAGTTTGGGATTATAGCGGCAAGTAAAATCCTGCCATACAAATATAACTGATGGCTCTGCTGGTTATCGTGGAAGGCATGGCAGACAAGATAAAAATACAATATATGCAAACAGATAAAAATAAAAGAGACTTATTATATTAGATATCATATAAAAGAGACAATATATACAAACAGAAAAAAATAAAAGAGATACAAATGGTGGTATTTAATTGATACTTATGGAAAACACTAAAGTTGTCAAGCAGGTGAATGACTCTTGCTGACATTCAATCAATGTTTGTTGACAACACTACAGCAAAAGAGAAAGGTGTTTCGCAGTAATTACAAAACCCCACACTATGGATATCAATAAGATATTTGGTGAAGATTGATTTTGTTTGTTTTGAGCAAGGTAACAAGCCCATATGGACATCATCAATATGATTTAGTAGAATTTTGGACTACTGCCATTGAAGATAGGGAACTATGGAGAAGGGTCAACAATATTGATATTGTAAAAACTTATCCCAGGACAAAGTGAATTTCTTACAACAAATGAGTGAATACTGGAATAGGTTAAGGTTGTATCTGACACATTGATGCTTCATCCAAATAAACCAACTAACAGTAATCCTGAAAACACAAAGGAATATGCTGATGAAAAATGTCAACGGGCTATTTTGTACCTAGATGAATGCTTCCCGAACATATATGGTAAAGGTAAACATATTGACATAGGACTAGCACCTTTAATCTACAATTTATTAAAATTTATGTGTTGGAAAAAGGAGGTTTTCATTTGTCATGGGAATGTTTATTGAAGAACAAATGAAGTAAGAGTCTACTAGACAGAAAATCCTTGCTATGCGAACAGGGAAGATATGCAGGGAAAGAATGGAATATCAATGGAATTTGTTAAGGTTCCAACATAAAACCAATTGGCAATATGTGGAGTAGCCTAACATGTATTTAAATCATACCAAATGATATGAGGTAGGCGATGTGGGACTTTCAACACACCCCCTCCAACGAAGCCTGCCGGATCAGGCAAAGGGTACTTTTGACCCAACTAAAGGGCAACTTTTGGCCCATGACAATAACCGGAAAGATGTTAGGCTTTGGCTCTGATACCATGTTAAGGTTCCAACATAAAACCAATTGGCAATATGTGGAGTAGCCTAACATGTATTTAAACCATACCAAATGATATGAGGTAGGCGATGTGGGACTTTCAACAGAATTTATGGACATATTGATCTTATCAAAATTCAGTTAGAAGTTGGGTGACCTTTTGAAGGATATAAGATATTGTTCCACTTGGGTTTATATTAAAAGATGCATGGTCACCACGTCTTGAGTAGACACCCTCTGAGTACTAAATTTAGACCAACTAAACAGCATGCTAGATGGTTTGTACTAGAATTGGTTCTAAAAGTTAAAGGAGAAATTAACAGACTTTTAAAGGTTGTGCTTATATGAACAACTAGATATGTAAACTAGATGTGGAACATAGTACTTGTGGAAGATAGGCCAACCTAGAGAGATTGCATCGATCTTAGTTAGGAATTTGAATACACCACAACAAAAAGATGAATACCAAATTCTTGCCACCAATGTCTCGGTCAATACTGCTTCATGGTATCAAATGTTTCAAATCCAATAGTCATTTTATCATCGACTTTAGCAGGGAAGAATGCAGTAAAAGAGGGAAGTTAGAGAATAAAAACCTCTTTTTTTCATTCAGTGGAATGTTTTTGGGTTGAAGGTTCTACATATTACTCTTGCAAACAGTCTTTTTTTTTTGGATTTAGTAGTCGAGACTATTTTCTACGATATTATTAATTGCATGCAACTTCCTAGGCGCTAATACTCATGATTACTCAATGCACTGTATCATGTTATACATGATAATATCATTCCTAAGTGCACTCCAACATTCCCCTTCAAATGAAAGCTTATAAAGCTTTTTTCAAATAAACGTTCTCCTTTTTTAAATAATGTTGTATCTAATAAAAATAGCTGAAAAGGTAACATAGGGCATGATTAGACCAATCATTAATTGAAACTGGAGATTGGCAGCTGAAAATGGACACAGCTAGAAGTTGACACAACTGGAAATGGAAGCTGCTAGAAATTGACATAAGTGACGCAGCTGGAGGCTGACAGCTGGAAATTGCTAGACTTCATCGTAGAGTGTCTAGAAAAGCCAAAAACTGCTTTGAGTCACTGAAAAGTTGTCAGAAAAGTTAACTGTAGTTTTATATCTCTGGCAGGTGGTGGGAAATCACCAGAAAGGTACTGAACGTTGTGGAAGGTTAAGGAAAGTTTTAGTAAAGTGAAAGCTAGCTGGAAAAGGGTATCGAAAAGCTGCAGAAACTTTTTATGGTGGTGGACAGCAGCAAGGAGTGACTGATAGTGGGGGAGGAGGAGGAGGAAGCTAAGCACTGTATCTAAATTAATTTTAATAGCAGTGCTACTTTTAGATAAAATAGAAAAGAATAGCATCTCTGAAGTATTAGTATAAGAACTCACATTCGGATAGTTGCTAAAGTTTGGTTAACTTTTCAACCACCTGCGTAGAGAATCATTCATATGCGTTAGAGGTAAGGAGATAGAATAGAGCTAACTCCGGAATCTTTCCCTATATAATTAAGATGCTGAAACCAAACATATTGTTGCTCTTGATATTCCAGTGAGACAGAGGTATAATAAACCTTCCCATTACATCTAAACTATCTCTCTATTCTCAAAATACCATATATGGTTACTTATGGCATTGCGCCCTAAATCGCTGCACTCAAATTCAGTATTTAGACGGAGTCATGCGCAAATTGGAAGCTGGTCAAGATGTTACTAATTGTGTTCATATTGAATAAATAGTATATTGATATCATTGACTAGTGTACTGGTATTTGACAGGTCATGGCCATGGAATTGGGAGTGTACAAAATTAGAGTGAATTCAATATCCCCTGGAATTTTCAAATCTGAAATCACTGAAAATTTAATGCAAAAAAAATGGCTGGATGATGTGGTCAAGAAAATAATGCCTTTGAGAAGATTAGGTACTTCGGATCCAGCGTTAACATCTCTAGCTCGTTATCTTATTCATGATTCTTCAGAGTATGTCACGGGCAACAATTTTATTGTTGATTTTGGAGCCACCTTACCTGGTGTGCCAATTTATTCTTCTTTATAAATTATGTGTACATTGTTCACTAACCCAATATGGATGGAGTTCTGAAGTCTATGTATATGGAGAATTATGAACAATGGCTACCGCCTTGGTCCTACTTTACAACTTTTCTCGAAGTCTATCATTGAATCATGTGATCATGATATTGATTGGAGTTTTAATGATATGTCCATAACTTCATTGTTTTCCTATTCACTTAATAAATGACTTCGGAGCTCAAAAAGTTAGAAAAATATGTTAAGCTTCTTAATTTTGTAAAAAGGAGTGTTTTATTTTTTATTAAGAAAATAAAAAACTTCTCCAATGTATCTCTGTGTACAAATACAAGTAACTAGATTTTTTTTTTTCGTAATCATTCTTCTTAGTTGTTCTTTTATGGAAACTTCATTTTAATCCAATTGTTTACTTTTATACCAAATTCTCAAAAAAATTTCCATCCAACACATCCAATTCAATCTTAATAATTGATGAAATTCCATGAAAAATTCTCAATTGTGGGAAATTAGACGTGTTTTTTTTTTTTTGTCAAGATTCGACATAATTACAATAAGCATGTGGTGATTTGGAAGCAAAAGAAGCATCACAATTGAAAATATATGATTGTACTTTTTTAATATGTTACGAGTAATATAATTATAATCTAAATGAATTATAGATAAAATATAAATATGAGAATTTATTGAGATTCATTTAAGAATTCAAATAGATATTAGATTAGAGAGATTAATTTTATTTTACGTATGTTTAAGAGTGACAATAAGTGGCATGTAACTTACAAATTTACGTGATATCCAGTTATTTTTCATCAAATTTAATTTTATTTCTGTATTTTTAAAAACATATAAATTTTATTTTTTTATCCATTTTACGATAATAAAAGATTATTATTCAATATTATATTTAAACATAAAGAAATATTATAGTATTATATTTATATAAATTTAGTTCTTAAATTAATTTTATAATGATAAGCAATAATTATTAAATTTAAAATTAAATATGAAAAATATCTAAATTTATATATTTTTTAAATTAAAAAAGGGATTAAAATACAAACATCAAGCACAATTAAAAAAAGCCAAACACACACACACACACACACATATATATATATATATATATATATATATATATATATTTTTTTTTTTTTTTTTCATAATCAAATCAGAGGTACTTGGAATGAAAGGAGATTGTTCTTACCAGAATTGGAAATAGAAAACAACAGCGCATGGTTTTGAAATATTATTGAAGCTCCGATTTTTTGCTTCTAAAACCCTACCAACTTAAAAGCCGAAGGGAATAAACCTCATAGTCTCTGCAGACACTCCTTTCCGCTGTGTTTCAAATGGCGAAACGCTTGATTCCTCTCTTCAACCGTGTTTTGGTCGAGAAAATCGTCCCTCCTTCAAAAACCAACACTGGGATTCTGTTACCTGAATCCTCCTCCAAGGTGCTCAATCTCCTAATTCATTCACACCCCTTTCATTTCCTGCTTTCTCGGTGTTCGCTTTTACTCTCAAAAGTTTATCTTGCTTCATCTCACTGTTTCACTTACCATGTTATTTTTTAATGCTAATATGGATTTTCAACATTCCTTGGGTTTCATGCTTTTGATTGTTTAATGTTTTGGATTAATTGGATTTTAACCAGTTTAGCAACTACATTGTGATTAATGGACCCTCTGATTAACTATGTATGCTAAAGGGACTTAATAAATAAATGATTTTAGGACTTGTGAGTTAGTTTCCATCAGATATGCGCTAAAGTTTAGCTTAGTTGTTGACCATGACACTGGAAATAGATTCCTGTTGTATGTTGCCTACGATGAAATGAAGCTATGAGACAAATACTAATTGTTGATTAAAATTGATTTTGGATATGGTAATTGATTGTGCAGTTTTATGTTGTGTAAATAATGATAGTAACAGGTGAATAATAGATATCATAATCTTACAAGTTACAGTTCGAATCCTACAATCCTGTGCATTTGGGCTATCTATTGATTCGTTTCTCAAGATGAATCTTAAATGAACTTGTACAGTACTATACATGAATGAATCTGTGTAATTAGTATCACTGATAAGATTCAACAATTCATATGTTTTTACCTTTTCACGCACTCATGAAAAAAATTGAAGTCATGTGAGCTTAAATCTTAGTGAAAGAAATTTGAAAGAACACCTGTGAACATATTCTATTTAATTATTCCACCTTTATTTGTCACTCACTCATTCAATGCAAGTACTCTGTCGGATTGTTTTGTTTCCCTTCTTCTAGAATAAAGAATTAACAGTGTTAGATATAATTAGTAGTTTTATTTTGTATGACTTTTGCTTAAGTTATTTTACCTATTTCTAGCTTAAATTGTTTACATTGAATACTATATATTATCTACAGGATATATTTAAAGTAGTTTTTCATTGTACTTGAATCTTACAATTTGATACCAAATTACGATTCACAACTAAAAAAGTAGCTTGGCGACTCAATGTAAATCACAATTCTATATCCTTGTGAAGGGCTACTGTTAGAAAAGAAAGTTAAGATTTTGCATCCCACTTTGAGGAAAAAAATTAGTGTATGTTTTGGTTTGGGGTCAAATGCTTACATTTAAATTTTGAATTTATTAGACCACCCTGAAAAAAAATGCATAATTATTTTATTGTTGTCTATCAAGCTATGGGAAATGATGGTTTGAACACTGTAAGATTTGATTTTCTGATTCAAATTTACAGCATAAAGTACATTACATTTTGTTTACACAGAATTTATTCTTGCTTTCTTGATGTAATGTGATGAACTGGTAATTTATTTACAACTATGCTTCAGTTGAATTCTGGAAAAGTTATTGCTGTTGGTCCTGGAATTCATGATAAGGAAGGGAAGCTAATTCCTGTAGCTGTAAAGGAAGGTGACACTGTACTTTTACCTGAATATGGAGGAACTGAGGTGAAGCTTGATGACAAAGGGTAAGTACATGCCTCATACCGTTTCATTTATATGTGGAAAAAAACCAAAGTGCTGCATTGACTAGAGATAAGACAAAAGTAGTGTATATAAGTGGGGGAACCCTCACTTCATAAGTCAATTTTCTAGAATTGAATTAAATTTAAACTCAAATACTAAGATGATATCCTATTCTATCCTAGATTTTTTGTCAGACCACCTATTATATTATATTATCCATGTCTACACTTTTTTTTCGTCATTCTGTGTGGCTCTACACTATGTTCGATGTGATCAATGCTCTCTTCAAAATAGAAACATGTTTCTTATTTGTATTGTGGTTTGTGCAATAAAAATGTCAAATATATTTTATAAAACAAATATAATCGGAGATTGTTTGTTAGTGGTCCCTAAGTGTAATCTGACATAAAATTGTAGTAGTTATTATAGTTGAGGACTTGCAATGAGTGAAGAAATTGTTTCTTCTTTATGAAAGCACTTGAACTTTGACAATTTTTGGGTTAGGTACCCTACGATGACTAAGGCGTATTTTAGGATAAAGGGGAGTAATAGGGGATTAGAGTGATATATAGGTAAGGTGGCATGGCGTCATGGAACAACCTGCTTCGAACATGTCAACAGGGTATTGTGGGAAGCATGGGACACGATTGTCTATATGAGGGAGGAAGAGAAGAAAAATGGAAAAAAGTAGGAACCTGGAAATTATTGAATGAAGAAATTTGTTGAAGTGAACTGGAGCCAACTAATTTCTGGATTATCTTTGTATATTTGCGTGATCTGTTTTCCTCATTTCTCCATAGCTCTGTCTCCTGTAATGATGTGTTAGGTAACCCCCATTAGTGGTTAGTTAATCTAAGAAATACAAGGGGTTGAGAAGAATTTTATCTTGTCAATTGTGAGAGAATTGGGCATTGGGAGGTGAAGACCCTCGAAGTTCTGCAAACTTAAGCTTTGTATTGAAGGGAGAGAAGAGCATATTCTTTCTAATAAGATACCAGGTTTCTGTCAATGTTATGGGTGAACACATTACCTATTCTTTACGCAGCAGTGTTTTCTGTAATCTTGTCCAACTTTCTATCATTTTCTTTTATTGAATCGGTGTTGTTGTCCTAAAGAGGACAAAGTCCATGCACTAATCGTGTAAAGTTTTTGTATATGGTCATCCAATCACAAACCACCTTCTCTGTTAAGTTTTTTGACTTTGAAAATAATGACTTAAAAGTCATAACGAAGCTAATTTCTAATTGGTTGACAGTGTAAAATCTTTTACATTCAGAGTGCATATTCAATAAACTCTAAGGTAAAATGTTGATGTTTTTACCAAAGAAATGTAATATGGAACAATTTTATCTTTGGTGCAACTTCAGGATTCAGGACTTTACCTTTGAGGTAAATTCTCAACCAAGAGAAACAAGTTATGGCTTCATGCCATGACTTACAGCAAATCATGGTGCAAATCCACAATTATTTTTGTTTTGTTTTTGGTTTTATTTTTAAACTCACATTTTAATTTTCATACAGGAACAATAATGCCAAATAATTAAAAATGACCTAAGATATAACTTTTAGAAATCACCTTACCAGGTGGCGATATAAAAAAAATCCTTTACACTTTCAGTTCATTTCCAATTAAATTCTAAGTAAAATGACATAGTCCTTTTGTTTTTATGTAAGTTCTACACACGTGAGCTTGGACAATCATCTGCACAAATGGAAATATCAAGATCTGAGAATGGATTTTACTCATTTGTCTGCAATCTTAGTTTTAAGCAAACCTGAGTGCTTTTGATGGAAATATTATCTTATTCTCACTTGCAATCTTGAGCAATGACCTTCATTATTGCTGCATCTATTGCAGTGAGTATATAAGATGAAATTAATTTCAAATCCAAATTCTAAGATTAAATTAATTTCAGTACAATTGAAGTTAGCTTCATGTGAAAATTTGTGATCATTTCAGTAATAAGAAAGTTTATCTGGTTGGTAACTTATATCTTTAACTTTCTTGTCGTGTAGGTATCATATATTTCGAGATGAAGATATTCTGGGGACACTACACGATTGATGTTGTTGTGATCATTACCTATTTGGTGGATTCGCATATGATTATGCTGCATTCGAGCAGTTCCATGTTGTAATTTTGATATGTATGCACGATGTTGTTGAGGAAACCACTTTATTTTAAATTTTTTCTCCCACAATGAAGAATGCCATTTCTTTTCTGTGAAAATATAGGAAGCTATTGTTTGCCTAGAAATTAGATTTTAGGCAATGCTTGAATTCGATGTGTTAGGTAGACACAATTAAAATATATGAACTCACGCATCCCAATACAAAACATCTTTATCCGAAGCTTATGTATAATTTTTTTTATTCAAATGTGGGTTGGCGGTACTAAAAGAAAATAGTTGAGATAAATCCGTGATTAACAAAGGTTGACAAATTGAGATCACAATTAATGTTTAGATGCACTGAACCAATGCAAATAGTAGGTACATTTGGAAGGATCAATTTGTTTTGTTGGACTATATGATGTCAATACTAGTTCATGTAAAAGGAAAAAAAAATGCAGAAAGATAGATGGATTGTTGATAACAATTGAAAGGTGATCCATTAGGAATAATCAGTTTATGTGAAGGTTTTGAATGGTTTCCTTATTGTGCTAGGAATACCCCTGTTATCTATTTATTCATATTTGAGAGAATGGTTCTGGAAGTGGCTTTCCTTCCAAAAATGCTTTTAGCAGCACCAGTGACCTCTCTGGTTGGGAAAATGGAGCTTCATGAGCAGCTCCTCTTATGGTGGCAAATGATAAGATGTCTCCATATACTTGTGTCCAACCAGCCACCTGAAAATTATCACAGAAGGTTTGAGTTGAATTGCAATGCACTAAAATGTAGGGAAACTTTTCAGGGTCTTAATCCATTCCAAGTCTTAACCTGTCTTCCCTCAAACCAGGTTCTATATGACACTGTTGTGTTCAGTCCAAAGTCCTTGGCCAATTCATTTACCAGGGTTCTTGTCCCAATTAATGGGATGACTGAATCTTGATCTCCACTGCAGAAAGAGAAGAATTTGCTTTGCTTTACTAGATTAAAAAAATGTTTTGACTTAAATAATTTTGACAGGAATGTAATGCATAGAAATAATTAAGGGGCTTATGGTTTCGTATCACATTAAATACGCAGATCATGATCTAAGTTACTCTGACTAACTTCAATTTTTAACATCCAAAATATAGATAAAGACTCCAAATACTAAACCAAACAAAAAAATCGTTTACCTGTACACTAGAACCCTAATGCCGGACTTTGCAAGTGCACCTAGAATAGAAATAGTTGGAATCTCTAGATTCTGCATGTCATATTTAAGAGTGCTGTGACAGAAGGAAAAATATTAGTAGCTACCCAATACAAATCTCACAGAAAAGTAGAATATTTATTGTATTACATGAACAAACACCCTAATCTTGAAAGTTTGGTGCTAGATGAATGAAATAGGGTGGAACTTCTGTTTTGCCCCTCTCTTTTTCATGACACTATTTTTAGTGATATTAGAATGCTTAACTCCATGCCATGAAATGAAATGTAGCTCAATAACAGCAAGCTTTTATTTCATACAGTATTATTGGATTCAGTTAAAGACCAACTTCTTGGAGAAGATATTATTTACCAATCTCCATAAGATCCATCAACAGTTTCCCCTAACATCTTTCTTGCTTGGTATCTATTTTTCCTCTATTACAGGACTGAAAATCTAATGTCATCTGTTGTGTTTATAGTGTGGTCTTGTCTGCATGTATCAAAATGATCTTAACTGATTTTCTGTCATATTTTCTTCCATCACTGTCACACAAATTTCTTCGTATTCAACCATTAAGTGTCATATATAGAGGCGGAGCCAGAAAATGTTTAGAGGGGAAAAATTCACTGCAGGCCAGGTCCAAAGATATTCAGGATTTATGTAGATAAACTTTTTCAAAATCATTTAATTTTTTTTTTCATAACTTTAAATTCGATTATGCAAAGTTAAAACTAAGAATATGTTATAATTTCTACAAATTAATTTAGGGTCTGTCTCAACAATTTTTTTCATAAGCATTTGTAGGAGAGAAAATGAAAAAAAAATGAAATTAACTTTTTCATAAACTACAAATTTAGAGAAATAAAATCAGAGAGTTTCTACAAGCTAATTTATATTAAGCATAAATTAAATTTAATTTATAGATAAATCAATTTTATTTTTTTTCTTATTTTTTCTACTAACAGTATTTTTAGAGAATTTTTTCAAAGAGATAATTTATTCTCTAGTATAACTTCTCAAAATCTTTATTTTTAACTTTTGCATAAAAATTAATATTAATTTATGAAAATTCTATTTCATTTTTTTCTTCTGTATAAATGTTATGATAAAGTTCATCTAAACATAACTAATTTTAACTTGATACATTTTATTTTCTAGAGAAGATAACTTGTTAAAACATGTCCTTAGAACTTCAGGGTCAAATATTAGAGGGGATTTTTATTTTTAATTATTTTTTTAAACATTTTCATTTTTACTTCAATAACTTTTTCTCTTGTTTTCTGTTTAAAAGTAAACTTACTCGCTGCAAGTTGACCATGAGCTGATCCCTACCAGCTTAGCATGGAGAGCTTCCTGCACGTCTTTCCTATTCAAATATGTGATGGTTTCATCTTCCACACATACATCTATCTTTTCTCCCTCTTGCTGCACAACAGATCAAACCAAGCAAAATAAAATAAGCAGAAAAGTGTCTTATGACTTGTTTGGACAGACTTAATTAAGAATGGATGAAGCATATACCACTTGATTCAGCACATAAGCCTGTTGATTTTCTGATGAAAGACACACATCAAGTGTAACATCATATGTGTCAATATATCTACTAACTTCTGTTGACACTTGCCTATTTACTCTTGAACAAATGGGGGTAAGAGTCCCACTTTGACGTTGTCTCCTGATTTGGGAATAGTTGCATACTTTAGTGAAGATTTCGTAAGTTGAATCTGATATTAGTCCATGGGACCAGAAAAACTCAGCTCTAGAGTTGAAATCCGTGTTAAATTCCAGAAGGGGGTTCCCAATCTGCAAATATGAACATGAGAAACGAGTTCTGGTGTTCAAATTAACAAAAATGCTTCTTATGTATCAATTATTAAATATATCTCGTGTGTACTCACTGCAATCCCCTTGAGATTGAACTTGGTCCTGGTTTGAACAATGAGTTGTGCAAGTTGGGGTACATAGTGACCTGAAAACTAGTGTACATTACCCCACAGAAACTACAAAATGAAACATTATTCATTTACTACACACACACATATATATTAATACCTGCATAGCTCTCCCCTGTCATAAAGAAATCATTGTTTTTGAACTCTGGGAATTTGGTGAACCAACGCTGTAGGAAAACAAGATTGTCCCTTGCTGTAAGGAAGTGGAACCACAGATCAGATTTTGAGAAATGTGACATGATAGTTTGGTCTCAAACTAAATTATAAATAAGGTTAGTTGTTAAGCAATTCATCTCAACTTGTTAGTAGCTAAACTGGGACTAGTTTAGTACTATTTACATGTTATTTTGCACAGAATGCAATTGAAGAAGAGAAGAACCTGTCATTTCATCATTCACATAGTCATAGAAAGATTTATTGACAGAGTAGGAGAAACCAACACCAGCTGGTGATTCTAAGTACAGCATATTTGCCTCTGCAACAAGGACAAAATCAAATCAGTGAGCAATTTTGATTAAACCTCTTAGCATATACCAACTAAAAATATAAGATTTGTTGAGTTATTGGATTACCTTTGTGCCAACTATATTCATTTTTCAAAAGACCATTTTCAGTTGGTTTGAAAGGGCCATGCTCAACAAAAGCTCCAGCTCCAACAGAAGAACAACCAGGCCCTTCAAAACCCAAAAAACATCTTAATTGCTTCTTCCACTGAACCTAAGGGTTCGGTTAAAATTCCAAAACCCAAAAAAAGAAGTTCTTTACATAACAGTATGTACCTCCATTTAACCATAGAACTAGTGGCTTAGAAGCTGGTTCCACCTCTGCTTCAACAAAGTAGTAAAACAAGGCTCTCTTCTGCTTCTCATCCACTGTAATGTAACCAGCATATTGCTGGAATTTGACTGGTGGCTGCCCTGGTAAAGTGCTTATCTTATCAGCCAGTAAAAGTGATGTCACCCACACAGCACTTTGTGCTATAACAAATAATAGTGATGCTACAATCATAACACATGACTGAGATACCATGGTAAGATCGGGGAAGGTGCTGGTTTGAAGATGGCTGTGTGTTTGTGTGTGTGGCTTCTTTGTGTCCGAACTAACCCAGTAATGGGGGTGAAGGTTGAAGGCAGAGTAAGGAATGTAGAAAGCCCCTATATGATATGCTTATTATATTCCTATAGTATGTGTTGACGTGCATATTGGGTCCATGACTCTGCAAACAAATTTTGGTGAAGACCCCAATGTCTTGAGTCTTGGAGCTTGATTATTTCTACTTGTATCTTGCAGATTCAGCCTTCATTTGATGCATGCTGCTATTGTTTTTCTAAAACAAATTGAGGGTATTTTTTGTTTTGGACTGTTATCAATAGAATGAATAATCATGTGCTCATTGAATATTAAAAATGTTAAAAGTGCAATTTAAATAACTTATGCAAAGAGAATACATATCAGTGAAATCATTATTTTTTAAAACCAAACAGATGTCTGAAAATCCGTTCTTGGTCTCTTTTTTCTCATCATGATTAGTATCCTCCCTTTTGAGTTGTCTGTAGAATATGAAGACTAAAAAAGTATGATGTGAACAACTTCACAATCACTGTTCATATAAAAAGAAGCATGAGATTCTTTGGTTCCAGTTCCACACTTGCACCAATTTAAAAATTTTGTCACAGTTTGTTGACTAATCAGCATCGACTCACGGGACATTATTGCATATGGATAGAGAAAGATGATTGCAATAAGACAACTTTGAAACAAGGAGTGGGACATCATTCTTTGGAGAAAGATTGGTGATGAATGAATCAGGACCTTATTCAAATATTCTACCACTTTATCACATTGTTATAGCATCTCAGTTTAAGTATATTTGTGAAAATAAAATAAATACAAACATTTTTGTTTTCACTTATGTCAACTAGTGCTTTTTTTTATAAGTTCATTTTAACAAGAAAAAAAAATTATAAAAAAAAAAATTATTATAAGTTATATTTTTATAATCTTTTTCTCTATTTTTTTCTTTTATTTTTAAGTTGTACATGTTACTTATAACTAAATCATGATATTAAAAATATTTATATTTTTTGGATAAATAAATTTAGAACCTATTACTTAAGTTAATATGTAAAATGATATTATAACATAATTATTTTTTGTCCTTTCATTTATTTATTTTATTCCGTTTGGTTTCTTTGATAATAAAATATTTAATTAAATTTCTCAACACATAAAAAAAAATCATATTCCTTAGAAGAATGTCTTTTTGTCATTTCACACTTCTATTTTATATTTACTTTCATATATCCTTTCATTTCTTGGTAAATTATGGATAGGTATGTTTTCTACATTCCTTCGTTGAAAGTCCCACATCGCCTACCTCATATCATTTGGTATGGTTTAAATACATGTTAGGCTACTCCA
This sequence comes from Sphenostylis stenocarpa, assembly GCA_963425845.1. Taxonomy (NCBI): domain Eukaryota; kingdom Viridiplantae; phylum Streptophyta; class Magnoliopsida; order Fabales; family Fabaceae; genus Sphenostylis; species Sphenostylis stenocarpa. Next base: position 3,455,715 of record OY731404.1, on the reverse strand, counting down.
CATATTGCCAATTGGTTTTATGTTGGAACCTTAACATGGTATCGAGCCAAAGCCTAACATCTTTCCGGTTATTGTCATGGGCCAAAAGTTGCCCTTTAGTTGGGTCAAAAGTACCCTTTGCACTGGTCCGTAGGCTTCGTTGGAGGGTGTGTTGAAAGTCCCACATCGCCTACCTCATATCATTTGGTATGGTTTAAATACATGTTAGGCTACTCCACATATTGCCAATTGGTTTTATGTTGGAACCTTAACACCTTCAATAACTAAAATGAATATTGCATTATTAATCATTTTAAAATATGTTCAAAATGAAATTCTTAATCATTATAAAATATCATCAAGTTGTTACTTGATGTCAGTTCAGATAAATTTTAGTTATAATAAAATATAAAAAATAAACTTAAGGATGTACAGTAGATATGAATTTTAAAAAGAAAATTAAAATTAGTATATATTTTTATATATTACAAGAAAAATATTGAAAATATTATTTTAACGCAATAAATAAAAAAATATTATTCTAGTAATTTATAAATATTTGTGGAAAATAAGGTGCTGAGCGTATTCATATTTTTATAATTAATTTTCTTTAAATTATAATTTTATTTTATTTTTTTATTCTTTAAATATATTAATTTTTCAATAAAAAATTTGATAACAGAATAATCTTTTATATAGATATAACATATAAATTTTTTTTATCAGCATCCCTTTCTAATTAATTTGTTAATCTCTAACTTTACTATAAATAATTTTGTAAACGAAAAGTTTATCTGTCAATTCATTGAACCCTTAAATTGGCAAAGTCAGAAAAACTTTCCAGCATGGGCTGGACATGGGCTATATGGTCCATAAAGTTTGGGTCAAGCAACTTGTTAACCCAATAATTTTTTTATGTATTAATTCAAATATTTATTAGAAAATTTGGGTATTATTTTGAATAACTTTGTAATTATATTTTATTTATAAAATTTAAATATAAGTATTTATTTGAAAAACCAAGTTCATACACTATCACCTGTTTTAGAATATAATAAACTAATTTTTAAAATAGTTAACATGACTTCATAGCTAATAAAAAAATTTTAGACGAGTTTATATGTAAATATTTATTTTTAAATTAAACAAAATGTTTCATTATTTTGGAAGATACTCTCATAATTGATGTAAATTTTGATGATAGCAATATGTATATAAACAAATTATGAATGAAGACACACTCAAGTATAAATGCTATAAAATATAGTTTAAGTTCTAAAGGTTAGTTATATTTTCTACTTAGTTGTTCAGTGTTAATATATAAATAAATAATTATTAAAAATAAGTTTTATTGATTATTTTTTAATCTAGTATCATTAAAATATAGTAATTTATTTACCCTTTTTAAAAAGCACCTAGCATGTAAAATGAATTACTAAAATAGACACTAACTATTTTTGTTTTGGAAATGACCATGTATATGTTCTACATAAAATAGGAAGAGAAAACATAGCAAAATCAGGGAAATAGTTTGTGTGGTACATCCCACAAGGGTAGAAGCATTGTCTTCAAGGTAATAAGATCATGCATTGTTCTTCGAGGGGAGGGAGGAGATAACATCATTTAATCTATGGTCAAGAACACAAATATTATGCTAACACAAAAACATGACAAAATTCATTTGATCATTACAGTCTCTAAGGTGGTTGTCCTCTCTGCCACAACATGTATGAGTAATTATGCCCATACATCAAACATGAACAAAATTTCCTTTTATCAAAACCAGAATAATTAACAACAATTACAACAACAAAATGTGACATAATCTACTAATGAAAAATGACTAAATAGCTGGGATGAGAAATGAAAAAGTATATAGAATAACAAATGCTAGACCTTGGTTGCTACATGTCTCATTGTTTATGATTTGTTTCAAAACTTCATCCCAACAATTGCTCAATGATCTCGGAGAGGGATGAGTAAGATCCGAAACAGCTTGATACAACCCCTACTGTTATAATTGTAACACAAAGTGCTACCTGTAGAAATAAGGGGGAAAAGTTGAGTCACATTAGGGTAATCATAAATGGACAACAAACGAAGAATGTTTGAAAAGATTTGGTCATGTAACAAAAATATCTCATGGTCTAGCATTGCTACATAATCAAAGTTGTAATGATTTCAGCACAGCATGTTACAATTCAAATTGCCTTTTTAAATTATTTATTTTCCAATTAGGTTTCAATGAATCAACATCTTATTTATAAAAAACCTTGTGTAGTTCACTTAAATATGATTATGACACAGTGAAAGCTCCCACTTTTAGTGGTTCATGGAAAAGTTGTCATTGATTCAGAATGCTAAAAATTTATAACTGAACCTAAAAGAGGTAGAAAAGATGAGCAAAATCTATATCTTAATATTTAATTTTGTATATTTTATAGTTTTATTTTAAGAGTTTTAATAAAAGTTATGAAACTCATTAAATAAAACAGAGAATGTACACATAATGAATTCACTGTTTATAACTATTTTTTCTTCTAGAAATCTGCAAAAGCTAAATATTTTAATATAACAATTAAAAAACTCTCGATTGTCAACACAGACATACTATATGTTTATATTATAACATTACAAGGATGTTTTGTAATGTCTTCTGGCCTTTGGCTGAGGACAGCTATTCTCATTAAATAACGAAACTGTTATTATTATTATTATTATTATATATATATATATATATATATATATATATATATATATATATATATATATCTCATTCAAGCATTACTAATATGAAGAGGTAATCATCGTATCATACCTGAAAGTGTGACATTCTGCCACCCCTTATGCTTAGGAAACAAGCAGCAGGAAGAATCAAGGACTGTATTAAAGGTTGAACATATTAGAGTGAATGTTATGGTTAGTATCTCTTGGAGAGAAAATAGAAGAACTTGAGGGCACTTACAACAAACATTGTGAGTAAAGATCCAGTCAATGACATAACCAAACCTGCAACATATGCACTTCATAGTAAAACATAATCCAAATATGCAATAGTGAAATAATTTGTCAAATAGTAATGAGATTTTAACTTAAACGATAAAAAGGATCCTTTAAATCAAATATAAGTTTTTCATTTGGAATAAAGACTCTTCTCCTGCATGTGTAGTTACTTTTTTTTTTCTTTCATTCCTTAACTTCTGCAAGGCTAATAAATTTGTAACTGGCCATAAAAATGTGAAAGGAAGAGGGATAGAATCCTTGGTTTACATAAAATCAATCCTGACCATATTTCCTTCATATTTGTTTGATTTCTGCACTAGTTCTTGAGTCAATTGACAAAAAGTTGTGACACTTCTCTTGGCACAAAACTGATAAAAATGTTAGGAAGGAAGAATAATAACTTACCAAAAAAGGGAACTGAAAGACCAACAAGAAGTGTAGAAGCTACTAGAGCTGTTCTAATGAGCTTGGAATATATGTTGAAGTTGGGATTGGTTGGTGGTATCAACTCCTCTAAACACATTGCAACTGGAGATAGACTCAATGCATATGTGGTGCTAATTAAGAAAAACATTTATCTTTATCTTCACAATGTAGGTAGATAGATTGAAATAAATTAATTGCATTAACTCTTTTTTCAAGATTAAAAAGGGTACCCAAAGAAGAGAAAGCTAGAGAAAGAACAAGACATAAAGTGTCTACTCTAGGAATGTTCTATTTACATGATTAAAAATTTAGCTTGTTAGACAGGAAACATTACAATAACAGAGGAAACGAACTGAATCTAAGTAAAATGCTTCTTAAAATTACAGTGAAATTCCATGACGGGTTGAAGATCAAGCAAGTTAATATTCCTTCCCTTTTTAAAACATGTATTGACTGTAATCATTCTATTCATATAGAGCTACTCAACAAAATTACACGAATTTATTATATTCAAATAATTCCATCTCCTTAAATTATTTGTAAATGAAAAGAAAAAATGCAAAACATGTCTTTTAACATATTCATAACTTTCTGGAAAATCAGTGTCAGAAATCATGTTCATGAAAAACATTCTTAATGTTGTAGCATTTCTTACTCATCTGGTGTAAAATTGATGGATTACTGCCAATGAAACTAGTTGGTTGGCTCTTATTTATATTTATGACACAAATTATCATTCTTGTTTCTCTTATATTCCAATTGATGTCAAAAACACTTATTATTAGTTGTTGAGAGCACTATTTTGGTAAGCAAGCACAAATGTATATTTATATGCCACATATGAAGGATATTTTGTAAATGGATTAACCACCTGCAAAATAACATGAAATAAGATTAGCAATTTGTATGACTGATAAATATCAATAATACGGTGACATATATATATATCACCAAATAGAATTACTTTTATTAAAATGATCACTTGTTTTAATTTTTTAAGTGTATGTTTCAGCATTTCAAAATAATCTAGTTAAAATATCTAAAATATTAAACTAAATTAAAAGTTGTTTTGAATAGCTTATGATCATAAACTCAGCTGCTTCTTTTAAATCAAACGTTGTTTATGATTGTATATAAACAAAAAATTGATTATGATTTTTGAAAAAATCTCTATAGAATATTTGTATCAAAATTACTTCTTCGTAAATCTTAAATATTTTGAATGATATAATTTACTTAATTGCCTAACCGAATTTCACCAAGGTCAATTGTTCAAGAATAAAAGAGTTATGATACATTGAAACCCGTATAAAAAAATACATCATTAAACCACCTTATTTATTAATATTATATTTATAAAATAATTTGATTAAAATAAAATTAATTAAAAAATATTATTTTATTAATAAATCAAGTTATCGTTTGTTGTTTGGTAAAAAAGGTTGTATATCAATTTTTTCTTAAATAAAACATGAATAAGGTCACCTGTCTTTGTTCATTAAAAGATATACAGTATAATATAGAATGAGCATACCGTTGTCCACACAGCTATCTTTGCAGCTACCAAGTGTTGGGGCATGTTGAGAGTGAACTGAGAGAGTGTTGATTCTCCAAATGCTGAGTAACCCATAACAGCTACTGCACAGTACAGAGTTGTACAAATAACAAAACTGCATGGAAAAATAATTACACATTGAATGAGATGAATTCATAAAAGAAGACCCTAAAGCATAAGACAGTAGCTAATTCTCTTTTCTATTTCTTACCGGATATACATTCTACAATATATGAGCTATAAATAGTACAAAAATATGCTTTATTCTCCCCTTTTCTGTTATTCTTTTTTCTTATATAATTTGTAATCATTGTTATGATGTAATTCAAAAAATTCATTCCAACCATTTCCTCATGTTCCTTTTTTTCTCTCTTATGGTATCAAGAGCTTTTTAAAGGTTCTATGTCAGGTTCTATGTCTACCAACTTTGATTTTAATCATGAGGAAACACCCCCTCCACCTCCTCCCTTTATCGACCCTAGCCAGCAACCTTCTAGCCCATTCCACATCCATCCCAGTGAAAGTCCAACCTCCATTATTGTTACCCCTCCACTCAGAGGAAACAACTACCAATCGTGGTCTAGATCCATTCATGGCCTTAATATCCAAAAACAAAATGGGTTTTCTCACTGGAGCTATTTTCATGCCGGCTAGCACTGACCCTCTGTTTCCTCACTGGGAGCGTTGCAATACACTTCTCATGTCTTGGTTGATTAACTTTGTTTCTTCTTCTATTGCCCAGAGCATCATTTTCTTCGAAAATGCTGCTGCCATCTGGGCTGACCTTTGCGAACTATTTTCTCAAGGCGATTTGTTGCGTGTTACTGAGTTACAGGAGGAGATTTACTCTCTCAAGCAAGGTTCTGCTTTTGTCACCGATTATTACACTACTCTCAAATCTATGTGGGAGGAACTAGACAACTTCCGTCCATTGACTCCTTGCACTTGCTCAGCCAAGGATTTTCATCACCCGGATTTCATTATCCGGTTTCTCAAAGGACTCGATGAGCGCTTCGCCATGGTCCGATCACAAATTCTACTTCTGGATCCCTTACCTTCTGTCAATAGGATTTTCTCCATGGCTATTCAGCACGAACGACAACATTCCACCAATACCTCATCGTCGCTCGATGTTAACCTGTTTGCCAATGCCGTTTCTGGTAGAAGTCGCGGCGTTCTGCAGTTAGGAAGAGGCAAATCATCCACTTCCACCAGCTGAAAATGCGACCACTATGGCCGCCTTGGTCACACCAGCGATGTCTGCTATCAGAAACAAGGAAACGTTGTTCCTAAGTGCGAACATTGCACGCGATATAGTCATACTATGGATGTATGCTACGTCAAATTCGGATATCCACCAGGTCACCCAAAATATCCGGGTCGACCTCGCCTTCCCAACAAGACTGGAACTTCTGGAGGTGGCACCGCCGCTGTTAACAAACCCAGTCCCAACATCCAGAAGTTCTTATGTCACATCAGTTTTTGTGGGCTGGGCTCTTTTTCCTAGACTCTGATGGCTCTGCTACGTCTGCCCACTACAAAACAGACCTTATGTATAAACAAAACATCAGGGATTGCCATCAGGTAATCTCTTAACGATGGGATTGCCCACTACAGAAGGGAGACAAACCCTACGTGGAGAAGAACATAACGATGGGTCATTTACAGTACCCAGTCCAAACATCACATAGGCCCAATTCCAACAACTGATGGCTCTGCTTCAGAAAACTCAAGTTGGTGGTGCGAATACAAGTGAAGTACCCATAAGGGCCAACCTTAGTCACTCAGGCCCAAATTCTGTTTCTGATCTGTGTGGTACCTCTTTTATTTTTTCTATCAACACCACACACACACCTGACACAATTAAGACACCCTGGATTATGGTTTCAGGGCCACAGACCATATCACCTGTTCCGTGCATTACTTTCACACTTACTCTAAACCAGTAAAAATTAATCTACCCAGTGGACAATTTGTTAAAGCCCACATTGCTGGAACAATTTATTTTTCATCAAGTTTTGTCATTCATAATCTATTGTATGTTCCTGGTTTTACCTTTAACCTTTTGCTCATTTCTAAATTACTTTCCAATCTTAACTATTCCATAATCTTCTCTCATACTTTTTGTAAAGTACAGGAAGTGAACATATTGAAAATGATTGATTCGGCTAAATTAAAAAAAGGATTATATCACTTGGAAATCGGAGATAGAGGATCACCTTCACAATCACCTTCCACCATGAACAATGTAAACATCAACCATACCAATGATTCTACTCTTTGGCATTTTAGATTAGGATATTTATCTAGAAATCGTCTTAATATCTTACATCAAGAGTACCCTTTTATCTCTAGCAATTTTAATAAATTTGTGATGTCTGTCATTTAACAAAACAAAGGAAGTTACCATATTCTCTTAGTATTAATCGTAGCTCTAAAATTTGAGTTAATTCATATGGATATTTGGGATCCCTTTTCCAAAAATTCTATTCATGGTTATATATATTTTTTTACTATCCTTGATGACCGCAGTCGTTACACTTGGGTGGTTTTGTTAAAAACAAAAGTAGAAGTTCAAACATATATAGAGAATTTTGTTGTTTTGGTTGAAAACCAATTTGAAACAACCATCAAGTGTATACATTCTGATAATGGATCAGAATTTTTGCTGAAATTTTTTTTTCTTCAAAAGGTATAATCCATCAAACAAGTTGTGTTTACACACCACAACAAAACGGGAGAGTTGAACGCAAACATCAATACATTCTTAATGTTGCTAGGGCCCTCATATTTCAATCTAAAATTTCTGGCCTTACGTCATCAAACATGTTGTCTTCTTAATTAATCGTGTTTCTTCTCCCATTAATTTACACAAGACACCTTTTGAACTTTTGTATAAACAAAAACCCGATTTTTCTATGCTCAAAGTTTTTGGTTGTCTATGTTTAACTACAAAACACACCTCTCAACACAAATTTGATGCTAGATCTCGAAAGGGAGCCTTTTTAGGTTATGAAAATGGAATAAAAGGGTATGTTGTTCTTGATTTAAGCAACAAAGAAATTTTTATTTCCAAAAATGTCCTATTTCATGAAATGCAATTTCCTTTTCACAAAGACAGCCCACACACTATAACCATAAGCCCACAAATGGTTACCATACCAGCACCACCCATAGCCCAAGACACATCTCCTAACCTCACCACTCCCACTCAACTAGACGGATCCACCATCTCTAATGAACCAAACTCACTTCCTCCCTCTTCTCCAAATACCATCTCGCCGCTCCTTATGCACCCAGAGACACCAAATTCTTCTCCCTCATCTCCCAATTCGCCACCACCCGAGAACCCTCCTCTACCTCGTCGTTCAAATCGACCAAGCCAACCACCCTCTTACCTCTCCAATTACAAGTGCAATCTTCCACCTCTAAAAACCGTTAAATCAACTTCAACGTGCTCTTTTCCTATACAATCCTCCATCACATATGACCGGATTTCTCCCTCTCATGATCGGTACATCATGTCTCTGTCCTCTGAGTCTGAGTCTGAGCCCACCAGCTTTCACGAAGTCGCTCAACATCCATGTTGGCGAGAAGCCATGAGTCATGAAATTGAGGCCTTGATGATGAACCAGACTTGAGATATTGTTCAGACCCCTCCTCGTGTCCGGCCCAATGGCTGCAAATGGGTTTACAAAATTAAGAGATTACCTGATGGCAACATCGAACGGTACAAAGCGCGTCTCGTTGCGAAGGGGTACTCTCAAATTGAAGGTGTGAATTATTTTGAGACTTTCTCTCCTATGGTCAAGATGTCCACAATTCGTGTGGTACTTGCTCTAGCTTCAATTAATCACTGGACCCAACACATTTCTACATGGAGACCTGTCTGAAGATGTTTATATGATGATACCGCCTGGATTGCCTGGATTCAGCCCCTCTCAGAGTTGCAAACTTCACAAATCCCTTTATGGTCTGAAACAGGCAAGCAAAAAGTGGTATGAGAAATTATCCTCCCTTCTCTTAACTTATGGCTATCAACATGCTCATGCTGATCACAGCCTTTTCATTAAGAATCATCATTCTAAATTCACTGCCCTCATTATATATGTTGATGACATTGTTTTAACGGGTAATTCTCCTTGTGAAATAACCAATATCAAGAGGATTTTGCATTCCAATATTCACATTAAGGATCTCGACACATTGAAATATTTTTAGGTATCGAAGTGGCCCATTCAGCAAAGGGGATTTCACTATGCCAAAGAAAATATTGCCTTGACCTTCTCAAGGATTCTAGGATGCTTGGTTGCAAGCCCTCCTCTACACCTATGGATAGCACTCTTCGACTCCATGTTGATTCCTCTAGCCTTCTTCCTGATCCACTACCATAGCGAAGGTTGGTTGGTCGCTTCATTTACCTTACTAGCACTAGGCCTGACATAGCTTTTGCTACGCAAAAATTGAGCCAGTTTATGTCAAAACCCACTAAAGCTCATCACAATGCGGCCATCAAGGTTCTCCGCTATCTCAAAAGTTGTCCCGAAAAAGACTTGTTTTTTCCCAAATATTGTACTACTCAAATCCGTGTTTTTAGTGATGCAGATTGGGCAACTTGTGTGGACTCTAGGTGATCCATAATTGGCTACTACTTCTTCATTGGTAATTCACTGGTTTCATGGAAGACAGAAACAAGACAAAGAAACAAAATACAGTCTCTCATTCTTCTTCCGAAGCTGAATATCGCGCTCTAGCTTCTGCAACCTGTGAATTGCAATGACTCACTTTTCTTCTTAGAGATTTGCAAGTTCTTCACTCACCTTAACCTATCCTCTATTGTGACAATTAAAGCCCTCTTAACATAGCTGCGAACCCCGTTTTTCATGAACGGACGAAACACTTAGATATTGATTGTCATCTAGTTAGAGAGAAATCCTAGGCTGGCCTTATGCGACTGCTTCTAGTTTCCTCTTCAAACCAATTAGCTGACATTTTCATCAAAACCCTCCCACCTCACCTCTTCACTGTGAATTTATCCAAGCTGCAGTTAGTTGATATCTACCTACCTCCAGCTTGTGGGGGGCTAAAAGAAGAAGACCTTAATTAATTAGAGCATAATGCAGTAGCTAATTCTCTTTTCTGTTTCTTACCCGGATATACATTCTAGAATATATGAGCTATAAATAGTACATGAATATGTTTTATTCTCTCCTTTTCTGTTATTCTTTTCTCCTATATAAGTTGTAATCATTGTCTTGATGTAATACAGAAAATTCATTCCAAGCATTTCCTCATATTCCTTTTTTTCTCTCTTAATTCATAAACATAAATTTTGCAGATTTACTTTTTCAGGTGATAGAAGCGGTTGTGTTAAGAGTTAAAGAAGAATTTAAGGCAGCTACATTCCAAAGTCTAGACATACTCCAAGTGTCAAGGAAAGTAGGACAAAACTTTCTTTTACTTGAGATGCTTTTTATCAGCAAGCTTTTAGCATACTTGAGATGTTTTTAGCATATTTGAAGCAGTGGTTGACGGGTGGTTGCAACATTGAAGAAACTTACGTGTGGGAAAAAGACATGGAGGTGATGGATGACTAGGTTGAACAGTAAGGCATAAATTGGAAAATTAAGAAAATAAAAACAAAAGAAAAAAGACACACACATATAATGTAGAAGTTTGTGATTTGTTTACCATACTAAGAGCACTCGAGGAAATTGATTCCGATTTGCCATGGCAATGTAGAGGTTTGGAAACACAGCATGTCCTGCGTAGCAGTAACCATAGAGACCCATTGCAACAGGAAAAGTTGCAAGATTGAATATTGATGTCGTTGTTGTTCCTTCCGTATGATGAATCTCTGCTTTGTCTACCAAGCAAACCCAGAACAAGCATATAACCACTACAACCGTTGCAATGACTCCACAAGCTACAGCCACAACGATACGTTCTAAAGGTTACAATGGCTATAAAATCATGTCACAATCGATGTTATAAGTCCACTAAAGCCATACCCAATAGGAGTACTTAAAATGATTGATTAATGTTAAGTAACATTGCTTAAATTTAGTAACTTTAATCATATCATTTGCAGTACATATTCCTGGATCAAATTTTAAGATACCTGAGATGTAACTGAGAATGCGTAGGTCACGGAGCCAAACGGTTGGAAGAAGAGCCACTGAGGTCAATATCGCAAACAGTACGTGTGCATTCACTTCAATTTCACCCAAATTAATGTATGCATTTGGAAATAACGTAGATAAGTTGTCACTCTCCACAATTATGTACTCTATGCAACAAGCCTGCATAAAATTAATTAATCAAAACAAATAAACATTTTGTAAGATGATATTCTCTATGCTAAACAAAAATTGTCAAAAAAATCTATTTGGTCTCTGAAAATATTGATGTAGATTAGGTTTTAAAATTTTCTAATACAAGTCTCCATAATTTAGTTTCATTGGGCAATAGTCCTCCCATCAACACCCAAATGTTTATTTATCCTTTCTTTTCTTCTTTTATTTTATTTTATCAAATAAAAAATTGTGACAGATTTTACACAAAAAAAATAAAAAAACTTCTCCGAAATTCCACCAAAATTAATATAAACAATACAAAAGCACTAAATAATATAAACATTACTAACTTGAATCACAAGTCAAAAAAGTAAAGTTTAATTTTTTTTGACGAACTTGAATCACAACGCCCAAAACACTCTTTAAGATAATTCAACTTTGTGATTCAAGTTGGTGATATTTATATCATTCATCAATTTTTGGTGGCGGAAAGTTGAAGATGAAGAAAAGTTGGGAGAAGAAATTGTTATTTGTTGTGGTTAAAAATTCTAACATTTTTTAACTAAATTATTAAGGGACGTGACGAAGACATGAATTAATTAATAATTGAAATATGTGATTAATTGAGTTGAATATAAATAAAAATATAAAATATATTTAATAAATATTTAAAAATTTTAAGTATATATATATATAATTTATTTTTAGCTTATATTTCCTATTATTTTACTATGAAAAAAAAATATAAGAGATAAGATATAATGAAAATTATAAACATAACATATATTAAAAAATATAAAATAAATAATTATTAAAATAAGATAAAAATATAATAAAATAATTATTATTTAAATTTCACTTAATTAATAAAATAAAAATAAGAAAAAAATATTATATCTTTTATAAAAAAATATTAAAAAATTCTTCTTAATTTTATTTTTCACTAAAACGATTCAATTAAAAAATTTAACCAATTTTATTCTATTTTAATTAAAATGTAATTATTTAAAAATAATAAATTAATTTTTAAATCGATCCCCAATTAAACCCGTTAAACCGAGTAGTGTAATTTGATTTTCAAAACTTAAAAAACAATGCCTGAGATTTGAGGGTAACAAAGTGACATGGAAGAAAAGAAGACATGCACTTACATATAATTCCATGTACAATATTATCTGTAATAAAAAAGATAAAAAAATTAAAGTCAGTAGCAAGAGATTAGAGACTAATCACTGCTTTGAAATTAACAAGAAAAAATGAGGACGTTTGAGTATGACAGACCGAAATGAGGACACGTCCAGTGGTACCAAAAGCTGCTTGGCCAATGTCAGGGTATGTCTCAAGGCCAGGTGCACTATCCAAGCAGTAACGCAGGAGCAAACCAGTATAATACGAAAAAACTGCATAAAATAACAACACTGAAAGACCAATCCATCCTCCTTCTTTTACTGCATAAGGGGTTGAAAGGATTCCTATTCCACAAAGGGCATTTATGCCTGCATATTCCAACACACAATTTCATGTTTCCTTTTACCACACCACGTTATAAAACAGAGCAAACACAACTATCATTAGAGACTGACTATATTCGTAGCAATCTTCACTTGTTTTAATTTTGATAGTCTCTATCCAACAACAAATTATACCAGTACTTACCATTAAGCACAGCTTGTCCAAAAGAGCATTGACCAGGTATGTGAGCTTCATGAGAAACCTTGGAAGCATCTTTCCTGATGATAGATTTCCGCAGTTGCTCCTCGTCTGAGGTTTGCAGGAGTGGTTTTTTCTCTGGTTGTACTATTTCAAGAGTTTGCTTCCTTGTCAAAGATGAAGATAAAAAAGAACTTCCTAATCTTGACAGTGATGTGGTGCCAAGAAATCCAATATTTGGTGATGGTACACTACCATATAGATCAATGGATTGCCTGAAACGTTGTTAATTGCATCAAAATAAGTACTTTACTTTATGCATTTCATTCTCCCCCTCTTGAGCAAAATGCCAAAAGAAACATATATGCTATGCTTTCATATTTTTTTCAGAACACAACTGTTCTAGCTATAAGTTACACAAAAACTAGTACAGAAGAAGTTAAAAAAAAAAAAACTATCTTGATAAATATATATATATATATATATATATATATATATATATATAGAAAAAAAGAAAATGTTGTATGGAAATCCAAAATGTTTATGTTTTACATAGTTGTTTATTATATATATATATATATATATATATATATATATAATAAACAACTATGTAAAACATAAACATTTTGGATTTCCATACAACATTTTCTTTTTTTCTTTTTCCAGAAACCACACTGTTAATTGGTAACTTTTCCTTGAAAGAAGCCTTTAGAAAATGAGAAATTACAAATGAATGGCCTGAAACACACTCATTCATGGCAGATCCAAAAACACTGGAAACAGACACACAATGTGAAGCTGATCATGACCTGTAACTTTGAGGCCATGCGATGCTGTAGCTGCTGGGTTTTCTCATTGACTGGTTTTCATTGGAATCATTCGAATAATCCGAACCGTTTCCATCATTCTCATCTCTATGCAGATCCTTCTCCATGTCTTCATCGCTCTCAGCGAACAACATACAACTTTCCGAACCAGAGTTCTTCATCTCCTTTCAATCTGCACTACACTTTCTGCCATTCCAAACGAATATTAATCAATTTATACCAAAAGCTGAACGACCCAGAATCACAAATCACAAAAAAAAAAAAAAAAATGAACAAACAAAACCTCCCCCAGAAGATAGCACATGCAGAAACAGATATTCTCAGGCTTCAGATTCGTTATATCTCAGCCTAACTCGCAATCTTCAAAATCTGGGTATGTCCCAATAGGACCAAAACAAAACTAAAAAATGACAAATAAACAGAAACTTAATTAACGTGGGTAGGACCCTAATAGGTTAAAATTTCATAATCTTCTTTATAAAGAAACGTGATCACATGTGACATGGATCCAAGTCAGATACGTAAGAGAATAGATAGGTTATTTTTCTCAAGCAGTTGTCTTGCATTCTTATCTTCACTTTGTTTGGTTAACGTGAATAAAAAACAAGCAACAGATAACCAAATCACGCAAAAGGGTGTTCAGATCAACCAGAAAGAAACGAGTCATACCTTTTCAACGTGCCCCTTTTTTTTTTAATATCTTTCTTTAAGGTTGCATTGGATCACTAAGGTCTCTTTTTGTTTGATGCAAAAGGTTTTGTTCTCTGGCTTCTTCTGTACACTTCGACATGAAAGATAATTCACAAAAAGCTTGTGCTGTATGCTTGTTCTTTATATGTCAAAATCTGGTGAAACATGAAACAGGAAACATGCAAACATAAGAATAATTTGCATTATTGGATGGCCATACTGGGCTGAATAGCATTTTGCATGTGGCAATCACGTGCACTACTCGTCGACATCACATGTTACACGACCAAAATTTATGCTATTTTAGATTTTTTTTAATTTTCATTGGATAAGATTGTTGGAGATAATTTCTCTTCACATGAATAAAAAAAATCGAAGAAATAAAATTTATATAAATATTTTGAGTTCGTGAATATAGTTAATTCATATTATATATGTAAGAAAGTACAAACCAACTCAATTACATACACATATTATCGCAAATCAACATTTTACATTATCAAATATAAAAACTCATTTCACATTATATTTATAAATACACTAGTAAATGAGTTATAAAATACATAGTCGTATAATGATAATAATTTATAAGATTCTAATTTTAAAAATAATTTTTTAATATAATTTCTTTAATTTAAAAAAATATATATTATATTAATTTATATTTTTTAATTAATTTTAGTTGAAAAATTAAAAATATTTTACTAGGATTTACTGAGTCATGTGTTGTTGGGAGTGGACCACAAACAATCTAATCTAATGATACTGGAGTAAGTCGGAAATGTTTTCATTAATTATCATTATAAATGTTTACTTAAATCCAATATTTGATAATTTCTTTTAAAAAGGAAATGTTTTAACATTTTTAGGAAAGTAATGATAAAGGTCTTTTCTTTTTATAGAATAAAGATATTTTTTCATAATAAAAATAAAAATATTTATGTTTAGTATAATTAAAATATTTTATTTCATTTTCATATAATATTAATTATTTTATTAACATTTTAATTGTTATAGTTAAAAAAAGAATTAATTTATCTTTAGTGAATTATTAAACGATATGTATGTTTTTAATTATTGAAAAGTTTAATTTCAATGTATATGATTAGAGTTAGTTAGATTAACAAAATTTTCTAATTATGTTGGATGGTATTTGAATATATACATTTCATATGATATAAAATTAACACTTCTCTAACTATAATTATTAAAAAATTAATAAAGTAATTAACCATATATTAAAATTAAACAATTTTTTTAATTATATCAAACACAAGTATTTATTATAATTATTGCTTAAAATTACATTTTACCCTTCCTATATTACATGTAAAAGAGATTTGAAACTTTTTTATGATAAAATTTATAACCTAATTGAATTTAATATAGCCTTAATTGTATATAATCAAGTTAAATTATTAATTTAATGTTTTTATAGTTAATATGAATTTTCGTAAATTAATTTTAATTTAAAATAAAAAATATATTTTATTTTATAATTTTGAACTTAGTGACAAAAAATCCTTAAAGATAACTTCAAGAATGAAAAACAAATGTACAATTGAATTCTTCTACAATCAAGCTATGATTGTATGATTCCACTAAGCATACACATAAAGCCTAATTAATCCTAAATTAATAAACATTCTATTAGAATCAGAGATCAAATCCCTAAATTGCAACTCATGTATTATTTCATTCTGTGATTATTTTCAAAAGATCTATTAAACAGTTCAATATAACAATAAATATCATTATTATATTATATTATTTTAGTGGATTATCTTATGTTTATATTTTCAAAGTACTGTTAATGTATAATTTTATTGCATCTAACTAACAATGTATATCGTATTAATTATGTTTAAACTAAAATATTTCTAATTAAAAAATTTATACTATAATTTAAAAATATATTTATAATAATTGTATTATTATCGATTAGTATGATATTTAGATAATTAAATTATAAATAGGAATATATATTATAGATGTCTAAATCATTGAATGAGTTGATAAGTTATATTTCTTCTAAATAATATCGTTAAAAAAATTGGTTGAAAATTTTAATAAGTTAAATTTGTATGATTAAATTAAGAATTTAATTGTTAACCAAATAAAAAGTCTATGATTTATTTTATTTAGTTTTTTTCTTTCAGTTATCGTTTATTTTTAGTCTTTCTATTATCTTAATTATTAGGGTTATTTTGTAATTCTAAGTAAAATAAATTGGTTGAATTGTATATTTAATTTCAAAGATCTGTAATAAATCGAGTGATGAATTTAATTATAGGTTCAACTGATATTTAATTTAATATAATCAAAATTATTAAATAATATTAATATTAATGATAATAATATAATTATTATTTTATTTATTCTATTAATAAATATATAATTTTTAAACATAAAATTATTCAAATATTAATTATGTAGTCTGTTTATTAAAATATTATTCTAAAAAAACTGAAATGACAAATGATAATAAAAACTATTTTTATAATTTATAATTCAAAATTTTGTATATAAGTTGGATAATGGATTATGCTTATAGTAATGTTTAATAGGAGATAGAAATGTAATATTTCAATAATTCATATTTTAATGTAAATGAAACCTTTAGATATTACAGTATATTATATTTACTACAATTAAGCACATTTTATTTTAGAAAATGTCAAATAAAGGGTCTAAAATCGTATAATTGTGATATTTAAAATATTGAAATATCCAATTGATACAGTTAAAATTTGAGAAACAAACGTAACATAATTACCATCTTTAAAAGAAATAATTAAAACTTAAGTTATTAAAATTATACAATAATGATATATGAAGAGGGTAAAAGTGAAAAACTTATACACGTGACATACTTGATTTCAATAAAAAACATACCTAAGGTTTGTTTTTTATATAAGAAATAATTTCTTGAAGATAAAAAAATTATTTATTTTAGAATCACTAGCATATTTGAAATTCCTTAAAGTTTTATAATTAAAGTAAAATTAAACATGAATTATTTAATAGTTATGTCACACTTTAAAAATCACAAAATTATATTTTATATTTTACAGGATACGAAGTAACAGCATTTTGTGAGTTGTTTTCGTTTATCAGTGTTTTTTTTTTCAGATTAATAAAAATATGACGATATTTTTGAAATTCAAACAATTTTTTTTTACGTTGAACATCATTTTATATTTCTCTAGGGCTTCTCTTTATTGCATGCGTGAAAGTTGTATGTTGAAGATTTCTTTTTATTTTTTTATTTTCCTATTTATTCTTATGCTTATGTGGAAGTTAATATTTAATATTATTATAACTTTTTTATTTTTTTAATTTAGGAAAGAAATAAAAGTAATACAAGATAAAGAAAAAATAACTAAGAACTCAAAAAGACACAAGAAGATAAAAAAGAAAAAACAATTAAAAACACAATGAGAGAAAAAAATTAAAAGAGAAGAAAAAAAAAGTCACTCTTCCACTGTACTAAATGAAAATAAAAAGGTTTATTTAAAAAAAACCCTAACCCAAACTTGAACAGAGAAAATGTTTGTTTCATTTTATACTAACCCGTTTTTCTTTCTAATTATATTTCCTCTTCCTTATATGCAAGTTCATTACAAAATTTATTCACCAAAAAATCAAGATATGCAAAAAAATAAATATTTTAAAATACAAATAGATATATTTAATGATGATTAAATTTTCAAAATCAAAATCATAAATTATACTTTCTATCTTTGAAGTAAATACTGTATACTTTCATATTATTGAATTATTAGTCTCTAAACATTAAAAATTAACACGTAGATTTCATATGTTTTATAAAATTAAAAAGAAAAACAAACAACTATAGGTTTTATTTAGTTTGGAAATCAAACTTATCAATATAAAAATACAAAAATATTGATACACATTTGTTTGCTATTGATCGTTTGGTAACACAAACACATAAATCCATGAACACGACTGCGAGTATAAGCAGAAGAATTTAATTTAGTCTAGTATTAAAGTATACTAGTATATAAATATCAACAAATTAAAATTATTTATACATAACTTCTTAAGTAATTAGTACAAAAAAAATTATAATGCTCGTGTGAAAAAACTTACGCCGGCAAATAATAATATATAGAGATATTAGCCTTGAATCAAAAGCTTATAATACGAATAAATGTTAGCGTTAAAGACATTTACATTCAAACGCAACATAAATTATTAGATAATAGTATATTTCGCGTAAAAATACTCCTCTCCTCTCAGATTGGTGAAAACCTTTTTACAAGCAAAGATCCTGGACTTCAAGATTGTTGAACCTTTTTGGATATATTCTTGAGAAGCACCTTGTCGCAGATGATCAGCCACTACCTTTTTCAACCTCTGCAGAACCTATTTCCCCTTCTCTGTTTCCCTCACCACTTGCTATTCTGCCTCTACCTTCAACAAATTGAAAAAGAATAAATAAGGGATTTTGAAAACAGAGAGAAACAATAACAGATGCTGCGTTTTTAGTTTATCAACTCAAAGTTACCAAGAAAAAACAAGGAAGAGAGAAGAGATTGAAACCTTTCCAAGGAATGAGGAGCAGAGGTGCGTGACACGGAAGGAGACACCACCGAGCATCACTGCGACCCGCATTTTTACATTCGGTTACACCTCGATATTAGGGTTGAAAAAAATGGGCCTACAGTTATCCATAATAATCAACTCGGTTATCAATGTCCATCGACCTCGTTAATAAGGGGCTAACGGATTAGAGGTAAGTCTCTTAAATTGTTTTATATACAAAAAATGTTTTATTTTAGTTTTTAAATATATGAGTATTTTTAATTTTTATTTATTAATTAATATTTTTTACCCAATAAAGTAAAAAATTATTATATTCATGTATTAAAATACTTCATTATAATCAATAAATTAAATTTAATATATTAGTATTTATAATATATTTATAATTTAAATAATAATATTATAATTTATTTATTTATTTTAATAATATAACATTTATTTCAATAACGTAAAATAAAAATATAATTTTTTCAAACACTCTTACTTTTTCTCAATTGTAATTATAAATTGCTCAGGTAGCCTACGTGTCAAATGAAATGTGAAAGCATGGGAGTGGGAAGGAACAGAGGAGAATTCTCTTCCTCACAGTGATGCCAAGAATCTTTGATCTCCCTCCCTCCTCACTCAACTCATCAGCAATGGCAATGACAACGCACTGAACACTGAACACTGTCTTCAACCTTCTTCACCACCGTCCCTCAATTACACATCAATGGCATTCCATAGAGCCCCGAAGCCCAAACCAAAATCTGCGAGATCTCCAATTCTGCTCCTCGTCGCAGCTGTGACAGCAATCGCGCTCCTCTTCCTCTTCTCCTCTCTGCTTTCCACCACCGCCACAAAACCCAACCTCTTCCAACGACGCCAACAGCACTTTGATAAGTACCTTTATTGGGGGACCCGCATCGACTGCCCCGGAAAACACTGCGGATCGTGCGAGGGGTTGGGTCACCAAGAATCCAGCCTCCGCTGCGCCCTCGAAGAAGCCATCTTTCTCGGCAGGTACTCTCCCATCTCGCGAATTCCCTCATTTTCCCATTTCAATCTTTTATATTGCAATCCATCCCTATTAGAGATACAGTTACTTTAAATTTGAGTTAAACACTGTTTACTTGTTATCGATTTCAATTTGGATTCTCGAAGTGTAAAACACTTTCACATTGATCCCTGAACTAAAGATATTCAAAATAAGTCCTTAGAATATGAATAAGTTCCTAAACACATGTTAATATTACTATTTAAGTCACCTTAACCCCATGTTAAGTTTTTCGTGATGAACTTGCCCAAAAACCACTCGCGGCAAATATTGTTTCCTGGGAATGTTAAACCCTGAACCAAACACGGACACATAGTTTCCCAATCTCAAATTTCTGGGAAACTTCCCGTCTACCAAACGCTCCCAAGTGTTTGACAGATTTCGTAGCTAAATATATGTTAACATTATTCTTTAAGTCACCTGAATTTTCAATTTTGAATTAAAGTGATTGACCGATTAGATTTTTTCAGATAATCCCTGTTAGTAGTTAGTTATATTATTTTAAGAAATACATGGTGTTATGTTGATGGGTCTGCAACTAAGTAGGTCCATGGAAGGTGGGTTTATGTTGTTAGACCAGTAAGCAGTATATAATTAGGAAGAGAGGGGTTGAGAGGAATGTCATCTTGTCAATTGTGAGAGAATTTAAACACTGTATTGAGAAGGGGAGGAATCCCATATTCTTTCTAATAAGATACCAGGTTTCTATCACTCTTTTGGTTTTTTTGAATTTTCTTTTTTTCAAAGACAAAGATGACAATGCTATACATGTTCAAGTACTTGAATGGCGTTCTACCCTTGAAATTTTGGTCTTTTCTGGATAAACTGTTCTATACGCATTTATACGAGCTTATCTCTTAATTTAAAAATAACTTATGCACCTTAGCTTTTGGAAAAGTTAAGTGATAGAACTCCTGAAAAAGTTAAGTTCATGAGTTGATTTTATCTCAGTAAGAAACTCAATTCATTTTACCTTTATAATTTCTTCTTTTATAAGAGCTCATGAGGAAATTTATTCAAATAAGACCTTAGTTTGAGTTTTTCCTTCTCAATATGTATATAAACCAAGTTGATGTTTTTGTCTTTTCGGTTTTCAATTAATATCGTTTTATTTATTTCCTTGTTCTCTCTTCTTGGATTCAACCATGTTTCATAACATTCACTAAAACAAATCTTATGGAGGCTGTAATTCATTAAGAATGTCTTTATTTAAGGAGTGTAACTATGTGATTTCGATGAATTTGACAAAGAAGAGACAGTTTATTGCTGGGAACAGTAATATGAAGTGTTAATTGCAATTAATACAACTGGAAGGACTGAGGTGCAAAAAATGAGTTAAGTTATGTGATGGTTGCAGAACTTTCGTCTTGCCATCAAGGATGTGTATCAATCCCATACATAACAAGAAAGGCATTCTTCATCATTCCACTAATGCCAGCTCTGAGGAACTGTGAGTTGCTTTATTATTGTTAATATATATATGTGTCTATTATACCTTTTCATTGCAATGTTTTGTGTGATATAACTGGTCTTGTTTAATTTTTTTTTCTTTTAATGTGCTAGGTGGGATGCAAGTTCTTGTGCCATGGACTCTTTATATGACACAGAACTTATGTCAGGTACTGTTCCTGTGATTTTTGACAATTCAAAAGAGTGGTATAGGGTTCTATCGACAAGCATGAAGTTGGGTACCAGAGGTGTTGCACATGTGGAAGGAGTTAGCCGAATCGAACTTAAAGAAAATAGCCGCTACTCTGATTTGTTGCTCATAAACAGAACTGCGAGCCCTCTTTCTTGGTAGGTTCTTAAAGAAGAATTATAGTTGGTTTATGTTATTATATTGTAAAATAAGGTTGCTTTGTGTAATAGTAAGTTGGATGTGTTTCTATAAGAATGGATCTTATTTTGATGTTTAGCAAATTATGCAGGAAACAATAAGGATGGCCTTTTAGCTTTAGAGTAAAATACAAATTTTCTGTATTCAGTTTGTTATGCTTGTGAAGCTGCAAGTATGATCATGATCATTCTTATTTGCACGATTTCTGTAACTATGTCCTTTTTGAAGCATTTTGCAATTTCTCATTCCGAGTAAAGTGTCTTCACCTTCAGATCACATTTAAATGTGTATTAAGTTAACCTATGTTTTCTTGTTAAAGGAATTCAATTCAAACTTGCAGGATAGCAGAAGTTGATATATAATAGAAAGACATTTGTTGATAGGAAGTTAAGAACTCCTGAGCTATTAAAACTGATGTACATGACAGTCTAACTTATGAGTTAAAAATATGCCCAATGTGGTTGACTTTGAAGTTTTAACTGTATCACGTTACAACTAAGGTAATTCTTGCCTTGCAATAACTGCCAAAATGATGCTACTCTTAGATGATTGCTCATAAAATTGATTGTTATATACCTTGGGGCAGAGTTTCTTCTTAAAGTTTTGTTCATTTTTTGAGGTGCTAATGACTTTCCAGGTTTATGGAATGCAAGGATCGAAACAACCGCAGTGCCATAATGTTGCCATATTCATTTCTACCCTCAATGGCTGCTGGGAGACTTAGAGATGCAGCAGAAAAGGTCCACCTGCTACATAGTCTTTAAAGTCGTTAATATTTTCATAAGGGTTTAAGGGTTTTGAATCTATTGCTTGGAGCATGAACTGTTAGAACATTAATATTTTTTGGTCTTCTGTGTTGGATTTGGATATTTTGTATCAATGGGAGCCTAAATGAGTTATTTCAAGGGGGTCATGCTGGGCTAGGCTCTCATGCTACATTTGGTAGATTTAATGAAAGGTTGTAGACTGCGCTCAAGAGGATTTTTTTTTTTTTCTTTTGAACTAGCTTATTTCGTGTCAGCAACACGTGGACTTGACTAGATAGAACCTAACTTTTCTGATGCAATTTTTGCTCAGAAAATGTAACATAATTTTATTGAGGCTGTTAAGTAAGTCCATCTAGCTATAGTTTTGGCAACTCTTAATGCATAGGTGATTGGAAAAAATATATAGGATAAAAGGGCTGTGAGATATCATGTATTGGGAATAATTGCAAGAGATGAGATATCCTGGAAATGGAGACAGGAAAAATAGGTAGTAGTCAATCCCAAATGGTGGTGCGGAGCAGCAGCCAACCCAAACACTATAGCAGGTAGCTAAAGATTTCTATTTTGAATTATACAACTCGCATAGATTATGCTACACAGCGAAATAAAGACAACCTAAAATTAAAGTCCAGAATTTAGAGTATGAGAAATAAACACACATGCCAATTGCAACAAAATAAAGGAATCAAACAAGTTTAAGCCTCTAAGACTTAGAGCAGCTAAATATTCAAATTCTAATACAAACGTTTTAATAGATATCATTCTCTTCATGTCTAACATTGCCTTCTCTTCCTCGTTCAGCTTTCACCACTACTGTGGTAGACCTCTTCCTCCTCTACAATTTCTTTAGCAACGCATCCTTCTTTTTCTTCTATAATTTCATTTCATTTTCCCTTAGAGTGCCTATAACTAAAAGCAGTTACATTTGTCTTCTTTTATCTTGTTTGCCACTTAGTGCATCACTAGCCCCAATTGGATTGGCAACACCTCCCCAAGTCAAGCTATCACCATCAAACACCAATTCATTTTCAGCCCCTTCATCATCACTTCCATTTCTTCCAAGAACCATGCATTGCTAACATTGACACCATTTAAGAATCAGTAGTAGCCAAGATATATCCTAGATATTAAAAAGTAGCATGCATAGTAGAGGAAATGCTTTATGATGTTCCTGTGGCTGAGTTTTTGAACTCATGAAGCTATTACTGATTCAGCCTTTTATTCAAGGATATATTACAGAAGGAAAAAAGAACAGAGATGAGCATGCCAGAAAATGGCCAGATCAGAGATGTGTGCTCACCCAATATTGGGCTTGCGCGTGCCACCCGAAACTGGTCAGAAATTATGTGCACCACTGGATTCTGGCTGCAAATTGACATGGGCTGCAGGCAATCTTACCAGAAAGAGCTGGGATTTGTTGGAGATAGATGACAGTTAGGTTTTTAAGTGGGGGAGCACAAACGTAGAGTAGAAAAGGTTTCAACGGGTTCCATGTAAAGGGGAGAGATATCCCAAGGTTGCCCCCTATTAGGAGAGTAAATTTGGTTATAGCTACGCATTGCGATAGTTTAATAAGAATTAGTTACTTGTTGATAGTTCTCTATGATTCATATAAATTACAACACTATGAATATTTTTGTATCTTTTATCATTCTAATAAATACAATGAGTTACTTTGTTAGTACAACTTTATTGTTGTTTAAGCTCTATGGGTGTGGCCAGATCAAATGGGTTTGCATCTCCTATCAAACTTCTGATATGGAATTAGAGTGACCCTGCTGAAGAAAAAGAGAATGGGATGGAAGTTGAAACTGATGTTGTTGCAAATTTGTTCAAACAAGAAGCCAAAATGGAGGAACTGGTTTTGCAGCAACACTGATGTAACAAAGGTGAATACAACAATTGAATTGAGCAAGACAAAAACAATGAAGAATCTTGTTCTCATTCGGAGCATTTCTCCTTCAATTGATGCAATCCTTCAAGCACAAGAATCAATCAATTTTCCATGTTTTGTGCTTGAGAAGCTTTAGTCTTCCTTGCAATATCGTTGTCATATATTGCAGAGTATCAATGTCTTTATAGACCATATTAGTTCAACATTGATTCCGTGTGTAAGCATAACTGTTTTCGATCTAGGCGGTGAGTTAACCTTGACATTTTTCTAACTTTGGTCCAATGCTTGAGCATCACTATCTTTGATCCAGGCGCTTCATCTTCTGTTTCCTTATCTGGTTTTGCTCTCCCTAACTTTGATTCCAAGTTTGAATATAATATTTTGTTTCGTTTCCTTTGTTTGTGGACACACCTGCATCTTAACATACTTACTTTTGCTTCTCCCACCTTTTTCTCTCGTTATCCCTTGACAGCATAACATTCACTACAACAGAGTACAGCGGTTCACATTGCACTCTAAGAAAACTTACCTTTGAGCTTAGTAGGTACTTTGTGCTAACAAATCCGGTCATTTTTTTTATAGGTCACTATCTACTTTCCAAAAACACTGACAATTTCATGATGATGGCTGGGGGCATGAGCAGTTAAGGGATTTTAGTTATTCTTCTTCGTGGGTTATTGTGTCAATGCTTGTGCCTGCATGTATGTCAGACGTACATTTTTATGCAGACACTTTGCTGCTGAATTTGATAGACAATGAGAACAGAGTGACTGTAGGATTAGATGGATGCTCGATATTATCCTTCCTTTATAATGTACTTATTCATTTCCTTGCATGCACTTTTACCCACCTGAGGGGACAAAATAATGATCCGAATTTGAGGGTTATATGTGAAAATTTTAATGATGTGTAAATGTCAGTGGCTATAAATACAGAGCTTCTGGTTGCTTGCTTGTTTCAACAAATTATTTAATTGATCATAGAAATTTTCACTTGGAAGCAGCATTTAGTTAACATACTATTTTCTTGTTTTTTGTCAGTATGTTCATTTTGTGTGTGTGTTTTGTATATATATATATATATATATATATATATATATATATATATATATATATATTATGTAAGATTATTTATAATTTTTTGGGGTCGAGTAAGAAATTTCCCAGACAAAAGTAGCAAAGTACAACAATGGGGAGGGAAAGACATTCTACAAAACAAAAAGGGAAAATAAACAATGAAAGATCAATAATATGAAAAGGCTATCCTTTGGAATGCTCCAGACTCAAATGATCAGAGAAGCCATAAACACAAATTAATGAGGGAGAATTAAGATAGTCTGATATTGCGACTTCCTGCTTCATAAAAAAATTGGTGGAGGTAGTTGACTATTTGGTGTACTGCGTATAAACTATTTCTAAGGAACCTAGCTGTCTCACTCATTGAATAAAAGTAATTGGCCTAAAGGATATTATGTTCCACAAGTCATCAATTTCCGTAGGTGATGATTCATGTAAGCTTGCTTTGAAATACATTCACTTATAATATGGATATAGATTTAAGAAATGATTATAGAAATTTATTTAGGCACCAAGAGATGACAAATTTTCTTGGATTATCCTATAAATTACAAAACTTGAAATGTGTGTTTGATGGTTAAATCTGTGGCAATGAATAAAACAGTATCTCTTTGTTACACATTTTAATTTTTTTATCAGACTCTTGTTCACAGATCAAAGCATTACTTGGTGATTATGATGCCATCCATGTTCGTCGTGGGGATAAAATAAAGACCAGGAAAGACAGATTCGGTGTAGCGAGGAGCCTGCATCCTCACCTTGATAGAGACACCCGGCCCGAGTTTATTATTTGTAGGATTGCAAAGTGGGTCCCACCTGGAAGAACCTTGTTCATTGCTTCAAATGAAAGGACTCCAGGGTTTTTTTCACCACTTTCTGCCAGGTAACCATTCTTATGTTCATACTGTGGGGGCGGCGGGGAGGGGGTTCCAATGTAATAATTTTCTTTGGCTGCAGAAATCAGACCTGATAGATTAACAGTAATTAAAATATTCGTGTTTAATGCTATATGATATGAGGCTGACCCTAGTTTTTCAATATGCATGGAAACAAATTACTTAAGCTTGTCATATATGTTCTGCAGAAAAGTTATGTGTCGTTTTTAAGCTAATGTCCAGACTCTGAATGCTTTAGTTTTTGAAGCAAACTTTTGGCTGAGATCAAGTACAAGTTAATACTCTTTATGACTCAATTGCAGGTATAGATTGGCGTATTCATCAAACTATAGCCATATCTTGGACCCGTTAATTGAGAACAATTATCAATTATTCATGATCGAGAGGCTTATAATGATGGGTGCTAAAACGTTCATTAGGACGTTCAAGGAGGATGAGACAGATGTTAGCCTCACAGATGACCCGAAAAAGAACACTAAACTTTGGCAGATACCTGTTTATAATGCGGATGAAACTTGCTGACGACTAGACCTAACTATGCAGTCCACCACATGAAATTAAAAAATACGAGCATCCCCAAAATCTTTAGGAAGTAATTTTTGCAATTGAAGAAATGACAGGTGATTGATTAGTTTTCTGTTGTAAATTATGATGTTAGCTACACTCAAGATTTCATTAATTAATTCAAGATTGAAGTAATCACTATATTTTCTTTAGTATTAATTGACATTTTAATTCTCTCTCTCTCTCTCTCTCTATATATATATATATATGTATATGTATATGTATATATATATATATATATATATATATATTTACATATATTTATATTAATTTATTTAAAGTAAATAAAATAGATTTATTTTTTACATCATCATCTATTTTCTTTTAATATAACATTTGAAGAGTTACTATTTGAACTATTAAATGAAAAAAAGAGATAGTTAAGAATAAAGAGGAAGTCTCTTACCTTTCTTCTAGAATAAGTGAATTTTTTATTTTTTACATAGAGAAAAGAATATTATTTATTTTAAAAGTAAAAATTATATATTTATTTTTTGTCTCATTATTTATTAAATTTTTATTATTTATTTTTTAAATAATATATATATATATATATATATATTATATTTTATTTGTGAAAGTTGTATTCAAACTAGATATTTATAATATCATATTTTCCATTTTAATCATTACTGGCAATAGTAGTATGATAGAGTGTTGAGACGAAAACACATGTCATGACACATTCACTTATGCCCCCACAAACTACGCCTAAAATATTTTGAAAATATCATTTTCATTTTTGAAAAAAATAGATTATTTGGCATAGTGATCAAGTATCGACATTTATACATCGTGGAAGTTATTGATGTAGTAAAAAAGAAAATTATTTTATTTTTGTTGTATGTAAAAATATAGTAGGTCAATGGGTATAGTATCTTTTGAAATTTGTGATTGAACAAAACCAATTTCTTTCTGTGTCGGTAACATAGTGGTACGTATTCTTTGTATCAAAGTTTATTTTATGATGTGTATAGTTTATATAAATGCGTTTTTGGTTTTTATCTACTCCCTAAAAAATACATATTTTCTTTATTTAAAACCCTCTAAATATAAGAAATTTTGTCAATACAATCTATGCTTTCATGTTTAATCTAATCGTTTATCAACTTCAAATGTGATTGGGCAAAAGTAAAGTGGCCGATCCTGCTAGAAGCAAAGGTAATCTACAAGTCTTGAATAAAAAAGTATTGTTAGAATTCTAAAAAACATGTAGATGGTTTTTTTTTTTTCATTAAAATTCTGAAAAGTTTTAAGATATAAACTTATTGACATCACGCAAAAGCTAACAATTAATCACTTAAAAGATACAACCATTTACATAATACCAACACACCTTCAAAAAAGATAAATGAAAATAACAATAACTATAATAAACTACCATTTATATTGTACAAGGCCAAGCAAATGTATACATACGAAATTGAATTACTCTTGCAACAAATAGGATTGGTACTATTGAAATTGCATGAGGTCACACTTGTGTATCACAACACAAACTTGAAAACTCAAACTATTGCTGCCACAATTTGAATCACATATTCTATTTTCTAATCCATGATTATAGTTTGAGGGATAAATCTGCTCTTGAGGATGAAGATTGATGGTTCTGTTCAGAAGCAAATCTCACATATCTGTGATAAATATTTTGTGCCGTTTCAGCAGCCACACCCCAAGGGTTGGCCACCCCAAATGGTTGCCCTATGATGGATGTGTTGTTGAACGCCTTATTCTCATATCTTGGTGCAAAGTGAGGCCATGATGCCATGGTGGCCATGTGAGCCAATGGGGCAATGGTAGTGTGATGATAAAGGGGCATTGGACCATGGAAGGGATGATGATGATAATGGTGTTGTTGTGTTAGGGTTGAGTATGGAAACATGAGAAGGCCATGCCCAAAGTTTCCCTTGCCAAATTCTTTATCCATCCTTAAAACCACTCTTTCATGCCTGTGAGCATTTTGGTGTCCTCCAAGAGCTTGAGGGGTTGGGAACTTCTTGTCACAAAACTTGCATGAAAATTGGCGTTGTGTAGGGATACTCAGTTGATTATTAGTGTTTTCCTCAAGTTTTGGAACAACAAAACTTGGTGAATTCTTAGGGCTTTTAGATGAGGATTCATCACTCATTTTGAGAGATAGTAACAACTTCGAATCAACAACAACATCATTGGAAGATGCATCCTCAATCTTCCGTTTCAGCTTTCTACTCTCAACACCTTCAACAAAGACATGTTCTGACATTATGGTATATTTGCTAAGAACTATTATTATGATGTTATGTTAGTTTGAATAAAGGGTATTTATTAAGAGATAAATTTATATTGTATTTTTCTTAAAAGGAAAACTACATCAGAATGCATGAGAGGACCTTTTTGAGTAACAATTAAATTATAAAGAATAAGGAAGAATTCAAATGGGTTTGAATACTTTAGGGTATATTGTTATAAAAAACTGTTACATTCTAAATATTAGATTTTAATATATTTTTTTCATTGGTTGTTTTTAATGATGTTACCTAAATAATAAAAAAAATAGAACAAAGAGTAACCTATATTCAAAGTTTTACAATTCTAGTGTGAATAAAATTGATACCAAGTTAAAGAATAAAATAAAATAAATACTATGAACTAGGGAATAAAAAAAGATAATCATGTTTGACACGGAATAAAAAATGTATTTGAACTTAGATGGTGTAATGTTATTGTCCTACAAAATATAATAACCTAATCATTTTAGTTCCTTTATAATTGATATTGTATTTGTGTTTCCTTAAGCCATTTCATATATTTTTTTAATTCAATATATTTAAAGCAAACATTCCTTCAAAGAAATTAAACCCATCTTTTGCACCATATGATCATGTTGAAAAAAATTACATTTAGTTAATGATAAAAATTTGTAATTAATGTTTCATATTCAATTTATTAGACAACTTTAGTTAATTATCATGAAATATGAATTTCTTTTAAGAATAGTCCATGTCTTGAAAACAATGCATTTATTTTATAACAGTTTCTTCCATATGATAATTAATTTTCATTAAACTTTGTCATATTATTTTGATTCCAAATAGTTTGCAAATTAATGGTCAAACAAATATATATGATTAATTAAAAAGTCAACCATTCAAACTTGACTGTTTCTCTTTTATAGTTAACATAACAGTCAATTAGCGTATCAAAAAATTATTGTAATTTTCAGTTTTGGGAGAAATTAATTATATTATTTTTAGTTTTTTAAAATGCATTAACTTTACTAATATATTATATCTACATCAATTAAACTAGGTTTTGACTTTATGGGGTGTTCTACATCTTTAACAACTAAAATTTGTCAAAGTTTGAACTTCTCAATGGTCATTAAGAAAATTTATTTATTTTATTTATATAATTCATATTTAAAAATGTCATTTTTTTATAATTAATGCAAAAAATAATATGCCTTTGTTATTTAAAAATAAGATGAGTTAGTTAATAATTTAAGGCCTATTAGATTTAAAATGTGTTAATGCAAAAGTTCACATTAAAGGATCAATTTTCATCTATTGACATTCAAACAAAAATGTCCAAAGAGACATCATATTTTCAAATTTGCTTAAAAAACCATCAATAAAACAAAATAAAATAAATTGATTCGATATTTTATAAAATCAACATTAAATTAATATTTTTCTTCAATTTATTTTGTTAACTATTTGATTTCATCATTATATTTTAAAAAAATATTTCATACTAAAAGCAACGAGGGGAGATTGATGGAAATGTCCATACATTCCCAAGAGATGATTTTGATGATGATTCAAGTCAACTACATTCAAGTCAACACCATTCAAGATGAATTAAGGACAAATTGAATTTAAGACGTTGGTGAAAATGTGAAACATTTCCCTACATACCCAATATATGTTTTTGATAAAGATGATGATTCAAGCAAGTCCAAGATGATTCCTGAAAACTATATATAGTCTTAGAATACTGGATATGGAGGTACAAGTTGATGAAGTAATATTATGCATAAGCCTTCAAAGCACAAGTGTGATAAAATTCATAACGTGATATTTTTCACTTGTCATAATCAATTATGATGCATCGAAATGGAAAAATGATTTTCTCGTCATAATTGATTATACTCGGTAACATAATCAATTATGGCAATTCAAATTTGAAAAATATATATGTTTTGAAGAATAAATATTTTTGAATATATCATGATTTTTATTTACAAAAATATTAATGACTAACGACCATTTTCTGATGTTATTTTTCTATTTAATTAAGTTTTGATGAAAAATAAAAAACACACAATTACAGAATTCGAAAATACAATTACATTCAATCAGTTTTGAGAAAAGAATTTTGAGGAAGGCAACAGAGATATTTTACACCTTCTGTGAAAACCCTCTTCTCTACTGTCTTCTGTGTTTTCATTGTTAATCACACTTGTTCTTGGAGATTGACATTCTACAGGCTTCTACAATTTATTGTCTCCATTACCCAGGTGTGACTGTTCTTATTTTTATTACCTTCATCCTTTGTGTATTGGTGGCAAATGAGGTGTTTTTCATCCCTAGTGTGATTCTAGGGAAATGTTCATCCTTAGTGAGATTCTAAGGAGCTGTTTTCATCCTTTGATTTGTTCAAAGAAGTTTTCATCCCTAGTGTGATTCTAGGGAGGTGTTCATCCTTAGTGGGATTCTAAGGAGGTATTTTTCATCCTTTGATTTGTTTAGAGGAGGTGTTCATCCCTAGTGAGATTCTAGGGAGGTGTTCATCTTTAGTGGGTTTCTAAGGAGGTGATTGTCTTTTTAATTAGTTTACTTTTTACTGGTTCTTCTGCTGAGTTGATTGTAATTTGTAAACTAAATTTGAAAGATAGTGAATTGGGAGTCACCCTTGTGTTAAAAGTTGACTAGGAACTGGATGTAGGGTTGACTATACCCGAACCAGTATAAATCTCTGTGCTCTTCTCTTTCCCTTATCTCTTTCTCTTTTCCTTATTATATTATCATTTCCGCTTTATCTGTGTTTAAACAAATTATTGAGTCACAAATAAATTTTTAATTTGACATCTATTTTAATTTGTGCATCTATTCACCCCCCTCTAGATGTCATTTGTCTAACAAGTGGTATCAGAGCTTAGTCAGATAAGATATTTCTAAACGATCTGTCAAGATGTCTATGCAGAATCAGGTTTACAGGTAAGGAGCCTTAATAAACAGACCTCCATTATTTGAAGGAGAAGACTATCAGTTTTGGAAAGCAAGAATGAAAATATTTTTACAAACACTAGATTATGGTGTTTTGGATGCTGTACTCAATGGTCCCTACATTCCGATGAGAATAACGGAGTCTGGAGCTGTTCCAAAGACTTTTGATCAATGGACGCCGGATGAAAATAAGCGTGTCCATTATGATGTAAGAGCCCGAAATATTATTGTTTCTGCCTTAACTCGTAATGAATTTTTCAGGGTCTCACAATGTAAGACGACAAAAGAAATATGGGACACTCTTGAAGTAACACATGAAGGAACAAATGAAGTAAAGCGAGCACGTGAGAACACACTCATCCAGGAGAATGAATTATTTCAAATGCAGCAAAATGAAAGCATCACGGATTTCTAGACATGTTTCACACATATAATAAATCACTTGAAAGCATTAGGAAAAAGTTTTGAAAATGAGGAGTTGAGCACAAAGATCTTAAAATCCTTAGACAGGAATTGACAACCAAATGTCACTGCTACTACAGAATCAAATGATCTCACAAAAATGAATATTGCTACTCTATTTGGAAAGCTGCGAGAACATGAGATGGAGCTACAAAGGTTAAAGAACGGTGAACAGAATCAAACCAAGACGATAACTCTAAAAGTAGAAAAATCTTCACAAGACGAAAGTGAAAATGAAGGTATGTTTTCGGACTCTGATATGTCTCTTTTTGTTAAACAATTTTCTCGCTTTATGAAGAACAGGAAAAAGAGACAACAAAGAAAGGAGAAAACAAATAAATTTTATTGCTATGAATGTGGAAAACCTGGTCATATCAAACCAGACTGTCCGGAACTTAAGAAAGAGAATAAAGATGTGAAAGAGAAGAAGAAAGAGAAGAACGATACCTATAAAAGCAAACGCAAAGCTTATATTGCATGGGAGGATAATGATTCTTCGACAACACAAGAGAGTTCTTCTGAAAGCAGTGATGGAGAAGAAGAAACAAATCTTTGCTCGATGACAAAAAGTAATGATAAAGCCTCATCACAGGATAAGAAATCGATTTGGTTTCTTGATAGCAGATGCTTCAGGCACATGACCGGTGACAAGAACAAGTTTGAAAACCTCACAAAGAAGAGTCAAGGACATGTGACATATGATGATAACAACAAAGGAAAAATTATTGGATCAAGACAAATACAGGTAATTAACAACTTCATGATTCAAGACGTGTTACTTGTAGAAGGATTAAAACACAACCTTTTGAGCATCAGCCAACTATGTGACAAAGGATTGAAAATTATCTTTGAATCAACTACATGCAACATAGTGAAGGATAACACGCAAGAAACTGTTTTAAAAGGTATGCGTCTTAACAATATCTATGTAATTGATCTTGACATCACAATTCCTAGGTCTATCTCCTGTCTTGTTTCTAAGAATGAAGATCCGTGGTTATGGCACAAGAGAGATGCACACATTCACATGCATCATTTAAATAAATTGATATAAAAAAATTTAGTGATTGGTCTGCCTAAGTTTTAACAAAGATAAAATTTGTGCGGCATGCCAAAAAGGAAAGCAAACTAAAACTTTTTTTAAGAATAAAAATATTATCTCTACATCACAACCTTTAAAATTATTGCACATGGACTTATTTGGACCCTCTAGAACAAGAAGCCTAGGTGGTAATTATTATGCACTAGTTATTGTAGATGATTATTCTAGGTTCACTTGGACTTTCTTTTTGGCAACTAAAAATGATGCTTTTAATACTTTTAAGAAATTTGCTAAGGCTATTCAAAATGAGAAAGATTTGAACATAAAATCAATTAGAAGTGATCATTGTGATGAATTTCAAAATAAGCTTTTTGAAAATTTTTGTGAAGAATTAGGCATAACACAAATTTTTCTTCCCCAAGAACACCACAACAAAATGGAGTTGTTGAGAGGAAAAATAGGTCGTTGGAAGAATTAGCTAGAACAATGTTAAATGAAAATAATCTTCCAAAATATTTTTGGGGCGATGCTGTGTCAACTGCATGTTATGTGTTAAATAGGATTTTAATAAGACCTATTTTGAAACTCACTCCCTATGAAATTTTCAAAGGTAGAAAACCAAATATTTCTCATTTTAAAGTTTTTGATTGCAAATGTTATGTTTTAAACGATGGTAAAGATAACCTTGGCAAATTTGATTCTAAGGCTGATGAAGCAATATTTTTAGGTTATTCTTTAAATAGCAAATCATATAGGGTATTTAATAGGAGAACATTGCATGTAGAAGAATTTGTTCATGTAACGTTTGATGAGTTTTTGGACCTTGAGGAGAACCCTCTTGAGTCAAGAAAAGATTCTATAGATATTGAAGAAGAACAAATTGCAGCAGAAAAGAAATAGATTTAGTCACACGAAGACCAAATGGAGGATCTTAGAAGGAGTTTAGAAGAACACACTATTTCTGAATCTCAACCAATTCAAGATCTACCTAAAGAATGACGTACACCAAGAGGACTCTCACTGGACAATGTTATTGGAAATGTAGATCAAAGAGTTACAACAAGAAGTAGAATGAATAACTTCTGTATGAATGTAGCTTTTGTTTCACAAGTGGAGCCTAAAAGTATTGATGAAGCCTTACAAGATGAATACTGGATTCAAGCTATGCAAGAGGAATTAAATCAGTTCAAGAGAAATGAAGTTTGGGATCTAGTACCAAGAAAGAAGTCAATGCAGGTTATTGGAGCTAAATGGGTGTACATGAACAAGTTGGATGAGCATGGAAATATCACAAAGAATAAGGCAAGATTGGTTGTAAAAAGATATAGTTAAGAAGAAGGAATTGATTATGATGAGACATATGCACCAATAGCAAGATTGGAAGCTATCTGAATTCTACTAGCCTATGCATCTATCATGAAATTCAAATTATATCAAATGGATGTAAAAAGTGCATTCTTAAATGGATACATCAAAGAGGAGATGTATGTGTGTCAACCTCCCGCCTTTGAAGATTATCAACATCCAGATCATGTTTATAAATTGAAGAAAGCTCTGTACGGACTCAAACAAGCACCTAGGTCATGATATGAACGTCTAAGTAATTTTTTGGTGAGTCACAACTACAGGAGAGGTAAAATAGATCAAACTTTATTCATAAAAGAGCATAAGAGAAATATTATTATAGTTCAAATTTATGTTGATGATATAATCTTTGGCTCAACTAACAATGATCTTTGTCAAGATAATGCAGGGTGAGTTTGAGATGTCGATGATGGGTGAACTAACATTCTTTCTAGGACTACAAATCAAATAGAAAACTAACGACATCTTCATTTCACAATCAAAGTACTGCACTGAATTAATCAAGAAATTTGAATTAGAACATTCAAAGGAAGCAGCTACTCCAATGGCAACATCTAGCTATCTAGATCAAGATGAAAAAGGTAAGGCGGTTGACCAATCGAAATATAGAGGTATGATTGGTTCCCTACTTTATCTTATAGCAAGTAGACTTGATATTATGCATAGTGTGTGTGTTTGTGCTAGATTTCAGGCTAATCCTAAGGAATCACATTTAGTTGCTATTAAGAGAGTTTTTAAATACTTCAAAGGAACTAGATCATTTGGCCTTTGGTATCCCTCAGGAGCTTCACCTAGCATTATAGGATATTCAGATTCAGATTATGGAGGATGTAAACTGGATAGGAAAAGTATAAATGGGACATGTCATCTACTTGGCTATTCACTTGTTTCTTGGCATTCTAAGAAACAATCTTGTGTTGCTCTATCCACAACTGAAGCTGAGAATATAGTTGCAGGTAGTTGTGCCCAAGTTTTGTGGATGAAGCAATAGTTAGAAGATTACAATATTTTTCTAGATCATATTCCTTTAAAATGTGATAGTACTAGTGCAATAAATCTTACTAGGAACCCTATCATGCATTCTAGGACTAAGCATATAAAGATCATACATCATTTTATTAGAGATCATATTCAAAAAGGAGATTACATAATATAATACATAGATACCACCGATCAATTAGTTGATATCTTTACCAAACCATTACCTAGAGATAGGTTTTATGAGCTAAGACAAGCCTTGAGTATCCTAGATATTGCCTCCTTAATATGACCTTCTTCTTTATGACACTTTGTAATGCATTATCTTCTCTACCTTGATTTATGTACTAATATGTACAAATTTGTTCTCAATTTCTATTGCAATATTTTTCATAATTATCAATGAAACATGAAGATATTTTGATGATATTAATCTGTGTGAAACAGGGGGAGATTTTTTTCTCTTATAATATTTTTCATAATTATCAATGAAACAGGGAGATATTTTGATGATATTAATCTGTGTGAAACAGGGGGAGATTTTTTTATGAATTAAAATATGTGTGAAATTCTTTCCTATCTCTAAATTAAATAAGAGGAGTTAAGAGAAGTCTTTGCTCATATGAGTTAGGGGGAGTCTTATTATTAATATATCCAGGGGGAGATTAAGATACTCTGACACTTGATACAAATCTGTGCTAATCTGTGGTAATCTTGAGCTGGCTATATAGAGTCAAGCATTTTAATTTATTTCAGGTGTTTCCTTGATCATCATAAAAAAGGGGGAGATTGAAAGCAATGAGGGGGAGATTGATGGAAATGTCCCTACATTCCCAAGAGATGATTTTGATGATGATTCAAGTCAACTACATTCAAGTCAACACCATTCAAGATGAATTAAAGACAAGCTGAATTTAAGACATTGGTGAAAATGTGAAACATTTCCCTACATGCCCAAGATATGTTTTGATAAAGATGATGATTCAAGCAAGCCCAAGATGATTTCTGAAGACTAGATAGAGTCTTAGAATACTGGATATGGAGGTACAAGTTGATGAAGTAATATTATGCATAAGCTTCCAAAGCACAAGTGTGATAAAATTCATAACATGATATTTTTCACTGTCATAATCAATTATGATGCATCAGAAATGGAAAAATGATTTTCTCTATCATAATTGATTATACTGGTAACATAATCAATTATGACAATTCAAATTTGAAAAATATATCTGTTTTGAAAAATAAATATTTTTGAATATATCATGATTTTTATTTACAAAAATATTAATGACCAACACATTTTCTGATGCTATTTTTCTATTTAATTAAGTTTTGATGAAAAATAAAAAACACACAATTACGGAATTTGAAAATACAATTAACATTCAATCAGTTGAGAAAAAAAATTTGAGCAAGACAACAGAGATATTTTATACCTTCTAAGAAAACTCTCTTCTCTACTGTCTTCTGTGCTTTCATTGTTAATCACACTTGTTTTTGGAGATTGACATTCTACAGGATTTTACAATTTGTTGTCTCCATTACCCAGATATGACTGTTCTTATTTTTATTACCTTCATCCTTTGTGTATTGGTGGCAAAGGAGGTATTTTTCATCCCTAGTGTGATTCTAGGAAAGTGATCATCCTTAGTGAGATTCTAAGGAGTTATTTTCATCCTTTGATTTGTTCAAAGGAGATTTTCATCCCTAGTGTGATTCTAGGGAGGTGTTCATCCTTAGTAGGATTCTAAGGAGGTGTTTTTCATCCTTTGATTTGTTCAGAGGAGGTGTTCATCCCTAGTGGGATTCTAAGGAGGTGTTCATCCTTAGTGGGTTTCTAAGGAGGTGATTGTCTTTTTAATTAGTTTACATTTTACTGGTTCTTCTGCTGAATTGATTGTAAATTGTAAACTGAATTTGAAAGATAGTGAATTGGGAGTCACTCTTGTGTTAAGAGTTAACTGGGAACTGGATGTAGGGTTGACTATATCCGAACCAATATAAATCTCTGTGTGCTCTTCTCTTTCCCTTATCTCTTTCTCTTTTCCTGATTATATTATCGTTTCCGCTTTATCTGTGTTCAAACAAATTATTGACTCACAAATAAATTTTTAATTTGACATCTATTTTAATTTGTGCATCTATTCACCCCTCTAGATGTCATTTGTCTAACACATACATTTTTTTTATATAAAATTAGTCAATTTTTATTTCCTTAGAATTATTAAAAAAAGTAAATTAACTTTTCATATCACTTTTTAAATAAATTATAAAAAAATTTCAAATAATTCACAATAATATCTATGTACATTTTAGATTGTATAATTAAATATTAAAACCACTCTAAATAATACAATTAATAAAAAAATGTTATTTATTAATTTAAACTAAAATTATTTTAAAATATTTCAAATATGTGCTTTTAACAATTTATATAATATTTTTTATTAATTATATTTTTTAGAGTTTTTTAATATTCAATTACACCCTACACCTAATCATCCATCTTTATTATTTTCTTCAACTAAAATAAACTCTTAGTTAAGAGTATTAATTGTTTATTCTCATTATCAAAATTATTTCAGTAAAAAGAAAATAAATAATTGTTATATTTTTGACTTAATAAAATAAACCTTTAATTACCATGGTAGCAGAAGCTAAGTAATATTTGAAATCTTGTAACTTGATGTGATAACTAATAATATTTTTATTATTAATTTATAAAAGAGATTAAGGTTGATATTCGATGATTTGATATAATTTTATTGATTGTAATTAAAATTTTAAATATTTTAAAAAAATTGGACAATCAGACTAAATTATTATACATGCCTCGGTCAGTTTCTATATCTTATTTATTAATTTATTTATTTATTTTCAAAAAAAATATTTTTAAATTTTTGAAAATTTCTTCTTAAAATATTTTTTAATTTATTTATTTTTTAAATAATATTTTTAAATTATTGAAAAAAATTTGTAAAAATATTTTTTAAACAGTTTATTCAAACTTTTAGTGCTAATTTATATTTTTATTTTCATAGCATATCATTCAAAATCATAGATAATATATTTAAAAAATTATAATTTATTTATTAAATTAGACATATTTATTATTATTAATATGTAGTTTTTTATTTTTTTCTCTTTTTTATCTCACATTTTTATTCTTTTCTCTCCTTTCTCACTTATTTGTTTCAATTAAAATAATATATTAAAATTTCATAAAAATATATTAAAATGATTTTTTAAAATTAACGTTGAAAAAAATATCAATTAATTATTTTAAATTATGATAACAAAACTTTTTTATAATGATTGTAAATAATTAATTTAAAATTATTTTATTGATAAATCAATTACTCCTCTCATTAAAAAATATAAAATATTTATGAGTTATAATTTAATCTAGTTATAATTAGGTTCAGTTATAATCATTAGTCAAATTAAATAATTTTAAAAATAATATTTATTAGAAAAATTATTTTAAAATAAATATTATATATTTTTTAATAATTATAATATAATACTAATATTTGTAATAACTCAATTTATTTTGTAATATAATTTTTTAAAATATAATTTATTAGATTGTAGTATTTTTTATTATTTAAATATTTTTACCTTTTAAAAATAATAAATGACTCGTATTATTAAATTTTAATTTAGTATTTTTAATTTAAAGAGTTAGATGAAGTGAGAGAAAAGAAAAAAAATGGAATTTTTTTTTAAAACAAACACTCGAGCAAGGAGAACAAATAAAATAAGAAATAGGTTAAATATGTAATTTAATCCCTTTATTTATTAAAATATTTTAATGTGGTCCTAAAATTTTTAAAATTTTCAATTTAGACATGAATATTAAAATTGATGTTAATTTTGGACTACTATGTTTTGACTTCGTTATATTAAATGTTTAGTTGGAGTATCGGTTCTAATGTGATTATGTCGGTTATAGTTACGTGATAGATTTGTCACGTCATATTAAATTTGCAGGAATAAATGAATAGAGTGGCGGATGTGTTTAGGGTTTGAACAATTGAGAATTTGGTTCCTTCTTTGTCTCTGTCTTCTCGTCGACGATGATCGCTTATCACTGCTTCTCTCTTGTCACCGCCGTTTCTTCATCATTGCAATGGGTCGCAGGTAGTCTCTCTTACGTGTTCGACTTCGCCGTTGTCGCATGTCCCCTTTCCCTCGTCGTCGAAAACAACTCGTTCCCTCGATATCGTCGTCGCAAACCCTAAATGGAATCAGCCTCCTCCTTCGTCACAGTCAATCTCACACCCGACGACGATTGGAACCCTAAACCCCAATGTCATCACAAATGGAACTCCTACCTCTATTGTCGTTGTAGATCCTCTCACTTTCCCTCACTCATTTATACAAACTCTCAATTGTTCAAACCCTAAACACATCCACGATCCTATTTTTTTCTTCTTACAATTTTAATGTGACGTGACAAATCTGCCACGTAATTATAATCAATCACCTAACCACATTAAAGCTGATACTCCAACTAAGCATCTAATATA
Source organism: Sphenostylis stenocarpa (assembly GCA_963425845.1). Classification (NCBI taxonomy): domain Eukaryota; kingdom Viridiplantae; phylum Streptophyta; class Magnoliopsida; order Fabales; family Fabaceae; genus Sphenostylis; species Sphenostylis stenocarpa. The sequence goes on along the minus strand of OY731404.1, from coordinate 3,415,058 downwards.
ACTGAGTCAAAACATAAATAATTGTAATAAAAAATTGACATCAATTTTAATATTAATGTCTAAATTAAAAATTTTAAAAATTTTAGGACCACATTGAAATATTTAAAAAAATAAAGGGACTAAATTACCTATTTAACCTAAAAAATATTTATGGAAGTAGTTAGAATTGAATTACAAATAGAACATTCGTAAATATAAAATAATAAATTACAAAAAATTAACGTAAATAGTTATTAAATAATCAATGTAGATAGTTGAATATTTTTATTAATTAGTACACCATGAGCTATCATCTTAAATTTTATTACCTTTAATACTGTTCTTACTCTTTCATTCAATCATTTAGTTTAATATTATATTTTTCTTAAAAAAATTACTTAAACTCTTTTGGTTTATTTTTCATGTTCATTTTGACATCTTTTTCGCATTTAATTATCAATTTTGAAATTTTAATATAATTTTTTGAATATATCACAAGTAATGATTTTCTTTAAAAGATAAAAAATAGTACATCAAATATTAAATATATAGATTTAAGAAATTATAGTTAAAAAATAAAAAATAAACAATATCTATTCATAATATATTAGAAATAATTTATAATTTTTAAATATAATTGAATTATTTGTATAAAATAATAACCATTGAAATAAATATAAATAAAAAATGACCTAATTTTCCACTAATTAAAAATCTTAGTGAAATTTTGTCCATCATATTTATTAAAGATGATGTTCGTGTTTAAGTAGTTTTAAAACAGTTAAATTTTGAGTTTATATTTAATTCATCTAATGATGACACTTTTTATCTTATATTTAAGTTTAGAGAGAATGTCATTTAATCAAATTACATGTCTAAAAAAAGAAGATTATCTTGATAATATATATTTTATAATTTTATACTAAACTAACTAACATTAATAATAAAGAGTAAAATGAAAAATAAGCAAGTGCCCAAATTTAATAGATAAGATGTTTTTATTTAAAACTATCATATTAATATAAATATAAATAATAGTCAAGTATAAAATATTACTTAATAATTTATTAGATAAGTAGTTTTTTTTTTTTATATTTGTCTTTAATTATTATACTTTTAAATTAATTTATAATTATTTGGCTCACGTGCATGGCAAGTATCGAATGGACGCATTGGGCACGGAAGATTATATAAGGAAGAGCCTCAGAGAGACTCACTCTACTTACTACTCCTCAACGCTTTCTCATCGCTGATCAGACTTCAAACCCTAGGATTTGAAGGTATCTCGCACGCTTCTCGATTATCTCCACGTTTTTTTTATCTCCGTTCTTTCTCTATGCAACGCTTTCTCTGCGCGTTTGCTCTGCTTGATCGTGTTATCGCGCTGGCGGAGTTTGATTTTGGGATTTTTAGGGTTGATGTCACTTTTTTCTTTTTATTTTCATGATTTTCTCTCTTGCTTGCTTTTTAACGGCGGGACTGGTAGTTTTTTGTTCTTTGCTTTTTGCTTCTTCTTTTTTCTTCTTTGACTCGTTTGTGTGCTTAGAGATTGTGTTCTTTGGTGCTGTGCACTCATGGGTTTTACTTATTTTTGTTATTGTTATTATTAATTAGGGGTACTTTTATTATTTTGGTGACATATACTGGCTGGTTGTGATCTAACTTGTGCTTTTTCTTTTACTCGTCACATTTTGGTTGGAAATTGACTTCATGAGTTTTTGTTGCAAAATATTTTTTATGGAGTTAACTTAGTTTGATAGAATCTGATGAAAATAATTGTGTTTAAATGCTGGTTTCTGTAATATTCCCACGAGGATGAAATATGCTTTTTTTATTTTAAATTTAATAGTGGTCTCTTGGTTAGGGTATACTGATTTTGAACTTAGCTTCTCTGCATGTGAGGTTCCCCAGACCACCTCCTAATGCTATAAGCAGCCTATTTCTGTTTTCTTCTTATTGTTGTCTCATGGTATTTCAGTATTTCGCTGGATAGTTCACATTAATGCAGTAAAATGGTAGCTAACGTAGTTATGTTTCCTGAATCCTGACAACTAAAGTTAGTTATGTTTCCTTACAATTGACGTTTTTGTTTTTTAAACCTGTCAAACTTTTATCAATTATTTTGCATGCAGTTTACTTGATTTTAGAAAACTGCAATAAAACATTTTATTTATTGTTTGTTTGCCTTACCTTCATAAACTGTAAATTAAATTTAGTTTTTATTCTCAGTGCTCGTTGTTTTATTCATTCTGTTTTTGAAGCCGAGGAATGTGTAATATTAAATACGTTTATATTTATATTGGTTAACAAATCGCTCCAAAAAGTAAAAGTAGGCTGAATTTTGTCTTACACATAGGTGCACACTTGTGATGGCTTCGAAACGCATTACTAAGGAGTTGAAGGATCTGCAGAAGGACCCTCCCGTTTCCTGCAGTGCTGGTTTGTTTGCTTGAGATATTCTCTCTACTGTTTACTTTCCCCTGTCTCCATCGCTTTATCATGGTTATGTGTCTTATTGTTATTGTTTAATCCTGTTGTTCAATAATTCAGAATGATTAGTGCCTATATATCATTTGCAAATCTGTTTTTCTTTCAAGTTATTTGTCATTTCTTTATATAACTTGTGGTTTTCAAACTTGCCTTATTGCTCTTTAATGATTTCAAGTGGTTGCTTATACTTTTTCTACTTCACATGTTAATTTTTTCCTAATTTATTTTTTATTTTGTAATATAAACTTATTTGAAGCTGTTAATTTATTGGGAAAAAGCAGTTATGGTACCACCATATGCAATGATGTTGTGTTTTTTATGCCCGCTGTCATTTGCTGATAGCTGCCAAATTATGTTTTATGATGCCATCCACCATTTCTGCCTCGTGTGGGCTTCTTTTATTTCTCTCTATTTTAGGGCTATTTCAGTGTTGAATTCCATTTCTTCATTTCACTGCATTTCTCCTCATGCTAGCAACTTGAATCATAGCTTGCACCCAGGGCACTGGCAAATGTTTTCATGTGACCACCTCTTTCTTTTTCTCTGCATGTTATTTCTGTGTCGGTCTGTTTTCATCTGTTACCTCTTTTTTTTAGTTTGTCCGTTCTTGTTCTCAGTGCCTGTTCTGTTTCTCTTTTCTGTTTCAGTGTTTCTGCAATATTTAATTATTGGGTCACTCCAACATCTTGCTCTCGCTGTGATTGTTCTGTTCTGTTCTTTTACTTGCTTCATTTTCTGTTTCTGTTATTCTAATACCATTTGTTATCGGTTTCAGTTTGATTTAAAAATTTCAGTCCATCTTCTCTTGGTTTCTAACTTTCTCTATTAAATCTATCAAGTTTCGAATCTTTCTTACTTCTAGGGCAATGTCACAAAAATCAAAGTCAAGCATATTCTGTTTTTATATGTATTGTCCGTTGTGTGTGTGTACGTGTATATATTGTCTCTTGTGTGTGTGTGTGTATACGTATATATGTGTGTGTGTACGTATATATGTTGTCCCTTGTGTGTGTGTGTACGTATATATGTTGTCCCTTGTGTGTGTGTATGTATATATGTTTTCCCTTGTGTGTGTGTGTACGTATATATATATTGTCCCTTGTGTGTGGGTGTGTACGTATATTGCCCCTCGTGGCTTCTGTTGTAGATCATCATCGACAAGATGAAACAAAATGTTATTTTGAGGGAATTGATATTTTTTGAATTGAAGAGATATGGTGCAATGGTGGAAAGTGCCTTGACATACGGGTTTGACTTGTACACCATTTTCCATGTGTAGAATGGAAATGAATGAGCACTGTGGAGAAAATTATTTTGAAATTATTATTATAAGACAGTAACTTAATCAGATGACTTGTCACAAAACTTGGTCATTTTAATTGCCAATAATAAAAATAGTTATATTATTCATTGTTGAATTCTTAAGAGTTATTTTAATGATTAGTTTATTCCATCTTTTTACAATTCATGACTAAGTTAATATTCTTAAAATTTGTCAGTTTAGAATTAATTAATTTATTTGTAATGTTTAACAAATAGAATGAGTTTGTATCTAGGGTAGGAGTAGACCATAGCGATGTCAAAGTAGTGGACCAGAGCAGCCAGTGGCTGCTATTTGGACATCGTAGTGTTGCTGTTTAGTGTTGTGACCACTATAGCAGAGTGGATTTGTGGCCTGTCATGTATAGTAATGTCTTCTGTGTGCATCTCAGGCTTCTTTCCATAGTTATTTTTGGGTAGGACCTGCCGTGATTGACATCAATTAGAAAATAGCTTTGCCAACACCCAAACCTTGAATGAGCTAACATCACAATCGAAATTGAAGCAACAATATATTAACAAAGGCCGGGTCAAAGAGAATACTAAGAAAGGAGAAATAAATTTGGGAGAGATATGAAGAATTTCAAATACCATTTTTAGCTGAATTTGAAATTCTTTAATTTTAATTAATCAAATTACTCTAAAATTTCAAGAATTTTAAATTCATTTAAAATTTCCTATTCAACAACATATTTTGTCATAAAAGCATTTTAAAATTTCTATATAAATGAATTACTCTCTAAAAATGCCTAATCCAAACACATGGTAAGGATTAAATAAGAATACTAGTATAATATGAATAAGGATTAGAAGGTTAGTTGAGAGTAGTAGAAGCTATATGAAGATTTGAATGGGTTATGATGTTTTTTGGTCAAAGCCTTGTTTGTATGTGTAAAATGTAAAATAATATGTAATATTATTAAAATATAAATAAGATTATATGTAGTTATTTATCTTTATCAAATGCACCTGAAGCTATAATCTTGTATATTCCATTCTTGCGTAGGCCCTGTTGGTGATGACATGTTTCATTGGCAAGCTACTATCATGGGTCCAGCAGACAGCCCTTATGCCGGTGGTGTATTCCTGGTCACCATTCACTTCCCACCGGATTATCCATTTAAACCACCAAAGGTAGCTAACTAGGCCTAAATCATCACTATTGATTCTAGTATTTACTTACTGTTAGAAGTCTCACATCGTCTATCTTATGTTATGTGGTATAGTTTAAATATTTGTTAGGCTACTTCACATGTGGCCAATTAGTTTTATATTGGAATCTTAACATGGTATCAGAGTCAAAGCCTAACTTTATTCCACTTATTGTCTTGGGCCAAAAAGTTGTCCTTAAATAACTTTTGTCTGGTCCGGCAGACTTCGTTGGAGGGGGCGTGTTAGAAGTTATACATCGCCTACATCATGTCATGTAGTATGATTTAAATATTTGTTAGGTTACTTCACATATTATCAATTAATTAATTTTATGTTAGAATCTTCACACTTGTTGTGTATCACTTGTCTTCTTTCTTTGAAATTGAATTGGTTTGTTAGTTGTCTTTTTGCTAATTATTCTTGTGTTGTAGTTGGCATGGCATGACGATGATTTGAACCATTTTATGTTGTCAGAATAATATTGAGACATGACCGCCGATTAATAATGTTTTCATTGCTATACCATGAAAACCATATCCTTCATGTCGTTGGCACATACATACCCCTTTACATTGTTAGTTTTGTATAGCATCATGGTCCACTGTGATATTTATTTTTTGTAATGTTCTGCTTTTAACCTTTTCTCCAATTTCACTGAATTGTACTTTCGTCTGTTTTCCTTTATATCAATGCCCGCCTGAAGTTATATCTTGTGCATGTTTCTTTGATGTTGTGAGTATTTAGGTTGGGAAATGTATTTGCAATGTGGCTTTTGTAGGTTTCCTTCCGAACCAAGGTATTTCACCCTAACATAAACAGCAATGGAAGTATCTGTTTGGACATTCTGAAAGAGCAGTGGAGTCCTGCCCTTACAGTTTCTAAGGTATATGAAACTTCATAATCATCAGTCGCCTTGCCTTGGGTGTGTGTGTGTGTGTTAAGACGAATGTGCAAGTAAAGTTGATAGTGAATATTAATGCAATTTGTTGCAGGTGCTACTGTCAATTTGCTCCCTATTGACAGATCCCAACCCAGATGATCCTTTGGTGCCTGATATTGCACATATGTACAAGACAGACAGGGCAAAGTACGAGAGTACCGCCCGTTCTTGGACTCAGAAATACGCCATGAGCTAGACGCAGATATGTTTATGCTTCTGGTGACTGCTTTTGTGCAAAATATGTTGTTTGGGGATGTCGGTACATATATGCATATATAGTGCCTTCTGCTTTCATTTTATAATAATTAAAACCCGGCATATATTTTAGACTTGAACGTTTATACCCTATTAATATTGTTCTATATTGCCTTCCACCTTTCCATTCGCATCTTTGTTTCTCATCATCTCATCATGCTTTTCAAACTTTCAATTAAAAACTTTCAAGTTGATCGTTGAATTTTGCTAAATACCTTTTTCCTGGACTTAACCCATTATCCCTTCATCTATTTTTTGTTTTAGGGTATTATCTGTCTCATCACTGAAGGTATCATTGTAATCCCTTTGCATTATTTCACCCTTTTAGTGAATCATAACAAATATTATAGTAACATAAGACTTAGTTTGTTACATGTCAATTTGTTTGTGTACATAACAAATTTCTTACCTTACTAAAGAAGCGAATTGGTGCATTGAACTGTATACCAAAAGAGTCATCTAACCCTCAATAGAAAGAAAATTCAAGATAACACTATAATGTTATCAAATAATATTTTAATACTTTTATATCAGTTAATATTCCCAAAATTATGCCCCCACCCCCACCACGTGTTTCATCCAACCCCACCCTGCTTCTCACAACAACAACCACCGTTTCACTCACCACTGTTAACATCTGATGAACTATTTTTAGATCATTTCAAGGAAGAAGGGTAAACTACAAATCAATTCTATAAAAACAAAAGACACCTCTTTTCATTTAAAATCTCTATAATTTTTATTTTATTTAAATATTTAACATGAATTTGAATTTTGTGTATGCTTTCGATTTCCGGTTGGAGAACTTTGCGATTAAGAAAAATGATGAATACTGTTTTGGTTAACTTTTTGAATAATGTAAATATTTTTTACATCATTTCTAATGTGATCAATTTATTAATAAGTTCAATTTTTTATACATATCCATATATTGAATTATGTAAATTCTTAATCAAGTTATTGTATCTATCTTATCTGATATTCAAAAATATATTCGTGTTTAATATTCGATTACGATGACACCCTGGGATCTGAAAATACTGGAAGCTTCTTACCTAAATTTGTAGTTGTAAGGGAGGCAGGTCGCTTCCATGGATTTTTCCTAACAACTTGTTCCATTCGAATTACTTGTTAAAATTCAAGTTGTAATTCAAAAATTGAATAACAAATCTATTATCTTAATATTTTAAATTTAAGATAGTGTCTCATTTATCAATATTTAATCTCCATATCTTAAACCCAGCAATATTAACCACTCTTGTCAAATTCAAACAACTTCTACAATTTTTTTAACTCTTTTGTCTACTTTTGTTCTCAGTCTCTTCCTCCATAGCACAAGATCTTTTAATCAAATAATCTACTTGTCCAAGTTAGATTTCTTAATATTTAATGCACAATGCAATTTTTTTTTCTAATCCATATGGTTAACATAAAATATTTGACAATATTGTAAAGATCACGGGCTAATCATGAAAATCGTTTTGCCATTTTTTTTCTCCCTGCTTGTTTGATGGTATTGCTGTAAATTTAGATGAGAAATATGGATAGTTTTTAAATTGAAATCCGTGGAAATGCACGTGACATTGCACCAAACTAATAAAATAAAAATAAAACTTAGGATATTATTCCATGCTATTATTTTCATTGAAAGGTATTGATGGAAATTTCATAATATTTAAATATATGAAAAAAATATATAAATAAATACAAATCTTAGCTTAAATTAAATTTAAACTCACTTTCTAACATAATATTTATTAAATCTAAATCTTAAGAAATTTAGTTGGTATTTCTGAATCTTAACACATTAATCTTAAAGTTGAAGCTATTCATGTTTTTTTTATGGTTACCTTTTGTTATTGAGAACAAGGATAATAGATAAAGTTTTGATGACAACTAGAGAGGGGACCAATCTCCGTGAGTTTTTTCTCGTGATTCTTGATATGCAGAAAAGCATAAGCAATAAAACGAAAAGTGAAGGAAGCTTCCAAAATAGCGTGAAAACAAGCTCAGCACCATTTTAGAGTACTCATCGTCATCTTAATCCTGTGAATTTGCTTTTATCTATTGCTTGTAATGTCTTTTAAGAGATATATAAAGGGTAGAATTAACTACAAAATCTGTATATAAATTCACCTCTTCTTCACTTCATTAACCTACCACAACATGGAGTTCAGAGTCTTTATTCTTGCCATTTTTCTACTACTTCAGGTACACTGAATTTGGTATTCAAAATGCCAGATATCGTCATTTCTCTGCAAAAGCAAAATGGGAAAGTTAAATTCTGACAAAAATGTTTGTGCTTTGGTGTTTGAAATTTCCCATTTTTAGGGTTTCGCAGAAGTTTCATCCATCAGTACCGGAGTAGCCAATTCTCTTGAAAGTGTGAGTTATCCTGAATTTTCTACTTACATGCATGCCATTGGTAATGCATGCAGGAGTAGTGTGCACCTAAATTAGTTGGTATAGTAGATTACATTTGCTTTTCTTTATTTTGTAAATTATGTATACTATTTACCAGAAAAAAGTAAACATTGTAAACAAAAGCAAGAACATTTGTGTTTTGATTGCAGACAAATAAAGGATATCAGACTGTGGCTCTGAATAACAAAGATTTCCAGCTGCACAGAATCAGTAAGTAGAACATCTTTAAGGATGAGCAAAATGTTTTCGTTTTTTTTTTCTTTTTAATATTTTGTCCAGTTTGTAGTTTTTTTTGGAGAAATGCAAATTTTGGAAAGGTTTTGTCATGGTTTCAACATAAAACTAACATTTATTTGACATGAGTCAAAATGTGGCACTTCCAACAGGTTTCAGGTCCAATTGTTTGCATCTGACCATGTTTTATCTTCAATCAGAACTTTCATAGAAATCATATATAGATCCATGAAAAGTTGATGATGGGGATACAAGAAATGAATCTAAATATTTGTTTTGAACCATTAACAATTCTTAGATTGCAACCATGAATGTTCAAGAAGATGCAGCAAAGCATATAAAAGGAAGAGATGCAAGAGAGCATGCAAGTCATGTTGCAACAGATGCCACTGTGTGCCCCCTGGAACCTACGGCCATAAGGAGGTTTGTCCTTGTTATGCACGCCTCAAGACTCATGGGAATAAGCCTAAGTGCCCTTGAAATTATTCAATACCCACATTCAAATCTATATATCATTTCAATGTATGAGGAATAAATTTCACTACTTTACTTTCTCGTATGGAGCCAATGGACTATATATGCTGTAATTTCATTCTATTTTGATGAATGCTTCCTGTTTATTTTTTATATTTATTATATTATATTATATTATATATATATATATATATATATATATATATATATATGTATGTATATATAGAGAGAGAGAGAGAGAGAGATAGATAGATAGATAGATAGATAGATTAATAGATAGATAGATAGAGTATTTAGATTGGTCCCTTAACATTTGGAACAAATTTCTATGCATGTCCAAGTTTCACATATAATTGAATAAAATTGTTTATGGCTTTACACGTATTTGAATGATGTTTGAAAAGTTCTACGGTATATATTATTATGTATATAATTAATAAAATACATAACTTGGAAGATAAGAGTTCTGTTATTTCTTACTCTCACCATTAAAAAAAAAAGCTACATAATCTATTTGAATTTGGAGTTTTTTTAATTATTTTAAAACGGAATACATAGATTCTTCTTCTCTCACCCTTTATAGTGTTTTCCTTCAAGCTGAAAAAAAAAACGTTCTTATAGCATTTTAATTAAATTATTTATCTTTTTATGTAAATTTCATTTATGTTTTAAAATGGTTATACATAAAAAGGATCTTATTTAAGGTTTCATCCTAATTCCATAAAATAGCAACATGGGTCTTTATATGTTTGTTTTATGTGAAGGAAGAAATTATTTTAGAAGGAAGGGTGGTGAAAATGAGAAGATAATATGAAATGTGTGGTATGTGCACGTGATTGTCTTTGTTCGGTTATTTAATGGTGTTATCATAGAGGATCTATCATAACTAGAAATTCGTTATCATAGAGGATCGAATGAAAATATTCGTCTAATGTGGTGAATGATTTATTTGTCATTTTGTTATCATTTAGCTCAAAAGAATAATAAAACTTTGTAGTGAAAAAGGATGGCACGTGTAAAAAGGTGGAAGCTTCAGCTCAAAAACATTTGGTAAAGAAGGATAAGGTTGTAATGTTTCATCACATGAATTGAACCTTCATATAATGTTAGGAACATTAGTTGTTAAGAACCATCGTGGAATAACTTTGGTATAAAAGTTGAAACATCCCCCTTGACAAATCACAATATGAAAATTTGTAAAGAAGTGAGTCTCAACACAATAGATAATCAAATTTGATATGGAGGAGATGATCATAGGGTAGACTAAACGACTAGGATATATCACATAACTGAATTTCATATCCTCGAAAAATTAAAAATATTATAAATTGATGAGAACCAACTTTTGTACTAAGATTTTTTACTTTAAATAATTATCTAATTTAAGTTGTATAAGACTACTGAGTTTGGAAATTTTAGTTATTGATTGATTTGTTAAAAATGGCTAAAAATAATAATGAAAAGGCTAAAAAATGGCTAAAGATAGCTGCATTAGAAACGTTACAGACCGATTTTTTTTTTCTTAAACCGTGTGAAGAAAATATTATAAGTAAATGAATTGACACGAAGAATACTACAAAAATCAACACTTATCATACAATTATAATTGACGGTTAGATAATAATATAAAACTATAGAATATTTCAAATAACTTTTAAAAGTAATTTTCATATTTCATAATTAGTAATCTAAAGTGAAATACCTCTCTTTCATATTCATTGATGTTTAAAGTTAAAAACACCAAAAAAAAAGTACTTAAAACATATCATTCTAGACTAAAATACTCTGATTCTTTAAAATAAAATATTATAGCAATTATTAAATAGGGTATAAGTGAAGAAAATATCAATGATTGTTCGAAATTGTATAATATAGAGCTGCAAAGTCAATGATGAAGTATTAACAAATTATATAATATAAAACTGACTGGAGTACCTACAATTTACAAATGCCCTTTCAAATTAGCAACATTTCAGCTAGTTTAAAAGGTCATGTTAGCTTAGCTGCAGTGCATCCCGAACCAGTTCAACTAGGAATTGCTATATGTGATCAGAACTTTCATCAAACAAATCCCCTAACCCAAAAAATAAAAAATAAAAAAGAATATCATCCCCCTCCACAAAGAACAAAAACGAATCATGGTAAAATGTGCAGGGCCCTAAAAATATAAGAAAGCAAAGCAGCAGATACGATATTTCTGGCCTGGCCAAAAAGAAGCTATTTGGCACAAAACTCAGACTTGAATCGGGTGAGGTTCTGAGTGAATTTATCCCTGTTCTTTCCATCCAAGCTAAGCGACACATCTGTCATAAGCTTGTCAAAGCACAAAGAAAGCCGCTGGTGTTGGTCTGGTGGCTGCAAAATGATTCAAGGAAAATTTAGATTTTGAAGCTTGAAATTATAGCTACTTATATTGCGAATAGAATACCTATAAATGCTGCCTGTGCAGATACAAGACTGGTTAACAGCCTAACTTTGGCCACGCTTGAACGTTTATTTGATTTTGTTTTCTAAATATTTAACATACAAAATATTCCAGATTGTTTTGATCGGGAAACAAGCATAATTTCATCACTTATTAGAAAAAATTACAAATATGAATATATTTATTGGTTCCTCTACCTACTTGGACTCAACAAGGTTTGCTTCTGAATAAAAATTGTAAGGGTTTCGCTAAAACAAACCATGTGGACCAACTAAAACCAGTGGAAATAGTTGCAAATTACGCTGAGAAGCATCCATTTTATTGAGGGCTAGAACCTAGAAGCGGCTAGAGCCTAGAAAACATGGTTATCAAATTCTTTAGATATTTTGTTCTTATCTGCGGAGAGGTAGGCTCTTTGTTCTCTTCCCTCGTTTTTTATGCCATATAACGATGCTGAGACTTGATTTGGTTGTTGTTTGGAATTTTATTTGTTTTTAAAATGTCTGGAACTAGAAACTTATTTGTACAGTGTATTTATTTTTAACTTATATGATAGTCATGTACTACTAGACTTAGTTATTTAGTATTGTGGATAATTGTTTACTACTTTGTTTAATTATGTTGTTGACTAAGTACAGTCAAAGGGACATCAAAATCCCACATCGAAGGTATGGGATACTTTACTTTAGGGAGTATTGAACTAAGCTTCCTCACTCATTTTTCTTGGCACCCACAGTTTTTGCTCATTTGGATCTATACTAGTGTGTCAAGAACTTTTTCAAAAAAGCAATCAATACTTCCCAATTAACACCAATTGAAAAGCACCCAAGCCTTTGGGGAATCGATACCTAATCATTAAGGGAAGACAACAATATACTTACACCAAAGTACCAATTTTGGTCTGCATGGCCTGCCGAATTCAACTCATTTTGTCATCTTTATGGATTAAAATCATTTATACACCCAATACGTGAACTACGTATGTCCAATTCCTGATCACTGAAGTATGAATTTAGAATTTGAGGTATGTCCATTTCCTCTTAACAGGCCATAAAGAGACTCTTATCCAACTATTCTTCTCCATGGTTGTCATTTGTCATTGGCCTCTTTTCCAACTTCTTATCAAGAATGTTTTCCTACATATGATCTTGAAGAATTCTACATGAACCAACCACATAGTTTTGCTACTAAGGGGAAGTGCTCTACCATGGTTAATCAACTTCATAGATATTAATATGGACTTATACAATCCCCAGAGCCCAGTTTGGTTGTTTTCGTACTGTTATGCAATAATTCGGTATGAATTGGAATAAAGCCTACTATTCTATCTTCTATCGTCAATTACCCAAGAGATGCATGTATCGCATTGTCTATGTGAATGATACTATCATTGGATGACAAAAGTTTGATATATGCATAAATTGGCTAATTAAACTCACTGCATAGGCAATATATGGCCTGGTATGCGACAAATATATAAGTCTGCCCCACTAAACGCTGGTACATATCTTTTTCAACAGCAACATCTTCTTCGCATTTCCAAGCTTTAGGTTTGGTTCTAATGAGGTACTAGCAGGTTTGCAAGCTGTCTTGCCAGTTTTCTTGAGCAAATCAGTGATGTATTTCTGCTGGGATATAAATATCCCTTTCTTGGAGTGGGTAACTTCAATTCCTAAAAAATATTTTAGTTTTCCTAAGGTCTTGATATCAAATTCCTTGTCTAAGCATTGACTCAACAATTGCTGCTCTTCTTTATTATATCCAGTTAATATTATTTCATCCACATACACCAATAATATCATTACTCCCCCTGACTTGGAATGTTTAAAGAACAAAGTATGATCCCCTTGGCTTTGTTTGTAACCCAGACCTGTCATAACTTTAGTAAACCTGCCAAACCATGCACGGGGGGATTGTTTTAGCCCATATAATGTCTTTTTCAACTTGCAAACAGTGTTGGCAACAACATCTCTACCATATCCCGGAGGTATCTCCATATAAATTTCTTCTTCAAGGTCTCCATGTAGGAAAGCATTCTTAACATCAAATTGTTCCAAGTTCAACCATAATTGGCAGCAAGGGACAATATCACCCTAACTGTGTTCATTTTGGCAACCGGAGCAAAGGTCTCCAAATAATCAACTCCATAGGTTTGGGTGAACCCTTTGGCAACTAGTCTTGCCTTATATCTCTCAATTGATCCATCAACCTTGTATTTCACTGTATAGACCCACTTACATCCAACTGGCCTCTTTCCTATTGGTAAGGTGACTAACTCCCAAGTGTTGTTCTTCTCCAATGCCTCCATCTCTACATCCATGGCTTGCCTCCATTTTCTATCAGACAATGCCTCAGATAAGGTATTAGGTAGAAGTACAGTGTTTAGGTTTACTAGGAAGGTTTTATGGGTAGGAGAGAAATTTTTAAAGAACAGGTAATTTGAGAGAGGGTAGAGTGGTTGTTTGGTGCATTTTCTTGTCCCTTTTCTAATGGCAATTGGGAGGTTAGGATCATTTTGGGTTTCAATTTCAACCTGCACAGCTGGAGAAAAAATTGTTACCTCTTTTTGTGGAGTCGAGTTGGATTCTTGAACATGGCTTGATCCTGGAATGACCTTAGTCTTCCTTGAGTACACCAGCTTCTTACCAAATTTTCCAGCTTCAACATCTTCTTGATCAACTTCACAATTAATTTCACTTTGTTGACCAACTTCCTTTTCTTGACCAATTCCTTGACTTGTTTCATTTGTTGCAGCTTCAATTTGATCTCGTTTAGATTCAAATATCAAGTTTGGAATAATGGGAAAACCAGAATTACTACTTTCAATATGATCTCGTTTAGGTTCAAATATCAAGTCTGGAAGAATGGGAAAACCAGAATTACTACTTTCCTTATCTTCCCTGAAACTCTCCCCCTGAAGATAAGATTGATGGAAATAACCCTCTTGTTCATCGAAGTTAACATCCCTAGACACAAAGAATTTTTTGGATGGGGGGATGGTAGCATTTATACCCTTTCTGAGTGGGTGAGTAACAAACAAAGACACACTTTAAGGCTCTAGGATCAAGTTTCCATAGGGCTTTTTGATCCTAAGACTCTAGAGGATAGTCTATTGATAAGGTATGTTGTTGTAAGGACAACTTCCCCCCATAAATTTTTTGGGACACTTTTTTGGAACAACAATTCCCGAGTCTGATTTAATAGATGTCCATTTTTCCTCTCTGCGACCCCATTTTGCTGTGGTGTTTTGACACAAGAGGACTCTTGAATTATACTTTCTTTATGACAAAAAGAATTAAGAACATGATTGAAGTAATCTTTGGCATTATCTGACCTAAGCCTCTTAATATTAACACCAAACTGATTTTTTATCATGGAGTGGAAGTTTAGGAAGGCAGAACTGACTTCTGATTTTTGTTTAAGTAGGAAAACCCAAGTGACCCTTGTATAGTCATCTATAAAGGTGACAAACCATCGAGCACCAGACACATTTGGAACATTAGAAGGTCCTCATACATCAGTATGAACAAGATAAAAAGGGAAATTGCTAATTCTATTACTTATTGGAAAAGATACACGTTTGTGCTTAGCAAGTTCACACACCTCACAATGAAGACTCTCAACATCTAACTTGGTAAACAGAGAGGGAAACATAATTTTGATCACTCCAAAAGAGGGATGTCCCAACCGACAATGATAAAGCATGATTTTTTCTTTGTTGGTCATCAAGGATTCATATATGAAGGAGTGAGAGATTCTGTTCTTGCTGGACAAACTTGGATCTTCGAGATAATAAAGGTCATTCCATTCTCTAGCATGTCCAATCATCCTCCTTGAATCCTTATCCTGAAATACACAATGATCGTTGAAAAAAACAACTTTACATGACAAATCCTTTATAAGTTTTTGTATAGACACTAGGTTGGTGGACAACTTTGGGACATGAAAAACATCTTTTAAGGTTATTAAATGATTGATTTGGATATTTCCTTGACCAGCTACAATTATAAGGGTTCCATCTGCAGTGGCAATTTTCTTGTTGCTGGGACATGGGGAATATGTGGAGAAGTGTTTGGCTAATGGTGTCACGTGGTCTGTGGCTCCAGAGTCCAATATCTAATAATGGTTAAAAGGTGTATCTGAGACATTTAATCCAAAAGAAAGTGGAAACTTACCTGAGTATGCCAAAGAACACATACCTGTAGGTTTTTCCAGCTTACTAAGAAAGGTTCTCATCCTTTCTATCTCCTCTTGGTTAAGATGGGCAACAGCTTTTGGATTATTTCCTTCATTTGTTTCAGCAGCAACATACACTTGTCCTCCTTTCCTTAAGGAGCCTCCTCTGTGTCCCCCTTCTCGATCTCGATTTAAAGGCTTCCCATGTAACTTCCAACACTTCTCTCGGGTATGACGAGGCTTATTGCAGTAGGTACACCAGAGTCCATCACCTTTCTTCTCCACATTTGTTGATCCTGCTTTCTTCTGTTCGGCTACCCCTTTTCTATTCAACATTGCACAAACAAGTTGGGCCCACTTCAAATAATTTCTTCCATTTAGTCCATATGCAAAATGAATATTCTACAGGTCTCCAGATAGCTGGGATTGGATATTCCCCGTTTATGGGTTGGGTTCACAACTTCCTCTTCTCTTGACATTATAGCAAAAAGGTGTGATGCAACAGCAATGCAGGCTGTCGTTTTAGGGTTAAGAAAAATGTAGCAGCAATACAGGCTACCGTCTTAGGGTTAAGAAAAATGTAACAACAATATAGGCTGTCGTCTTAGGGTTTATAGTGCGCAGACAAAACTTCCTAGATCGGAAAATCTGATACCATCTGGAAAATTAGATTAAATGAAATCTTCTTTTATTATTTTAATACAAAGAGATCATACAAGATATATACAGGAGATCTAAGCTATTTTAGGAAATATAATAACTCTATTTTATTCTAGGATCTCTTGATTTATGGGATTGTTCCTAATTGTTCAAATCTGTACAGATTACAAATTTCCTAATTTATTCTTTCCTAAAATACTATTTGATTTCCCACATAAACAAAAGTTCTTGCACAAAAAGAAACTCAGTTATATATATTTACAGCTCCATAATCCATATACAACAAATGAGACTATTGAAAGTTACGTGTGAGTTGAAGTCTCACACAAGATATAGAAATGGGAAAGTTGAGTAACAAGTAAGAAAAATCCACAAACCTAATGCCTTAAAGGTTGAGTTAAAGGTGGTATTATATTTTCTTATATGGTTCCCTTGGTCTCATTTGTGAATACTTGTCAATGCCCCCCACTTTTGGTGATCAATCTTAGAAACATAACTAGCCTTGGTGCGGGATTGTTAGAACAATCCTGTCCCTTAAGCCAAGTATCATCACCAGAGATATCAACTCATGAGTAGACCACAGAACACAAACATGATAAAAGTAGCAGCAGGCCAAGCGTTAGGAAAGACACCATAGGAGGTAGATTCAACCATGCCCAAGAATCACTAGCAATAGTACACATTAAACAAAGACTAAAAGAACACAAATCAAGAGCCAACCAAATGAGTGATGACAGAATTTGAAAAGGGAGATAGATAAGGATAATGCTAGAATTGGTAGTGAGAATGACAGGTAGATGCACCACCACCTGCTACAGCAGGAACTGGTGGTGTGGGCAAAGCGAAAACCACTCCTAGAGAAGGTGACATGGACAAGTTCAAAAGGTAGTGGGATAGCAGCATGGCAAAACATATGGGCCAAAAGAACACAACAGCAGAGAAGGAAACCCAATAAGGGTTGCAGGAGGGCAATGAGTCCAGCAAAAAATCGCTGCTGCCAGTTAACTTTCACCAATATTTGTGAGAGGAAAAAGGAAGCCGTCGAGTGAATTAATCCATGTGTCTTGCTTACTAAGAGGAGACTCGTACTGTACTGATACAATATAAATACAATGGATAACAGTTACATAATTATGCTATTCATAATATCCATAGTATTTCACTATTTACACAACATTATATGATTACAATATTCCTAAGGGGACCTAGAATACATTTCTAATATTTTTGGCAATAGATGATTAGTTTCTTTCATTGATGACTTAACTCAATGTAAGTGTATCAACTGTGTTGCTCAATTTATTATATGGTCCAGACATAATGTTTAGACGATATAAATGTATCTACATTTGTAGCACAGATTTAGCCTTATTTCACGAAAGTAATTATTCTGTTTAGACTATATAACATAATGTTGTAAACAGTATGGTAATGATGATAATAACTATACATATAACCGATGGATTTATTTAATACTATATGGTCATAATAACAGTACAAGAAAACTACAATTTATATTTATGCCCATATTAACCAATGCAAACCAATATACTGCTAAATTACATAACAAGATGTGCCCGGCAAAAATAAAGATGGCAGACAGATTTGGACTTACATAGGAAGACAAAATTTGAGCCTTGACATTTGTGAACATCTGCAACAAAAATTATCATGTCAATATTCTTGTTTATATTGAAGAAATTACAAGAGTTAGATAAGGTGGAAAGAAGTATAGGAAGAATGCTCCTGGTAATATTAGATGGATATGTGTTATAGATGTGTACTAGTGTCATACAAGAAATACAAACAAAGGAAGTATCACTGATGCTAACTTCAACCTAATAATAAAATCTTTTGATCACTAAACATATGCTTAGTGGTAATTCTTCCAATACCATTATTAAAGTAAATAGTTCAGAGATATTGAATAAAATCTGTGTATGTAATAAGAAAACAGAGGAACATAAACTTGTTGAAGAGATAAAATAGAATCAAGATATATCTTTTTAATCAGAGGTTGAATCAATCATCAGAAGAAGAATTAGGCCAAAAATTAGGATACATTATGGGAAAATAAAACTTCCATCGAAGAGAAGCAAATGAAAGGCTTTCATAAAAATTCTTGTAGAATCGAGAATGAAGTTTTCATTCTATACATGTCAGATCATAAATTAGTAACTGCATCCAATCTCCAAAAAATCCCAATTGTTTCGAATTTTTTTATTTTTTTGAAATGGAATAGTTACAGAATCCCCATGAATAGGATCGGAAGTATCACTGATGCTAACTTCAACCTAATAATAAAATCTTTTGATCACTAAACCTATGCTTTCTAGTGGTAATTCTTCCAATACCATTATTAAAGTAAATAGTTCAGAGATATTGAATAAAATCTGTGTATGTAATAAGAAAACAGAGGAACATATATATATATATATATATATGGTACAAAGAGATAGGCATGGACCCATATAGTTAGTTATTTCTAACAACCATCCAAAACCTTATTTGAAAATTTCCAAATTATTTTTGTTGGTCCAAGTGTTTGTGCTACTGTGCTGAGCAGTATTAGAGCATAGAGTTTTACTCCAAGTCAATGGTAGTCAGTTAGAATTCTGGTACGAGTTAGTTTTCCTTCTCAGCCACATATAGCTGCATCACAATACTCAATGTGTGTTGTAATCATCACATTATCTCGTCTGTCAACTGCTAGGACCAGTGATCAAAGGACATAGGTTGCATCTTTATCTTGTCAATCCGTAAATTCTATTCAAATAATGCAGATAATGTTTTTGATTCTTATACACATCATCAGTTGCAAATTGTTGCGGCAACTTTGAGACAAGTCACATATATATTCATTTGCACAACAATGTGAAGGTTCATTAACTTTGAACAGAGCTTCGAAACACTTGGCTTGTGAATCATTGTTTCGGAATATCCACTTCACATTTAAGACTTATAAACATCGTGATGAAATTTTCGGAGGACTTCTAAAGATTTGAATCCACAATCTTATTGTAGCAAGCTTGAACCTGACTCTCATTGTTCATGAGGTTGGGACACTAACTCGCTCACGAGGCACATCTTATGAAATTCAATTAGAAAGTTCTTGCTTAAGCTAATGTTGAAGTCTCCAATCCTATTTCATCTTTGCTAAATCTCAATCACCAAATGCTGATCCTAATTTTGAATCACAAACTGGAAAAGCTTAACAATTATCGTCACAATGGTAATCTTGGTAGATGATTTGATAGTGTAAGGTATGTCAGAAGTATGGTCATGAACCCACCGTGCTGCGCAATCATAGTTCTAAAGAGAATTTTGTACATGTTGTGCATTTGGATTTTCTCACTTTTCAACAATCCTTCTCCTCACGGTGGCCTACTTTCACGGAATGTTTATCAGTACCTGCCTCAAGGCATAGTTTGGTTCATGTCTTTGTTTCAATATACACAACCCTGCTTTGGCATACCAAGTCCATCCATGCCTCTCACTCCAGCTCCTTATGCCACGCTCGCAATTGTTCATCCTTCTATACAACGTGACCAATGTATCTCAAAACATATAATAGTCCTTTCTCACTAATTTATTATTTGTTCTGTCAATTACAAAAAATCAGAGGACAACAATGATATCTTGCTTCAATACATTATTGGTCTAGTTCCCTTCTCTTATATAACACTCTAACAACATCAACTCTATCTCAATTCAATCCTAATCAATCTAATTATTTTGTTGCAACTAATCTCCTTGCTAATAGATCTAGTATTTCGTCTATTACCTTGGCAACTTGGCACTTCAGTTCGGACACCCTAGTGCTAATATACAAAAAATTGTATTAAATTATTGTAACTTCCCTTCAATAAATAAGCTTGTTACAAATTTTTGCTCCTCATGTTGTCTTGCTTATCAGAAACTATGTATCATAAACCTCTTGAATTAATCTTCAGTAAGTTGTCAATACCCCTATATACGTTAAACATGGCTTTACGTTAAAATAATTTGATACACTGCAAGTATTAAAATTATTTCACCTTGGACTGAGGAATATGGTCCCCTCCACCAATTATCTTAATCAGTTTGGGATCATTCACATTATTATTTTCTTGCTCAAGCTTCCTACCCTTTCCACATTTCGCAATCATGCCTTCACAACACTCATCACAAAAAAGCTTCCTCATTTTTCTCTTAACTTTTCCATCCATTAACAAAATTTATTTAATAAATTACCTGATTAAAACTTCTTTATAGTTTTCAGTTGCGTCTATTTTCCCCAATTATGTCCTACAATTTCAATCTGATGAGTGTGTTATGAGAGGTTATTCCACCTCTCATTAGTGTCTCTCGATATGTAAAAAGATGTCATCTTAAATGAGTTTCGATTTACCGATAAAGAGCTTTTCCTAATATGCCTCCATCCTCATCACCATGTCACTATCCCTTATTTAGTCACAAAATATACACCCTATCCCATATCCCTCAGTACAATGTTCTCGCCAAGGCTTTTTCTCCTTTCCCAGTTTCTAAACTTTGCACATCTAGCTCATAGTGGTGGACTCTTCTGTTTCCCACACCTGCTGAGCTTGCAGGGGTATTAGAGTAAAGAGATTTACTCTTGTAGTTTTCTCTATTATGCTCTATTTTCAGCTTTAGGTGTCACTTAACTAACTTGATAGCTGTCAATGACAATTAATTATTATTCTGTTCGGAGGTAGTTTTCCTTCTTTGCTATATGTAGCTACATGTGTTGTAATCATTCTTCTCTTCTAGTAATAAAATCAAGTTTATATTCTCTGCAACTCTTCTAACTTTAACAGGCAACCCATAAAATACTCATACTATGAATTTATATGGATATTCAACATGAAATGGACAACAATATGAAAATCATGGAATCCTGAAAATTCCACATTTCCAGATTAAAACAGAATGTCATGATATAAAATGTGCATTGTCATGTCGTGTTCAAACATCCAAGAAAACTGACTATCCTGCATACCAATGTTCAAATAACAGGCCAAATGCTCTAAATATCCATTTAAGCACCTAGTTTTTGAAACAATCATGTCAAAAAAATTTACTGACACATTATGTGTTCTGTTTAGCATGAACAACCATTCGAATTTATAACTTCTGAAACAGTATGAAAAATTAATATTAAAGTGAATGATAATGGTAATCGACTAGTCAAATAATCACCTCTTCACTGATTAGCATCATGCTCAGAATTGCACGGCTAAGAGTCCACTGATTCCCACGGTCCTCGAATATAACAACTTCAAATAGAGTTTTCAATATCTAGAGAAAATATAAATATCAAGGCATGCTTATATCAGACAAAACACCAATACAGTAAGCACATTGGTTCAGCTTTAATAAAAAGAAAAATAAACCTTAAGCAAGCTAAATACAAACATACTCTAGAGAAAAGTTCAGCACAATCAGAAGTGAGTCCAGCTACATTATGAGCAGCAAGTGAGTTAACTGACTCTCCAACAGTAACATGGGTGAAATAAAATGTAGCCAAGTTGTCAATAGCATAGGCAGACTACATACACATAGGGAAAATTCGAGTTAGCAACTATACAAATACCATCTAATAATAAGAAATTGCCCCTAGTTCTCAAATCATGAGCATGTAAAAATTGATATCTGGTTTATAAACCAAATTTTCATTGAATACCAGTAAATATCATTAATTGAATTATTTTGGGTAATCATTATTCATAGGGGTGTCAGAGAGCCAACTCAGCTCATATGGGCAGGTTGACTCATTACGGGCTGAGCTGAAAATAGGTGAACTAAGACTTTATGACAAGCTAGATATTTCACAACCCGGCTCAACACACTACGGGGTTAGTGGGTTAGCTCATCACGGGTTGAGTTGAAAATAAGCGAGTTCAACCTAACTGACTTTATGGTGAGCCAAAAATTTCATAACCCAGCTCAACCCACTACGGGTTGGTGGGTTAGGTGGGTTGGCTAACTAACCCATTCTTATTTTTTTGTTCTTCAATTTTTTTTCTAATAAGCACGACTAAATTTTGAAACTAAAACACAGTGGCACAGTAGTACAGCAAACGCTGTGACGCGACTAAAACACGATGGTGCGGTGGCACGTTGAATGCAGTGTCGCAGCAAACGCTAAGGCACAATTGAAACGCGATGGCACGGTGACGTAGCAAACGCAACAAACATTGTGGCACATGGTGTAGCAGACAGATGGCAACCGGTCCAGGTGCAACGGCGAACACAGTAATACAGTGAACAACTGATGACAAGCTTGAGCAAGAGGTTGGCTTGTAGTAGTAATGTAGAATAGAGGTGGAAAGACAAAATAATATCAATTAGGATTAATAAATTATTATAATTATTTTTAAAATTTAAAATGAATAGTGAGTTGCGGGCAAACTCACCCTAACCTGACTCGAACCCGTTTGGGTTAAGTGAGTCAGGTTCGTTTTTAGCCCATTATCGACAGAAATGAACCCAACTCGACTCAAACCTGTGATAAGCCGAGTTAGTTCATGGGTTACAACCCATATTGACACCCCTAATTGTTCACAACATTTACCTTTGGTAGGTATGCAAAACAAGAAAAAAAGGAACATGTAGGAGATGTCTCACAAGGGAGTCTGGTTAGAGTTTAGTTATATGCCACTGTAATCCATATAAATATATTTTAGCTGAATATTCATCTTTTATTTACTTTTTGGTAAAGTTGTCAAAACAAGTGACCCAGCCTTACTTGGCATTGGGCCAAGTAAAAAAATTTGATAGTCTAGCTTGACCTATATTTTTAAACGGACCAAATTTTTTAGCTTAGTTTGACCTTATGTTAGGCCAATGGGCTAACAAACTTATTTTGGCTTGATTGAATTTTTTTTTTAAAATGTAACATATCTTATACCAAATCAATTAATTAAAAAAATATTTAAATAAAAAATAAAAATATATTTTTAAAATTTAAATTTTATTAATAAAAACAATTTTTATTTAAGATATAATGATTTAATATATAAATTATAAGAGAATGAATTCATTCAATCTCAAAATAAGGATTAAAAACTTAATCTTCATTATCATTATTTATTTTTTAGTAATTTATTAATTTAAAATAGTAATTAATTTTAATCGTTAGATCTTAGAATAAATGGTTGCTAGATATTTATTTTAATATTTACTCTTAGAACAAGTGAATCTCTTATTAAATTAATTTATAATACATATATGTTTTTTAATAAAATAATATTAATTTTATTTTTATTTAAAAAATCATTATTATTCTATAAAATGGACCAGTTCATAAGTATTCGGACTAGCTTAGCCTAAAGCTCATGTAAGTCATGGCCTAAATAAATCCGGCCAAAATAGGTTTGATTCAATTTAGACCATAAATTTTTTGACTAAGCCTGGGTTATTTCTTGAACCTTTCGATCAGTATCAAGCTAAGCCTATTTTGATACCCCTATAGTGATATGTATCTAACACCCTTAGGTACCTCTATTACCATTCTTATTATATATAGTATCTTTCTTTCCTGAGCTAAATAAACATAATTGAATTACCATAACAAAAAATGTGCGAAGCTTTTACAAACCTGTGATGATATTTTCTCACTTGAATCTTTAAGGCCTGATTCAAGAGTTCCAACAACATGCATAAAGGTAGTTTTATCCAAACTCAAAACAAATGATAAATGATTACTGAAGAGAGAATCCAAGAATGCAAAGTAAGCTGCTGCGACCTGGAAAAATGACAAAACAATAAGCTTGTAACGATATTTTCAACTCACTCGACACTGTAGATTCAATATGCTGTGATCAGAACACAACATATGACAATCATTGTTTCCTTCTCAATTCAAACTCAGCCATCATTAAATTTTAGTTCTTTGAACTATTTTCCATAAACAATACTAGATATCAGGACTGACCCAACCTGTGTTGTTAACAAGGGAAAAGGCACAAAACCAAACAAAATATACATGAAAAAATAATGATCAAACACTTGGCTGAAAATGAAATGATATCAATTTAAGAAAACAAGTAAACCAAATAGTAATACAAATTTTCTTGCATAATCATTACCAAATAATTAAATTTAAACAGTTAAGTAGACAAATGCAAATATTACATGCAAGGTTTACCTACTATGTGTGCGTATTTACAGATATATTACAATTTACAACGGACAACATGGATAAACCAGAGGAAAGCACTTATATTGTTAACGAGCATATTGGAGAACATACAGAGTAAATGTAGAGTTGTACCTTCCGAAATGCAAATATATCGGCCAAAGGAATTGATAATATCATCTTAACAGTGATATCAAGAGCATCAACAAGCGCTCTATCACCATAAAGTTCAAAAATTCCAAAGTTGACAAAGCTCCCAGACATTGCTGCCAGAAAAAAGAAAACAACTAAAATAAACCCATTGGCAATGAAAATTATATGATACTATAACATAATATGTTCACTCGATTATTTTTTGCTTTATAAACCCGAAAAGGGAAAACAGATAATACACAGTGCTGTAAATAACTGGAAGTGTTAGTGAAGAGACAAATTACGGTGAAAACAACCTCTAAAATAAATAAAAATGGTCCGACAATTTATGATTTCACTTCTATTACCTTTAACAATTCAGACATACTTACAAATAAATTTCATACTGCTGATATAAAATTGCACATAAAATGTGACAAAATTACTAAGAGGGGTAAATAAAAAACCATTTAACCAAGTGAAACTTGAGAAAATATTATATTCAGAATATAATAGGATAGTAGTGAAAATCGGATTGGAAGGTGGTGGCACCAAAATGTATTTTTTAACATGTGGGGTTTAAATCTACTGACTAAGTGTTATATAGATCAAAACCTCAATAACTTGAATGCTCCCAACAGAGCAGTCCCTTCCACTACATTTTACATGTCAAAAGAATAGCATTGACAGTGAGCTATGGCAATGTTCCACAAAATATGCGTACCTCGAGTAAGAATTAGCAAACAAATTGATATCCCCTTGTATTTGGACGTGTACATGTCCGCTTTGTTAGGAAGAGTTAAAATTCTTGATCCATAAGCAACAATCAATTTACTAACTTCTCGGAAAAGAAGTATCCCATTTGGCGAAGAATATTCAAAATTCAATCGCTGGGTCTTATTCAGTACTAGTTCAGCCATGAATTTCAATAATGGAGTTGTTACCTGCATCATGCTTCTGAAATCAAATGTGTGACAAACAATGATAACTATCTCTATTATGCAATGGAGGGGAATATGCAACAGTTACACAAGATGTACAAGATAAGCTCTTTAGACATTAATTTTATAATACCTACTTTTCACAGGGGTAAAATTAGCCGAACATTTGTTATTGAGAGGGAATGAGGTACATAAAGAAAGTTATTGTAACAAAAGTTGAGGGACTTATTCCCTTCAGAACCAGGTAGTTGGATCTCTATGTAACAGGTTTAACGTGAAATTGGATGCTCTCTTCAAAAGTTAACACATGAAACAGGATTTGTTAATTATTTAATATGTACTTCTAATCGTTTCAGGAATGTCAAATTTTCCAGCGCAATATTTTTATTTTATCAGTAAAGAAATTTCCTCCGTCATTAAGAAATTCACCACAAATAAAATTAAAACCATAACCAACCCTTATCCCAATATGTGGACTCAGATGCAAAGATTGAAGGTCACCCCATTTGACTCTCTTCTATAGTTCCTAATCCTGCATAGTGTCATAGCAGTGGCTGATCCCTGTTGGAAGTCCCACATCACCTGCCTCATGTCATTTGGTATGGTTTAAATACATATTAGGTTACTCCACATATTGTCAATTGGTTTTATGTTGGAACTTTAACATGGTATTAAAGCCAAAACCTAACATCTTTCCGGTTATTATCTTGGGCTAAGAGTTACCCTTTTATTGTGGGTCAAAGTAACATTTGCCTGGTCCGATAGGCTTTGTTGGAGGGAGCGTGTTGGAAGTCCCACATCGTCTGCCTTATGTCATTTGGTATGGTTTAAATACATGTTAGGCTACTCCACATATTGTCAATTGATTTTATGTTGGAACCTTAACAATCCCCAACAACCGTGTAGCCATACAACACACAGCAAGACAACCATATTATCAAATTTTGTGACAGTTTGGCATGTTCAGAATTAACAATAAAAAGTACAATACAATATCTTAGCTCTAAAGCAAACTAACAATATCAATATCCAAAATTAAAATACAATACAATATTCAAAATTATGATAGGCAAAACTAATTTAAAAAGGTAAAAAATTATCTTAGCTCAAAGTAAAAAGCATCAATTTAAAAAATTAAAAAGAATAACTTCTCTAGCCACGCTTCCATCTCAATATTGTCATTAAGATTCACAATCAGAACAGAGTATTGTTAGTTGTATAGCATAGTAAAAAAAAAATATTGCTTCAATTTCAAAGTAAATCAAGAAAAAAAATTAAGCTTTAAAAGGAAAGAAAAAAGCAGACCTCTGGAATATCAGCATAATGTGTAATGCCTTTCAGAAGAAGAGGCATGTGGGCAGGATAAAGCCAATAAAAAAGGAACCCATATGTTCTACGGCTGATAACAAGGGATTAAGAACAATCAAAATAAACTAACATTAGTAGCAAAGAACAAGGCCTTTGTAAATAAACAAAGCTATGATGTCTTAGTTACCAACCTATTAGTAGCCATTGCTATTCCTCGAAGGTCCCGCATCAACCCAATGAATGCATATTTTACCGCATCTGATTGGAACAATGCATCAGGTGTCGATTCCAATCTAGCCAAAACCTTACAATTTAAAAAACAAAATAAATAATCAATTTGAATATAAAATAATCAGTAGGAAATAACAATAATCATAAATAAATTGTCATACTTTGTTGTACAATGCATAACTTGTTAGGCCCAATTTAATGGGGGTACGACAAGCTTCATATGTCGCAAAATAATCTCATCAAGATATGGCCTTAACTAGTTCATGAACTATGGTTAAAAGGACTAACTAGACAATATTGAGTTGAAAGATTAAATTTATTAGAAATGAAGAAGGGTCTAACTCAACCTTATAAAACTGGCTTGTAAAGTGAGGTTTGCATCTCAATTATATATTATAAGTTGGTGATATCTCTAGTCGATGTAGGATTTCCAACATACCACTCACATCGAGGAATAAAACATTTGAAGAGCGTTGAACAGAATATTAAGGATGATTTGATAGCAGGTAGAGTAATAGGCCAACAAGTCTCGTTAGGATAAACTCTAATATCATACAAAAATGGAGAGGTGTCCAACTCAATCCTACAAAATCAGCTTGTAAGGTAAGATTTACACCTCAATTATATGTTATAAGTTAGTAATACCTTCAATCCATGTGGGTTTTCTAAAATAATTGAATTAGATGTAGTTGTGAAAAAAAAAACTTATGCTTATAAGGGTAGCCCAATATATTTTTTATCTTTGTTTTCCAAAGATGTCAACAATGTCTTCTCTAGGATAAAAGGAATATTAAAAATTATAACACTAGTATTGAACATCCCACATTGACTAAAGATGTAGTCAAGTTATAGTATATAAATGAGGTGCAAACCTCACCTTAAAAACCAGTTTTGTAACAAACACACACAATTGTATGATCCTTGGACAAAAGCAGCTTCTCTCTCACAAGTTGGTTATTTGAGCTGAAAGATATCCTTGGACAACAACTTCTTGCTCACAAAAACGCAATTGATTATGTGTTTAGTTCTCTTATAAAACATTCGGTTAGAGACAATGTAGAGAATTTCAAAATCATTTCTTTAATATGTCCCATCCTTTTACAATATGAACGTTGAGAGCAGCCACTTCTACCATGACATCTCCAAGGATTCCATAACCTCCTCTTCTTCGAGTAGATACTGTGGGAAATCAAATAGTATTTTAGGAAAGAATAAATCAGGAAATTTGTATATTTCCTTGTAATCTGTACAGATTTGAATAATTAGAAACAATCCCATAAATCAAGGGATCCTAGCATAAAATAGAGTTATTATATTTCCTAAAATAGCTTAGGTCTCCTGTATATATCTTATATCATCTTTTTGTATTGATATAATAAAAAATCATATTTCAGTTAATCTATTTTTCCAAATGGTATCAGAGCTTCCGATCTAGGAAGCTATGTCTGCGCACGATAAACCCTAAGATGACAGCCTACATTGCTGCTGCATATTTCTTAACCCTAAGATGGCAGCCTACATTGCTGCTGCATATTTCTTACCCCTAAGATGGCAACCTGCATTGCTGCTGCATTTTTCTTAACCCTAAGACGGTAGCCTGCATTGCTGCTGCATATTTCTTAACCCTAAGACGGCAGCCTGCATTGTTGCTACATTTTTCTTAACCCTAAGACGGCAGCCTACATTGCTGCTGCATTTTTCTTAATCCTAAGACGGCAGCCTGCATTGCTGCTGCATTTTTCTTAACCCTAAGACGGCAGCCTGCATTGCTGCTGCATTTTTCTTAACCCTAAGACGACAGCCTGCATTACTGCTGCATTTTTCTTAATCCTAAGACGACAGCCTGCATTGCTGTTGCATCACACCTCCTTGCTATGATGTCAAGGGAAGAGGAAGTTGTGAATCCAAACCCAGAAACAGGGAATACCCAATCCCAGCAATCTGGAGTACTGCAGAATATTCATTCTGCATATAGACTAAATGGAAGAACTTATTTGAAGTGGGCCCAACTTGTTCGTACAGTGTTGAAGGGAAAGGGGATGTTGAGTCACACGATGGAGTCCGGACCTAAGCGGGAGGATCCCAAGTTTACTACATGGGATGAAGAAGATTCAATGATCATGGCATGGTCGTGGAATTCAATGATTCCGAAATCGGCGACACCTGCATGTTCCTTAATTCGGCAAAAGATATTTGGAATCTTTGTAGAGCAAATCTACTCTAAAGCCAAAGATGCTTGCTCAAGTATATGAAGTAAAGGTGAAAACTTTGGCAACAAAACAAGGGAACAAGACTGTTACTGAGAATATGCCAATCAGTTGAAATCATTGTGGATGGAGCTAGACCATTATAGAGTCATAAAAGCCAAATGTCTCGAAGATTCGACACTTCTCAAGGAGTATATCGAACAAGACAAAGTTTATGATTTCCTTGTTGGTTTGAATCCTGAATTTGATCAAGTTAGGATTCAAATATTGGGGAAGAAAAAGGTACCACGCCTCAATGAAGTGGTGGCTATTGGGAGAAGTGAAGAAAGTAGAAGGGGTCTCATGTTAGAGAGTCCAGCAGTAGAGAACTCAGCACTGGACCATAAAGGAGATCAGACTTTGGCCATGGTAACCGAACGGAAGAAAGGATCAGCAAATGTGGAGAATAAAGGTGATGGTCTCCGGTGTACCTACTGCAATAAACCTCGTCATACCCGAGAGAAGTGTTGGAAGTTACATGGGAAGCCTTTAAACCGAGATCGAGAAGGGGGACACAAAGGAGGCTCCTCAAGGAAAGGAGGACAAGTTTATGTTATGTGAGTTGCTATGGCTTAAAATCATCTTAGAAGACTTGAAGATAAATTGGGAAGAACCTATGAAGCTCTATTGTGATAATAAGTCAGCAATCAGTATAGCCCACAACCCAGTGCAGCATGATAGAACAAAGCATATTGAAGTAGACAGACACTTCATCAAAGAAAAGCTTGATAGTGGCTTGATATGCACTCCATATGTGTCCTCTCAAGACCAAATTGCGAGACATTCTTACCAAGGGACTGGGCTGCCATAATTTTGAGAAGATTGTATCCAAGTCGGGAATGGAAAACATCTATTCACCGACTTGAGGGGGAGTGTGGGAAATCAAATAGTATTTTAGGAAAGAATAAATCGGGAAATTTGTATATTTCCTTGTAATCTGTACAGATTTGAATAATTAGAAACAATCCCATAAATCAAGGGATCCTAGCATAAAATAGAGTTATTATATTTCCTAAAATAGCTTTGGTCTCCTGTATATATCTTATATCATCTTTTTGTATTGATATAATAAAAAATCATATTTCAGTTAATCTATTTTTCCAGAGATACCATTATCAAAAGATTCATTAATCCTTTTCCACCGCTCTTGACTATCTGATCGCGCTTCAGTTAAATCTTTCTCTAAATGGTTCCTGACCAAGGAACCATGATTCCCCAAAATCTGTCCAAGATAGGTAGTTTTTGCCATGAAGTTTCTTTGAAGTTATTGTGAGCAGATTTATGCATAAGAGGTGAGCAGATTTAGTTGTGTCACAAGGCATAATATGTTTGTTGGATTATTCATGGGATGTAATACCTTCTTTTCTCAATTTATATCTTCTTAGGGACAGTATCATTTACCCTTTTTAGGTCTTATTAGTTTCTTGTTGATGGTTTTAGTTTGGCCTCCCGTCTTGTTAATTTTTTTTCTTTAAAATAAAATCTAAGGAATGTTGCATATAAGATAAATCTACTTTCCAAGTTCAAGTTTGCTTCAAATACTGTGCAAGACCACAATTTCATAAGATCAATGAGTCAATAATTGTTGCCAATAAGGATAAGGGGCAATTTCAAGCTACCAACCTGCAAGAAAGGTTCCATTGTAGATTTAAATTTGAGTGGGCTATCCTCCAAGAATATCAACATCCCAATAGTATAGTACAGGGTTGTTCTGCTGCGGAAACATTCCCAATTTTCTATGAAGGGGAATAAGTCCCTCTGAAAAAGAGAAGAAAAATTTTCCCTTGAAAATCTGCTGATTCAGACAAGTATGCACATTTACAGAAAGCAAAAAATCATGTCAATTACACCTACATTAGGCTGGTTCCTTTCTGCCCTTGCATTTTTAAAATAATACAGATTAGATATCTTGTTCTAAAAAATTGTGCAATTCAAACGCATACTAAACTCATACACTGAATACCTAACTAGGCATGCATATGTATTTTCAAGCTAGTTTCCACGTAAGATATACAGAGGAGTTGCACAATTATATTGTACAAATGAGCACATTTGATTTTCACCATTTCACCTTTCTATATATAATTTACACAGACACATAAAAGGTGGGTTCTAAAGTAAAATTCAGGTAAAATGTGTCCCAAACAATAATAGTGTCTAATCAAATTACAAGTGAATAATTTCTTCATGGATGATTACTATAAATAGTAAATGGTTAGTTTACAGATTATGCAGTTATATCACCACCTCCACATACTCGCTCATAGGGTATGTTAGATGATCTCTTAGTAGTGAGTTCTACTTTTTTATTATATTTCATGCTTTGTTTGCATAGTTAAATAGCAAGAGGATTTTGAGTATTAGTATAAATAGAAATTAGTACTATTTTAATAATGTATTTTGTAATACATTAATATATACAAAATCATGTTATTCAAAGTCTTCATTCTATCCTTTTCTTCTTCCTAACATAACTACATGATTTCAAACAATATATAGGACAAAAGCAAAAGAGCAACGAGGAGATCAAAAGTTCATCTCATTCTCATTGGTTAAAGACAGCTCACATTCTTGTTCGAAATCATGAGTTTAACAGTATCCAGTTTAAGAAGCAGCTTTCCCGACATGTAACTGCAAAACAAGGTCCTCACCCAATAAATATACAACAATCAAAATATAAAAATATATACTATAATGAAGACTTCAAGGTTGAGACAGAACAAAACTAACCCAGAAGTCATTTCCAGAAAGAGATTTAAGGTATGATCAATAACCTCTTTGCACTGCACATAGAAAGTCTCAATGTTGTGAGCTCAATAATAACAGCAATGCAAAAGATCATGTCTAAAACTCAGAATTACCTTTGTGTAGCATTTAAGGTTAGTAATCATCTTTCCCACAATAACATGTAGTAGTAGTAGATTATCATGGAGCCCAAGCAGTTCCGAAAGGCGGGTATATAACTGCTGCAATTACAGTCAATAAAATTAAACAGAATTAAAAATTCAAAAGGAAAATAGCTTCCAACTTTCTTTCTACCTTAGATGAAAAAACAGTCCCGTCACCAATATAACACCTTCTAAGATGTTGAAAGAAAGTTAGTATAGCACGATCAAGTCTTTGCTTGCTCACATCTTCATACCTCTGCATTTGATAGGAAGTAATCTTAAGTGTGAAAGAAATACCGATACATTGATTTTATTATGTAAAGAGTAAAGATACAAAAAGATACTAAGACCCTGTTTAAAGAAACTATCTATACAGAGCTCAGTTACAATAGTTAGTTATAACTGTCTAACAAAAACAGTTACACTAACTAGATAAGAAACAAACTATAGTAAAACAGAACAGAAAACATTTTTGACAAAACAACGAACACAATAACAATGTCTAACAGAAGTATGTATTACACTTTCATAGTGAATTCAATAAGGATGGAAATTTAAAATAAAATACAACCACAAGCTAATGTTAATGACTAAGAAGCAGGTAAATGTTCTATAAATCATATTCTTAACCTAAAGACCTTGGTAAGTAATTCAAGAAGGGCAAAAATATTAAATAGAAGTCCTCAATGAATCAGATTGACAGATTTCACAAATAGCTCTCCCTTGACATTTATGGTATTCTTTTCAAACTATACAGGCAGAGGAAGACATCAGAAAAATTTAGAAGAAATCATCAAAAAGCATTGTAATAGCATGGGCAAGAGTACGGCAATAGAATCTAAATGAATGGTAAAGATGGGGAGGCATAATTTTATATCAAGTTATCCCACCAAAATTCTCCTTGGTAAATCGAAATGCAAGCAGAACCAAAAGAATCTTAAATAACAAATCAGAACCAGCCGAATGAATGCAAAGATGATGTCAAATTTTAATCATAAATACTCAAAAACATTGAACAGAAAATAAGAATAAAAACCTTATCCATAGCACAGACCATGTCAACTTCTTAATAATATATATACTAATATTATCCCCAAATAGATACAAAAGGACATACCTTACTGTGAAACCCACTATCAGAAATATTAATCAACTGCAGAACACATGCTGAAATCTCTGCATCAAGTACTTCATGTGATTCTCCACTGCTGTATAGATATAAAGACAACTTAACACTTTACTGTGCAGAAGTTCTTATTTGCCTTCAAAGGTTAAAGCAACTACCTAGAATCAGAAATCTGCTTTGTTCTCAGAATTGCAGCAACTATGTGTGTGAACCAAGCCAGTTTGGTTTCTGTTACAGAGAGTTCAAAACTATCCACATGGCTTTGGAGATTTGCTTCCTTCTACACAAAGTGTATAAAATCAAATCGGAATATTTTATTGAAACAAGTTAACAAAGTTAAATCACTTCATGAAGAACTATTAAAGATACCATATAGTTTTGCATGATAGGCTCCACTATCTTCATTAGATACGAACTGCAACTTTCATACTGAAATTTAATGAATCAATATAGATGCTAAAAGTGTAGATAATTAATAACAATTAAAAGCATTCACTCCAAGATAACAAGTAACTCTTCATATACTTTGAGAAGCATGAAAAGGCATGAACCTGGAATCTACAGAGGAAAG
The DNA here is from genome assembly GCA_963425845.1 of Sphenostylis stenocarpa. Classification (NCBI taxonomy): domain Eukaryota; kingdom Viridiplantae; phylum Streptophyta; class Magnoliopsida; order Fabales; family Fabaceae; genus Sphenostylis; species Sphenostylis stenocarpa. Next base: position 3,380,943 of record OY731404.1, on the reverse strand, counting down.
GAAAAAATTCAAGCTGATCTTGAAGAACTTCAACATTGTCTAGAGGATTTTCACCAAGTTCATCTGATAGTTCAGACTGGAATAAATGGATGATTGGAAGTTAAAATGTGGAATAAATATTGAATTCGCTTCTGGTTTTATGAGGGTCAATGTGGAGTCTTAAAGTAGCTGACCTGCAATGAATCAAATCTTGATGATACAAACCCTTCTATAACTTTAGGTACATATTCATCTAACAGGTTAGGTTTGTCACCCTTGAGATACCGCACAGATGTCACTGATCTAGACCACAAATTTAGAAGATAGTAAACACTGCTGCCAGCCCACTGAAAGAAACATGTATATATTAATAGAAGTTTCTTTATGTATTTACTAAAATACACACATTTCGTAAGGTATTTTAGGAAGATTATGAAAACACAACACAAGAACAAGAATCCTACTAAAGCTGAAAAAAGCAGGAAGAATGACGAAAAATACTTCACACACAAACATAAATGTAATTTCCTGGGATAATGATAAGCTATTATACATGAATACTTCAATTTAGCTATCCTAAACAAGACTTCCCTAGAAATACAAACCGTTTCCAACACTCCCCCCTCAAGCTATCAATAGTAATCTATAATGTTCTGCAAAGAGGATCTCTGTCACCTGTAGGGAGAAGATAGGTACCAATAAAATGTGTTTAAGGTTGTTTTATGCTGTGAAATGATATGAACAATTTTACCCTTATACAACAGTAGCCCTAATTGGAGTTCAATCTGATTGGGATTGATTTCTATCGTTGTACATGACACACAACTAACATCCAAATTCCTTTTCTTTCAAATCACAATAAAAAATTTCAATGGTTCACAATCCTCATCGCCCAAATCAAGAAGCCAAAGTTTCATACAAGAAAACTGATACAGTGACAGGTGTGTGGCTCATGACACTCATGCCTGACAAGGCCAGTACTTCATGACAGCTCCTATAGAGGAATTTGCCTCCAAAATTTCACAGATGTGCCTCACACAACAAAGCATTAATTGCAGTCATGACAGGAAGGGAGAGAGCATAGCAGGCTCGAACCCACTCTAATACCACCAATTTAAAACTAGGATATTTTGATGGAATTGCTTGAGTAAGCATTTAGCAGTATCTCTATGATCATTCATATTGAATTAACTTTCAGAGAAATATAAGAAAATGTAACTCCCAAGGCTCATGACAAGCCACAATAAATAAATTTGTCTATTTAAATATTCTAGCCATTAATCCCCTACGAATAGAAATTGTGTCCAACATGATAGTTCCTGACATTTTCTGAACAAAATGTATCATCCAACTCCTTCATGTTACAAATTAAATAGTCATAAATGCATACCTTCCATGAATGCAAAGATTTTAATGTAAACTCTGCTACTGAGCGTATCCATTCACTATAGCCTTCAGCATTTACAAGTTCTGATAACTGCAACATAAATCAAAGTGGGAACATGATAAGAGAAAGGCTAACATTAACAAAGAAATACTGCTACAAGTTCAATACCAAGAGGTTCAAGATTGGACAAATGCAAATGAACAAAATCAAACAAGAGAGCCTAGGATGTTGGCAGTCAAGAAAAACCGGGTAGCAATAGTTCCTCAATACCTATTTATGTTGATCAAGAAAGAAAGGAAATAGAGATATTCAAAGAAAAAGCAACATGGAAAATAATAAGACAACCTATAAAAAACAGGGAATAAAAGATACAAAAAGAAACATAATAAAAATTTGGAAATGAGGGAAACGTGTTGACTATAGCTCTTAAACCATAAACATAAGTTATCCACAACAAGAAATGGGAGGGAGGGAGGGAATAGAAAAATGGCTCAATTATAAAAGCACTCTAGGTACATACATGGTTTAATTGAGAGGTACAAGGAAAGATTGGTTGCTAAGGGTTTCACTCAAAGATATGGTGGGATAGATTACCCAGAGATTTTAGATGAATACAGTTTGGATAATATTATCTCAAGCTGCAAATTATGACTGGGAACTACAACAGTTTGATTTGAAGAATGATATCTTGCATGGGGGTCTAGAGGATGATATGTATGGAGGATCCTCCAGTATATGAAGTTGCTATCAAATGTATTGGTAGGTAAAAAGAACTTGACATGGATTGAAACAATGCCCACCAGCATGATTTGGGAGATTCAATAGGGTCATGACAACCTTAGGAAACAAAGATCAGACTTTATTTATCAAACACTCAACTTCAGGGAGGAGTGACTGTATTCTTAGTGATGATTGGTAGGAAGAACAAGTCTTGAGTAAACATTTAGCAAAGGAGTTTGAGATAAAAACAACTGGAAGGTTGAAATAATTTTTGGGAATTGAATGGTCCCCATATAAGATAGGTATTTTCATATTTCAACATAAATGTCACAGATTTGCTTAGTTGACAGATATAACAACTTGTAAGTACTCCCATGGATTCCAATCATAAATTGGATAATGCAGATGGATGGCTAGTCAGGAAATTGATTTATTTGTTTCATACAAGGCCAGCCAATTTATGGATTGTCCAAGAGAAGCAATTATCATTAAAAGGGATACCACGTAAAGAAATTTTATACTAAAGAAATGAGAATAAAATACTTGAAGCTTACACTAACGCTGACTATGAAGTCAGTCAATAACTGACCAGAGATCCACTTTTCGGTATTGTACCTTTCTTGGAGGAAGTTTGGTAATTTGGTGAAATAAAAAACAAAATTTTGTATCTCGATCTAGTACTGAAGCTCAACTTTAAGCTATTTCAAAATGTATTTGCGAATTGCTTTGGTTGAAATAAGTTAGAAGACTTGAAGATTAATGGGATGGACATAAGAAACCCTAATGTGATAATAAATCAACAATTACCATAGCCCATAATCCTATTCAGCAAGATCGAACAAATCACATTGAAGTAGATAGACATTCTTGTGAAACAAAAGCACACCTGCACACTCAACAAGAATTGTTGGAAATAAAACTAATAACTACATTCACAAGTCATCCACATATGGTGGTGGTCCTTGGAAACAAACATCACATCTGCAATTGAATGAACATGTATATGGATAGTGCAAAATACAAAAACAACATTGCTCACCTGATAGTTTAGTTTAAAGCGGCCAAGAAGACGACAAAAGGCATGATAATTATCATGATCAGCAAGACCTGTTTTACAAAGAAATTCATCAACAAAGATCTAAAAAAAAAATATAGAAAAGCCTTATCTCACTAAGTGAGATTGGCTACATGGATCACACAACATCACTCAGCTCTAATATTTAAACACAATGAATATAAATTTTATCAGTAGTCTACATCAATAGATTGGCAAGAAGTACAATAATTAGGAATGTCCAAGTCAGGTATTTGGACAGTGATGCTTAAATGAAATCAGAATTAATAATTTAATATTAATGGTGCGTAGCAAGTTTGTAGGTTACATGTGGCACAATTCCTCTCATATGTGGGAATGAGTAATTCTCATTTAAAATCAATTTAACATTTTTTTATCTGATATGGTGCTTTCTCTTTGTGGAATTTCTTGTTCAGCATCTTAGTGCAAATTAGGTTTATCCTAGGCTACACTATACCATTTTTTCTCCATTAGGTTTCACAGATACAGATAATGAGCAGAAAAATCTGTCAAAATGCAACCTGTGCTATTTTCCTATATTGTATCACACCTATCTGATATTTTTAAGGTTTCCATGATATAACACTCGATTTGGATCAACATTGATGGCTTATTTGCCTGATATATAGCATGTTTTATTTCTCTAATTAATTAAATATATATGTAAATACATATCTGCCATATGCTGCAATAGTCCGCTATCAAAATATTTACAAGGAAAATTTTTGGCTGGCCACAGTAGTCCGCTATCAATAACACTGATAAAAACTAAAAAAAACTTACTAGAGTGAATTTAATAATGATATTAATAACAAAATTTCTAAATAATATAACAATAAAAAGGTGAAGAAGAAATATATATAAATATAATAAGTAAAACAGATTATAAAATATAATTATAAATACACATTGTTATATACTCAAAATATTAAAATAGTTACATAATGTCCAATAAAGGTACTTTACTGCTGCTATCTTATAGTTTGAAGGTGACTGCTATACACCGCCATTTTACTATTGATTACTATTGTTTGAGGAAGGACATTTCTTTCACTTGAGAAAACTTATGTAGGGTTTGATACACTGACCAAAGATACTGTTATATAATTTATATAGAAAAGGAGATATAATAGACACGATATGGATCTCAGTCCAAACCATCCTAGTCTAAGGAACATACAAAAAGATAGATAGATGAACAACAAATCTCAACACTCCCCCTCAAGCTAGAGCATATAAATTGTATGTGCTATGCTTGGAACAAATAATTGAATCCTAGATCCTCTCAAGGATATAGTTAAAATATCCAGTTGCTTATTGGAGCTTACAAATTTAGTTACAAGTTCCTTAGACAACAACTTTTCTCTAACAAACAATCTCAATATGTTTTATTCTTTCATGAAAGACTGGATTGGAGACAATATGGAGAGTTGCCTGATTATCACAAAACAACTTCATCTGTCCACTATCACAGAAATTTAAATCTTGAAGGAGTTATTTGATCCACACAAGTTCACATATAGCAAGTGTCATAGATCTATACTCAGCTTTTATACTAGATCGAGCAACAACACTTTGCTTTTTACTCTTCCAAAAAATCAAATTTCCTCTAAGAAAGATACAATATCCCGTAGTAGATCTTCTATCAATGGGACAACCAGTCCAGTTTGCATCACAATAACCTAAAATTTGAGTATTACCTTTATCGTCATATAACAATCCTTGTCCTGGGACCTCTTTAACATATCTCAGAATGCGAATCAAGCATCTCAATGATCAACACAAGGATTTTCCATGAATTGGCTAACTACTCCAACTGCATAAGAAAGATTCGGTTTGATAATAGTAAGATAAATGAGTTTACCAACTAATCTCTTATATCTTTCTAGATCTAACAAATTTTCTCATTTATCCTTCATCAATTTCTCGTTAGGGTCCATTAGGGTATCAATGGGCTTACAATTTGTCAGACCATTCTCCTTCAGAATATCAAGAGCATATTTTCTTTGAGAAGTGATCACACCTTCCTTTGACTGGGCCACTTCAATACCATGAAAATACTTCAATTGATCAAGATCTTTAGTTTGGAAGTGAGCAACAGATGATTCTTCAGTTGGCTGATCTTAGTATAATCATTGTTTATAATAACAATATCATCAACATAAACCATAAGATACACATACTTGCAGGAAGAAGAATGATAATAAAACACTGAGTGATCTACTACTTCACTCCTTTTCAAGTCAAACAACTGCATAACATGACTGAACTTCACAAACCCAGCTCGGGGTGACTGCTTCAAGCCATAAAGAGACCGGTGTAGCTTACACACTAAACCAGACTCCCCCTAAGCAACAAAGTTAGGAGGTTACTCCATATAAATCTCTTTCTCAAGATCACCATGAAGAAATGCACTTTTCATGTCCAGTTGGGGTCAATGACGAATGGCAACTATAACAAGGAAAAGACAAATAATGGAAATCTTAGCTATTGGAGAGAAGGTATCACACTAGTCAAGGTCATAAATTTGAGTAAGTCTTTAGCTACTAAACGAACTTTGAGACAATTCACTTTACTATTATTATCAACTTTAACTATATAGACCCATCTACAACAATCATTTTGCCACGAGGAAGAGGGACAAGCTCCCAAGTGTCATTGTGCTAAAAAATTCTGCATTTCATCAATCATGGCTTGTCACCATCCATGGTAATTAAGTGTCTCATGGACATTATTAGAAATAGAAATATCAGCCAAAGAGACAACAAAAGAAGAATATGAAGGAGACAGATGATGGAAACTTAAAAAATTATAAATAGGAAAGGGATTCTGAGTGGAACTAAGTACCTTTTGTAAGTACAATATGCCAGCCAGAATCAGAGGTGGGAGATAAGGTTGAAGGATTCATGGTATGAGAAGTTGATGGAGACGAATTTGAATCACGATTATCTATAAGAACGGGTAAAGGTATAGGAGGGATCCTACAGTGATATATGAGAAGAGGAGAAAAATCATTATGACATGTAGGTTAAATTGAGGAAGGATCAGGTATTATAAGTGGATCACATGAAGGTATAGGCAGAACTTATTGAATGGATTAACCATCTTTCATGGGGGGAAAAAAGATGTTTCCTCAAAGAAAGTTACATCAGCAGACATATAACACCTTTTGGAGGATGGAGAATAACATTTATACCCTTCTGAAGGCGAGAGTATCCCAAGAAAACACATTTAATGGCCTTAGCACTTAGTTTATCAAGACCTAGAGACACATTAAAAACAAAACAGGTACAACCAAATATACGAGGAGATACATGATAAAGAGAATCATCTAAGAAGATAATAGTATGTGGGATTTGATTTTTAAGAGAGGAAGGTGGCACCCGAGTAATAAAAAAACAAGTAGTGAGAACTGCATCTCCCCAATGATGAACAGGGACATTAGCATTCAACATTAGAGAGTGTGCAGTCTCAATAAGATGTCCATTTTTTCTTTCTACAATGTCATTTTTCTGTGAGGTGTGAAAACAAGTTGATTGATGTAAAATTCTTTAGAAAAAAAAAAAAAAAAAAAGATAAGGTGTCCATTTTTTCTTTCTACAATGTCATTTTTCAGTGAGGTGTGAAAACAAGTTGATTGATGTAAAATTCTTTAGGAAAATAAAAAAGAAGAAGGCAGAGAAATATTTTTTAACATTATCACTTCTAAGAACTTTAATTATCTTCCCAATTTGATTTTTAATTTCATTGAAAAATGACACAAAATAGATAAAAGTCCATATCTATCTTTTATTAAATAAACCCAAGTACATCTAAAAAATTCACCAATAAATGTCACAACATACCGAGAGCCAAAGGAGGAAACACAACTCAGTCGAGTTTCAGACTGTTTAGGAAAAGACTTTACATATTTTCCTAATTAACAAGATTCACACTTTAAAACCTGATGATGTTGAAGATTAGGAGTCATCACTTTCAACTTAGATAAAATTGGGTGGCCCAGATGATCATGCAAAAAGTTTAGGAGTAGGAGCAACCAGACAAGATACTGAAGGACTTGGATTCAGATAATACCGACCACGTGATTCATGTCCCTCTCTGACGACCTGTACCATGTTCCTAAATAACAAAATAATTGAAAGTAAAGATTACAGAACAATTCAAAGAACAAGTCAGTTGACTTAGAGAGATCAAATTATAAGGATAATTACAAATGAGAAAAACAGAATTTAAATTTAGAGATGGGGTTAAAGGAAGTTGGCCAACTCCTTAAGATTTCACTTTGGATCCATTAGCTAAAATGATTAAATGAGGAATTTTAGGATAGGACATAGAGAAAAACAAGGAACTATTACCAGATATATGATCACAGACACCTAAAACAAGAATTCATGGGTTCTGACCTTCCAATGATTGAGAAATGCATGTTGTTGAAACACTTGGCATTGAAGAAGATTGACCCTAACTGCTAAACTTTCTAGATTTGAACTTTAAAAATTCTTAATACTCCTCATAAAAAATCTTCATATCTAAATTTTCAAATTTAGATGCATGGGCAATGATATTCTTGACATGAAAACCGTGCAAGGAATAACAATTTCTTACTTGTGCCCCATCCTCTTATAATAGGAGCATTGAGAACGAACTTTCGTACTACCACGTCCTACTCAACTGTTACGTCCCCTCCCCCCTTGACCACGAGGAACAACCATAGTAGAAGGAAATCAGAATGCAAAATCCTCAAAATTAGAACCATATACAACTTATCGAGTTTGAAGTTTAACTCCTCTAAAGTATTTGTTACAAGAAACATTTTTAATTCTTCCACAGTAGCCCTAACTTTTCCAATGTGAGTCATCATGTCATAATTGGTATGCTTGAGTGACATCACTGTTTGAGTTGCATCAAAGAGATGTTGAATATCATTAGCAAAAATGTCTTGAGTTTTTTTCCAAAAAGAAAAACAGGTTTTGAATGACCTAAAAAACTCAAGAACTTGTTCCACAGACTACCATAAGATTTCATAAAATTGGAAGTTTATTTTCTCCCACTAAGACCTTTCTGCAGCAGAAATAGAGTTTACATCCTTCTTCAGATGGTCATGATGTCCCTGACCAAAAAACCATAGCTCAATTGATGCAGACCAGGATAAGTAATTTTTCCAGTTAAGCCAGGCAATGGTTATGGTGGGAGTAGCAAAGAAGGTGAAGGCAGTGGATTTAGCCATCTGAACCAAAGAAGACAAATAAAACCAAAGAATAGGAGTACTCATGGGACCTTTCACACATAGTTCTCAAAACAGAAAACTTAGCGCACCACTGAACTTGAAGGACGCTGACGAGTCGAACAGAGGTGGTCGGCCTTGATTTCGGCCAATGGAAGGCAGTGCATGGGACACACACGCCTGAGAAGACACTCCGAGATGGCCGCACGTGATGACGCATGGGGCAGATGACAGAAAAGCGACTTGCAGGGGTGGGTTACACTCCTCGAGACGCACAAAATCCCTCCTTCGCCAATCCAAACAAAGAAGGTGGCCAGCGGTGATCTTACCCGCTCTGATACAAACTTGAGACAACTTATTTAGGGTTTGATACAAAAACCAAAGACATTGTTACATTGTATTTATAGAAAAGGAGATACAATAGAGAGGATATGGGCCTCAACCCAAACCCTTAACCCTAGTCTAAGGAATATAAAAAAAGAATACAAAAAGATAAATGAACAACAGATCTCAACACTTTCAATAACTTATTAGCAAAGAACAACACCAATTCGTAAAGACAATTACAAAACTAACTTTTCAAGGGGTATTATCCAAGGTCATTAAAATAGTCCTTCACGTAATACAAACATCAAACCAAAGCCACCGAACTATTAATCCAATTTACCTATTCCAGTTTGCAGAATTTCCTTGGTGCCCTGCATCAAGTGCGACAAGAACTTCATTCGAGCAGCATCATTGGGGAACAATGAACGTCTAGTAGAAGCAAGACGTAACAAGCACTCCAAAGCCTACAATTAACAAAACAAATAATGAGAATATACCATAATATATTGAAGTGAAGTGAGGTACCTATATTTGATCAAGAAATTGAAGTTGGGGAATAGACAATGAGAATATACTTTGCAAACAGAATTGTGCCATCATAATTGAACTCTAGAAACAATGGATCAATGCAAATAAACCTTCCAGAAGGTCACACGCAGTTATGTTTTAGACATAAAATAAAATGACAACAGTCAAACTGTATGCTAATCAATTTATCTATCATGAGTATTAAAACACATATAATAGGATAAATTGTATTTAACAATCAAATGATGCAATGCCTCATATGTCAGATAAATTGAACAATAAAAAGGCAGATAAGTTAACAAGATTTTAACAATAAGCAAGACCTCAAATCAAACATATACCAGTTATAGGTTAAGAGATTAACAAACCATGACATAATATTGAAAGCAGTTACAATTTCAGGTAATCACCATCAGAAGCAAACTGAAAGAAATTAGCGTGGCAACAAACTCCAATACTATATGTACACCACTCTCCATAGATCTGTGTTATTTTAGAAATTTGGGAAGATAAAATTAACCCTACCAACAAGAAAGTTAAAGCAAAAGCATCTGTAATGAAGCTAAGGGCTGATAGATTAATTACTTGGGTGGAGGGAATAAAGGAAAAGACATATGGTGAAACAATACACTTTACCACAACTTAGATACTTGTTGTGAAAGAAATGTTTACTGCAGTCAAAAAGAAAAAATAATATAGATTGGTGAAGTCAAATCAAGCAGAAAATAAAGTCTCATGCAGCATATATTAAAAGTAAGGGGCAAAATTGTCTAACAAGATTAGGAAGTTTTATTTTATTTTATTGTTCTTCCACCAAATACATTATCTATGCACGTATTTAACATTTATCACAAGAAGAAAATTAACATATGGCAAAAAGACAGCAAAAGAAAGGGAAACACCAACCTTTTGCTCCACTAAAACCTGTGTTAGAAAGGCTAGGGAATGAACAATAGATTCCTGATCTATTTTCCACACTTAAATATAAACAGAATGTAAGGTCGGTTTTGCATTGTACATACTCCATACTTTAATCCCAAACAACCCTTTCATGACAAGGGGAAATAAGTATATAAGAGTATAAAACCATTCACAGATATACACATAAAAGCTAAAGCACTTTGGAGATCTGGTCCATGACCATAGGTTTACAATAATTTGAATCTAGAAGATCGCAATTACACAATACCACAATAATCAATGCGGAAAAACCATACTTATGCCAGCTGACATGACCACCCAGAATACATTCCCCTAAGAATATTGTCCCAAATACCCCATTTAATTATATTGAAGATGTAGAATCCTAGTGGTATAATTGTTAGGATCGAGCGCTTACCACTAGGCCAAAAGCTGAGGGGGAGATTGTTGCAGGTAGCATCAATTGTCCTGTGACGAAGGTCAGGTGGGCCGAGTCACAATTGAATCGTGGCGCTTGGGCTGTTAAAGTAAAAAGAGTTGCACTCTGACTAATGGCTATAGCTTTTGGCCTAGTGGTAAGCGCTCGATCCTAACAATAACTGTATTATCGGGACTGTGCATTGAAGTAGTGGGCCTTCATATGGCCCAGCCTCAATACACATATGCACGCACACAAATATACATATGATGGTTTAGAGAGTTGCCAGCTGGTAGTTCAGTCAGAAGCCAGCTGGCTGGTTTCAGATAGAAGTTAGTTAGGTGTAACATCAGCTGCAAATTGAAACTTCCTATAACAATATAAATACTGTAACATCCACTACCCCGAATCATAATAAGAAATACAGAATTTCCTCAGATTTTCTCTCTAATAAATCATATCATGAATTCAAACAAATTACATATTCAGTAAACATATACACCAAAGAAAGGTCCTAAGATGTCAAATAATATTCTTTGACAAAACAAAGGAAAGCAAAAACCGAAATTAATAACAGTGAGGATAATCATTAATTCCTTGAAAAGTCAAACCAAATAAAGCATTGAAACAAAATAGTTTATAATGACAAGTTCTGAAAGCACTGACTCAATAGTTTATAATGACAAGTTCTGAAAGCACTGACTCCCTGGTCAAATCGAATAAACTAGCATACACAAACCTCTTTCGAAAACATTTGATTCATTGCATAATAATCAAAAAATATTTGCAGTGTTGAGGAATCCTCTAGGGTAGGCTTCCATCCCGATGGAACCTGTACAACCAATGCCAATTCCAGATCAAGAACTGCAGACTAAGAAAAGCAAGCAACAATCTATGTACTAAGAACATACCTGAACAGTACCAATTTCATCTGAACTTTCATCATATGATGTCCCCATAAAATCAAACGATAAACAACTGAGGGAAAGCATAAGAGAAAGTTCCTGCAACTTGCTCCCAACTGATTTTTTCACAACAAAGCACAATAAATAAATTCAAAACATGACATCACTTTAGAACTTCGAAAATAAATGAATGTATACAATTATTGTTATAACAAAAATATTATATACCATCAGATTTTAACTGGAACAGAGAAGTTAATGAAATCTGGAATATCTGAAAAAGTGAGTGATCCCTAAAAGAGCTTGCTATCCTACGTTGACGAGTAGCAGGTAATCCAGGATTGTGCTGAAAATACATAATATAAGAAATAAAAGTAACAACAACAAAATCAATAAAGAAGTTCTAAACAAATATAATATTTAGTTCGTCACCGCATCAGCAAAATAAATAATACAATTTCAATGTCTTGCAATAGAAAATACAAATATCCGATAAGCTATGAATTAACACACACCAACAATAATTCGATACTTCCAAAGTAATAAAACAAGAAAATAAAAACATTAAAAAAATCAGTGTTTCTGCAATATAGTAGTTCAGTTTTTCTGCAGTAACTTGGTTCAGTCTCATTATTTCTCTCAGAGGAATCATGTCTGCTCTATATGCATTAACCCTTGGGATGCCAAAAAAGTCAAGGATAGGGGTTAGAATGAGGATCAACTGCAGGTACTGATTGGTTCTAACCATATAACTATGATGCTAAGATTGCCAACTCATGGTTTTGATAGCCCATGTTGATGAGTCTACCAGATAGGAGATGCTCAAATAGTTCCTAATACACACATAATAGATGCTCAAATCTCAAAAAGTACTAAAATGTGAAACTACAGAAATATTCGTTACTAATACCTGAAATATATTTATACCTTACAGACACAAACGTTATTAACTTTGGGCGAAGCAAACAATAAAAAAATAAAAACAATAAAAAAGCATAAAAAATAAAAGTGCGGTGTTAAAAAGTGTGAAACAGAGGCTTTAAGGGCTGGAAGAATAACACAAATCTATAGCAAGTGCACTGCTTTTCATAATAAGCAAGATCTTACTTCTTGTTGATATATAAGCATTGACTCTGACCTGATTTATCTCAGAAACTAGCTGATTCAATATCTTCAAACCTATACCATAATGATGTTGCGCCTGCTAAAAGTATTCATTGGTCAGATTAAAATTCAAGACAATTAGATGTGCAATACAAAAGAGATGTAAATAATTAATAATTAGAGTAAAAACAAGATGTAACGATCAAGGCCTCAAATACCACAAGTCAGTAATAAAGAAACTGGTCAACGTCTCGAAAACTCAATATGGAGGATTGCAGTGGTTAATAGAACTTGATTCCATCAACCAAAAACTTTTGGGTTATCCAATCCTACAACTAATTTCTAAAATATTTTCATACTCAATAAAAATTAAAAAAATATGTATATATATTTGAAAATAATAATATAAATAAGGTTAAAAATTATTATAAATTTGCTTGTGAGTAGGACAACCAGTAAGGGATACGATGTTTCATTCACAATTAGACTATTAAACTTCATTATTAAGACTCAATAATTTACAGGACAACACTTTTGTAATAGAACACATATCAAAGATGAGAAGGCGAAGACACAAGGACAAAATATCCACATAAAGGAAACACAGTACGTGTAGCAATCACCAAAATAAAGTTAAGTATATGCTGGTACAATCACTAAGTACCTATATCTGCTCAGTATCATAAATTCATGTAAAGAATTTTAATTTTATGGAATTCTATGCCTGGCTATTTTATGATCATCTCTCTGCCCTCTAGTTCTCTGTTTTCATTTTGCATTTCATGCTCTTGCAGTCTTATTCTCATCAGGTTTAGGCAGTGGTTCGCTAATCCTCTCTGACATTGGCAACAGAAGTTTTGTGTTGTTGAAAAGCAACCATGACAGAAGGTCCAGGTGGAAATCCATTAGACTGACATGGAATTTGCAGCTTGTGACAAAAATCAAAAAGGAATTTGCAAACTGACAACAAATCTATGGAGACAATGCGTCTAAAGAACAGGTTTAACTTGTTGATGCCAAAGAAGGAAGTTTATATCATCTAATTTCTTTATAATCTGGTACAATAAGGAACCGGTATACTTGCCCGAGAAGCAGCTGGAGCATCATTAGTTGCTGGATAAGATGAAGTTTGCTTTTAGTTGCTGGATAAGATGAAGTTGGCATCAAAGCTTGACACCAAGGATGCAAGTGCAACAAATCTACTTGCAGTGGTTGACCAAAATATGGATAACTGGCCACAATTAGGCTTCAGAAGATTTTGATACCATAAAGAATTCAGAAAAGAGAAATTTTGTAATTTGTAAATTGTGTTGCATTATTAATGATTACAACACCAAAATGTTTATACAATCAGATAGTTTGAGTGTCCGAGCAAGTTAATTGATATCTCTAGCTGTTGTACAACAGACTCCAGTTGTCCTAACAGAATGCTGGCTAGCTTGAGCTGCAAACTATTCAGTTACAATATAACCATTCTATAACAGATTACAGCTGTCCTAACAGAATAACAGCTCGCTATCTATCTTTTACATGATGCTGACTCAATGTTGAGTCAACATCACAAATTAGCATGCCAAACACCAACTATACCATCAAAATCCAATTGAAAAGAGAAAGAAGGAGAAACTAAGACGAGCTAAGGCCAAGCCCATCAATATATTGCTTGTTTGGGTACCAAGATGGATTATCATCCAATCTTGTCAAATTGAAGAGCTTCTTTGAAGATACGGTTTCAACTATTGGTATCTATGATCCAAATCTATCAGGTCGTAGTTATCATGATATTAGTGTTCCACTCTTCAACATGGGTAGGAATATACAATTTGAAAATCATTAAGAGCATTATAATGTCAAATGTATGGATTATCCAGAAGCAATACTGGATAATAAAGAGCATTAAGGCATACAGGACAGTATTATATATTCATTTGGTAATTTGGTTTAGAGCATTAATTTATGATTTTCCACTTTCCCTTCAAAATTGGTAAAGGGAAAGTGTGGCATTATGTTTTATATTAAAGGTGATTGATTGGTCAGGATATAATTGTGGGGTACATCAAAATTGATTATTTTTCTACCTATGTATGTTAAGAAATCCCTTACTGCAATCACAGAGTTAATCTCAAATCCTAACACAATCACACACGCCTTGTAGCAGCAATAACCCAATATAAAAAATACATCTATATTATTTCACTAATCTTCAAAAAGTACAAAAGCACCACAGTAACCCCCAAAAGGAGAACTCTCCTTTTTACACTGGCAATACCCAGTAACAAATTTTCCTAGTAACCAAAATTTATCTCCGCATTCAGCAGAAGACCTATTTATTCTATCCTCACTCACTAACGGAAATAACAACCAACCAGTGACACCTACCAATTACAGTTTGAACCCTTTTCTGTTTTTTTTGTTTCTCTTCTAACATACACCTATACAGATCTTTCCCATTCTCTATTGTCTCTATTAGTTCTAACAGTATCATTTTGATTCCAAACTATAGACAAATTCTATGCTAAGTTGGCCTACATTTATTAATTAATCTTGTTTTATTTATGAAGAGAACATAAAAGTTATTGGCTACTAATACTTTTAATGTGATTCGGAAGTTAGTTTCCTTATCTATACTACCCTTTTTTGTACATAAGTATTTTATGTAGGATCTTACTATCCAATTAACAGTCCACAAGTTACAAGTTTGCACGTCTCTTCCAATCTTAGGTAGAATGTTGATGTTAACAACCTTGAGAAAAAGGGATGTTCTATGGTGTAAAATGCATGGCAAGATATGAAGCAAAGAAGCTTGATCAATTTCTTGGTAAACTCTCCTACTAGGACAATGATTGTCAAGTCCACTAATGAATCTAAATCCTTTAAAGCTGTGAGTTAATTTGATTTTCTTAGTGGAGAATATTGGAGATGAAACAGTTGTCAAGTTACAAGTGATAATGAACAGAATTTTATATTTTAGCAGATAGGATAGATACAAGAAGATAAAAGACCAAATCTTAGTGCAACCCAATACATATATTTTATTAATAAGGACATTAGGAAGCTTCCTTTGTTTTAAAAAAAAATAAGAAGGAATCTCTCTTGTTAGCTTCGTTTAAAGCCATTTAAGCACCTTGAGTTTCTTAAGGCATCTTCCAAACAAGACAAATTGGTAAGGCATGGCATAATTCATTTTGATACTCTTAGGAACCAAGCATTAGAAAGTGGAAAAAAAAAAGGAAGAAAGATTTTTATTGAATAGGATGAAAAGAACAAGAAATATGACAACACTTTCTCCACCAAAGGTTTCCTTGTCAAAGGATTTCTCCTTTCACAAAAAGCTAATTCATTCAACAAAATCAACATCCTTCCTCTTTCCCCTTACATCCTCCTAATTAAGACAAAATCTAAGAAAAAACATGATGTTAATGTGTAAGCATTAATGCATAAGCATGTTCGGATCCGTATTCTTCTTCCTTGGAGATGAGTCAAGGCAGAAGTAACAATTTGTAGCTTCTGCATAATTTTATATTTATGCGATTTTACTGCTTTACACATATTGGATGCCGATACAAACAAACGGGAATTAAATGGACTTGCATATATTAATTTTAACATTAAGGAAATGGAATATATTAAAACAACATTGCTATTACATATAGAAACATGATATGTCACCTGACTCAAGAAGTCCATTGCTTCCTTAACAACCTCTCTGAATTTGTCATCATCAAGCCAGCCAAACTTTGTAATACGACAAAAGAGTTGGATCAAAGATCCTAGAACAAAGGGCTCCAGTTCTGGTCCTTTGCTTGCCAGATAATTTATGAGGTAGTTTCCTTCATAAAAATAGCAATTTGATCAATTTGGGTAAAAGAGAAAAGGAAATGATGCAACCACAAAGGGAAAATTGATTTCAAGATAAAATAAAATACAGAACCCAAATTTCCCAAAAAACAACTGGAAAAAGAAGTAAGAGAACAGTCAAGTTATTCATAAAATAAGTCGATACCAATTTTGGAAGAGAGACTTCAGTACATGCAAAATTAAGTCTACAAGTATTAAAGAATGTAACTCAATGCTGAAACGTCACTCAGTACATTTTGTTTGGGAAACAGACAAATAACAGTTTTTTTTTTCCACACACCCAAGCCAAATATATAGAGCCCCTAATATACTCCTAGTCATGATAATCTCCAAGCAAGAATATTACGAATGTCAATCCGGAGTTGTAAAGGAAGGCTTTGCTCAGTCACTTGCTTCAACAAGCTCGAACTTGCCAACATCAATGCATACGGAGAGGATGCATTATCCAGAACAAATTGACACTGTGAAATGTAGTCACTGTTTAAGGAAAAGCATTTCAGGGTGCTTTCTGCATGTGCTCTCTCTACAGAATCCTGCGAGTTATAGAGCCTCTCGCACATTGCTTCCAGCTGGGCTAATGTCTCCATTCTTCACTGTGTACGAAGTGTATCCAACAATTCAGATGAAGAAGTCAATTCTTCTCCTTTTTCCACGTATAACCAAAATATATCTACAAGATTTCATGTGAATTCAAGTATATATTTAGAGGTAGAAACAAAAAATAAATAAAAATACAATCATCAAACAACACCAAAGTTGATCAAATTGGATATAGTAACACTAAAATATTAAATGTTTACAGGTGTACAAGATAATGTTTTCAAATCTGAAACTGTTTGAATTACAAGTATACTCTAAAATACAAAGACAGCTCTGCATAAAAGAACCACAGCAGAATTCGCCAGCAAATCCAGGTACAATAGCATTTGTCCAAGGAAAATGAGCAGTGCAGTCCTGACAAAAAAAGAAGTCAATTATTTCAAAAATGCATTCATATATAGAATCTTTCAATCAAATAACACAGCTTTTTTTATCCACATAATAGAAAAAACAGAAACTAAACAACTAGAATCCTCTTAATCATTCCTTGGTCAAGAAATTGTTCCAATTCTGAGCAAAATCTTATTAAATCCTTAAGAGCAACATCATTAAAATATGCAAACATAACATGTACCAATGATTGTAAGGATGGATGCATATTAATTACACAGTTTTTCCAATAAATGAAATCAAGCTAGACTTCAACTCCTTCAACAAGAAGAAAAAAGACTCACAACAACATGCAACTCATACTCAATGAAAGAAATTGTGATATCCTCACCCTCCTTATTCTCGTTAATATTGTATAAAGTACTAGCAATAATGTTCCTTCACGAACAATTGGTTTTGGTAAGAATGAGCAATTGCCAAGTTTTGAACACAGTATCTCACTAGGTTATCAATAGTGGCAAATAACATACTATAACAGATTTAGATCACTACATCATACACATCTTATATCAATCCCTTCATTCTTCTCCTCTACCTCACACAACCAGTCTCTCCAGGCTATCTCTTCTATTTCTCCAGTGACCCACACCATTTCCGATGACCTGCTCTGTCTACCACTCCTACAGATTCTTTCTTCATTTTTTTGCTCTGTTTCTTATTTTTCTTTCTGAGCTATATTTGTCTTTCTCCTTCCACATTTATTTTCTGTTTACCTCTTGCTCTTTCACCCACTATCTATTTTTATCTTCTTTAATCACTAACAATTTTCATTTTTTTTCCTTACTGTCCTGATGCTGAACAGCAGCAGCTACCTATATGTCTTTTTGTATATAGGTACTATAAGTCTTTATTATTAATTATGAATAGTTTAAGAATTGAATATTCTTCTATTTTTAACACTTGTATTAATTATTCGTAACAAATAAACTAGTAAGAAAGAAAGGAGTGAAACAAATGGAAGAGATAAGAAATGATAAAAAAAATTATTTCAATAATGGCTAACACAATACATATAATACAGCACACCAACTGTAAAGCACACAATATTTGTTAATCTGCAGATTGACACTCCACTGAAAGTGACCCACACAGTGCATATATAAGTTTCCATAGAAAACAAATTGATGTGATAGGTTATATTCAAAACAAACCCTTTTAGCACCTCTTTTATTACTATAATAAACCAAACACAGCCATCTAAGTTGCAATTTGCGATGAAAATGGCATAGATAGTCGTAACCATTTGCTAGTCTTTGAAGTTAATGGTAGCAAGCCTCTTAGTGTTTCGTAAATTGAACTTTTTAATGGTAATTTTGCATGGTAACTTGATGTAAATTAGCCATTTATTTTATTTTTTTCTATATTTTACTTTTTCTACTTTCTTACACCTCTCGGTTTGGAAGCATTAAAAGCATCTTTAGCCTATAATTAACTCAGACCCACTACCTCAACACTAAACAGACCAGTGGCAAAAAAATTCTGATCCCCTACAATTAACAGATGACGCTATTTCTACACTTAACAGACAAACACAAACTGCTTGAGTCCTAAGTCAGTCTTCATAATGCTCTAATAATATCAATATACACAAAACACAGTCCACCATAAGCACGTCCCTTGCCCTTCCTTGATTCCATGGACAATCACTTCTCATCAAGTCACAAAATAGGTCGACATATGGTTACTACAAAATGAGTTCTTCTGTAAGTTGAAAGTCTAAAATAATTCAAACAATATGCTAGAGAACACAGTAATCATCCAGACTAAGAAAGCCACAGAAAATAAAAGTTTTATCAAACACAGAAACATTAAAAAAATAATAATAATAATAATAATAATAATAAAATAAAATACTATAATCACCACAACAAATTTGACAGCACCAAGCACATGTAAAAGCAAGTTTAGGACTACAGCAAAAGACAAATTTAGATACAATGAAAACAAGTGTATATTCAACTAGGTAAAGTGTTTGTATAATCGATCATCTATTACAGTGATTAACACATATCAAAATCACATATAAAACAAATCAAGATATAAAAACCTAATAATCCATGGATAAACACAAACAAAAACACCGATAGTATTAGAAAAAACAGTAAAAGAACTTTCATAGATTGTTGAGGATGTTCATACAAAGAATAGCAATGGCGATTCCAAGAACAATTTTGACAATATTGAGTTCAAAAGCAACTTTTAAGCGCGGCCGTGAGTGTGGTGTGGAAGGGATAAGAGAGGAGAACGAGTTTCAGAGTTTTCAGAGAGAGGAAAACCAATACCGTTTTACTTGTGTTAAAAACTTTTTTATAAGACATCAAACCCACACTCTTGTTTTTTATTTTAACTTTTCCCATTTTTTCTTCCTCTAGGTGGACCCAATATAGCGGAATTTAATGAGACTTAACAGGACACAGAGAAGAAAAATCAAATATTTTCAAAACATTTTCTTCATTTTTAAAAAGGCAAACATGGAAATAAATATTTTTTATGAAAATATATTATATATTTTGGTTCCAAAAGAATTATAATCTCACATTAAATTGAATTTTTATGAAAATAGAATAATATTTTATTATAATTACACATTTTCGTATATAATATTTTTTGCTGTTGGTTATGGCTAGGTAATTTGCCATCATGATTACTAGGGTGAGGCATTAATCTGTTTTATGCCTTGAATGCTTCATTTTCCTTCTGTAAGACTTATAGTTTCATAATGTAAACACATGGCCTTAAGGCTTCTTCTATTGACAAAATTTGGTCAATGTGTCCCTAAATCCTATATAATGAATTGGTTTTCATATTTGTTTGTTCTTGATTCAACTAGTTTGGGTAAAGAGATTTTTAATTGTGTTATTGTTTAGTTTGAAGGGTGAATTTATAAAAGAAAATAAAAGTGAAAAGGAATTTTTTTAATATTAATCGAAAGAGAACAAAAAAGTGTAAAGCAATAAAGTAAAGAATTGTAATTAATATTATTGTTTTAACTAATTAAAAAAATTATTAATAAAATAAATTTATGAATAATCAAAATATTTTTTATATAATTTTAATAAAAATAAATACAAATTAAATTCTGAGATGTAATTTAATTTGAAGTAATTATTTAATTAAATGAATAAAAAAAATAAAAGTTAAAATTAATTTATATATAAATTGGAAGTAAATTTATGATTTTATAGATATATTTATATTTTATAATTGATTAGTAATATTAAATTTTATATATTTTAAAAATAGTGTAATTATTTTCATATGTTTTTATACAACAAATCGAAAGTATAATGTTAAATATAAGATAATTAATTTTATTTTTAAAATAATATTACAAATTAATACAAAATTTAAATTATTTAGATAAATAATATAATTTAGTATTGAATATTTATGTATTATTTTTTATAATAATAAAATCTAATTAAAAGTCATTAAACATTAGTGCAAATATTTTCTTATCTTATTTTTATGACAATTTAATTTATATTTTTTAAATTATATACCAATATATTTAATTTGGATGATTGTTATGTTGATTTTAAGTTAGGTATATTCTTTTAAAATAAAATCAATATTTTAAGTTTATATTTATTTTTTATTTTTAAAAAATCAATTTTGTTGAGGGTCTTGGGCAAAGATTTACAAAACTTTAAGATTGTAAGTTTTATTTTCATTTTTTTATTATTTTAAAGAGAATTGTAAATTTTAATAAAATATAATATTTATATATGTTTCTCTAGATTTTATATATAAAAGGTATAAATATTTTATTAAATGTATTTTTATAATAATGTTTTTATTAATACAAATAAATATAATAAATAAGATAGTTACACATACATTATTATCTAAATTAAAAATTAAATAATTACCGATTTTATTTGTTAAGGCATGTAAATTAAAAAATATATTTTCATAATAATACTATTTGAGTAGGAAGAATTATAAAACAATTGTAAATCAAAGTATAAAAGTACAAAAATCTTAAACAGTGAAAACGTAGTGTTATATATATATATATATATAATTATTATTCTAATTCAACCTTTATAATTTCAATTTAATGTATAACTCTTATTTGAAACAACGGTTCTGATCAAATTGTTTTTTTTTATTATTTTCTCTATTTCACATTAATATCATAGGATTATAGTATTTACATTTTTTTTCTTAATTTCTTCGATTAT
Organism: Sphenostylis stenocarpa; assembly: GCA_963425845.1. Classification (NCBI taxonomy): domain Eukaryota; kingdom Viridiplantae; phylum Streptophyta; class Magnoliopsida; order Fabales; family Fabaceae; genus Sphenostylis; species Sphenostylis stenocarpa. Next base: position 3,359,320 of record OY731404.1, on the reverse strand, counting down.
ATTTTTAATATATACAAAATGAATTATAACTAAAAGAATAAAAATAATTAATTATTGTTGTTTAATATTAGTTATATAACTTTAAAATGTTTAACTAAAATTATTTTAAAAATATTTAATTATATTTTTAGTTCTATTATTTAATTGTTTTGTATATGTTGATCAAATGAAAGTGTCAACTAAATCCTTAAAAAAAAAAAATACAATAATATAGCTTTTTTTGTGATCCAATGAATCAGGCCTCTTACTTTTTAAAATACAATAATATCATCCTTTTACCAACTAAAACAAAATTATTATATTTATAATTTATCACTATTCATTAGTTATAAATTTTTAATAATTTTATTGTTAATTGAGTGATAAGTGATCATTATTACATTTTTAAAAATTAAATTTTTTTGATATTTTGCAACATATTAATTGAATAATATAGATCAATAATAAAGTTAAAAAGGTAATTAAAATTGTTTTCATGTATTTTAATGTACAAAATTTTTAAAATTGAGAAAAGAAAATTCATTTTCTCTCTTATACAAATAGAAATGAAGAAAAAAATAAAAAAATCAAATTGATTATTAGTAATATGCAACACCATTATATTTTTTTAAAATTAATATATTTTTTTTATTATTTATTACTATAATAAGAAATAATTTTATTTTTTATATTAAAATAATAAATTTATTTTATATTCTACTTATTTTTACTATTTCCATCTAATTAAAACAACTCCACCTTTTACTTTTTTTCATATTTTTTACTCCCTTAAATTTATTATTCAATTCAAACAATCATAAATCTTAAAATAAATAAAATTTAAAAATTAATAAAATATTAATATTTATTTATAAAATAATAAAAAAGGTTAAGTATGATACATTAATTTAAATTAACGGACCAAATTTTTTTATAATTTTATTTCATCAACAAACTCATTTAAGTCGTCTATGACTTATCAATTTGTGAGTAAAGTCGTATTTGTTCTAAAAAAAGTTTAAATATTAATTTAAAATATTATTATTTTTTTAGGTTGTTAAATTATATAAATGTAACATAATATTTTAATTTAAATATAAATTATTAATTATAATTAAGTATTTTTATACATAAATATATAATATTTCAATTTATTTATTAAAAATTTCAATATAAATAAATATTAAAAAATATTTATATAAATTAAAGTTATACTTAAAAAATTATATGTAAATAAAATTACCAGATTAACTCATTAATTCTTCAATCCATCTTTTAATAGATGAGATAAAATTTATATTCCATCTTATTTATAAAAATAATAAAACTTAACGGTATATTTGTAAATAAAATAAAGTTTGAGAAGAAATAGTTAAAATTAATAAGTATATTGGCAAATTCATTCTACACTGTTTGATCTGGCCGAGGTAGACAGACACACTTAGGCTGTAGTTTGCTTCAATCACGTAACTCCCTTGCTGTGTTTCACTCTCAGTCCCACGCGAAACTCTCTTTTCTCCTTAACCTTCAATCCTTCTTTGCTTCTCATATACCCAATTCTCCTTCCCCTACTTCCCCGCTTTCATTCTACTCAAATTCACTTTATTTCTCACCATTCTTGTGTTCCCTATGAAATCAAAATCGCAATCTCAGCCACCATTTTTGGTGCGTTAATCGGAGCCAATTCAGTAGACATGGAAAATTCCCAAGATCAACAACCACTCCCTCCAGGTGTTCCTTCGTGGCCAAACTATGCCGATGCCGCTCCTTCACCTCAATACCCCTTTCCTCCCAACGCCCCGTACGACCTTCAACAAGGAACCCTTTCACACCATGGGTTCGCCACCGGTCACGCCTTAACCTCAGAGGTCATTCCCGATGTTAAACCAATCGAACAACATGGAGAAAATAACTCTTCCGATTCTAACCTTGCTCGGAACGCTAGAGTGGACGGTGCCACAGTTAGTGTTTCCGCCGCTTCGAACTACTATGGAGCGCAGTTCAATGGCTCGAATGACATTGATATTGCTGCACAGGATGCAGTGCTGCGCGAACAAGTATGTTTGATATCTGCTGCGCGAGGTTTTGCTTTGCTGTTTCGGGTTTTTTGTGATCCTTTGAGAAAATTGTGGTGAAATGCGGGTGTAATTGTTGTTTGTTGAGCTTGTGGACAGTGTTTTAAGGCCTGGCTCTCATGTCTTCGCGTTTTTTTATTTGATTGTTGTTCGTTTGACTGTTTTGGTTGTTTTGGGTTTGCTTTTATCGACAGGAAATTGCGATGCAAAATGTCGTGAGGAGTCAAAGGTGTGTTGATTTTGTTTCCCTTTTGCTCAATTTTGTGGAATGATTTCTTGAAATGTTAGTGGTTTGAGATAGTGGGATTGTTGGTTAGAGGTTTGTGTTGTGTCATTTTAGAGAGGGAAGAACTGCAGCTGCACCTAACAAGGATAATTTGGATGTTTTCTCAGAGCGGCGTGACCCCAATGCTTTGAAGGTGTGTGATATAAACGTCATTGGAGTTAATTTCATTTCTTTGAGGATTAGGAGAGTTACACACAGCTTTTCTATGTTTTGTTTTTATTTTTTAAAAAACAGGAGCATCTATTGAAAATGGCCACAGAGCATAGGGCTGAAATGGCTGTGAAGCGTGGGAAAGCTGCACGTGCGGAAGAAGGTCTGTACCTTACTTTACCAAGTGTTGGTAATTCTGTACCATTTTGCTTCCTTTTTCTCAATTTCAATGATAATGTGGCATTGGTGCTTGATGGTATTGGTGGACTGATATTATTTTATACTTTTATCTTCATTTATGACTTCATTTCCTTGTAAATTGCTCCCTCTTCTTTTGCCATTTGGACTTCATTGTCATGGTATTTTTTTCGCATTCAATTAGCTCTTTCATTTAATGAACATCTTAAGTCTTCATCAAAATGAAGAATAAATCATGTGTTTATCGCCTTCATACAAATATGAGAACCTGAGTTGTTGTAACGGATTTTGACAAAAAGAAATGAATCACTGTCTTATTTATGTATAATATTAGCCTGTACTCTCTTAGACAGCGTACATGATAAGATTATCCAAACGTAGAGTGGTATTCTTACCTCTGTGAAGTTTTTTTTCAATGAATCTTTACGTAAGAGAGAACATCGAGTAGGAGGAGATGAAAGATGGGTAGCAAATGGACAGCATCTGTCAACTGGGAGAGAGTGTAAATTATGAAATAATAAATCCAGATCTAAAATATTGGTTTTTAATAATAAAGGAGATACTGTGAAGAAACCTGGGGCTGGACATCCGAAAGAAGAGATGAAAATGGAGATAGGGATGTTGAAATGAGTTCTTTGAACTCAATACAACAGAAAAGAAAAACTCCCAAGGTTGATCATACCACTTCAATAACATGTTGGATTTATAAGGTTTTAGGAAGGAAAAGAGGAAAAACAAAAAAGACAGTTTATGTGTACCTTCATGGAATTTGGACCGGCCTTGTTCCTTAATTCAGTTACTTCCTCAACATCCAAAGGAAAAGCTAGAACACTTTGAATGGATTAACCACAGGAAATCTTCAGGCAACCTCTTAGATATTATCTTACAACTTTTCCCTAACCTATGGTGTATTTGGGACAGTAAACAACTTACTTAAGTGCTTATTGAATAATTGCTTATCATGTAAGCACTTATTTATAAGTTGTTTCAATAATTGAAGAGGAAGTAGGATAAATTGTTTCCATACAAGTTGTAAGTTTTTTTCTTAAGCTATCCTGGAGAGCTTTTCAAGATAAGCTGAAATTTCTTGTGAACATATCGTAGCTATTTTTCATAAACTCTTCCAAATACTTACAGTGCCTATGTCATAAGATAAGCATAAATAAATTCTAAATAAGCTCTTCCAAACACATCACCAATACTTATACTTTCATCTATAATGTCTTTTAATGGTAATAAATTTTTCTGATTACTTTGGGATTATATGCATTCTGTATAGGTAACACAGAAATAGGCAATGGATATGGTGTACCTGGTGGAGGTGCCTATTATGATGCTCCAAAACTTAATACTACTGCAGGTACATATGATTACAAAGGTTTTTTACTCATGCTGTAGCACTCTTATAGAACTGCAATAAGTAAGTCATTGAGTATACCTTAACTTTGTTGCTTCTGGAACTGTGAAGCAGGTAGCAATGCTTCCAGTCAGCCTGATCATATACTTGATAGATGTTCAGAACCAAAACCTGCAGCTAAAGAATTGCCTGAGTTCCTCAAGCAGAGGCTGAGAGCTAGGGGTATTCTTGAAGAAGATTCATGTGCTTCAGATCTTGTAAGTATATTGATCTTAGAGTATATTTGTTATCATCATTCCTTTCTTCCCCTCCTTCACCTGTTTATTTTTTCTTTTTCTATTATTTTCTTCTTTGGAAGTGGGGTGGCAATCTATTTTTGAGGCGGCCTCATTCCACCACTTTGTGCAACAAATTTCATTTGGGTTTGAAATGTGTTAATCTAGCATTTAAAACTATTATGCTTCACTTTTAACTCAGAACACTATTTTAATTTCTCATGTTCTTAGGTGTTTTACGGTATATTATTTTCAATCTGTTCAAATACCTTACAAATTACATGTTTGAGTTTCAGAAAGCCACTGCAGCTGAAGTTACGGAAAATCAAAAGTTGCCACTCGGATGGGTGTGTATCACTATTACTTGTTATAAAGTTTGCCTTAGAATTTGGGTGGAAAATTTATTTGCGTACGCCTTTGGATATTTAAATCTCCTAATCAGTCTTGAACTTTCTTAAAACAAATCCTAGCTTTGACAAAAAAAAAAAATAGAATTCAGATTTTGGTGTCATAGCTACTGCATATGTAGTCATCACCACAATCCTGTGTATATCATTTTGAAAAACAAAAATGGAAGGTAAATAAAATCTTATTGACTGAAAGTTTTGGTATGTGAATTATGGAAGAATGAGGAACCTTAGGCTTGACAAACAAGAAACAACAAATCAGATGTTGAGTTTTGCTCTGTACCCTGCTAATGAAATGATTTTTGTTGAAAAATAGGTGTTGATGAGTATGTTTGAAGGTACATAACATAATTAATTATATCTTATTGCCCATTATAAGTTCGGATAATGAGAAAATTTATATCTTAATTTTATCAATACCTGACTACTTCTAGCACATGTAAATCACTACTTTTCCATGTAGGTCGAGGCAAAAGATCCTAGAAGTGGGGCATGTTATTATTATAATGAAAGTACAGGGAAGAGTCAATGGGAAAAACCTCAAGAATCATACTTAACTGAGCAATCACCATCATCTTCACATCTTCCAGAATATTGGGTGGAGTCATTGGATGAAACAACAGGTCCAGCCCATATAAAATATCACGTGTTTGCATCTGGTCTTTACATGAGTTTTATTTATAATATTTTAAGGAGACTTCTAATGAGTTCATCAATAGTGCTGGTTTAGAATTAGAGAAAGAATGGCTACAATACAGTTAATCCTATGTTAGTTCCCTAGGAATCTGAAGTTGGGAAAATATGTTTTTCATGTTTTGTTTACCTTTTAAAACATTTCCAAGAAACAATGTTTCTCAAAATTGGTTTTTGGCAAAGTTTCCAACACATAAAATCCCATGGTAAAGTTGGGAATCTAATTTTCCTAAGTTAAAATAAAAGTTTTACTGAAAAAAAAAATCATTTTACTCTTATTAAATCATTTGATGTAGTAATGAATTAAAAATTATAGTAAAAATAACACATTACTCTTTTATGTCTAGGGAACTCATAAATATTCCTAGTAATAAAATCAAACAAAATTTAGCCATTCCTAAGTGTTGAATATAGGGAAAAACTGTATAGGGTTAACTTCCCTTGTGTATTTACCACACATAGGGCAGTGTATTTATAATAAAGAAAGGTACTCCTCAAAAGAGTAACAGAATACAAATAGGGTAAATAAAAGATATTATTTGATATTGTGATTAACAATATCTAACAATATCTCAACAATATCAAATAATATCAACTAATATCTAATCATATCTAACACTCCCCCTCAAGCTGGAGCATACAAATCGTATGTGCCTAGCTTGGTACAAAGATAATCCATCCTAGGTCCCCGTAAAGACTTAGTGAAAATATCTCGCTAATTGATCACATGAGTTAACGAACTCAGTCTTGATGTCTCCGGACAAAATCTTTTCTCGAATAAAATGGCAAGTCAATCTCAATGTGTTTAGTCCTCTCATGAAAGACAGGATTAGAGCTTATATGGAGAGCAGCCTGATTGTCACACACTAGTGTCATTTGAGTGACATCTCCAAATTGTAGCTCTTTAAGCAATTGCTTGAGCCAAATAAGTTCACAGGTAGCCGAGGCCATAGCTCTATACTCGCTTCGCACCGGATCTTGCCACAACACTTTGTTTCTTACTTTTCCATGAGATCAAGTTACCACCAATGGAAACACAATACCCGGATGTAGATCTTCTATCGAGGGAGATCCTGCCCAATCGACATCCGAATAGCAGACAACTCTTGTATGATTATGGGAGTCATACACCAAACCTTTTCCAGGAGACTTTTTGATGTACTTCAATATACTGGATGACCGCATTCCAATGATCTTGACAAGGAGAATTGAGGAATTGACTCACCACACCGATCGCAAAGGAAATGTCGTGGCGAGTAACCGTAAGATAATTTAATTTTCCAACTAATCTTCTATACTCGTTCAGGATCCGACATTGGCTCCCCCGATTTGGCAAGAGTTTGGTATTAGGATCCATGGGTGTGTCAACAGGCTTTGAATTCATCAACCCAGCTTCCTCCAAAATATCCAATGCATACTTTCTTTGAGATATAACAATGCCATCGGTAGATTGTGCTACCTCAATACCCAAGAAATATCCGAGTTTGCCAAGATCTTTGGTTTGAAAATGGTGGCAAAGGTGTTGTTTCATCCGAGAGATGCCATGATGGTCACTACCTGTAAGAACAATGTCATCGACATACACTATCAAATAGATACATCCAAGCATTCGAGGGATCGGTAAAAGACCGAGTGGTCTCGCCTCACTTCTAGTCATGCCAAATTGTTGAACAACGTCGCTAAATTTGCCAAATCAGGCCCTAGGAGACCGTTTTAGGCCATATAAAGATTTGCGAAGACGACATACCAATCCAGAAGACTCCCCCGAGCAACAAATCCGGAGGTTGCTCCATATAAATCTCTTCTTGCAAATCGCCATTCAAGAAAGCATTTTTGACATCCAGTTGATAAAGAGGCCATTGTTGAATAGCGGCCATGGCAATGAATAAACGAACGAAGCCATCTTTGCCACTCGGAGAGAAAGTATCACCATAATCCAACCCAAAAATTTGGGTATAGCCTTTGGCTACAAGGCGAGCTTTGAGGCGATCAATAGTACCATCAGGACCAACCTTGATAGCGAAGACCCACCTGCAACCAACAACAGATTTTCCGGATGGTAATGGGACAAGCGTCCGGGTTCCACTAGTCCGAAGAGCACCGAGTTCATCTAGCATGGCCCGACGCCAACCGGGGTGGGCTAAGGCTTCGGAGACAGATTTAGGAATAGACATAGAAGAAATAGACGAGAGACATGTATAAAATGGTGAAGAAATTCGATGATAACTAATAGCAAGTATAATGTGGAGAAGGATTACGAGTAGAACGCGTACCTTTACGAAGGGCAATAGGAAGGTCGACTCGTGGACTGAACCGGAGGAGGCAGAGTATTTGGCACCGGGAGTGAGTCATGTGGCGTCTGTTGTGGGCGAGGTCTCGCGACTATAAACCCGAAGGGGTGGTGGAGGAGGAGGGGCTAATGGTGGATGGTCCTCAACATAAGGATCAATGAGAACAGGAATGGGAACTGTAGCGAGATGGAGACTCAGCAGGTAGGGAAGGGTCCTTAAAGTAAAAGGAAAACTCATTGAAGGTGACATCGGCAGACACAAAATAGCGATTAAGAGAAGGAGAAAAACACTTGTATCCTTTTTGGGATCGAGTAAATCCTAAGAAAACACATTTGTGTGATCGAGGAGATAACTTATCATGACCAGGATCAAAATTGTGGACAAAACAGGTAGACCCAAAAACCTTCAGAGGTAAAGGATGGAGAGTGTCATGAGGAAATAAAATAAAATGGGGAATTTTGTTATCTAAAACCGAAGAGGGCATACGATTAATAAGATAACAGGCAGTAAGAACAACATCACCCCAAAAATGTTGAGGAACCGCACCATGAAATTAAAGAGTACGGGTTGTTTCAATAAGGTGTCTATTCTTGCGCTCAGCCACCCCATTTTGTTGAGGGGTATAAGCACAGGAAGTTTGATGAAGAATGCCATGAGAAGCCATAAATTGTTTAAACGAGTTTGAAAGATATTCACGGCCATTATCACTTCGAAAGGTTTGAATAGAGACACCAAATTGATTTTTAATTTCATGATAAAAGTTTTGGAATATAGAAAACACCTCAGAACGATTTTTCATTAAAAATAACCAAGTACAACGAGAGAAATCATCAATGAAAGTAACAAAATATTGAAAACCTAAATTAGACTTAACACGACTGGGTCCCCAAATGTCAGAGTGAACTAAGGCAAAGGGGGATGAAGCACGCTGGGAAACACTACGAGAAAAGGAAGTACGACTATGTTTGCCTAATTGACAGGACTCACACACCAAACTCGGACAACCGGGATAAGCCGGGAACAAGTTGCCGTAATTTGCGCAGACCGGGGTGACCAAGCCGAGCATGAAGGAGAGAAGGAGACTCCATAACCGTGCCAACATGTGGAGAAGGTTGAAGATAATAAAGTCCATGTGACTCACATCCGGTGCCAATCACTTTTTGCGAGCTCCGGTCCCGTAAGGAAACGAAGTTTTGGTAAAAGAGATAACACAATCAAGAGATCGAGTTAGACGACTAATGGATAATAAGTTAAAGGGGGACCCGGTACATACAAAACATTATCAATGGACAACGAGGGAAAAAGAGTAACCGTTCCAACACCATGAGCTAAAGTTGTAGACCCATTAGCCATTGTAACGGAGGGTAAATTATGAGAAGAAGTGAAAGAGGAAAATAAGGATTTGTTACCGAGTGATGTGATCGGTGGCGCCCGAGTCAAGAACCCAAGAGCCAATAGAAGAAGAGTGAGTCGACCAGCAAAAGATGTACCTGTGTGGGCAACGAAGTAGTGGAACCTGGAGGGCTTTCGATCCTCATACCATTGAAGAAAATCATTGAAGATAGCGGATTTGTCCGAAGGTACAGACGAAGGAGGATCCACAGCAGAGGATTGTGCGGAAGAATCAGTCTGAGCAACTGCAGCAGATCGGCGACGATAACCATGTAAAGCATAACATTTGTCAATTTTGTGGCCTAGTTTGCCACAATGGTCACACTTGACACGCCCTTTGCCTGGCTTGTGAGAGCGATTACGATCATCATGGTGAGAGGCCAAGGCAGATGAATCATTAAAAACATATTGCTCAGACCCACCGGAGCTGACAGAGGTAACTTCAGAATTGGAAGTGGCAGCGGAAGATGCCATGGAGGAAGAGAGAGAAAAACCCTAAAACACCAAAGAGGTCCGATTGGAGCAGCGAGGACAGATCCAGAGAGAGGAGAAGGAGGCGACGCCGGCGCAAAGAGCGGCGGCCTGAACGGCGGCGAGACGCGCCGCCACGCGTGGCGGAACGGGAGAAGGTGGCGCGGCTTCGGGAGGCGCGTGAGGGAGCGTGGCTGCTCCGATGACCGCGAAACTTCCACGGTGGAGGTCGCACGGAGGAGGCGAGCAAAACCCTGTGCTCGGCGGTCCGAACCGCTACTCGCGGCGGCGGACGGCGGTGGCGACAGCGGCGGCGGCGGTGATGGAGGCGGCGACAGCTGCAGGTTCGATGGCGGAGCCGAAAAAATCCCAAGAGACCTTAAGCTCTTGATACCATGTTGAATATAGGGAAAAACTGTATAGGGTTAACTTCCCTTGTGTATTTACCACACATAGGGCGATGTATTTATAATAAAGAAAGGTACTCCTCAAAAGAGTAACAGAATACAAATAGGGTAAATAAAAGATATTATTTGATATTGTGATTAACAATATCTAACAATATCTCAACAATATCAAATAATATCAACTAATATCTAATCATATCTAACACTAAGAATGAATACTCTCAAGATTCATGATTCTTGGATATGAAAAAAATTCTCTAATATTGAACACCCTCCTAGTCTTCTATGCCTATCTCTGTTAAATTCTGGTTGAATTCTATCTCTAATATCAAATGCCCTCCTAGTTTTCTTTGCCTATCTCTGTTAAGAATCAAAATTCTCAAGATTCATGATTCTTGGATATGAAAAAATTCTCTAATATCGAACACCCTCCTAGTCTTCTATGCCTATCTCTGTTAAATTCTGCTTGAATTCTATCTCCAATATCAAATGTCCTCCTAGTTTTCTTTGCCTATCTCTGTTAACTTCGGTTTGAATTCTATCTAGCCATCACCAACTGACAATCACCCCCTTGGATAATAAAAACTAGTGTAACCAAATGTACTTACCAGAAAGTACCCTTCCAATGGAACACATTCACCTTGTTCTTAAGGTGAATTGTAGCAGGAGAACCTGCTATGGCAAGGAACTTGGGAAATCATACCACAGTAGCTAGCTATTATAGTTGGAGAGATCAAGGCCTTATCAAGTTATAAACCCCACACTAGAATCCCTTATTCCAATACTTCAAATGTGGGATGGAAGCCCCATATCATACCACATTAATGCTTTGACTAGTCTCAATGGAACACTAGAATGCCGGCATCAATACCTGTGCTGCTTATTTGTGGCTGAGAGATGGAAAACTTTACGACCAATTGATAAGAACCTTGGGAGAATCACACAAGAGTTATGTTTGGAGTCTCACATTGATCAGAATGAACTACTTGAGATTGTATGGTTTTTGGTTCTGTGAAAGTAGGATAGTGGACAAAGAAGGAGATTGAGAGAATCTGTTTAGAGGGATCTCATGGTACATAATATCTCTGAGAATCTGGTCTTTAATTGAGCCAAATAGCATTATGTGATCTATCTATGTAGCTGACCAAACCTAGTGGGAAAGGCCTTTGTTGTTGTTTCTAGAAAACAGAAAGTAAGAATATTAAGTCTTTTAGTGCTCAAATTGTGTAATCAATCTAGAGTGTTTGAAATCTGATAAATAGGTAGATGACAACTACACTTACATTATGGAGAAAAACAATAGATTTATACTAGATGTTCTAATATTTGACTTTTTATTTGCTTTGCCCTTTTGCATGTGTTTGTTTTGTCAATTTCTGAATCTATTTGATTTTTTATTCATAGTCGTTTGGTGTAAACATTATGAATTTTTATAGTGGCCGTGTATTTATGCTACCAGGTTCAGTATATACTTATGTTTCTTGATTGAGAAATAAAATGTCTTATGAGCATCTTTTTGTTGTGCCAGTTTACCCATAGACTTGATTGTAGTTGTATGAGTGATTTTTTGTATCTTTTTCGCCACTGTTTTAAGAATTTTATAAGTTATGTTATCAATTATTTCTTTGTATTACAGGTCATAAGTATTATTACAATACAAAAACTCATGTATCTCAATGGGAGCGTCCTAAATTGGCTCAGGAAGTAGTTTCAAATCACTCAGGCATGTCAGTTGGTGGTGGGTATGATCAATCATCTAATTTGACACGGTGCATGGGATGTGGAGGTTGGGGTGTTGGCCTAGTTCGACAATGGGGTTACTGCAATCACTGCACAAGGTAGAGGTGTGGTTACTGTTAATGATTACTGAGGTCTTATAAATAATTGCTTATTTTTGGAGAATGATTACACTCAAGTGATTGTTTCTTCAGAAATAATCCCAGCCAAACATGCTAATGTTGGAGAATTCTTACATTGATTTGGCTGGTAGTTTATACTAAAGTTACATTCATTGGATGTTGTATGTTGAACAAGAATTGAAACAGGGTATACTTGATTGATGATTATAGTCCTGTAATGACAGGGTATCTCATTCACTTTAACACACTACATGGAGAAGAAGTAAAGTTTCATGAAAACGAAAATCAGTTTACCAGATTTTAGAGAGTGACATGCTTTAGATTTTTATATACTAATTCTTTGTAATGGGGTTAGACATACCCAAACCTGTTTCACTGTTGTAGCTGAAATTGTTCAAAGGCTTAATCAATTGCTTATTTCTTTGTAATGGGGTTACTCATCTTTCTTTACAACACCATTTGTCACAGAAAGATACTTGTCTTGCTTACTTGTAATTTGTTGGTTCATCTGGATGATAGGTTGAATCGGAACTGGATGTCACTGGAAATATACTAGTCTTGCTCACTTGTAATTTGTTGGTGCATCTGGATCATAGGTTGAATAATGTCACTGGAAATACGCTTTAATTGTAAATGAAATCCACAAAATACAACAACCAGAACAATAGATCCTACTCACTAGGTGAAAAATGAAATCCACCAAAATAATGTTGATTTTTTTCTTCGTGCATGACTATATACATCATCTGTTTGCTTTTTTTATTTCTAAATTAGCTGAAAACGTTTATCTCTAATATTTTTTTTTTCGTTTTATTATAAAAAATGAACAAGTGCAGAGTTCTGAATCTTCCTCAATGTCAATATTTGTCCTCAAGTTTGAATAATCAGCAAAGCAGTACTCCACATCCCAGTGAAATTTCAGATAATAATGCTACCAAACCGAGGTATGGTTTTGTACGAAGATCTGCAGTGCTATTAATATTTAACAAAAAATTATTGCTGTGCAGTTGATGTTATCTAGCCAATTTTACTGCTGCACATCCTTGGTGCAGGAAGGCCTCTATAATAATATAAATTTCAACTTCCACTATCCATCACTTTGATTTTCTCTTTTTCGACACTATGGTTTCATGAAAAATCCATAATATGCTTAGCTTAAAAGCTTCTACAGAAAATATACTTTCTTTTAGGTTCTGTTCCATATTGTGATAATACTGCTTAGAGTTAAACATTGGAAGGTGCATTTTGTGGAAATGATTGATATAATTAATGGGAAGTGAACTTTTGAAAAGAAACAGTTTTATCTGAAAACAATAAAACTACAGTGATAGAACTCTAGTGTAAATGCAGAATAATAGAAAAGGAAAGGAAACCTATCAAGTATGCAGAGCCTACTCTCCCCTGTCAGCTCTGTCACCCTATATATTCCCCAGAAGGCTCAAGTACCCTCTTTCAGAGCCTACTTATATTTGCATCCCTAATGATTTTTTATTCTCTTTTTCTCCAATAGTCTGCTCCAACCTGTCCAGTTTGCTCTAGTTACGCATAACAGATTCATTCTCCCCGTTTACCATAATGCCCTAATTCCTTCTCTCCCTCCCACGATAGACTTTAACAGGACGCCCATGGATTTGAGGCCTATTAGATAGCAGTTTTGGAATTTGGACATAGTATTCATTGTACTTTTTAATGAAACTGGATTATTCAGACAATCAAGACAATCTTTGTCGTCAGTATTAGGCTACAGTTACATCTATCTTAGACAACAATCAAATGCCCATTAGAAACTAGCATGTTAGATTTGATATTATTGGCCTCAGCTTTGAATTTCATGGAAGATTTATTGAAGAGTTCACTTGATAGGCTACTGATATATTTCAGGGAATAAAAATACTAAACTGCGTTAATAATATTGTTTATAAATTCTTCTCTGTCCTCTTTTCATTAATCTTTGAAATTTATAAACAAGTACAAGAGCCAATCATTGGCTAGGCTACCTGCACAATCATGAAACAAAAAGGAATCTAACAACATACATAAAATTTGTAAAATAAACTATTAGGGTATAAGGGGAAGGAGACGACGTTAGTAAGATAGTTAGCATATTAATGAGTTAGTTAGTTGTATAAGATGTTGTTTAGATATAAATAAGGTGTGAAGGATAGGAGAAGGGGGTAGATTTTTTTTGTAAATTGAGCATTAGCTCTTTGTAAAAGGAGAAATCTTTTGTGAAGGGGAAACCCTTGGAGGAGAGTCTTCTCCTATTTCTTGGTTTTTTCATTCTATTCAATAAAGAAAGTTTCTTTTCTTTTTCTATGTAATTCTTGGTTCCGAACAATTGGTCCGACCTATTCGATCCGAAAATGGGAAATCATGAAAGGAAGAATTGCTGCCTTAGAAAAATGGGCTAGCAAGCATGGGAAGATCATCTCAGAAATACAAGATAATTTTCAAGAAATCAAAGACTTGTTGAAACACTTAAAGGAAAAAGAAAGAAACCCGGAGAAAGGTGAAAATTCTATAAATGGGGGAAGAAGAAGAGAAAGGACTGTGATTAGTGAGAAATCTGATTCGGATTATGGGGAAGATATGCAGCGTCACTGGATGAAGAGGGTGGAGTTGCCAACTTTTGAAGCAAGTGATCCAATTGGTTGGATTGTTAGGGCTGAAAAATTCTGAGGTAGATGAAATGGATTCTTTTGATAAACAACAATATGCATTCATGAGCATGGAGGGTGTGGCAATGCGTTGGTTCTATTATTGGTACCAAGATAACTTAGATTTAGATTGGGGATCTTTTTCAACAGTTTTGATAAAAAGATTCAAAGATATCTATGACAGCCACATCTTTGAAAGATTGACTACCATGAAGCAAGAAGAGCAAACTGAGATTAAAACATGCAACAAAATAATGGAGACTTCCACAATAGTGTATGAAGAGGGTGATCCACATCTGGTTGATCAAGAAAAAAATAGCATGGAGGGAAGCAGGTCAAAATGCATTGCAGCAGAGATTAGTTCTTGGACAAGAAAGATGGAACTACCCATATTTGCTGGAAGCATAGAAGGGGAATTTGATTCCAAGAGTGGCAGTTTTGAGAGTGATGATGATCCTTTTCTATTCTTGAAATCATAAAATAGAGGTAAAGAAGACTCCGTAATCAAGTATCACACCCTTGATGGTGGAGAAGAAACCAAAAATGAAGAGAATTTAGCAAGAGAAGTAAAGATTATGTCATCAATAAAGACTGGGAAGATGATGGATTTCCATATTAAGAATCAGGAATCATTGGTTGGAACAACAACACAATTAGAATTTTGGGAATTTTAATTTGCTTGGTGATCCTTTAACATTAAATTTCATTACTTCTATGGATCATAACTTGCAAATGGAGTCAATACAGAAGGAAGGTTCAAAGGCTGTTATACAAAATCCACCCTCATTTCCACAACCACCCAAATCACCTGACCTGAATTTGAATGCAGTAGCCACTGGTTCTCATTCCTATACCAAAAAGAGACATCACATGCAAACAGGAAGGGTAAATGAAGATCATGGTAATGAGGATGAGCAATGGGATCAAGTTTCTACTATACAACCTTGAGGACAAGGTTGATTTTTAGGCAGGGTGTATTGTTAGGGTATAAGGGGAAGGAGAAGTTAGTAAGATAGTTAGCATATTAATGAGTTAGTTAGTTGCATAAGGTGTTGTTTAGATATAAATAGGATGTGAAGGATAGGAGAAGGGGATAGATATTTTTTGTAAATTGAGCATTAGCTCTTTGTAAAAGGAGAAATCCTTTGTGGAGGGGAAACCCTTGGAGGAGAGTCTTCTCCCATTTCTTACTCTTTTCATTCTATTCGATAAAGAAACTTTCTTTTCTTTTTCTGTTTAATTCTTGGTTCCTAACATAAACATCTATTGGCAGTTTTAACAATATGCCATCTATTGGCATCCTTGTGGATAATGAATTCTGATGACTAATATAATCACACAGTCCTGTAAGTTATTGGGCCCCTTGGTAGTCTTCTTGGGTCAAGAGTTGTGGGACGGGTTGCAATCATCACATCTTGGAGTTATCTCACAGTTTTGCCTTGAAATCTATACGTTAGCCTTCACTGGAGCCATAAAGGATTGTATTGATTCCAATTTCTCTCTCCAGGACCAGTTCGAAACCTCCATTTCACAAGGGAGGTAGAAAAGGGGGTAAAAAACGTGATTTTGCAGAGGATGACGAGTTGGATCCCATGGACCCTAGCTCCTATTCTGATGCTCCTCGTGGTGGCTGGTATGTGTGTTGCGTGTTATATATATATATATATATATATATATATATATATATATATATATATATATAATAAATCTTGATGAAGTGATTAGTATAAATGTTTATTACTTTCAGGGTCGTGGGTCTGAAAGGTGTGCAGCCACGAGCAGCTGACACAACAGCAACAGTATGTACATTATTGCTTCTCATTTTTCTTTTATTTTCAGAAGTACTTATGTTCCAATCTTTTCCTTAGTTGCTTTTCTTATTGATCCCTTTGATGTCTATATTTTTTCAATGCATTTTGAACCAAAAGAAATACTAACCTGGTATATCCATGGATGCTTTAATACTCAGAAGAATTTTGTCACTAAATGAAGTTATCCACGATGTCTTGTGTGTAAACAATAAAAAAGTACGTGAATTGTGTAATGAAAGATTACGGACTAGGCCCTAGTGTTGCTAATATTAAATGCCACTGGGTAGCAGTGATGCCTGTTATGCAAAAACAGAGAAACACGGGGGAATGTCTACTATAACAATATTTTTGGTTTCAGTTTCCTGACATTCCTCAACTGAACATGATTTAAAATTTTTCTCGAATCATTTCAGGGTCCTCTCTTTCAACAACGACCATATCCATCACCTGGAGCTGTTCTTCGGAAGAATGCTGAAATTGCTTCTCAGAAGAAGAAACCAAATTCAAATTTTACTCCCATATCCAAAAGGGGTGATGGAAGTGATGGCCTTGGTGATGCAGACTAGGATCATCTTTTCACAATAATGAGCTCATTTGTCTTTCTCTCTCTGCCAAGTGGATGGAATTTATCAGATACATTTTTACTCTATTATCCATGAGTTAGATAAGGATGCAATGCATTGGCAAAACCATCTGGGCTGTTGTGCAATAATATTGTGACTTCATGCAAATACTGCGGACAATTTGCATCACTTTAATGCCATAACCAAACGACTGAACGGAAGCAATATTTGAAGCATTCTGACAGATGATGATGATGATGAAATTGCACTCTGCATGGTAGCCATTCATGAGCAGAAACGTCAGAATCATGATTTTTGACAATTTGAAAATTCTAGTACCTCAAAGGTTGGGCGAGAAAGGAAAATCTGAACCTTCAGCATTGTCTGTGCTCTTTCGTTTTTTCAACTTAGTCATGTTATGCTAGAAATATAAATATTTTCTTTTTATGATGGTTGACGGCGATGTATACAATCCAGATCTTTTTCACTTTGTTGAAAGACCTGTGTATGTACCCTATTTTCTCAGATTGACGTGTTTTATTTATAAAAATTGGGGAATAACCGCATTTTCACGAGTTTCTGCGATCTTGACGGATGGTTAATGCATGGGAATTTCTTTTTTATACAAATTTGTGAACATCTT
The DNA here is from genome assembly GCA_963425845.1 of Sphenostylis stenocarpa. NCBI lineage: Eukaryota > Viridiplantae > Streptophyta > Magnoliopsida > Fabales > Fabaceae > Sphenostylis > Sphenostylis stenocarpa. The sequence continues at coordinate 3,341,806 of OY731404.1, read as the reverse complement.
CACTTCCGGTAAATTAAGGCAATTAGCTTTCTGGAAATATTTATTTTCCCAGTAAAGCATATTTTGAAATAGTATTAAAACTATTTTGAAATATTTAATGATAAATTTTATTATGTTACATTACCAAGTGAATAATTTAAAATGTTGAGTTTATTTCAAATTATACTTTCTGGAGTCAAAGAAATGCATGCTGAAATTTTCGTTTTAGAATTTATTCTTTTCAAAATGTTGATTTCATACCTTTTTTCAGATGTTTTTCGGAACGTATGTTTTACATATTAAGGATAGTATACTGTAAGGATTTTGAAAGAATTGTTTGTCATATGCATGTAAAGAAAGAAGGTACTTGAAATAATGAATTCTTGACCTTTCAAGCCACGGAGCAACCCGGTGGAATAGGCCATTTTTCACAAGTCTAATAATTCCATTTCATTTTCTTTTATAATCTATCTTCTGTAGCTTAAGCTAAATTTTGGAGAATTTTTCAGTAATCAATATTTTAATGATACAAGAGAAGCAGTTTTAATCATTGTGATTTTGTAGGCAATATCGTATTTTTCAATAACATTAAAATAGATAAATAAATAAAATAATAAACATCTATATTCGGCACTTCTTAGAAGCACTTAGTCGTGTGAGAAAAATTATAGTTTACATGGCAGCATAGCTATCCATTGGATCTTTGGATGAACATATCTTACCTAGCTTGGCCTACATCTTTAGCTGGCTTACTGAACCATACAGAATGAATTTAAAAGCCACGAGAACCAAAAGAGAAATTGTTACACAACTTTTTTTCTTCCTTTCATTTGCTTTTCCATCTAACGTTACATAACAGCTATGCATGTAATCAAGGCCTGCCACTTGTAGACTTTGACCTGAAAACGCATAGACTGGGTTTTTCACCCTTTTTTTAAGGGGTACATTTGTTCTTGGATATTTTTAATCAACTATTTACACTCTTAATAACAACTTGTATTCACTCATGTGAAGCTAGCCTTTGCATAGCTCATCTTTGTAGCACTCTAGGTTTATCTGGCCAAATGATACAGCTCTGGTTATACTAGTAATAAAAGTACTAAAAACGTTGAAGGTATCCAATCTACAGTCCCAACACAACCTGCAGAAGCTGCAAAAACAGAATATCAGTCCACAGGAATCAATATTTCATGGTAACATAAAATGTTTTAGGGTTCAATGATTCGGCTAGTTCAAACCATAGAGGAACAGAAACTAGTTATGCATATAGTTATAATATTATATAATATATTGAATAATAAACTTAACACAAGATATCAAAATCAAGTCAAATAAAACTTTAAATCCGATAAAGGACCATATTTTACATAGCCGGTAACGTAAAATCAATGATAAAAGATAAAAAGCCTCGTGTATGAACCTTTGTGACTAACATTGGTTCTTTATTTGGTTGGAAGAATATTTTTTTACTGAATAAAAATATTTAAAGATTGCAAAGAAAAAGAAATGAAAGAAAACAATTAGTTCTCTATGAACTAGTTCCAGCCAGCCAGTTATGAAATAAGCCACTGGTTTTTAATTGAAGCAGCAATTCTGGTCCTATTTTCATAACCATGCTAATTTATAATGAGTTACCACGTACTCTAAAGAACTTAGACGATCATTCTGTTCATTGCAAGTATAGATAACGCACAATGAAACGCGCAAGTAAAAATGCTCAGGTAATCAAGAAGGAAATAATCAAACATAAGGAAAAACAAGTGAGCCAGAGCTTAATAACATTTTTTTTCTAATTAGAATTTTTAGAGTTTTTGCGTATATAAGTATTTTTAATATATGAAATATATGATGTGATATGTATATATAAAGTATGAACATAACAAAATATCAAATATTAATAATATCTCAATCATATCTATCTAAATAAAAAATAATAATAAAAATCAAGAAAAAAGAGAGTAAATAAAATGAAAAAGAAAAAAAAAAAAACAAAGTTGTAGACTCTATACATTGTATGACCCTAGCATGACAGTGTGCTTAAATGCAAAACAGTGAATGAACTCCTTCAGGACATGCAGTGTAGGCGTTAGTTTGAGCCCATACACAATGTGTAGTTTCCTCCTTTCCTACTTCCCTTCAAAGCTCAACTTCATCGAGCTAATTATTTCTAGTTCCTTTATAAACTGAATAAACTCAATAAAATTTAATACCAAGATATGACAAATAGTATTAAAACATGAGCAGACAAAAGTTTATGTAAAAGAAGTTGTCTCTAATTTAGAGTTAATATGTTAGCTCAGGCAAATAATTATCATTAATAATACTCACATAAAGACGGTGATGGCCCATAAAAATGTGCGCTGGGACGTTCAGCAGATGGTTCACTCTTAGGAGGGGGCTCAACGTGCGCAAATACTATGTTTGGTAAGGGACTCGAAACAGGAACCGAAGAATGAAAACCATGTGCTGAGGATCCAACCCGTGGTGAGGGAACAGGATAGCGTGGGGCATTAGTTGGAGCAACTGCAGGTGTTAGATGAAGTTGTTTTTTATTATTCCGGCCAGATCTCTTTCTATACCCAAATTGACATTTCGGAGGTTGAGCATAAGAACTTCTCCCTGGGGCAGGAAAACTTCTTGTAGGGGCAGGAGAACCAAATTCAGGTGAAGCAGCATCTTCCCCAGTTGTAGGTGCAGGTGCAGGTGTAGGTGTAGGTGAAGTTTCAGGAAATACATGTGCATTATGGTGGTGACTATGGTGGTGATGGTGATGGTGGTGGTGATGATGGTGATGGTGGTGAGGATGAGGTAATGGGGCAGGGGAAGGGGACCAAGCAGAGCCACTGCCACCACTGCCGTGAAGGGAGTGTTGCAAGATGGATGAAAGTCGAACCTGCTTAACCCTACCAAACTGAGTGTTATTCAACCCAAGGTTCCATGAATGATGTCCCATTATGGTTTGTGCCAGTTGCTTTAGCCGCTCCTTTGATGGTGCAATACCAACTGCAAGTAGGACAGATGATTGAATTATGGTAGGAGCAGCTACTGTAGAACCTTCAGAATTTGATAAGATGACATACAAGTTCTGCATACCAACAAGAAAATCCAATCAGCATTGGCTTTGTGAGTCGCATGTCATTGGAAATCTTCCAAGTACTAAGGACAAGTAAATGTATATGCAAGGAATTCCTCCTAGGAAACTTTTCTCGCCGTGAAGTAAAGACTATACACACAAGAAAGCTTGCTTATTATTCATGCTATATGTTATTCTTTTTGCTCACAGAGTCCAATCTTAAACATGGTTCACTTGTAATAACTATCCGACAACAGAATCCATAATGCCATATAGAGGCAATCGCACAGAACCCATAATTAACAGATTGGACATAACATCAGAACTGAAGTAAGCACATAAAATAATTACAATCAAGAGCCATACACAAAAACAGTAAGGATAGAGATAATAATGACAAACCTCATAAGGAGCCAAATGTAGCCCAGACTTTAGCTGACTTGTCAGCTCATCAAAATTTGATTGTATTTCGTAAATGGAGAAATTCAAAGTAAAGTTGAATAGTGTTTGCACTGTTTGCAGAGGAAACACACTTTGTTGTGGAATGATAGTGATCCCTCCCTTAAATTTCAGCACCTCAAAAACAGAGGGTACACCAAACAACGATGTAGTGAGCTGGAGATTCGATTGGCGTATAACCAAGTATTTAAATGATGCTCTTATCAAACTAATGGCAGCTGCAGACATTTCTGAATATTTACCGTCAGGATCAACTGCAAATACCACTTTTGTCATGTTTGACTGCGGTAAGTGATCCACAGACAAGATGACCACCTGGTTTTAAAATATAAGAATGGCGTCTATATCAAATAATATTAACATTAATAAGTTCTTTTACCACAAAAATTATTAATGAAGTTCATAAAAGGAAACCAGTAAGCGATGTACTTTGGTTGAGGGAACCCCTATCTCTTGAAAAATGTCATCAGAAAGCTGAAAGACGTGGTCTTCCAGCAAAGAAACTGGCTTCTGCACATAAAAGCTTGCAACAATATCATGATCTGAAAAATTAAAACAATGTCATTAAATAAAAGATTAGATAATCATGTTTATATGAGCAATTACATTACATCCTTAATCAAATAAATGATATAATAATATGGTAACATAAGAGAGTTAGAATCTTACAAATATATAATTACAAGGACATTTTCATACATCAAAAAATTGAAAATAACATGCAATGGTTCATCGTAAAACGTTGCATCACATACACATTTTGAATAGCCGACACATGACTCTCAGTCAAACTGAGTACTACTTTCATCAGCATGTCCAGAAGACACAGGAAAATAAAGCATCATATAGGACCAATACCAAACTGAAAGAGATAAACTGACAATACTTTAGAGGTGAACATTATTATAATTTGCTAGACAAATGAAAACTGAATACCGCTTTGGCCTGCTCAATCTTGAATTTATCCTAACTTGAAATATGTAATAACTTCATCAATTTGATCAAAGTCAAGAGATAATGACTAGAATTTATATTATGTTGGAACTTTCCAACATAATGTGAATAAAAATTATTGATCCAAAAGTTGAGTAGGAAACAATCATAAAATTGTAAGAAGCCATAAAAAGATAGATTAAAATAAAACAAGATGAGATGTCTCCAGTTGCTAATAATGCCATGATGGTTAAATTAAAATAATTTTATCTATGGCTTTAAACCCAATGTTTGAAATCTCAAACGACGCTAAAGAAAGATCGAGTATAGTGGTATAACCGTTATTTTGAAATATTGTATAGTTTATATAATGTATATTATATACGTGTCAATTGTAAAAAATGATAAAATTAATCAAAATTAACAACATTTATAATATAATTATCAATAACAATATTTTAAACAAAATATACAAGTAAACATCAATGAAAGTCAAAGGCAAGTTTTTATATACGAATTATCACACACCATCTTCTATATAGAAGTTTCTTTATAATTTTCACTATCAGTAGATCTTTAGATTTCAAATTTGGAATGCAAATTCCAAAATAGTCCTCCAAAAAACCCTAATGTCTCTGTTCTAAGATATATTTTGTAATCAACACATGATGTTGCCATAGTGCCCATTACATGTTGAAAAAAATCTCCTTCTCAAACATAATTAATGAGAATCAAAGTGCAAGATACACACAATATCACAAATGAAAATTACAAAATGCATGAATTTATGTGGTTCAACACCCCTTGCCTACGCTCTCAACAATATTTCATTATATCACAACACATTAGAAGTTTTCTAAACAAACTTGAAAAAAACCCTCCAATTACAAGACCACTCTCTCTCTCTTAGGGTGGTGACCCCCTCTCTTATGTTTGGGTAGGTCATATTTCTTCACGAGTTCCCTCTCTTTCTATAGTAAAGATTCATGACTTCCTTCATCAATAAAACTAATTGAACATTGATTGTTTCACCTTTCCACTAACTTTCACAATGGTAGCCAATGCCCCAAGATTAAAAAAACATGCAAACGCTTGGTTTTGCAGGACAGATATCAGCCTGCTATATTAAACCTCTCTACTACAACAACCCCTGTAACAGGCAATGGCGCTCTGCAGGGTTATAGTAATAACGCAATTGAAAACCATGCTTAAACCTCTTAATCAAAATTTAAAACTATTGTTCTTAGCCACTTGTAATGATCACAAAATCGATATCCAGAACAAAAACAAGATCTCTCATTTTTCAATTCAAACAGAACATGAGAGAACACATTTCCAGCAGCTGACTTGTTCCTTGCTATTTTTTTAAAACAGAATTTCCAAAAGAATAAAATAAAGTAAAATAGTCAAATGACATGCATATACCTTCTCTTTTTCTTATAGTTATCTCTCTTCAAAAACAATCTTTTTTAGATAATTCAGACACTAAATGGGAGTACCCTTTCATTCTATTTGATCCCCATTGTTATTACATGCATTTCTCTAATCATATTTGTAGGAGTTACATATAAAAAACATATATACCATTAACAGTTACTAATCATCGAGCCATTATTACTAGTAAAGATTTTATTTAAAAAGAATTCTAATATTTAATCACTTCATTTTTAGTTTGTCATTAATACCAGTACACGTGAAGACAAAAACAAATTTATTGTAGCAAATTATTTACTTTAAATATTCTAACAACTAAACTCAAGGTCAGCAAGAAAATAAATTTATTGTAGCAGAGATGAGAATATTGTGTCGGAAATTGTGGACATTCCATGCAAAAAGGTATGAGGCAGAAAAGGTATATTATTAAAGTAAATATATTTGGAACTACATATATTCCAATGCTAACTGCCAATATTGCATCATCCAAAAATATTGCTATTTACCTCTAGTTAATTTAATTTTCTTTGCCCCCACCTCCCGCCTTTATTTTTTTATCTGCTAATATTTAACCAACTAGAGTGTGTTTTTGTTTTTTAAAACAATTTTGTAAATCAAATTTCAAAATCTAATTTTTAGATAGTAAAGAGTAATGGGAGAAGATATGGTAATGAAAGAAAGAGTATGAAAAATATAAAATTCAAAGTAAAAAATGCTAAAATAACCTGAAAATGTTATATATATATATTGAAAATTGAAGAGGAGGCACAACATTTGAAAATAATTTTTAAAACTACTCTTATCAAATAAGTTTTTTTCCCTTCTGAAACAGACAACAATTTTCAAGAACAGAAAACAAACAGACACTCGTATTGTCACTTTCTCATATCCAATTTAACCTCCTATTATAGTTCTTCAAGTAATCACTTACAACACCTCCATTCACTCTTGCTCTAACAGGTAAAGTTTTATGCAAACCAAGTATTCTCTTTACGGGAAAAGATATGTTCATTGCAAACATACCCAATGGAGAAAATTTTAACCTATCAACTATGGATATAGACACATTGCGTCACAAAGAAATATCTCCTTAACCAGCATAAAAGCTTCAAAATTCTTATAGATATAACTTCCCAGAAGAAAATTATCACTGCAATATTTCTGCTCAACCACAATTCACAACCTCATATATGATTGTACCATTGATAAAATTTCAATATCTGTATTATTAAATTAAAATTGTAATTAGTTCCAAATGTTTCGAATAATAAAAAACATCAAAACAGGATGCTACAAACAAATTTCCCCCCCTTTCACCACAAATATCTCATCATTTTACTTATCGCACAATCGTAAGAAATAGAGAAAATAAAAAACCGCAACGGACCGTTCTATGCTACGACCCGAAATATTATTTTTCAACAATTTTTAAAACAAACCTAATGAGTTAAAATCCAACATTTTCGCTCACATTGTTATTTTTTCTACAAAAAATGATAAACGCCAATTATAGAAACAGATCCACTAATCATCATCATCACAAGGATCCTTTTCTTCATAAAAAAAATTCCTAAAATAAAAATTAAAAAACTACTAAATAAAGAAAGATAACCTCCAGAGAGAGCACCGAAAATTTGTTTGACAAGAAGTTCAAAACCCACCTCTGTACTTGGAATTTAAATGCAGATCCTTGGGATCTGTGAAGTGAACGAATGGAGGTAACCAGAAGAGCACGGAGAGGAAAACTGCGACTGAGAAAAGCAAAACAATAAGGCATCTGAGTCCAACGGAAAAGGCGCAGACCGCCGCCGCATTCCGCTGGGGACCCTCGGCGTCAACAGTGGAGGGAAGAGAGTGATGTTCTTCTCCGGACTTTCCCATCGCCGGCGAAATGGGTCAGGGCCCATCGTCGGTTTGGGTCGGGTTTGGCGTATCCATTTAACAGTAAGAGTGAGAGAAGGTGAGGGAAAATGAGTTTGAGTTTGAGTGTAATGTTTATTTTATTTTATATAAATAATAAACAAAGTTAAATTATATAAAAAAATTAATTAAAAAAAATCGTATTTAGGGTTTGATGTGAAGTGAAGAAAGAAGAGAGAGAAGTGAAGTGTGTTGTAAAAGTACGACGACTTTTCCAAAGTGGTGACGGTGTTTTTTTTTTTTTTTTTTTTAATTTAAAAAATAAATATTTTTGTTTTCAAAATTTGAAAAAGGAGTTGGTAAGCCATGTTGTCAATCAATTATGTGTTACCCCATCATTAAACCTTTTGTTGGTTTTGGGATGAAAATAAAAAATAATAGAAAAAATAAAATTAATATTTAATTGTTGTATAGAGAGAGTCAAAGTTTGTGTATTGATAATTAAGAGATTATAAAATTTTATAATTTGTATATTTATGATGTTGATTATTAAATATATTTATTTAAATATTTATAGTTATAATATCTATATTTTTTAATTTTTATTTATTATTATTTATTAATAATATGTTATCTAATTTTTCAAAATTATTATCAAGATCTATTATTATATAGAATATAAATACGTTACAAAATAATAAAAACATCTTTTAAATTTTAATAATTTAAAATTAATTATAAATAGATAAAAAAAAATATGACTATGACTTTTAATATTATTTATATTTTTCTTAAATAAAAAAAATCAAAATGAACCTTTCTTAATCTCAAATAAACCACGTAAATTTAGAGTAATATAAAATGGATAATATATTTATTTTAAGAATTTTGTTAATAGTTTTGGTTTTTAGTAGAAAACGTTTTGTAGTATTTTATCTATAATTATATATATATATATATATATATATATATATAGTTTTTTAATATATTTTTAGATAAATATATGATTTACATATTATATATTTTCTCTATTTCTTTTAATTATATATTTCCTTTTATCATTTTATCTAACTATAAAATAATAAATAAAATAATAAAATATATTTTTTATTCTTTTAGTTACGATTTTTTTCTTTAAATTTTGTCATATATATATATATATATATATATATATATTTCATAAACAAATATTTATATTTTAAAATTAATATATACATACATACATATATATATATATATATATATATATTAAATTTGATCAAATTAATAATTAAAAATTTAAAATTTCTCGTTTTGTAATATGTAATGACATTTAAGGAAAGTTTGTGTTGCATAAATCATTAAAATGAAACTCTAATTTTAATTGAAAAACTAGACCACTTATTGTACCTAGTCATTTTTAAACTAATAAAATTAAAATTTATACTTTAACTCCCATTAAATAGGATAAAAATGCTCCCAAGACAAATTCAATAATCTTACTTTATATCTCTATTTATTTATCTATCTATCTATCTATATATATATATATATATATATATATATATATATATATATATATATATATATATATATATATATATATATATATATATATATATATATATATATATATATATATATTTAAAGTATAATAGTATTTGGATGAGACTTTATAAGTAAAAACTATAAATATATTATTATTATTTTTATTATTGTTATATTTATATTATATATTTGCATGGATTAATTATTAAGTTAGTGTTATTAGTATTTTAAAAAAATAAAAAATATAAATATTAACAAATAATTAGAATTATACAATAATAATGTATTTATAATTGACATTATTTCACACCCAAATTATTCAAATATATTTTACTATATTTTAATAATTAATTTTATGTCATTATAAATACATGTTACTAAATATAGTAAAATATATACAAATTGTTATTTAAAGTAATTATTTTTAATCTTTAAGATATGATAAATATCAATTATTTTTAACATTAAAGATAACATAATATCAATTTCTAAAATTCACTACAACCATATTAGAAAATCTAGTATTTCAAAGTAGTAATATAAGATTTTTTTGTTTAAAGAAGTTTGTCTATTAATAACCTATTATTTCTCATTGATACTTTGTTCATCTTTTAAACTTTACCTACTTTATCATTATAAAATTAATTTACTTACAAAAAAAATTATTCCTAATCGAAAGCACCAATAGGTTTAATAAAGATAAAAATAATAATTTAATCCTCAAATTAATATTAAGATAAGATAAATTAATGATCGAGACTAAATATATATTTTTTAGAGGAATTAATAAAGTTAAAGAAATTAGGAGAAACCAAATATAAAATTAGTAAATTTATTGAGAACTAAAACATTATTTAAGTACAATAAAATAAAATCATATAGACAAATACATAAACAATGATAAAGTGTTAACAAACCTAAAATAATAAAACTTAACAGAAGAGAACAAATAATAAGAAAATATTTATGAAATACCAAAACAACATTTTGTAAGTTATTAACAGAATATTATTTAAACCTATATTATAATATAACTATTTTTTGAAACTTATTATTATTTGTTACATTTATAGTATTACACTGATATAATTGAAATTATTATTTTATCATAGATTTCAATTGATAACTAATATTTTTCATTTAAATTATACTATATAATATCATCAACATTAAATTTTCCATGATTGTGGAATAATGTATTATTATATATATTAAATGACACTATATTGTATTATATTATATATTATACTATAACAATGTATTATTATAATAGTATAATCAAATTTATATCAAATATTTTCTATTTGATAGAAAAAAAAACTTTAATAATTAATATTAAATTCAAACAATTATGCAGAAATAACCATTTATACAAAATAGTTCAGAACTTCAGAATGCAAATCCAGAGTGGTAGACTCAGTCTCAAACCATTTTCACCCCAAGCAAGAAGCATGAGTCCATAAGATTTTTCAATCAACAGGAGCAGATTAATAAACAAAGGAAAACTTGTACTCACACTAAGTCATTCAAATGGCCACCCAGAATACCCTCCATGATGGTTATTCTCTGGGATAGTTGGTGCTGGTGTGCTGCTTCCAGTTCCTTCATCATTGCTGCTGGAATGAGAAGAACGAAAAGGCCACAAAAAGGAAAATGGATTTCTCCTTCCTTGGCTCTCCCTACCACTACTACTACTTACCCTTCCACTCCTACTTCTACCATTTGTGCCACGGTTACTACTCAATCCTTGTGGTGGCAGTTCTTGGCGGCAAACAGGGCAGGAGTTATGTTGGACCAACCATGGAACTATACAATCTGAGTGATATAAATGGTTGCATGGCATTTTTCTAGCTTCAGACCCCAGCTCAAATTTATCTTTGCACACAGGACAATGTGAATCTGATCGAAGATGCCTCTGTGTGATCTTGATGGTAGGCATGGCATCGATTGAGGAACTTGATGCTGGTGGTGGACCTTGCCTGTTATTAGCTGAAAGCTGTTCAAACAGTTCTTCTAGTCCAGGACCAATAAAATAATCACCTGTGTTACCTCGTGTCAGACCTATCCCAGGAGCCCCGTTAAACAGAGATTCAAAGCCACCGTGTCCTGACAATCTGAAAGGTATTTGGCCACCAAAGATCAACAGAGGAGCAAACCCTGCACTTTGTTCAGGATTTGAATCTGTTCGCGTCCTGATGTCCCGGCTTCGACCCCTATCTGCCATTTGATGCCTCATGAAGGCAGAGAAGGTTTCCATGAGTCCAAGCCTCTGATCTCGTTCTTCATTGTTGTCCATTCCAAACAAGTCAAAGGGATTAACATGCACCATATCATTAAGTTCATGAACAAATCCCTCATTGCAGCTAGGACAAACTACATCCCGTCGCCCCAGTCGAACTGGCCTCCTGCAACTATAACACCAATGTGTGTTCCTATTATTTGACATCCTTTTGCTTACTTCCTTAAAGTCTCAAACAACTATTCACAAGGCTACTTCCCCACAATGCACTATCTTCAACTGTCACAATAGCATGATCACTCATATACTGCAAAATAAATTTGATAACAGTCAAGGAACATTGGATATCACTCCGATGATAAACAAAACACCACCATCCACAACAAAAGCCCTTATCTAGCACTAGGTGAGATTGGCTAATTAATCACACAATCTCATTAAGTTGGTTAAAACTTTGACACCAAACACCATTTGAACTAAATTTTTGCTGCTCTCCACAACATACACTATTCTAATTGTCAGTATGAAGCAGTGTATTAATCAATTGCAAGCATTAATATCAGAAGTATATATCAAATTAATAAATGTTTTGTAAACAATCTAAAATGCCATGGGGATAGACATAAGAGAACATACATGTAATGGATTCACACATTTCACCTCAAACTTTCTACAATGTTTATTTCCATGATGATAAATCATCATCAATCTCCCACTTAAGAATCCCCGAATTTAAGAAGGTTTACACACCATGCTTCCAGCCCCTGAATAAAGTTACTAATTTTGGCAAATCCAACTAAAAAGCAAGGAAAATGGGCACAAGCACAAGCAACACTTTTTATCAGATTCAAAAGTGCAAAATTGGCATTTTAATTGAACTTACAAAAGGAAAAGAAATTTGAAGCATGTGCAGTCATTAAACTAAACACAACCTGAGACGAAAAGGAATACACATGCTAAAAGTAAAACAGCACACCACAAGAGGATTCTATTGTAAAAAAACTAAGCATAACTCAAAAACTACGATTATGTAAAATTACATTCAATTTTTTTTCCCACTTGTCCTGATCTTAACCGTGTCTATTCAATTATTTCACACTCCAAGAATAAAAAAATAAAAAAATAACCCGAATTTGGTCGAAAGGCGAATCTTGTTATGCAATCTTCAAATGTTGAAAAACAAGTGAAGAAAGTGAGATCTTTGGAATGTTGGGAAGAAACGGGGACGAGAATGAAAGAGAGAGAAAATAAAAATGGCAAGGCTTAAGAAGAAAACGACGGCGTACCAGAGTGGAAGATGGATCGAAAAGGTGGTGTTGGTTGGAATGATGCAAAGGGCATTGGGGAGTGAGAGAGTGAGAGTGAGAGTGAGAGGGAGTGAAACCCTAACCAGTGGATGATGGCATGGGACAGGAAAGAGGATTATTGAGGAAGAACCGACATCTCCAGCTTAGCTGGCACCGCATGCTTCATTTCCTCGACACTTCTACTGCCACTGTTCTCCTGTGTTCCTGTCTGGTAATACTTTGTTTTAGGTCTAAAAAAATGCTTTAGATGCTAAATATATTCTTAATTATTTTATAGAGAAATCAGATTGAGTATTTAACAAATTTTTAAAAAAATTTAAATCTTCTGAAAAAATAATTATTTGATTCAAATTATTAAAAAATTCTGATATATTTTTTTAATTATAAAACAAAACCATATCATATCAATATAGGAACTTAACGAATATTATTACAAAAGGTGTTTATTTATATATAAAAATTATTATTATTATTATTATTAGAAATATGCTATTAATTTTTTATTTTTTTATTAAGTATATTTATTTTTCATTAATTATGTATTATATTTTTTTATTTTCATTCACTTTTAAATATATATAAATTATAATAATTATTTCTTACAAATTATGACCTATTTATTTTTTCTCTAAAATAATTATTTCATATTAGATATTATTAGATGCGGTTGTAATATTTTACGAATATAATTTTCCTATTCAACATTTCATGCTGACATATATGCTAATAAATAATTTTAAATCTGAAAATCAAAATCAGTTTTTTTAAAAAAATTGAGAGATTAAAAATATATTAACTACAACTTAATATTTATTTGCAATAATTTAAATTAATCTGTTCAAATTCTAAAAATGTTAAAAGATGTGAAATATTGACCTTGACACTTTATTTGGATTATGGAAGGGATAATGAATAGGTAAAAGTTAATGAAAAAATAAGAGTATTTAAATTAGAAAAAAATAAATGAGTGAAAATTTTATAAATAGTTTGATTAATTTAAAAGAATAAAAAATATATAATGGTTTAAGATTTATTCAATTATTAAAATATCCTTAATTAAATATTAGCACATAATTAAATATGGATAAACATTTAAATATGGATAATTTGGCATACTAATTGAAATAAATAAATAAATAATGAAGCTATGCAACCGATTATATAGTTTTCATGTAAGCATTAATGTTATGTTTAAATATTTTACTTATATTTTTACAAAGCTTTTTTATTAATTAAGAGTATGTGTTTAATAGAAAAATTGTTTAAACACATGACTCATATAAATTAATAAATTAATTGTCTTAATAATTGCTGAATATTCAATTTGAGACTTTTGACTAGTTAAGGTCAATCTTTAATAATACGAGATTCGTAAATAAATCCATAATTCCTGGTAAATTAAGGTGACTATTAAATTATAAACAAAACATTGATAATTTCTTATCCTTAACTAAAATAAATTATTGAATAATAAATTAATTATCATACAATTTAAATTATATGAGATTCAATTCCCTTTAATAAGGTCTCAACTCAAATATCATGCATTGAATATAATCACTGAACAAAATAATTCCTTAAATACAAATAGTTAAAAAAAAAAAAAAACTCTGACTTGCCCTTTAAAGGCAATACAAATATAAAATCAATTATAAAGTAACATAAACATAAACATATGAAAACTAATAAAATATTTTGTAGGAAATAAAGTAATAAGCAATCTACAAGATAAAAAGAAAAGTATTTTTTAAATTATGTATTTTTTCTTCATTTTGGTACCCTTCAAACTTTAATGTTTGTTTGTTCTTATATTAGTTTTTTTTTTTTTGGTTTTTTATGTAGTATCAAATCCATTTATCTTATTATGTCAATATATATATATATATATATATATATATATATATATATATATATATTTCTAAACTTTTTAATTTATTTTCCTCTTTTGTTGGTAGATTTTTATATTAATTCCTATCATTTAGATAACACATGGTGCTTTTATCATTTTTTTAGTCATGTAATCATTAAATAGGTAACCCTAATGTTAGGGATAAAAATGAAAAGAAATTAATAGAGGCTTATCTAGTCAAAATAAATTTATTAGATCATAATAATAAAAAAAAATACAATTTTACATGAGCAAAAATATATTCAAGTTTAATGTGTATCATGTTACAAGAATTTTGAATCATTTGACATTCCAAGTCCTTTGAATTAATTATTTTATTAATTTTTTTTTCTTTGAAAGGCTATGTGAAGCATCTACCCCAAATATTTTTCTTTTAATGGAAGATGCAAGTTTCATTTCTCTCTTAATAAATACCCCTTTCTTTAAAATCATAAAACACATTAAAAAAAATCTTAAAATACAATTATTCTTTGAAAGATAGTATCACACGATAATGTCACATGAACTCTTTGTACATGGTGTTGAGAGTAGAAAACTCAAACGTAATCCTCTGATGACACTGATTCAGAGTTCTTACTGTCTCTGAGTCTTGCCAATAAGAGCATAGTCGGTGAATCCTCATCAAATTTCCTTTGTAAACCATTGAAAAACCCTAAAGAGACACCAAATGCTGCTTCAAAACCCATGGAAACCACTAATCATAAAGTGATTGTGCATATGCAATACCAGTTTTCTTGCAAGTTTTGCAACAAGAAATTTCCCAAGCCCTCAAGCTCTTGGAGGACACCAAAATGCTCATAGGCATGAAACAGTGCTCTTAAGGATGGAATAAGATATGAGAACTTTTGGACATTGCACTCACATGTTTCCACATCATTGTCCCTTTGGTGGCTTACTACCCCTTTATTATGGGGCTAAGATGTACCCCATGACTCATATGTTGACCATGTCATGCCCTCATTTTGGCATGACCAAGCCTTGGGGAAATCAATATCCTAGGAGCCAATGATTTTCATTCTCATATCAAATTTATCCCTCAATCTTTAATTTCAGGTTAAAATGTGAACATGCATTTACAATTGTGGTAGAATACTATGATCTCTTGATATCTATGTAACAACAACTAGTGTGATCACATGTTGTTTATATAGTTTAATTTCAATATCATTAGAACCTGCATCAATCAATTCAGAACTTTCTCTGATCCAACAATCTTAAACACTCCAAAATATTTTTTGCACCTTAGCTGTTCAGTCACTAAAGGAGAAAGAAAAAAAAAAGAATCAAAATAATTGAAAATTTTCAACCACCCAATTTAAAACCAGTCTGTGCAAGATAATTCTAAATCATCATCTTATTTGTTCAATGAATGAATGCAAGTACATGCCATTTATGACAACAAGTCTCAATGAGCATTCAAAATGAAGGTATGATAATTTAATAAATTCTCTCTGCAGTAGACACAGGACGCAAGAAAACGATGATAACTGTGATGTTATCTTTGCTGCCACGTTCCACTGCTTCAGTCGCCAACCTCTTAGAACACATTCCTGGCTCTTTAACAGTGTCTTTTATTATATTTATGACCTCTGTACTGCTTATCACATCCCACAGGCCATCGCTAGCCATGACCTGCATCAAAAACTTCATTATTAGTTTAATTGTGAAGGCAGAAATTGTTTCAAAACATTATCATAAAGTGCATCTTCCTTTTTAAGATACTTCAAACCCTTTTGTTAATCATCGACCAACTTATTCAAGATACTTCAAACAGAACTTATCTAAGGATGTTATGTACATCATGAACTTCATGCAAATACATGTCCTTACCAGAAACTCATCCTCTGAGCACAAGGTACTCTCAGTTATCTCAGGTTCTGCAGTTACAGCAGGCTTCAGATCATCATCACCAATAGAACGAGTAACCTGTGGGAAAAACAAGTTGACTTTCTTGTATCAACATATAGAGAAACCTCAAATGGCCATTAATATCATTGTTAGTTATTTTGTTAACAGAAGATTATTATGTGCCAGGATTTAAAACAGGGAAATCAGAAAGCAAAAAGGACATACATTATTGAGCTAACTGGGTGCAATTAAAGGGCATATGGAAGAACTAATATGACCAGACGTTTCCAACTATATGATATGCACCATAGCAGTCAATTTGAACGAACCTGAAGTGCAGGAAGACCGACCCTCCAAGTATCAACTTGCCAATGGACATGGCCCCCCTCACGAATAACACGTTCTCTCTCTTGAAGACAGCTTGCAACGTGATCCTATTAATGTTAAGCTTTGATTAATCTAAATGGAAATACATAAAGGAATAAATTAGATAATTTTTTATAGAAACAAAGGTGGGTTTATTCATTAAGCATTTATCATGAGAGCTTAAGCTATAAATTTGACCATGAAACCTATTGGAATAAGCACAAAATATGAGCTTTACCGAGAAAGTTAATGAATTGAGTTGAAAAGATTATAGGAGTCATAAATTAAATTCAAACACCCTCTAGGCACTAGCTATAATAACAGTAATATTTGGCTCACCTTACTTAGAGAAATTGGATTACCAGCACGACATATGATTGCCCTGCAATCACCAGCGTTAGCAACAAATAGCTTGTTTCTGACTATAAGAGCAGCAATTGCTGTACACCCAGGATGCCAATCCTTCTGGATACATCTGTTGGATTTGCGATAAGAATCAAGCTCTTTTCTGAAGGCAGCATCTGTACTAATGAATGTTTCCACTAGTGCTTTAGCAGGACTGCGTAGACATATTAAAAGCAATAGTGTCAAAACAATATGACAAATGGGGATGGAAAACAGGTCATCTAGAATGAAATAAACCTGCCCATAAAATCTGAAGTCTTCAAAACAGCTGGTACAGCTCTAGAAGAAAACTCAGCAGCTGCTGCGCCTGCATAAATAACAATCATGCTTCTTAAGCACTAATATTTCCATGAATGGTCATCAATATCATCTTTGTGTGCAATCAGGCTTCATAAATGATGAATGATCATCAAGATCATCTTCATGTGCAATCATATTTATCAAAGGGCATTACCAAAAATATCCATCAGAAAGAGATTCGTATAATTGTTAGAATACTATTTAAATTCTTCTTGAATTACTACAACTTTTCAACATATTCAACAAGCACAAGCATGGCATAAAGAGTGCTTCATCATAAATGAGATAGATAATAAATCATTTTCAAGCTATAGTAGTAATTAGAATCACTTTTTCTTAAATTAAAATCAAACAAAATGTAGATATTTGATAAATCACTCATACAATATACACACCCCTATGGCCATCAAAGATACCAAAAGCATAGACATTCTTTTTATCACAAATATGGGGTAGAATGAAATGCGCATCCTCCATAGTCTCCCTTCTCCCACAGGTAGCATAAGATCCCCAAGACAGTATTGGGTGGTATACTGAAGGCTTGTCATAAATCTCACACCTAGTTATCAAACCAGAATCATTTGCAGTAGATGCTGTCCTGGCCAAAAGTTCACCACAAGTGGACCAGCTAAAACTCTCTTCATAATCCTGAAGGCTATCAGTCTTGTCCACTGGTTGATCAACATGCAAGTTAAAAGGTCTGATATAAATATCTTCTGCCTTCTTTAACTTGCAGTGCTCCATAATCAAATCAAGTTCCTCAACAACGTCATCAAAAGCAGGTCTGTTACTAGGATTTGCATCCCAGCATTTGCTTATCATTGATAATAATCTTGATGGTATACCCAAGTCCTCAGTAGCAAGGACTGGCCGTAATCCATCAGAAACAACAGCTGCTGTTAATTGCTGCTCAGTATAGTTCATCTCAAGCACTGTGTGAGCCTGTCATCAGTAAACATTGACATATATCATATCATGCACTTAAAGAAGAACAATTAATATTAGACAAGTAATTTTTCCCAAAGGTTCAAATATCGAAACAAGCAAACCTTCAACAAAACAATTACTAATACAAAAAGTCCATTTTAACTGCTATTTTGCTGCAGAGATAACTCTCTTGACAATTACATGATATCAGTCATTTTTCACATGACATATCCCAAACTTGATAGTTGCTTACTTAATAATAATTAGAATACATTTATATGACAAAGCCTTAACTGGTCTTTCCCTCCTGTTAGAAAATAGTTCTTAGGAATATATGAGCTTATTAGGTTATTTGCAGTTGTATTTCATGTGACATAAAACTCAAATGCTTACATATCTCAAACTAAAGGAAAGTGTGGTAATGGTTTAAAAGTTACATAGAATAACTAGAATTATTATTTACATGAGAAGTCATACTTTTACTTTCCTTCCTGTTAGATAATAGTTATTATTTTATTTAAGTGCTGATTAGGTTATTTTATACCTCATATTTTATGTGACATAAACCTCAATTAGTAGGAAAGCTCAAACGCAATAAAATTGTTTTAAGAGTAATTACAAGTATCATTTATGTAAAAAGCCCTACTTCTGCTTTCTTATTTGTTAGATAACAGTTATTAAGTTACCTACGTGCTTAATTGGTTATTTTGTATTATTGGGCTGGGTCTATCTTTCTTGTACTAATCTTTTACTTTCAGTACAATAAACACTGGATGAAGAAAAACATTGAGATAGTCATTACTCATTCCTATTTTCTAACATTTATTTTAATCTTCTAATGAATGATCCAGGTGACAATTCAGCATAGATGACGTTGCTTGGGGCAAATGGTCATGCTATTTCACGATCTAAATCACAATTTTAACAAATGTTTGGAGCAAAGCGGTGTTGCTAGGTCCAAGGCCAAATCAGAATATTGTGTCATGGCCCAAGCTAGATGTAAAATGCTGTGAATAAAAGCAGACTCACAAAAGGATTAGAACTATCAAAATAAAAACAGACTCACAAAAGGAGATATCAATAGATATGAAATATTGTTGAAGCGTAGGAGAAAACCAGAAACAACCTTTCTCTGACCTATGATAACCTAAACAGATACATTTGATGGACAGTGTTGAGAGTTTGTCAAAACCTAGAGTTAAATTATAAACAGAACACATGGAAGCAAAGACGTGAGGGGAACTGTATGAAGTGGTATATGAGACAAAGTGAGGAATATCGCATCCAGAGCCTAATAGAGGCTCATAACCCAGAAGTCCCAAGACCACAGCCTAGCTCTAATATAATACCATCTTAGAATGTGAGTTTAGGCCTGACTCGACCCAATAAAATTGGTTTGTAAAGTGAAAATTGCCCCTTCTTTTATACTCTTTCCAGGCTCTATCTCTAGCCAATGTGGAGCTTTGGCTTTTCCCAATACTCCACCACGTCCATCACTATTGAGCTTGGTATGTGAAAACCATGGTGAGTGACCCTTTTTAATGGATATAATAGGCTTTAATACCATGTGAAAATAAAGAACACAAAAACATTTGACTGAATATTTTGTGTCTAAATACATCATATGAGTTTACACAGTGTTAAATATTGTTTAGATATTATTTGATATTGTTAAATATTGGTAACCACAATATCAAACAATATCTTCTGTTTATTCTGTTACTTTCAGTTACTCATCTAGTTGTATCTTTCTACTATAAATAGACCACCCTATGTGTGATTTATACACAAGGGAAATTAATTCCAAACCCTATTTTTCTCTATATTCAACATGGTATCTAGAGCTTAATGTTATCTTGAATTTTTTTTCCGTCTTTTGTCCACTGTTGGAGCCGCCCCACCGCTGCTGGTAAACTGATCCTCCACATCAGAAAAGAATTATCTTTGTCACTGAATTTTATTTGGTAGTGTGAAAGTGCATGTTTAGGAAAGTTCTGACAAGGAAAAACTTGATATTTAAGTGTGTCCATTAGTGACCCACCTCTCTTTCCTGGGAACTTACCTGGTGTACTAGTTCACGTTGCTGTCACCGCTGCCGCTGGAGCAGTCACCGGATCCGTCGCTGCCGGAGAATTCGTCGGCATTTCATTTTTTTTTTTACCAGTGACATATGATTTTGCTTGTCTCGGTCAGGTGACCACCATCCCATTGAGATCATCACTATCGGAGTTGGCCATCCCATTGTCTCCTGCGCCATTTAGTCTTGGCGAACTTATTTTTAGTATTCTCATTTTAGATTTGTGCTTCGTGGGTTAATTGGATTACTTTGGATTGTTTTAGGGTTTGTTCTCCCGCTCTTCATGACTTCTTCCACTTCTTCCACTATTTTCAATTTTGTTAACGATTCTTTTGTGTTGACATCCCATCGTGATGACCGGGCTCGTCCTCGCAAACAGGAAAAAGGGCGTCCTAAGTGTGAATATTGTGGCAAGCTAGGTCACAAGATTAACAAGTGTTATACATTACATGGTCGTCCTCCTCAATCTACTGTAGTTGTTCAGACCAATCTTTCCCCATCTTTATCTGCAGGGGATCTTCCTTCTTCTGTTGCATCCGACATGCCTGCTATGTTCAACAAATTTCTCGAATGGTATAAGGATCAACAGTCTTCTAGTTCCACTATATCTGTCACACATACAAATACATATTTTGCTGGTGTGACCCAATCATTTTCTCCTGGTCCTTGGGGTTTTGATTCGAGAGCCACTGATCATATTACTGGTAACAAATCTTTGTTCTCTTCTTTATCCTTTCCTAATCATTTACCTTCTGTTACACTGGCTGATGGCTCGAGAGTATCATCTCATGGTGTTGGAACGGTTAAACTTTTTCCTTCTTTAACCATTGATAATGTTCTTTATGTCCCTGGGTCTCCTTTTAACTTCGTTGTCCATCGATCGTCTAACTCGTTCTCTTGATCGTGTTGTTACTTTTACCAACAATTCCGTGTGTTTACAAGACCGGAGTTCGAAACAGGTGATTGGCACAGGATGTGAGTCTCATGGTCTTTATTATCTCCGTCCCTCTACACATGTTAGTACAGTTATGGAGTCTCCTCTCTTCTTCATGCTCGGTTAGGTCATCCAAGTCTTGCCAAGTTACGTAAACTTGTCCTCGCCTTGTCCAACTTATCTAGTTTGGCGTGTGAGTCATGTCAATTAGGCAAGCATAGTCGTACTTCCTTTCCTCGTAGTTTCACACGTGGTGCTTCGTCCCCTTTTGCCGTGGTTCACTCGACATTTGGGGACCTAGCCGCGTTAAGTCTACTTTAGGTTTTCAATACTTTGTTACTTTCATTGATGATTATTCCGAGATGCACTTGGTTATTTTTGATGAAAAATCGTTCTGAATTATTTCATATCTTTCAAACTTTTTTCAATGAAATTCAAACTCAGTTCGGTGTTTCTATTAGAGTTTTGCGTAGTGATAATGGTCGTGAATATCTTTCTCATTCTTTTAAACAATTCATGGCTTCTCACGATATTTTGCATCAAACTTCATGTGCTTATACACCTCAACAAAATGGTGTAGCTGAACGTAAAAATAGGCATCTTATTGAAACAACTCGCACACTTTTAATTCATGGAGATGTTCCTCAACATTTTTGGGGTGATGCTCTTCTTACTGCATGTTATCTCATTAATCGCATGCCTTCTTCGGTTTTAGATAATAAAATACCTCATTCCATTTTATTCCCTCATGAACCACTTCATCCTTTACCTCCGAAAGTTTTCGAGTCTACATGTTTTGTTCATAATTTCAGTTCCGGTCTTGACAAGCTTTCTCCTAGATCACATAAATGTGTTTTCTTAGGGTTTACAAGATAACAAAAAGGATACAAATGTTTTTCTCCTTCTCTTAACCGTTATTTTGTGTCAAAAGATGTCACCTTTGATGAGTTGTCTCTTTATTTTAAAAGTCAAACTTCACCTCTCGTCTCCATCCAATCTTGTCAACACTCCTAATACATTTAATGTTCCCGTTGTTTGTAACCCTCTAACCGTGTCTTCTTCACCATTAGTTCTCGCTCACGCATCGCCTTCTTCTCCACCGCCTCTTCGATTTATAGTTCTCGAAACCAATCACAACCACCACCATATGACTCTACTCAAGTGCCAACTACTCGTCTCCTCCGGATCCGACACATGAATCCGACCTTCCCATTGCCCTCCGAAAAGATATTTGTTCTACACGTAATCCCTCTCCCCATTATATTGCTTTGAGTTATCATCGACTGTCATTACCTTTTTATACATGTCTTTCCTCTATTTCTTCTGTGACCATTCCAAAAACTGTTCATGAAGCTTTAGCCCATCCTGGTTGGCGTCAGGCCATGTTAAATGAACTAAGTGCTCTTCATAATAGTGGAACTTGGGAATTGGTCCCGTTACCGTCTGGGAAATCTGTTGTTGGTTGCAGGTGGGTGTTTGCTATCAAAGTTGGACCTGATGGTACTATTGATCGCCTCAAAGCTCATCTTGTGGCCAAAGGTTATACTCAAACTTTTGGGTTGGATTATGGAGATACCTTTTCCCCTGTGGCAAAGATGGCTTCTGTTCGTTTGTTTATCGTCATGGCTGCTCTTTAACAATGGCCTCTTTATCAAATGGATGTTAAAAATGCTTTCCTCAATGGTGATTTGCAAGAAGAAATATATATGGAGCAACCTCCTGGGTTTGTTGCTCAGGGGGAGTCTTCTGGGATGGTATGTCGTCTTCACAAATCCCTATATGGCCTAAAACAGTCTCCTAGGGCTTGGTTTGGAAAGTTTAGCAAGGTTGTTCAACAATTTGGTATGACTCGGTGTAAATCAGATCATTCTGTCTTTTATCGACACTCGAGTGCTGGATGTGTTTACTTGATAGTATATGTTGATGACATCGTTCTTACAGGTAGTGACAACCATGGCATCTCTCAGTTGAAACAACATCTCTGTCACCATTTTCAGACTAAAGATCTTGGCAAACTTAGATATTTCTTAGGTATTGAGGTGGCACAGTCCAATGATGGTATTGTTATATCTCGGAGGATGTATGCCATAGATATTTTGGAGGAAACTGGGTTGATGAGTTCAAAGTCTCGTTGATACACCCATGGATCCCAATACTAAACTTCTACCAAATCGGGGGAGCCTATATCTGATCCTGAGCAAGTATAGAAGATTGGTTGGAAAATTGAATTATCTTACGGTTACTCGTCCCGACATTTCCTTTGAAGTCAGTGTGGTAAGTCAATTTCTTAATTCACCAAGTGAAGATCATTGGAATGCGATCATTCGTATCTTGAAGTATATTAAAGGATCTCCTGGAAAAGGATTGTTATATGATTCTAATAACCATACAAGAGTTGTTTGCTACTCGGATGCCGATTGGACAGGATCTCCTTCGGATAGAAGATCTACATCCGGATATTGTGTCTCCATTGGTGGTAACTTGATCTCATGGAAAAGTAAGAAACAAAGTGTTGTGGCAAGATCTAGTGTAGAAGCGAGAATATAGAGCTATGGCCTCAGCTTCCCGTGAACTTGTTTGGCTCAAGCAATTGCTTAGAGAGTTACAATTTGGAGATGTCACTCAAATGACACTTGTGTGTGACAATCAGGCTGCTCTTCATATTAGTTCTAATCCTGTCTTTCATGAGAGGACCAAACACATTGAGACTGACTGTCATTTTATTCGAGAAAAGATTATGTCTGGAGATATCAAGACTGAGTTTGTTAACTCAAGTGATCAGTTAGCAGATATTTTTACTAAATCTTTACGGGGTCCTAGAATTGATTATATTTGTAACAAGCTTGGCACATACGATTTGTATGCTCCAGCTTGAGGGGGAGTGTTAGATATTGTTTAGATATTATTTGATATTGTTAGATATTGGTAACCACAATATCAAACAATATCTTCTATTTATTCTGTTACTTTCAGTTACTCTTTTAGTTGTATCTCTCTACTATAAATAGACCACCCTATGTGTGATTTATACACAAGGGAAATTAATTCCAAACCCTATTTTTCTCTATATTCAACACATAGAATCATCACATTTATTATGCATAAATAGAGGATAATTCCTCTAAGTTAACGTTTACATGATTGTAATAATGATC
This sequence comes from Sphenostylis stenocarpa, assembly GCA_963425845.1. Taxonomy (NCBI): domain Eukaryota; kingdom Viridiplantae; phylum Streptophyta; class Magnoliopsida; order Fabales; family Fabaceae; genus Sphenostylis; species Sphenostylis stenocarpa. The sequence goes on along the minus strand of OY731404.1, from coordinate 3,317,074 downwards.
GAAATATATTATTCTCAACAAAAGCCCTAAATTCATTCATTTTGGCACTTTTTATCCTTGTTTATTTGTTCCTTTGCAAAGAAAAAGTTCCAAACCTCTCCTTGACTCTTCCACTTCTGGTTCAGCACTCCACACTTCTCCACACCTTAGCTTAGTGTTCTTCTGCTTTTAGGTTCCACACTTGATTTGTTTGCTTGTTAGTTTGACTCATGTTTTGGTTTGGATGCTGCACTCCTTGGGTTCAATTTGCTAATCTCTGCAGGTTTCACTTCTTCCGCTTTACCTATTCATGTCTTTAAATGGTTAAGGAGCAGCTAGGGAGGCTAATGGAGGTTCGAGTTCTATGAGTGTTGGAAGCAGCTCTAATGGTGCGGTTGGTGATTGTTCTACATTTGGAATTGTTGACTTAGTTTGTGGCTGTTAGTTATTTAAGGTTATTTTTCCTTATTTCTCTGATTTGTGGCTAAAATTTAGCATTTAAGGTGGGATCTGTGTTACGCTTCAACCTTTTTCTTGTTACACTAACCCCTCCAATCCTATAGGTAGGATATCAATCTTGACTAGTTTAACAAAAAATTATAAAAATATAATTCTCGCTAATTATATTATGTACTCCTCATTAATGAGCGAGAGTTCCATTGACGATGGTCACTGAGATTAAACAACATTCAAAACAATAAAGGAAATAAAAAAGATCATGTTTAGAAACAAATATAACGTCCACACTTCATCTCATTATAGAATCAATAATACTCTAAAGACAAGCAAAAACTTCAAACTACACATAAGATAGATAGACTGACCTGAGCTTCTGTGCGAAGATCTGTATATGGCACAACACCGGTAAGAAGTTCACTGCAGCATGTCCAATAAAAGTTGTGAAATCACAAGGCAAAATTTAGATTGAAGAGTTTGATTATACAAGCTTCGTTAAAACCCATGAGAAAAAATCAAGCGAGAAAACAGAGAGAAACGGTTTGTAATGGTTGATTGAATGACAGATACCAAATGAGATCATTTTCTTGCCAATGGCTTCCCCTTCAATAAACAGCCACTGCTCAGTTCTGAAATCAGAAACTTTGAATGAAAACCTCTTCTACACATCTACTATTTACCTAGGTACGTGCCCTTGACAACTTCAATCAGTTAAACAACTTAACAGACTAACTACTTCTTTAATTATTCCAATTGTTTTACCTCACTTTTCTTGTTTTCCTTTTTCTTCCTCTAAATGTACATGGAGTTTACTTTTCATTCTTCTGGTTCCACCAAAATCATATACTATCACAACAACAAACCACCAACTTATGTGATAAAACAACGACCAGTGTATATGGTAAGTACCAGTTGAAACAAATAGTTAAGCAATCACAATTTTCCAAATGAAGATATGTCATGTATATTTTCCTGGATACATGAGTATCTCTATTTGAGAAAGTAAGAAACAAGAGAAATGGATGATAGTTCATCCACAAATTTGCTTGACTGTTCACTTCTTTACAAACAAAATACAGAGAAAAGAAATGTTGGTAGATTGCAAATGAAACTTTAAATGCCTTTTCAAACTTGGAACTTGAAATTGAATCCAAATTAATCCACTGAAAAACCAAAAATAGCACACTATCAAGAGAAAATTGTTGCAGCTGGTTCCTCATATGGTATATAACTAACAGCATCAGGTATACGACGACAATACTTTCATTCCAGCAAACTTTTCTTACAGAATCAAAACAAACATGAATGCCTGAAAACAAATCTCATCTTCTTACTTGATTGATATACCAAAACTGTATACATCTGACTTTTCTGTATGTAACTCCTTTCTTAATATTTCTGGTGCCATGTAAATAAGTGTTCCAACCATATTCTTTTTGTGGAAACCACCGGTAGGCTTTCCAGAGGACTTCCAATTCTCAATAGAAACTCCCTTAAGATCATTCTTGTACTCTGCCAAACCAAAATCTGTGAGGTGTGGACACAGATTTTTGTCAAGCTGCACCACAGATTCACAAGATTGGTATGGTGATATATACATGGAGTACAATTATATCAAATATTAAAGACAGTTCCAAACAACCAAAAGATCAAAAGATTCGGGGGACATTTACAAGAATATTTGCCGGTTTCACATCTCTATGCACAATCCCGAGGTTATGCAGATATTGCAAAGCCTTTGCTGGAGAAAGGAAGTTGAAGGAAAGGGGAAAAACTTGTCAAACACTTCATTTTCTTTTCTTTTGGATAAAACTGTCGATCACTTTATACTTAATTTCCCAAATTTCCCTACATAATTGAAGTGGGTAAAATGAATGGATACAAAATTGAAGGAAAAGAATCAGTAGTTGATTTCTGGAATAAATAATTTCAACTTGGAAATAATCTTTCAATACCAAGATAACCAATCAAAATTGCTAAAAGAACATTGAAAATTATTTTACAAATTTATTGGATACAAAATTGAAGGAAAAGAATCAGTAGTTGATTTCTGGAATAAATAATTTCAACTTGGAAATAATCTTTCAATACCAAGATAACCAATCAAAATTGCTAAAAGAACATTGAAAATTATTTTACAAATTTATTATAATCTTATTCTGCATATGTCTCATAGCCAGTCCCAACCCCAGAAGATAAATGAGAAGAGTTGTTTTAAGCCCTCAATTACTAAAGTAAAACTTGTGAAACCTCACACAACACAACCAATTAATATATCCCTGTATAATATTACGCACAGCAGTTTAAGATTGTTGAAACATAGAAAACGTATGCAAATGAATAAGATAGTCTGTGAAAATGTTCAAGTCCTTCTATATGTAAATGAACTTTGGTTTATTGTCCAAGAAAGCCAATTACTTGTTTTACGATAAAAGATGTACTTATTTAAGCATATCATAATGTTTATACTCTGAAATTCTGTCATATGTTCCAAATTATATACACCTCAATTTGACAAACAAGTGAAACAACAGCTACAGTTTCTTTTGCACTATGCGATAGAAAAAGTATACCCAGGCCAAGTAATTATCACTCAATATTCATAGCAACTCTATACAAGACAAAATCACTATTATACCTAACCGCATTGCCATCATAAGTGCATTATTGAGAGTTGGTATCCACTCTTCTACATGTAACTTCTGAGCAAGATTCTGAGATTCATATAACTTGAAGAAAAACATGTAATTGGGCGGTTTTGCATGAGCTGCAATCAGTGTCGCTATTCCCGGGTGATCTAACTTGCTACATCATTTAAATAAAAAAAAAAAAAAACAGTAAACCTCAAACTCACAAGGCTTACATTAATTACCCTTCAGCATGTAAAAATGTTAAGGAAAACTGTAAATCTCATTAAAAATGAGAAAATAAAGATTTATACTACACTAAAGGAGAGAAAATTGGGAGGAGAAAGTGAGATAGAGAGAGAGAGACCACATCAATTGCAATTCTTTATGAAACTTATTAATGTCTTCTGAAGTTGACAAGATGGGTTTCTTCACAGCAACCCTCATGTCATCCAAAGTCCCTTCATAAACAACACTCTCAGCCCCTACGTTTACCATCACCAACCAAAGTTACAATATCAATAATCCCATTCCACAAAAACACAACCTCAAATCATAACTACCAACAAAGATACTTAAATAAATATTAAAAATTGGGAACAATTTTTTTTTTTTAAATTAGAGAAGGGTTTGGGTTGGGTTTACCTCGAGCAATAGGCGATAGGAGAGTGTAAGAAGCGGGAAGGAGATGAAGGGGAATAGAGGGGCTGGTGCAGCAACCCCTGATGCATGTGTTAGGCTCCAGAATCTCTATTCCCATTGCTCTTGTGTGGTTGGAGAAGAAGAATAAGAAGATGATGATGAAAATAAAAATTTAGCGCACAAGAGCATGGTACGGTATATCATGTATTCATATTTCAGCGATGGAAATTTCGTGTTTGTTGGATGTTATGTTACTCGAGTTTCGATCGTTTCATGGGTACGTCTCTGGCAGCTACAGTGCACCAAAATGGACCCGCGCCTCGTTTGGTCCAGCCCGCAACATATGGTGTAGAACATAGATTATGTTTGTGTTTTTTTTTTTCGAGAATAACATAGATCGTGTCTTAAAAATCGAGTGAACATTCTTTTTCTTTAATTTTGCAGGTGATAGTAGTGTGCACATTATAAATATCACTTTAATTACATGTAAGTTGAAAAAAATAAAATAGATAAATAAAGAAAGTAAAAAAAATACAATTAAAAATATTTAGTGAAAAAGATTATCATAATAAAACAACTCTGAGGTTTAGTTTTTTTTTCCTCGGAGTTAATTAATATAAAATTAATATCAAATAATATCAGTGAAATAAAGAAACATCTCTATAAAATCTATAATTGTATTATATTATAAAATTTATATACATTATTACTTTATTTTTATCACTAATAAATAAGTTAAGTGCAGTTAGATAATAAAATAGTGCAATTAGATAATAAAATAGTGCAGTTAAGATTATTTTTTTTATGTTATGAACTTATAATTATTTTTATGATACGTTAATACTAAAAAGAGAAAAGATAATATAAAAAAATAATTAATGTGGTATGATTTTGATGAAAGAGACTACAATGGTGGATAAAGAATATTTAAGGTTAAAAGAAAAAGTATGATATATGTTTAATATAAAAAACGTGTCAGCAGCACATATTGTTCATGGTGTATATTTTCACCCATCTTTTATCATTTTTTTTATCATTTAATATATTATTTATTTAAAATATCTTTTTTATATATTCGTCTTGTAAACATTCTTCCCAATTTCTATTGTATATAAAGGAAAAAATAAAATTAATTAAAAATTATAATATTTTCTCTAATATTTCAATCAAGCATTTATTTTTAAATTTTTATCCCATATAATTTAATAAATTTAAATAATAAGGAATAATATTTTTTTCTTTATTCATTTAATTACAAATTATTTTAAGTTTCTTATTTATTAAATTTCTTTTATAGCCTAATTATTTTTAACCATTAATAATTTTCAGCAAGATGTCAAGATAGGTTTACTACAGTAGGTCAATACAAAAATTGAAAATAGATACCTTAAAGAAACAAATTTGTGTCCAAATTTTAGTATGATTCTATTAAGTCGTTTCTTGCATGGATTTAAACCAGATTAACTTGAAAATTTATAAATGGATCTATTTTATAAATAATATTATTTTATTAATATATATTATAAATTAATTTAATAAAAAAGTTATATTTTTAAAAATAAATATAAAAATAATTTTTTAATATTTACTTTATATAAATTTTAATATTTTTAAAAAGAACTATTATTTTAAATTAATAAATTATAAAAAACTTGAAAGATGATAATAAAAAATAATTTTTTAATTTTTGTTTTATGACCATAATATATTATTTTATAATTTACACATTAAATTATTATACTTAAAATAAATTTATTTATATTTATATAATTTTTTTAATATCTATTTTGTATTTTTATTTAACTATTTTTTAATTAATTGAGTTAATATACATATGTTAATATTTTATTTTAAATTAATTTATTTTTAAATAAAAATTATGATTTATTTTAAAATATAAATTAAATTGAGTCATTAATATTTTTACATTGAGTTAATTTTAGGAATATAATATATTTAAACATAAAATATATATATATTACAAATTAATTTATTAAAATAAAATATAATAAAAAATACAAATATTACTCCTACTCCTGTGTGGATCATATTTATTTATAAAATTTTATAATTATAAAAATTGAATATTATTGGTTCAATATTATACTATATATACCATAAAATAAAATTTGACATGTAACGTATGATTACAAATATAATGTTATTCTTTAATTTTTTGAAATATCATTTCATCGAAAAATATGAGTTAAAAAAAATAGTTAACTTAAAAATCTTTAAATCGTTTGAAATAATATATATTTAATAATTTCCTTACTGTTTATTATGATTTATAGTATTTATGATTGAAATTTTATAATTAAAAAATATTAATTATGAAAAAAAGAGATTATTTTATCTTAAAAATAAACATGAATGTATATCCAACTCAAAATATACAAGACACGTCAACAACTCTAAACATCATCAACCGACATGCAATCACCGGTAAAACAATAATAAAAACATTTTAAAAAATTAATAAATTACTCACCATCTTATTTATAAATAATTATATATAATTTAATTTTTTAATTGGATTGAATAAAATATATTTATTATAATAACTTATAATCTAAGTAGGATTACTCATTTTTATTTTCATTCATCCATAAAACATATAATATTTTATTCTATTTTATTTTTAACTGATTCTTTTTCTTTTTATCTTATACTTATTATTCTTTCATTTTTACTATTTGTTTATATATTCTATAGGTTTTTAAGAAAAAATAATAATGATTTTTTTTTATTTTTTCTCCATAATAATTAATAATAATATGATTTTGACATATTTTAATCTTTTACTCTAAGATAATATTTAATTATATATATGTTTATTCATTAAAATGTGTGAATGATTATTTTTATTTTGTTTTTATTATAATCATACGAGTAAATGAATCTTTTTATATTTTTTTATTAGGATGTTTTTTAATTTGTATTTTAAAATATAAATAATTATAAGTAAAGAAAATTATAAAAGAAAAAAAAATTAATGAATTAGTAAAATAGTACTAATAATTAAGCAGAGGAATCTGAATACATAAATTAATAAGATAAAGAATAATTAATGTTTTTTATCTTATACTTAAGGCTACATATTAACCAGATCTTTATTATAATAACCAGTGAATATATATGGTATATTTTTTATTAAATTAGAATAATAAATATTAATTTTAAAATATAAATATTATTATATTTTTTAAAAATATATTTGAGAGAAGAATAAAAAGAACATATAATAAAATGGGTGAAAAAAATATAATTAAAATAGTAGAAAGTGAAAATATAAAATAAATAATGATGAAAAAACTGTAAAAAATTTATTTATATATTATTATGGATAATAATCTTATTTAATATAATTTTGAAAATTACTTTCTTATAATATAGATAGAAAAAAGTATAAATAATTTGTTTTATTCACGTGATGTGTAAGGAATATTTTGTATAATATACGATACGAAAAATAACAGATATATTGGATAATAGATAGATTTGGGTAGAGAAAAAAGATAATGTAATAGATAATATGTGTAAAAAAAAAAAAAAAAGAAAAAAAAAAAAAAAAAAGAAGAAGAAGAAGAAAGAAAGAGAGAATTGTTTTTAGTTTGGATAATTTTGGTTTTAAACGCACACAGGAACCCTAGTAATGGAGGTGTTGGCGTGTGACTTTCTATCTGTCCTTTTCAGAATTGAGTAGTTGTCCCTATATATTCTCCTCTGTCTCCTTCTAAAATTTCTCTTTCTCTCCATATTGCCGGAGAGAGAATCGGAGAGAGGTGGAGAAGAACCCAAGAGCCTCCCTTTTCCTATCTCTCTTACATGTCTGGCAACAGACACAAATCTTTCACCCCTTCATCCTTCTGACCCGTATCACTGGGAAACACGCAGAAAGGTTGAAGCTTTCACAAGCCGCTGTTTTCTTTAGCTGTTTGAGTTAGAGGGTTGTTATTCTCGCCATGGCTTCCTCCTTTATCTCAAACGGGGACGTTTCTGGGTTCAAAGATAAGGAGTCAATGGTTGACCCTTTCTTGGTTGAGGCGCTTCAGAATCCTCGTCATCGTGTCACCCGTAAGTGCTCTCTCTCTCTTTCTCTCTCTCAATTATTAATTTAGTAGACCTTTTTTTATGCGTTTATGAATTTCTTAATTTGTTAGTTTACTGCTCTGGTTAATGGGTACGCATCAAAATTATACTTTGTAGTGGGTTTGGGTTATTTTCTTCTTTAATTTGGATTATAATTTTATTTTTCTAATTTATTGTTAGGGTTATGGGTTGGTTTTGTTGTGTCAGATCTGGATGATTGAGGTTCACATAGAAGTTTAGAATCGGAATGTGGTGTTCAATTATGTGGAGTTGCTATGGAAATGAGAAATTTGGGATCCAGGGCTGTTGTGTTGTACCCATTAATGTTACTGAAAAGAATTGGTTTTTGATAGAGCATGATGATAATTCCATCCCCATGTAATAGATCCTACCAAGTAGTATAAGGCTTCGTTGTTGATGTAATATGATTCTAAGCTTATTCCAGATATTTTCATAATCCAAAGGAGATGATGTTTGTCGGTCAAGAATGTTGCCTCCAAGTAAATTTTGATGGATACATTTGGGATGCTGATAATAGAGGCAGCTTAAATTCTGAAGTTATAGAATTTGATTTTATTGTAGGGCTGTAGCATGTATAATTTGTGTTTTTATCACGATGGACCAATTAATAGTAGCACACTTCTCCAATCAAAGAGTTAAGATCTTATCCAGAAATAGGATCTAGGTGCGACGATAGTGGAATAGGTTGTAATCATCCTGCTTTCAATGATTTTGACTGCATAGTGTTATACAAGGGCCACAATTTTTAAAAATAAAGTATCTTTTTCTTTTCATTGGTGTCTGTGAAATTTGTTGTCATATTGTGTCAAAAGGAACTGAGATTGAGTTGTTTCCCTGAATCCCTGTTAATGTATGCATGTAACTGGGTAACCTATTTTGGTTGGATTAGGATAAAGGAGCATTATAGAAAATTAGGGGTGGTTTCTTTGATCATGTCGTTTCCACCATTCTTTTTGTTAAGACTATAATTTCCCGTACTAATATATTTGTTATGCTATCTTCTGGGTTGTTTGTTTTAAGTTTTCCTCCAATAAGTTCTTATATATCTTGACATTTTTCTTTTTCATTATCTATTACATTGTTTCACTACCATAGTTTTGCGAATGGAGTTGGATATCCAGAGGTTCCTGAATAATGCAGATCAGCAGCATTTAGAATTTCAACATTTCCCTTCTTCATATCTTAGACTGGCTGCACACCGTGTTGCTCAACACTATGGTATGCAAACAATGGTTCAAGATAATGGCTTAGATGGTCAGGGAACCAGAATTATGGTTAGAAAGACAGTGGAAAGCAGGTATCCTTTGGTATGCTTGTCTGAAATACCTGCTAAACAGTTGGGAAATGATAAACCTGAGCAGATAAAAATTGCCATAAGGCCTAGGCCAAATAGAAGCAGTTTAAATGAAGCCAATGAAGTTGGAAAGAAAAACAATCCTCTTAGAAGTGTGGAAGAGCGGAAGGAGGAATATGATCGGGCACGAGCACGCATTTTTAGTAGCTCCAGAAGTTTTGATTCAGATGATACTCTGTCCCAGGCTTCTACAGATGAGAAAAATTCTCTTATAAGCAAAGACGAGAATGAAACTAGCAAGACCCCTGTGGTTGATTCAGAAAAATGCACTACTGGTAGGGATATTAATTCTACTCGAGTTGCCATCTTCAGAGATAGGGAAAAGGATCGTAGTGATCCAGATTATGATCGTAACTATGGAAGGTTTGTTCTATCACTGTTTTGTGTTATTTGTTTGAGAATTTTGTTAGCAATGAATGTAGAGGTTGCAAACATATAAACCTGTTTTGCTTTATGTGTCTGTGTCAACAGTTTGACAACCAGACCAATTTTGTTTAACATATTATCGTCATGATTGATAGTTTGCGCTATTAGAGCAATTTTGCATTACAGTTGGCCCCCATATGACCTAATATACTGTTGTGCCCTTAAAATGATGAAAATTGGTGCACTTTGCAGCTTGCCTGCTTTTTGCCCCCTTGTCTCACAATAACTTTAGATTATTTTCATATTTTTAACCCCGTTCTCTCCTTTTAAGTTTCCACACAAACTACCGACACCCAGTGCTTGGCAGCAGTGCTACAGGCAAGCTGGGCATACCCACTTCTTTGTTTTGCACAAACTCTGATCTTTTGGTTGTATGTACATTCTCTACTCTTGTGAGTTATTGCAGAAGTTATGTGTGTAGAAGAATGGTCCATGCCTTTCCTCTATTCTGTTGCTCACCCTTCTCTTTGTTTTTCTTTTTGCATTTTCGTGTCCAAAGTCCACTTTCTATTCAACTACTTACCCTTATGTTCTATGCGTTCAGTTCTGATTGTTTTTTATTGTTTTGAATCAGTTATTGCATCATCCAATTTGGTGCTTTGCTTACACATATTTAATTTCCCGCCTTTATTGTTATAGGCTCGTGTGTTCAGATTGTGACTTTTATAAATAGATCTTTGACTTTGCATAATTTTATATTTTGAGCATTTGTACGTTAACTCTTAGGAATACATTCATCATGCTACCCTTTGTTCTTCATATAGTGGTTTGAGTTTTGCCACTCTGGTTGCACAGTACTTGTAGATTGTTAAATAATTGTGTAGAGAGTGTGTGGGATATAGGATACCATTTTAGTGGAGCTTAAGAAAATTAAAATGAAAGATCACAAGAGATTAGCCTAAATTATGTCTGTAAAAGGTCTGGGGTTCTCGTTTTATTTTGCATTGCTAAAATTCTGTAAAATGAAAGTAAAATGCTTTCTTTTTGTGAGAGAGGAATAGTAGTGATGTTGTGGCATTTTTCATGGCATAAATCAGATTCACTGATTGCAGTCTACGCTTGAACTTACACTTTTGAAGTTTATAGATGTTCTTGTCCTGATACAGGGCAGATTTGTTTTTGTTGAGTTTTAACTTTTGTTGTGAAGTTTGTTTATGAAATTGTATCACATTCCTAATGCAGGTATGCTAGGAGTATTCCACCTTCTTCCCTTAACTTGATGCCTTTTAATTTGCAACATGTTCAAGCTCCATTCGCGCAGTACGACACTGGTTTTAATCAGTTGAGTCAGATGTCACAAAATCAAGCTTCGCTTGGCTATGGACCTCCTTCAAGTCCTATGATGAATCCTTTTGGTGTCACGGGATTGAATCATGCATCTAGCGATGTTGCTTACCTGCAGTGGCCAAGTGCTTCAATGATGTATGCACATTCATACGACCAATTTAGACATGCTATTTTCCAGGTAATCTACAGTTAATTTTATTTTGCTGTTGAATGTGAAGATTGGTTTTCAGTTCACATTTTTTGCTGCATTGCAGGCTCCATTTGGTCATCAACGCCCATTAAGCTTTGATTATTCACAGAATTACTAGATGAAGTTTAGGGGGCAGAAATTATTTTAGCTGTTAAGGGTTCCGCAGTTAGATACAATTTTTCTGTACTGTTATAGACCCATGTTTTGATGGTGGTAGTGAGTTTTTTGTATTTGGTACTCTTCTCTAGTCACAACTTTTATACTACTTGTAATGATGTACTGTTTTTCAAATATATCAAGAGTTATATTTTGTTACACTGTCTTATGTTACATCCGTCGCTTAAATATGCTTCAGTTGGAATGTATATGCCATTGATATTATTATTCATGTTATTATTATTACTCAAGGATAAATATGCTGAGAATAGGTTAAAGTATGAGTCGATAGTTTAAAGCTGATTGATAAAATACTATTTTTATAATATAATAATTATATAATAAATTTGTTATTAATAACATTTTTTATTCTATTATTTAAATAACATAAAATAATTATTATGTAAAATTAATATAATTTATATAACAAAAATAAAACAAATCATATCTTTTATAAAAAAATAATTTTTAAAAGTATAAAAATAACTTTAATCTTTTTTCTCAAAAGCGAATAGATTAAAATATTTAATTACTTTTTTATTTTATATTAATTTAATTAGAAATTATTTTTTTAAACTAGTAAATCAATTTTCTGATTTCGTCAATTTGATTTTTAAAATAATGATTATTATTTATCTTAAAATTTGATTTTTATTATTCTTTATAATATTTTTATGTTTATAAATTTATAAGTAAAAGTTAATTATATTAATTGTTAGATTTAACAATTAAAATAATTAAGTAAATTTAAAATTGAATATTTACCTGAAAAATATAATTCTTTTTTAATTTATTATTTTTAATATTTTGGTTTTGATAAAAAGATAATTAGCTACTTAATACATAATTTATTTTAAATATTATTAAAATAAAAAAAATGATACGGTGGATATTTGTAAGTTTATCTAAACAGAACAACTTTTTACGAGAATTACTGAAAACACAAGCGATAAAGTATTTGCTGTCCGCGTTAGTTGTATAATTAATTTTATTTTATTTTTCTTTTCACTTTTCAAAAATATTTATTTTATTTGTTTTTAATATTTTTATTATTTTTTAAATATATAAATCATAATAATTTTTTACTATTATAATACTTCTATTTTCTCTCTCCGTATAAAAAGATTTTTTATATACAATTATAAATTAGTGAAAACAAAATCGTTATCTCACTCTATATTAGCAATATCATAAAAAATATTATTTTATTTTTATCCATTCATTAAATATATCTTTTTTTCTCTCAATCTTTTTATTTAAATATATAAATTATAATAATTATTTAAAAAAATACAAAATAAATCCCCTTCCAGTTATTAATAAGAAGTGAGTAATTTTTATTAAAATGTCTTTTCTAAAAACAAGTTATTTTGTACAAACAGGTAAGACTTGATAAGCCCCCTCCACCTGATGAATGCTATGAATGCAAAATTTGTTTACTTGTGGATGCAAATTCAAATATAGTCCATTTTTTTTTTACACTTATTGTTATCTTCATCAAATCAAATTCCCTCATTTTTTATTTTTTTTCTTTATATTGTTTCTATGTTTACCTTAATGGTTTGAAATATATCAATTCATTATTCAATTCTCTGAAAAAAGTGTTAAGAAAAACTTCATTACCATTCATCTCAAATTTAATTGTGATTTTCAGAACTATTTTCTATAATCGATATATAATACAATAAACATAATATTACTCTCATTCTTCTTCAAAACATATTCATAAAGATACTATACAAACTCATTTTTCTTAAAGGTAGATGTCTATCCCATGCCCATAAATGTTTAAAATTTAGAGTTAATAATAACAAGCATTAGACCGTTAATTAGTCATGCTATTCAAAAGATAAACCAATAACAAGATTATACTATTATTTATATTTATTCTATTCATTTTGCTTGTGTCTTTTTCTCTCAGATAAAATGGGCATATAACTAAAAACAAAATTTTAAGCCTTTTTTTTCTTCTAATTCACTTGAAAAACATATGGAAAAAATTGTTCTGTCATTTTCAAAGACAATAATAACATTGTATTTGTGTACATATTATAGTACCTACAAATTCCCATGATACTTTCTTTAGTCAATAATAAAAGACATGCAAAGCCATATAATTATTAATGGAAACTTATCTATAACTATGGTTAACAACAGAATACAAATTCAAACATGTTATGTAATGAATCAGGCAATACATTACTTACAAGTCTTTCATTTAACATAACCATTTAGTGCTGAAGCCAGATGCCAGAAAACATTTTTTCTATACAAAGACTAAATCACAAGAAGCATGACATGATGAAAACATCAGATATGGAAACTATGAAAATTTAGATACAGAACTCAAGAAGAAAAAAAAGACTCATTTCACATACAGTTAGTTAACATGTTATTGAAAACTGAAGGAAGAAGATGGTCTTCAAACACATAAAATAAATTATAAGAGTCAAAACATAGTCTTTGCAAGTTCTTTGTCAATACTATTCCATTTGATTTAGTGAGTCAGTCACAATGTCATACGGAAACTAAGTCATGCAGAAAGTCCACATACATTGAGCTTGTTCAGTTATATTATGTTTTCTGATAATAGCACTGTGTTTTACCAAATCTCAGTCTGTGTCAACAAATGCATGTTACTGTCATTCACAAAGTTACAAAACATGATTGCTACCAGAAGTGTCAATAGATTGCTACCATCAAAGTAAATAATTACAAAATAAATTGCCTTTGTCTCTAGAAGGACATCATGGCAGAATCTACAGTTAATTCAAAATTCTTATCATTACGAGACACTGGTTTATGCAACATAAGCATGACCAATTAATGCCACTCCTAACACAAAGTTACCTACTTAGACACTAGCCAAGGTTTCAAAATTGCAGTTTCGTTAAGATCGTTGACGTTGCAGAGAAATGCGGCCACAATTGGGGTTGCATAGAGTTCAGAAACCTTGGCATTGAGCCTGAAATTGCGATCACAGAGAGTTTTTAAAATCCTTGACCCTAACCAAACGTAAATACTCAATCAAACATTAGTTTCACTAGGTGGAAACTACATAGTTCAAACAAAGATAACTATAACCAACATTAAAACCATCTTAGCAAAAACAGTTAATTTCAGCGACAACTTCAAGGGTTTTGAAGTTAACTACAATTGTAACTCCATTAACCACATTTGTCAGCAATTTTTTCACAATATAAAAAACCGAGAATAAATCACAACCGCACCCACAATTTAAAACATTGCTTATAACCATTGATCACATTCAATCATCTCCAGCTGGAAACAAAGTAAGAACCTTTCTCCCTCCTGATTCCACGTCCTCAGCATAACCCGTCACCGGAGCCCCCATCCGCGACAGAATGGGGAGCTCAAAGTGCGCATTCCGCGGCGAGCCGAAATGGCGGTGGCCGCCGGCCACCGCCATGTGCTGGTGGGGGTGGCGGTGCTGCTGCAACGCCGGTACAAAGGGCAGGTAATGGTCAGAGGTCGGGCGCCCGGCAGGGTGTAGAAAGTGCGGCGGCACGGGGGAGCTGGCGAAGATATGGTCGGTGGCGGAGTCGGCGGCGGCGCCTCCGGCCAATCCCTGCATGCGCTTCAAGTAGAGGCGGTATTTCTGGAGGTGGCTGGCGACGTTTTCGCGGGTCAAGCCGTCGACGCTCATGAGCTGCATTATGGTCTTGGGAACGGCGTTCTTGATCCCCAAGTGGGCCACGGCGTCCACGAAGCGTTTGTGGAGCTGTGGGGTCCACACCAGTCGCGGCCGCTTCTGGGTCCTCGCTGGTTCCTCCTCCGTGCCGGACGGTGGTTGATGTGAAAATTGTTGCTCTTGAACTTGCTGTGAAGAATATTGTTGGTGGTGAGAAGGGTTTGTTATATCAAAGGCTATGGCAAGGTGAGGACTTATTAGGGTTTGGGATAAAGGCATGAGTTCCTCTGGAGAAGGTAACTCCTCTTCCCAACTTGAGAACCAATTTGAGTCCTCCTCTCTCATTTTTGTTTCCTCCAAATCCTACCACAAATCAATCACTCTGGTTTTATCTGCTTTAAAAACTGGGTTTTGTTGTGTTGTGTTTTGATTTTGGATTTTTTTTTTCAAATTTTTGAATGTGGTTTTGAATTTTGATGGTGAAAGAAGAGGGTGAGGATGGAGCATAGGAAGAGGGAGTGGAGAGAGGTTCGAGGTGGATCTTGTTTTCTTCTTTTCAGCTTTTGGTTTTGTGTACTGAAAAAATGGTGCTTTTATTTCCCTTATGCTCTTGTTGTGCGATTTATGGGATTTAATTGTTTTTTTTTTCCGGGATTTGTGGGTCTTGTAATGAGAGAGTGTGGTGCTGTTTGCTGAGATTTCGAGATTTTTTGCTCCAAAAACATGACAAACCTGGTTTCACATTCCACGTGGGGCTGAGAGTTACCATAATACCCTTTTATAATTTTTATGCCTGTTATCTTATGATTATTTTCCAGATTTTTTTTTACATTTTAAAGTACAATAGTCGTTGATTATAATTATAGTTTTTTTTATTAAATATACATTTAATTTTATAATCTACACTTATTGTTGTTATTTAAAGTGTATCTCTTCAGAAGAATTAAATCTTTATTTTCTTAAAATACACCGATTTTAATGAATAAATAATTTTAATTATTGTATCTTTTTAAAAAATACTATATCAAAGTATGTATAATAAAATATAGGGAAATATAAGGAAATGTATTATAATAAATAATATGTATAGTTAAAAATTATTAATAAATAAAAAAGTAACACTTTAACAATTTTCTATTATGTTAAATTTTATCATAATAATACATACTTAGACTTAGAAAATTAATTAATTAACGATTAAATACAAATAATTTACAACCATTATCATCATTATTTTAAAATTTTATCTTTACGATTCAAAATTTAAAGAAAAGTTTATAAATTTTGAAATAATAATGGTATTTATAATATGGTTTTATGAGGTTGAATCTAAATAATTATAATTAATAACGTCAGTCCTGATCTTAAATTTATTATAATGAAGTCTTATATTATAATATTCTTTAAAAATATTTTGTAAATTACCAGTATGTTTTATATTATTATTATTATACAAATAAAAAAATTGTATTAATATGTTTATAAATTTTGTATTAAAAATATTTATGGTTAATCCATTATAAATAGATTTTTAATGGGTTGACTAATTTTGGGACAATTATAATTGAATAGAGACTATTATGCGATTCAAACTTATAAAAAGACGAATTCACACACAAAATATATATATATATATATATATTATTCTTAACTTTATTGTGATTTATTTATTGTTTAATGATGAGGAAATATCTTGAACGCTGATTAGGAATCTATTACAATGATGACAATTGAGTTTAGTTAGATTCCCATTAATTATTGAGCAGAACAAACAAATGAGAGTGACCTACATGTGTAAGGTTGAATTATTTCAATAAGGACTAATCATAATCTAGGCATATACCAAGATATAAAGGTACAAGGAATCAAATAAACAAATTTAATAAAAAATAATAATAAACTTCTTTGACATGTCAAAAATGTATTGAGGATTTTATTTTACATAACTATTTAAATGTCTAACCTTGCATAAACAATCAATTAATAAAGGATAAATATAAATAAGTTTCACAAAAATATTTACTGTTAATTATACGTGTAAAACTGGAAAAATAGATGTTATCCTAAATATAAATTAATAAATGAAGTTTCACACAAAAAAAAATTTGTTTTATGTTCATTTTGTTTTATAAATGATTACGAAGAAAATTACTGGTAAAATTACCTGTGTTATTTCTAGTTGATTAAATTTTAAGTTTTAGTCCCAAATTTTAAAACTTTTTTTTTATTTATATATTATTTTAATCTTTTTTTAGTCTTTAAAACTTTTGATAAGAAGGGTTTTTAAAGAAAATAAAAATAATAAAATGAGAAAAAAAATGATATGGACAGAGATTGTAATATAATTATTAAAATGATTTAAAAATTATTAAAAAAAATTGAACAAAAGTTAAGTAGCATCTTTTGTTTGGAGTTGGAACAGAAAAGCAGAAGAGAAGCACTTGAAGTACGTTTTGGCTCCAAAATCACTTTATAGCAGAATCACACAGGAAGGGATAAAGGTTGTGTATGTATTGATTGCTATTATTAGCTAAAATAGAGTGAAAAATTATTGTGACAAGCAATGAAAAGGTCACTTTCTTTCTAGGCACTTATTTATACACTCATTCAAATTTGACAAGAAGGGTAACCCCATGTTTCATTTCCAGGGACATTATCATGGACCTCCTACCTGTTTCACTTTTCTCACATTAATAATACCCATGTAAGACAAATTCTCAAATAGCCTTTTTATTTTATAATACTATTTGGTTTAATGTTTGCAGCCTTAATCATTCTAACATAAAAATATAATTTATTTAAAATAATTTTAATTTAAATAAAATCATAGATTAATTTCACTAGATCCAAAACCAAACATATAATTAAAATATATCACTCATTTCATTGTTATTAATAGAGTATAAATAAACAAATAAAAACATAAATTAAAAAATACAAATAAATAAAAATACAAGAAAATAAATATTGTTTAATAAAAAAATTCGAATGTATAACTTGGAAAAAAGATATTTAGTTTATATCCAAATGGATATGATTTTTCGTTAGACCTGAGTATTGGACAGGCGCTTAAACCTTGGATAAATTTCTTCCGACAAAAATAATTGAAGTACCCAAATACAAAATTCATGAATCTTTCAAATTTCTTTAAAGTTTAACAATGAGATTACATTACAAACAATAATTTTCCTTGAACACCATCTCACCACAAAAAATTGTCCATTCATCTAACAAACCACCATTCATCTAACAAACCATGAATTCATTAATGCACACGCTACATGCGATATGTCTAGGACCTATTGACTATACAGCAATATAAGGGGCAGCGCCAGTGGCAATTTCAGATTTCACCTGTTCCAAGAGGTTGCCTAGAGGTATCTCCAGAGGCCCAAGCTTGATAATCTTTCACGAGCTGCTTAAGAAAAATATATAACAGACAAATCAAATTCATAATTGTTCAGTATATAAAATGTTAACAAGATTACATGTACTAATCAGTTCATTATTAAACCATAAACTATTGCTATTGCTACTTCAATGAACAAGCCAGTCTCATTATTTGTACCTTTGTTTACAAAGAACCAAACGAACTAGGTTCTTTAAATGTTGAAAACATAATTTAGGTATATAAAACACTAACACCACAAATGATTAGAATATGCTACGACTAATGTATGATATGATAGGATTCTAATAGCACCACTTTGAAGACAATTCGAAAAATATGAACACAGTTTTGAGAAAGTAATGCCGATGATAGACCATGTATTTCTTCTGGAGAGTATGGCAACAGAAGAGTCTGTTAGACTTGTGGGATCAGCTGGCAATTAGTTATGTTTATTATTAGAAACATGACGTCAGTTAGAGGGAATATCAGCTGGTTGGAATATCATAAAAGAAGGGAATAATAGGAAAAGGGGGAATTATATTTATAGAGCCATAGGGTGGACAGAGAATTTTCCGAGGAGCCATAGGTTGTGAAAATTGTATAAAATTCTGTGCTTGTGTTTTTGTTCGAACATTTTGTAATGATAATGCTCATTAATATCCCTGTCACTCTTTTAAGATATTTATGACTTCCCACAATATTCTTCATCAAAACTTGTGTATATATACCTCGAAGTTGTTGAGTTATATTGAAACAACTTGAACCTTTTTACTTCATGGTCAACTTCCTCAACAATTTTGGTGTAATTCCTTGACAACCAAATCCCTCATTCTATTTTATACCATCAACCCCTCCATCTCTTGCCCCCTCAAGTCTTCAAATCTACATGTTTTTTCTTATATTTATCCTAGTCTTGATAAATTGTCATCTTGATCTCACAAATGTTACATGTTTTGTTCGTATACTTATCCTAGTCTTGAAAAATTGTCAGCTTGACCTCACAAATGAGTCTCTTTAGGCTTCTCTTGGTCTATAAAAGGGTAAAGTGTTTCCCACTCTCATTATCGCTATTTGATCACAACTGATATCACTTTCTTTGAGTCTTCTCTTTACTTTGCATCTATTTCTCTCCCTTTAGAGCCTAGCCTAGTCTAGTCCCCACCACCACCTCTATGTTCTTTGATACCACAATCATGCCTTCATTGGTAACAATTTATTCTCTTGAAAAAGCAAAAAGCAGAGTATGAAGTTATGGCCTTTATCACCTATGAGCTCAATTGGATAAAATATTTTCTTACAAAATTAAGATTTGGGGAGGTCACACAAATGACTCTCATTTATAAGAACCAAACTACCCTTCATATTACTTCAAATCCAGTATTTCACAAGAGTACCAAACATATTAAGTAGATTATGACTTCATCGGTGAAAAATTTGTATATAAAGATATTACTATTCAATTTGTTAACTCCAATGATCAGTTAATAAATGTCTTTCACTAAACCATTGTGGGGCCCTAGAATCGATATATTTGTAACAAACTTGGTGCATATGATATATATGCACCAGCTTGAGGGGATGTCCTAGATGTAATTAGATATATGGGTTTAGGCCCATCTCATTGTATTATGATATCTATATGTATGTTCCTTGTGAATATACACACAGTGATTTCATCTATGACTCTACCATATATCTGAAAAATTCCAAATCAGGCGTTTCAACTGGAAACTCTTTGGAGTGTTCCAATTTTTAGATCATTTTGCAACATGGGAATAACAAAGAAACACTTACAAAAAGGGATAACCACTCTGCTCTTCTGTGAAACTGCTGTGCCTGTTGGCTTAGTGTTTAATGGATGAGGTCACAAGGACAAAGGAGGTAGAGAAGGATGTCGTGCTTGTTTTAGAAAACAAGACCTTTAACCTAATGATGCATTGTGCAAAATACACATCATCACTAGTTAATTTCTAGCCATTAAAACAAGTAACAACAGAACAAAGGCACAGGCCCAAGAACTGACCCAACACGCAACCGGTTGCTAAAATGAACTCTATTATGCAGGACCTTTAGACGAGCTTTGGACCTTTGAAGGGGTGTATCAAGAAGGAAAGTTATTTAAAGAATAAGTCAGATTGACAAAAATATTTGTGCAAAATTACTGCAAAACAGTGTTATAGATGGTTTGCAACTGGTCTGCATGAAACTTTTACCCAGATGTACGGATCGTGTGTTGCTTCCTCACAATCAGCTCCACGTCTGTTCTTTAAACAGTTTGGCTGCTGTTTCTTTATGGAAATTCTCATTCGGAAAATCTGGTGAACGATGGGTGTGTCAACCATAGGCCTCTTGACCAGTTCATGATTTTGTTTCGGAGGCAACATTTCTGTACCAACGTGCAAGTACAACCTCCTACACCTTGGTGCATTTGATTGGACCTTCAGTATGATATTTTTAAAGAGGCTTCGGCAGCACAAAATTTGATTTGGGATAAAGATTAGGCATTTCAAGTTTGGGATCTATCTGTCAAGGATTGGGAAACTTAATTTGATTTTTTTTTGTGTGTGTTTTCCCTTATGTTAAGGCGGATCCTTATCCTCCCATTTCCTTGTAATTTTTTCTTCAAATGAATTTCTTTTTTTAACCAAAAAAGGATAAACATATCTTAAAAATCAAATTTGCGGATAATACTAAGCTTTAACAAACCTGTGACATAAATCGGGGAAGCATAATCCTGAGTATTTGTTCAAGGACTTGAGTCCCAGCTGATTCAAATGCTTGCTTTGGTATTGCTTGGAAAGGAAAAGGAATTTCAATGCTTACCTGGATTCCACATAGCAATCCAAAGAAACTTTTAACTGGAATCCAATTCAACAAATATAGAATCACAAGAAAATGAAAAAAAAAAAAAAATAGAGTACTACCTCAATTACAGTGTCTGATGTGAGTTGCTGCTTCAAAGAGTTATTAGCATTACTATCACACGATATCCGATTAACCATTAGAGCTGCATTACCATATTAAAGTATTGAAAAGGCATTCCTGAAAGTAGCATAAACCAAAAAGCATGACACCCTACATGTTTTCATTTTGCTTTTCTCAAGAAGAGTACAAGAAAGTTGCCTACGATGCAGCTGTAAATAAGGAAGTATACACATAGTTTCGTAACTATCATAGTTACTGTTTCTAATGAATAGCCAGTAAGCTGTAATCAAAGGCAGTACTGAGCAGAATATGCATTGATCGACTTGCATACCAGTTTAGCCATTCACATTGTTGTTCCATGTTTCATCAAACAATTTGACTAGAACAACACTTTCCAAGAAATCACATACATCACAGCTCATATAAGCAAGTTAAAATCTGTCATTATTAGGCTATGTTTGGATAAACTTTCCCATAAACACTTATAAGAGCAAAGAATAAGAAGGAAAAATAAAATGACTTTTTTATAAGCTAAAATTAGTTTATACAAAAGTTAAAATCAGCTTATGAAGAAGCAAACAAGAAAATACTTATATAAATGAACTATGTATAAACTAATATTAACTTGTAGAAAAACCTATATAATTTTTTCCTTCTTATTTTTCATCCTATAGGTGATTCTAGAGAACTTTATATAAACAGGGCTGTAGCAATTAATGGTACATTCTCATACAATGTCCTCCGAATACTCTATAAAAAAGTGTTAAGTACAAAAGTAAATTTATGCAATCCATTCAACACTTTCTTCATTTAGTAAGTACGAGGTTGTTAAGCTTGAGAATATATTTACACTCGTGTAACTTTAGTAAATTTGACCCACGTAATTGATTCATAAACTCCTGATAGTGCATTAGTGCTAAATAAGATAAAATTTTCATAAATGATATATAAATCCATAATATGTTCTTAAAGTAAAAACATTTCAAAAAGTAACTAAATTTTCCAATAGTTTGAGTCCTAATATTGTCATTGTAGGGTCCGTGATCAATATAGATATAAATTGGGTTCCATGATCACAAGGGAGGCTACAACATTGCAATTTTTAAGGTCTACACAACTCCTTTGCAGCTGCAATTTCAGCAGTTTCTGCTGCGTTTACCGGAATTTGTTAATCAAAAGACAATCTTAACAACAACCACTGCAACCTAAAACTTTACACATTCCAACATCATCTAGCAAAACTCACCATCAAACTTGTCGTTCTGTGCAGCAACCACCGGTGATCCCTCGAGCTATCATCAACAGTTAAAGTAAAGAATCAAAACAATTAAACAGACGAATACAGTAGAGCACTAAATTCAGCAACACATTCAAATAAGTGTCCACCTTGCAAGACAAGAGCTTGATGCAACACCCATCAGGTTGCTCTTCCACCTTAACCAACAACACTGGACAAATCTCAAACGTGAAGAACTTGAATTTATAAACGTAACACCGAAACGTGTTGTCGTTTACTCGCTCAATCCTCTCCGCATCCAACACCGAGTACTGACTCGCCGGTAACCGCATGTACTCAACTACACACATCATAAAATTCAATAAAATTACCACTTTTTCAAAATCAAACAAAAATATTAAAAAAAAAAAAAAAAACTCTTAGCCTTCTATTTACACAATCTTTATCTTAAGTCCTTTCACCTAAAAACTACTCTTTCTAGTCTCTACACATCTATAATCTATTTGGACAAGTAAAAAATAAATTAAAATTAATCCATAAGTTAATTTGTATATAATTTCTTTGAATTCTCATTTTTAACTTACAAAACTTGTTTCATTTTCATTGATCTTCTTATTTTAAGTATTCAAGAACAAATTTGTTTAAACCTACCCATTTTTTTAATATGAACTTCTCTTTTGTCTACAAGTTAAAAATAATTATAATAATTCAGAAAAAATATATAAGAAAAACTTCTTTGTAAACTAATTTTAATATCAATTTGTCTTCATATTTTTCTCGTCTATAGTCTTTGCATTGAATTCGTTTCTACGGTTGAAAAATGTAGATACTAAAACAGAATAAGAGTAATTAAGATCATAAGAAAGAAGAAAGTATTGATAATCTAATATTGCTCTAACATTACTTAGGGGGCGTTGCAGTTGGCGAACCGAAACGGACTCCTTGCGGCGAGCGACGAAGCGAGCCTTCTGAGTCGGAGTAGCGGAAGCACGAAGCGAAGGGCGCGGGGATTTGAGCGCGCGTTGGGTGGTGGAGGGAAACGAAATCGGAATTGAACGCAGCAAGGAAGAAGAAGAAGAAGCCATCCACCAAACCGTTGAGTACAGATGGATAGATAGCGCTGGGACGCGACACTGCAAGGACCAAGAAGGAGTGAAGACGTGGTCACAAAACGTGAGCCAAGTGCGGACACGTCACTCACGTGACTACTCCGGTCTCTGTTTTGGTAATTTCGAGTGACGAAAATGGAATTTTCAATGATTGGGAAAAATATTATTTGTATAAAATAATATTAACATTTCTTTATTTTAAACAAGTGAAAACACTGAAGTATGTGTATTTATATATTTTTTAATTATTAAAATTTTTAAAATAATTATTTTTAAAATTTTAAATATATAAATATATTTTCTCCACTTTTATATTTATTATACGTTTTTTTTTCTATTCTTTATATATATATATATATATATATATATATATATATATAAAATATCATAATATTTATATTTTTATATTATTTTCTCTCTCTTGATGTATAATAAAAATAATTACAGGTGATGATATCAAAACAGTTTAAGAAAACAACAAATTTTACATATAACTAATTAAAATAAAGACGTTAAAATGTTTATTCATATTTTTTTATATAATTAATTTTTTAAATTTTATTTTATTTTTTCCTTTTACTTTTTAAACATGTTTATTTTTTATTGTATTATATATTATTATATATATATATATCATTTTTAACTATATAATTAAAATAATTATTTTTTTAATTATGATACTTTTAATTTTTTTATAATATTATATATATAATTACAGATTATAGATAATATTATATTTAGTAAGAGTGACCTTTTCTCAAATAGACTTTCATCTTCTTTACATCCTTTTTAACATGTTGTTGATGGTGCATTTAGATTGAATTTAGAACAAAATATAATTTAATTAATTAAATTTCATTAATTTGAATTTAAAGAAATAAAAATTTGAATCAAACAAACGCAATTGGAGAAGGTTCAAACCAATTGAATTTAATTTTGTACAAATATATAGTTTTTTTAAGAAAAAAATACACAATTATATATATATATATAAAATAACACCTTACTTTTTAATACTACAATTTATTTTCATGTTCTTCCATTTACAACTGATACAATATTTCGACTTTTAAGAGGTAGTATAAGACAGAGAAATGTAGTTGTACAATTCCATTAATTTAAAGAATCTGTGATTTTAAACATGAAAAAGTAGGTTAATGCAACAAGCATTTGAAAGCTATTGATTAAGGAAAAAAAATAATAGCAATTTTAATTATAAAATATTGCAATAAATAAATATAACTTGTTTTTAATTTTTGTAATCATCATCAAATCCACCTTTACTACTTGAAAAAATGCTGAATAAAAAGAGCAACCTTAACATTTAGCAAAATTGTATTTGTTTGTCTTTCAACATTAATTTGACAAGCTTTTTCAAAAACAACTTTAGAAAAAACGAAAAAAATAAAATAAAATAAAATCAACCTGTTCATAAATTAAAATTATTTTTTACCTATTTGTAAAAATAAAATTTTAAAAATTTATATCTCAAACTATTTATAAATTATAATTAATTGACAAAGTACATTTATAAAATTAAAATGATATTCTTAAACTTTTGTTAATTATTTTTCAATAAATAATCTTATATAATCCATGCATTAACAACTTAACCATAACTTTTAATCAATAAATAATCTAAAAATGGTCTACATAACTCAAACTCTCCCTGCTTTGCAAAAACAAATAATCCATGCATAAACGACTTAGCCATAACTTTACTTCATTGATTTTTCTTATAACTTCAATTTTTTTGTCTTCCATTAACTTTTTAATTATCTGTTAATTATCCTCACAAAAGGAAACAACTTTATCATACATTTGTGTCTATCTATTTATGTAGTACATTTGAGTGATTTATTGGGAACGAAACATTACATAACAAGAACTTCCATTATATAAACTACAAACTAAAGGGAATTTATTGCATTTGTTGTAGCTTAAGCTTCATGATTATAATTTCATTTTGCTATCTATGCTGATTCATAAAGTATTTATCAATTCCTTGACAGAGATATCTAGCCTTCATTTGCAGCAGGTTGTGAAATCTTGTTCTGTATATGACCAGTTTCAGGTTCAGCAGTTCCATTTTCCTCTCTGAACTTCTTGTATATGTCACCTTTATAGAACTCTCTAGTCCTTAGCACCAGGATGAGAGACACAAGTGCCCCAAACAGACTAACTGCAGTGATTATAATGAAGGCCAATTTGTAGCACTCAGTTCCATTGCAATTCAACTCCTCCCCAGGTTTCCTTGTTATTCCTAATGCTTCCATTTGCCTGGTGGCTTCCTTGTCATACAAATGCCCTGCAACCCTTACACTGAACAAGTATGACCCAATTGGACTTGCCACTGACCCAACATTATACAAAGTTGAGTAAAATTTAAGGCCAAAAAGTTCAGATATGATGGAAAAAAGTAGTGGCCAGTTTGCCCCAAAGCAGAATCCAATTATAATTGAAGCTGCATAGAGACCATTTGGGACATTGAAGGCAATTAGAAGGTGGCCAACACAAGGTATGACAAGGATTGAGGTGAATAGGAGAGGCCTAGGAACTTTAAATTTGGCTATGATAATTTCTGAGACCACACCCTGTACAATTTTACCCATATAGATCCAAATGGCCATGAGGGACACAAATGTGGTTACACTGTGGGACGAATATCCTAAGGATGTACCAATTTGGCTCAAGTTATTTACCACAGTGAGTGTACCACCAAGTCCACAAATTGTTGCTAAGAAAAGAATCACCATGTCAAGGCTAAAAAGGGCTTGAAGTATTGTATAATCTTCACCTCTACTTGGTGGCCTGAACATGCTTTTCCAACAGGAAACTTGCTTTTGTGGAGCCTGTGCAGAATTCTGTTGATTTGGAATCTGTGCTGTTATATTCAAAAGCATAGGAGGGTGTTCACTGTTGTTGTGCTCTTGTTTCCTCTTCCATATCTTTTGTTCTTCAAACATAACTACAGCAAGTGGCAGGATGAGCAACAGAAGCATCAGAATAGTAGTCACATACAGCTCACTCTGTGTAAAGGTGAAACGTTTTTGAAGTATGATCACTACCATGAGGAAACCTGCAAGGACTAAAGTGGTATTGAGGAAATTATAGAAAGCCTTGGAATCATTTGGCTGTTCAACTCCCTTGTGGTGCCTGATAACTGGTAAGAAAACAAAAGTTACAGCAGTTGGAAGCCATGCCATAAGCAAAATTAGAGACTTGGAGTCATTTCGATAGAAGGCATAGTATATCTGTGTAATGATAGCTGCACTCAAACCAAGATAGCCACTCAAAAGGCCAATTACAATGCCCCTTGTGCCAGGGAAGTTCTTTACACTGGTCACAATGACCCCAGTGTTGGTTGAACAGTGAGAATTTGCTCCAATGAAGATGTACAAGCACATGTTCCACACTTGGGGTTTGGCAATTTTTGAAGTCACTGCAAGCCAAATCATGAAGTACCCAGAAAAGTTGAGAACCCCACCAATTGTTAAGACCACCCAAGGGGGTGCTACCTCATTGATTAGGCCTGAAATGATTCCTATGTTAGACCCCAAGTCCTTGAAGAAGCTTAAGAGATTTAGGGTGGATTGGTCATACCCCAAAGCTGACTTGATTTCCCTGGAGTATAGACTAAACATGTAGCTTGCTCCTGATACTGACATGATCATGAATGAGGAAAACGCCATGAACCAACGCCCTGTAAGGACTTGGAGAGTGAAGCCTCTGGTATTCTGCAAACAGCTTCCAACATTTTCTCCACCATTCTGTTTGGAAGATGCCATCTTCTTCACTTCTCGTTTCTTTGGTGAATGGAGCAAAGAAGAAAGAGATGGTTGGATTTTGGGATAGGTTTGGTTGAATTTATAAACGAGTTTGAAGTTGCAATTTTCCAAATGTTTTGTTTAAGAAAATTCTTAGGCTAAAAAGTCCATCATCACCAAAAAAGTTCTTCCGTGCATACTCCATAATTGTGCTATCAACCAAAATGATTTCTCTTTCTTCCTCACTCAAATGGTGGGGTCAAGCTGAAAAATTCATGGTGTTAGAAAGGTATCAATATCAGTACCATATAATGTTTTTGCTAAAATGGAAAAAATAAACAAAAACACACTTCATGCTTATTACCTGTGCAACTCCAGTGTCTTAACTGTCAAAAATTGTTCAACTTGGTCCATGTTGATCGTTTTATCGTGGATAGAAGTCAACACAAACTAATTAATGTTTGACTCATTTACTAGTACAAAATTGGAATTTTGCTTATGTTATTTTGTTCAATTTACGTAAGCTATTACGTTCGGATATAATCAATCGAAGTAAATTTAAGTCAAATGAAGTAAATTTAAGTCAAATCAGGGCATACCTGATGTAATTGATATACATATAGTAAATTTCATTTTTTTTTTATATTTGGTTTGTTTTCTCTTATCACCAATCCAGATTTTAGATTTTTCAATAAACAATAATTAAAAAATACAATAATATAATATAATACAAAAGCTAAATTAGTAAAAAGACTAAACTACTTAAAAAATAAAACTAAACTAATATAAAGTCTAAACTAGTACAATAAAAAAATTATTAATTACCGAAGAATATTTACCAACGGATATGTAGTCATCAGAAAATAAGTGATTACTGATGAAAATTATCGACAGATTAAAGTAATTGTGAAATTTAGTCTTACTGACGGATATATCTATCAGAAAATAAGCAATAAATTACCGACAGATATATCATTCGATAAATTCGTCAGTAAATAAACAATAAATTATCAAAAGATATATCTGTCGATAAATAATAAATGAACAAATAATTACCGACAGAGATATATACGTCGATAAATTTGTCGATAAATGAAAAAATTATTAATAATTTTGGTAAATAGACAATTAGTTACAGACAGATATATCCGTCGGTAATTATTTATTTATTTACCGACATATTTATTGACAAATTTAAAGTATATTTTTAAAAATCAACATTAAATTAAAAAAATTAAATATTTAAAATTATATAATAATTACTCAATTTTAAATATATTCTAATAAATTAATTATTAACCTAATTAAAAATTTAAATACTTTTTTTATTTAATAATTTAATTTAATCATAATTAGATTAATTTATAATAATTTGTTAAACTAAATAATTTTAAAAATAAATATTTAAGTATTTTTAATATTGAAAAAAATATTTTAATATAAGAATTTTAATTAAATAATAGAAAAAAAGATAAAAAGAATAAATAAAAATAAAAATAAATAAAGAAAAAATTTATTTTATATCTTTATACAAAAAAATTATAAATATTATATTCTGTTATTAAATTACAAATTCATATAAAGAGACTTGCTCACAAATTTGACATCAAATTTTGAAAATCCACTCGACACACATTTTTATTGTCGAACTTGCCCTCACATTCAATATATAAATATATAGCTATATAAATATATCAAAATATATAAATATATTTGTATTTATATATTTTATATTTATATATTTACATGGATATATATTTATTTGTATATAAATATAATTTATTTGTAAATTATTATTAGAAAATCTTAATAGCTTAGTGGTTGGAGTATTAGCTTCCAACTCTAAGGTACTTGGGTTGTGTAAATTATTATTATTAGAAAATTTTACTAACTTAGTGGTTAAAGTATCGACCTCCAACTTTTGAATCCTACCGAGTGTCAATTCTCTTAATCTGATTCTAAAAATTATAATAAATAATAAAAATATAAATAGGAGGGAGACCTCTAGATAAATAGAGACAGGTTATAAATAAAAAATTAATAAATAAATAAAAATGTATTATACTTATCGACAGATATATCCGTCGAAAAATCTAATTTTTCTTGTAGTGGATAAACAAAAACATTGTTCATTACTCTCTAATTTATATAATATCATGTTTGAATAGTGGAGATGGATGTATCTTGAAATATCTGAAACATTAATTTGATTATTGTTAACATGCAATACACATAAAGATAAATGAACTTAACAAATATTGAAAGTAATTACCTTTGTCTAAGACTCAGTTATACCCGTACAAACTATGACTCTCATCCAATACATGATATAATAGTCATGTTTATTATGCTGAATTGAGAAACAAAACATAATGTTATTATAACATAATATAACATACTTTTGTCTATTACATGTACTTAGAAGCATATTTTGCAAAAATTGTTAGGACAAACCCCATTTTCCCTTTGTTTTCATATACAGTGCATCTAAATCCAATATTGGAGTCAAAACTTATCCTTCTTGGAACATTTTTTGTTTTCTTTTTATCATCATAAAACCCTAAATCCTATATACTTATATATCTTCTCTTCACATCATATCATATCATTTTCTTTCTTACTTACTCATTACTATTATATAATTAATATAAAAATAATAAAAAACGTAGAATTCAAACAATTAAACCATGATAACATAAAAATGCGAGTGCATAAACCATAAATCCACTTAAATGCATAAACGGATAATACAAACTACAACAATTCAATTTCAATAACAATCCAGCTGAGACATTTATGCAATAATGTGATTGAGATCTTAAAAAAAAAATCATGGATTCAATTTCAACATAAAAGAGGAGGACACATAGAACACTAACCTCATATGTACAAAAAAACGCTCTAAAACTCGAATTTAATTGGAGAGAAACGTCAACCACCACAAACGAAATACAATGTAGGTATTTCCATCATTCGCTATGATTAAAATATACCTTGAGAGAAGCTGGTTTGATCACTACCGACATTGTTACTCGAAAATCCTCGTGTGAGAGGGAAAAAAGAAGTCCTAAGACATTAAAATACGACTTTTACGTTAGACTTCATATAAACCAATGTAAAAGTCACTTTTTAAGTCAGTTAAAGAGTTACCCAACATAAAAAAAGAAGAAGTTTTTACATCAAATCTCTTAGGCCGATGCAAGAATAGTGCCTCTTATTTATAAAAATGTTACTATATTTTTTTAAGTCAATTATTTTTTGGTCTAATGAGAATTGAACGGCGAAAATATTTTCACTAGTGATTTTATCAAATTTATTTTAATATATTTACACTAATATTTATTTTATTCTAATATATTTACACTGAATTTTATTAGATTTAAGCAATTAAACGTGTTATGATTGGATATTTATTAGAAAGATTCTTAACATCTTCGACCCAAAATCTTTAATCCTCTTTCACATTGGATTATTTTTCTTTAAGTGAAAGTATTTTTTAAAGGATGAATACTCAATAACAATCTTACTTATACCATCATTTAATACAATGATACTTATTTACCTGAAATCTTCATAAAACCAGGTCACCAACCAATCATCAAATAAATTATCGGATTTGCTAATACTGTTAAATATTATTATATATTTTTTTAGTGTAGTTAGTACTACACAAGTCACCGTATGAAAAAAAATGACATTTAAACTTTTAATTAACGTGAATAATGCACATCTATATTCGAATCGAAATTATTCTTATGTGTTTATTTTTATAATTATTTTTGTTATGATAATATTATTAGGTATATTATAAACTATCTATAGTTAATTATTACCTCTTAAAATGTTGAATTAGGGTTATATAAACTGGGTTATTATTTTGGTAAGGTAGTCACCATAATTTAGATAGGTCTCATGAGGTGAGTGGTTATCAAGTTGTGGGCGTATTTGAATGGACGTCACAATTTCTGAATGCTTCAATAATTGCTGACTAAAACCGATGGCCACGATAGCAATGAAGTACTATCGACGTGTGAGGAACCGCCACTCTCATTTAAATTCTCACATCCGAGCAAAAAGTGTTTGGGAAAAAAGTTTAGTTAAACTATATAAATATTTTTCAAAACCCATTAATATTATTTTCTTTTAATTCTTAGGTATATATAATAAAAATAATATTTTATTATATATTTTTTTAAATTTTAAATAACTTATGAATCTGTATTAGAGTATCCATATTTTTTAAAATAAATATAAAATCTTAATATATAATAATGATAAGGTTTATTTTTTTTAAGAAAAAATATATAATATACTATATTTATATATATGTATATATTATATGTTATCATATATATATATATATATATATATATATATATATATATCATTTAAAAATTAATGTTAATAATAATTTATAAATATCTTTTTTTCTTAATTTCCTAAGACGTATTTTAATACCGTGTCATATATATTGTTTAAAAATCAATGTTAATAGTAATTTATAAATACTTTTTTTCTTAACCTATTATATTTTAATATTAAAACCGTGGCACACAAAAAACGAAGAAAATATATTAAACATAAAAATTTATCTTAATAATATATTAATTCGTATTTATTGATATTTTATGTTTTACAACGTAGATAAATATTTTGATAAGTAAATCCCGATAAACAAATTATGATGAAATTAAAAAAAATATATAAAAAATAAGTAATGTACTGATCTTTATTGGATTAAATAAAGAATATAACACAATCCAATCAAAATATATCATGTTTGATTTATCACGTGAGAGATCAAATTCGATTTAACCTAATTTTTTATTGATTTGATAATAAATTTTACATGTTTAATATGATATTTAATATAATAAAAAACAATTATTATTTTATTTATTATATTAATTAAATTTACATGATTAAATATTTTATTATTAAATTATTTAAATAATACATAATATAGTCTACTTTTAAAAAATTATTCTAAAATATATTTTAAAATTAAAAATTAAAATAGTTTTAAATTTTTTGACCCAATTAAAATTCAAAGAAGTCCTTGAATTAAATAGGATCGAATAAAAAATATATAAAACTTAATCTAACATTTTTTTTAATTGGATGATAAATTTCTTTCAATCCGATTCAAGTGTGAATTAATATTATAAATAATATATTTTAAAAAAATTACTTAAATATAATATTTTTATATTTATTTATCTAACTACGTTTATGTATTATTTATACACAAAATTTAATAAGAAAAAATAAATTTATCTTATATAATATAGATGTTTTCCTGTACTCAGTTTGTTTTTCTTTTCTTCTCTCCCTATTTTTCTTGTTCTTCTCTCTTTCCATCTTATTTTTCAATTAAAATCAGTACATTAAAGTTTGATAATATATTTTTTTATTATTATTGAAAAATAAAATATTTCAATAATCCAAAAATATTATAATTTAATATTATATTTTAAAAATATTATATGATAAATTTGAGATATTACAAATATTATTATTATGTTATAAATATTAAGAAAAAATAAATATTTATTTTAAAGTTTTTTTTCAATAAATATTTATAAAAATTACTTAACCTAATTAATTACCATAACTCAAAATTAGTATAACAATATGTAATTATTAAATAAAAATATATTTAATTTATAAATATTTGATATATTTTTTAATTAGACGGATAATTATTTATAATAATAAAATATTTTTAAATTAATTATTTATACATTATAAATAAAATTATTTATTGTTAAAATAAATAAAATTATTTATTGTCATTGTAATTTTAAATATTTAGTTAATATTTTTTTAGTTTTAATATTATTTTTAAAATATTTGTTTGATATATTTTATAATATTTGTTTAATATATATTAAATTTTAATATAGTAGTTCAATTAAGAGAATAACTAGAAAAAAAGAAAAATAAAAGAAATAAGATAAAACAAATAAATAAAAAATAAATAAAAATAAAAAATTTATGGTAAGAAAAAGAAAAACTACATATAAATAATAAATAAGTTTAATTTGGTAAATACATTTATATATAAGTTTAATTTAATAAATAAATTTATATAAATTTTATTTGAATAATTTTTTTAAAATATATTATTCTTACTATTCATTATGCGACTATTAATAAAAATATGAATATCAATAATCAAACTAAAAAATTATTAGTTTTACTTGAAAAATATAAGTTAATTTTAAAAAACTATTTTAGCAAACATATATCAATATTTTTAATTATAAAAAAATATAGTTTAAAAATCAATTATATAAACAAGCCATAAATATAGTAAAGTCATTTATTATGGGTACTATTATAGGAAAACTAGGTTTGCTTTTTAGAGCGTGAAACACTCTTGCTAAAGACAATAAATCATAGTACTGTAAGCAGAATTAATTTCCCTAAAACACATATTATAATTTTCAATGTGAATCATGATAATTATATTTTTTTAAATTAAAATAAAAAAATTAGAAACTAATTTTTTAAAATATAAACTCAAGTTAACCATTTTTTCTTAAAATATAATACAAATAAAATTGTATTCATTTAACTTAGTTTATTGAGTAGAAACGTGTGCGTTGGTGTCAATTGTCTGTGTGCAAAATTTGAAAAGATTACATAAATAGTTTTTCTAAAAAAAATAATAAGTTTTATAGTAAAATATAATTTTAAATAAAAATAATTTGTATAAAACATATTTAATTCTATAAATATAAATAAAAGGATATAAAGATAAAATCCAATTCTAATCAAATATTTAATTATTAATGTTTTTCATCAACTTTATTTTAATTACTTATTTAACAAAATATTTATATAAAGATCACTAATTGAAAGATTAAAAATAATGTTTACATTATTATAGTATACAATTTATTTTTTTATTAAATAGTTATATATAATGTTTAATATTAAATTACATATATCAAATATTAATTTTTATTATTTTTAATAAATTTTTTTCATTGATATTCTTATCATCTTAATAACTTTTAAATAAAAATACTCTTAAATAATTTATTATTTTTTAATAATAAATTTAATTAATAAAAAATATTAAAATTTATAAATATTATATATTTATAAATAATCTTTTCTATATAAATCGTTATATATTTTAAAATGGATGAAGTAAAATTCTTTTTAAAAAAGATGTATTTTATCCATAAAAGAATAAATTCAATTTTTGTTAATATTTTTTAATTTTTTAAAAATAAAATCATAATATATTTAAATTATGAACATGAGGGACCCGTACTAAATGCACTATTGCAATATGAACGTTTAACACCCGTAAAACAATGACACCATAAATTTTGGTGTTCTAGAAGCCACGTATTATTTTTCAAATATTTGAGGAAGACGAACACCAATGCATTATTTGTACATCTGTTATTAGAAAATTTAAAATAAAAATAAATATTTTATTAAGAATTTTATATATAAATTATTTATATAAATATTTTTTATTTTAAACAACTGTCTTTAAATTTAAATAATTCTACTAAAATAAAACTTATAATAAGATTTTTTTTATAAGTAATTTTTATTTTAAAAATCATGACCTGGGTTATTTAAACATAAAAATAATTTTTTGAAATAATTAATTTTTAAAAAATATTTATTGGTTTAATTTTAAAATAAACATATTACAAATATATAACTTTTTGATTGATCGAATTAAAAGAATAATTATTTTAAAGACTTCAGTATTGTTTTAGTTCCTATAAATGTGTTTGTTTGTTTTTTATTTTTACGAAATTATATATTGATTTTAAGCTATTGACATTTTCATTATTCTTTTTTGGTTTTTTTATCGCTATTGTTATTTTAATGCCAAAA
This sequence comes from Sphenostylis stenocarpa, assembly GCA_963425845.1. Classification (NCBI taxonomy): domain Eukaryota; kingdom Viridiplantae; phylum Streptophyta; class Magnoliopsida; order Fabales; family Fabaceae; genus Sphenostylis; species Sphenostylis stenocarpa. The sequence goes on along the minus strand of OY731404.1, from coordinate 3,281,891 downwards.
GTGAAAATTGTAGTTGATGTAATCAAGGTAATAAATACTGGTAAAATGTTTAGGTACGTAATTTAACTAAGTACTTTTTTTATTTAATATAGATAAAGTAATTATATATGATTTTTAATTTTTCACTCAATAATTTACTTTTTAGCATTGTACTTTTATTAAAAAATTATAAATTATTAAAGTTTACAATTTTTCTCTCTCTAATCTTAATATTTTAATATTATAATACTAAATCAATATAAAATGTCATAAACATACAAATTTTACCTCTAAGAAAAAAAAGTTTTATCGTTTTATAATTTCTAGTTATAATATATTAACTTTAGTATGTTTACGTCTTGCAAATATTTTGTCTTATTTTTTAATATTTATAACATTTATTTGCATTTTTTTAGTACTCATTATTAATATTATATTGTTAAGTATATCGAAACTATAAAATATTAATTAAAACACACAGATTATTTTGAAGGTATAAACCAATGAAGTAAAATATTCAATATTCATAAATATAATAATTACGTCTAAATTTTGTATATTAATATATTATTATTATACAAAATCTTCACATGTAATTTCTATTTTAAAATTATATATTGATTATTTTATTCAGATATACCGAGCAAACACGGGACTAATGAATAATAATTTATAATTAAAATGAATTTGTATAGAGAAGAAACATCTATTAATTTTTTAAATCATGGCTGAGTGAGAGTGATTTTGTTTTGCTAAAAAATTTGAGTTAGGCATATAATTCGTAGATAAACTTATATTTATTAAAAAAATGTTATATATTATTAATGATATTAATAATTTATTTCAAACAATAATTCATATTTAATATTTTATCAAAAAAATCAAAAGAAAATATATGGAAACAATATTTTAAAGAATTATTAAGATTTAAAATAATTTGTAATGACATGATAAATGACGTACAAATGATCTCATTATATTCACAATCAATTTGCTTGATGAATATTTCTAGTCACGTGCTTGAGACTCCAACTTTAAGTTTGAATTTATTATTAGAAAAGTTTGAACATTTTGTGGTTACATTCCCATGTATACCAATCCTTTTAAATTTCGAACTTTTATATATTTGATTTTTTGTTTATATATGCGAAAAGAAAATAATAAAAAGTGTAATGGTGTTGTTCTTCTTTTGAAATGAAATATGTTTGACCAACTTAAAAGTTTTATTAACATAAAGTTAAATAGTTCAATTTTCATAAAATATAGAAAATTAGGTATATTTTCATAAATAGTTTTATTATTATTTATTAGGTATTTAATGTATAAATTGATTTTATTTATATTTCTTTTAGTCAGAGTGTAGGTTCCATGTTTCTTGGTACGTTGTCTTTTCTTTTGTTGCGTTGATATTTTGGTGTGCGTGGGTCTATGCATTCGCTTTTGTCAAACCTATCATTTTATTTACTTTTCAATGTGATATCATCCCTACCAAGTATGCACCTCAAAATGGTCCAAGCAAAATTGAAACCCTAGCAATTAAAATCTACCAAAACCACATCTTTTGAAAATATTCTTAATTTTATATCATTTTCTTCCAACATAGTTTTTAAAACTGGACCATACTAGTCAATTCGATCATGATTTTTTTTTTCAGTTTAATTATTATAAAATGTCATTGATACACTAAACTAGAATCAAATTGGTCCAAAAATTGAATAATCAGGAAAAAAAGCTACTTAAAAAAATTTGTAAATTACGATTTTAAATCTTTATCTTAAAAAATAAATAATATCCTAAAATATTACTAATTTATTTGTTCTACATATAAACTTGTTATTAAATAAATATTTATGTATATTATTCAAATTAAAATTAAAATATGATATACGTATTATATCATTTTAAATGTTAACCACGAAACTATAAATTTATATGCTATTTTAATTTTTAGTATCCTAAAATTATAATATTATATATTAACATTAAAATGTCTCCCTCATTCCCAGACTTATATGAAATTTATAATTTAATTATATATTATAGATTAATAGTACAGAAATAACGAATTTACTAATTGATTAACTATAAATATTTGATCTAATTAAATTTTGAAAATATTGCTTCAAATTCTTCTAACATATCATTAGTTTATTTGTGATTTCTCTTATTATATTGTAAATTAAGAACTTTAATAGAAAGAAAAAACAATTAATAAGTAATATATGTTCAATTCAGTATTAGAATGATGAAATTATGAATTATAGAAGTATACCTAGGAACTAAGAAACAATGAAGAGAAGAAGTTCACTCTGAACCTCAACCATGAAATCGTGAACCTGAAACTTTAACCGTGAAACTTGAATTTTGAATCTGAAAACCCTAAATCCTTAACCCATGATCTTGAATAGTAAACCCTAACCTCTTAGCACATAAACTTGAACAGGAAACCCTGAACCGCGAAGGTTGAACCATGAAGCTGTTGTAAAGTAAAAGTTTGCAAACACAATTCAATGACACTGTAGGATCTGCACCATCTTCCTTGAGCAAAATTGTATCTTCAAGCACTTTCTTCCTGGGTTTCTCCATTTTTTTTTTCTTTCCATCAGCATTATGTTGTTGCTGTTCACCCTTCTTCTGTGCTCGAATCATGGCACGCCATGCTTGTGGTCTCATTTCCCGTACACTTCTCGGAGGCATCAGATAAGGTTCAAGTGGCCGATCACCAAATATAATCCTAGTCTTCTCCTTCTTAGCCTATCTTATTCTCATGGCTTCCTCCTTCTCTTGGTCATTCATGGCACAATAAAATAACCTCTTACTGGACACTATAGTAATACAATTTCTTATTGAGCTTAAAATTCCCAAAATCATTGATCAAATTATCACTTACATCACGTAGTTTGTTTCTGGGCAGCATACGCAAAACAGCTTTCGGAATCACTTCAGCAGGATCTTTGGCTAGAGCCTTTCCTTGAGGTGGCCAATATACCTACATATCATGACTTTAATAGACAGGATAATATTGGAGACTAAGTAGCATTTGGATCCAATATTTTATTTAAGTTATATATTTATGTTAGTTTGTATATTTTGTTTAAGTAGATAAATTTGAGAAATTAAAATAAAAAGTCCATTTATTAATCTATGAATACCTAATTGTATTCAATTTTTAGAGTACAGAAAATAATATTCCTCGATCTCTTTGTAATCATTAGAAATCAAATAACCAGTAACAATGACAGTAAAATTGGAAGAATTTCATAGAAGATTGGCATGCCATCTTAACCAGAAAAAACCATTTATTTCACAGGAGAAGCCTGTGAGTTTTCTCCCAGTCACACAAACATCCTTTGCATTAAGAACAATGCACATATCTCCATCATCACGATGAGGGGTGTGTGTAAGTTCATTCTAACCTCCCAAGGACCTACATAAAAGGAACATTTGTATTAGCGAAATAGTCTCAAGATTTCAAATATGCAAACTTCTCTGCAATCGACCGCGCTACAAAATGCCAATCGCAAGTGTATGAGTAAGAAGCTTCGCTAACCTTCAGCATGATCTCAACTAGCATTTGCTGATCAGTGATATTAGCTCACCATAATTTAAATCAAACATATGATCCCCTAGATGGTTTTATAAGTAGATATTGAAAAAGATCAATTTTCATTCTGGATGGTTATCAAATGCAACCTCAAAGAAATTGACTTGTCTAATTCCATTAATAACTCCTCGCATTGTTTCACTTTCAATCATAAGTTAATTAGCTTTGAAGCATTTATTGAAACATTTATAACTTTTAAAAGACCAACATTTTAGATTCTCAGAAAATTAATATTTTAATTTCTAGAGAGTTTTTGCAAGTGTTTAAATACACAATTCTAATCCTGGTTGGAGTACTACAAAGAATCAATAATATTTCGTCTTTACAAATTCTTTATTATCAAATTAGTATCAGAGCTCGGAAGAGCTCAAGTTGTTTTTTGAATGTTAAGAAAAAAAGTAAGAATTGTTAGTCTGACGAATATTGTTGCAGTTATACTTCAACTGATGAAGGATGCCAATTATGATAGATGGAGTATTCAGATGAAGATTTTGCTCATAGTCCAAAATTATTGGGATATAGTAGAAGAAGACTATGAAGAACTTGAAACCCACTAAAAGGTTGTCGTCCAACGTACTCAAAAGATTTAAAGAAAAATGATCAAAGAATAATGCAACTCTATTTTTATTGTTTTGAGTTATAGAAGATTTTGATTTTGAGAAGATTGTAGGAATTACGTCGATATCCAACACGTGGAACAAGTTGGAAAAAGAGCATAAGCAAGATGACCGAGTCACACGAATTTGGCGACAAACACTACATAGCGAGATGAAGAGTATACTTTGAGAATGTAAGGTGTGCGATAAAGCAAACAAAGAACTTGTCCGATCTTATAATAAAAGAGTTGGTTTGTTCCATTGAAGCCTGTGAGCACCGAATGAAAAAGAAGAAGGAGGAGACGATTGTGAATTGCTCTAGACTAAGGAGAAGACGCTCTATTATCAGAAGAATAGATGAAGGGGACGAGGACATGGTGGTCGGACCCGAGGTGATCGAGGTGACAAGAAAGAAGAAGTTCAGCAAAACTGGCAAGGAAAAGGACGTTGACCAAAAAGAGGTTGGTCGTCAAATCACTCAAATGTTGAGTGTTTCAAGTGTGACAAGTATGACCATTATGTGAAAGATTTCTATTCGGAAAAATGTTTTAACTATAGAAAGGAGGGGCATTTTGCTAAAGAATGCTAAAGATGGATGCGACCTATCTCACAGAAGGACAAGAATAACCAACGCTCATGATAACTGATCTACATTCGATCTTTCACTTGAGAGTTGATTACAGTGGTGGAGTTTGGGAAGATACCATCGGTATGATATTTAGATACATGGGCGAGTAATCACATGTATGGTAATGAACATCTTTTCAAATAGTTAAAGAAGACGAATGTCGATATTGTTTTGTTTGGAGACGCTTCGAGAGTCTTGGTAAAAGGCTGATGCATAACAGACTATTTATAGAAGGATGAGCTGGTTATAACGATCCAAGATGTGTATTTTGTTTCAAATTTCAAAAGTAACATTTTGAGTATGAAATAATTCATGGAGAAGAGATACACAATTTTCATGAAAGACTAAGTGCTCCAGTTGAGGGACAAACTTGGAAGACTGATTACTCAGGTTGAGATGAAGAATAACAAGATGCATAAGTTGCAATTGAAATGTATTCATGAGAAGTGTTTGAAACTTAACGTGGAGTACACAACGTTGATTTGATATCATCAATTTGACCACTTGAGTTTTGGAGGGCTAGCCGGGAAGTCGAACAAAAGTATGGTGTTCAAATTACCGAGTTTGGAGAGTGGGAAAAAATTATGTGAAGTTCTCGAAAAATTGGTGAGGACTCCTCTTCTGAGAATTGGTGAGGACTCCTTTTCTGAGAAATGCTGAATATCGAGCAAGTAAATAAATTGAACTGATTTGTATCGATCTGTGTGGACTGTTTATCCTTGATTCATTCGGTGGTAAGAAATATTTTATGATAGTTATTGATGATTTTTATAGAAAGACATGTGTGTACTTGCTGAAAGAGAAATCCAAATGTTTGAAATGTTTAAAAAGTTTAATTTGAGAATATGACCGGGTGACATATCCGATTAGTCCGATCTAATAGTGGAAGAAAATTTATGTCGATGCTCTCATGAAGTATTGTGAAGATGAAGGAATAAGGAGATTCCTAACAATCTCATACTCACCACAACAAAATGGTGTGGCTAAGAGAAAAAACCAAATGGTTTTTGACATTGTACGAGCTATGTTGAAGTCTAAGAATATGCTAAAAGTGTTTTGGATCAATGTGGTACAGTGCACTATCTACGTGTAGAATAGGTGTCCGCATGCAAAGCTAGATGGTGAAACACCATAAGAGGCATGAAGCGGTCAGAAATCGACTATGTCTCATCTCAAAGTGTTAGGATGTTTGGCCTATGGAGTAGTTCTGTCTTAGCATCAAACTAAACTTGAAGACACGGGTAAGAAGTATGTGTTCATCAGTTATGAGGAAGCATCAAAAGCTTATAGGATCCGATAAGCAAAAAGATAGTTGTAAGACGGGATGCTCGATTTGATGAAGCAATTGAGTGAAACTAGCGATAATTGGAAGGAGACCGAACTTCTATCCCACATGTAGTAGCAAGTTCAGAAGAAGGCCAAGCTGTTGCACCATCTGCACCACCAATTATTGACAACACGAAAGGCGGGGAGGAACATGAACCACAATCTAAAATACGGAGCTTGCGAGACTTATATGATGCAACTAATGATGTTCATATATTTGTCTTTTGGCAGATTTCGAGGACATCATATTTGAGGAGGTCGTGCGTGATAAGAAATGGTGAACTGCCATGGATGATGGGATCTAAGCCACAGATCAGAATGACACTTGGACAATGATTGAGCTACCGAACTATGTTTGACCTATTATCGTAAAGTGGGTGTTCAAGAAAAAACTCAATGCCAAGAAAAGATAGATAGGTACAAAGCTCAACAAAGGATACAAGCAAAAGGAAGATATTGACTATGTGGAGATGTTTGCCCCGATAGCGAGAATGAAGATTGTTCTGCTAATGATCTCTTTAGTAGCACAATACAAATGACCAATCATGCATATGCATGTCAAGTCAGCATTCTTGAATGGTGTGCTCAAGGAGAAGATTACGTTGAACAACCACTTAGATATGTGAAGAAGGACGAGGAGGAGAAAGTGTTACGACTGAAGAAGACTCTTTATGGGTTAAAGTAAGCTCCTCGGGCTTGGAATGACTGGATAGACACTTACTTGAAGGAGAACGAATTTATACAATGTCCCTGTGAACATGATCTATATGTGAAGAAGAATGGAGACAATGCAATGTTTGTTGTTCTATATGTCGATGATCTCATTTTTATATGAAATAATCCTAGAATGATTCAAGAATTTAAGCAAGCAATGACAGTTGAATTTGAGATGACCAGTCTTAGAATGATGAAGTTCTTTCTTAGTCTAGAAGTAAGACAGGAGGAGTCAGAGATATTTATGTGCCAAAAGGTATATGCAAAGGAGATTCTAAATAAGTTCAAGATGACCGACTGCAATTCAGTATCAACCTCCATGGAACCAGGGACGAAGAGGTTGAAAAATTACTAACTTGTAGGGTACTCAAATAGTGATTGGTGTGGAGACATAGATGATCGAAAAAGTACATCATGATATGTATTCTTCATGGGTAACAACGTTTATTTGACTTGGGAAGAAATAACCCATAGTAACGTTATTAACGTGTGAGTACTTAACAACATTGTGAAGTGTGTGTTATGCAATGTGGCTCATAAATTTGCTAAGCTTGGTGGATGAGAAACAATTTGGTGCAACTGTAATCCAAGTTGATAACAAGTCTGTCATTGAACTGACTAAGAATCCGATCAATCATAAAAGAAACAAACATATTGATGTGCATTTTTACTTCATATGAGAACATGTGGAGGAAGAGAATGTGTAATTTATATATGTGGCGAGTTGAGATCAAGTTGGTGTGATATTTTTACGAAGTCACTTCCTACTATATTATTTGAAAACTGCAAAAGACTGATCGAGATAAAAGATGAAAGGAACTCGAAGTACTAAAAAAATAAGGACACATAATTAGCTTGATGAGAGTTGAGAGTTGGGAGGTTAGGTAACTGGTGAATGTTTTGTAACTGTTGTTATCAATACCATTATTATAAAATGTTTTCAATTATGGAGAAATAATGTTTTGGTTTCTAAAATATTAAGAGGAGTATGTAAATACACCATCCTGATTTTAATTATGACAAATAATAAGAATACTGATTTTAATTATGACAAATAATAAGAATACTTTATCTTCAGAAATTTTTTTGTATCGTCCTAATCATACATGATATATGCAAGCCCAATAAGCTGAATGTTTGCAAAGCATTTCATTAACCTACTTTCTCACATTTTATTCTTGTGCTACGAGTGGTAAAACTACACATACCTCACCACAAAGGCTACGCTCGGATATCTAATTCCCTAATTTTGGGTAGAATGATACAGAGTGATCTGAAATAAAACAGGCTAAAATTACCATAAAAATAAAAATTTCACTCAGTAGTTCCACCTCTTGGGAAAAGGGTAAGAAACACTACAAATTTATATAGTCTAAAGAGCTACTTACACACGCTACCAAAACTTAATCACCTTCATGTTGCCTGTGAAAGCAGATACAATCGTCATTTTTGCCTCAGTTTTCGGTCAATCTTTCTCACTATTCAAAAATAAGGTCTTCACCTCTGAATTCATCAACAGTGTGTAAAACAATGAGATACAAAATGGATAGAAAGTAGTGAGAGAAAGGGATAGGGAGTGAATAAGGCTTGAATAAAAGAACAGTGAATTCAGAAAACATGCAGCTACTTGAAGTTGTAGCAGAGAAATTTGATGTTGTTAAATACATTCACTCGTTTGGACAAAGAGTTCTCATTTGAATCAGAAAACCAAATCTCTCAAGTTTCTGAAAAATATGGAAGGTGGTGGTTCTCAGAAATGACATTGGTTTGCAGACAAAGAGATGAAAATATATGGTCATGGATCAAATACTTCCAGCAGAAAATTGCTGAAGCTGAAACCCAAGATCCTTTACATACATGGCGTGTTTCTTTGCCCATTTGACCTTTGTCAAATAAACCCATTTTTTGTTTGAATATCTGCATCTTGCAGCCATTAATTCACTACAAATTTGCTTACTTTTTATTCAGATGAATTTATCTTTTTTTTTTTTTGGTTCCCATTTCATAATTGGATACAGTTTGTAACAGGTGTACTTAAGTGTATATATTTTAATATTGTGCATAATTGTACTTTTTTTTATAGTCTCCTCTTTTGTTTTAATATCATTATCAAAAGTTGAACAAAGTTCATTCTCACACTAAAAAATAAAAGAAAAATTAAACTTGAAAATTTTCAAATTATTAAAAATCAATTGATATGGTATTTTGAATTATTTAATTTATTATGTAAAATTTTTAATTCTTTATAACAGAATTTAAGATTAAATATTAATTGAATTGGTTCATCAGGTCGTTTACTTGGGCAGTAGGTTATGACAGCTAGAATTCAAAACTTAGGTGTAACTGGAGGGATGAATATTGGTTGTAACACGGTAATCTGGTTCATTATGAGTTTAAGTTAAATTTAATTTTTTTCATTTTTATTAATAATGAGTTAAAATTGATCTGATTTACTTAACGCAATGATTAAGCGAGTTTAATTTAAATTATAATAACATCATTTATTTTAAATATTAAAAATAATTATAATAATTTAATAATTTTAATTGATATTTTTTTTAATTTTTATTTTATATGGTTATTACAATTTAAACTCTCATATTTAAATTTATCATCAATTCATTCTTATATTTATGGTTACATTTGAGTTATTTGTTATCTGTCCGTTGTATTACTACTCACCGTATTTATTGTATTTGTCACACCGTTATATTTTAATTTAATTGTATTACGTATTTATGATATTATAATGTTTATAACGTAGTTTACAACATTTTTATATCACATTTTAATTGTAACATAACGTTTATCATGTAATCACGGTATCATGTCATTATATTTCAATAATACTATAATATTTATTATATCTCAATTATATTATAATATTTATTGTGTAATGGCATCTTTGTATTTTAGTATATATATATATATATATATATATATATATATATATATATATAATTAGTAATTCAATTCATCTAAATTACTAATCCATGATGAATTGAGTGTGAAATTTTTGATTCACGAAGTAAATCTAGTTAAACTTCTGTATTTTCGAGGCAGCTAAGATGAACTAACCGTGTGAGTAGGATTGCTCACTTTTAACCCCTTTGACGAACCTGATTCATGAGGTCTGTATTATACATGGTGATACTTATACTTCATAGTGCATGGGAACCACCGACTTCTAATATCACCTGTACACGTGTTCGTCCAACCTATCAACGGTTGAGATGCAAAATCTAAAAGTTTTGTCAAATTACAATTTCTAAGCTGTATACTAATCAATACTCAGTACGGATGCTCGCTAAGTCCGAACCTCCTACTCAGCTTCGGTTTGTTGACAAGCCTCAGCTTCGGAGCTTCGTTTATTCAAACTCTTTCATCTTTCACCATAACTCATGGTTGAAAGGCTTGTCGGAACCAGTTCATAGCTCGGACTCGACTACTCCTCACTGTCACTGCTTCATGAACCCTAATTCCCTTTCTCTTCTCTTCTCTTTGCTTTCGATCTCTCTCTCCGCGATTCAGTGACAGCAGGTGTAGAATTTTCGTGATTTTTGTGAGTGGCTTCGTTTCCTTGAATCGGACACGACTGCTGAGGGTTCAAGGTTTCAGAAATTGAGCGCAATTCTTCTTAGCCGGTGATCGTTGGTGCATGCAGTCTCGGATTGGTAATGTACGAGTTTGATCCATCTATTTGTTGCGTTTTGAGGTCGGTTTCTCGCGATTCACGTGCATTCTGTTATTCTTTGATTTTTTGTGATTCAGTTAATTTTGCTTTTGTTTGCTTTGAGACTTTGTTGAATTTATTTTGTTTGATATATTGTCAAATTTGACAGTTAATTTTGCTTCTGAACGGGATATCATGGCGCAGAGTAATTGGGAAGCAGATAAGATGTGAGTAAAGTAGGTTATGCTTGATAGAGCCATTGAGTTGACGGATCCGCGCGACTGATTGCATTTAGTGGTTTTTGATGTCTAGTTTGCCTTCTTTCTGTTTATATCGTGTTTTTTGTTTTTGCTGCTAGGCTTGATGTTTATATTTATGATTATTTGGTGAAAAAGAAGTTGCATAACACTGCTAAAGCATTCATGACAGAAGGGAAAGTTTCTCCTGATCCAGTTGGTAAGAGCGAATGAATGTAGTGGTTTAATGCTTTTAATTACCTTTTTTTTTCCCTTGTTTAGTTATTTTTATTAAGAATTAGTTTGTGCCTAACCTCTACTTGTGACATTGTTGGATACCCTGATTCCAACAATAGCTATAGTGCTTGTGTACTGGGTGGATGTTTTTAGGGTAGCTATACAGCGATTGATTATAGCTAACACTCTGCAATTGCAGCAATCGATGCTCCTGGAGGTTTTCTTTTTGAGTGGTGGTCTGTTTTCTGGGATATTTTTATTGCGAGGACAAATGAGAAACATTCAGAGACTGCTGCAGCATATTTGGAGGTACCTCCTTTGCTTCCTTTTGTTTTGTAGATATAAAATCATTCATGAGCTTCATCTAATTGGTAGATTATTGATATTATTCATAACAGTTAGAGTAATTGCCTCTCCTTTATTGGTGACTTGCAGGCACAGCAGATTAAAGTTAAAGAACAACATCAACTGCAAATGCAGCAGTTGCAATTAATTCGTCAAGCTCAACTTCAAAGAAGGGATTCTAATCATCCTCCTCTTGGAGGTCCTGTAAATACTATCACCACAGAAGGAGTGCTTGGGCAATCTACTGCAAGCGCTTTGGCTGCAAAAATGTATGAGGAACGGATGAAGCACTCTAACCCCATGGATACAGAAACATCCCAACCCCTTTTAGATGCTAGAATGGCCCTTTTAAAATCAACAAATCATCCTGGGTAATATCATTGGTAACTTTTTGTTTAACTGGAAATGTAATCTTCTTGTACATGTTTACTAATTTTGTGCCTTTTTCCCAAACAGTCAGATGGTTCAAGGAAATTCAGGAAGTGTGACCGCAGCTTTGCAGCAAATCCAGGCTCGAACTCAGCAAACCCCTGTATATGCTTCTACTGTTCAGTCTTCATTTGAATTCTCTTCCTTCGTTCTTCCTTTCTTCTCTCTATAGATTCCGATGCTGATTTCCATTTTTTCCACAGCAGGATATCAAAGGTGAAGTCAACATGGGTTCCATGCAGAGATCCTTGCCAATGGACCCCTCATCAATTTACGGGCAGGGAGGAATGCAGTCAAAGCCTGGAATTGCAAATTCAGGTGTAAAATCAGCACAAGAGAAAAACAATTTAAAGATGGGATAAATTAAAATAGATTAAATTTCCACCATTTTATATCGTGTAAAACAGGCAACAAAACTTGGTTACCATTATCAAACTCTCTAATTAACTAAGACTCTTACAAGTTTGCGAGTCTAGTTGGAGAAAATAAGTTAACTCAATGTCAACCTCTGCTTTGGATAAACTCAGGTGAACTAGACTAATGTAAAATCACATAAACTATGGAGTCAAGTGCGAGTTCTCAAGTTTCTAATCAAATGTAATTTTTGTCTCCCAATGACCCCGCAGTAACGTTGTTTTAGGTTGCTCATGCATGATTTTTAAAGACAACATAAATGTAACATTTTACTGTCTCGAATGATTGGAAGAAATTAATGTTTTTTCAAAATCTTTTCACTTTGAGGACCTATGCCTTTATGAATTTATGTGTGATTTGCTCATTTATGTAGTTTGATTTATTTAGTACTAATGTATTATCACACTTTATTATTGTGATTTGTTACTTTGCTCTAGTACGGAAGTTGAAATGTTGAATTGTTGATGTGTTAAGAGTACTATATTATGCCTATATGTCATTTTGAAGTTTTGTTTTTTAATATTAGTTTTTATATTGGGTTAACTTGTAATCTTAGGAGTTTATGATTGAGTCTATGGAAGCTTCACCAATTTACCTAGACTTATATGCTTTTCACGATCTTGTATGATACTTTAGTTTATTATGCTTTTCACTGTTTGGGGTTTCTGCACTGGTTCATTTTTCATAAAGTTTTTCAGAATCATTTACTTATATAATATTTTACGAAGTTCATATAACTGTTATGTATTCGCTTTGGCTAATTATATTGCTTGATTTCAATATTCTCTTTCATCTCCCATCTCAGGATTAAATGCTGGAGTTGGTAGTCTCACGTTGAAAGGATGGCCTTTGACTGTAAGCTCTGCTATGAACCTTGAATTCACTTTTTGTTTAGATATGTGATCCAATTTAAACGAATTGTAATACGATATAGGGCATTGATCAAATTCGTCCTGGTTTTGGAGCACCAGTTCAGAAGCCTCTCCTTCAGAGCACAAATCAGTTTCAGCTTTTACCGCAACAACAACAACAACAGCTCCTTGCACAGGTACAGGCACAAGGAAACATTGGCAATTCACCAGTTTATGGAGATATGGATCCACAAAGATTAAGGGGATTAACTAGGGGAAGTTTGAATGCTAAAGAGGGTCAATCAATTGCAAATGATGGATCAATAGGCTCTCCAATGCAATCTACTTCATCTAAGGTAACACTTATTTTACATTCATGATTTCATGTTACATGAATGTGATAAACCTAGAGCAGTTTACATGATTTAAATCAAAGAGTTTTCTTTATGCTAATGTGGGCTAGAGCATTAATGTTTTTATGGATGATCTGCATAACTGTCTTCATATGCACAACTATATGCTTAATTCATTAGATAATAGTACTTCTTAATGAGAATGTATTTTCTACTCTCCTCTAAAGAATAATACCTGTCATTATTGATGTTACAAGATGTCTAAACATGTTAGGAGACTTCCTAGAAAATAGAAATAAAGATAATCTGTATATCTGTCTTCATATGCACAACTATATACTCAATTGACTAGATTATAGTACTACTTCTCAATGAGAAAGTCTTTTCTACTCTCCTCTGAAGAATGATACTTTTCATTGTTGATGTTAAAAGATTTCTAAACATGTTAGGAGACTTCCTAGAAAATAGGAGTAAGTTAATTTTCCTTTTTATTTACCATTATCAAGAAAAATAGGAATAAGTTAGCTATCCTTTTATCTCTTTCTGTCCTCATCTTTTTTATAATCTATCCTCATCGTTAGGAAAAGAGGTTATTCAGAGGATGTATTTGGACAGGTTCATCATATGTATAAATTGGAGATTACTTAGGTAGAGCGGGCATTTCTGATTTGTAATCCTTGTGGGAATATAGCAGTGGTTCTGTTGTAAAATGAGGAAGCCTTTGGAGGATTATCTCCTATTTTAGTTGATAAAATTGTTCTTCCTTTTCAATTTTTGGGTTCCTAACGGAGCACAATCATTAAAGTACATGCTTGGTGGAGAATGTCATTTGTGACCATAAAATTTTAAAATAGTTGAGGAAGATATTAACAAGAATTGTCACTGTGCAAAGGCAAATGGGAACAAAAATTAGTTTTTTTAATGTAAAATGATAGAAAAATAGAAAACAACTCAGCTTAATATTCATTAAAAAACCACATACTAGAATGGTCATTAATAAAGGTAGTGATATTTTGACTCCAAATTAGACACTGTACCAACTGAGTGTTTAGTGAATGAACTGACAAAATCATGAAAAAAGAGTCAGACAACTAATGGTTAATGAGTTCAAGGGAGACCAAGGAACATAAAGTCAATATAGAGGGAAGGAGATAACCAGTCCCAAGGTGCTGAGACAGTTTTTGTGATCAAATAAATTTTATCTAATTAAGTGGATTTGGATTCAAATTCAATCTATTTTATTGGATTTGATATGAATATGGTTGGATTTTAAAAAATCCAATCCATTCCCATCCCTACTGATCGCTTTCACCACTACATAGACCGAGGTAGATGAGTCAATTAAGGTAGAATCCGTGTTGACTAGAGATGATTTTCTTAGTGTTGGAAAGCCTACCCCTAGCTCACCAGAGATGATTTTCTTAGTGTTGGAAAGCCTACCCCTAGCTCACCGTAGTTGTGGCCTCTATGTTATTTGCAACCTCGAGTGTTAGAGATGTGGCTTTAGGAGAGATTATAAAACATGGGAAGTTCTCACATTACAAGAGATTTTTGTGGTGTTGAGTTAGGCTCTAAACTCAAATTCTAATTCTTGTTATAGTATGTCTGAGAAGGCATTCAGGTAGCTTCTATAAAAATTGATGCAGTCCCATATCTGAGCTGAACTGCTGTGACCATCTATGAAATTGAAAAATATTTAATATTATTGGCAATTCAGATAATAGACAAATGAGTTAGCTATATACAGAAAAAACCTTGAAAGAAAAAGAAAGAACCTAGATTCATATTATCCCATGATTGATGGGATTTCTGATCAAAATAAAAAATACAATCAAATGAGCCAAATTATAGGTGTACACTTTGTTACAAAATATTTCCTAAAATAACTAGCGAAAATAGTTTTCTAAAGTAGTCAATTATTCATTTTTCTGAAAATTAAATAAATATTCTTTGTAGTCATGTTGTATGGCATGACACAGATTCCATTGAAACCATTAGTTGCACTTTACTACTGGAGTGACAAATTGTAGAACAAATCAGAGTTTCTGTCTTCCTGGTATGCTCTAGACACGAGAAAATTTAAAGAATTTTATATTTAAGGAACCCATAATTGTTAATATTTTAGCTTGTTACTCTACATAAATAGAAAATTTTGTTTATGGAAGTTAGATACAAGAATCCTTTTCAGCTTTATAATAAACATTTCATTTCTTCTCTTTGTTAATTAGTTTGACTTTTTTATGCAGATCAACATGCCACAGATCCAACAATCTACCTCCCAGCAACAGCAGGATCCTTTGCATCCACAACAATTGGTGCAGGTTTTGCTTTTATGTGATATCAGTAGTAGATATTTTTACTTTTTATTTACCAAAGTTATATAAGCTAGCAGGGTCTCTTGCATGTTATGATCATTTGCCAACCATGTTTTAGAATAACCGGAAAAGGAAGGGGCCTACATCTTCAGGACCTGCAAACAGTACTGGAACAGGAAATACACTTGGCCCTTCTAATTCTCAGCCATCAACTCCATCCACTCATACTCCCGGTGATGGAGTTGCTATGGCGGTTAACTTGCAGAATGTTGCTGGCGTATCTAAAGGTTTGATGATGTATGGTACTGATGGAACTGGTGGTCTTGCATCTTCCACAAATCAGCTGGTAAATCAAATTGATAAATTTATAACTTGTATTACCTGGGGAGCATGCAATCTACTTCACTTGCATATATTGTTTCCAAATTAAGCATTTTATCGTGAGAAAACACTATAGTATTTTTTTATTTTAATTATTTAAGTACCCTTATGAGACTACAGGTGTTGTTCCATATTTGGCTAATAATTTAGTACTCAGAATATTTTCTCTTAGAAACTGTTACCTCCTAGGGAGATCAGATTATGTTCTGATTTAACAAACTAGTGCATCATGATTGGTTTTTTGGATACTCTGTGAGATCCTAGGAAGCTGAACCCAACCAAATACGCAAAACTGAGCCTGGAATACACCTGTAATCAGCTCAAATGCTCTGCACTAAGTTGGATGTGATCGAGCATATACTGGAACAGAAATTATGTTAGAACAGCTTGAGAATGAACTATAGTTGATGAAAAAAGATACTTGCTTTATATAATATTTACCCTTATGATTCCCATATGGTCGATTTTGAACCTCATAATTATTGTGTGGACTGCATTTGCTTTCGTTCATTCTCAGGACAAGAATTATAATAATTGTATTACTAATTTTTGTATTGTGTATGTAATTTTAAACTTTTGCAGTGTATCATTAGAATATTATGTGTCACTAATGTATATCATCTGCTGAGTCTTCAAGTTACAGATCATAGTTCTTGAATCTTAATAATTTGATTCCTTCTAGTTGCAGGATGACATGGAACATTTTGGAGATGTTGGTTCCTTAGAGGATAATGTGGAATCATTTCTCTCACAGGATGATGGTGATGGAAGGGACTTGTTTGGCACGTTGAAACGGAACCCTTCTGAGCATGCTACTGATGCTTCAAAAGGTAATCTCATGTTCTTAGGCATCTGTGAATTGTTACCATTCAAGTTGACCAGGTTGCTGCTGCCTTTCTTGCTTCCTGTTTCAGGCTTTTCCTTTAGCGAAGTTAGTTCTATACGCAAAAGCAACAGCAAAGTTGTTTGCTGTCATTTCTCTTCAGATGGGAAATTATTAGCTAGTGCTGGACATGACAAAAAGGTAGAGCATATTTCATTCTTTAACTTAACAGCTTTAAAGAAATAGCAGAGCTTCAAATAGTTACAAGACACCAGCATAATCAATTATATTTCTTCTGGTGAAATGTAAAATTAAATATATTTCTTTTTTTCTGTATTTTAAAACTTAACAAGATTAATTAATTATTATAAATTATTTGATGAATTTTAAATTTTTTTCCTCGGGATGAAGAACAAGGTAGTCTCAGGATGTATTGAGCCTCTCACCAAATCCACCACATTATAGCAAAGGTTCAATGCATCAATATATTTTGGCCTCCCTAGTGTCGCCAAAACTTTTAAAACAAATCAGTAGAAACTCTTAAAAATAGAGAGGAAAACACCTAGTACTTTTAAAAATCTGGAAAAGGTTACTCCAAAGAAGGCGGCTATGTTGAGTGGGACAAATAAGTGTTTGAATTTAATTGCACGAAAATCATGATTTTGTTCTCTCTGTCTGGTTTTCCTATGTTGGCATGTTTTGCTTGTTTATCTGAACATGGTATAAATTTAAAATGGGTGGGAAAGATTCATGAGTCAGTTTTTAATACTCTTTTATTATTAAAGTCTATAACAAATCCATATTTTTTCACCCTTATTTTTCGCCTTAGTGGACTGACGCTTATTGTGTTAAAGATATGGATGCTTATCCTTTTCTTGTCATTAGGTTGTTCTGTGGAACATGGAGACACTGGATACAGAAAGTACTCCGGAGGAACACAGTCTGATCATTACTGATGTTCGCTTCAGACCAAATTCAACTGAGCTGGCAACTTCTTCATTTGATTCAACTGTTCGGCTGTGGGATGCTTCAAATGTAAATTTCTTTTTACTAGTTATTCTTTTTTGACTGCAAACCTAACCAGTCCTTGGTTTGAGAATAAGATCTGCTTTCTGTTAAACGTAATGCCCTGTCAATGGAGACTATAGTTTTGGTTACTGTTTGAAACCATAATATGTCTAGGTACGTGAAAATATAGTTATACATCACTTTGGAAAAAAGAAAGAATTCATTTACTCCACGAAAAGTGTATGTCATGAATGTTTACGTAATAATTTTGTTTTTTGTACAATGTGAATCTTTTGATGATAACAAAATTTTAGATAAATTAAACATTTGTTGGAATCTAACCTTGCAACTGACTTTAACTTATATTTTAAACAGTGAAGTATCGATTAAGAGGTTAATTGATAAAACATCCGCAAGTTTTTTTATTTTTTTAAACTTTTTACACTTGATCCACTTAAAACTCTTAATCTAACAATTGAGTTCATCAGATTCAATTTGCTTAAAGTGTTCTTCATTGTTGTTTAATAATACTTTTGAAATAAATAGACACTTCCCTTATAATAATTATATCTTTATATTGTATTCACTGTTATTTTTTCAATTGAGTCCATCTTGCACTTTAGATTTTCAACGTATGTTCTTTATTTTCTTCCTCTCAAAAGTTACAAACACTCTATATCATTTTATGTCATGGAAAGGGTTGTTTATCTTCAGGTTTCAGAGTCAACAACTAAAAGAGATTGTATGAAAGCCTTGATTTTAATTATCTGTCCATTAGCCTGGCTCCAAGCCTCCAAACATTCAAGCAAAATATAATTCATTAGTTCTTGTGTCCAGTATTATGGACCCGATCCTATATATCAGTAGTTAAAATATTAACATATTTTGCACATTTATAAATAGATAGTGGATTGTAAATATGGGGACCACTAAAATTGGTTGCTAATGAGCTCATTGATTGATTCTAATTATACTATAAATAACTAAATAAAAGATACATGTGTGCGAGTCAAGATACACAGCTTTCAGTAAAATATCTCTTTCTTGACCAATGATTGCTAAACTTTAGAACCCCTGGTATTTGTTGGAAAGTTATATTTGGAAGTTAGAACTCTTTGGCAATCAGATTAATGGTTTATTCATATGGTCTCCAGCTTTCCAAAAGATTGAAGTTTGAACCCCTAGTTCAAAAAAATAAGCACTAACGACTTAATAGGATCTGCTTTAATTATTGTTATTGTTGTATGATTAAGTGGCCTTACGTTAGAAATTTTATTTTTTACCCTGTGGATAAAACTTGTTTTGAAGATGTGTTGCTCTATGTGAAATGTATTGTTTCTATTTTCAAGTTTTATCTTTTGGTGCTTTTAACCTGTACATGAAAATTAGGTGTGAAATCTTATATAGCCCTTGCACCGAAAACATCAGTTTCTGCTTTAAGTATTGGTTTACTTGCTACTGGACTTACCTTTGACTATTACTTTTGCAGCCAACCTTTTGTTTACAGGCATTTAGTGGTCATACTTCACAAGTGGTGTCCCTTGATTTTCACCCAAAGAAAAATGATATTTTCTGTTCATGTGATAATAACAGTGAGATTCGATTCTGGAATATTAGCCAATATTCTTGTACCCGCGTTTTTAAGGTCACATACAAACTTTACTCTAGTCATCTAGATATTATGAATTTTACTTATATTCAATTTTAAACGATATTAAATTAATCAAGCAGGGAGGATCTACCCAGGTGAGGTTTCAGCCTAGGGTTGGCCACCTTCTGGCTGCAGCAAGTGGAAGTATTGTGTCTCTCTTTGATGTTGAGACTGACAGGCAGATGCACACATTTCAGGTGTTAACATGGACACAAAACTTCAGAAATCTAAGCAAAATAATAAAATTATTCTGCCTTATTTTATTTATGATAATATATTGTAATAATTACAATTTAATGCATTTCTAGGGACACTCTGCAGACGTACATTGTGTCTGTTGGGATACAACTGGAGATTACTTGGCATCTGTGAGTCAAGAATCTGTCAAAGTGTGGTCAATTACATCTGGGGAGTGCATACATGAACTTAATTCCAGTGGAAACATGTATCATTCTTGTGTTTTTCACCCAAGCTACTCAACTCTCTTGGTTATTGGAGGATACCAGGTATATGTGCATATGAAACTTTATTATTTGCTATTCCTTTTCGCATGTTCTATTGTTTATTTCTCATCTCTGCCCATCATTTTTTATTTTTCTTAATCAAACTATTTAAAGTGATTACTCCTTAAAACCATTAGATTAAGAAAAAATAAAAAATAGATTAAGAAAAAAATAAAAGGCGAAGATTAAAGCTAACTCTAGTATAGTTACTCTTCGAGTAATCCTTCCTTATGTGTTTGTATGTGTACTATGTAGGATATGAATAAGTTTATTTTCAGGGTTATCAAGCTGTAAGAACTAATTTCATGAGCATTGAAAAAAAAAAAAAAGAAGGTTAAACTGTTCTGAGGCGGATAAAAAAAATTCAATTATCTCTCCATAACAACATCGGTCCAAACCAATTTAAATTCATTTAATTGGGCTGATTTTCATTTCTAGGTCCATTTTGGAATTTCATTTAAATATAGACTCCATTTTGTTTTATTTAAACAGCTTGAAGTAGAAAAATAGTCACACACTATTTGCATTGTTGGCAGCTCAGTTGTTACCCATATGTTTTTCATCCTTCACCTTTAGTTTACCTTTTTGGCATTGAGTGTGTCTTTAGGTGATATTCTTTTGTCACAGTGATTTGCATTCCATATAAATTAACTTTTCTAGTTGATTTTATTAAATATTAAGTGTAATTTATATAAATTAATAATTTTACTTTGATTTCCACTAAATAATAGAAATATATTAAATAATTATATAAAAATTATTTAATAAAATCCTTATTCAATAATTAAAAAATAAACATTGTAGTCTTGGTTTTGTTTACAACATACTTGGCGCGCTTACAGATGATTCTAAGCCATTTTTTTTGGTTATCAAGATGTGAAAATTAAATTCAACAGCATTACAGTTAGGTTTGTGAAAAAAATAGGAATATGTGATAGAGATTGGGCCAAGCTTCTGGATTTTATCCGGAAAAGTTTCGGATGAATGGAAATGATTTTTCATATGTATGATTTAAGTTTAAGGTTATGAAATCTGAAACATAAGTTTTTCATTTTGAAAAGATTAATCCGAAATATTTGGAAAGCGAAATCTATAATGCTTTCGAAAAAC
Organism: Sphenostylis stenocarpa; assembly: GCA_963425845.1. Classification (NCBI taxonomy): domain Eukaryota; kingdom Viridiplantae; phylum Streptophyta; class Magnoliopsida; order Fabales; family Fabaceae; genus Sphenostylis; species Sphenostylis stenocarpa. Next base: position 3,260,715 of record OY731404.1, on the reverse strand, counting down.
TTTCAAAAAGGTTAATCTGAAATATTATCAGATAGTTGATTCTGGAATGTTTTTGGAAAATTTTTGGAAAGATTAATTCAAAATACTTTCGGAAAGCTGATTTTGGAAATCTTCCATCTGGAACCTATCTTACCATAGAGGTAATAATATTGTCTTTTTGGATGAATACGTAAGATGAAAATACATGGAGTGAAAGCAACAGCCTAAAAATGAAGTATAGATTAAACTATTTCAAGGCTGATAAAACAATCCAATTATCTCGCGAGTCCATGATGACATCAGTTCAAACTACTTAATATCCATTTAATTGGACTTATTTCATGTCTAGTTCCATTTTTTAATTTTACTTAGACAGAGTCCATTCATTTTATTTGTACTTCAAGTAGAAAAACTATCACACAAAATTGCATTGTTGGCTTTGTTGCCCTTATGCTTTCCATCCGTGACCATTTTCTTTTACTTTTTGGGCATTGAGTGTTGTTTAGCTGATATTTTTCTTACGGGACAGTGATTTAATTTGCATTGCATGTACAACAAACTTTGTCTTCTTACGATGTAGAATATTAGTGTAATTTTCTTTCGGGTTATCAAATTGTGAGAACTAAATTGAAAGGCATTAAGCTTTGATAAGTTTGTGAGAAATGAGGATTTCATGATGGAGACTGGTGGACCAATCACCAATGAAAATTTGTTGGTGATAAAAGAAGGATGGGTTAAACTTTTAAGGCTGATAAAAAAAATCCAATTATTTCATACCAGTCCTTGATGTTATTTAATTGGACTGTTTTCATGCTTATGCCGATTTTCAATTTTATTTAAATATAGGTGTTCATTTTGTTTTATCAGTTTCAAGTAGCAAAACTTTCACACAATTTTTTGCTGCATTGTCAATGCTTTCCATGCTTCACCGTATAGTTTAACTTTTTGAGCATCGAGTCTTGTGTTTAGGTGATATCTTTCTAACGTGATAGTAATTTGCATTGCATATAAATTAACTTTTCTAATTGATTTTGTTTTTAAAGTCTTTTTAAACTATGAAGTTTGATTTATATAATTTAATAATTTTATTAAAATTTCCATTAAATAATATAAAAATTATTTTAATGATAAAATTCTTGTTAGTATTAAAGAAGACTTCTTAATTAATTTTTACGTGTCACTTTCTTGCATACTTTCACATTTTAAAACTTTTTTTCTTAAATGTCATTCAAATATACATTAAAATTAAAGAAATGGTTGAAAATAATTAATAGAATATATTAATGATTTTTTTTTAATATTCTTATTATTATCAGGAAGTTATTATGAGAATTCTTAAAAAATTATAAAAAAATATATTTTGTAGAACTATTCAATATGTTAAAAGTAAAATAAACTATTATTTTAAAAATTAAAATTTTAAATATTTCTTAATTATTTTTGAATTATAAACATGAATTTATATGCTCTTGATTTGAAATATGTTGTTGTTTATTTTCCTGAATTTTTGTTATTATCTAGTGTATTGTAAAATTTTTTTAAATTATATGCTCTGATTGATTGATACTTTGCAGTCATTGGAGCTATGGAACATGGTTGAGAATAGATGTATGACAATTTCAGCTCATGAGTGTGTGATATCTGCGCTAGCTCAATCACCAGTGACAGGGATGGTTGCTTCTGCCAGTCATGACAAATCTGTTAAGATTTGGAAATGAAATTGACTATTTAATGGTTCAAACAAACAGGTTGAAGAAATTACAATGATAGGAGAAGCCTTGACATATATATCCCTGCTGACTCCCAAGTTCTTCTCCATTATATCTATCTTGATATGGGGCTTCCGAGTACATTTTCTGTGTTCATCGGGTAGTTTGTCTATTTTTTTTTTTCCTAAAAATATTTAAATTAAAAATCCTTGGTTAATAGTCAGTTAGTGTGCAATGAGGGTTGTCATTATTATAAGCCCCTTTTCTTAATATCCAAAATGTATGTTTGTACAAGTTCATTAGCAAATTACGTCAAATGAATATATAAATTGATGATATTAACTTGTATAATATTATCTTGCCTTTCATATACCCTAAATCTTAATCTATCCATTATATCTTCTTTTGCTTATAAAATGGGGGTGCAAGGGAATGAGTAAAGTAGCTCCAAAACAAAAGTTATAAGGATAGGATTAGGATGTTACGGAAAGTAATAAATAGCTCCGAAAAACATTTTGAAATGCATCCTCTCTCAAAGGAATGGATAAGTTTTATCGAAAATTTCGAAACCACCGAAGAGATTATGTGGCTTCTTTCTCTGTTTTCCAGGTAACCTAACCATATACTTCTTTCTCGGTCATCATTTCTATTCAATTCAATTGAACAGACATATAAACACAGTAATGAGTTTAATTGAATGGTAAATAATAATTGTGGATAGATCGGAATGGAGACAAGGTCTGATAGGCTAAATGATTGATTGAAACATCTTAGGGGAGATTTTAAACTATAAATCTCATTATAAGATGTTTCACAATAAATAATGAAAAATAGTTTAAACCAATTCTGTATTATTCACTTTGCGGAGAAAATGCATTTTGAAACCATCCTCAAAAGTTAAAAAATTGTTTCAGATTGCATGCATGTTAGAAGTTGCTTTTATTACTTTTTCTGAATTTCCATTCTGAACCATCTTTATTTTGGAATGTACATTCCAAAATTACTCTCTTCACTCCTTTGCACCTCTATTTAATTATAATTATATTTTTTATATTTTGTAAAATATGTCATGTTGGTTATTACATTTTTTTTTCAATTTTAATTTTTTATTCTTTAAATATCTATAATTTAACTATATACAGATACATAGATAGGGAGAGTGATAGAGAGATTTTTTTTATTCTTTATTGTCTTGTAGCAATTTTATATGTATATATAAAACCTTTCAGTTTTCACGGTACCATTTTATTAACTAACTATTTTCCTCAATAAATAAACAAGTGGCAGTCAATTCAAAGTTTAACCAAACTGGCACGGCGTATATAATATATCTATAGAACCATGTAGAATAAATTACTTTCACATACACCATTTTTCTTAAATTACACTATCACTCCAATTTCTAAAATTTTTATTTTTCATTTATCTAAAAGAGAAACCATTAATTTAATTCTTGAATATAGGATGTGCTTTAATTTAATTTTAAAAGAATAAAAACTTTAATTTAGTCTCTAAATATATAAAGAAAAAAATAAATTAATCATGATTTTACGGTTTAATAATAAGATAGTTTCTAATTTATTGGCAAATTAGTCATTAAAAATATTTTTTAATGACAAAATAGTCACACAAAACATAACACGAAACATAACAATAGAATATAATTGCATAACATGAATTTGAAAATAAATTGAGGAAGTACCAGTATAATTTATTCAATTATTTATTTATACATCAACAATTAAAGATTATTTTTTTTTCATCAGTAAAAGTCACAAAAATAGATATTGTCACTCTCAACTAAGTCTTTTTCACTTACACACTTAAAAATTAAACAGGATATGCTGCTTGGTTGCAACATTGTCTTTTATGTCATGCTTTATTGGTAATTTAGAATTATTCTTAAACATGAACAAAATACATATCCAAACATTAGACCTTGAAATTATCGCGTATTTTAGTGATATAATCATATCTTTGGCTTTACACAATTTTTTGCTTGATATATATTATCAATCTTCAGGGGTAGATTGTTTCATCTTCTCTCATGTGAAAGAAACTATAACTAGCCAAAATGTAATCTCAGACATGGAGAAGAAGGGTAAAGAAGGTCCTCCGATCTCCCTCTTGGATTTGCCTGAATCCATCTTGGATTTCATTCTCAAGTGCCTTTCTCCAGTAGACCTTAGCACACTGTCAAAGGTGTGTGTGTCCTTGAAGGGTAAATGTGAAAGTGATCACTTCTGGGAAAATCACATAAAACACAAATGGGGAAGAGTGATTGGTGATGCTGTTTATAAGGAGTGGTTGTGGCACATAACAATTGCCAGAGATGGAATTCTCTTGAAGAATCAACACACCAATCAAACTGGGTCAATGGGTTCTTTCACTGGTGTTTGGCCTAATCTATACCTTGGTTCTTACTTGGAACACTGCAAGGTCCTCAATGGTCAACGGTCAAACAACTTCATGATGTCTTTGTATTTCTCTCTTGAGAGTGGTAGGTTTTGGTTTCCTGCTCAGGTCTACAAGGTAAAAAGCTTAAACTAGATTATATATTTCAAGTGTATATACATATTAATCAATATTATGTCTTTCCAGGGTCTGATGATTCACAATGCCTTGGTTAACTATGACCCACAATCTAATACTTTTCAAGCAAGGTATGCAAAATGATTTTGGAAGAAAATGACTAGTTTATTTTTGTTGTTTCTGTTTTCTCTTTTAGAAGTGTATTGAAGTGCAATAATGTTGACCTGTTATGCAAAGAGAGTGAAATTATGATGTAGATTTGGATGGTTATGTTATGCCAGGTATCAAAGTGGAGGTTGGAGATGTATAGGGAAGAACATTGAGTGGGATATGGTGAGAGCTCCCTCAGTTGATTCATCTCCATATGGCATGCATGTCTCTCATTGTTTAGAAAACTTGAAACCAGAGGATCATATTGAGATTCAGTGGAGGCCAAGTACACAGTGTCCTTATGGTAACAATTTTCCTTTCAGTTTTTCAAAAATATTGTTTCATATCTACTTATTTTTAGAAAATAATATTCTAAGTATTTTTTCAAGTTTATTCTGTTATCTTTCTCATAATAAGAATCTCATTTTTGTGAATTAAAATAAAAGGTTATAAGTTGTGAGATGTGTTGCAGATTGGTGGTACGCTGTTATTGGTCACTTGGACTCATGTAATGAGAATCGTTGTGAGTGTCAATACAGTGGTAAGAAAATTTTCTGATTCCCTCTTTTCTCTACAAAACTGATTTCACAGTTAAGCCTTTGACGCCTCAAAAATTCTCTTTGGTTATTTAGGCTCAATTTTCCTGCACACTCAAATTATTTCAAAAGATGTTTCCATCTATTACAAAGATATATTATTCAACTTTAACATTTTTTTAGTTAAAGGTGAAATTTTAATTCAAACACTTATTGAGTGTAAGTATATACTCCTACCCATTATCTCTAACATCATATTTGAGTATCTATCGATGAAATACTAAATAATAATATAAGATATAATGGTTAAAAATCTAAATAAAAGTTAAAATCTTCTAAGAAATACGAAACTTTTAACATGTGAGAAAAATCTGTAACATATATCAAGATTTTAGCCTAAATTGCATTAACGTTGTTGTGTGATAGATACGTTGATGGTGGAGTTCAGGCAATACCCTGAAGAATCAAACATGAGACGAGTAAAGTTGTGCAGAAAGAGAAGTGGAGAAGAAGGTGATAGAATAAGTGGATGTTATGGAGGAATTAGAAAGCTTCACAATGAAGATGAGATTCAAACATGGAAGAAGCTCTTCCCAACTCAAGTTCAGGTTTTGCACAGATTTCCATAACTCACCCTTCCAAGGAAAAAATAATTCAGTTTATTTTAGGTTTTTTTTTTCAATGTTTGTTTCAGTTTTTTCAAATAATTTTTTTTAAAAGAATTTAAAATATAATTTTGTTTGGTAAAAAAATGTTATTACAATAAGAAAATGTTTTCAACTTTTCACTACAATGTTTTTTTATGATGTTAAACAAGCATAAATTACATTTTTATTTTAAAATAACTCTAAAAAAATTACTAAATTATTTAATTCTAGAAACGTTTCTTTTTATTATCTTAATCAAACAAGTCTAAAACTTAAAATAAAATAAAATAAATAGAAAAAAAAGAAATGATTTTGTATTAAAAACTGTAACTAGTTTATTCATAAATTAAAAATTGACTTTAGATAATTAAAAGATTGATTTTTTACAAACTTATTTATTTATAAATTAGTTTTAACTCCTGAAAAAAATTATTTATTTATTTATTTATTGGAAATGTTCTTGTAGAAGTTAATCCAATAGGTTGAAAGTAGAAAACCTTGTTTATATTGCCAGGGAAAAAATATATGTAAGAAAAAGTGATGATATTTGAGTAAATGAGATTGATGACTTTTTATTTTAATTTTAGAAATTATTAAAAAAAAAAAAAGGTTAAATGATGAAGTGTTTGGACTGGTTTTCTTTTATAACAGATGGCTCCTGTGTTGTATATGCCTCCAGTGGCACAAGACATAATCCTCTAGATTTTGAAGTGAATCTCAGGTACATAATTAACCTCTCATTTCATTAGTTAGAATTATTAATTGCTCCTTTTGCAGAGAACTTGCAACTAAGTTGAATTCTGAGTCACTCACATTATCCTTTTCTGGTTTCTCTGTGAAGGAAAGTTGCTTTGCAAAAAACATGCTGCTGAAGCTGACTGTTACTGATGAAAAAATTCTGTTGTAATAAATATAAATATATATATATATATATATATATATATATATATATATATATATATATATATATATATATATATATATATGTATATATAGTGATGATACATGAACACCCTTTATTTTAGCACCTAAACACCATTTACGATTTCTCCCAATCTCTCTGTTTCTATCACTTTGTATAATTCATAATACCTATATTTTTTTTCTCTTAGGTGTTCAGATAATATTTGAGGTGTGATGAATAGTTTTCTATCCAAAATAGGTTTGATTTTTAATTTAAGTAACTTTTGAGGTATATCTTGTTGATTATTTGTACTTAAAAAATATAATCAATAGACTGTTTTTCTAAAATATAAATAATTACATTTGTTTTACGAGTATGGTGGGTGGTATGTATAGAAAGTCTTGATTTTGGTTCCAAATGACTTAGCATGATTTGAAACACAAAAACAGCACGAACCGGTGCTGGACAGTGTTCACCTTTTACTGTTCATTTGATCATTTTCAAGTTGTATACCTCGTATAAAATTATAAAACATCATTAACACGACTTTGACTCAAATAAAACATGCTTAAATTGATTAATGACTGCTATGCAGGTCTGATTTCATATCATCATTCGTGTCATTAATCTACTTTGAGAATTTAGAATTTTGCATAACTTGATTAACATTGATTGGATCTTTCTAAGTCAACCCATGCCATTTCCATTTTCATGAACTTCGAGAAATACGACATAATCATCCGTTCTTGAGTTTGATTAAAGTTGATTGCACTTTTCTTTTGTTTGGTGGAGCTTCTTAACGACACTTGATCAGACTTTTGAGTTTCAACTATAGATGGTGCTTGGTTGTCTTGTCCTTAAATGATGTCAATAATAACATCATGATTATAGTGGCGGCTACGAAGACTTATAAAACTTGCATTTTGGAATCTTGCATTGTCTCATAAAGATCTTGTAAGTGGAATTATAATTCCCTAGTTTAGGTAAGCATCCCAAATGTGCATGTGCCTAGTGTTTGTTAATCTCTTTCCCAATCCACAGTTCATGAAGATATTAGTGACTACTTTGCTTGGTTTGGTACGATGTTGAGGACTATGGGAGTCTTTACATGCATACATTCATTCATTCACAAACCATATAGGATTCATATATTTCCTCCCCTTACCTTGGGGACGAATACATGAACAAGGAGGAAAATGGGTGTGTGGATGATGAGCTTCTAGACTCCAACAAGATTAGTGAAAGGGGAAGTGAAGCTTTGAATGTGTGTGCATAAAAGAATTCAAGCAAACTTGCCGTAGTGTTTGTTGGGAGTGTTTTTGGATATTTGGATCAACAGAAACTATAATTAAGTGATACATTATTAAACAAGGATCCACTTCTAAGAAAATGCATTTCATTCTTATTTTTCAAGTTAATTTAAGAAACTAAATTTGTTTAAGCAAATTCACTTATCTCCTGACTTCTTTTTTTGTTCACTATGTATTATCTGTAATAAAACATGTTATACGGCAGAAATATTCAAAGTTGGAAAATTTCGAAATAAAAAGTATGAATTCTTTAGCCAAGGATTAAAAAAATATTATTTATTGACATCTCTAAAATATATTGTTTGAGGGCGTTTCAAATGAAAGACTCTTACAGAATGATAAAAATGAAAACTTTTTGTAATAATGTTTGGATCACAATTAAAACAATAATAATTGAGGTTGAGATTAAAAGAAAAATATAAACATGGATATATCAATTTTTTATTAACTTCAATATATTCAAAGAAGTATTCGAAAAAAATAATTTTATCTAAAATAACTTAATCCAATATATGTATAGATCAACTTACATCACAATAATAATTACATTCATTTGTATCCTCTGGAAATTGGCACGCACATGTACTGACAAGGATCATTTGGTATCATGTTATAATCAGTTGGCATGCTGGGAATGGATGATATCCATTCCCCAAGTGCATTTCTTCCAATGTGGTACACATTATTAATAGACCTTTCAAGTGTTTTTACTATTACAACATACAACAGAAAATACAAAAAAGAAATCTTATAACTCAAACATGCAAATGATCCAAGTTCTAATCGTCAAGCTCAATAATCTTCACAACTGAGGAATCACCAACTTTCTGGCAAACAACAACTCGATCATGTGGCTTTATGATACCAAAAGCCTTGCCATGGTCTAAAGCAACCTTCAAAATTGATTCACTTGTTCCACTTTTAGACTCGGCCTGTTCCCAAAAGACATGCTTTCATGTTAACAAGTGAATGACCACAAATATACCTTAGCAATACCATATATGAACTTCACTTTTACAGTTTTGTAATGGCTAAACCCAAAATACATGGAATAAGGAATATCCAAATCCAGACTAGAATGTCACCCTATCAGAATAGTCCTACAGTGGTGAAGGAAACCAAAACACAGACGTTGGCATTATACTAAGTTTCATTCCGGAAATAACAATAATTGAGATTTAGGGTGTAAAAGGTAGTAATTTGTAAATCAGTGATTAGATGTTGAGAACTTGGAATACTTATTTTACTTGCTGTTCTGAATTAGGATTAAGTTAGTTTTGATAATATAATTTCTTTTAATTGATTTGCATAATATAAGGCACATTCTGTTTTAATATTTTGACTATTAGACATTATAGATATAGAATAAGAATTTCTGAGGGCTTTCCCATTCCCCATTTTTCATCACTAAATCAACTGACGTTCAAAAAATTCTTACTGGATGTCGCGGATCTGCCAGCATAGGGAAAAGACCTCTCACAATAAGTGATTGCCTTGCCTGCCATAGAATAAAAAAAGGAAACAGCAAAAACACATTAGTTTCAAAACAGAATGTCATAATACAAGTAAAAAAATGAAAAAAAAAAAGTTTAAATCAAGATTAAAATCACACAACAATAGCATTTTTTTTTTCTCCATTTTCCCTATCAAATCTTACATTTGAAAATGACCGCCTCTTTCATGGAAACGAATACAAACAAGCAACGTTTGAAAGTGCTAAGGACTACCCACGAGGCTTTGCTTGTGTGATTAGTGGATAAACCAAAACGAAGGTCCGCCACAATGCTTCAAAGAGAAGTTAAATAATGCACAAAAGCCAAAGAGAACATAAAACACACGAGAGTTGATAACTTATAAAATCATTATTCCAGTGTGCATAAAACTAATGTTATCAATGGTAGAAGAAGCTGATACAATTGAAAAAAAAAAAAAAATTGAATAACATTAGTCAGTACTTCAATTGGTTTTCTTTATCAAGCTCCATTACAGAATATTATATACAAAGCACCAAGTTTTAAAAAAAAAAATATCCCAATGCCCAAAAAGTGTGAGCTGACTCAAGGAACCGAATCATGCTGACTCTGACTTAAAACAGAAGGCTAGCCTCAGGATTCATGTGAATATTCCATGAAACAACTCATGTCCAGTTATCGATTAAATACCTCAAAAGCTCCAGTGAAAGTCCATCGTAGTTGATTTGTCTTTAGTTGAGGAATGACGACAGATATCACGGGCATGGTCGGACGGTACTTGGCAATCAACCTACAAATTTACACAACAATAGATAACTCATGATTCATGACCAAAGCATGAGAAAAATTTTAAAATAATAAAATGCGAGTTATGAAAAAGAGAAATTAAATTAAACCTTGCAGCCCTTCCAGATGAAGTAAAGCAAATAATAACAGAAGCCTTAACCTTGATGGCTGCTCGAACCTGCATGTTGACGCAAGGAAATTATTCCCAAATATGTATTTTACTAAGCAAAATTTTCTTTAAGCAAGTGAGTAGTGTAATGGCAGTGAGGTAAAAAAATTAAAACTACCCTATATAAAATTTAGTAAAATGACAGGAGTACCGCAGAGGAAGCTATTGATTCCAAATGAGTCATTGGCTCTCCCACAAATTTGACAGCCTTCTTGAAATATATATCTTGATTATAAACTTTCTCTGCCTGCAAAGAGCATTTCGTTAAGAGAATGCCTGCCAGCACCTTAGAAAGTATTCAGACTGTCAATGTGTTTGGGGCCTTAACTTAGTCCATTGTTAAAAAATACATTCTAGTTCCTACCTCAGCACAAATTTTTCCAACAGTGGAAATAGTCTCTACAGGATATAATCCACGCAAAGTCTCTGCCCCAAGAACAATAGCATCACTACCTAAACCATCAAAATGGGGAAAAAAAATTAGAGAAGATACAACCATTTATAAACATCATAAAAAAGGAAGTATTAATAAATAAACAGAAACATGTAGTGCATCTAATGCTAGTGTCTACATAATTCACAAATACATCAAAATGGATAAAAGAAAACATTCAAGATGATAGAACAGTGAAATAGAAGGAGCGCAATCAATGCTAGAGTCTATATAATGCGTAAGTACATCAAAATCAAAATTTGACTCACAATATAACAAAAAGGAACTATATCAAGAAAATAAAACATACCATCCAGCACTGCATTGGCAACATCAGTTGCTTCTGCACGAGTAGGTCTTAGGTTATCAGTCATAGTGTCCACAACACGTGTGACAACAGCAGGTTTTCCAGCCATGTTACATTTGTAAATAGCTGCCTTTTGGAATAAAAACGCCTGCCACATCCATATGGATATATGCAAGATTTGAAAGAATTATTATAGCATGCAGGTCATAAGTTTTGATGAGTATAAATTGGGATGTGTGGTCCTTTAGGGACTTGTCAACAAGTTCAATACTATGCTATAAGAAAAGACTGCTATCGAAAGCCATAGCAAACACATGCTGAAAAAAAAGACCAAACAAGCAGAAAAGTATCATATAAACATTTGATTCATCGGCCCAGAATTAAAAGCTAACCTTCTCAGGTGGAAGATCTATCCCCAAATTTCCACGTGAGAGGATGATACCATCCGCTTCTCGCAATATCTCATCAAAATGTGTCAATCCCTATTAGAATTTATAGACCAAAGATGCACTTCAAAATCAAGATAAAGTACACACACCAACAATCTAGAACTACAGCTTTTACTTGTAATAAGTTTCTAAAACATTTTGAAGTTTCTCACCTCTATATTTTCAATCTTTGCAAATATCTGTGTCTGTTTGAGGTCACCTAATTTAGAGAGAAAGGCACGGGCCTGCCAAACAACAAATAGTGAATTTTAGTTAACAACATTGCACAAGTACAACATAAGAAATTTAGAAGTTAAAAGAAGTCAATTACATCAGATAAATAAGTAAATGACTCTCCCTTCATCTGTACTTTGAATTTACTATACAGGCCCCTATTATTTTGAAAACATAGCCAAAACAGCGTAGTATTTAAAAAATAAAGGGATAAGTGCATAACTAAAATCTACATTGTTGTTATGCCAACAAATTTGTTAAAAAAATGGTTGATCATATATAAGACTGAATGGTCTTCCTAGTCCTTTAAAGTAAATTTTTTCTAGTTAGTCCATCAATGATAATAAATAAATATATATCCTAAAAGTAACCTTCATCTTTTAAATTTGCCTCTTATTTCAAACAAGTCTCTATATATTATCATTAAAAGACTCCTATAAGTTGAGGTTTGAACTCCACTTATATATTATAATTTGATGTATTATAACCATTGTGTGATCTCTAACACACTCTCACACCGAGGAATCGACATCTCGAGAGCTTAAGACTCAATATTTATGAGTGGTATGATAACAACTAGATGGCAGGTGGCACAATAGTCCAAAAATCTTGCTATGATAGGCTCTAATATCATATTAAAAAGTGGACTTGGGCCTAATTCAACCCTATAAAACAAGCTTATAAGTTGAGGTTTGCACTCCATTTATATATTTAATTTAGCTATATATCTCTAGTCGATGTCGGATCCATCAAAACTTTCATACTAGAGAAGTGTTTGTAGTAAACAATTTATGTGGGAAGACTCAAAAATACATTAGCAATTAGATAAAACGTATTATCAATAACCCTTACATGGCGAACATCTTCGGCATGCCTGGTGTATGATAATGAGAGGAAGTCTACATTGTTTTGAACACCCCACGTGCTTATTACCTGTTAGTGAGTGAAATGACAAGATTAGCATAACTATAAGAAACTAACAAATTAACGATAATGTGTTTCTACACTCCAAAATGTAGTAACTTTTATCATCATAATCTGGTAGTTGGTGCAGACAACATAATTTATCACATGAGCTGTTTACACATTTAATTGTTTTGCCAATACAAAATTGATTTCAACAGTAAATCAAGCTGTTTAATTTACAAGGTGAAGAAAATCAATACTGTGGAATATGAATTGATTTTGAAACAACTGATTTCTTTTTTCCAAAAGGAAGAAAATTGATTCACGGTGCGGGACCTACTAAATTTATAAAAAGATACCTATATTTACACTTCTAAGGTGATTCTACTTTACCATCCAGACAAAATCATTGCTCTAAAACTCACTTTTCAAAAGTAATCCTTTCAAAAGTAATTCTATCAAAGCCTGAACAAAACCAACCCTGATTATTTTGGATTGTTCAATAAGTAAAACTTTCCATATTCACAAATTAACAAAAGTAAGTCTTTTTTTGAAAAGAAAAATGAGTATAAAGCACAGCTAAAATCAAGCTATAATTTCAACAAAAGTAATTCCCATTTCATCCCTAAATATTCTCATGAATAAAGATAAAACTGCAAACTACATTCTCAAGCACAAAAATAGAACAGATACTTGACCATACAGTGTGCATCTCATTACATTATGCACACAAAGTTCTTATAGTTACCTCCTTATCCTTATTGGCTAGTGTGGGAAGATCAATACGAATTTGAGAGACATGTAAAGTATACAGTGACCCAGCAAGAGTAGCAGAATTTTTTATGACACAAGTGACATCATCACCATTCACTTCACTTACCTGCATTATGAAATAAAACTAATTGAGTGATGATGATGAGTTAAAAATGGCTTTGAGTATAAGCAGTATTTTAATTTCAGCAGAATCTGCATTCCATATCTTAAAACGCTTCCTTGGAAAAGCTAAGTGCAAATAAGAAGCAAGAATGTGGCTCTACTATTATCCAAGGCAAAACAGACATTTTTTCCCATTTTTAGAGTCCTCAGATATCCAGTTTAGATGTCAAGATTGGGCCTGTAGCTCAGAAGATTATAGCATATGGCTAAAACCAGAGTCAAAGCACTCCTCACCCACAACCAGCCAAAAAAGGAAGAACTTTCCCCTAATCATGATTGGGCTAGCAGACCCGATGCTACGGAACTTGTGGGTATTTTGTTGAAATGGTATAGCTTTACCTTACTCTTTTCTGTTTATTACAGTCATTAATATGGATTAAGAGATCAAGAAAAAGAAGAATGACAACAGATATTAAGAGGGAGAAAGTGTCAAGAAATTTTGTTTTCATACCTTGTTTGATTTTATTATCCCCATAATAGGACAAACCCATTTATAAGTATTAATGATAATTGATTCTCATTTACAATATTAATCATAGATTAATACTAACTTCTAATCTGTACAGCCTGATCTAGGGATTCTAAATATATACAACTGATAAATTGATTCGTATTTCTAAAATATATTAGGAAACAAACAAAAGCAGGTTCCTTTGTTAACAAAAAGGGAACTGGAATTAACTATGGCATTGCCTGTTAGAATCCAAAATGTCAATAGGTACATTAAACAAGAATGAGAAAGCATGATAATAATTACCCAGTAGTCCTCACCCTTTTCAAAAAATAAAATTTTAAATATGAAATACTTACTATATTATAATAACTTTCCCTTGATATTTGTTAGATACAAAACCAATCAAGGCCCTCGTCTACAAAAGCAATCAAAGTTGATACTCATCATATTATTAGTCTTATTATTATACTAATGGGTTTGTACTGGTTGAACTATTGCATGACCTGATTAATAGTATAGTCAAAGATAGGAGTATTAGTATAGTAATACATCACATCTGGAAACAGATTTTATTATTATAATTATAAAAACATATCAACCTATTATCATGTTATCTAAAGTTCCCTATCTCTCTTTCAACTTTCCCTATCTAAATCCTATAATTTCAAAATTATTTAAATAGTGAGCAAAAATTATTCTCGGAAGAATTGAAGATAGAACTAATCTATCCACGACTGCATTACCTCTAGCCACACTGAGGTTGTTTCACTTCCAGTAAACAGGTATTGACCAATAAAAATAGTATCACCCTTCTTCACAGCCTGCAAAATTGTAGATTCCTGTCAAGCAAAAACTACAAGGTACAGACAGTCTTAGTACCATATGAAAATAAGAAGCAAAATTTGTAAAACCACAAAATGATATTATATAAGAATTTTAAAGTTTAATGGAAAAGACTAGAGCTACTAGAACTGTGATAATTCCTTAATTACTATTACAAAAACATGAATAACATATTATATTACACAGCATGTCTCTTATAGACTCTTAAAGTAACACAAAATAAATCATTAGTTACAGACTTACAGACTATGCCGCTATTTAAATCTACCCTGCAACCTCTCTGTTATTGGGATCTATAGGGAAACATTAAACAACCTGTCTGGGAATGAGAAAGAGACAAAAGAAAGTGCTGCTATACATTCAGAATTCGCTCCAGTTATAATATTAATTTTCTCTCTTACATGTCAGGAGAAAACTAGTTTCATATTCGTTCCTTCCCCTCATATGGTCTTTTTAAATCAATATGAAAATTATGAGCACATCTCACAAGTCCTTGCAAATTTTATAAATACAGTATTATAGAGGAAACATCAGCCATTAAAAAATAATGCAGGTTTTTCCCCTATTCAGTTTCCTTATACATTTTACTACAGTAGCAATAATATGCTGCCTCTTGATATCCAAATACCCAGCCTTTTTTGTAATTTTTCAACAAATATAATCTAAACCATAGATCATAATATTTTCCACGACCATCAAGGACTCAACATGTACATCAAGAAAATATGGATTTTGGTGACACAATGCATAAAGGTGTTAATGTAGATTTCAGAGTAAAACTGTATAATATTTCTGTTTTATAAGCAACAATTACAAAGTAGCAAATAAATAGGAGAGGTTGTATCCTAATCTAGGAACCTAAAAGGAAAGGAGAAAAAAACTCTACCTTACACACCTAGAAGTAATTTGGTATAAAAGAAATTGCTTACAAAATAGACAAAGAAAGCTACAGCTAGCAGGACTCAACACATGCTCCGTGGAAATTAATTTTAGGCGAATAATCACTTATGTTTCAAAAGTTCTCTTAGAAAGCCAACAAAATATGCAATGCCCTCACCAAAATAAGTTGAATCAAACAAACAACTAAGTGAAAGATCAGATGTAAGAGCTACTCATCAAAATTATGCATTGTAATTCCTTCTAAACCAGAACCATTATCTAAAATTTCCCCTCCAAGCTGGATGGTATAAGTCAGTCATGCCTAGTTCGAATCTAGGGTTTCCACAATTAGGTCTCAGAAGTGTCTTAACCAAAATGTCTGTTATGTGTTGGAATGCCAGGGAGTGTGTTCCAAACAAAGTAGTTACAGAGAACAGGAATTGATATCAGAAAGAATGCTATTCAGTATATTCGCATCTGTCTGTTCATTGTGAATGGGAGATGGAAAAGAAGAAACACAAACAACTCATGGGGTCTCCTCAATTTCAGTCCAATTCTTCTCTACGTCCCCCTCTGCCCTATAACTGCACATCATGTGTGAATTGTGTGAACCACTACATATCATCAGTTAATTGGGTTGTGATCTACTGTGTTACGCTCATATTTCCTAGTGTATACCCCTTTTTAATAATCAGCCACCACCAGAGAGAGGGTGTTCAACTCTTGCAACCCCTTCACTTTTTATATATATAAGAATAATTGAGATCGAAAAAGTGAGGTATGAGATAAAGAGGATAAGAAATGCTCAAGAACTAAGATTGACATGTAACATAACACTCCAATGTCTCTAAACGCCTAACAAAGATGTGAGGTGAATATTTGATCCCAAATGCACATGCAGCAACCAAAAATTACAGATAACAGATGACTAAATATGAGAACAGCACTAAAGCCTTTTAATATCTTTGCTGGAGCCAAATCCTCAAAAATTAAAGCATAGTGACTGCTTGAGATCCTTGTGAAAGCCCAATCTTCAACAAAAAAAACAAACAGATAATCTGTAAAAGGAAAACTTATGAGCAATAGACACATGAGAACTAGTTTCAGAACTTGAGCTGCACATTTCACAATCAAGATATAAAGGTGTTATAGGTCTATGAATTTGAAGTAGATCATCCGTATTAATCCTGCTTATACAAAGAATTTGACCTCAGAGGGAGCAGTTCATTTCCAAATAAACCTATCCAAAGGAAAAAAAATTCATTGCTTAGAGGAGGAGCCTCTAGTACCAAGATCCATTAGTTTTTTTTATTATTATGAAGTGAGAAAACTGAAAATAGAATTTGCATGAAAATGAGTCCAAGGCATCAAGAGAATAAATGTGCTTGACTGGATTAGCGGAAAGATGAACAGAAACTAGCAATACCAAAAGCGACTACAGAGAACTCCCCATCATCAACTTTTTCTTTCTAAAGTGGTGGTGATCAATCTCTAAATTTTTTATTGTAATGATAAGCTAGATTCATAGCAATGATAATAATACCAACTTATTATCATTCAATAATTTAATAGTATATTTAAAGAAATTCCTAGTTCCTACACCATTCATTGCAACAATGGCCTCCATATATACCAGTCGCCAAAGCCTAAATTCTGCTTCAGCATTGCTTCTAGCTATCACAATCTGCCTCTTGCTTCTCCAAGTAACCAGGTAGCCTCTCACAAGGTATAATATGGAAGAAAGATCAAGATACCACAAGTAAACAGCTGGAAAAAATCCAGATGTGCAACAAGACAAACAAGCACATGACTACTATTACTATAAACATATACCCAAAGCTAAACAAGATATACCCATTACTCAACATAAATAGAATACCACTTCCACCTTCAAAAAACTTTGTTAAAACTTAGAGGTATACCATTACTGACCTTTGAAAGCCCACTAAAATTTAAAGGCAAAAGATTTGAAGAAGCCTCTTTATTCTGATCAGGAGTTAAGACAACCAATGTGTCAGCCTGAAGGGAAATTGCGAGCTCAGTTTTGTTGACAACTTGCAGTTCTGGACCGACAGTGTCTAGCATAACCTGGAGTTAGACAAGAATGCATATTTACTTTTACATAAATTAACCTTCAGATAGTATTTGCACATTTCAAAAGCATATTGAAGCATAAACTTGAGGAATAAATATCAGTTCCTTTTATGATATACCATATGCATTTCATATGCAAGATATGCAAGGAGTAAGGATCACGGTAATCTTAGTTTCCTTGTCCAAACTTTTACATTAGAGATAGATAAACAGAATGAATGTTTACAAGGCTTCAAGACTCTAATGGACAAAAGTCAACATTATGCCATAAAAGTTTATAACAGTTAAAAGTAAGTATTGAAGCATGATAGCTTACACAAATATTATACGCCAAAATATTGAAGAATGTGTCAGAGAAGAAAAATAAAAATACAAGTTGTGCAATTGTAATTAAAGCGTTCTTTTAAGGGATTTTGATGATTTTCCTGCAGAGTGTAGACCTATTATGTTTTACAACTAAGTAAAATTGAATCACTAAGGGTCCATTTGATTTGTTAAAATATAAAGTACAGCAGAAAACAAAAATACTTCAAAAAAAAATTAAAAATACTGGTTCCAAGTTTTGAATAAAAAAATAGTGTAACGATAGCACAAAAGGAAATGTAAAGGACAGGACAAAAAAATTGTTACTCATTAAAATAGGGGACAAATTTTTGTCCCATGCATAACACTCCTGAAAACTTAGAAATAACCACTGTTTTCTCTTTCAAATGTAATTATCTTCCCCGCAATCCCATGGTTTTCTCTCCCTGACCAAGCCTCTTAAACTGCTCCACCAAGTGCAAGTACCCTGTTGACATCTAAGAATATACATGATGAACAGTTATTTTCATCCAGCATGGGTTAACAACGAAATTGTCATAACTAGCTCTCGTTATTCCTAGTTTTTCCTTTTTCTCCTCAAATTTAATTTTCAACCAAAAACCTCTTGATCGGAACTCATAAAGGTTGATAAATTTTCCTTCAGGTTTTTCATGGTGGAGATGGTAAAGTAGTCATAAATGTTAAAAAATTACCTTGTTCTTTTTATATGTAAAACAAATATTGTACAATGGAAAGGGTATTATAGTAAAATTTATATTGTTTTGTCCAGTACCTATATAAATAAAATTTATATTGGTTAATCCAGTAAACTGTTTTGTGTTGTGCATCAACCATCAAATAGCAAACACAAAAAGAAGTTAATTCTCTTACAGATGAATTTTTCACGGAGTTTGCATCAAGTACACTCTATGTATCACAGTGGTACATGTTGCATTGCTAGACTGCATTTATTAGCATATTTGGCACTTGTTAGAAGATTGATCAGTTATATTTATCACATAGCTAATAATTTATGCAACCAAAGTACTTAGGGAACTGACCCTCAAAAGCTAATAATGTTAATAAGTTGTTAACTTAGCTAACTTCATGTTCACAATTCTATTATACATTGGAGCATCTATTTTCTACATTTTATTAGCTATTGGATTAGCTATTTTCAGGTGTTGTAGTGTTCTCTTTTATGCTTTAGTGCGTTAGTAGACCTCCAGTAGAGAGGGTCCACATTAGAAGAGATAGCCAGGAAGATAGCCCATTAGATTTTGAGTGTTTACGAAACATTTAAATAAACAAACACAAAAAATGCAACAAGTTTACCGCACACAGTTTCTTGGTACTTTTGATAGCAGCTCTTAAATTTTCCAACGTCTCTTGGTGGTATTCTGGATCACCCCATGAAAAATCAAACCTTGCCACTGGCACATCGTAAGAAAAGAAGAATCAGACAAGTCACAAACAATTGAAAACTCAAGCTTGTCAACAGTCACAGTAGACACAAAAAGGAAGCTGCAAACCATAAAGAAGAAAAAAATAATACTACTAGATTCTTTCCAGAGCCATAGTTATAGTTTTTGAAAATACAAGGCCTACAAATTCTAAAATAGTTGATTTCATAAGACAGAGCTATCCAAATTTTAAGTTTTTACAACAATAGCAACAGAAACAAAATAAAAAAATAGTCCCTTATCTACCATACAATTATACAACAAACTTTTACAGTCAATTGTTCAATAAAGATCACCAGCAATCAAAGGTTGCATTGGAAAAATACCAGACATTCCTGCCAAAAGACATTGAGAAATAACGTCAACTGAGCGTGACTTTGGGCCAAGAGTGCCAACAATCTTCGTCATAGCTGGAAAGAAACTCTGCAGAGTGCATTTCAAGTTCCACTCCATCAAAATTCAAATTGTCAATGAGCAAAAATTCTCTATAATAGGCTAACATGTTTTTCAGTTTCACACTTCAACACAATATTAAAAAAAAAAAAAAATCTGAAAAAACAAAGACATAACCCACCAGCTCCAACCTCAAACCTAGAGAGCAAAATGAAAGCTAATATAGTTCACAATCTTGTCAGCAAGTTTTTAGTACTTCCTTAGTACCTGCCCCGTTGTTCTGTTACTACTTTTAATTGGCCCTTTTTTTATAACTTTTATTCCAAAAGAAAATTAAAATGTGAAAAAAAAAAAAAAAATATATATATATATATATATATATATATATATATATATATATATATATATATATATCCAACCATATCAAGAGTTCAATGATAGAAGCTAAATACATAAATGAAATTTTTTTTTCCAATTTTGCGAAATTTTAAAAGCACAATACACACCTTCCCCTCATCTCGAGCTAGCACAGCACCATATAAGGTTGCAAAATAAAAAAAGGGTTCAAAGTGAATTTCCCAATCGACACCGTTGCATAAAATCTCACTGACACTGAATTCGAACTCTACTCCGACCATGAAAGAACTCTTCTTCGATCTGCTAAATTTAAAATTCGAATTCTAAAATGAAGATGCACACAAGACAAAAACTCTGAAAATGCTTTAAACATCTTCGTTTTCAGTTTTCAAAAATCAATTATCTATTTAATTAGAAATTGACTATTGAACATTGTTTCACAAAAAACAGTTTTCAAAATCAAAATCAAAATCAGAGAACAGAAACGAACAGGCCCAAACAAAACCATTATCGGAAATTTTCCTTCCTTAAAAAATTAAAGACCGTTTGCTCATGCTTTCATTTTACATTTTCATTTTCATTGTCCGACATCACTTTTTAATTACAAAAATGTTCAATTTTTCAAATATTACAAAGATTTACACATGCATCACAAAAAACATTAACAAACTCGTTTCCGATCTGCTAAATTAATCATTACCAAGCAAACGAAGCATCACTTCGAAACAACAAGCACACCAAACAAACGGCAATTATTTCGTTTTTTTCCCTTCACAGAGCTTGAAAACTGAAATTACCGGGAAATTAACAGAATTGAAGAGAGAAAGAGAGAGAGAGAGAGAGAGAGAGAGGAGATACTGACAGCCTTGGATGGTTCGAGGATGGAAGCCATTCTGATGGGTTCCTCGAGGAGCAACGGACTGGACTGCATTTTGGTGAAGAGTGAAGTGCTCGAATTGGCGGAGGGAGAGCGAAGAGCTGAGAGAATCTGTGCAAGTGAGTGACAGAGAGAGCATAAAATGACATGACTAGGAAAAGAAAAGAAAGGGAAAAGACCAGCCACGAAAACAACGCTTGTGCGGGACCCCTTCTTCAGTCCTGCACATGCAGCCCAATATATTTTTTATATTTTTTCTGTCTTAATACTAGTAAATAAATAATGAAATATTTTTTATTTTAATTAGATGTTTCATATTATTATTCAAATAAAATTTAATTTTTTAAATATAACTTCATTTGTAATTAAACAAAAAAAAATGTCAAGTTTAACAATCACCAAAGTCCCTATTTTCTTACATGTTTAACAAACAAAGGTTATCTTTCCATATTAAAATAATAAATTGATTGATAGTTTATATATATATATATATATATATATATATATATATATATATTTAAAAATAAAACTACGACAAATTAAAATTTTATATTAGAACATGAGTGAAAATAAATCTGATTTACTTAATTTATGAATTTAAATTAGATTACGGTGACTTAACTTTTAATTTATAATATATTTTAAATTTTAAAAAATAATTATAATAATTTAATAAAATTTAAATTTCATTCATTTATACATGGTTGTGTCTGTTGCTTCACCTAATACATCGCACCATTATAAACTCAAAACTTATGATGAAAAATGATTTTGGGTGTGAGAGTAAAAAAATAATAGATTAATTATTACTGTATTTTTAATAATAATCACAAATAATAATTCGAGGTAATAATTAAAATTGATATAATTTATTTAAGATAAAAAAAGTTAAAAAATATTATATTTATATAAAAAAAATTCTTAAAAAAAATGTCAAAAACTGGTTAGATTTGATTTACCGATTTCAATTGAATTTCAATTTTTTAAAAGTAGAGATTTTTTTTTTCTTTAGACAGATTCGAACCAACCAATCCATTTCGGGTATGATTAGACTATGTTAAACATGCACTTGTCAGATTTTCAATAAAACAAGTTTTTTGCAAATATTTATTAATATATAAAAGTATAAGATAAATATTTTAAAAACATTGTAACCATAGTTTTTAACTATTTTAATATATTTTTAAATTTTAAAAGTGAAAAAAAAAGATAAAATTATTCAAATATTCAACACAATCATATTAAACAAAAAATATGCAAATTCAAAACTATATTTAATTAAATTTACGGAAATGAATAAGAGTGACGGATTTAAGATTTTAAGTAAACGAGGACAATTTATTTTTAAAATATATAAGATTAAGAAAATATTATCTTAATGAAATGTTCTATTTATACACTCTTAACTAATAGAACGAATTCAAATTTTATTCACAGGTAGTCATTTAACTATTCAACTTCTATCTATTATAAAATTTAAGCACAAATATTTATGGGTACGAGTACTTTTTTTATATCCCTATATATGGATCACATCTCCTAAACCATAAAGGTCAATTCTTAGTTAATTTAAAATTATTGATATATTTAATTTATTTCTTCCCCAAATTCCAAATTAAAAGGAATATTTAATATACCAATTAATTATTACTACAAAGATTAGGGAGAAAAAGTCAAGTTTGAATTATTGACAAATTTTTAGGTTGTTTGTTATACATTCTTTTTAAATTAATGGATTTATTAGTTTTCAACTATTCATATATATATTTTTTAGTCAATGAGATTTCAGACTACCTTAAAGTAAAATAATATTAAACTTGTATTATTTTTCTAGTCAAAATATAATTTAATGAATGTATGGAGAAATCACTACAAATGCAATAAATTGATTTAAAGACATGTATTAAAATAAACCTATAATTAATTATCATTTAAGTTGACTAATAAAATTTAAATATAAAATTGATTACATTATTTTTATTAAAGTGTAATTTTATAGAGAAGAAAAAGATAATAGAGTGTAATTAACACTATATATTAAAAGAATTTTTAATCATGTATCTTAAAGTTTGACTTTTAAAGCTTTTTGAATTCTGTTATTTTCTCTTACAATTAATTTTGTTAGTATGCAGAGTTATGTTATGCATACCCCAAAAACACTTCCTTTTACACGATATGCAACATTCAAGAGTCTCTTAATAAATACCCCTTCTTCAAAATCACATCACACCAAAGAAGTTCTTAACAAAACATCATCATCTTCTTAAGAGGGTGTTCATCAAAATAATGTCAGACGAGTTTTTTGCTAAAGGTGATGAGAGTAGAAAGCTCAAACGTAAGATCGAGGAAGCATCTTCAACTGATGTTGTGGATTCAGAGCTGTTACTATCTATGAGTCTTGGCCAAAACAAAATGGTTGGAGAATCCTCATCCATGTCCCTCTGCAGAACTTTGAAAAACCACATGGATTCACTTTCTTCTCCAAAACCTATGGAGAACACAAACCATCAACTGGTCATACCTAAGCAACAGCGTCAATTCCCATGCAAGTTCTGTGACAAGAAGTTTCCAAGCTCTCAAGCTTTAGGGGGCCATCAAAATGCTCACAGACGTGAAAGAGTGCTCTCAAGAATGGACAGAGAATTTGACATGGGAACTTTTGGACTTGGTGTTCATATGTATCCATACTCAGCAACCATGACTCATCATCAACATCCTTTTTGTGGTTCTATACCTCTTTACTATGAGGCTAACATGCACCCCACCATGGCTCAGATGTCAACCGTGCCATGGCCACATTTTGCACCAGGTTATGGCAACCAAGGGTTGCACAACGCCTCCATTTCTGGGCAAAGATTTGGGGTGACCAACCCTGGGGGCATAGCCCTTGAAACCCCTCAAAATGTATATCGTAGAGGTTTAGGGTTTAGTTTTGAACATAACCAGGTTCATCCCTTTGATGCCACCAATGCAGCTTCTGTGGCTCGCCCTAGTTTTAGTGGCCTTATGAGAAACCAATATGCTGCAAATCAACCATTTTGATTTTCAAGCCTAGATTTATCCTTCAATCTTTAATCATAGTTTCAAAATTGGAATATGTATTAGTCATTGTCGTAACAATGTTGTTACTTTTCATATACTCAGAACAGTAATAAAAAAATAACTATATTTATTATAATATTGATTTTAAATTATATTTAATATTTTTGATGGTATATAATATATATATAATTTTACTTCATAAGACGATAAATAATTATAATCGTCTATATATTATAATATTAACATATTTCTAAGTTGAGGTAGAATTTTATTACACTTTTTATATTTTTACTCAAATAATATTTTTTTCTTAAATACACTATGATTTTTTTGTTATTTATTTTAAAAACATATATCCTTGAAATATATATTCTTTTCCTATTGATCTTGTGGTTAAAATTTTATAATGCATATAGTTTATGTTTAACTTTTAATGTAAAATGAAAATAAAAAAATCGTAAATTATTTATAAAAATTATTCTTACAAATTAATTTAATTTTTTTTAATTAATCAGTATTTGAATTTTATAAAATGTTATTTTTGTCCTTGATAATGATATTATTAAAAAAAATATTTGTCAATACGTGTAGAAAGAAATTCAAATTTTAATTACAATGTAACTAAATTTATTTATGAAACACCATGTCATACGAATCTATGTATGGTTTCAAACCTCAAAGTTTGATTGATTCGATTAATGTATTCCCAATATCTAAATGGATATAAAAATTTATTTGTAATAGCTATAAACGATGATTTATTAAACTTCCTACAATTTTAATAGTAAGTTCATATTATTAGAAAAAAAATCGATTTAGGGAAATTAATAAATTATTTTATAATTATTATAAATTAATAATAAGCAAAATTTGATAAAAAAATTGTATTGAAAATCATAATCATGTTTTTACTTTTCGTTGAAATTTATATTAAATTATCATAAATACATTTTGATAATAACGTCAAAAATATATTGTTATTCATAAAACTTCAAAATATAATTATATTTGTTTAATGAAATTTATATTAAATTATTATCATAAATAAGGATGAAAGTAGACTAAACCAAGCCTAGACTTTAATAATTATCAAAAACTTCTTATTGCAAAACTTGCAAGGTAAATGGTGTTATACTTAGTTGAAATTGTGAGGTTTAAGTATGAAAAGAAAAATAATTTTTCATACAATCATAATAAATATATATTCAAAAGTACTAATAATGATATACCAAACAAAGATATTAAATTTATTTTAAAAAATTAAGAATATATATATATATATATATATATATATATATATATATAAGTTATTATATAAATAAGTATCTTTAGAATAAACACTCAAAGCATTCAAATTTATCTCCATATATTGTTGAAGAGGGAAAAATTTATCTATACTTTACCCTCTTCCTCCTTTTTATTTAATCCTTTGACTTTTGCAAAATATATCCTGAGATTTCATGCATGCACATGAAATATAGATAACATCATTGTTAAATTCCACCTCAAATAACCCATTTTCTTGTTTAAAATTTTTAGTTAATTTAAACAAAATTTAGATAATCATTTTAAATAAAATTAAAATATTTTTCTATTTATTCACCATGCTTAACAAATATATCATATATCTTTATTTGAAGAGGTTTTGTATGAAGTGATGATTATTTCTCGACCGAAATTATTAATAGACAACTAAAAAAACACTATATAATATCATATAGTATTTTTTTTCCGGGCTATTAGTTATTTGATTTGTTAAACAATTTTTTTTAATATATTCTTTCATTTTGATTATTTATTATAGTTGTTTAGATTGTTAAACAATATTTTTGTTTTGCCTATACTCTTTCAACAATAACTCAATGCTTTTAATAAGCATTAAAACTTTTGTTACACAATAAATATAGTTTTATTCATTTGTGCAAGAAAATGTTTCTAATAAAGGCAAAGGATCATTAACAAGAAGACTTGGGGCTCAAGCTTTTATAAAACGTTTATAAAAAAAAAAAATCAACATCAAAAGACACACTCCATTAATTTTTTGCAGATAAAATTTTATCCAAGACCTACAAGGAATATGGACTATAAAAAAAAGAAGAAAAAAATAATGCATAATGTTTATCACATATCACCAACAAAGGTTAAGGTTTCTTAAATATGTTTAATAAAATTTGATAATGGTTGAATACATTTCGTTTGTGTTTGGAGTTTGGTGAGGATTTGAGGAAGGGAATTTGAGATCATTTATGACATTGTTTAAATTCAGGGAAAGATAATGAATTTGAAGAGATTTCAGTAAATTTATTGTAATTGAATATAAGATAATTATATTTTTAGAATAATAACTAAATTACTTTTGAGGTGGAATAGATAAATTAAATATAAATTAGAGATAAAATTAATTAATAAAATTATATTTATTTTTAAATTAAACATGACCAAATTTAATTTGAGTGATTATTATATTAATCTTAAAGTTTTATTTTGTTTTTTATATTTATCGATTTTGATAAATATGATATTTTAAATTCATAATATAATTTTAAAAAGAAATTTTTTTCTTATACTTAAAAAATTTAATATTTATTTATAAATTTTTATTTTAATAAAATTCATAAAACAGTTAAATATAATTTTAATATTTTCTATATTTAAATGTAATATTAATAATTTTTTATTAAAATCAATAAAATGATTAAAATTTTTGTAGTTCTAATTTTTTTTTATTAAATTTTAAAATAAAAAGATAAAAAAAATATTTTCACAAGTGTTTTAATTTCAATATATATAAAATTATAATTAAATCGTATCATAATTAATATATATATATATATATATATATATAATCAATTTTAATATATAAATTATTTTTTATTTTTTTTCCATATATAATATCAAAAGTAAACAAGTATAATATTTAATTTATATATATATATATATATATATATATATATATATTTTAATATTATTTTATTTATTTAAATAAAATTATTTATTATTAATATAATAATTAAAATATAAAAATAATATTTTATTACAAAATTGAAAAATAATCAATTATACCTCGTTATTATTAACTCTCTCGTCATTTTTTCGTATGCAAAAAAGAAACTTCAATAGTAAATTCTTTTAATTTTTTTATCTCGAATTTTTTTCTTATAAATCACTCTTCTTCCATTTCTCGCGTCTGGATACAAACATACTGTTAAAAACTTTACTCTAATAACAATTATCTTCCTTAATTAATAATCAATATAAACAGAAGAGAATAGACAGAGTTGTTGTGAAAATTTAAAGTGAACTTCTATTTTATTTTTATTTTTTATTCTTTCATTAATAGACAGAGTTGTTGTGAAAATTTAAAGTGAACTTCTATTTTATTTTTATTTTTTATTCTTTCATTTATCAGGTAAACCCAAAAGGCAAATTAATATAAACATGTTTTTATTTTTATTCTTTCTCTTTTACTTTAATATTGTTTACATTATATTTATTTAGGATATTTGTAGTAGAATAATATGTGAAAATATTTTTTTTAGAATTTCATAACTCTAATTTTTGTTGTTTAAAATTCATTTAAGTCATACATCCTTCTTACTTGGTTTTGGAAATAATTTAAAACTAATAAAACAATTTATTATAATGATAATATATTATTAGTGTTATTTTAAAGAAAATATAATAATATACTATTAATATTTTATTGTAGAAACGAGTAGCCGTCGTTATTAGATTAAAAGATGAAATTAGTTTAAGAGTAAACAAACCTAATCATAAAAAAAAACATTTGGTTGAATACATAAATTGTAAAATATTTGGTTGAATACATAAATTGTAAAATATTCAATAAAGTCGTAAAAACATGTATTGAATTAACCTTTTTATTTCACAAAAACAGGTTTGGTTCAATTTCAATACGGCGCAGAGTCAAATGCGCTTGTGAAACGCTAGTAATCGAGGAATCGAAAGTTAAACGCCGCCATAGAAGAAGCATATATATAACTAGCCGCACCGCACATACCCTTCATCCTTCTCCACTGTCAGTAGCAATGGCGAAGGGTGATGACGCTTTGCTTCGAAAGAAGAACAAAAAACTTCGAAAGAAGAACAATAGTAGCTCTTCCTCAGTCTCCGCCAAGGTAGCCGCCGTTATCGCCGCCAAGAAGCGCCGTAAGGCCGGCAAACGCCGCATGTGCCAGGTATATAACCTCACTCCTTTTCTTTTGTAAAATGTTAGTTTATTTAATTTTCGGTTTTGGGGATTAAGTTTCTTTTCTTGTTTTTATCATTCTCATTGCAAAATGTCTTATTTTTTCTCTCTTAATTTTCCTAAACCGTGTTCTCAGTTTCCTCATTTTCGCTTATTATTTTTTTACTGTCTGGTTTTACATGATTGCAATGTATTCATAGTCTGTGATTCTTTGTTTTCTGGAAAATGACAACTATGGTTTACGATGGTTTTATTGTTTCTGTCTTTGTTTAGAACTCATGTTTGTATTTAACGTAAGTTATGCTAGCTCGAACACGTGACATTTGGTGTGTTATTGTTTCAAAAGTTTGAAAAGTGGATGGATTCAATTTTTATTTGAAACAACCAAAATCAGATCTGACATGCATGAAATACACGACATTCAATTTTTCTAGAAGAAGATAATAAAATGATAATTTTGTCCATGTGTAAAAACCAACTTATGTATAAGTTAAAAATTTGACTTTGCAGAAGTTCAATGAGAGAACGTCTACAAATTAACTAATACTTGAAGAAGAAAATAATGATAATCTAATGTGGATTGTATCCTTATAGCCCCTCAACACCCATAATTTTTTGGGAGCAGAAGTACAATTTTGCTAGTTAGTGTTGTTTAAGTGGATGAAAATTTCTAATTTTCCCTAATTCTAATGAACAACTTAGGTTATTAGAGTAGGTAAGTAATATAGGCGATTAGAACTGTAGAAAATTGTATTTATCGTGATTTCTTCTTGACTTGAGTAAAATAAGAATTTGTGAAAGTGATTTTTTCTTGATATTAAAGGGGATGTGCTTTAGTCTACCTACTCCTGATGATCCATTCAACGATCGAGGCGGGAAAGAGGAACCTAAGACAAAAGTTCCTAAAAAGAAAACACATTCAAAATCAAAGCCAATAGATGAGATGGTTACTGTTAATGAGAAGAGTGCAAATGGAAAGAAAGGTGCAAATGGTGGGAGGAATATTGCACAGGAATTGAATGATTTACAAAGTGAAAATGAGCCTGTCAAAGCCAACAATAATCTGAGTCAGAAATGTATCATTAACTCAGAAAGGAAAATATTTGAGGTGACTGAGATGACTCATCATCCCAGTGCCAAAAGGCCTGATTGTGACATTTCAGAGTTCCCTTCTAAGTTTGCCTTTTGGTGTCTAAGTTCAATTGAAAATGCATTGCGACATGGTGATGCCTACACCGATGGAGAGGGAAATTCTTTCTTTCTGAATCCATGGGGATTAGAGTTTTTAAAGTGTTATTCTACTGGAAAAGATCTGATGGAGACCAGTGGAACCTCTGCTACCACTGAGCAAATTGCATGGACGGTTTCTGGTGCAGCTGATACATTTGTCAGAAAGGAGAAAGAAGGCTTGTCCTTTTCTGGCCCTTTTCTTTTATTCCTTGTTCCTTCCCAAAAGAAAGCTGTCCAGGTTAGTTAAATTTCCTCCACATGCTTACAATTTCTTTGCTGATCTTTTTGGTGTATTTTTCCTTCTTTGATAAAAATCACTATATTGACTCGTATACTTAACTTGTCTCCCCTCCACCCCGTTAACTCTCGAGGAAATTGAGTCATGGGACCCCACAGGTCATTTGGTCTTTAAATTTGATGTTATATTTAGTGTTGTTTTAATTTGAAGCTTGACCTTGTTTTCAGAGATTTTGGTTTTGATTCTTGTAAATTTAAGATTATATATTGAGTGATATTGGATTTCATTTTCTATAAACAATTAAATTCTCAATAATGGAAAAGATCCATGCACTTCGTCATTTAGTGATTTAGTCTAAACGTCACCACGACAGTTCATACAGTTAAATATGACCTTTTGTTTTCTATTTAATAGAAGTCCATATTGTTGCCATTTTCTTCATCTCCTGTTTTTTATAGCTTGGATTCTAAAATTTCAAAATTGATGCATAGGTTCGAACAGTTTGCAAGCCTTTGAAATCTGTTGGAATACATACAGTGAGTATTCATCCAGGTGCTTCGATAGATCATCAAATTCAAGGGTAATTGTTGAAACTTCATTGTTTTCATAGCATAATATTGATGTGGGTGTGATGAAAAGGCATGCTATACTTCGAAAATAGGGAATCTTTTTGTATTTATCAATTTTGTTTGGTAAGGCATGCTACTTCTCATTTATTCAAGTTTATTGGCAAGTAAATCATATTTGATAGTCCCTTGTTTTGTAAGATATCTAAAGTGTTTTTGGGGTAATTTTAAGTCTAAGTACCCACCTCTGTTGCATGGGATTGACTCAATTACTTTAGGTACTTAACTGATTTAGGAGAAGTCATTGAATTACTGCAGTTCAAATTAATTAATTAATTTACTTGTGTAAGATCCTTTGATTTGCAAGTGACATTACAAGGAGAAACATGTCTTTGTTTATGGAATGAGTAGGCAGTTAGAAGGAGATACAGGAAAAGATAATTGTTTGCATATACAATGGGCGTGTGCATGTACATACTTAATTATTAAATGTTTTCTTAAATTTTTATGATATCCATCTTATTGTTATTTGTATCGTTTAAAACAGTCTGAAAACTTGCGAGCCTGAGTTTCTTGTTTCTACTCCTGAGAGGCTTTTGGAGCTTGTTTCTGTGAAGGCAATTGATATTTCTGGTGTTTCGATGCTGGTAATTCTTCTTTCCAAGTTCCATTTCTATAAGTGTTTCCACATTTGTTAAACAATTTTGACAGCAAGCAACCGTGAGGTTGAAATTTCATGTATATTAAACCGGAATTTGCATTTGCAAATGCATTTCAGATGGTGTACACATTCTAATTTCCATTTTCATTCCTCTCTTCTGTCATCCTATTGTCGGTTTTATTAGATAACAGTAATAGAATAGCATCTCTTATGCTTCCATTTTATATTTTCTTTTTCTCTGTTTGTATGTTTTTAAGTGGTTTGGGACCAGCTCCAGCTTATTAGCTGGTCCATAATCAGTCTCTGCCACCTATAAATAGGGGGACTTTTAACTGATTGTAATTACCTTTTACTGGAATCAATAATACAATTAAATTTCAATTATGTAAATTCTACCATGGCATCCAAAGCAGGGTTTGAACCCTAAATGTTATTTGATTATTCTCCCAACCCTATTTTTGCGCTGCTGCTTTGATCTATTCCCTCCTTTGACTCTTCTGCAGTGGCGAGCTCATACAATGCTCCAATTACCTTCTCTTTCTCCATTTTTGAGAATCTTAACACCAAAAATATCGTTATGATGTCACATTTCAAACTGATTATTAAAGGTCATAGACAACATAATTTTCTGGTGAAATCCAGTGATTCTGACACTGATTTAAATCGATGAAGATCATGACGCAGATTGTGCCTGCAAAGAGTCTCTTGCTTGGGAGCAACAGGATTAGTTGTTACTTTCCTAGCTCTAATAGTTTATCTTGCCAGAAATGCTACCTTGCATTATGGGATGCAAAAGATCATGGCATCTATAGGATAAAATCCATGTGTTATGGGACCAACCCCGTGAAATCCAACTCTGGTTTTCTATATCATATAACTTAATAGATGCATGTACTTGTTTTACTTGGATCTGTCGTCTCAAACAAAAATCTGATGTCTTAATTGTTTTTAAAAATCTATGGCAGATAAATAATTTGGGGTGTATTCAATTGGGATTTCAAACGATTTTAGAAGACCTTTTTTTATATATGAAAAAGTTGTAGTATTCGGTCAAGATTTTTAAACATTCAAACAAATCTTATGGTACCTTAGTTCCTATCATTTCTTAAGATTTTATTCTATTTATCTCAGGTTGGTTGATTACTGTTTTGATATTAATAGGTTATTGATGGGCTTAATGCAATATGTAGTGCTGGCCACACTGATACAATAAAATCCATCAAGAGGAGTATTTCTGGCACTCCCCATATGGTGGTTTTCAACGATTGCCTCAGCCACGTATCTGTCCCACTGGTTCAGTATATTCTGACAGGATCAATCTGTAGACTCTCCCTCAATAATTCAATTACCAGCCTAAGTTCATGCATTATCCAGACTGTTAAAGTGTGTGCCTCAGAAGAAGATAAAGTCAGTAAGGTAAGTTTATGGGTATGTGCTGATGAATTGTATTTCATAAATTTATGTATTGTACCTAGTACCGGGGACTTTTATCACCAATGCAGATTTAATAGTATGATAATGTATAATATATCAACTTACATATTTTTACAACTCTTCCATACAGGATCAAATTATTTGACTTAAAACAGGATATACTTATCTTTCTCTATGAGGCTACACTTGCATTAAATGTTAGTTGATCTATGCATCAGGGGTTGAAGTCATAGACTCCATTACACTATTTGTTATGTAGTTATTACTCTGTTTTAATCATCTACAAGCCTGGATGATTATATTCTCCTTTCTAGAGGTACAAACTGATTGTGAATTGGTGTTCACATATATGTATATAAGTCAATCTAATATCTTGAGTGTTTCCAAATTTTAGATGCTGAAGAAGTTGCCTAAACCATGTAATCTTGCAAAATCTGTGGTCATAAAAAGTACTTAATTTCAACACTAGATCTAAAGACTGCGTGCTTCTTGCTCCTCCATGAGATTAGGTTTTCCAATAAGAACACTATCCTGAAGTGGACCTCCTATATGATGGTGATCTTGTGTTTGTCTTCAGAAATTGATTAGCCACAAATTAAGTCTGTCCACCAAACAATAATATATTCCCAAGTCCTTTAGTGGCTCCCCCTAGCCCTAAAAAAGCATCATGTTGGGATTCCATGAAGTATCATCAGGGTGACAATCAAGCATACGAATATCCTAAGCATACTTCTTGAGAAATGGTAATGTCAAATGAGGATTGGACAACTTTAGTTCTCAAGGACGTATTAGTAGTCCCAAGTCTTTTGTCTAAAACTATCAGCGGAGAGATTTAAGGTAGTAGATACTTTTTGAGTTGTTGCCAATAATGGCTATTTTCATCAACATAGACAAAGGTAATTGTAAAGATCAGAGAGTGGAGGAAAACGCCAAGTGATCAACCTCATAATGAGTCATGCCAAATTTTAACAAGATAGAGCTAAAACGTTCTAATCAGGCACAAGGAGACTATTCTTGGCTAATTCATATACACTTCATTTTGTATGTCATCATGAAAGACGGTATATTTAATGTCTAGCAATAGCTGATAATGACCATGGCATGAAACTGACAAGCATAGGTTATTTTTGTTGTGGGAAAATGATGTCCTCATAATGAGATCAAAAATCTTAATATATTTGTAGGTAAGTAGAAAGGGTGGGGGTGGAGGTCACGATTGGTGTTAGAACAATGACAGGAACATCCAGAGAACCATTGTTAGTAGTGAAACGGGAGAAAAACAGGGTGATCTTGGAGAAGGTAAAATCAGTGGAAACAAGATACTATTCCAATTGAGGACAAAAGAAACAACATCCTTTCTAAAGATGAAAGTATACAGTAAGGGACAGTTGACAAACTTGGTAGAAAGTGTTTTTTCCTTGAGTGAGATCATAGAGAAAACATGTCTAACCAAAGAAACATCAATTGCGTGTATACGATGGGTGAGGGGCATGATCTTCAAAAAAAAAAAAAAGACATACAGAGGATGCTATTGATTAAATAACATGCTATAAGAGTGTATCTATCACCCTAGAAACCAAGAAGGTACAAGTTGTTTCAACCAAGTGGTGATATTGTCTTCAAGTATTTGTCTTCTCAATCTCAATCTTTTCCAACCTCTTGCGGAGTTCTTCATTGAACATCTTGTCCCCTCACATCATAATATAGTTCAAATCATATCTTTAACACAGAAAGTTGCAAAGATAAATATGATTACGAATTTACGAGAGAAATTTTGATTAGCACCTATTAGGAGTTGATAAACTTGTATAAGGTAGTTTCGGTCATGTGAGAAGACCACCATGAGTCCTAGTGAGAAAACGTAGATTAAATGGATGATTGTCCAATGGATAAAGGTGGAACACCAGAAAGGCTTTTAGAGAAACCATTAAATGTCCTTGCTCCAAATGGTTTAGAGCCAATTTGGTGCTCAATAGAGCCTAATTGTATTTTATTCATATACATAACCTCACCTAGTGGATGGTAATTGTTGTAATTTCTAGAAATTTCATGATATGTTAAATTGTTAGGCTATATTTTTTTGTTACTAGCTTTTAGTTGTACTTGGTAAGTTTAATATTATCGATCTAGTGAAACTAACAATTACTTTTAAATGGATTTAACCCCATTAGAAATATTTTTGGTTAGTTTGTTTTAAGCAACTTCGACTAGTATGTGTTCATCATTGTTCTTCTATGTTCAAAATTGTCAAATAATATATATATATATATATATTATTTTTTTATTTTTTTCAGATCTTCCATTCATAACTGCATATTATTCTCTTTCCATTTTCCACACATAAGTTTTATTGGTGTAGATTCCTAAATCAGGTTTTATTTAATTTTCAGTCAATGCAGCTCTGAAAAATGTTTGGATGTAGTCATGCATTTTTAAGATGCATATGTTTAAAAGCACCATATATATATATATATATATATATATATATATATTATCTATTTATTTATTTTTCAGATCTTCCATTCATAACTGCATATTATTCTCTTCCCATTTTCCACACATAAGTTTTATTGGTGTAGATTCCTAAATTAGGTTTTATTTAATTTTCAGTCAATGCAGCCCTGAAAAATGTTTGGATGTAGTCATGCATTTTTAAGATGAATATGTTCAAAAGCACTCATTACACGAGTATTCCTAATTCTTGCAGAGCATCAAAGTCCTGGATCGATTTCAGAGCAGCCGAACTCAGAGTTCTAACATGCTATATATTTTAAGGAAAGATGTAAAGTGCCATAAATTGCTCAAGATTCTCAAATCCAAGGGTTGTTCCATTTCTCTTGATTCTGATGCAGCAAGTTTGAATGATAGGTAAAGCATCAAATGCTCTTTGTACGTATTTTGGGCACCATTATTGCTTCTGCTTCTACTTCTAGAAAGACAAATATTTCTTCTAATAGTTAACAATGGTCCATGTGTTCAATAAGTATCTTTGATTCTTACTAGATTCTTATTGAATACATGGATGTACATAGAGGGACTTTTGTTTAGCACTAAAGTCTGAAGCTAAAATGTACCCTTCGTGAGCAAGGGTTAGTTTAGGATTGAGAGGGAAAAAAAGAAATTCACTTGTGCACCCAAGGTGACCAGTGTAGCCTGAGCATTACAAAACAGGATACCTGGCAGTGTGTGAATAATATAGAGAGGATTCTGGCAAGAAGAGATCTGAATGTTTTTAGGCAGGGTATACGAGGTTTTGGGAGAGGAAGAGAGCTTTGGTGTAAAGTGGGTAGCCATTACCACTTATTGCATTCTCTATGATTTTTTTTTTTGTCTTTTTCCCCCATCTAAAATGTTAGTATTACCGTGCTCTCCAGAGGATATCACTCTGTTGTTCGAAACTGAGCTCCCTTTTATAAGTGATTTTCAGTCCCTTCTATCAGAAGATGCCCTTTTTTTTTTGGTAAAATGAGTTTTGGATTGATCGGAGGCAGGACAAGCTGATTAGTCTTTTTATTTAAGTTTCAATAGGAGCTTATGGTCTGTTTTTTTATTTTTTTATTTATTTTAATACAGTATGGATTCAGACAGCAGAGCAGTGGTTTCTGTGATTGAACTGGAGCATATCCCTACCACAGATATAGGGACATATGATGTAGTTGTCCTACCTAGTTTTGTACCCTCCATTGACACTTATGTGCATATTTTGACAAAGATGGCTCGCCAAAGTGTCAATGGTGTATTGCACAGTTTCTTAACTAAAAGAGATACAGAACTTGCTGCACCCCTCATTACAGTTCTCGAACAATGTGGTCAGGAATTGCCTCAGACCCTGCAGGATCTGCATCATTCATCAAACATGGTTGAAGATTGAATATTAAAGGTGTTTAAGCATCATTTTCTTATCTTCATTCCTCTCAGCGGCTCATGAGATCGAAGATCCATTCCTTTGAGTTTTAAATTTGGACCGGGAGCTTTGAGTGGAAGGGATGATAGGTGTCCTACGTTTGGAATTGGGAAATCTTGCTGGACATGAAGAATCCCATCAGAAAATTTTTGCATTATTACGTGTGTTTGTTTCAAAAATGTATTTTTTGATGTAGTCTGAGTGAAGGACAAAACTTATCATCCAAACATTGAGCTAAGTTCGTTAATTGATGGGACTAACGTGACTTTATTATTATTCAAGATTGCTCAATAGACCTTCACTGTAATTTTCACGTTTTGTTAGAGAAAGATTTCGAAGTTTGATATTGGTATTCTGTTTCCCTTTCTTCACTTTTGGTCCAGAACCATAGAAGTTATAACTTTTTAAACAAGGTTAAATATGTTTTGATACCTGCAACCAGGAAAATAATAACAGAAGCTATTAAAGAAGAGGAAAAGAAACCAAGAGCCAGGCTTAATAACAGAAATTCTATTCACTCCCCTATTCAATTATGAATTCCAGCCTGTCTAACAATTTAGATCACACCTCCTTCTAGCAGAAAACACTTCACCACTCCGCTCTAACATTCGCAATTACCTCACTATCCTTAACAATTTTGGGCCTACTTTCCTAATAGTTTTAACCATTATATTTTTTGCGAGACTATTGTTTCATGCACCCTATAATTTTTTCATACACCTCCATATTTCAAATTCAAATATCTAAAATATCCTTCTTATAATTTTGTTTTTATCTTAATTTCTTCTTCTATGTATACAATTTTTACACCTTCGTCCCTTAGTTATTTGATTTTTTTTTTGCTATCAACTCCATTAAAGACCTTTTCTAACAATTAAAGGCAAATAATTGTTAATGTTATATATGAACTACATGTTCTAGCACTCAAATTGCATAAACAGATCCAAATTGGTCTTTGAAACTGTTTCGCGAAAATGAAGTTGAATTTCAGAACACTCAATCCGGAATGTATTTTCGAATTGACTTTTCCGAAACGCATTGTGGAACACCCAATTTAGAATACTTGTTATGGAGGGTGAGATGCATTTCTAGAAATCAATTCCAAAAAGATGAATCCAGAATGAATTTTTGAAAAATTAATTCCCAAAATACATTATGGAAAATGCATTCTGAAATATATTTCGAAAATAATTTTCTGTAAAAATGCATTCAGAATTAATGAACCTGGAATGCATTTTCGGAAAATCAATCGTGAAAATGTATTATGGAACAAAATATATTTTTGAAAAATCAATTTTGAAAATATATTTTAGAAAGTGCGACTTTTTTACTAAAATAATATTATTATATTATATATATATGTAAAGAACCTCCGATGAAATTATTTACTTAATCGAACCTCTCATGAAATTATTTACTTAACTGAACCTCTTTTACTCTTGTACTTAGAATTTGGTTTCTCATAAACCGAATTCAAACTTTAAACTTACCACTTTTTTTTAAATAAAAAATTAAATAAACTATATAATTAAAAATAATAAAAATAATATTAAAAATAAAATTTTAATTTTAAAATTTAAATAATATTTATATAAAAAATAATATATTATTTAAATATATATTAAATTATTTAAATAATTATTAAAAATATTAAATAATATTTTTTTATTATATTTTTTATATATTTTTGTTATGTTTGAATAGGAAATTTAAAATTTATATATTTTTTTATTATATGAATTATTTAAGTTATAACTTTAGAAAAAAATTGATAAATTTAATATATAAAATATTAAAAGTAAAATTAAAAATAAGTTATTAGTAGTAAAATAAATAAAACATGATATTAAAGAAAAATAATAAAGGTAGAAAGATTTTTATAGAGTGAAAATAATAGAGGTTTATGAAGAAGAAAACCATTCACAAATTTCTCCTGAAATTCAAGAACAACCACACCGACGAAATCCAAAACGTAATAGGCGTCGTCCTCGTTGTGGAACTGGACACCATTTTTTAGATTAAAATTTTCTTAACATTATTGTCAATAATTTTATTTTTCAATTTTTATTATCAATGATTATGTTATTTTTAATATTATACATTAAATTCTGTTAATTTTTATTATTTTTTATTTTTAAGTTTATTTTATATTAATAATAATAATTTTTAACTAATTAAATAATATTTTTACTTTATTACTTAAAAAAATTAATTTTAGCATGAATTTTTTAATATAATATTTATAATTTATCAAATAAAAACTATTACATAAATTTTTATAATATAATATTTAATTTTTTAATCTATTACCTAAATTAAATTTTTATTTATTCTATATTTTTCTAAAATTATAACTTAAATAATTCATATAATAAAAAATATATAAATTTTAAATTTCCTATT
Source organism: Sphenostylis stenocarpa (assembly GCA_963425845.1). Classification (NCBI taxonomy): domain Eukaryota; kingdom Viridiplantae; phylum Streptophyta; class Magnoliopsida; order Fabales; family Fabaceae; genus Sphenostylis; species Sphenostylis stenocarpa. The sequence goes on along the minus strand of OY731404.1, from coordinate 3,221,926 downwards.
CAAAAATAAAAAAAATATATAAAAAAATATAATAAAAATTTATTATTTAATATTTTTAATAATTATTTAAAAATAATTTAATATATATTTAAATAATATATTATTTTTATTATTTTTATATAAATATTATTTAAATTTTAAAATTAAAATTTTATTTGTAATATTATTTTTAATTATATATTTTACTTAATTTTTTTATTTAAAAAAAGTGGTAAGTTTAAAGTTGGAAATCGGTTTACGAGAAACCTAATTCCAAGTACAACGAGTAAAAGATGTTCAATTAAGTAAATAATTTTATGAGAGGTTCAGATTAAGTAAATAATTTCATCAGAGGTTCTGTTATGTATATATATAATATAATAATATTATTTTAGTAAAAAAGTCTTTAAAATATATTTTTAAAATTAATTTTCTGGAAATGTATTTTAGATTAATGAGTCTTGAATGCATTTCCAAAAAATCAATTATAGAAATGTATTTCAGAAAATATTTCCCTGAACATGTTTTTCAAAAAAAATAATCAAGTTTTCTTAAGAATAAAATGAAATTTAATTTAATTATGGGTGCAAGAAAAATTATGGGAATGCAAGACACAAGAGCCTTTTTGTGAAAATGAATTTTAGCCTTTATATTAAAAAAATCAATAAAGTAGTATTTAAATATTTTTAAAAAATTAGTCTTTTAATTAATTTTAAAATAAATAAATATTATTAAATATAATTCTAGTATAAAAAATCTTATTAAAATCATATTTAGTCTATAATTAATACAAATGATTTTATAGTTGTAACGAATTACAATAGGCATCTATTTTACATAAATTAGAATGATCAGAACTGAAATTGTAGATGTAGTCATGGTGGTTCGTTTGAGGACAAAGAATTGTAATGAAATACACAGGACAATTCGTAGTCGAAAACGACACTTTGACAACCAGGGAAAAAAATGTCCGTTTAACAACTGGAGAAAAACGTAAATTGATTGAAAATTAGGGTTTCATTAGTAAATTATAAGAGTTAGAGATGCAATATTATCAAAATGGAGGGATGAATTTGTAAGAAGTAAGATATATGTTCAGAGTCGCTTCCTCTCGCTCGACCTCGTTCCTTTCTCTCGCTTGTCTTCCTCTCTAGACCTCCGACTCGATCGACCTCTGTCTCGTTGAACATCACTGTCTCTCGCTCGAGCGACTCTTGTGGTAGTGTTCGTGCTACTCCATTGTTGCTTTCTTTTGTATTTATCTTTGATTGAGTTTCCATTGTTGTTTTCTTTTGTGTTTATCTTTGATTGAGTTTGCAATGAAAGTGTTCTTCAGTATTTAGGGTTACTTGAGTTGTGATACTATATTAATGTCTGTTAGATATTGTTTAGATATTATTTAATATTGTTAAGATATTGTTAGATATTAACCATAATATCAAACAATATCTTCGTTTATTCTGTTACTTTCGAGTTACTCTTTTAGTTGTATCTCTCTACTATAAATAGATTACCCTATGTGTGATTTATATACAAGGGAGATTAATCTCAAACTCTATTTCTTCTATATTCAACATGGTATCTAGAGCTTAAGGTTATTTTGATTTTTTTTTCGCCTTTGACCACTATTGAAGCCGCCACCACCGCCGCTATCGCTGTCGGTTATTTGGTAGTGTGAAAGTGCATGTCTAGGAAAGTTCTGACAAGGAAAGACTTGGTATTTAAGCGTGTCCATTAGTGACCCACCTCTCTTTCCTGGGAACTTACCTGGTGTACTGGTTCACGCCGCTGTCACTATCGCCTCCGCCCTTTATGAGTTCTTGCGCTCCTTTTAGTACTTCCAATTCTGTCAGTACTGCGTCTGATCCTTCCATCTACACTAACTATGTTAATGTGCACTTATCCACTGACAAGTTAACTGACCTTAATTATGCCACATGGTCATTAGACGTCAGATTATGGCTTAAGAGTCAGAAGTATCTTGATCATCTTGCCCCGAAAACACCTACTCTCACTCCTAGTGAGGAATACCGTTGGGGCACCATTGATGCTCAATTATACGTGGTTCTCAAGGGTACTCTTGATCCTTCATTAAAACAAATTTTTCGTTCCTACGAAACATGTGCCAAAATCTGGGAACATGCCAAGTAATTATACACCAATGATACTCAACGTCTCTATGATGTCTGTTCTAAATTTGTATATGTTATTGTCTCTAAACATCAAGATTCTATGGGCAAAATTTATGCTCTTTTTCATGAGTTCAATGAGTTATTGCCTCCTTCCCCCGACCCTGCCACCGAGATAGGACAACGATCAAAGTTCTTCATGCTAGGGGCATTACACGGACTTGCTGATCAATATTCACATATTCGTGATCAGATTTTGGGTTCTCCGGTTGTCCCCACCTTGACATCGACCTGCTCCACTCTATTGCGTATACCAGCAAAACCCAACTCTGACACACCTGCTTCTGTTAATGATTCTTCTGCATTGGTATCTCACCGTGATGATCGAATTCGCCCTCGCAAACAGGGAAAAGGGCGTCCTAAGTGTGAACATTGTGGCAAGCTAGGTCACAAGATTGACCAGTGTTATGCATTACATGAGTGTGAACATTGTGGCAAACTAGGTCACAAGATTGACAAGTGTTATGCATTACATGGTCGTCCTACTCGATCTACTGCAGTTGCTCAGACTGATCTTTCCCCACCTTTATCTGCTAAGGATCCTCCTTCTTCTATTTCATCAGACACACCTGATATGTTCAACAAATTTCTCAAATGATATAAGGATCAACAGTCTTCTAGTTCCACTGTGTCTGTCGCACACACAGGTACATCTTTTGTTAGTCTGACCCAATCTTCTTCTGATCCTTAGGTTTTTGATTCAGGAGCCACTGATCATATTACTGGTAACAAATCTTTGTTCTCCTCTTTATCCTCTCCTGATCCTTTACCTTTTGTTACACTAGCTGATGGCTCTAGAGTATCATCTCATGGTGTTGGAACTGTTAAACTTTTCCCTTCTTTAACCATTGATAATGTTTTTTTTGTCCCTGGGTCTCCTTTTAACCTGTTATCCATCATCAGTCGTTTAACTCGTTCTTTTGATTGTGTTGTTTCTTTTACCAACAATTCTGTGTGTTTACAGGACCGGAGTTCGAAACAGGTGATTGGCACAGGATGTGAGTCTCATGGTCTTTATCATCTTCGTCCTTTTACACATGTTGGTGCAGTTATAGAGTCTCCCTCTCTTCTCCATGCTCAGTTAGGTCATCCAAGTCTTGCCAAGTTACAACAACTTGTCCCTGTCTTATCTAAATTGTCTAGTTTGGCATGTGAGTCGTGTCAATTAGGCAAGCATAGTCGTACTTCCTTTCCTCGTAGTGTCACACGTGGTGCTTCGTCCCCTTTTGCCGTGGTTCACTCTGACATTTGGGGACCTAGCCGCGTTAAGTCTACTTTAGGTTTTCAATACTTTGTTACTTTCATTGATGATTATTCCAGATGCACTTGGTTATTTTTTATGAAAAATCGTTCTGAATTATTTCATATCTTTCAAACTTTTTTCAATGAAATTCAAACTCAGTTCGGTGTTTCTATTAGAGTTTTGCGCAGTGATAATGGTCGTGAATATCTTTCTCATTCTTTTAAACAATTCATGACTTCTCATGGTATTTTGCATCAAACTTCTTGTGCTTATATACCTCAACAAAATGGTGTAGCTGAACGTAAAAATAGACATCTTATTAAAACAACTCGCACTCTTTTAATTCATGGAGAGGTTCCTCAGAATTTTTGGGGTGATGCTCTTCTTACTGCATGTTATCTTGTTAATCGCATGCCATCTTCGGTTCTAGATAATAAAATACCTTATTCCATTTTATTCCCTCATGAACCACTTCATCCCTTACCTCTAAAAGTTTTTGGGTCTACATGTTTTGTTCATAATTTTAGTTATAGTCTTGACAAGCTTTCTCCTAGATCATATAAATGTGTTTTCTTAGGGTTTACAAGATCACAAAAAGGATACAAATGTTTTTCTCCTTCTCTTAACTGTTATTTTGTGTTTGCAGATGTCACCTTTGATGAGTTCTCTTTTTATTTTAAAAGTCAATCTTCACCTCTGTCTCCATCCAATCTTGTCAACACTCCTAGTACATTTAATGTTCCTGTTGTTTGTGACCCTCTAACTGTGTCTTCTTCACCATTAGATTCTACTCCGCAGTCAGCTTCTTCTTCGCTGCCTCTCCAGGTTTATAGTTGCCGAAACCAATCACAACCACCACCATGTGACTCTACTCAAGTGCCAACTACTCTGTCTCCCGGATGTGACACCTGAGTCTGACCTTCCTATTGCCCTCCGAAAAGGTATCCGTTCTACACGTAATCCCTCTCCTCATTATATTGATTTGAGTTATCATCGACTGTCATTACCTTTTTATACATGTCTTTCCTCTCTTTCTTCTGTGACCATTCCAAAAAATGTCCGTGAAGCTTTAGCTCATCCTGGTTGGCGTTAGGCCATGTTAGATGAACTAAGTGCTCTTCATAATAGTGGAACTTGGGAATTGGTCTCGTTACCGTCTGGGAAATCTGTTGTTGGTTGCAGGTGGGTGTTTGCTATCAAAGTTGGACCTGATGGTACTATTGATCGCCTCAAAGCTCGTTTTGTGGCCAAAGGTTATACTCAAATTTTTGGGTTGGATTATGGAGATACCTTTTCCCCTGTGGCAAAGATGACTTCTGTTCGTTTATTTATCGTCATGGCCGCTCTTCAACAATGACCTCTTTATCAACTAGATGTTAAAAATGCTTTCCTCAATGGTGATTTGCAAGAAGAAATCTATATGGAGCAACCTCCTAGGTTTGTTGCTCAGGGGGAGTCTTCTAGGATGGTATGTCGTCTTCGCAAATCCTTATATGGCCTAAAACAGTCTCCTAGGGCCTGGTTTGGAAAGTTTAGCAAGGTTGTTCAACAATTTGGTATGACTCGGTGTGAAGCAGATCACTCTGTCTTTTATCGACACTCAAGTGCTGGATGTGTTTACTTGATAGTATATGTTGATGACATCGTTCTTACAGGTAGTGACAACCATGTCATCTCTCAGTTGAAACAACATCTCTGTCACCATTTCCAGACCAAAGATCTTGACAAACTTAGATATTTCTTGGGTATTGAGGTGGCACAGTCCAATGATGGTATTGTTATATCTCAGAGGAAGTATGCCATGGATATTTTAGAGGAAACTGGGTTGATGAATTCAAAGTACTGTTGATACGCCCATGGATCCCAATACTAAACTTTTACCAAATCGGGGGAGCTTATACTGATTCTGAAGCGATATAGAAGATTGGTTGGAAAATTGAATTATCTTACGGTTACTCGTCCTGACATTTCCTTTGCAGTCAGTGTGGTAAGCCAATTTCTTAATTCCCCATGTGAAGATCATTGGAATGCAGTCATTCGTATCTTAAAGTATATTAAAGGATCTCCTGGAAAAGGATTGTTATATGATTCTAATAACCATACAAGAGTTGTTTGCTACTCAAATGCTGATTGGGCAGGATCTCCTTCGGATAGAAGATCTACATCTGGATATTGTGTCTCCATTGGTGGTAACTTGGTCTCATGGAAAAGTAAGAAACAAAGTGTTGTGGCAAGATCTAGTGCAGAAGCAGAATATAGAGTTATGGCCTCAGCTGCTTGTGAACTTGTTTGGCTCAAGCAATTGCTTAGAGAGTTACAATTTGGAGATGTCACTCAAATGTCACTTGTGTGTGACAATCGAGGCTGCTCTTCATATTAGTTCTAATCCTGTCTTTCATGAGAGGACCAAACACATTGAGATTGACTGTCATTTCATTCGAGAAAAGATTATGTCTAGAGACATGAAGACTGAGTTTGTTAACTCAAGTGATTAGTTAGCAGATATTTTTACTAAATCTTTACGGGGTCCTAGAATTGATTATATTTGTAACAAGCTTGGCACATACGATTTGTATGCTCCAGCTTGAGGGGGAGTGTTGGATATTGTTTAGATATTATTTAATATTGTTAAGAAATTGTTAGATATTAACCATAATATCAAACAATATCTTCTGTTTATTCTGTTACTTTCAGTTACTCTTTTAGTTGTATCTCTCTACTATAAATAGACTACCCTATGTGTGATTTATATACAAGGGAGATTAATCTCAAACTCTATTTCTTCTATATTCAACAATGTCCAATAAGTATTTGATGAAATGCTACAATAAAGAAGTATATTGACATCAGAAATATTTTGAAAAGTATATTGGCTGGAAACTTAATAATTAATTGATTTACTAGTAGATAATCTTTGTCATAGGTGATATTATCTCTGTAACTGTTTTCAGTTAGTTACAACATCTTTTTAGTTTGTTATAACAATTTTGTTGGCTATCGCATAAGTGATAAGTCAACACAGTACTCTTGCCATGTAATCTTCATTGAGTGTCTATGATAAATGTGTATTCAACTGAATATTATAGTAATAATAAGATCTATCTTCTCTCCAAAAATTATATTGTAATATTGTATCAGAGTCTTCTGACTCAAAGTCCGGTGGTTGGGTCATGTAAACATGTACTAATTGATTTAAAAGTGTATTGTTGACATAAACCTGTTGAATAGATCATTTATTTGTAAGAGCTAAGATTAGAACAAGCTTAATAGTAATAATCTTTACTGCTGGAGAGAAAGTATGTGAAAAGTCACCACCAAAATTCTGATTGAGACCCTTAGCCAATAGATGAGCCATGTATCTGTTAATAGTACCATGCAGATTTTCTTTTAATTCAAAACACCCATATACATCCAGTAGCAGTTTGGCCTGGTGGAAGAGAGGTGAGATACCATGTTTTATTAGCCAATAGAGCATCATACTCAGCATTCATAGCTTGCCTCCAAAAAAGTGGAGAGGATAAACCTGACTTTATCGTAGATGGTTCTGCAACAACAAGGACTAAGGTGGTTCTTAAGACAAGACTGGACAATATTGAATTTTAGAACATATGTGCTTAAGATAAGTAGACCTAGGAGGTGAAGGACAACATGAGAAAGAAGGGACAGAGAAGAAGTAGATAATCCAGTTTTACACCTAAGACAAAACACACGGGGTTGAATATAATTTTTGTTGGAGAAAAGGTTCTCAGTGTTCATTCATGTACCTGCATATGACCAATTTACTAAGATATTGTGACTAAACATCTCTGCAAGGCTCTGAATAGTTAAACTTTTTTCGATTAAGTTTTTTTTATGAGTAAAAGCAAGTTCAGATCACCATAATACGGTTCAAATCCTGGTAATTTAGTGTGATAAAACAATGTCTGAGACTTTATAAGTTAGGTTAGGTTATTACAATTCTCTCTTCTGAATTATAAAAAATATGCTTTCTTTTATATATGTTGTACAAATTGTCCTAGTTAATGCAATGGAATCAATTAATTCATCATTAACCTCTCATTTTCAGAGTGAAAAAGTTCTCCAAAGTTTTCACATGATAATAGGTTGGTATGTTTTTATTATTATAATAATAAAATCTGTTTCCAGATGTGATGTATTACTATACTAATACTCCTATCTTTGACTATACTATTAATCAGGTCATGTAATAGTTCAACCAGTACAAACCCATTAGGATAATAATAAGACTAATAATATGACGAGGATCAACTTTGATTGCTTTTGTAGACGAGGGCCTTGATTGGTTTTGTATCTAACAAATATCAAGGGAAAGTTATTATAATATTGTAAGTATTTCATATTTAAAATTTTATTTTTTGAAAAGGGTGAGGACTACTGGGTAATTATTATCATGCTTTCTCATTCTTGTTTAATGTACCTATTGACAGTTTGGATTCTAACAGGCAATGCCATATTTAATTCCAATTCCCTTTTTTTGTTAACAAAGAAACCTGCTTTTGTTTGTTTCCTAATATATTTTAAGAATCAATTTATCAGTTGTATATATTTAGAATCCCTAGATCAGGCTGTACAGATTAGAAGTTAGTATTAATCTATGATTAATATTGTAAATGAGAATCAATTATCATTAATACTTATAAATGGGTTTGTCCTATTATGGGGATGATAAAATCAAACAAGGTATGAAACAAAATTTCTTGACACTTTTCTCCCTCTTAATATCTGTTATCATTTTTCTTTTTTCTGGATCTCTTAATCCATATTAATGACTGTAATAAACAGAAAAGAGTAAGGTAAAGCTATACCATTTCAACAAAATACCCACAACTTCCATAGCATCGGGTCTGCTAGCCCAATCATGATTAGGGGAAAGTTCTTCCTTTTTTGGCTTTTGGCTGGTTGTGGGTGAGGAGTGCTTTGACTCTGGTTTTAGCCATATGCTATATATAATCTTCTGAGCTACAGGCCCAACCCTGACATCTCAACTGGATATCTGAGGACTCTAAAAATGGGAAAAAAGGTCTGTTTTGCCTTGGATAATAGTAGAGCCACATTCTTGCTTCTTATTTGCAATTAGCTTTTCCAAGGAAGCATTTTAAGATATGGAATGCAGATTCTGCTGAAATTAAAATACCGCTTATACTCAAAGCCATTTTTAACTCATCATCATCACTGAATTAGTTTTATCTCATAATGCAGGTCAGTGAAGTGAATGGTGATGATGTCACTTGTGTCATAAGAAATTCTGCTACTCTTGCTGGGTCACTGTATACTTTACATGTCTCTCAAATTCGTATTGTTCTTCCCACTCTAGCCAATAAGGATAAGGAGGTAACTATAAGAATTTTGTGTGCATAATGTAATGAGATGCACACTGTATGGTCAAGTATCTGTTCTATTTTTGTGCTTGAGAATGTAGTTTGCAGTTTTTTATCTTTATTCATGAGAATATTTAGGGATGAAATTGGAATTACTTTTGTTGAAATTATAGCTTGATTTTAGCTGTGCTTTATACTCATTTTTCTTTTCAAAAAAAGACTTACTTATGTTAATTTGTGAATATGGAAAGTTTTACTTATTAAACAATCCAAAATAATCAGGGTTGGTTTTGTTCAGGCTTTGATAGAATCACTTCTGAAAGAATTAGTTTGTGAAGTTCGCACAAAGTTGTGTGTTTGGGAATGATATTTGAAAAGTGAGACTATCATGATAAAAGTTACTACATTTTGGAATGTAGAAACACATTATCGTTAATTTGTTAGTTTCTTATAGTTATGCTAATCTTGTCATTTCACTCACTAACAGGTAATAAGCACGTGGGGTGTTCAAAACAATATAGATTTCCTCTCATTATCATACACCAGGCACGCCGAAGATGTTCGCCATGTAAGGGTTATTGATAATACGTGTTATCTAATTGCTAATGTATTTTTGAGTTTTCCCACGTAAATTGTTTACTACAAACACTTCTCTAGTATGAAAGTTTTGATGGATCAACATCGACTAAGATATATAGCTAAATTAAATATATAAATGGAGTGCAAACCTCAACTTATAAGCTTGTTTTATAGGGTTGAATTAGGCCAAATCCACTTTTTAATATGATATTAAAGCCTATCATAGCAAGACTTTTGGACTATTGTGCCACCTGCCATCTAGTTGTTATCATTCCACTCATAAATATTGAGTCTTAAACTCTCGAGATGTCGAATCCTCGGTGTGAGAGTGTGTTAGCGATCACATAATGGTTATAATATATCAAATTATAATATATAAGTTGAATTTACAAGTCGATTTTATAAGATTGAGTTAAACCAAGTGAACTTTTTGACAGAAAGCATGTGCAAAGCTTATAAAATGGAAAATGTTGCAACTAAATCGGTCACTCCAAAATTCTGTTTGGCATCTAACAAATCCTAGCCTTCTCTAGACTCAGGAAGCTGAATGGAATGTTCATTTTAATTTCCAAACATTTGAATTGAAGATTCAACTACACAAAACCCAACATATGTAAGCTAAAAGTAAATGGTCCGAATGACACTTGATTGATGAAAATTATATATAGGTAGAAATTTCAATTTATCCTAAAATTTAAATAAATTAATATAAAGTTCTTGAAACTAGCTTCAATTTCTCGAACATTTTCCATTCAAGTCCCTACATATTATCGTTAAAATGCAATTTATTCCATATATGTTATGAGTTCATATGTGTAAGGATTAAATTGTATTTTAATGATAACATATAGAGACTTATTTGAAAGAAAAGGTAAATTTGAAAGATGAAGGTTACTTTTAGGATATATATTTATTTATTATCATTGATGGACTAACTAAAAAAAATATACTTTAAAGGACTAGGAAGACCATTCAATCTTATATATGATCAACCATTTTTTTAACAAATTTGTTGGCATAACAACAATGTAGATTTTAGTTATGCACTTATCCCTTTATTTGTTAAATACTACGCTGTTTTGGCTATGTTTTCAAAAGAATAGGGGCCTGTAAGGTAAATTCAAAGTACAGATGAAGGGAGAGTCATTTACTTATTTATCTGATGTAATTGACTTCTTTTAACTTCTAAATTTCTTTTGTTGTACTTGTGCAATGTTGTTAACTAAAATTCACTATTTGTTTTTTGGCAGGCCTGTGCCTTTCTCTCTAAATTAGGTGACCTCAAACAGACACAGATAAAAGCTGTAGTTCTAGATTGTTGGTGTGTGTACTTTATCTTGATTTTGAAGTGCATCTTTGGTCTATAAATTCTAATAGGGATTGACACATTTTGATGAGATATTGCGAGAAGCGGATGGTATCATCCTCTCACGTGGAAATTTGGGGATAGATCTTCCACCTGAGAAGGTTAGCTTTTAATTCTGGGGCGAAGAATCAAATGTTTATGATACTTTTCTGCTTGTTTGGTCTTTTTTTCAGCATGTGTTTGCTATCAGTCTTTTCTTATAGCATTATACAGACTCTAGCATTGATTGCGCTCCTTCTATTTCACTGTTCTATCATGAATGTTTTCTTCTATCCATTTTGATGTATTTGTGGATTATGTAGACACTAGCATTAGATGCACTACATGTTTCGGTTTATTTATTAATACTACTCACTTGCTTAAAGAAAATTTTGCTTAGTAATTTTTTTATTATGACATTCTGTTTTGAAACTAATGTGTTTTTGCTGTTTCCCTTTTTGATTCTATGGCAGGCAAGGCAATCACTTCTTGTGAGAGGTCTTTTCCCTATGCTGGCAGATCCACGACATCCAGTAAGAATTTTTTGAACGTCAATTGATTTAGTGATGAAAAATGGGGAATGGGAAAGCCCTCAGAAATTCTTATTCTATATCTATAATGTCTAATAGTCAAAATATTAAAACAGAATGTGCCTTATATTATGCAAATCAATTAAAAGAAATTCTATTATCAAAACTAACTTAATCCTAACTCAGAACAGCAAGTAAAATACTAGTCCAACTGCAAGTATTCCAAGTTCTCAACATCTAATCACTGATTTACAAATTACTACCTTTTACACCCTAAATCTCAATTATTGTTATTTCCGGAATGAAACTTAGTATAATGCCAACGTCTGTGTTTTGGTTTCCTTCACCACTGTAGGACTATTCTGATAGGGTGACATTCTAGTCTGGATTTGGATATTCCTTATTCCATGTATTTTGGGTTTAGCCATTACAAAACTGTAAAAGTGAAGTTTATATATGGTATTGCTAAGGTATATTTGTGGTCATTCACTTGTTAACATGAAAGCATGTCTTTTGGGAACAGGCCGAGTCTAAAAGTGGAACAAATGAATCAATTTTGAAGGTTGCTTTAGACCATGGCAAGGCTTTTGGTATCATAAAGCCACATGATCGAGTTGTTGTTTGCCAGAAAGTTGGTGATTCCTCAGTTGTGAAGATTATTGAGCTTGACCATTAGAACTTGGATCATTTGCAAGTTTGAGTTATAAGATTTCTTTTTTGTATTTTCTGTTGTATGTTGTAATAGTAAAAACACTTGAAAGGTCTATTAATAATGTGTACCACATTGGAAGAAATGCACTTGGGGAATTGAACAAATGAATCTAATTATTATTTTGATGTAAGTTGATCTATACATATATTGGATTAAGTTATTTTAGATAAAATTACTTTTTTCGATAACTTCTTTGAATATATTGAAGTTAATAAAAATTTGATATATCCATGTTTATATTTTTCTTTGAATCTCAACCTCAATTATTATTGTTTTAATTGTAATCCAAAGACTTAAAAAATAGATCTGATAAAATAAAAAAGAGGAAATAAAATAAAAAATTTAAAAAGAAAAAAATAAACCATATCTTACTAATGCTCTTTTACTTTTGGAATCAATAATCAATAGTTCACATTTTAAGATTTATTGTATATTTATTAAAAAATATTTGAATTTAGTTTTCTAATAAATTCTGATTTTTTTAATCAAATAAAAATTAAATGAAAAAAGATATGGTATTACTAGCATAAAAGAAAAAAATGCGGATAATTTCTAAAAGAAATTACTTAAATAAATGATAAACTGAATATAAATACAGACCAATTTTCTTTTTAAAATATTAATTTTTTTTTCAATTATAATTTTTTTTATCACATTATATGCATAATACAATAAAAATGAAAATAAATATTTATGAGAAAAATGTAAAATTATGAATCGAAGTAAAAAAAAAACTTACCGAATCATTAAAAAGAAAAATTAAAAAAAATCATGTTTCGATGTATTATCTTAATTGAATTGTATATAATAATCAATAAATTTAGTTTTATCATATCTATATCTATTTGTTTTTCTCTTTTTATTCGTGTTCTGTCCATTGTCTTGTAGTCAAGGGAGAATGAAAAAAAAATGGAGAATATCTGGAAAAGGGGAAGTGGATAGTGGGCATGGAGAAATTCGGGAGAAAGGAAAATATTTGAAAAAAATAATGAGTGTATGACGGTTGAAGAGAAGAGTGAGAAGTTGGAAAAGATATTTATTACTTATTATTTATTTATTTATTAATAAAATTTGATTTAAAGCTTAAAATTATTTTGTTAATTATTATTATTTTAATTATTTAGACGAAATTGAGAATTGAGGTTAGTTAAAGAGAATCTTCATTTATAAAAATCAAAGAGAATCTTTATTTATAAATCTTTAGGATTTATTTTAAGTTTTATTCTAATAACTTTAAAATTTGATTAAATATTATTTTAATATGATTATAATTACATGAGAAAAAAATGATATTATTATAAAAAATTATTTATTATAATTATATTATAGTTAATATTATTAAACAAAACAAAATATTTTTATAATAAAAATATGCATAATTTTAAAATACTTTTATCATGTACATTTAAAAATAATTTTTTACTATTAACATTTAAATACTTATTATATCATATATTCATCTTAATATAGGAGTTTTTTCTTTTAATAATTTTTTGATATCAAGAATGTTATATTGATAATACTCATAAGATAAAATAGATAAAAGAATGACTTAAAAAATATATATAAAAATTTGAATTAAATAATATTATAACATAATAAAAATAGATAAAGAAGGGCAAAAAATTATAAAAAAAATGAATTAAATAATATTGCAAAATTTAATTTACACATCCGTTTATATTACATTTTTTTCTTGGAAAAAAGAGTTAACCTGTTAAATGCTACTGTTTCACGTTAAACTCATCAACATCATTCCCGCGCAGACGCCACGGTGACCTAATGCAGCGCACCCGTTCTACTCTCCCATCATCACCACCACCACCACCAAAACAAAGCGATGAACTTCAGGTTCCAGAACCTCTTGGGAGCCCCCTACCGAGGGGGCAACGCTGTCATTTCAAGCAACACCCTGCTACTCTCTGCCGTCGGTAACCGTGTCGCCGTCACCGACCTCCTCAAATCTGAAAGTTCCACCCTCCCCATCCAGTCTTCCTCCAACGTCTCCCGCATTGCCGTTTCTCCCAACGCCACTTTCCTCCTCGCTATTGACGACCGCAACCGCTGCCTCTTCATCAACCTCCGCCGCCGCGCCGTCCTCCACCACATCTCCTTCAAGCACCGCGTCGCCGCCGTCGAATTCAGCCCCGATGGCTCCCTCATCGCTGTCGGCGCCGGCAAGCTAGTCCAGATCTGGCGCTCCCCATCCTTCCACCGCTAGTACTTCCCCTTCGAGCTCGTGCGCACCTTCGCTGACTTCGACGGGAAAATAACTACCCTCGATTGGAGCCCCGACTCGAAGTACCTGATCGTCGGGTCCAAGGACTTAACCGCGAGAATCTTGTGCTTGAAGAAATTGAATAGCAGTGTTAAGAAAAAACCTTTTTTGCTCCTAGGGCATAGGGATTCGGTTGTAGGTTCGTTCTTTGGTGTGAATTCGAAAACTAACAGGGTTTGTAAGGCTTATACGGTTACTAGGGATTGTTATTTGTTTAGCTGGGGTTTTACATCTGATAATAGTGGTGAGGGTGAAGGTTCGGAGCCGCCCTCGCCAGGGACGCCGGACAGGGACGTGGAGGGGAATTTGGAGGTTATTAAGAATGATGGTGTGAAGAAGAGGAAGAAAATTGATGTTGAGGATGGTGATGAGGGTTATCTGAGTAGAGGAAAGTGGGAGTTATTGAGGAAGGATGGGTTTATGCAGGGATCGGCGAAGGTGACGGCATGTGATTATCATAGGGGACTAGACATGGTAGTTGTTGTGCTTAAATTTTGTGGATGAAACAACAGTCTACAGTATCTTTTTAAATGACATTTCGTTCATGTGTGATAATACGAGTGCAATAAATCTTACTAAGAATCCAGTAATGCACTCTAGGATTAAATATATAGAAATAAGACATCACTTTTTAAGAGATCATATTAGCAAAGAAAACTGTAAAATAGAGTATGTAGATACCAAACATCAATTAGCAGATATTTTTACTAAGCCTCTATCCAAGGATAGATTTTATGATCTTAGAAGAGACTTAGGGATATTAGAAATAGTTTAAATTCTGTTTAATTTGACTATTTTAGGATGGTTGTAATGTTAAAATTTTGTAGGATGTTCATAGGTTATCATGTTTTAAAACACTTAAAACATGATATTCCTCTTTGGAATAATCGATTAATTGGAGTAATAATCGATTATTTGCATCCAAAACACTTAAAATAGGGTATTCCTCTTTGGAATAATCGATTAATTCGTCTATTAATCGATTAAAACCAGTAATAATCGATTAACAGCCTAAAATAATCGATTAAACAGGTCTGCAAGTGATTTAATCGATTAATTTGAATTTTAATCGATTAAATCCGACCAAGTTTGCTTCCTAGCCGTTGCCAACGGATATTTTGACCATTATTTCCTTCCATATGAACGTTGGAGATGCTTGGTTATAAATAGGGACCTTCATTTCACTTCTACTCACTTCTATTTCTTGAAATCAAGCTATCTTGCCTTATTCTAGCTATCTTGCTCTCTTCTCACTACACTTAGCTTTCTAAATCTTCTTGTTATTCCTCTAATCTTTCAATGGCCTCATCTTCTCGTGCTATGATCCCTACTAGAAGAAGATCTGCACCCTCATCTCGACCCCGTCCTAATTCCATAGAAGGATGGATTTCTGATACAGATGACCAACAAGAATTTCTGACCTACTGGAAGGAACGGGCTATTATTTCTCCCAAGTTTCTTATTGGTGAGCAATTCATCAATAGGGGATTCAATTTTCCCAATCTTCTTGAAATTCAAGGAGTTCTTCCCTTCATTCAAATGCAAGGTACGTATTATCCTGACCTTGTTAGGGTATTCTACTCTAGGTTTAAATTTAGAGATCAAATTGCTACTTCTAGAGTAAAAGGCGTCACAATTATTCTTGACGATCATATTTGGGAAAACGTCGCTCACTTTCCAATTAGAGAAGATGCTATTAACATTTATGGTGAGCTAGATGATTTTGACAGGTTCTTAGCTTACCGTTCTTTTCTGCGAAATCCCTCCATGGAGATTGAGCGTCTCCTTCATGCTGGACCTTTAAAAAAGGAAAAACGCATGATTCTACATCTAATTGTCTGGATTCTATGTCCTTGAGCCACAAATCATGCCCAATGTTCTTCCATTGATCTTCGCATTATTCATGCCATAATGAATAATGAGCCGTTAGATTGGGGCGTTTTTGTCACAATGACCATGTTAAAAGTAAAACGTCATCCCACATTCAAAATTTCATATGCCTTGTCTCTCGTATTCTTGAATATAAAGGAGTGAATGTTGAAGGTGAACAAACAGTTAGAACAAATAACCTGAACCGCATGCTGGACAGCACATTGATTCAACTCTAAATGGTGTGAGTCAATGATATTTATGTTCACAAAGATGATGTTCCTAATCAAGGTGATGCTAATGAAGATTCTGATGAAGATATGCCTCCAGCTGCTGAGTTTCCCGATGACCAAATCCATAGTGTTGGAACTTCCTCTACTCATCATGAAATCCGACAATCCATGAAAGACATGTTATCTGACATGAATCAGAGGATGCAATCATTCTTCACCCTTTCTGGAGTACGGCATGAGGAAATAATTCGCCGTATATCTGATGTAGATGATAAAGTGTGCCGTTTAGAAAATAGATTTCATGCACACTTTAATGATGATGATAGTGAAGAATTTTAAATTTTGTTGATTATTTTCTTTTTTGTTATTCTCTCTTGTTATTGTAATGAATGATTGTTTCTGCAATAAAATATGATGTTTCTTTAATGCTTTGATTGAGGGGGAGTTATCTCCAACTTATGCATATTTTGAGGGGGAACTCTTATGACTGTTATTGCAGAGTTATTTTTTATTATAATCAAAATAGGGGGAGAAATAGTTAAAGCCTCTTATGAATTGCATTTAAATATTCTCTGGTATGTTTAATGTGTTTGTTAGTATGACAGATAAAACAGGTTATTACAAAGTTTTAAAAGATAATTTTGATCATCATAAAAAAAGGGGAGATTGTTGAACATTCAAGGACTTGATGTTGCACTTGATGGACATGAAGATTGTTGATTTTGATGATGATTCAAGAACACAAAGACTTAGAGTGTTGAACACTTGTTTTGTATTGTAATAACTCTGTTTCAATTAGATTGAGTCTGTAATATTAGAGAAACCAAGAGGGGGAGATCAAAAGACCCTACGTCCAGTTGTTAATCACTCAAACAGAGGATTAACGCTGTCACTATAAACAAAGTTATTACAAACAAGTTACAATGGAAGAGATAAAATAAAGATAACACCTCTCTTGAAATCCACAAGAGATGAAGAACAGCTTTCCCCAGAGACAGCACAACACACAATCCACTAAGAACTCCACTTAGTGATTCTTATCGCTTCTAGCCCACACCAGGTTCAGAAAGTCCCTTTTTCTTGCAATAAACAGTTCTCTGACACTCACACCACTTAATTTTTGTATGAAAAAGGTTGATCTATTTTTTTTAGTGCCATAGAAGAATTTAAGTAGAGAAATTAGGGTTTTAGAATTGGGGATTTCGAAACTAGGGTTCTTGGAAATAGGGTTTTTGAAAATAGGTTTGATTTGAAGTTAAAAATCAAAATCTGACTGAAATAATCGATTAAAAGAAGTGTTAATCGATTAAAACAGAGCCAAATATCAACAGAATGCAAACATCTCTGTTTTAATCGATTAAAAGGTGATTTAATCGATTAAACCGCCTGATAATCAATTAAAAGTTGGTTTAATCGATTAAACCGGTGAGTTGTTACAGAAAATGATTTTTCTCACTATTTTAATCGATTATTTACCTATTTAATCGATTAAAGCCGAGTCTGGATGATAAATTTGAGTTTTTTGAAGCTTCTAAGGTGCAGACTATGTACCGGCTATCTTAAACTCTAATATTACAGACTCAATCTAATTGAAACAGAGTTATTACAATACAAAACAAGTCTTCAACACTCTAAGTCTTTGTGTTCTTGAATCATCATCAAAATCAACAATCTTCATGTTCATCAAGTGCAACAACAAGTCCTTGAATGTTCAACAATCTCCCCCTTTTTGATGATGATCAAAATTATCTTTTAAAGCCTTGTAATAACTTGTTTTATCTGTCATACTAACAAACACATTAAACATACCTAATAATATTTAAAAGTAATCAAATTAGGCTTTAAATATTTTCTCCCCCTATTTTGATTAGAATAAAAAATAATTCATCTATTACAAACATAAGAGCTCCCCCTCAAAATATGCATAATGTAGGGAAAACTCCCCCTCAATCAAAGCAATAACAAAACATCACATTTTATTTCAGAAATGTCAATACATTACATCACAAGAAGAGAAAATAAACAACAAATTTAAAATTCTTCACTATCATCACTATGAAAGTGTGCATCAAATCTATTTTCTAAATGGCACACTTTATCATCTACATCAGATATACGACGAATTATTTTCTCATGCCGTACTCCAGAAAGAGTGAAGAATGACTGCATCCTCTGATTCATGTCAGATAACATGTCTTCCATGGATTGTCGGGTTTCATGATGAGTAGAGGAAGTTCCAACACTTTGGATTTGGTCGAGAGGAAACTCGATAGGCTGGAGGCATATCTTCATCAGAATCTTCATTAGCATCACCTTGATTAGGAACGTCATCTTTGTGAACATAAACATCATTGACTCGCACCATTTGGAGTTGAATCAATGTGTTGTCCAACATGCGGTTCAAGTTATTTGTTCTAACTGCTTGTTCACCTTCAACATTCACTCCTTTATATTCAAGAATACGAGAGACAAGTAAAGCATAAGGAATTTTGAATGTGGGATGACGTTTTGCTTTTAACATGGTCATTGTGACAAAAACGCCCCAATCTAACGACTCATTATTCATTAATGCATGAATAATACGAAGATCAATGGAAGAACATTGGGCATGATTTGTAGCTCGAGGACATAGGATCCAAACAATTAGATGGAGAATCATGCGTTCCTCCTTCTTTAAAGGTCCAACATGAAGGAGACGCTCAATCTCCATGGAGGGATTTCTCAAAAAAGAACGGTAAGCTAAGAACCTGTCAAAATCATCTAACTCACCATAAATGTTAATAGCATATTCTCTAATTGGAAAGTGAGCGACGTTTTCCCAAATATCATCGTCAAAAATAATTGTGACGCCTTTTACTCTAGAGGTAGTAATTTGATCTCTAAATTTAAATCTAGAGTAAAATACCCTAATAAGGTCAGGATAATAAGTACCTTGCATTTGGATGAAGGGAAGAACTCCTTGAATTTCAAGAAGGTTGGGAAAATTGAATCCCCTATTGATGAATTGCTCACCAATAAGAAACTTGGGAGAAATAATAGCCCGTTCCTTCCAGTAGGTCAGAAATTCTTGTTGGCCATCTGTATCAGAAATCCATCCTTCTACAGAATTAGGACGGGGTCGAGATGAGGGTGCAGATCTTCTTCTAATAGGGATCTTAGCACGAGAAGATGAGGTCATTGAAAGATTAGAGGAATAACAAGAAGATTTAGAAAGCTAAGTGTAGTGAGAAGATGACAAGATTGCTAGAATAAGGCAAGATAGCTTGATTTCAAGAGATAGAAGTGAAATGAAGGTCCCTATTTATAACCAAGCATCTCCAACGTTCATATGGAAGGGAATAATAGTCAAAATATCCGTTGGCAACAGCCAGGAAGCAAATTTGGTCGGATTTAATCGATTAAAATTCAAATTAATCGATTAAATCACTTCCAAACCCGTTTAATCGATTATTACTGGTTTTAATCGATTAATGGACAAATTAATCGATTATTCCAGAGAGGAATACCCTGTTTTAAGTGTTTTGGATGCAAATAATCGATTATTACTCCAATTAATCGATTATTCCAGAGAGGAATGCCCTGTTTTGAGTGTTTTAACACATGATAACCTATGAACATCCTACAAAATGAATTATAACATTTCAACCATCCAAAAATAGTCAAATTAAGCAGAATTTAAGCTATTTCTAATATCCCTAAGTCTCTTCTAAGATCATAGAATCTATCCTTAGGTAGAGGCTTAGTAAAAATATCTGCTAATTGACGTTTGGTATCTACATACTCTATTTTACAGTTTTCTTTGCTGATATGATCTCTCAAAAAGTGATGTCTTATTTCTATATGTTTAATCCTAGAGTGCATTCTTGGATTCTTAGTAAGATTTATTGCACTCGTATTATCACACATCAACGAAATGTCATTTAAAAAGATACTATAGTCTTCTAACTGTTGTTTCATCCACAAAATTTGAGCACAACAACTACCAATTTGCAATATATTCGAACTTCGGTGGTAGATAAAGCAACACATGCCTATTTCTTAGAATGTCGGGATATTAAGGATGAACCTAACAAATGACATGTCCCACTAGTACTTTTTCTATCAATTTTACATCCACCATAATCGAGCATCGAATATCCTATTAAACTCATACAAGCATCGGACGGATACCACAAACCAAAACCGAGTAGTTCCTTTTAAGTATTTTAAAATATGTTTCACTTGCAATTAGATGAGATTCTTTAGGACAAGCCTGAAATCTAGCACACACACAGACATAATGCATAATATCAGGTTTACTTGCAGTTAAGTATAACAGTGATTTGTAGTCCAAGGAAGAATGTCAATTCTCCCATCATAGACATTTCAAACTCTCTCTGCATTATCAGTTGATCCAAAAATAATATCATCAACATACACCTGGACCAATAAGATATGTTCTTTAACTTTCTTTATAAACAGTGTAGAATCAATTTTTCCTCAAGAAAAATCATTTGATGTTAGGAAACTACTCAACCTTTCATACCAAGATCTAGGAGCTTGTTTCAACCCGTATAAAGATTTTTTTAATTTAAAAACATGATTAGGAAAACTAAAATCTTCAAAACCAGGGGGTTGCTCCACATAAACTTCTTCTTTAATAAAACCATTCAAAAATGCACTTTTAACATCCATTTGATATAATTTAAATTTCATTAAAGATGCATAAGCAAGAAGTAGACGTATAGCCTCTAACCTGGCCACAGGAGCATAAGTTTCATCATAGTCTATACCTTTCTCCTGACAATAGCCTTTTGCAACAAGTCTGGTTTTATTCTTTGTTATGTTCCCATCTTCATCAAGTTTATTTCTAAACACCCATTTGGTTCCAATAACTTGATATTATTCTTCCCTTGGGATTAATTCCCAGACTTGATTTCTTTCAAATTGGTCAAGTTCTTCTTGCATGGCTATGCACCATTGATCATCTTTAAGTACTTCCTCAACGTTTTTGGGTTCAATATGTGACACAAAAGCTACAGAAATTAGTCATATTTCTAGTTCTTACCCCTTTTGAGATGTCACCTATGATATTGTCCATTGAGAGTCCTCTAGGTGATTGCCATTCTTTTGCTAATTCAGGCGTTTGAGAAGGCTCATTTTCTTCCAAATATAATTCATCAAGAGTCTCTCTTATATATTCATCATCACCTGCAATTTCTTTATTTGACTCAAGAGGATTTCTCCCAAAGTCTACAATCTCATCAAAGGTAACATGTATAGATTCTTCTATATTCAAAGTTCTTTTATTAAACACCCTATAAGCCTTGCTAGTTAATGAATAACCTAAGAAAATGCCCTCATCAGCTTTAGAGTCAAATTTTCCTAAGTTGTCCTTATCATTATTCAACACAAAGCACTACAACAAAAAATTTTCAAATGAGCAACATTAGGTTTTCTACCATTAAACAATTCATAGGGAGTAGATTTAATAATTGACCTAATGAGCATTCTATTTAAAACATAACATGCAGTACTAACCGCATCAGCCCAAAAATATTTAGGAACATTAGATTCATTTAACATAGTTCTAGCAAGTTCCTCTAATGACCTATTTTTTCTTTCAACTACACCATTTTGTTGGGGAGTCATAGGAGCAGAAAAGTTATGTAAAATTTCATTTTCTTCACAATAATTTTCAAACTTTTCATTTTGAAACTCATCACCATGGTCACTTCTTAAAACTTTAATTTTTAAGTCTTTCTCATTTTGAATTTGTTTTGCAAATTTTCTAAAGACCTTAAAAGCTTCACTTTTCGTAGTAAGGAAAAATGTCCATGTATATCTAGGGTAATCATCAACAATCACAAGTTCATAATAATTTCCACCAAAGCTTTTTATCCTAGAAGGTCCAAATAAATCTAAATGTAATAATTCTAGGGGTTTTGAAGTGGAAATAACATTCTTTGATTTAAATGATGATTTTACTTGTTTACCCTTTTGACATGCATCACACAATCTATCTTTTTCAAATTTTAACTTAGACAAACCAATTACTAAGTCTTTTGATATCAATTTATTCAAGTGATGCATATTTATATGAGTCGCTCTCTTATGCCATAACCAAGGGTTCTCTTCCTTAGCAACTAAACATGTTATGCTAGACTTATGTAAACAATCCAAATCAATCAAATATATGGTGTTATGCCTAATGCCTTTCAATGCTACATTTTCGGAATCAATCAAGTGTATGGTGCAAAATTTACTTTCAAAAATTACCTTGAAGCCTTTGTCACATAATTGACTTATACTAAGGAGATTATGCTTAAGTCCATCAACAAGTAGCACATCCTTGATCCCCAAAGTGTTTGCACCGCCTATGTTTCCAATTCCAAGGATCTTCCCTTTGTTGTTGTCCCCATAAGTTACATATCCTTGTTCCTTAGCTTTGAAACTCACAAATTTAGATTTATCTCCGGTCATATGTTTTGAGCATCCGCTATCAAGATACCACATAGACTTCTTTGATTTGGAAGTTTCCTACAAAACAAGAATATAGTAAACTTAGGTCCCCACAACTTTTGGGTCCTTGGGGTTAGAGACATAACAATCTATTTAACTATAGGAACCCAAATGTATTTACCTTTAGGTACACCAAAATGTTTAATTTTACATCTATTTGACGTGTGTCCTTGTTTCATGCAATAAAAACATGCTTTTGATGTGGCATTTGAAAATGATGCATTTCTAACCATAGATGCTCTAGTTCCTTTTTCTACCCATACTCTTTTCTTTTTAGTTTTAGACTTTTTCATAGAAACTTGATGATTTACATTATTTTGAGCAAAAACAGTTTTATCCTTCTTAAGATCACTTATTTCCTTTTCGGCTTTATCAAGTAGATGATTTAGGATATTTATGTCATATTCATGCTCTTTACAAGTTTCACATGTTAAATTCTTATCCTCATCTAAACATACAATTTTCGTGTCTAATACCTCTTTTTCTTCTAAACATGTAATTTTCATTTTTAAAGAGTCAATTTCCTTTTCGGATCTACTTAAATTCTTCTTTACAACTTTATATTCATTCTTCAAGTTCTTAAAAGCACTAAACAATTCATTATAAGCATTTTGCAATTCATCATAGTTATTATCCTCATCACTAGAAGATGTGTCAGAATCACTTACTTCAAAATCGGATGATATGTTGTCATTTGCCATTAAGCAAATGTTTGCTTCTATTTCCGAGTCACTTGATTCCGAACTTGAGTCACTGTTGTCCCAAGCTATATAGGCTTTCTTCTTGAAGTGCTTTTTGCCTTTAACTTCATCGTTCTTCTTATTTGGACATTCGGTCTTTACATGTCCTGCTTCACCACAACCATAGCATTTTATATTTACGGAAGAATTTTCCCTTACCTTTCCTTTACCTTTGAAGGGATGTCTTCCTTTTGCTTTCATGAATTTTGGTGAACTTCTTTATCATAAGACTCAGCTCTTCTTCTTCATTTTCCGAGTCTTCTTCTTCTTCCTTTTTATTTTTACCTTTGGAAATTTCGGTTTTGAAGGCTATATTCTTCTTTTGATATTGGTCTTCTTCTTCGTTTAACCTTCCAAGCTCTAACTCATGTTCTCTAAGTTTTCCAAAGAGCGCCGCCATAGACATAGTGGCAAGATTTTGTGACTCCGAGATGGCCGTCACCTTAGGTTGCCATTTCCTATCCAAAGATTTCAAAATTTTAACATTTAACTCATCAACGTCAAAGATTTTACCTAGTCCGGTGAGATGGTTCATGATATGAGTGAAACGTTTTTGTACGTCAAAGATCGTTTCGCCTTGTTGCATCCGGAACATCTCGTATTCTTGGATTAGAGAATTTTTGCGTGCTCTTTTAACGTCGTCAGTTCCTTCGTGGGTCACTCTAAGCATTTCCCACATTTCCTGTGCACTTTTACAAATAGAAATTCTATAAAACTCGTCAAGGGTTAGAGCAGATGAAATAATATTTCTAGCCCTAACGTCAAATTGTGCTTTTCTGTTTTCTTCTACAGTCCATCTAGAAAAAGGTTTAAGAACGTCAACACCGTTCTCAGTAATTTTAGGAACAAATGGACCGTTTAAAATAGCATCCCAAACGTCTCTATCAACAGACTCTAAAAATATTTGCATACGTACCTTCCAGAAAGGATAATTTTGACCCGCAAAAAGTGGGGGTCTGTTGATAGACGCACCTTCGGCAAAAGTTTGATTTTGTCCGGTCATTTTCGAAAATTTGAATGACTATCAAAGCAAGCTCTGATACCACTTGTTAGAATCGCGCAGCGGAATGTTCGCGTGGTCGGACAAAAACCAAGAGGGGGTGTGAATTAGTTTAGGGTTGCAATACAAAACAGAGTTCTCTAATATTCTCTTGATTCATGGCGCATGTTAATGTTAGACATATTATCCATGCGTTTTTGTTCTTCAGTTTAGTCCAACACATCATTGGTTAAACAAATATGTTTTGGATGTGGGGCAATTAGATAATTAATAAACTACAAAAAAGCAAGAAATATTTTGCAAACTTTTGTATTATAATGATACTCACACACAACACACAATATATATAATGTTAAAGCATTCTCTTTTATCATAACTTTTTGTCTAAACATTGAAGCTTAATTGCTGTCTGGGGTCAATGTGTACTGTTGCCCTTTAGTAAATGGATAGATTGAAAATTGAAGATACATATCATTTTACAACCTTCTGTAGGTGATGTAGATTATCTGCTGCAGAGTGAGGACTTTTGAGCCTCAGTGCACCTATAAGTTTAAGGCTGTCAAGTTCTTGTAGAGAAAGGCTGCTTAGTTCACAAATTTGATTCATTCTTGTGTTAGTATAATAAATCTTTGTGATACCACCCTCCCTTTGAGTTTTAACCAGGCATTTCCCCAACAAATTGATTCTTTTGCAGGTTTATTTTCACTCTTAGTTTTCATAAGTGCATTTCTAACATCAAACCACCCTGTTTTCTCTAGGTTTCAATCCTAGGGCTACTTCTTTTCAGAATCTCCAAGTACAAGGATGCTTATTCTATAAATCAATCTTGTCCTGTATTCTGTCAGTTTTCTCATTTTTTCTAATCCGAATGGTATGAGTCAAGATAGAGATGATGAGGAACTTCATTTGGTCTCTAGGATATATAAGAAAAATATTATCTTGCTGGTTGGGAATTTCACCTGCAGGGCGTACATCGGGTTGTGAAGTGTCATGAAAGCCTTTTGTTTCTATTCTCTTATATCTATGGTTAAAATATGTTACTCTTGAAGTCTTCGACCATCTGTGCCCCATTCTGTCCATTTATGCCTGCAATTATACTGGTCTTATTATTTGTATCCTTTGTCTGTGTGTATATAAATTACGGGGTATTCAAAGTGGATGCATATTTAAAGTGGACTATACTATCTACTTGTTTACATATCGTAGTACATCTCTCTTTATTAATTGGAATCTCTTTTGTGTTCAGGTTTTACTTCGACGATTCCAAATAACTCACAATCTCTCTTTAGATGGAGTGCTTGACATTTTAAACTCAAAAAATATGACAGATGCTGGCCCACTAGATTTGATTGATGATGACAACAATGACGTTGAAGAAGGTGTTGACAAACAAACCCGAGGGAAACTAGGATTAGACTTGCCAGGATCTATGCCTAACTGTGGAAGGCCTATTATTCAGACAAAGTCCCTGAGAATTGCACCTACAGGGCGTAGTTTTGTTGCGGCAACAACTGAAGGAGTTTTGGTTTATTCTGTTGACGAATCTTTTATATTTGATCCAACTGACCTTGACATAAATGTTACGCCAGAGGTAATTTAACTTCATTGAAAGAACTAGCGCTGTTTACTTCAAAGAATATAAGATTATTCCAGAAACTATTTTCTGTTGTAAGAAATGAGTTAGAGTACACCTATTTTTAGTTCAAAGAATGTAAGATTATTCCAGAAACTATTTTCTATTGTAAGAAATGAGTTATAGAGTGCACCTACTTTAAAAACTACTAAACAATTACTTGTCCTCCAATAATTTGTGTTTGAGTTGTTATGGTGGTAGTTATAATATACTTGTAAGAAGAGGATGCAGTTTTCCTCTTAGAGTGGATTTTTCCACATCATTGTTCTTTTTATTCATGACAGTCAACATAAAACTCAAGAAGAGTATAATTTTATTTTTCAACAATTTATTAAAAATGGTAAAATTTTTGCACCAGATACAAGTGAAGATAACAAATTCCTAGATCCGTTTTTCCATTTTAATTTCATTGCACTGTTTCCTGTATTGATGTCGTTAGTAACTTGAGCTTGCATTTCTGAACAGGCTGTTGAAGAAGCTCTTCGTGAAAATCAAACAAGTAAAGCCTTGATTCTTAGCCTTCTCTTGAATGAGGATTCTTTCATTAAAAATTGTATATTTTCGGTTAGTCCAGCAGATATTCCAGCAGTTGCCACATCAATCCCTTACAAATATATCCAACGATTAGTGGAAGCACTTGCAGATCTTTTAGAAAACTGCCCACATTTGGAATTTATACTTAGATGGTGTCAGGTATTCTTTACTTGCTCAGATCTAGTCTTTTCTTAAGTTTTCGAAGGTCATACTAGTTCTATAAAATAATCTTTATTTTTGGTATGATTTGACAGGAGCTCTGCAAGGCCCATGGGAATTCTATTCAGCAGAACTCTCGCAATCTGTTACCGTCATTAAAATCTTTGCAGAAAGCAATCACTAGAATTCATCAGGATCTAGCAGATACATGTTCTTCCAACGAATATATGCTGCGGTATTTATGCTCTTCTGGTGCCAAGAAATGAATGTTAAGAATTCACCGAGTTGGATTTTAACAGCTTTCCTCAAGAATCCTTGTCCAGCCTGAGTATTATTTAATCTGGTACCTGCTGAGCATCCTCTGAAGAATCAAGCAGGATTTTGATGCCATCTCCAAATGATTTTGTCCTTCAATAAAATTTTAATTTCTTGAAGGTGTGGCCAGGTGTGTTTCGAAGTGTACTTGTAATTTAACCAAGACATCTTCATAAATAAGCATAGTGTGACATTTCTTTGTAATGTGGTGGTTGTTAACAGGTCGCAGAGTTGGAGATTCCTGCTTGATATACCCAGCAGAGTTGGAGATTCCTGCTTGATATACCCTGCAGAGTTGGAGATTCCTGTTTGATATACCCAGCAATGTGCCCCTAATCAGTTATTTTAGAATTAATTAATGAAAAAAGTTAGAAATTTTTGTTCAGAAATTTTGCCCCAGATTACTTATTTCGTATAGCAGCCACCGTTGAATGGTATCAAATTATGGTATTTAAAGGTTGCAAAACTTATTATTTATCAATCTTTATATCTAATCTATTAAAAAAACTATTTATTTCTTTGATTATACAGATATACAAAATTCCATCAAATTAAACACAGTTATTTTCTTTTCTGAATGATTAATAATTTATTTATTATTTCTCAAAATATAACGTGTTATCTATTAACATGTAGCAAATAAAAAATAATATAACCAAATATTTTATTGTTAAATCTTTCTCAATACCTTTTTAACAAAACTAAAAAAAATTAATCCCAAACTTTTTTTAGAAAAATTTTAGCTAACCTGACTAAACACTTCCATAATTTTTTTTATGTTATTTATTTATTTTATATATAATTGTACATTTAATATTATTTTATATATAATTATTGGTTCAGATGTGTACACTTTTTTATGTTATTTATTTATTTTATATGTAATTATAAATTTAATATTATTTTATATGTAGTTATAGTTCGAATGTATATATACGGTTGTTAATATATTTTTTTAAAATTATTTATTTATTTTATATATAATTATAAATTTAATATTATTTTATATACAGTTGTTGTTGAAATGTATATACACGTACATAATTGTCAACCCTACTTGAAATGTCTTCATAACATGCAACAACCATTTCTCATCACAATTTCTTCCTGCACAGTTGTATTTTAGGAAATACAGTATTATCTGGGTTTAGCAAAATTGGTAGCCTAGAAACGTATTCTAGAGTATTTTGAATTGATGGATCCAAAAAAAAAAAATAAAAAATATATATATATATATATATATATATATATATATATATATATATATATATATATATATATATATATATTAAGTTTACAATTAAAACAATCTAAAAATAATCTATAATTCTGAATCGGTGAATTTGGATAAATTCTAAATCAGTTAATCGGAAATTTTTTTTTTTCAAGTTTCGGATTATTCAATCCATATCATATAAAAAATCATATGTTGTGGAATAATGTTTCAGTCGTGGCAATTCTTTCCCTACTCTATTCTTAGAGGCAAGCTATCTCAGTTGAAATCTCTTTCTTCCCAATTGCATACCCAGCTTGTTCTCAAACACTTCACTATTTTCTCTTTTCTCCACATTTTTCCTCTTCAAGTGTTGTCTCAACAGTTTCTTCCAACAAATGTACGAACCCTCCACAAAATCTATAGATTTCAAAGCACCATTTCACTTGCCCTCCATGCTAAAAAGAGTTACAACAGCAGCCACATACCAACCAAAAGGGTCACCAAATAAAGCCTCCATATGGTAAGTGGGTTGCAAATTCTTAGCTTTCTTGCGCGAGGTAAGTTTCTAATAATTTTTATACTCTGGATTGACTACTCTCTAATATTTTTGGATCCAAAAACAATAGTTCTATATTCATCCAAAAAATTCCAGAACGCACTGTTCAAAACATACTATCCAGAAGCATTCCAGCACGTACTATACAGATCGTACTTCTTTGGAACCCAATTTGAAGTATGAATGTCCACATGAATACAGCAAGATGCCATCATGGACTAAAATCATTCACTAAATAAAAAATAAAACAAAGTCTCAGTCCTAATGTAATTTGAAGTCAAGCCTCTTTACATTTCATCTTATTTTTGAATATCCACCAAATATTTACAACAAACAAAAGTCTAAAACAATACATAATAGACTGGTCAATATTTTCCCGAAAGAGTTATTTGAAACAAAGATCTCTTAAAAGGAAGTGAGTCTCTCTTTACCTTTTTACCAGTCACTTCTACTCCACACCAACAGCCACAACCCTCCAAATCAAATGGCATAGAACAATTATTTTGGAGAGATAAATGTTAGCAACATTATCACAATTTCTCTTTAGAATACATTCCTCCTCTGGTTGAAATTTATTGAAAATAATAAGGATAAAATAAGAAGGTAAACCTACAATTTTTATAATTTTTAATAAATTTCAACCAATAGAAGATAATCTTTAAAAGAGTGTGTCAGAGAATGTGATGCTAGCATTTCTCGTAAGAAAAAACAAGAAATTCAAGCCCAGACAACCTTTTAAATTTGAATGCGTTGCGCCATGCAGCTTTGACAAATTCACTAAATAATTAACTTCTGAGATGTATTAAGCTACTGAAGTAACTGCAATCTTTTATTGACAACGGAAACTCTAGTCAATAATACCATGTTTGCAAAGTGGCTCCTCATTTCAAGTCCAGTGCCTAAAACAAGATATGCGATCATAAATTATTCATCCCTTTTGAACTGAACTTCTAAAATTAACACATACAAAATTTTTAAGAGTAAGTAACTTCTTATTTCCCATAATATACACCTAATTCAGCTTTAGCTCAGAAAAGATTCTTGTCCATTTTGGTCAGTATAATTTTATTTTTTCAATTTTAGATCCTACTCTTATTCATTGGTGTGACCAGGTTAACAAATTGGAAAACAGATGTTATGTTTCCTCAATAACATGAACTAAAATGAAAACCTTTCAATATAAGTGGAATCTATATCAAGTTTACAAATTTATAGGGACTAAACAGTAGCACATAAGGACTAAAACTGGAAAATAATAATAATACTAATAAAAATAATAATAATAACAAGAATCAAAACCAACCAGAAAATTTTCTAGGGACTAGAACTGGGAGAGGTGTACATTATGGGAGCTAAAATGTCATTGAAGCCAAGTTTCTATGTAATTCATGGGCAGATGAATAGCAGTACTTACTAGTTATGCTTGCCGTCATAGAATTGAGCATTTTTGGAGGATTTAAAAGTCTCCAAAAATTCTTTAGCCTTCTGCATCTCTTGTTTCTGCCTTGTCTTATCCCATTTGTGCTCAGATGTCAATATTTGAATCACACGAGGTAATGCACGTCCTGCTGCATCAGTGTCAAGGAAAGCTAGACGAGACCTCCTTGAAATGAAATCAATTGCAGATTCACAATACTCATGACGTGCACAGTAGGCCACCTCCGCCTCCAAAAAAGGGTAACCATGGGCAAGTCGCTTACCCAAATTTTCAGTCTGCACAAGAAATATATATATATATATATATATATATATATATATATATATATATATATATAAAAACCTTAGCATTTATGGAACCATTAAACTAACCAACTGTTGTATAAACTGCATAAACACACTTCAGATAGAAAAATTATCACCATTCTATTGGATTTTGATCTGTCAAACTAGAATAGGAGCATGAGGTGTTGAAACGAATTTACCATGTAATTAATCATATTATATTCTAAAAAACCAGTAAGGTCAAAACTATGTTCAACAGTTTGACATAATTTCAGTATGCCACTGCACTTAACCACAAATGACTTCTGCAACCAATTTGACAGCATACCTTCTCAAATTGATATCTTTCCACTTTCAGCATATCTTGGGTGCTTTCAGCATATCAAAGGATTGTTTGTTATTGTGTGTTTTGTACACACATGAATGCTCTTATTTATAATGAATAATGAAGAAGAGATACAACAATAAGGAACAAAATCATATCTCTAATAATCCTCCTCAAACTAGAATATATAGGTCATGTGAGCCAAGCTTGTAGTATAATATGTTATCAACATGGCTCCTTTACAGACTTAATGAAAATGGCAGCCAGCTTATTGCTAGATCTGAAGAAGGTAATAATGACAAAACATCAATTTGATGGAGGTGTATGAAGATAACATGCTGAGGAGCTGGCAACATATGGCAACTATTGTCAGGCAGTGTGGTGGTTGCTAGAGAAGGGCAGCTCCAATTGCAGGGTCGTGTTAGAGATTGGAGGATGCGATGGCTGCCAAAGAGAAAAGTGCTTGGATGGCATAGTGGCTCCTAGAGAGTAAAATATGTTCAAAGAACATGATTACTGCTGGAATACAAAAAATGTTCCGAGGGCATGGAAGTTGTTAGAGAGCAAAAAGATGCTTAGAGAACATGACTGTTGCCAAAGTGCACGACAATTGTTGGTGAGGAAGTTGTGTAGGACAAAAAATGTTCAAAGAGCATGTTAGCTGCTGAAGAGCAAAAAATACTTGGAAGGCACAACAGGTGCCAAAGAGCAAAATTGCTAACAAAGGATTTTCAAGATAGAAAGTCACAGACAAAGTCCAGGTTAGTACATCTAGGGAAAATGTCATGGCCTAACAGCTTATTAGTGATAAAATAGGTCATAAAGAATGGTACCACCATATTGAAAGGATTGTTGTTGTGTGTTTTGAAAACAAGTGATTAAACTTATTTTTAATTAAGAAAAGATACAATAACAAGGAACCAAATCAATATTTGATAATGGAAAACATTTGGAAAGATATTTCCCTATCAATTCATATAATATATTCCTTTAATCTTCTTTTAATGTAATAAAATCGTATCTCTAACATAATCATATCACCTCTCACAATCTCATAATCAAATAATATATCTAACAATTATAGTTGTATCTAACAATTATAGTTGTAATGGTGAATATT
Organism: Sphenostylis stenocarpa; assembly: GCA_963425845.1. Taxonomy (NCBI): domain Eukaryota; kingdom Viridiplantae; phylum Streptophyta; class Magnoliopsida; order Fabales; family Fabaceae; genus Sphenostylis; species Sphenostylis stenocarpa. The sequence continues at coordinate 3,189,809 of OY731404.1, read as the reverse complement.
TATTATTTTATGGTATTATATTTTGTGTGAATACCCTCATAAGATTTTTAGTATAATTTTTGTATTAAGTAAAATATGAGGCAATATAAAGTTGGTTTGGTGGTAAAAGTGGAAGGGAGGGAGGTATAGTTTGTGGGTTTAAAACCCTCTGCTAACAAAAACTAACATATTAACAACTAACTTTTGCCAATAAAAATAAAAGTGAAATGTCAAGAATTAACAACTAACATTTCATATCCATTGACGTTCATGGTTTACAACAAACAATAAAGCCATATGCCATCACGTGAGTAGCCACATGGATCAATTGATTTCACTAGGCTGTATCAAAAACAACATTTTCAATAAAATTAATCATTTGACAATACATTTTCAAAATTTCTTGTGCTAATACTGTTACTATACACGCTAGTAAATATACACAAGCTAACCTGAGCAATGGCAGCAACACGTTCAGCCAATGTTCCATATGCATGAGACAAGTGCTTTGCTGCAGCAGTGTCCATCACACCAGGAACAACTTTACCCTTGTAAGTTACCTTCATGCGCACATACTGTTGAGAAAGAATGGTAAAAGATGCAGGATCCCACCCTTCACCACCAACAATCCTGAGACTGTTGGTAATACATCCATTGGTAGGGGTCAACTTCCCAGATTTTATAGCTGCATTGACTGCATCTTCTGCCATGCTGAAACACATTGGAATCAGAATATATTATATGCAAATGAAACATTGCATGCTAAAAGGGAACAACAAGAAGGAAAGGCAACAACAAATGGTGCAGAAGTTGAAAAAAATTTAACACTAAATGGACTAACTGAATAGTTAACATAATTAATACAATGCGTAACTGGAGAAACAACATCTGAACAACTTTCAGCTTGATGCATTAAATAATTACCTCCTATACGTAGTCCACTTGCCACCAGTAATGGTGACCAAACCAGGGTGATCCTCAAAGACAACATGATCCCTAGAGATACTCTCGGTATTTTTAGCTGATGGATCCATGGCTAATGGACGAATGCCACTCCAGGCAGAAAGAACATCAGTGCGACGGACCTAAATTTTCAAGGCATTATTTTATGTTAGAAGAGAAAGGGATAAAGAAAAAGGATATCTAGAATGAGTGACAGCGATCATCTTCCTTGTTTTTAATCAGAGATTGGTGGGCCTTTAATTTAAAAGAAGAGGGAATGCCCACAAATGGAAAGATTGAATTCTATAGCGATGGAGCTAACAGACATATGATTCAATTTACTATTTTTTTTCTTCTGTCTAGGATTATCCAAAACATTTCCAAACATGTAATAAGAATGGGATCATTTAATTTCTGCATTGAACATCAGAAATAAAGAGGAACATTAATGAGCTTAAAAATTGCCTGTATTTTTGGCAGGAATATCATACTTTAACGTTAAGGTAATCAGAGATGGCATCCAATATAAATTGTATTTCATCTTCATGTGGTTCTGGAAGAAAGGTAATGCTAGTGTTGGAATCCGTAGTTCCAGCAACTGTTCGTCCCAACCATGGTAGCATGAAAACAACGCGTCCATCCTTAGTTTTGGGAACAATCAAACCCATTCCGTCTGGAGAATAATAATCAGGGAGAATAATATGCACACCACTGCTTGGAGAAATCATTTCTCGTACATTTTTGTCAGCCATTTTCCTTACAGAATCACAGAAAGGCCCAGCAGCATTCACAATTACTTTTGCGTACGTATCAAACTCTTTGCCTACAGCATGCAAAATCAGGAACGGAAATAATTAAAAACTATTGAACTGTTAAAGACATTATTCTTCGAGCACATTTGATGGACATGCAGGGAGGAAATGAGCAGAACTGCACAGTATAAGTAGCAGAGTCATGATGCAGTTTTTGTTATGTCTGCTATTTGGTGGTCGATAAGCAATTTTGTACTGTGTTATTTCATGTGCATTATGAAAAGGCACGAAGACATCGTCTTGATATTCTTAAGTTTTGAAATGGTATTATAGTCATTCTAGTATTCTCATTCAATTATTTTTACGCTCTAAATAATGTCGCCTTTTGTCTGCCCAAAGACAGTTTGTGAATACATTTAATACATCATATTAAATGTTTTAAATTTCTTAAAAGTAATTATCAAATCAAATTACTTTTGTGTTTTTATAAAATAAACCCTTTTTTTCCAGTAAATCCTTTCCTATTTTAACTCTTTATGATGTAACCATATCGGCACACAGCAAAAAATCCCTAATACACACATGATTTTTTGAACAATGAAAATATGAAATATCAATCAAATATGAATTTATTACACCATTGATGTGATGTATACTGAGCTGATTAATTCTGTTATAACTCTGTTAGTTAGTTGTTTCTTTTGTTATACCTAGTTGCCAATTCCTATAAATACGAATTGCAAGTTATAGCACATGCACAAAACAATTGTAATCATTTTCTCATATCTGAATGCAATTGATTCCCACCGTTGGGTTCCAACTTTCTGTATCTTCTCTTTCTCTCTTCCGGTGTTACTCTCTTCCTCAATTTCTGTTTTTTCTCCCTTTCTCCTCCGCTGCAATCACTGCTCACTGTTTCAATCCTATCAAATTCTTATTTATTTGAAGAATCAAATAACTGACAGTGTTTTGGTGTGGGAGTGAAAGTGCGGGTTTTCAACATAGGGGAAAAAGTAATTTTGATTTTTTCATAACATTGTGCTGAACAAAAGGTTGTCGCATGTTTTGGTGCGTAATAAAAAATTTAGATCTTGTCCTGTACTCCATCCTTTCTTTTGCGTTGTCCAATGACCATTTTTAAAGTCAAACATGGGAAAAGTGTTATGGTGCTATTTCGTCCTTCAGATTGTGTTTGTTCCCTTATTTACTCAGATTTAGGCAACTTACCATTTCTGACAGCCGAAAATAGTAAAAAATGTAAACCATGAATGTCTACAGTAACACATAGAAATAAAAGAAAGTATTACCAGTTAAATTGTCCCTAATTCGAGCACCAATTATACGTTCACCAGCATCATCCTTCAGTAAAGATACAACTTCAGCATGATTCAGCACAGCAGCACCAGCTAATGCTGCTGTGCAAGCCAATCCAACATTAAGACGCGCATCATTCATCTGCCCATCATAATAAACAACTGTGCCCCTCAGACTTCTACCTTTTCCCTCCTTTGCCAGAGTGGGAAAGAGTTCAACAGACTCTTTTGCAGAATAATATCTTGATAAGTGCAAGAGTCGTGCTCCTGCGACCAAATCGTACATTTTCAAGCCAATCCAGTAGTACAGTACTTCAAACCAGTCAAAACATGGTGTCATGCAAGGCAAAGCATGGCATAGGTGTGGTGCATTGTCAATAACCTGTTTACGCTCCTCAAGTGCATGGAATACTAACTTTAGTTGGCCATAGTCAAGATGAAAGACTGCTTTCTCTAGGTAACGAACACCTAAGAGTTTACACAAACACTGAAACGTTAAAGCAACAAGGAATTACGACTTATGCATAAGTAAACATACATTGACGATAGCATTTCCCAGTAGCACTGAAAATTTCTGGCAGTCAATAACAACAACCTACAGTGTTAATATGCAGATTGATTCTTATCAATCTTATTTGAGAACCTAAATCAAAGCAAACTTCACAACCCTGACAATCATGGAAACTGGGTCTCTTATTTGATTTTTGCCTGTAAATTCCAAATCCCAAAAGTATGAGACAGTCGTAGATTTTTAGCTTTGTTATTGTTCTTTCATATACTTTGAAAGAATACAAAAAGCAATTTAAAAATAGTAACTTTATGGAATACCCTTTATAAACACATTAATATTAATTATCAAAACAAATTGTTTGGCCTACCAGATTATCACAATTTTTGCTACACTTATAAGCATGATATATTTATCCAAGGGTTAGGAATATTCATGTAAAATAATGATAATGATAAAAAGTGCCAAGATAAAAGTAGGAATAAGAATAAGAAAAGAGATACAAATATAAATAAAAAAATTTGATACATCAGTTCTTTTTATATCCCTCCTCTTTTACCCTTGCACACAATTATTTGAGAAACCTGGGCTTTCCTTCCTAATCTCTACTCCAAGTCTGAAACCTCACCCTTATTCCCCTCCAGTGATTCATACGCTATCTTCTACCCATTCTAACTAACCAGCCAAATATTCCAATTGTCCAAATATCCTCTTTCTTATTTTAATAATCATTTTTTCTTATTGATTCCTGCATGATCCATCTTCTCCAGTAACTATTTTATAAAGTATAACTTAATTCTGCCCTAATTTCTTCTATCAATCCATGTCAAGTAATTACCTAAGGTACTCATGCCAGTGCACTTCAGGGGACAGGAATATGACACAATACAAATTTCTCCTAAATTTCTTCTACAATTGATATTTGGATATTTGTTTCATCCCCAACAGTCGATCGTTGAAACCTTCAGATTACTATAGTTTTGACCCTTCCTAAGATAGATAGGACAAACCAACCTCCAACCATTGGAACCAACTAAAATATCTGCCTTCCAGTGCCACCAACACCACTTGGAACTTGTAGTCTTTCTTCTTCACAACTTTACTTACCTGGAAGTATCATTCCCACCTGTTCACCCAACCAAACATATCGCCCAAAGTCATTAGCCACGTGAGACCCTTCCTTCTCATATCTATTTTCCATTGCACACAACCTGCCCCATCCATTGGAGCTCCTCATCATTATGCAACTTACACTATACTGAAGTTCCTCAATTCTTCCTCACTCTTTTCCTGTTCTTGCATCTCCCTTTCAGATTCTTGAATTCCCCACTCTGCCACTAATTCCTTTCTGGACAAAACATAGCAGAATTTTCGTTGATCCTTAAAATCAATTAAATAATATACGCACGATGATATTTTCAGTAATAAATAACTTCCACTGAACATGCATTACAGAAATTAAGTTAAAAATCGTCACTATAATTAGTTTATTTTAGTGGCAGTTTGTGATTCAGTTAAAGTATAAGAACTTTTTATTGTTAAAGAATAATATAAAAACACTTTTAGTGCAAAGACTATTTACCCTTCTATTAACAGAAAGCTTTTTGGACTCTCAGTTCCTAAGAATATAAAACCTAATCACATTACTCTTTTGAGTCATTAAGTCTAACCACTTTCTACTACTTAAGTTGTCGTATATCCAATAGATATAGTACATTTTTAATCATTTATTAAAGATGAAAGGACACATAATCGAACATGTGCACTTCTACCTCCATGAATGAGCTTGGTGGAGCGAGAGGACGTTCCGGAAGAGAAATCCTCTCTTTCGACGAGACCAACACGGAGCCCTCGGGTGACGGCGTCGAGCGCCACGCCGGAGCCGGTGGCACCGCCGCCGATCACGAGAACGTCGAGAGGGCTCGTGGCACCGGCGCCGATCAGCGCCGACCGCTGCACCTCTCTTGAAGGCACGGTAGCGAAGGGATCATGGATTTTCTCCCGGACGGTGGCGATCTGCGATCCCCCGGTGCCATGGTCGCTGGAGGATATCGTCGGCGAGAGGAGGATGGCGCCGCCGTATGCAGTGGCCACAGCCGCTCCTACGGCAGTGCCGAGTCGCCTGAGGCGAGTCATGGAAAGGAATGGAAGAGAGTGAGAGAAGCGTGGACCTTGTTTTGCGTTGTCTGAGAAAATGAAAAGTGGGTTATGACTCGCGATTTTGAATGTTACTGTGTTTAGGTGAACACGAATCTAGTTGAAGAAAAACACTACACAGTGGCACGGATAAAAAGAAAATTATGTTAAATTTATAATTTTGGGTTTTTTTGTCCTGAGATATTTTTTTAGTCACTTAAATTAAAAAAAAAAACATTTTAATCTTCAGTAAAATATGATTTTAGTATTTAAATATTAAATTTGAAAGACAACAATAATTTTAAAATAATTAAGTTTTAAACAAAAAAAAGTGAAAACTTAGCCAAAGTAATATAGTATAAAAGCACAAATTACAAATACACTAATTTATTTATACTTAAGAACAAAACGTAAAAAAGGTAAATTAAATAAAAAGATAATCAGATTAATTTCAATATCACCTTATAAAAGTGACAACTAATTTGTGTTGAACATTCAAGGACTTGATGTTGCAAATAATGATCATGAAGAATGTTGATTTTGATGATGATCCAAGAGCTTAAAGACTTAGAGTATTGAAGATTGAAGATTGATGATTTCTGTATTGTAATAACTCTGTTTTAGTTTGATTGAGTATGTAATTATAGAATCTAAGATAGCTGGTACATAGTCCGTAACTTAGAAGCTTCAAAAAGCCCCAATATATCATCCAGGCTCAGCTTTAATCGATTATATAGGGAAATAATCGATTAAAACAATGAAAAAACCATTTTCGATATATACTCACTGTTTTAATCGATTAAAACATCAAAATAATCGATTATTAGGTCAAATAATCGATTAAAACTTCAAATAATCGATTAAAACATAGAGGTTTTGGGTTCTGTTTTTTTGGCTCTGTTTTAATCTATTATAACTCCATTTAATCGATTATTTCAGTCTGTTTTTCATTTTAAATTTCAAATTAACCCTAGTTTCGAAATCCCCTTTTTCTAAACCCTAATTTCCCTACTTAAACTCTCCTTTGGCACTCAGAAAAAATAGAACAACCTTTTCCATACAAAAGTTAAGTGTTGTGAGTGCCAGAGAACTGTTTGTTGCAAGGAAAGGGGGCTTTCTGAACCTGGTGTGGGCTAGAAGCGATAAAAATCACTAAGTGGAGTTCTTAGTGGATTGTGTGTTGTGCCGTCTCCGAGGAAAGTTGTTCATCATCTCTTGTGGATTTCAAGAGAGGTGTATTCGATCTTTATCCTGTTCATTTGTAATCTGTTTGTAACAATTTGTTCTTAGTGACGAGCGTTAATCCTCTTTTGAGTGATTAGCAACTCGGACGTAGGGTCTTTTGATCCGAACCAAGTATAAACCTACTGTGTAATCTTCTCTACTCTTCTCTATTTACATTTACGCAGTTTTTAATCGGTAAAATTTGGGGAAAATTTTGAAAACCTAATTTTTATTAAGAAACCAATTCACCCCCCCTCTTAGTTTTTGTCCGACCATGCGAACATTCCGCTGCGCGATTCTAACAAGTGGTATCAGAGCTTGCTTTGATAGTCATTCAAATTTTTGAAAATGGCCGGAAAAAATCAAACTTTTGCCGAAGGTGCATCTATCAACAGACCCCCACTTTTTGCGGGTCAAAATTATCCTTTCTGGAAGGTACGTATGCAAATATTTTTAGAGTCTGTTGATAGAGGCGTTTGGGACGCAATTTTAAACGGTCCATTTGTTCCTAAAATTACAGAGAACGGTGTTGACGTTCTTAAACCTTTTGATAGATGGACTGCCGAAGAAAGTCGAAAAGCACAATTTGATGATAGGGCTAGAAATATTATTTCATCTGCTCTAACCCTTGATGAGTTCTACAGAATTTCTATTTGTAAAAGTGCACAGGAAATGTGGGAAATGCTTAGAGTAACCCACGAAGGAACTGACGACGTCAAAAGAGCGCGTAAAAACTCCCTAATCCAAGAATACGAGATGTTCCGGATGCAACCCGGCGAAACGATTTTCGACATTCAAAAGCGTTTCACTCATATTGTGAATCATCTCACCGGATTAGGTAAAGTATTTGACGTTGATGAATTAAATGTTAAAATTTTGAAATATCTGGATAGGAAATGGCAACCTAAGGTGACGGTCATCTCGGAGTCACAAAATCTTGCCACTATATCTATGGCAGCGTTATTTGGAAAGCTAAGGGAGCATGAGCTTGACCTTGGAAGGCTAAATGAGGAAGAGGGTCAATATCAAAAGAAGAACCTAGCTTTCAAGACCGAGATTTCAAAAAGCAAAAATAAGAAAGAAGAAGAAGAAGACTCCGAAAATGATGAAGAAGAGATGAGTCTTTTTATAAAGAAGTTCACCAAATTGATGAAAGCAAAAGGAAGACATCCTTTCAAAGGTAAGGGAAAGGTAAAAGAAAATTCTTCCGTTAATATAAAATGCTATGGTTGTGGTGAAGCAAGGCATATGAAGACCGAATGCCCAAACAAGAAAAATGATGAACACAAGGGCAAAAAGCAATTCAAGAAGAAAGCATATATTGCTTGGGATGACAGTGATTCAAATTCAGAATCAAGCGACTCAGAAATAGAAGCAAACATTTGCTTAATGGCAAATGACAACATTTCTTCGAATTTTGAGGTTAGTGATTCCGATTCATCCTCTAGTGAAGAAAATGACCATGATGAATTGCAAAATGCTTATAATGAGTTATTTACTGCATTTATGAATATGAAAAACGAATTTAAAGTTGTAAAGAAAAATCTAAGAAGATCCGAAAAGGAAAATGAGTCCTTAAAATTGAAAATTGCATGTTTAGAAGAAAAGGAGGTAGCTAATACGAAAATTGTATGCTTAGATGAGAATAAGGACTTAGCTTGTGCAAATTGTAAAGAGCATGAATATGACATAGATATTCTTAACCATTTGCTTGACAAAGCCGAGAAAGAAATTGATGATCTTAAGAAGCATGAAATGGGAATTGCTCAAAATAATGTAAATCAAAGAGTTCCTTTGAAAAAGAGTAAAACTAAAAAGAAAAGAGTATGGGTAGAAAAGGGAACTAGAGCATGTCATGTTAATAATGTATCTTGTTCTAAAACTACTTCAAATGCATGCTTTTATTGTATGAAACAAGGTCATACCTCAAATAGATGTAAAATCAAACATTTTGGTGTTCCTAAAGAAAAATATATTTGGGTTCCTATAGTTGAATGAATTGTTTGTCTCTTTTATTTATTCAAAGAAAATGGATCATTTAGTATGTTTTAAACAGAATGCTTAGGTAAAATCATTTTATCTTTTTTGCTGCATGAAGGTTCTTCACTTAAAGCTTTTGCGAAATGCCTCTAAAATCGTTTTAAACAACTAAAAACAAAGTATTTTTACAAAAGATTTCTTAAACATGTTTTTAACTGATATAGTTTTGAAAGAACCGATTAAAATCACTTAGAATGTTCAAAGAAGTGTTTTTACAGTATTTTAATCGATACAACTTGTTTTTAATCGATTAAAACCATTTAGAACTCATTATGATCGATCAGAATACAAATATGATCGATCAGAATCAAATGTGATCGATCAAATTTTAATTATGAGCGGTCAGAATTTTTTTCAATCGATTAAAACACGTTTCAATCGATTAAAATCACTTAAAGGGTCAGGATGATCGATCAGAATCCAATTATGACCAATCAGAATCAAATGTGATCGATCAGATTTTAATTATAAGCGATCAGAACTTTTTCAATCGATTAAAACACGTTTCAATCGATTAAAATCACTTAAAGGGTCAGGATGATCGATCAGAATCCAATTATGACCGATCAGAATCAGTTATGATCGATCAGAATTTAGTTATGACCGATCAGAACTCTTTTAATCGATTAAATCTCGTTTCAATCGATTAAAACAACTTAGAAATTTTCTACACAGCGTTTTAATCGATTAAAACTTATTTTTTATCAGTTAAAATAACTTGAAAAGTTTTATGAGAAAGTTTTGCAGTATTTAAATAGATTGTTATGTCTCTAACCCCAAGGACCCAAAAGTTATGGGGACCTAAGTTTACTATGTTCTTGTTTTGTAGGAAACTTCCAAATCAAAGAAGTCTATGTGGTATCTTGATAGTGGATGCTCAAAACATATGACTTGGAGATAAAACGAAATTTGTAAGTTTCAAAGCTAAAGAACAAGGATATGTGACTTATGGGGATAACAACAAAGGAAAGATTCTCGGAATTGGAAACATAGGTGGTGCAAACACATTGGAGATTAAGGATGTGCTTCTTGTTGATGGACTAAAGCATAACCTTCTTAGCATAAGCCAATTGTGTGACAAAGGATTCAAGGTAACTTTTGAAAGCAAATTTTGCACCATACATTTAATAGATTCGAAAAAGTAGAATTAAAAGGCATTAGGCATAATAATATATATTTGATTGATTTGGATTGTTTACATGAGTCTAGTATAACATGTTTAGTTGCTAAGGAAGAAAACCCTTGGTTATGGCATAAAAGAGCTGGCTCATATAAATATGCATCATTTGAACAAATTGATCTCAAAAGACTTAGTTATTGGATTGCCTAAGTTAAAATTTGAAAAAGATAGATTGTGTGATGCATGCCAAAAGGGTAAACAAGTAAAATCATCTTTTAAATCAAAGAATGTGATTTCCACTTCAAAACCCCTAGAATTATTACATTTAGATTTATTTGGACCTTCTAGGATAAAAAGCTTTGGTGGAAATTATTATGGACTTGTAATTGTTGATGATTACTCTAGGTACACTTGGACATTTTTCTTAACTACGAAAAGTGAAGCTTTTAAGGTCTTTAGAAAGTTTGTTAAACAAATTCAAAATGAGAAAGACCTAAGAATTAAAGTTTTAAGAAGTGACCATGGTGGTGAGTTTCAAAATGAAAAGTTTGAGAATTATTGTGAGGAAAATGGAATATTACATAACTTTTCTGCTCCTAGGACTCCCCAACAAAATGGTGTAGTTGAGAGGAAAAATAGGTCATTAGAGGAACTTGCAAGAACTATGTTAAATGAATCTAATGTTCCTAAATATTTTTGGGCTGATGCGGTTAGTACGGCATGTTATGTTTTAAATAGAATGCTCATTAGGTCAATTATTAAATCTACTCCATATGAATTGTTTAATGGTAGAAAACCTAATGTTGCACATTTAAAGATTTTTGGATGTAAATGTTTTGTGCTAAATAATGGAAAGGACAATCTAGGAAAATTTGATTCAAAAGCTGATGAGGGCATTTTTCTAGGTTATTCTCTAACTAGCAAGGCATATAGAGTGTTTAATAGGAGAATTTTAAATATAGAAGAATCTATTCATGTTACCTTTGATGAGATTGTAGACCTTGGGGGAAATCCTCTTGAGTCAAATAAAAGACTTGCAGGTGATGATGAATATATAAGGGAGGCTCTTGATGAACTGTATTTAGAAGATAATGAGCATTCTCAAACTCCTCAATTAGCAAAGGAATGACAATCACCTAGAGGACTCTCAATGGACAATATCATAGGTGATATCTCAAAAGGGGTAAGAACTAGAAATATGACAAATTTCTGTATGTCTGTTGCTTTTGTGTCACAGATTGAACCTAAAAACATTGAGGAAGCACTTAAAGATGATCAATGGTACATAGCCATGCAAGAAGAACTTAACCAATTTGAAAGGAATCAAGTCTGGGAATTAATCCCAAGAGAAGAGTCACATCAAGTTATTGGAACTAAATGGGTATTCAGAAATAAGCTTGATGAAGATGGGAACATAACAAAGAATAAAGCCAGACTTGTTGCAAAAGGCTATTGCCAGGAGGAAGGTATAGATTATGATGAAACTTATGCTCCTGTTGTCAGGTTAGAGGTTATACGCCTACTTCTTGCTTATGCATCTATGATGAAATTTAAATTATATCAAATGGATGTAAAGAGTGCATTTTTAAATGGTTTTATTAAAGAAGAAGTGTATGTAGAGCAACCCCCTGGATTTGAGGATTTTAATTATCCTAATCATATTTTCAAATTAAAGAAAGCATTATATGGGTTGAAACAAGCTCCTAGATCTTGGTATGAAAGATTAAGTAGTTTCCTAACTGCAAATGATTTTTCAAGAGGAAAAATTGATTCTACACTCGTTTATAAAGAAAGTTAAAGAACATATCTTATTGGTCCAGGTATATGTTGATGATATAATTTTTGGATCAACTCGATAATTCGTTATGTGTAGAATTTGCTAAGATTATGCAGGGAGAGTTTGAAATGTCTATGATGGGAGAATTGACATTCTTCCTTGGACTACAAATCAAGCAACTTAAAGATGGCAATTTCATCTCTCAAACTAAATACTGCAAGGAGATTCTCAAAAAGTTTGGTATGGACACCTCAAAGGAAGCTAACACACCCATGGGAACTTCATGCTATTTAGACAAGGATGAATCAGGTTTGGAAGTTAATCAAACTATGTATAGAGGTATGATAGGATCACTATTATACTTAAATGCAAGTAGACTCGATATTATGCATTCATGTACGTGTGTGTGCTAGATTTCGGGCTTGTCCTAAAGAATCTCACCTAATTGCAGTAAAACATATTTTAAAATACTTAAAAGGAACTACTTGGATTTGGCTTGTGGTATCCGTCTGATGCTTGTATTAGTTTATTAGGATATTCGATGCTGATTATGGTGGATGTAAAATTGATAGGAAAAGCACTAGTGGGACATGTCATTTGTTAGGTTCATCCTTAATATCATGGCATTCTAAGAAACAAGCATGTGTAGCTTTATCTACCACTGAAGCTTAATATATTGCAGTTGGTAGTTGTTGTGCTCAAATTCCGTGGATGAAACAACAATTAGAGGATTATAGCATATATTTAAATGACATTCCATTAATGTGTGATAATACGAGTGCAATCAATCTAACTAAGAATCCAAGTAATGCACTCTAGGACTAAACATATTGAGATTAAACATCACTTTTTAACAGATCATATCAGCAAAGGAAACTGCAAAATAGAGTATGTAGACACTAAACGTCAATTAGCAGATATATTTACTAAGCCTCTACCCAAGGATAGATTCTATGATCTTAGAAGAGACTTAGGGATATTAGAAATAGCTTAAAATCTGCTTAATTTGACTGTTTCTGGATGATTGTTATGTTAAAATTCGTGGTGTAGCATGTTCATAGGTTATTATGCATATAAATCTCAAAAACTTGATATAGCCTCCGGAATAATCGATTATCGGAAGTGATAATCGATTATTTTCCCTCAAAATGTCCAAAACAGGGTATTCTCCTTCGGAATAATCGATTATTTCGTGAAATAATCTATTAAATGCCTCGGATAATCGATTATTTGCTAGAAATAATCGATTAAAGTTGTCCGATATAGAGATAATCGATTATTTTGAGATATAATCGATTAAATGCGACCAGTCTTGCCTCCTAGCCGTTGCAACGGATATTGAAGTGTGTCGTTTAGAGAATAGATTTGATGCACACTTTAATGATCATGATAGTGAAGAATTTTAAATTCTGTTATGTATTTTCTTTTGTTATTGTCTTGATGTTGTAATGGATGAATGATTATGAAATAAAATATGATGCTTCTTTCATGCTATGATTAAGGGGGAGCTTTCTCTAAATTATGCATATTTTGAGGGGAGATCTAATGTTTGTTCTTTCGGAGTTCTTTTTTATTATAATCAAAATAGGGGAGAAAAATTTAAAGCCTATATTCAATTTTAAATTTTATCTGGTATGTTTAATATGTTTGTTAGTATGACGGATAAAACAGGTTATTAAGGGCTTTAAAAAGATAATTTTGATCATCATCAAAAAGGGAGATTGTTGAACATTCAAGGACTTGATGTTGCAAATAATGATCATGAAGAATGTTGATTTTGATGATGATCCAAGAGCTTAAAGACTTAGAGTATTGAAGATTGAAGATTGATGATTTCTGTATTGTAATAACTCTATTTTAGTTTGATTGAGTCTGTAATTATAGAATCTAAGATAGCCGGTACATAGTCTGTAACTTAGAAGCTTCAAAAAGCCCAAATATATCATCCAGGCTCAGCTTTAATCGATTATATAGGGAAATAATCGATTAAAAGAGTGAGAAAACCATTTTCAGTATATACTCACTGTTTTAATCGATTAAAACATCAAAATAATCGATTATTAGGTCAAATAATCGATTAAAACTTCAAATAATCGATTAAAACAGAGAGGTTTTGGGTTCTATTTTTTTGGCTCTGTTTTAATCGATTATAACTCCATTTAATCGATTATTTCAGTCTGTTTTTCATTTTAAATTTCAAATTAACCCTAGTTTCAAAATCCCCTTTTTCTAAACCCTAATTTCCCTACTTAAACTCTCCTTTGGCACTCAGAAAAAATAGAACAACCTTTTCCATACAAAAGTTAAGTGCTGTGAGTGCCAGAGAACTATTTGTTGCAAGGAAAGGGGGCTTTCTGAACCTGGTGTGGGCTAGAAGCGATAAGAATCACTAAGTGGAGTTCTTAGTGGATTGTGTGTTGTGCCGTCTCTGGGGAAAGTTGTTCATCATCTCTTGTGGATTTCAAGAGAGGTGTATTCTGATCTTTATTTGTTCATTTGTAATCTGTTTGTAACAATTTGTTCTTAGTGACAACGTTAATCCTCTTTTGAGTGATTAGCAACTGGACGTAGGGTCTTTTGATCCGAACCAGTATAAACCTACTGTGTAATCTTCTCTACTCTTCTCTATTTACATTTACGCAGTTTTTAATCGGTAAAATTTGGGGAAAATTTTGAAAACCTAATTTTTATTAAGAAACCAATTCACCCCCTCTTGGTTTTTGTCCGACCACGCGAACATTCATCTGCGCGATTCTAACCATTTGAAATTTTGATACCATCCATTAAAAAAAAATTGTACACGTCAATCTCGAAAATAAGATTTTTCTTCTATAAGTCTAACTGATGAACCTAAACATTTTATTATAAATAAATTTTAAATAAATATAAAAAAGTAAAAATATATAAAAATATAAATAAATATATTTAATAATTATTAAATTTTAAAATAAATTTATAAATGTTTATATAGGAGAACAAAGTCTCTTTCACTTTCAAAAGTTCAAACCACATTTAAAATATCTTCTACAAAATTAACATCTCCACAAAACCCTAAAGTTATATAAAGTATTAAAGAAGAGTTAATCTTCTCAAAACTTTTGGTATTAAGATGAAAAGAAGGGATAAATTGTTATTATTTTCTTAGATGACAACCTATTATTTGTATTAAATTAAATATGAAATTTAATATTAAAAAATAATAAAAAATTTATCTTCAATGTAAGAATTATGATAAAAAAATCTTCTTTAAAATAAAGTATTATGAAATCTCATTATAATAATATTATAATAAATTAAGTAGAATATTTTTTATACTAATCTGATTTTATAATATTAAATTAAATATTTTATAATTTTTAAGAAAAACTATATTTTTATCAATATAATTAATTTATAGTCTTATAAAATAAATATAAGTTCTAATATTATTCCTTTGAAAAGTTTAAGAAATTAAGTATAATATTTTTTATACTAATCTGATTTTATAATATTAAATTAAATATTTTATAATTTTTAAGAAAAACTATATTTTTATTAATATAATTAATTTATAGTCCTATAAAATAAATATAAGTTCTAATATTATTCCTTTGAAAAGTTTAAGAATAGTTTAATAAAATTAGGAGTATGAATTTTCATTTATTTCACATATAATATAATATAATGAAAGATATGATAAATTCATCTTACTTTTTTAAGTGAGTATAATATAATCAGAGCACAAATTAATCAAATAAAAGAAGATTATCAAACCGGATTTTACAATTTTTCCTTTTCGTTGTACAACCTTATCATAGTTGTCATTTTCCTTTTTTTGTCTCTACTACATTCTGTTAAAGTATTTGTTGTGCTGCAACTTTTCAATGGTTTTATGCCGTGTTGCATGTACCTTTTTAGTTATTTCTTTTTATCATCTTTCATTTCTTTAGGGTACACAGGTTGTATATATATTCCATTTCATTGATCAATCAAACATACACAAAAGAGGATTTTTCCTACATTTGCCTCTGAGCCTTCCTTTCTCTATCTTTGTGTTTTTCTATTATGGTATCAGAGCTCCTCATTGGAGCTCTGCTGTCAAAATGTCCGATGCCACACCAACACCTGACCCATGTCTT
Source organism: Sphenostylis stenocarpa (assembly GCA_963425845.1). Taxonomy (NCBI): domain Eukaryota; kingdom Viridiplantae; phylum Streptophyta; class Magnoliopsida; order Fabales; family Fabaceae; genus Sphenostylis; species Sphenostylis stenocarpa. The sequence goes on along the minus strand of OY731404.1, from coordinate 3,173,900 downwards.
GATCCCTCAAGTCCATACCCACTAGTGAAAAAAAAGGCTTTTATGTCACCCAATTGTCGTCGCATGAAAAATATTCGACGTAAATAAAACGCGGTGGCAATTTTGTAAATAAGAGACAAAACTTTTACGTCGCGCACCCCAGCATGCGACGTAAAAGGCCTTCTTTTATGTCGCGCCACGTAGCTGCGACGTAAAAGAGGCTTTTTACGTCGCGTGTTGGGGTGCGCGATGTAAAAAGTCCATTTTATTTCCCCCCAGAACCACTCCCTGGTCTCGCGCAGGAAGGGTTTTTGAGAACGACGACAACAGCTACCTCTGCACACCATTTTCGACCAATTTGACAGTGAAAAACATCAACATTGTGTGTCATTTTATGAACTTGATATTTCTCCCCAATTGGATTCGAGTTTGAAATCATTTTTCGTCTACACTCGAGGTTAGTGTTCTATGTCATTGCTATATGTTTAAATTGAATCCGTGATTTTTTTTGGGGATCTCAATCACGTTATTGTATGAATGTCTCCACTGGATTGTTATTGGAATGCAATTATTTGTTTGAGTGCATTTTCGGTTTACACACTCCATTTACGTGCTTTGTTGTTTGTATATTAATTTCTTTTTACATATAATTTTTAAATCTCTAGGAGTGACGAAACTTTATAACATAATATGAATCGAAGTTGGATGAATGCACGTCGTATTAGTGAAGAGTACGAAAAGGGAGTTGATGAATTTTTGAAATTTGCTAGTGAAAATGGAAAAGTCATGAAAGGGACATATTATTGTCCATGTGTTCGTTATTTGAATCAAATTCGTCATAAACTTGAGGATATACGTGATCACTTGTTTATTTATGGTATTATTAAGAGTTATACAATATGGACATGGCATGGAGAAATATTAGACATCCCAACTGTGTCAACTACAGACAATTTTGATGAAGGGATGAATGATAATCTAGAGGATATGATACATGATATTGGTGAAGAAAATTTTATGAAAGCACATCTATATGATTCTTTGAAATATGATTTTGCACAACAATTGTACATAGGATGTAGTTTTACAAGATTATCAGCAACTTTAAAATTGTTTACTTTAAAAGCAAGAAATGGATGGACTGATAAAAGTTTCACCGAATTATTGGAGTTGTTGAAGGAGATGCTTCCTGAAGATAATACATTACCTACTCGTAACTATGAGGCAAAGAAAATATTATGTCCAATGGGTTTAGAGTACAAGAAGATACATGCATGTCCTAATGATTGTATATTGTACAGAAACGATTTTGCTAAATTAAATCTGTGTCCGACATGTGGTTTGTCGAGGTTCAAAAACAAAGTTGAGGAAAGTAGTGGTGAGGAAGAACTAGATGGTCCCCCTGCTAAGGTGTTATGGTATTTGTCAATTATACCTAGGTTTAAAAGATTATTTGCCATAAAAGAAGATGCAAGAAACTTGACATGGCATGCAAATGGTAGAAAATGTGACAATCTTCTTCGACATCCAGCTGATTCTCCACAATGGAAAAGGATTGATGAAACCTTTTCAGAATTTGGTGCAGAGCCAAGAAACTTGAGAATTGGATTAGCTACAGATGGGATGAATCCTTATGGAAATTTAAGTAGTAAACATAGTTCATGGCCAGTTTTGTTGATCATTTACAATTTGCCTCCTTGGTTATGCATGAAGAGAAAATATATGATGTTATCTATGATGATTTCAGGACCTCGACAACCAGGAAATGACATAGATGTATATCTTAGTCCTTTAATTGATGATTTGAAGATGTTGTGGGAAACAGGAGTGGATGTATTTGATTCATATCACGAAGTGAATTTCGAGTTGCGTGCAATGTTATTTTATACTATAAATGATTTTCCAAGCATATGGTAATTTGAGCGGTTATAGTGTGAAAGGTCATTTAGCGTGTCCTTTATGTCAAGAAGACACAAGTTATATCCAATTGAAACATGGACAAAAAACTGCGTACAATAGGCATAGAAAGTTTCTAGTTGCTAATCATCCATATCGTAAAATGAAAAAAAAGCATTTAATGGATGTCAGGAGAATGCAGTTGCATCAGTACCACGCAATGGTGAACAATTATATAAGCAAGTGAAAAATATTAATATTGTGTTTGGAAAGACCCAAAAGAAATCCAATGAGAAAAACATTTGGAAGAAACCCTCTATATTATTCAATCTTCCTTATTGGTGTAAGTTGGAAGTTAGACACTGTATAGATGTGATGCATGTTGAAAAAAATGTTTGTGATAGTATAATTGGGACATTGCTTAACATAAAAGGAAAGAAAAAAAATGGAATAAAAGCAAGACAAGATTTGGCAGACATGGGTATACGTTCTGAATTACATCCACAATCAGTTGGAAAACGCACTTACTTACCTCCAGCTTGTCATACTCTATCAAAGAAAGAAAAGAGAAGTTTTTGTGAGTGTTTACGTGAGGTCAAAGTGCCATAAGGATACTCCTCAAATGTTAAGAGTCTTGTGTCTATGCAAGAGTTTAAATTAGTTGGTTTAAAGTCTCATGATTGTCATGTGTTGATGCAACAACTTTTACCAGTGGCTATTTGAAACATCTTACCAACTTCTGTTAGAATTGCTATTACTCGGTTATGTTTGTTTTTCAACGCCATTTGTAAAAAGGTAATTGATCCAAAAAAGTTAGATGAATTAGAAAATGAAGCAATTGTAATAGTGTGTCAGTTAGAAATGTATTTTTCCCCTTCATTTTTTGATATCATGGTGCATTTGATAGTCCATTTGGTAAGGGAAATTCGGTTATGTGGTCCAATTTTTCTTAGATGGATGTATCCTGTTGAGCGATACATGAAGATCTTAAAAGGATATGTGAAGAATCGATGACAGGCCGAAGCTTCTATTGTGGAAATGTACATTGCGGAAGAAGCCATTGAGTTTTGTTTAGGATACATGTCAAAATCGGAACCAATAGGTATTCCTAAGATGAGACATGATGGAAGATGTGAAGGTAAGGGTACTCGAAATTTAAAGATTAAAAATGTTAGTCGGAAAGAAGTTGACCAAGCACATTTATACATATTGAACAACACTGATGAAGTAATCCCTTACATATCACAACACATAACTGAAATAAAGGCAACACATCCTCGAATGAATGAAAAATGGGTATTGAATGAACATAACAAAAGTTTCATTTCTTGGTTTAAAAAAAGGGTATATGTTGAGATTAATGTTTTAGAAATACTTTTGAGACTTGCTCGTGGGCCTAATAGTGATGTCATTACATTTGGTGAGTATGACATTAATAATTATTGTTTCTACTCAAAAATAGAAGATGATAAAGGTAGAGTACAAAATAGTGGGGTCACAATTCAAGTTGAATCTATGCATTTTTCTAGTTCTAAAGACAAAAATCCTATCACAGCTTCTATGAGTTATTTTGGGGTCATACAAGAGATATGGGAAATTGATTATGTTACTTTTAGGGTGTCTGTCTTCAAGTGTAAATGGGTTGAAGGGAATACGGGTGTGCGAACAGATGACCTAGGATTTACTTTGGTTGATTTGAGTAAAGTTGGGTATAAGGATGAACCTTTTATTTTGGCATATCAAGCGAGACAAATATTTTATGTCAAGGATCCATGTAATGAGAGATGGTCAATTGTCCTTGAAGGAAGAAGCATGCATGGAATTTATGAAGATGAGTCTCTAGATATACATGAAACACCTTCATTTTCAAGTAGACCATTTGATGACATAGTTGACAATGAAATTGATGACATACATGCAATTCGAAGTGATCATGATGAAGGGATACGGGAAAACATACCAACATAATAGGTGTTTATCTTCACATTTTCTAGTTCTTTTTATTCAAACTTATAAAGTATGTTGACTTCGTATTGTTTTGTTTTTCAGGATATGTCGGATTCCACATCTGGTACTGGTAGTGGTAGTGGCAGTGGCAGGAGCGGAAGTGGAGGTAAAGGTAGATTTGTCACTCGGTTAAAGGGGTTGACAGCAAGGAGGGTAGCTAGAAAGAAAACTCAAGTTGAAGTTGATCCACGTTCTGGTAAGGCATCTGACCCAAATGTTGCTAAGTTTAAGAGGTATTTGGGACTACTAGCTCGACACCATGTTCCGATTACTACTCCATCTTGGGATGATGTAGAGGAAACCGAGAAGAACCTCATGTGGCAGGATGTTCAGGTATTTCTATATTTATTGAATACTTTATATATCATTATTAATTGAATTTAACATTTATTGGTCATTTCACAACAAAATTTTGATGTTCCTAACACTGAGGTGATGAGGAAAAAGGTTTTATCCTCCATTGCCATTAGATGGAGGGACTTTAAGACTTTCTTGACACGGGAGTATGTATTTGGAAAGTTTCAAGATGAATCTCCCTGTCTAAAGTATCAAATTAGTGAGGAGGATTGGTTACGGTTTTGTGCCAGTCGAATGGACCCCTCTTGGCAGGATAAAAGACGTGCTGCCCAACAACGTCGGAGGTTGAATGATGCACCCCATGTATTGTCACGAGGAGGGTATGCATTATTGGAGCAACGTCTCATGAAAGCCGAGAGAAGAGTTAGCAGGAGTTGAGTCTATCGACCTTGCATCTCCACCCCTCGCTATGAGATGTGGAAGGCAGCCGGACAAAATCCGATGGACAAATGACTTCGAGTCCGCACGAATCATTGCTCGAGAAAATCGTAAGTTATAATGTCAATTTGAATTGATTCTAATGTGAAAGTTAGTGTATGACTTAATTATTGTTAATGTGTTGTAGGATGATTTAGTTGAAGCAGAGCACCCAAGGATCATTTATTCCTCATGGTCGACAAGATATATTGGCGACAACCATAGGAAAACCAAATTACTCGGGACGTGTGCGTGGTGCTTGGTGGATCATGGGGCCTTCGTGATTACTTTGGTCCAACATCACGAAGGACCACTACTCGACTCTTGCGACCGGAGGCCTTGCATAAAATGGAGATGCGGTTTGAAGAAAAGTTAAATCAAATAAGACAGGTCCTTGCAGCAAGAGTTTGATGAGAAAATTGAATCTCTCGCGCTCTCGGCAACGAGACTCAAGGAACACCTCAAACAATTGAACATGATGTTGTTCGAGTCAGCACTAAAGGGAGTTGTGTTGCTACTGCTGCTGATCCTTCAGGAGAATATACTCAGACTGATGCATCACACCAGTGTGAGTTATATGTTGAAGATGACCCCCCGCGTCTAGTGGCTATTGGTCGAGTTTTTGAGGGTGGTTTAACCATTTATGGTGTCCCTCTACAGGCAGACTGAACACGAGTAGTAGTTGATGAAGTTCATGATGCTAATGCTCCAGTGCCTTTTCCTAATGAAGAGATTCAATTAGTGGGGCAGACAAGCAGGACATTCTTGGCTTGCCCAAGACGTTTGGTTATGCCACTATCAGCACAAACCAAGGTAATATATATATATATATATATATATATATATATATATATATATATAGTCTATTTTCTCTTTTCTAGTATTATAATTATATAAATGTTTAATTAATTGTTATTATTTGTTTAGGAGGACTTGCGTCGTGCTAAGCATAAAAAACAACCTATTATTTATGAGGATTTGACAGAATGTGATGATGATCTCATCTCTATGTTGTTGACCATATTACCACGGTTGAGGAAGAGACCGTGTCAGATACAATGGGATGTTAGAGTGTTTGGAATTGACAATTCCAGTGTTCCATTATACATTTCCTTGCCCGATGCTTTAGAAATTGCTGGGGGAAATTGCATGTTAAACATTTCCATCATACAATTGTGGGCAATGTAAGTCATTCTCATTTATGTTTCTAAGATTATAATAATTATATTCAACTTATAATTAATTGTTTTAGGTACATTGACAAATTGAGTGTGGAACAAGAAAAATCTAAAGTATATGGATTTATTGAGCCTCAATCCATCCAAAAATCTGGAAATACAAAGGTTGGAATCCAACAATATATGCAAACATGGATGAGTGACTCAAAAAGACATATATATTTGGTTCCATACATTGACGGGTTAGTATTTTAATTTGTATTTTAATTTATATTTTTGTAACTAATTTTTATGTCATACAATGTAAGTCTCATTGACAGTTATTTGTAATCATACCCGGGATTACACTCGTGGTGTGGTTTTGTTCATTACATCGGAAACCGAGTCAAGAAATGAAAAGCTTATTACAAGGGTAACTTTATCTTTTATTCATTAATTATGTTTTTAAATTGTAAATACATATTGAATAATATATGACTTTTTTTCACTTAGAATCGTGTATCCGGAACTAATGTTCTAAGTGGAAAACCTAGAACAAAGATTTTGCAGTTCATTTATCCTAAGGTTAGAAACTTATTTATATAAGTGAATACCATAATTATTGTTTGTATTTAAATTTTGAAAATAACATTATGTTTTTTTCATCATTTCAGTGTAATAAGCAAATAGACTCGTTTGAATGTGGTTACTATGTTATGTATTGGATGAGAGCAATAGTTTGTGTGGGTATAATTGATTCTTGGACGGAGGTAATTGTTTTTAACATTAGTTAAGTTTATTTAACTTTATTCATGTTGCATGTTTACAAGAGTCAAATTAATGTTTCAGGTATTTCAAGATTCATCTCCATTACCAGAATATGATATTACACAAATTAGAGAACAATGGGCAAAATTTTTTGTTCAACAATTCTAGTACATAATTTTTTAAGTTCTTGTTCATATTATATTGTGTGTATTATGTAGTTTAGGTAGCTTAGTTTGTATTAACTTTTAGTTTGTAATAGATTTTTTAGTTTGTATGTTTGTATTATATTGTTTTATTATGTAGTTTGAATTATATAATATTATATTTTTAATTTACTAGCTAAAAAAATTGAACCTACTGAATCTGTCTGGTTGTAATATATATTTGCAGGTTTTAGTTGTAAAATAGAATCAACCCAATTTTTTTTTTAAAAACAGCAAATTTACGTCGCGTATACCAATATGCGACGTAAATTTGCTGTTTTTTTTTTTAATTTTTGAAAGTTTTTACGTCTGTTTAGTGGTATATGCAACGCAAAATTACGTCGGGTCTTGATAACTGACGTAAATTTACGTCGGGCTAAAGGGTCTGACGTAAATTTATGTCTCCCGTTTTAACGTCAGTCTTAAATACGACATAAAAAGCCCTAAATACCTGACGTAAAAGCCCCTTTTTGCACTAGTGACCATATACACCCTAGTGAAAATCCATATTCTGTTTCTGTCACTCCAGTTCTAAATGGCAGCAATTACCATTCCTAGTCTCGTTCTATACGAATGGCCCTAGTCTCCAAAAACAAAATGGGTTTCTTGAACGGAACTATACATGTACCAGCTCCCACTGATCGTGTTTATCTCTCTTGGGAGCGTTACAACACTCTCATTATCTCGTGGCTGCTAAATTCGTTGTCACTGTCCATTGCCCAGAGCGTCATTTTCCTTGACCATGTTGCAGATATCTGGACAGACCTTAAAGAAAGGTTCTCTCATAGTGATCTACTCCGAATAGCAGAGCTCCAAGAGGACATTTACGATCTCCGACAAGGCTCACACTCAGTATCTAACTATTACACAGCATTGAAGTCTCTTTGGGAAGAACTCGATAACTTTCGACCCTTCCCCGTTTGTACATGCTCAGCCAAAGTCTACCATCAACAAGATTTTATAATCCGTTTTCTGAAAGGCCTTGATGACCACTTTGTCGTCGTACGTTCACAAATCCTTTTGATGGATCCTCTTCCATTCGTAAACCGAGTTTTTTCCATGGTCATTCAATAGGAACGACAACACTTAACACTAGCACCCATTGAGGAACCAAACACCTTCGTCAACGTCGGACAATCGTTCTATGGCAAAGGACGCGACAGGGGCAGCCCTAGCGGGAATAATCGCATTGGTGGCTCCAACAAACAATGCATCTATTGTGGTCAAACTGGGCACACCATGGAGGTATGTTATTCCAAGCATGAGTATCCCCCTAGTCACCCACGATACCCAGGACGTCCATGATTCCATAATCGTGGTAATTCATCCTCGCCTGTTGTGTTCAACAACGCTGCCCAAGAAGGGGAAACAATGAATCTTTCATCTATCACTCCGAACAACTCTGATGGGCCAGGCTTCAATCTAACTAAGGCCCAATATCAAAGCCTTCTTGGCCTCCTGCAACAGGAAAAGCCTAATCCTAATCCTCATATGTCCGTGGTTTCCTCTCATCCCAAACATGTCAATGTTTCACAAGTGACCAAGTCTAAACCACCTGACTCCACTGATATGCATTTTGGTATCAGTTTTGCTCTCTGCACCAACACACATACTAAGTCCACTATTCCTGACACTCATGCACTTAATAATGTTTCTTGGATTATTGACTCAGGGGCTACTGATCACATTACCTGCTCATTTAATAATTTTTCAAATTTTTCAAAAATTAAACCTGTACACATTAATTTACCCAATGGTTCCATGGTTGTTGCTCATATCTCTGGCACTATTCAACTATCTCCACATTTCATTGTTCATGATGTCCTTTATGTGCCAAACTTCAAATTTAATCTCCTTTCAATTTCCAGGCTTTTATCTTCATTTAAATACACTCTCACTTTTCCTAACTCTCGTTGTCAAATACAAGAAATGAAGTCATTGAAGATGATTGGTTTGGCTAAATTGAAGCATGGATTGTACCACTTGGAGATCAACAAGGATAGTAGTCATGTTTTTCCCAAAGTTTCGTTCATCAATAATTTTTCCACACCCACCATTACCAACACCAACCTTTGGCATTTTAGGTTAGGACACCTCTCCGGAAATCGTCTCAATATCCTTCATACTAATTTTCCTTTTATTTCTAAGCATGTTGAAGAGAATTGTGATATTTGTCACTTAGCTAAGCAAAGACGGTTGTCATATTCTCCCAGTTCTAATAGAGCTTCCAAAATTTTTGATTTAATTCATTTAGACATTTGGGATCCTTTCTCTCAATCCTCGATTCATGGTCACAAATATTTTTTAACTATTGTGGATGATTTTAGTCGTTACACATGAGTTGTGCTCCTAAAATCTAAAGCTGAAGTTAAAACAAATGTTCAAAATTTTATTATCTTAATTGAAAACCAATTTAATATAACCATTAAATGTGTTCGGTCTGACAATGGTCTGGAATTCTTTCAACATGATTTTTTCTCTTTCAAAGGAATTCTTCATCAAACTAGTTGGGTATATACACCCCAACAAAATGGGCGCGTTGAAAGAAAACACCAACACATCCTAAATGTAGCTAGAGCCCTTATGTTTCAGTCCCAACTTCCAAAATATTATTGGTCATATGCCATAAAGCATGTTATTTATCTTATAAATCGCATTCCATCCCCTGTCATTAATAATCAAACCCCTTTCATATTATTATATAAACAAAATCCAGATTTTTCCATGTTAAAAGTTTTTGGCTGTTTATGCTATGCCTCAACACATCTTCCTCGCCAAAAATTTGATGCACGTACTAGACGTGGTGTTTTTTTTGGGTTTTCAAACTGGAACAAAGGGGTATGTTATTTCAGATTTAAATAATAGAGAAATTTTTGTTTCTCGCAATGTTTTGTTCAATGAGTTAGTATTTCCTTTTACAAAATTAAATTATCAGCCCACTCACCAAAGCCCACTACCGCCCAACAACTCTCCTGCTCCTGCTATTAGTTTCATTGATTACACCACTCCCAAAATTCAACCCAACACTGAACCCTCACACTCTTCTGACAATGCTCCTCTTCCTCTCACCCCGTCACCCCCTTCTTCCCCATGCTTCTGTATGCCTTCATCTAGCAGCACCCCAAGCCCGTCAACCTCATCCCCACCACCGATACTGACACCGACACCAAAACCCCAACCAACTCGTTGCTCCACTCGCCCCATCACCGTCCCACCTATCTTGCTGACTACCAATGTCATGCTTGCTCCAGCGTTCCAATCCAGGCTCCCACAAAGCTCAACCAATCATCTGCAAAGAATTTATATCCTGTTCAAAGTTCTGTTGACTACTGTCGCATCTCCCCTTCACATTCTCTTTTTTTAATGAACCTATCATCTGAGCAAGAACCGGCCACCTTCTGTGAAGCCGCAAAACACCTTTGTTGGTAGGAGGCCATGAAATATGAGATTCAAGCCTTAGTCCGAAATCAGATCTGGGATATTGTCCAAACACCACCCAATGTGCAGCCAATCGGGTGCAAATGGGTGTATAAAATTAAGCGTGGTCCAGACGGTTCTATTGAGCGCTATAAGGCGTGTTTGGTAGCCAAAGGCTACTTTCAAATTGAGGGCATTGATTATCTCAAAATTTTCAGTCTGGTTGTAAAAATGAGCACCATTCGAGTTGTCCTGGCAGTAGCTTCCATCAACCATTGGCACCTACAACAACTTGATGTCAATAATGCTTTTCTTTATGGGGATCTTATGGAGGATGTATACATGATCATCCCTCCGGGCCTCCATGGATACCATTCCTCTCAATGTTGCAAGTTAAAGCGATCATTATATGGGCTGAAACAAGCAAGCCGCAAATGGTTCGAGAAACTGTCCAACCTGTTACTCTCATGTGGATACCAGCAAGCTCATGCCGATCACAGTCTTTTTACTAAGGCATCAGGTTCTACCTTCACAACCTTAATTATTTATGTGGATGACATTGTTCTGGCTGGGAACTCACTTGCTGAAATTGATAACATCAAATATATCCTCAGCTCCAAATTTCATATCAGGGACTTAGACAAACTAAAATATTTCATAGGGATTGAAGTGGCTCATTCTTCATCTGGTCTTTCCCTCTGTCAAAGGAAATATTGTTTAGACTTAATTCAAGATGTTGGTCTTATAAGTTCTAAATCTTGTTCCACACCAATGGACAACTCCCTTCGCCTTCATCAGGATTCCAGCAAGCCCCTTGTTGATCCCTTACCTTATAGATGCTTGGTTGGCCGACTAATTTATCTTACTAGTACCCGTCCAGATATTGTCTTTGCTACTCAACAATTGAGCCAATTCATGGTTGCCCCCACTCAATCTCATTTTCAAGCAGCTCTGAGAATTGTCCGCTATCTAAAGAGTTGTCCTGGGAAGGGTCTTATCTTTAGTAGGTCCTCTTCTTTTCAGTTGTCCGGCTTCAGTGATGCTGACTGGGCCACATGCATTGACACCTGACGTTCTATCACTGGGTATTGTTTCTTTATTGGCAGTTCCCTAGTTTCATGGAAAACCAAGAAACAATCCACTGTTTCTAGATCATCTGCTGAGGCGGAATATAGAGCTCTAGCCTCAGCAACTTGTGAGCTCTAATGGCTACTCTACTTGCTTCAAGATTTACGGGTTTCTCCTCCACGACGTGCTGCCTTATATTGTGATAGTCAAAATGCACTTTACATTGCTGCAAATCTTGTGTTTCACGAAAGGACCAAACATTTGGAAATCGATTATCACTTGGTTTGGGAAAAGCTACTTTCTGGTCTTATGCACCTTCTTCCGATTTCCTCGTCACATCAGCTCGCTGACATGTTCACCAAAGCTCTACCTCCCAAACCGTTTCGATCAAATATTTCCAAGCTTGAGCTTCATGACATGTTTGAACCTCCAGCTTGTGGGGGGCTAAAAGAAGAATCAGAGCACAAATTAATCAAATAAAAGAAGATTATCAAACCTGATTGCACAATCTTCCCTTTTTGTTGTACAGCCTTACCATAGTTGTCCTTTTCCTTTTTTTGTCTCTACTACATTCTGTTAAAGCATTTGCTGTGCTGCAACTTTTCAATGGTTTTATGTCGTGCTGCATGTACCTTTTCGGTTATTCCCTTTTGTCATCTTTCATTTCTTTAGGGTACACAGATTGTATATATATTTCATTTCATTGATCAATCAAACATACACAAAAGAGGATTTTTCCTACATTTGTCTTTGAGTCTTCCTTTCTCTATCTTTGTGTTTTTCTATTATAAGACATAAAAGTAATATAAATTATATCTTAAAATATAAAGATTATAAATAAAATTTATAATACTATATAATTTTTTAATTGCTTTTTTATCAGTTAATATTTTTATAATAATATATTTCTTTCATTTTCCTAGTATAATTAATAAATTAATTAATATAAATTATTATTTTTTATATATTTTTAATTATAAGTCTCTTTTTTTCTTTTTAAAATATTTTCAATACATGATTTTTACCTTATCTTAAATTATAAATAAAATTATCATTTCTAAAAAAATATATTTAAATGTGTGTTTAAAGGTATAGAGTTTTACCACTAATAATAACAATAATTATGTTGATAGAAAATTATTTAAATGTTTCAGATCACATAACTAAAAACATCTTCAATTAAAATTATTTATTAAAATATTTAAAATAAAATATTAGTTATTTGAACTGAAAAATAAAAAGTGATAAATTTTATTTTATAGACTCATTAAAGAGATTATAAAAATAAATAAATAAATAAGGAATGATTTTTTAAAATTTTTTAATTATTTAAATAAAATAAAATTAACAATAAATTATTTAAAAATAGTGTATAATTATAATTTTTTCTTTTTCATTTTTCATTTTCTTCACTATTTCCTTCCTTCCTTGCCTTTTTTATTGATCCCACAGTTTGGATGTAACAACAACAGGGGTGATGAAGAATGCATTTTTAGGGTTGAGACCCTCACTCTCAACCCCCCTTTCTCACCCTTTTCCATTCCCATATTCCCTTTCCCTCAAACCCCATCCTTTCTTTCTGTGCTCAAAACCACACCCACTACTCGCATTTGCAAACAAAGAGAAAGATTTGAAGGAACATGGAAACACACAACAAGCTAAACCACCCAATGGTTCCAAGGAACAGCAACAAGAGAACGATGATGGTTGGAGTAATCAAAGACTACCCCTTTTGGGTTTCAATTGGAGGACCCTTTTGGACCCCGACCCTAACAACGTCCTTGCACTTGGCTTAACGGGCATTCTCACATGGGCAAGTGTGCAAATCCTCTGGCAGTTCTTGTTCATATCTTTCGCCATTCTTGTTGCTGCCCTCAAGTACTCTTTTGTCGCTGCTCTGCTTGTGTTCATTCTCATTGCCCTTCTCTGATGAATTTAGTTTCTGCTTTCTATGATTCTATTAGATATTGTGGAAGGTGTGACTTTTTGAAGGTACCCATGTGACTGAATGATAATGTAAAAAGTAGTTAAGTAAAAGTCCGACAAACTTATCATTGTTGCTCTTCTTGTTTTCATTCTCTTTGCCCTTCATTGGATTGCTTATAGGTCTACTTCATCGCAATTTTTTAATTTGGCAAATTTAATCATGTCCACCGTTGTTGGATGATGCAATTTTCTTTTGCATTTTAATAATTGTACATTGGGGATTCTTTTTGGTTTTGCTTACCTGTTATGGTGTTTGATAGGGTGGTGTTCATGTATTATGTGATGGATAATTTGTCTATGATAAGTACTCAAGGATTTGAGGAACTCAATTACCTACCATGAAAGCATCTGAGACGCACTGTTAGGGGTGGTGCTATGATAGAAACTTGGATATTTGGAGTGCATAAGTCACACCTGGAGTATTTAAGTGCTTAGATCTCCCTCCTTAATGATTATCTTTTGATGGTGGGTTCCCAATCAGTTCACCAATTATGGTGTTTGAGAGGAGGATAATGAAGAAAATTCTAATTTTAGTTTTTTCTTAACTGTACCTTTTGTCGGAATTACTGGCATCTGTGGTAATTTGTTTTTGTTATTAACTTTCATAGTTACTGAAATTGGGACAGTGATTCGATGTTCATGTGTAATGTGATTGAGAACTGTTATGGTGTCTGATTGGATGATGTTCTTGTGGGTGTTTTCTTATTACTTTGCCTTTGGCCTTCTTTGAATTGCTTCTAGTTTATATTCATCATCTTCTTCACCACCATTGAACATTGAGGTTTTATTTTATTTTTTTCTTTTACAATTGTGGGTTGGGGTTGTTGTCTGGTTTTCTTTATCACTTCTAATGTTTGTTCTGATGATGTTAATGAGATGGAGAATTGAAGTGTTTTTTTTGTTAGAATGCAAGTATGCAGTAACATCACATGTTATTTGCTATGCAGCCAATAACATCAACAATATGTTATGTAATCTCATGGACATATCATAGTACTTTTGTCATTTTTATTTCGGCAATTTGTTATTTATGTATTTGGAGAAATTATGATTTGAAAGACATGGAAGCGAGCTTGAATGCTTATATGGAGATGTAGAAATTACGTCACTCTGACTTGTAGGTAAAGACGCTGTAAATGATCAACCCTCCTTTTAAAAGTTTTCGTGGTGAAGTTCATATTCTTATATTTTTAATAATGTAACTGTGAAACCCTTGCTTCACATTTTTAAAAGTAGTTTTGTCCGCATCGAAGGAAGAGTCTAGGAATAAAGGGAAATAGAAAAAATGATTAAATATGTTTCTAATCTTTGGCAATATCTTAAAATTCCATTTTAATATTATGAATTTTTTAATCTCATGATGAAGCATACGTCACATGTTGAAAAATAATCTTGTATTAAGAATATTTTAAGCTTTAATCGGAAAAACAAATTTCCTAATTAATAGTTATTATAATTATCAAAATCCCGAATGTAAAGAGTAAAAATAATATTAATCTTTTATAGAGATTTAAACAAATTATCAAAATAATTTAAGAGGAAAAACAATTTTGTTCTCCCAAAAATTCATTTTACTTGAAAGTTCCATTTTCAAAATCCATTGTGAAAAGATTGATGCATTGTTTTGTAACTGTTCAATTGCTATTGATACTTCAATATATAGTTATCAAGCTTAACTTTTTCTTTTAATGAAATCATGACGTATCATTTTCTTTTACCTCATCCTGATTTATTTTGTTTTGTTATTTTTTAAATAAAATCCTGTAATATTATATTTTATTTTACATTTTAACAAATATAAACGAAGAATTTGAAGATCTTATAAAACAAATTTTCTTAGATGTATGTTTAGACGACATATTTACAAAATAATTAAATAATACTGTTCAAGCAAAGATCTCATTGTCTTAACCTCAAGTTAATGTATGTATAAATTAGAATCCCAGTGTTATATTATTATTATTATTATTATTATTATTATTATTATTATTATTATTATTATTATTATTATTATAAGGTGTACCCAAAGCAAATAGCAACATATATGGATTGTGAGTAATGCTTATATAAACAGCATTTACAACAACAAAATGACAAGTTACTTCATAAAATGGTAGATTTAGTTCTTCAGCAAGGCCCTGTCGAATCAAACATACACACAAATCATCAATCTGATATGCCATAATCACATTTGAGGAATATATTTTAGCATAACTAAAAGCAGTGTAGGGGTAGTTTTTGAGTATTGATTGGGATTACCTCTCATTTAGGCTCTGTTGAGCGAGAGAAAAAGAAAGAATTTTGTGAAATCCATGTCTCAATTACACAGCAGAGACTCTTATGTAGAATAGTAAATAAAAACTATCACAATAATTGTCTTTAGATCTTTCAGCTGTGTCATTGCCTCGACTGTCAGAATTCTGTCGTAGCTTGGGAAAGGAATTGTGGGTTCCTTGAGTATTTCCTGATCTTTCCTTTTATGTTTCCAGTATGTGGGAATTTCCTTTCATTCTAGAGTGAGATTAATGCACTCTTTTTTAATTCATTTAGAAGATTGAAGGTTATGGTTACTATTGTCTGATTGCTGTTTTTATTAGTATATTGAGTAGAATAAATTACTTGACCTGATACTTGAATAATGAGACTATCTCCGGACTAATATTTTGGACTTGGATCTTATGT
This sequence comes from Sphenostylis stenocarpa, assembly GCA_963425845.1. Taxonomy (NCBI): domain Eukaryota; kingdom Viridiplantae; phylum Streptophyta; class Magnoliopsida; order Fabales; family Fabaceae; genus Sphenostylis; species Sphenostylis stenocarpa. Next base: position 3,157,963 of record OY731404.1, on the reverse strand, counting down.
GCTTACGTATCAATTGGTGCTTACATTGGGAGTCAAACCATGGAAAAGTCCACCCATAGACTAGATTAAAGTGTAAATCAAATACAGAGAAATAAGTGAAGCTCTCAAAGAGGGAAAAAAAAGACCACCATGGAGTCAGTATTGATATAGTAAAAACTGTCATGAATCCTTGGTTCTTAAAAGGAGGGATAATGTCAGAAGTATCATATGGAGTATAGAATACACTGTACTTCAGCTTTAGACATTCCCACTTAATAAATTAATCTTTTGGGTTGGATTATCCTCAAGTGTTCATGTCCTAATAGTTTGACACAGAAGGAACTAGGAGAAGACCGTTAGTAATAAAGTAAGAACTATATGTCATTACTGACTCCCTCTAAGCTTGCTTTGTGGCTAATTGTTACTCTAATTTCTCTTAAATAAGTAAGCCAAAATTCCAGGGAAACATTAAAAAGTTAAGTTCAGAAAAATCACGAAGGACTCAATCCATTTGCATATTTGGTGCAAATTATGTTCATAAATGATTTTGAATTTGAGATTGAACATGTATTACGCTGAAGATAAAAAACCAACAAATTGCAGCACATATATAATTCAAATTAGAAAGCACCTGACCTTAATAAATTGCAAAGCCATTTATTTTCTTGTTGAATATTGCCGTTTCTAATCATTAGCTGAAGACTAACAGTAAGTACGAACTTGTTCACCCTTTAGCACCAACAATTATTCGCTGCAAACATTTCATAATAAAGGAGAAAGTAGGTCGTCTCCAGGGTTCCCTACAGCACCAACAGATAATAAATAGAATGATTTGAAGGAGTATGAAATGTGGGCTGCTACTATAATTTCAAATTCAACACTAAGACAAGTGAAGTTTGACTTCTCTACTGGATTTATGATATCGAGTCTCTGCAGTGCTAGATTAAATAAAATCTCAACTGTTTAATTTTATTCAACCATAATCATTGCTTTGTAATTAATGCTGATCAGTATAACAGTAAGATTATTTATTTAATCTACTTACGAGGCCCAGGAGAGCTCAATCAAGGTAGCCACATCAGGATTCACATGCCTTGGAATTTCTAGCCTTTTGTCCATAAAACCAACAGCTGCAACAACCTACACTAGTGGCATCCCCATTATCAAACTAAACGCCATGTGATGCATATTATAAATCATCATGCAAAGAGAGGCTACTGGAAAAAATTCTTCATTTAAACCAGCTAACAGCCTCAGTCTCTTATTTTAACTGAGTGATATTCAGCTTAGGAGTAACATTTTTTTCTAAAAGAATAATTTAATAAGATGAAGGGAAAAAGTAACAAGGTAAGTTAAGGAATCCTCCTCAGAAAAATACAAGAGAGAAAGTAACAAAGAAAAAAAGAGAAATTCATTGGAACAAAGCTGCTCAAGCCATCAACATCTAAGTCAGGGAAACTCCAGAAATAAAGCCAATAACAAAGTCATAGTCACTTAAGAAAAAAAAGAAAGTGGTCAATCGAGCCAATATATCCCTATAAGAGATAATAAGATTATACTTTTCCCATTCAATCCTTGGTAGTCTATGAATATCTGAATCCCTACATTCTTAAGTGAGAATTCATTTGTTCTTTTCCTGAAATTTCTTACTGTTCTCTCTCTCTAAACCTTATCTCTGTTTCTATTAAACCTTTTACCACTATTTTATTTTAAAATGTTACTCTCAATTTTAATTCTGCTAGGGGAAAGCTATTACAACAAACCAAGCATTATAACATCAAAATGGAAAATTTGTAGGACTAGACGTATGCAAGTAATCCGACATTAGGACTGGATAGGCTCTTCTTGACACTATATTAAATTGGACATCATAGTCTTACAATTTTCCAAGTCTTACAATTTAGCCAGATAGATTTCTAGTTAATGTGAGACGTCATAACACCCTTCCTCCTTGTGCCCAAGGATGGAACATCTATGGATGACCCAACATTAAGACTACATATTAATATTATATTAGAAATGGACCGAGCTAAACTTAATCTCCAAAGTTAGCTTGGGGTATGATTGCCCAAGTCTCAGATTTTGTACCATGTGAGATATCCTACTATATACCAACTTATATAGGAGAGAATTTTACTAAAAATTAATTATAGTTAATAAGGAAATGACTACTTTCGTAGAATAGGCAAAAAGGCAAAGAATTTTGGACCCTTTTCGAATAGTAGAATCTGTCCCTATGAAGCACCGACTCTAACATGGACATCGGGACACAGCTAATGTCCAAAATATTGGACACGCTATGTGTGTGTGTTTGAGGAAAGATCAAGCTGCTCAAAGCGTATTCATTTATTCTATCTACTATATCCAGTATTCTAGAAATTAGCTAAATCAAAAGTAGTGTTGTAAAGCAAATACCTGTGAAGGATTTAAATGTCTCCATGGTTGTTCCAGGGTTACAAGTTCCCACAAGATTACACCAAAGCTGAATACATCACATTTTTCGTTTGACAGTTCACCTCTGATGACTTCAGGTGCCATCCATTCAGGCTGTCATCATGTTCAGAAAGGGAAAAAGGAATAAATTATAATGTCAAATCATCAGAGAACTATTGTATTTAAGAAATAAAAAAATCTGAAACACGGATGCTTCAGTTAATACTTACAGTTCCGGCTGCGGTTTTAGATGAAAGAAATGTGTTTGCCTTTGTACGTGAAAGACCAAAGTCACAGACCTGAGGTAAATATTTTAAACAAAATGAAAACACCCAATTATCTGACAGTTCATATATATCCATAAATGTACATGTGAGCAGTTTGTGAATGTCTGCTTGGGATTTTTCGCCTAAGCAAAATCCTTCATTTTTGGTAGGGATGGGAGTGTTGGTACAGCAGGTATTACCAATCCAGGCACTATTAAGCATTAATAAATAGGTACTGCCAAACGGGGAACAATTAGCAAAACCTTTCAGCCATTAACAGACATGGCTAGAGATACATCCTCAAATTTAGCTCATGATTTATAGATTGAAGGAACAAAGGAGAGGTATAAAATAACAGGGAAAGCCCTTTCTTAATTTTATTTTATAATGCTGTTTCTTGCTAGGTCATAAACGACGTTGTTGCTTTGATATCATGTTGAAAATATAGGACCCTTATGGTAGGGGAGAAGGAAAGGTGAATATAGATAATAAAATTGATATTGGTTTCATGTGATGATAAGATGCGACAGAAAACAAAAACAAAGAACTAACCCTATTTATATTAATTCTAAATTCCCAATCCTAATGACATAAGGAAGCATGTAATGAAATATAATGGAAGGGGAGAAAGAAAAGGTGGAATATTTAGATACTGAAAATCTGAAATTGATATTGGTTTGAGACAAGGCGCCAATCTTATTTATACTATAATACTAATGATAAAGTACCAATCCTAATTAAATGAGGAAGAATGGTATGAAATATGAAAATATGCCCAAGATATCATATAAGATGAACATGTTTTTCAAATACTCCAACAGAGTAACAGTTACCTTAACAGTGAATGAATTATCAACCAAAAGATTTGGAGACTTCAAATCTCTATGAACAATGGGAGGTTTCATTTGATGAAGATAATTCATTCCGCTTGCCTAGACAAACAATATGAACAGTTCAGTCTACATTATGCCTAAAAATACAGAAGTAGTAAAAATAACAGTTTTAATCATCGAAGATATACCACATCATAAGCCATACATAAACGATGTCTCTCGCTAATTGATGATCCAACATTGCCCATATGCAGAAGTTCAAACAAACTGCCTCTGCAATTCAAGAAAATAATTAGCATAAGAATATCATACTCAGCCAAAATCATTTCCAATTAAACACATAAGCAAGGAGCACAATGCTCATTGTGCAGGAAATTATTGTACCTAGATAAATATTCTGTCACTATTGATAACTTTGGGGGTTGAATAACTGCACCCATAAGGAGTACAATATTTGGATGCCGTAGGCGCTTCATGATTGAGACCTATGAAATAAACTGAGAATGAATAGCAAGCAATCAACGAGGACAAAATAATTTATATGTGCAAAACTAATATAAAAATGTTCCCCAACCTCATTTAAAAAGATAAAATGAACATAAATATACTTATTAAAAACAGTAGTAATGCATACCTCCTTTAGAAATTCTTCAAATCGTCCAGGATCAAAACCTTGCACTTTAAGAATCTTCACAGCAACATCCTAAGTGAAGATAGTTAACATTTAGTAATTGGACTGTGATTGACCAACATATAGAAAGAGAGGAAAGAAGCAGAAAGAAAGAAAAAAAAAAGGTGAACAATCCGCTGTTAGGCCATGAGTTTTTCCCTGGAGGCACTGGTCTGACTTTATCCCTTTAACTTTCTCTGCCGGATAAACAATAGCCACTGCAACATTTTCTTTCTCTCCTTTCGAGCATTTTTTTTGTTCTCTGGCAGTTGCTGCAACTCCAAGCATTTTTTTGCTCTTTGACAGCTGTCGCCCCCCTTAAAAACATTTTTTCTCTCTGATAGTTGTTGCCCCCTTCGAGTATTTTGCTATCACGGTCACCACATCCTCTAAGCATATTTACTCTCCAGCAGTAGTTACCATGCCCTCTAAGCATTTTTTTTTCTCTACGACAAGCCACTGTTGTGCTCTCTGAACATCTTTGCTCTTTGTTAGTCACCATGTCCTCTACGCATGTTTACCCTCTGGCTACCAGTCATGCTCTCCAACAGTCACTATGACCTCCAAGAAACCAAAAGGTTAAACTTGTCGATAGTTTCCTGGCCACAGGAGCTGGAAAAGGAACTATTGTCCTTACTCCTTTAACTCTTAAAGATATCCCATGTGTCCGTAATTTGTCATACAATCTTGTTTCTGTTATGGCCTTGTCGATTAGGACGTCCTAATGTCCGATATTTAAAACATTTGTTTCTCAGCTATTTTCTAATAAAGATTAAAGTGTGAATCTTGTGAATTGTAAAAACATCATCTTGTTAATTCACATCTCGAGTAACAACTATTTTTGGAAAAATACTAGCTCATTACTTTTATTGAGAATCACACTAGGGTCAGTTGGGTATTTCTTTCACACGAAAAATTTGATGTTGCTCTTGCGTTCAAACATTATAATATGATTAAAACTCAATTTCAAACTCTGAGCAAAGTTTATCGTGGTTATAATGGCAAGGAAATTTTAACAACATTTTGGATTTTTTTTGTTATCAAAGGCATAGTGCATCAAAGTTCTTGCACTAATACTCCCAACAAAAAGGGGGCAGAACAAAAAAACAAACAACTCCTTGAAGTTACGAGGGCTCTAACTTTCCAAAACGAAAGTCCCTGAAGTATCTTTGAGGGAGGGAGGGCTATTTTAGCTACCACATACTTGATAAATAGACTACCTACTAGAATTTTGAACTTTCAAACTCCCATGCAAACATTCACTAGATGTTTTCCTTATTCACGAATTAAAACTATCATTTCCTTAAGGATTGTTGGGAGTGTAGCTTTTGTTCCCAGCCATGACCCCAAGTGTTCCAAACTTGATCCTAAAGCCCACATATGCATTTTTGTTGGCTATCCTCCCAACCAAAAATGGTATAAATGTTTCCAGTTTCAGAGAATTTTTGCGTCAATGAATGTTAATTTTCTTCAAGGACCCCATATCTAGTGAGTCTGATCTTCAGGGGGAATATGGTAATGAAAATGGTTCTTTAGATATACATTATTTATGCCTTGATTTTGAGGTAGAAAAATACGAGAAAACAAATGAGTTAAATATTCCTAGTGACACTGGGCAGATTCCAGCAATACCATCTCCAAATGAACATATTGATTCAATAGAGACAAATGTGAGATGGCACAAAGTTTTGGTTATACAAAAGAACAGGCAGAAAAAAAAGGGGAGACATTATTCACAGGGGCACCAATCATCTCCTGGATGGATTTTGAAATTCATGATGATTCTCCAATGTTGTTGACAACAATTCCTCAGGTAATTCTCAATTAAACACTTCTAGTCATGATAACCTTCCCATTACTCTTAAAAAATGTGTTAGATCTTACACAACAAAACATCCTTCATCAAATTTTGTTTTGTAAAAATATTTCACCCTCCTATTAAAAAGATTCACTAGGTTTGTAGAAGGCCTGGGTTAAAATCAAGGTCAATCAAATCACACATTGTTCATTAAAAATTCTATCATGTTTCAATTTTAATCGTCTAGGTAGATAACATAATATTGAAAAGAGATTATTTAATTGAGATGAACGTATTGAAGCAAAATCTAGCCAAGGAATTTGAGGTTAAAGACCTTGGACAGCTTCAGTACTTTCTTGGAATGGTATAGTCTCAGAACGGAAGTACATCTTAGATCTCAAGAAAGAAACTGTAATTACGGTTTGCTGGCCTTCAGGCACTCTTGTATAAAAGTAAAAACAAAAGCCGGTGTTCTGTGCACTTAGGTGGAAACCAAAGACTGGTAGGGAGACTTATGTTTATCATTAAAATATGTAAAGAATCAAAGAAAAAAATGCTTACTGAACCACGCCAGTCTGCACGAAGGACAGTTCCAAACGACCCTGAAAAACAATTATTATTGTCCTTATTTCATTGTTTCAGGGTACATATTCTCAAAACGATAAATAGATAGCTCGGGTAGAACCAGTAAATTTTTAGTGTATACAGCATGCGTGAGAATTCAAATATAAAACCTGTCCCAATATTTTCCTTCAAAATAAGTTCACTCCATGGAATATCCAGATCCTCTTCGTCGAGATCAACTTCATGACTTGGATAATCCATACTTGGCTGGTCTTCTTCATCGAAAGACCCATATTCCTCTGCACCAGGAACAGCATAAGAAAATCAAATGTGGTGAATCCGATGCCACTACAAATAGAAAACAGAGCATACAGAGCATTTTGAGCTTATTTATTAAAAAGATATCTGGTAATCTATATATCAGTCAGTTCCTGTCATATGCTCTTTGAGAAAGACATGGTTCCACTCTTTTTCTACTTTTCAATTGGGATACAATAAATGATTCATTCTTACTCGAAGCAATCAGATGGCTGCTTCCACCAGCATAATTTGCACCCAGAGCTTCAGTTCGCCGAGGATCCATTGTGTCATTGTGATTAACAGAAGATCCTGTCATGATGGAAAGTAGTAATGTTAGACCTGTATGAACATGTGGACAGAAGCCATCTTAATCTCTTAAGACTCCTCATACAACCTTTATATCCTGAAATTATGATTATATTATTTCTCCCTAACCACAAAACAACGAACTATCACACTATATAGTAACAATCCCGCATCACCTATATTTGTCATAATACAATTATTGTAAAACTGTTAGGTCAGGTTATTAGTTAACAACAATTTAAACATATTTTAGGAAGGTAGTTATTCAGTTTACTCAATATATTGTAATTTGTGTACAGTTTCATAATTTGGCAAAATTCACTCATGTCCTAATCTTTTTTGTTCAAGTTGATATTAAAGCTCCCATTCTACCTGACTCTGATTTCAGAAATCAACCCGACAATCATAATAGCCACCTTAATTTATTGCTGCTTTGTTTTAGTTCTTTTGTCCATTTTGTTGCACTTAATTCCATCCTTAGACACAAAATCCACCATTGTCAAATCTTCAACCACCAGTCCCAACCACCTTGGTGACCGGAGATTGCACTAAATTGTTGGAATTATGTATGAGTTGAAATCCCACGTTGAAAAATATGAGAATGTTAAGTAATATATAAGTGAGAGAGACCCAAAAACTTAATATCTTAAGATTTTAAGTTAATGGTAGTATCATTGATATAATTAACTTATGTCTCATTCATGAATATCTCTCATTATTAACCCCCCTTGTAAATACAATACTAGTATGATTGCAATCGTATGTGATGGCCCTGACCCTGGTTTGTGGATCCATGTAGTGAGTCCTGTTGTGAATGACTGTCCCATTTTTTCTTGAGGTGAAAATGATCTCATTTTTTCTTACATGATTGGCTCGTAGTCCCATTTATGAATATATTTCGATGTAACCCTTCTCGCAAATACTCAACATGTTGTCCCTTGTTTCAACACTGAGCAACGTCCTCGAAACATCATCAACTCCTCCAACTTTACTCTTATAAAAGTATTGAACCTTACCATCCCAATTCATTTAAATACTCGGGGGATCTACATTCCTCTCAATCATTTGTAGCACCAAATGGTAGGAGGGTAAAAAAGGCTTAACTGACTCAAAAGTCTAAGAAATAGGCTAAGCTATGCTAAAATATTTGTAGCCTATTTTGGCCTAACCTGTTTAAATCATGATCTACATGGACTTAGTTCAAACTATCCTGTATACTTATAAGCGGGTCCATTTTATAAAATAATAATAATTTTGTAAATAAAATTAAAATTAAAATTATTTTATTAAAAATATAAATGTATTATAAATTAATTTGATAAAAAAATTCACTTATTATAAGAGTAAATATAAAAATAAGTCTCTAATATCCACTTATTTTATGATCTAATGGTTAGCATAAATTACTATTTTAGATTAATAAATTACTAAAAAATAAATGATGAATTGATGACTATACATACATCACATTGTTATTTCTCGAGAGACCGATTAAAAAATGGATTTAGACTTAACTCAAATTCACAATTGATTTGTAAGACGAGATTTGCACGTACTTATATACTATATTTTAGTCATCTATATACGATATGAGATTTCAAACACATCTCCTCATACACATGTCGAGTGTTAAATTATATATTTATGTGTTTTCATATTTGTCTTTGATTCTATATAATATATTTATGTGTTTTCATATTTGTCTTTGATTCTATATAGATTTGTCTCATCAACTATTGTGTTCTTTTATGTAACCATTATTGTTTTACCTTTTTAAGTTTGTCTTTCTTAGTTTCTCCTAATTGTTTTGTTGTAGTATTTATTTTATTTATTGGCCTTTTTTATTGTAATTGAGAGTCATTTTTAAAGAAGAAGATTTTTTGGATTGTGCTTCATTACAAGGTTGATCGTAACCTGAAGATGTTTATTTTCTGAAATTATAAAATGTCTACAAGTGAGACTCACTCAAATTCTTTTGATGCTAATGCTGCTACATCTTCCACTCCTAAAAATAAAAATGTTACATGAAATAGAACTGATATTAGGTGGAGACGTGGAGTAGATGTTTTGGGTAATAGAAAAAAAGTGAAATGTATTGTAGAACAATGCCCATTACTTTTATTTGATCTTTGAAGATTTTAAAGGTCCACCATGTAACTATCAAGAAGGAAAAATAAATAAAAATATCAGTACTTATATTTGTGGTAGAACAATGCTCATGTTAGCATGTTGAAGAAATTCACAAATGTCATGATTTATTTGAACCTTACTTGTCTTCATGAATTTGAAGCATCATTAATGAGTATGTTTAGTTTTAAATAGTGAAAAATAAGCAAGTTTGAATGTACCTATATGCTTGAAAGTTGTCTTTCTTAGACACAAAACCTACAATGAGTTTCATATAAGGAGATAGGCTATGCAAAAAAGAAGATTAAATTCAACTTTCATAATATTAAGAAAAAGTAAAACTTCTAAACCTCTCTCATGTAAAATTTAATTACCTATTTTGTGTAATTAACTTCTAATATAGCATAATTGATATTTTCATAACTATGAATCTATTTGGAAAATCATAGATGAGGTGGAATAATCAACTTTATAGGCTTTGCATGCAAATGTATTATCTTAATCCCTTGTTTGCACTATGAACCTAATTTTAGAAATGATGATCCTAAGGGAAAGAGAGGTTGTATATATGTATGAAAAGATTGATTAATGATGTTGCAAAAAGGAAAAAAAAAATCAATTTGCAACTTGTTGACTTTCATCATGCTAAAGGAGTTTTTTCTGTGTAAAAGGATTGTAGGAAAGTTATTTTCCAACGGAACGGTGGGAAATATTTATGTTAATTATTTTTTAGGGGACTAACAGCAGGGAGATTCTCACAAATAGGTCATGAGCCAACCATATAGGAGAATATGACACTACCTTCAATCAAAAACCTTAAGGCAATAGCTTATGGGTCTTTTTCACTTATAAGTTACTCAACTTTCTCATTTCTATCCAATATGGGACTCCAAACTTATACTTGAATTCTCAACATCTCCCCCTCAAGTGTGATTCTCTTTCACATTGGTATACCCCCGACGAACCATCAGCTCTGATACCATTATTAGGTATTTCCGAGGGGGCTAACAGCAGGAAGATTCTCACAAATGGGTCATGAACCAACCATATAAGAGAATATGACACCACCTTCAACCCAAAACCTTAAGGCAATAGGTTATGGGTCTTTCTCACTTATAAGTTACTCAACGTTCCTATTTCTACCGAATATGGGACTCCAAACTCACACTTAAATTCTCAACAGTTTAGGGATGGAACTCTAGAGTTAAAGAGGTTTGTTATTCGAATTTAAAGCTTGAATGTAGCTCTTTTGGGTGTGAGCGTAATTAGAGCTTATTTAAAATGGTAATTCAAGTTTATCAAGTTATTTGAGGTTTTTAAGTTTCTTCATATGGTTTATATAATTATTAAAATTGAATGTTCAATTATAGGTTCATATAAATGAAGAAATTATTTACCCCAGAAAAACATGAATGATTTGGTTTGTGTTGTGTAACTTGAAGTTGAAAATAAACAAATTAGAAAAATTTTATTGCTCTCTCATTTGATTATAGGGAGTCTAACGATGAATGGATAACTAACAAGAGAGACAATGTTGAGGTGGAGCAAGTTCAAGTGAAAGGTGATGGTAGAAAGGTTGACTTAGTTGGAGCAAAGTCAGATGATACAAGTCTAGTTGCACTTGATCTTGATAATATAGATTTTTATGCAAATATCAATGCACATTTCTCACTTGAGAAAGAGCTTCTTGATGTTGATGAAAATCATGGAGATGATTTCATTAAAGGATTAGATGAAGTCATATAAACTTGAAGACGTTTGTGCTTTTTAGTTATTTAATTGTTATCTTAACACTATAAGAACTTATATTTTCTTAGTGAATTGTATGAATTTATATATTTTGGTGTAGTTTTAACTTATATAGTTGTCATCATACACTACTAAACTTAACTATTGCTTACTATTTTACTTAATTATGATATATTTCATATGAAGTAGAATCTTACAAGTCTACAAGTCGATTCTATAAAAATTCAATAAGTCTACGTAGACTCTCAAGTATGATATCTTGCTTGCAAGTATGGTAATGCAAACTCAAGCTAGCATGCAAAAATATGAACAAAAGCGTATAGGGAGAATAAAGTCTCCATACTATGAGCGTGAGGGAGATTATTTGTTTATGTATAAAGCAAGGATGCAAGGTGGTCAAAACACTCACCAAGAAAAGATTATCAAACCAATTGTGAGGATTCCAAAATTTTTTGGTGAGTAATCCTGAATTGTAATTTGAGTGGAAAACAAAGGCAGATCAAATTTTTTATGTGTATAATTTTGAGAACTTTACAGAAGTTAAACTTGTTGCTCTTGATTTTAGAAATATACTTTGGTATGGTGAAATCAAATTCAAAATGAGGTACTGAGTGGTAAGAGGTTAGCCACTACTACATTGCATGATTTACAAGTTTGTATGAAATAAAGATTTGTACCTTTTTACAAGAAAGAATTATATCTTAAGTATCAGAGACTTGTCAAAGGGACAACGAATGTAGATGAGCATTTTTAAAAAATAAGAGATCATTATGTTTAAAGCTAAAGTGGTGAGCATGGAAGTCGTCATGACTAGGTTCATACATGCACTTTATAGGGAAATTCAAGATGTTGTTAAGTTACATGATTACTGTTCTTTGACAAATTTGATGCATCAAGCTTGAAAGGTAGAAATGCAGTTCCAAAGAAGGGGAGGATACAAAAAGAGTTTCCAAAATCATTCCCAACATTAAAGCTCTTGGAAGGATACAACTAAGGCAAAATTTGATGAATCAAAACTGAAAGTCAAAAGGCAAAGTAAACCTTCTCATTCTAATTCCAATTTTTAGCAAGGTATATCTTCTAAACTTCCTTCAAGATCTAGGTTTACTAAAGGTTTCCATGTTTAGGACATGGCCATACTGCTAAGTGTCCTACTAAAAGGAACATGATTTTGTAGGAAGGAAAAGAAATTTTAAGTGAACATTCTTCTTCCTCACCTACTATTAGTGATAATGAGTATAGTCCTCCTTATTAAGAAGACTTGTTGATGGTTAGGCATACGTTGAAACAAAATACTAAAGATTTTGATGAAACTCAGAAAAATATTTTTTGTACAATATACCTAATCAATGACAAATTGTGTACTGTCGTTATTAATGGTAGAAGTTCTACAAAAGTGACAAATAAGATATTTGGTAGAAAAACTTGATTTGTCTACTCTTCATCATACTAATCCGTAGAAGTTACAATGGCTAAATAAAATTTACTGTTTCTTTTAGCATTGGAAACTATATAAGGATGAGGTTTTATGTATTTTGGTGCCTATGGAAGCAAACTATATCTTACTTGGAGGGCGATGGCAATATGATAGGAAAGTTTACCATGATGACCTACGCAACAAATTTTATTTTTCTTTTGATTATATGGGTAAGAAAGTGACTTTGAAAACCATTAACACCTAATTAAGTCAATGAACATCAAATCCAGATAAAAATCAAAAGAGAACAAGAAATACAAGGTGAAGGTTGTGAGCTTTCTATAAAAAAAAAAGGAAAAACAAGAAGAAAAGAACAAAATCTACATGACATCAAAAATGGTTGAAAAGATCCCGCAAATGACTACCACCAATAAGAGCATCAAGTGGCCTTGATTCCTAAATCATCAATTACAAATAGGCCAACATATAAGACAGATCAACAAGAGACTAAGGAAATTCAAACTCATGTTGAAAGACTTATGTATAAGAGATGGGTGAGAAAGCATGAGCCCATCTACCATGCCTGTAATTTTAGTTCCTAAAAAAATGGGACTTGACGTATATGCAAAAACCGTCGTGCTATAAATAATACTACTCTTAAGTATAGATATTTAAATATTTTATACCTAGGTTAGATGATATGCTTGATAAACTTCATACATTTAAAATATTTTCAAAATAGACTTTAAAGGTGGATATATCCGAACTAGAATTAAATAGAGAGATGAGCGGAAAACAAGTTTAAACCAAACATGGAATTCATGTATCATGTACTTAACAAAGTATTTAGTACTTTCATGAGATTGATAAATCATGTGCTTAGACCTTTATCCTATTTTCCTAGGTGTCTTTGGGAGTACATGTTTTCCATGATCTTACTATAGGTAAAAACAATATGTATGTCAAGTTCCTAAAACGTACTTTTCTTAGTTATTCCCACCTCCAAAAGGGTTTTCCATGTTTTTCTCCAAAAATTCAACTGTATCTAGTCTTGGCCAACGTTACATTCTTTGAAAATAACCTTTTCTTATCTCCTTCCCATGGTAGTCAAAACAAGTTGCAGCGTAAGATTGCATGCATCTACTATTTTCTTCACCTTCTCCAAGTTCACATCTACTCTTGATCACATTTTCATTGGATCATGCAAGAACGTCGGTAAAGATCGAAATTCACAAATAGTATGACAATCCATGTTTCTTGTTTCTCTCTCCTGCATAACTATGTCTCTTCTGCATGTCGGGTCAAGTTTGTAGTATTAGAACCCATAAACTTTTGGGGGGAAAAACCTTTTAACCCAACTCTTTTTCCCATTATTAGCAAGTAATTTTTATCACACTCCTTTTAATTTAAAACAAAAGTTTATTGTGTCCTCTTTACTCCAAAACACAAATTTAAAGTGTCCCGTTTACTTTAAAACAAAATTTTATGCCACTCTATTTCTCGTTTATTTCATTTACCACCCAAATTTCACCTTAAATTTTTTTTACCACACCACCTTTTCTCATTAACAGCTCAAACTAAACTTATACTACATCTAAAACAAAAGAAGTTTCTCGCTCTTCTATTTTTTTGTATCAGCACTCCACTTAAGTTTTCAACACTCCCACTTTTCTTTTCTGTTTCAGCACTCCTTTGTTCCACCCATCTTTCTAATTCTTAACACATCTTTATTTTTTCAGTTTCAACACTCCCACTTTTCTTTTCTGTTTCAGCACTTCTTTGTTCCACTCATCTTTCTAAATCTTAGCACATCTTTATTCCCTTCTCTTTTTGTTTTTATAAACCAAAGTTAAAATGACTTAAACTCTAATTCCTATCTCTACCCAGCTATACCTATCCCTCTTAAGAATGTTGCAGAAAATAGGGTTTGTTAGAAATATATCTCTTTTCTCAGTTGTAATGTTTACTAATTGATTAGTAATTTATATATAACAGAATTACTAACCACTATTAATTGTATTTTTTCTTCTAGTATCAATGCCTCTTTTCATAGGAATAATATAGTTTGTGAGATAATTTTAAATGGATTATTGTTTTGTAATTTTTAGGATAGAATTTTTATTTGTACCTAGAATGGGGTTGCTGGCTTAATATCTTGGATTTAGGAAGGAGTTACTGTTTTGTAATTAGGTTGAGGTGTTTTGTAGAATGTTACTATCCGTCAAGATCTTATGATTTAAGATCCATACTTCTCCTTCAGATTTTGCATAAGATCTTCATTTTGATACCGTGCTTCTACCATTGAAAATGTTCCCTATGAGGTTTCACTTATTCTTGCAACCCCACTTACTGTTCTTAAACCAGCGTCACTACTCACATACCACTAACGGACATAGGCTCCATTGAAAACGCCTTCCACCTATGCTCCAGCATCTTCTCATGCTCCAAATGCCTTTTACCATCATTGCCTACATCTGGACTTCTATAGTACTTTGCAAACATATTTGGTTCATTCGTAGTCCTAATCCTAAATATGCTTTTATTCTTAATTGTAACTACTTATCTCCCTCCTATTACTCTTAATTCTTAATACAATTGAATGAATAAAATAAATAAAAAGTGGGACTAAACCAAAACCCACTAAGGGAATCTAAAATGTAGGAGACCACATCTATTTCCACAAAAGATGGAGACAATATAAGGAGATATTCCATCCCACCAAATAAAAATTAAAAGTTGTAAGACCATAAGCAGCTAAATTCTCCCTGAAAATAATATGAAAATCTAAAGTGTATATCTTTATATTTCAAAATATTATTCCATTTATTCCTTGACTTCCAAGGAAGTAAAGAACAATTAGAAAAATCTTTAACGGTAAACAAATAATTTGTCTCCACTTAAATAGTCTGAATAACACCCATAACTTCATTTGCTGCTGGGTAACTTTTAATGTTTCCCACAAAACCAAAGATAAAATGCAGTTAAGGTTAAAAACACAGCAATATAACTGTACAAGCACAGCCATCAAAAGAAGGAAAAGTTGTTAATTTCAGTACAGAGGCAAATAAAAGGTTGTCTTTCATTGTAATTATATTCTTTTCCAAAAGCATGAGTAATGAATAACCTGACGATGTTGTACTATCAAATACAAGATGCAGTGCTTGACTGTCCAAGAAATACAATTGGGCTAGTGTCTTTGTATATGCAGCTGAGTCAACTGTCTTGAACTTTGGATGACATAATGGTGAAGCAACCAACATTGAAGATGCAGGATTCAGAGAAGAATCAGGTTGGCACGTTGCTCCGGGCCTTCCAATTAAATCAATCAAATACTCCCTAGACAGTTGCATGCAATATTTTTATGTTAATTTAACTCTCTTTTTTCAGCTAATAAAACCATGTCTTACACATTTTCTATGTAATTAGAAAAAGCAAAACAATTAAACACATTGGTAAAACAATCCCTTCCATTTATCCTAATATTTAATTGAAAACTCAACAAACAAACCATACTACCACTGAACTGATATATATCATGAATGTTAGCGTCCAACCCCTGACGAAAATTATCATAAACAGAACTTTACATCTTATAGGTTGTAGAGATAAGTTCAGTCCCTCATTTGAAAATATTAGAAAATATAAGGAAAATGGTAAGTTGACATCTCCTTTTAACTCAAATATGTATTTAACAACTCATTTTAATAATATAATAATAAAAAAAAAACTTAAAAATTTTCATGATTATTATTATTATTATTATTATTATTATTATTATTATTATTATTATTATTATTATTATTATATTAGAGTGATTGTATGTAAAAAATTGATTGTCCATATAGCAGTGCTGTAAATATAATACTAGGCTTTTGGTGGAATGGAAAATGTTACGAGGTTAATTTTTTTTTTTTTTAAGTTTTTCTGCAGTTTTCTTAAAAGTCATTTACTGTGTGAAGCATACTTATAAAACCTAGGCTACATCCAACCCAATATAGACCAACAACAATAATCAGTATCCTTACTGATGGAAACTTTTGTGAGCTAAGGTTAACAGACCAATACTTTTTCGTAATAGAATAAATCCATTGAAATGAAGGGAAAGAATTACAGATCATCAACTATAAGTAACCCTTCTAAACAAAGAGCAAAACATAAAACAAACATGAAAGAGAAAATTAAAGTAAAAGATATATCTTGGGCCATTTATTTCAAGTAATATATCAAAAGGAAGTATCTATAAGCTCATATGGATTATTTATAAGTCAAAATCTTTACTGAATTAATAGTAATTTATGTAATTTATGTTTATAATTTTTTTATAAATAACAGAGCAAGCATATATTTAAAAGTATTTTACTATATTAATTTTATAAATATGAAAATTACTATTTGTTAATTTATTTTTTTCTGATTAAGTTTTATGTTTTATTTTAATTATTTGCAAAAATAATTGAACATATATATGTATGTATATAACAAAATAAAAAAAATCAGAATCTAGGTTGTCAATCACAGTAAGAATTTTGTTCCCAAATTGGCTAGCCAATGTTTGGGAAGAAAGAAGTTTAAAGTTCAAACTTCAATGAAATTTTCTTCAAACATTACCTTCATAAATTCATTCTTTAATCACAACTAGACTAGTGAAATAATTTAACCTTCAATTATCCCCCAACACACATGTTTTAAAGAAAATTTTTATACATAAAAAAAAACAAATAATGATAAATGATAAATAATTTTATGTTAAAAAAATTGAAAGAATAAAAAGTTTTAAAAAATGGAAGAAATTTAATATTTTAAATTAGTATAAAAAAATTATATATAATCAAATAGTCAGATAACAGACAATTTCTGCACTTTGTATTCATGCAATAAGATCTTTTTTTTTTCCTCTATTTCCCTCTTAGTTATAATCCCTTCTATCCATATTGAATACTACCTTTTAAGTCAAAAAGGTCTATGTTTTAACAAGAACATTCTGAAACACCCATCTTTACAAAATTTTTTTTTTTCATTTTACTACTCAATGTTGCAAATAATTAAAAACTCAACTCAAATTTTTCATATAATTTTAATTATTTAATTAATGCAAAAACCTGTCAGAACCAAACTGCACTATGCATGAGGCTCCCACATCCTTCCTACAATACTTGCAACCTTTTGCAATTCGGCATGGTAGATTGATTAAGTCAGCCAACACCTGCAATATAAATTGTTATAGATCATTCAGCAATCAAACTTCACTAGAGACAAATCTCAATCAGAAACTCCTATTTTCATGCTTTACTAAGGAACAATGAATAAAGAAGTAGAAGATAAATGTTAATCTAAATAATATTGATGCAAAAATAATGTAACTATAGAAAATTAAAGTATATAATCAAAGCATTAAATAATGAACTATACTTTAAAAAGCAATGCTCGATGGACACAAAGACCAATGGCTAAGCTTCCAATTGGAAAAATGATAGAGTTCATACAGCTCTTAAGAACTTGGGTGCATTCCTTCCAGTGGTTAAATAAATTTTCCTCCGACAAAGATCCTCCCCTTTAGAAAATAATCAAAACTCGTTAGGAAATATCAGTGCAATTGTGACTTTCCAATTTATCAAAAATTGAAGACAGATTACTGACCCCATCCTTTTGCACACAAGATTTGCAAGCTGATGAGTTGCCTCTTGGGTGGTGATCCAGTTATTTGAAAGACTTACTACCTTATTTTGCAGTTCTCTCAAGCCAGGATCTCTAGATTTATCAACAGCTACCACTACAATTGACAAGTCATCACCAGGTTCAACTGACATAAGTGATTCAAATGATGGAATAATACCAACATTTGGCAGGTCAGCACTGAGGCTCCATGTATATGCATCCATCCCATCGATTAGGTAAAAGCCATCCAGAATTTTGTCAGAGTATTGTAAACAACCATTCACCTGACCAATATTAAAGCATATGCACACTCAATATATTTTCAGTTAAAGAAAAGATCAATACTATGGATTAAGCATCCGAATTGAAGGTGGTTTACACTTCCAATACTCAAATTATTTGTCACTGTGAAACAGGCTACACCCCGCATAGCTGAATTAATACATGGTATATATCTTGCAAAACTCTGATAGGTGGTCGATTCACACATAACTGTTATAAATTTGTATTTTTAAAATGATGCTTTTATTGTGAAATAACCCAAAAATTGGACATTATACTTGTGACATTGAAGAGTCAATTACCATTTTATTTAAAACTTGACAGATTTAATTTGATATAAGTGATTATAAATGAACCCATATTTGAATTATACACAAAAGACAAGAGAGAAGTAATAATAATAAAATTAGATTGTTCATGTGGTTAATTGGAGTTTAAGGATACTTTTTGGAAATCAATTATTTATGTAAAATTAACTGAATATTTTTTGACAGAACAAATACAAAATTCATTCTTCTCCCCATATTCTCCTGCAGTTCACATTCAAATTATTGCAGTTAAATATTATAATTTAGATTAACTTAAAAGACCTAACATGATGATCTATTTACATAAAATGAATTCATCATAACAAAATACCCAGAAATGATGGGAAAGTCTCTGAGCCGAGGAAGATGAATGATCCGTTGTAAAGGAAGGGCGATAAGTGAGACGAAGGGCAAGTGCGAGTTGTAATTGATAACTCTCCTCGGTTTGTTTGGCCAAACTCTTGGATGAACTTTGTTGTTCTTCTTCGTCGTCAATCATCGTGCTCTCTGTAATCATCCTGTTGCGCTCAGATTTAGAATCGGGTTGTACCTCATCTTCTTCATACATTTTTTTTATATCAGATTTGGAACTCTGTATTAACCATCCATGCAGGAAACCACTGTAGCAGGGAAACAACTGTCGCATTGCAGTGTCTCATCTCTGTGTGCTGTGTAAAGGTAATTAGCAGTTCACCTAGCGTCTTTCTTATTCATTATTCTCTTTTAAAAAATAATTTTTTTTAGGAATACTATTCAACCTGGGTCAATCTTTGTTAAAAAAAAAATGGTTACAGCAATCAATATTGGCGGAATAGTTTTGGTAAGATATAAAAAATATTTAATAATTAGATAACATTCTTATTAAAAATAAGATAGGTAAGTTATTATAGTTTATTAATTATTTTTTATAAACTACCTAATCATATTTATCAATATTAAAAAAAATTCTCTAAACACAAAAGTTTTAATATTTATAGATAAAAAACTGTTAACTAAGTCTCTAAATATTAAAAAAAAAAAACTGATTTTATAATATATATTCATACTAATGTTTTCGCTTATTTCTCAGGGTCCCAATAAAAATAACATGATCCATTTTTTTTTTTAATATTCTAATACAGAGATAGAAGAATAAGTTATTTAAAAAATATATATTCTTCATTTCCAATTACTAAAAATAAAGAATGGTAACTTGATATTAATTTTAATTAATAGCTATACATAAATAATATTAAATCTAAAAATATTTTTCTAATTTATTTTAATTTAATTATTAATTTAATATAAATAAGTTTATTAATCAATTATTGTTATGGTTTAGTTTTAAATTACTTATTTAAATGACTCATCTAAGGGTAACTTTTTTTATTATAACTTACTTTTTCATTTTTAATATTACAAATTTACATTTTAAAATTTACTAATTAATTAAAATTGCATTTATGATTTGATAAATGGAATAAAATAAATATGTCAATCGTGTAGATATTCAATTATTTTTCTGGTTATAATACAAACGCAACAGAGAAAAAATAGTTGCTTAGTAAATCGAGATTCTATTTTCTGTTTCTTCCATATATTTCTATTTACGTCTTTGTCTTTGGAAGGTATCAAATTCACTTTGCTCCATATATACGAGTAGAGGAAAAGTTGATGGTGACAACATGATGGAGTTGTCGGATCCAGCCATGGAGGGGAAGATAGTGAACTACTCTTGCCAGTTGAAAAAATGAAATAAAGATGGATTTACAAATTTTTTTATCGTCATAATCAGAGTTCTTACTCCTGTCACAATTTGCAATTTCCGAGACAAAGAGGACATCACATTGCAGGGATGCAGTGCATCGAGATTCTACCCTTTTATGTGTTTGTTCTGTGCAGATATCAAGTGCACTCTTCAACCATATTTGTAGCAGATAGACAAGTTAATTATGACAAGACGAGTGTGAACCAGTTGGGTGGATCAGAAATTAGATGAGCAATGAAATGAGTGTGATCAAATATAAAAAGTAGAAATCGAATGTACTCTTGTAACAACCTGTCTAACAATGAAATTTGATATTGGTTTTCACTGTAATTTAGTTTAAATTTTTTTAATTAAAATTTATGTTTTATTAGTTTAGAACAAAAAATAATTAAAATATTATTATTATAATTCATTTATAAAAAATATAATTAATTTATATTTTAAGATAAAACCAAAAAATTTAAATAAGAGATCATTACATAAAAATAAATATATCAAATAAATTATTAAAAGTTATAAATATTTTTATATATTTAACATTATATATATGAGGTAAAGATATTTTAGATGAAATTTTATATTATACAAATTATTAATTATTATATCAAAATCAAATTTTGTGAAATTTTTTTTAATGTAAGTGATTATGTACTAAGAAGGAAAATCATTTTTCATCTTATTCCAAAATTTTGTTTTAATAATCTTTATCATTGAAAATACACTTTCTGTTACTGCAGAGATAGGAATAATAAGAATAAGTAGGAATCCATTTATAATTGCTATAATAATAAACAAAAATAATAACAAAATGCTTATTGTTTATTTAATTTTAAAAAATATTAAAATAGATTTATTTTTTAATATTTTATTTTTCTCCAACATGAACAGAAGACAAAAAAAACTGCAACTTTCATAGAGATAAAACAATATGAGAGAAATTTTTGAAAAATTAAAGATAAAAATTTATAATTTTCATGTTGGAAAATAAAAGAATTTGAAAATGAATAAATATTTCTATTAATATTTAAAAAAATAATTATTTAATTATTGTATATAAAAAAACTTAGAATCATGCACATCCAAATCATCTCTAACTAAAATAAATGTAACAGTATATAAATCAAAAATAATAACATGACAAACCAATAAATATCTGCCCCTTTTCTCAAGAATAGAGCCCTATTCTTAAGAATAGAAAATTATTATTTTTATTTGCAGTATTTAACTAATAAGATAACCATATGTTTCATCCCGTATTAAATGTGTGGATTATTCATTGAAGATAAAGGTATATCGAAGTTAAATTTTTTTCTACCATGAACAAATTGTATCCATGGGATGGGATAGATATAACTTCATTCAACATTTGTTTATCCTGATTACCAAATAACTCTTGATCGTTAATTTTGTTAAATATAATGTAATTCATAAATATAATAATAAGTTTTTTCTTTTTCCGAAGCTTTAACAACCATATGTGTAAAATTAAAAAAATTTTTAAATCATATTTGTAAACTTTTATGATAAAATTAACTGTTGAAATTTGCTGCATATACCTCCCATTGTTAACTTATGTCATGACATAAATTGAAGTGTAAAACATAAGCATCTGATAAAACGTGTATTACTTAATAATTAAAAGAAATACATTAATATGATTTCATAAAATTGCAACAAAAGAAAGTTATTTTTTACCCTTCATCATAAAATAAAATAAAAAACCCTAATAAATTATTATATTAAAACAATCTTGATAAATAATTTTCTTTATCATATATTTATTTATAAAATTATTTATTAATAATTAAATAAATAAAAATGGCAATATTAAATTAATTATAAAAAATTATATATCAAACTAAACCTTTTTATTTGTATGCACTTTCTTCCAATATAAATTCTTCTTATATCTCGTATTCTCCCTCGTTTTATTTTCTTTACTCTTTATTCTTTTCTTGTACTAATTTTTTTTTCTTTTAATATTATGACTCGTTTGAGCTCATGTATGGAGACGATGAATTAAACTTTCAAATATGTGTCTAAAAGATTTAAATTAGTTAAATCTATTTTATTTCTTTTAATCTAAATAGAGAAAAGTTTTATATATCAATAAAAAAATTAAAAAATTTTGTAATCTTTAAAAGGGGAAATTGTTTAACATATTTATTGAGCCATCTTACTTAAAAATGCAATTTTTGTTTCGTTCATCATTCTATCGGATTTGAATCTCGATATGACATATGATCCTTATTTTAATAGTTGAGATTGTCAATTAAAAATTATTGATTGAAGAAATCAATCTTGCACTAATGCTGTATGTTAGGTTTACGTTTCTTTATTCATACGTTTGATTTGAAATTTCTATGAAATTTGATTAATCTACTATTTGTAGGTTTTTATTTTTTATATTCTTCATTTTTTTTATATTAAAAATATTGATATTATTTTTTATGATTATTTTTATTTTTTATTATTACTGGTGAAAGTTATGGAAAATTATTTATACTATATTTTTTATTATTGTTTTGTTGTTTGAGTATATTGAAAACTTTTTATGATAAAACACCTTTAGACATTGAAGTAAAATTTTGTAGAACGAAATTGAGACTACAAAACATAAGCATAAAAAAAATGGACAAGAGGGAATTTCAATTAAAATATAATAAAATAAAGCAAGGTATAAGTTTTCTATTCTAACAATTTAAGTTAATTAAACGAAATATGTAATAATATCCAGATATCATTGTATAGAAGAAAATTAAAATTTTACTACGTAAAATAAAACGTTGAATAATTTATTTAAACGAGGAACTAATAAATAAAAAATGAATACTGATTTGACTAGTTTGTTTTTTACTCCATGTGTATTTTAATATGAGAAATTGATAATCAATTATCTATATTTTTGTAAGAATTTAAATTTTAATATATCATGTAAAATGTTTGAAACAAAATTTTAATAATTTTTTTTTCATTTAATAAAAGGAAAGCAATTAAGAAATTACAATTTGATTACTTGAAAAATGATTTGGTAAAAATTATTACAGTAGTAACAGAAAACTAAATAGTCAAAAAGTTTTTAAATTATAATTGAGAACATTTTCTTCCAATTCAAATTTTAAAAAGATTTAAGGTAAACTATTTGTGTTATGAGTTGAATCAAAATTTATCTTTATATTTCATAAACATAGTATTTTTATTTATTAATTATATTTACTGTGGTAGGTAAGATAAAAATATTAAATGAATTTATTATTCCAAAATATTTATAAAAACACTAAAATATATTCATTCAGAAATTATTAAGACTAAAAATTATAAAACGAGTATAACATTGTAGTGAAATACATTTGTTATAGGAGGTGAGAAGCTGACGTGTTTTGTGAAAAAATCCACTCACTTGTATTTATTCAATTTCTTATATTAACGAATCTAAATGTAAAAAAATGTGTGAAAAAATAAACCACGTCATATATTTGTCAATATTACTAATTTCGTCAACTTTTTTTTTCGTGAATTATTATTAAATATTATTGTTTATTTATATAAAAAAAATATCAATTTGGCAAATTTATATAAAATATATCCTAATATGATAAGAAGAAAATAAGAATTTAGATTTTTATTAAGAATTTTTTAAATATTTTTAGATGTTTCATTATGTTATTTATGGTTACTTACAAAATTGAAATCAACAATAATTTATATATATTTATTTTTTCATCTACCAAAAATCATTTTAAGAATACGAATTTTAAATAAAAAAATATTTCTTCATTAAGAATACCAACTAGAATTTTAAATCAAAAAATATTTATTCAAAAGTATATCAAGCCAAAACCTTTTAAAAATTATTTTATAAACATAAAAAAAAATTATTTTTTATCTTTTCATCAAATTTTTATTTATAATAAATATTATATTTATTCATTTACATAATTTCTCACTTCCATTTTTTTCTCTTTCTTCTTTCTATCTTCATGTTTTTTATCTTTTTTACTCTCTCACATTTTATTTATTGTATTTGTTTATTATTATAATAAATTAACATATATAAGATAGTACATATGAAATATTGATATAATATCTTTATTTATTATAAATTAATTAATTATTTAATATTTTATGATAAATTAAAATTTATATTGAGTTTTAAAAATAAATAAAAAATTATAAATAATTTTTTAAAAGAAAAATAAATAAATGCTAAAATAAAGTTTATTTTCTAAAATTTAAATTAAATTAATAATATCAAATAAATTAATATATATTTTATATAATAAATTTTTTTCATATATATATATATATCTCCATTTAACATTTTTTATTCTACTTCTGCCATAAAATTGACAGACATGATACATATTTTTGTAAAAAAATAGAATAAACTATATTTTTATATAATAATTATAATAAATACTTGTATTAAATATTAATTAAAATATTTTATTGATTTTTATATATTATTATATTTTTAATCATCAACTTAATCATCAAAAAATGTGAAAGGCTTGTATATGCGAATTTAAATAATATCTAATAACATGAGTGAAAACAATTTATTACAATAATACCGATAGTCTACTAAAAAAAGTTTACAAATTTATTAATTAAATCTTTATATAAAAATATTTTTTTTAAATATACTCAATACATTATAAATATATTTTAGCAAAAAGTATTTAACCTAATTTAATTTAGATACTAAATTTATATTAAAAATATTTTACTTTTTATGTAATTAAATATATATTAATTTGGTAAAATAAATAATTTTTTTAGGCAATAATTTCCAGTAGAAATGTTCAGGCAAGTTAAAAATAATTTTTTCTATTTATTTTTGTAAGAAAATTGTTCAACTCATGCATAATAATTTACTTATTTTTTATATTTTATTATATAATTTAAGTTATAATTCAAATTATGGTTGAATTAATACTATTTTTATTTTTATTTTTATTTATTTATTACTCTTTTTTTCACAAAATAAAAAAACCATAAAAAGTAATAAATAAAACTCCACAATGGAACGCTAAAAAAAAAAAAAAAAAAAGTTCCGTCACAGTTTTACACTCTAAGAAAATTCTTGAAATCGAGATGAAAGCATGGTTAAATAGTATCATCAAGATCGAAACTACAGCAGTGCAAGAAAGCTGTGCAAGCGAGCTCCAAAACCGAACGACAGACAAATCCCCGAGCATCCATTGTCGAGGGTTTTCCCTTTCAATCCCTCGTCTCAACTTGCCTTCGGGCATAGCTCTGCGGTCTTGAGAGCAATTGACATGGCGAAGTTATCGTCATCGTCGTCTACGTCATCTTCGAGCTCTGAAAATTCCAGGGAACTAGTGTGTGTGGGGACATTGGAAATAGCCACTCCTAAACCAGTCGGGTTCCTCTGTGGCTCAATCCCTGTTCCCACCGACAATTCCTTCCACCATGCTTTCCATTCCGCTCTTCTCCCTACTCCTCAAACGTAAACATACACACTCTCAATAATTGTTTTTGTTTTCATCTGAATTCTGTCATGTGATTTTAGAACTAAGCGTTGTTTGTGGTTGATTCAGTGTTTTGAGAATTAAGCTTTGTTTGTGGTTTGATTCAGGGTGAATGCTCCGCATTACCGTTACCGGATGTTGCCTACTGAGACTGATCTGAATACGCCGCCGCTTCTGGCCAATTTTCCAGACAAGGTTCTTCCTGTTGGGGCTGTGCACTCCAAGACAACAGGAGGAGGTGCTTACTCTTCGTCCTTGGAGTAAACTAATGCATAAGTGAAAGTTGATGTTCAATGGTTATTCTTCCTTTTGGCTCATGGTTGTGATTTTGTGTATTTGTTTTCATGTTCTTTCAAAGTTATCTTAAGATGCAATTGAGATTATTGTCTAAAATTTATTATTAATTATTATCTAAAATTGATTCGAAAACACAAAATTTGGTGGGTCTCATTCTTTATTTAATGAGTCTACATCGTGATCTTGTAGTTTCGAGTGTATTCTTACCTATCGCATAGAGTTGTTGCTAGTAGCTCTATGGATTTTCATTGAAATTAGCTGCATATATTTAGGGGTAACAGTTTGAAAATGGTTGCAATCAATGTACGGCACAGAGTGTCTTTTTGTAATTATTTTTAAGTCATAGTTTAGTTATCCCACCTTGTTGAGAAAACTTGGCTATTATTTTCAATTGGAAGTTAGTTGATGACTTTGTGAATGCTGTTATATTATTATTATGGTTGCTCTAGTGTTAGTGGGACTTGATTAGCTTATCTACACTTAAAAGGGTCTATGTTAGGAAGGGTAATAGGAGAGATTTGAGACTCAAGAATGAAAGTCCAAACTAATTAGCCTAGGATGGAGGTCTAATTCCTAGAGGGGGAGTGGATTTTTCTAACATTTCAACCTTACCTATTAAAGTAGAAGTCAAGGGGCAATTGTGAATTTAAGCCTAAGATTATGTCTCATTTCATATTTTTCAAATATCTTGGCCAAGTTAAGCGTAAGATTATGTCTATGTCCACTTTCTAATATAGTATCAGGGCCTATCTTAGTAATCTTTATTAGGACCTTTGTACCAACCACTATCGTACCACCCATATCCTCGATGTGAGCGGGTTTGTAAGGAATCTCTCATATTGTTGATGTGAGGGGATATGTTCAGAATCACTTTGATCCTCGATGTGATGAGATTTGCTAGAAATACTACAAGTATCTAATCCGGCATTTGACATGATTAGTTCTCTGCATTAATGAGTGTGTTGGAGATCTCATATCAATTAGAGATATAGAAAATTTAAGTTGAGTGCGAACCTCACCTTACAAGTTGATTTTTGAGGGATGAGTTAGACCTTTATCCAATTTCTAATGACTTATTAAATGTTATTGTCACTTTTGAAAATGGAGATTTTTGTATCAAATTTTATTTCTACCATTTGTTAAAAACATCTACATATATTAGGAACATAAGATTTTTCATGTATTAGATAGATCTAACACATGCAAGTGTGATCATCAATTGAGGTGGCATACCATTTTTCTCTAAATTGGGATGTAATTTTTTATGGACCCCCTACATCAATATGGATTAAATGAAAAGGATTAGATGCATGATAGGCTACTATATACTTGGAAACATCTTCAATGTAGTAGAGACCATCCATCATTTGAGCATTGCCAATCATCTTCCCGGAAGTCCATTCCTGGAAAATTTAATGAGTGTTAAAGAACTTCACGAAACAATTAGAATCCTTGCAAGTTTTACTAACAGAGAGAAGGTTACATGAAAGTTTTGATTCATATAGCACAATTTTAAATAAACATATTTAGATAAAGTAATAAATCCTTCTCTTGCAATTGCTAAAAGACAACCATATGCAATTCTAATATTTTTATTTCCAGAAGAGGGAAAATATGTTTTAAATCAGGAAAAAGGCTGATCATGTAATAAGAAGCACTTGGATCAATGATCCATGGTATAATGTTTTGAGGTGCAACTAAAAGAGTTTGAGGTACTCAAATTACTTGTTTGTACCAGAGAACCACTAGGATAATGAAGTAGATTTTAACAACCTTATGAATTCCTCTACTTGTTCCTTACATAAAGATGTAAGGCCAAATTTAGGTCTTGATTTAGAACCTAATTTACTGCCCTTTAGTTGTTTTGGTCTCCCATGATTTTTCTAGCAAGTTTCTCAGGTGGGATGTGATTCAGTGAACACGCTAGGGATTTGAGGGTTTCTTCTGGTTTGTTGATCTCTTATGAGCAGTACTATGGCCAAAATGTTTTGTCTCAAGAGGTGAATTCACTTTTGTCTTTCTCATCTCCCTTCTGCAAGTTTCCTCTGTTCTCACCTTTGCAAAGGTTTCACCCAGTGAAGGCAATGCTGCTTTCTCAGTGATTCTAGCACGAACTTCATCTACCTCATTGAGACTGCAAGAAACTGAAATATTCTTCTTTCTTCCACTGTTTGGTGACGGTGTTTGGTATTCTTGGTTGACTTCCACTTGTAAGTGTTCAAGAGATCTAGGTTCTCGCACACCCACTTCAAAGAGTGGAAGTATATTGTCACACTGCCAATTTTTTCTAAGTTGTAAAGGGAGTTCTTAAATCTGAGATTTATTCCCAAGATCTGAATATATTTGTCACACTATCCCACAATTCTCTGGCTGTGGAAATACATTTAATTACAGAAATATTTTCAGGGAATAAAAAATAGATCTAATCCTCTTTTGACACCCTGTTAACACAAGTGAACTGAATCCATTCAATTCAGTGCCCCCCCTTTGCACTTCTCACAAAACAAACACACTGTTCATGTATTCTTTCTTTCCAGCACATTGAGAGTGATAAATCTATAATTCCTTCTTCTTGGGTTTATACTGCTCTCCTCTCACTTTTAGTCATGGAAAAAAGTGTTGTAATGAAATACAGATGCATCAGTGCTATCATGAAAAACCGATGTATGGTTACACTGGTTTCCATTTTTTTATCAAAGATTCACATGTTCCCATTTCTTTATCATAGATTCACATGTTTCAGATTACATATGATTTTAATTTTAAAATCTCAATTTGTTGGTGACAGACTTTCCTTGGGAAGGCACTGCTGTTGCATCAAATTTCAATAGAAAATGTGAGGCCCTTGCAGTTTCTGGATTGGTTGATTATGGAGATGAGATTGATGTAATTGCCCCATCAGACATTTTAAAGCAGATATTTAAAATGCCATATTCCAAGGCTCGACTATCAATTGCTGTTCGTCGCATTGGTCATACTCTTGTTTTAAACACAGGGTGTGCATCTGACCTACATTTGACTTCATTTTGTAGTCATGACTAACTTCCACTTAATTGTGGGCTCTTATATTTGCCGTTGTCTGCCTTTTGATTTATGATAAAATTTTTCACTTTAGAAAACTGAGCTTCCCTGTCTATTGTCTTTTGACACAATAAGAATTGAAATATTTATTTTGATTAGAAGAATATATTAGCCTTTGAAGATTACAATATTATACGCTTCAACAAGGAAGAAATGTACAGACAACTAAAAACAGTTGCATGTTCTGGTTTTATTGCATCCACGATGATGAATTGTGCATTCTATTTTACAGGTGTCTTTGACCCATTCTTGACATCATTTTGTTGCCATTACTAACTTCCACTTAATTTTTGGCCTCTTATAATATCTGTTGACAGATGTCATTTGATTCTTAATAATTTTTTCCAGTTTAGAAAATTGAGCTTACCTATGATTGTCTTTTGAAACAACAAGAAATTGAAATCTTTATTTTGATCATAAGAAAATATTAACAGTGGAATATTACGATATTATTTGCTTCAACAAGGAAGGAAATGCACACACAACTAAATAGTTGCATATTCTGATTTTATTGCATCCATCATATATAAGTTGTGCATTCTATTTCATTATCTATGATACTTCAAAGATGATTTTTTCATAGATCTCTTTCAGATGTTTTATAGGGATTCAACCTTATTTGGAAAAAAATAAATATCTTAGTTAAGGATGTTTTTAAATCCTCATTTTTTATTCTGATGCTTGCTTTTTGACTTTCTGTTTTTTGTAACCTTCTATTTATCATAGAGGGAGAGAAACAAGAGGGCATGTAAATGAATATGTGTGTGTTGACAACAAGGATAAGACTTTTATCTATAATCAAACTTATAAATACTGTTGGAGATCTTAAATTGACTAGAGATATGATTAAATTATCATATGTACAATAGGTGTAAACCTCGTCTTACAAACCAGTTTTGTAGGGTTAAGTTAAACTGAAGTTTACCTTCTAAGATGGTATTAGAGTCTATCCTGATAAGGTTTGTTGGGCCTATTATCTGCATCAAGCTGTTATCGGATTTTAGGATTGAGTTAGACTTAAAGTCTACTTTTTAAGAAATACAATGTATACATAATTATTCAATTCATAAAATTCCTAATTACATTATTTCCCTATTTATGTAATATATTACATAACTACAATATTCCAAACAATATTCAAGCATTTAGATTTATAAGTGACAAAGTATTTATGAAGTGCAGGCCAGATGTTGAAGAGGGAGAAAAACTTATAAGGAGGCATAATAATCAAGAAAAATGTGCAGATCAATCTTTATTCTTGAATTTTGCTATGCATTCCGTTAGAATGGAGGCATGTGATTGTCCACCAACACATCATGTTCCATCAGGAGATCAATCGAATTCTTCTGTACTTCCGGGAGGGAAACCACCCCATATTGTGGTACAGAATGATGATGTGGTTCAAGCTGAAGGATACGATTGCCATTCTGAGTATTCACAGGTTGAGCCGGAGAACTTCTATTGGGGAAGCAAGAAGAACAATAGAAATAAGAACCATAGTCCAGTAAAAAAGGTGTCACAAGTTGGTGAAAAACCTAGATCATCAATGCAAGAATCTGATAAACAAAGAAAAGCTGGTAATGATAGTTTTCTTAGGATTTTGTTCTGGCAGTTTCATAACTTCCGCATGCTCTTGGGAAGTGATCTACTTTTATTCAGTAATGAAAAGTATGTTGCTGTGAGCTTGCATTTATGGGATGTCACACGACAGGTGAGGAGCATTCTTCTAAATATGTGTCACATCGAATTTTAATTAGCATATTGTTAATATATAAGTTTTCCCAATTTTGGTAGGTCACACCTTTGACTTGGCTTGAAGCATGGCTAGACAATGTCATGGCAAGTGTGCCTGAGTTGGCTATATGTTATCATCGCAATGGTGTTGTCCAGGGATATGAACTTTTGAAAACCGATGATATTTTTCTTTTGAAAGGGATATCAGAGGATGGGACACCCGCATTCCATCCTCATGTTGTACAGCAAAATGGTTTGTCTGTTTTGAGATTCCTTCAGGATAATTGCAAACAGGATCCTGGAGCTTATTGGGTAATATTATTGTTTTTCACTACATTTATAAATTTTTCCCTTTATTTTTACTGTGCTAATTTTTTAACAAATTTATTTCCCTTATCAGTACTAGAAAATCTGACTAATAGTTTTGCAGCTTTATAAAGGTGCTGGTGAAGATGATATACAACTTTTTGATCTTTCTGTTATTCCCAAAAACCGTTCATCAGATGATAGTGATGATGCTTCAAGGTCCTTGCCATCATCAATCAGCAGGGGTAGAAGTGATGCAGTATATTCGTTGGGAACTCTCCTCTATCGAATTGCTCACAGACTTTCCCTATCAATGGTGTGAAAGAATGAAATGTGTTTCTGGGCTAATGCTGCTTTTAGTGTTACCAGTAATTTTTTTACTGACTAATGTCTGTTTTGCTGTAGGCTGCTACAAATAGGGCTAGGTGTGTGAGGTTCTTTAGAAAGTGTTTGGAATTTCTTGATGATTCAGACCATCTGGTATGTTTTTGGAATAACAAAAATGATGTATTTCCTAACCCCATTTTCTGGGGTTTCCACTATCTTTTGTTGAGTTGATTGCATTTCTGATAAATGTTATACTGAACAGGCAGTACGAGCAATTGCTCATGAACAATTTGCGAGGCTGATTTTAAATTATGATGATGAGTTAAATTTAACTTCTGAATCTCTGGCCCTAGAATGTGAAATAACTGTAACTGAAGCCAAAGAGACATCTTGGGATGCTGAAAACAGTAATTCTGAACGAGGAGGTACCCATGAGGTATTTTATCTGCTTGCTGGTGACAAATCAGACGAACATGGAAATATGATTGAGCACTTAGAATCAGAATGTCCTAAGATAGTTTCTGAAGGACACAAATCCACATCTGGGGAACTGATAGCAGTCAGTAACACAAAATTGAGCAACCACGAAGGGAATGTACCAATCTTGTATCCTGATGATGTTAGCTCTTCAGTTTGTGAAGTGTGTCCAGTTTCCGCACCTGTCGTTCAGACTGTTGCCGATCCAATCTCATCTAAGTTGGCTGCTGTACATCATGTTTCACAGGCCATTAAGTCTCTGAGATGGATGCGACAACTGCAAAGCACAGAACCCGAGGTGATGGATCAATTCAATGAAAATCATGATAAACCATCATCTTTTAATGTTTCTGTTTGTGCCTGTGGAGATGCTGACTGTATTGAAGTTTGTGACATTCGTGAATGGCTGCCAACATCCAAGTTGGATCATAAGTTGTGGAAGCTTGTGCTTTTGCTTGGGGAATCATATTTGGCACTTGCGAAAGCTTATAAGGAGGATGGCCAACTGCATCAAGCTTTAAAGGTTATTCAGCTATCATGTTCTGTCTATGGATCAATGCCTCCACATTTTGAAGACACAAAATTTATTTCTTCGGTGGCTAGCGGCTCATCCTTACAGAGACAACTCATTGATCTGAATGAAAACACATGGCAAGATGATGTAAAATATGAGACTGTTACTGGCTATATTGAAAGAAAGTCTTCTACTTACCTTTTCTGGGCAAAAGCATGGGCACTAGTAGGAGATGTTTATATTGAATTCCATAGGATGAAGGGTAAAGAAATCTCAATACAAGATCTGAAAAAACCTGCTACCAGAGAATTGAGAATGTCATCTGAGGTTGTGAAGGAAGTTAAAAGGCTGAAAAAGAAGTTGGTTCAGATGAACCAGAACTGCAGTTCATGTTCCTTGGTTAACTGCAGCTGCCAGAGCGACAGAGCTAGCAGTGGAAACAGTGCAAGCAGTAGTAGTGCAGATGTAAGCTTCATGACTCATGGTAGAAAGCATAGTAAACGATTGTCTGCTAAAAATGCCAATTACTTGCCTCCAAAGGACCCAGGAGATGTTGAGTTCATTCATGAGAATGGAAAAGATTTTGACAGCAAATACATTGAGCACAGTAATTATGATGGAGACTTGAATCAGATAGATACTCTTGAGAATAGAATGGAGATTGGATCTTTGGCTGCTATAAACCCTAGAACCCTGGAGGAATTATCAGAGATGGACGCCTCATGTTCCAGTGTTGTCTCTCAATCGGAAAATAATTCAAAGGAGACAGGGAAAGTAAAAACTGGTGGGATATTCGAGTACCTAGTTGAACCTCTTGTGGGAAATGTAGAGTCCAATCTTTTAGCTGCTTTAAAGTGCTATGAAGAAGCTAGACAAGCATTACTTAAACTTCCAAATAGTTTGTCTGAGTTACAATCCGTGGTTAAAAAGAAAGGGTGGGTTTGTAATGAACTGGGCCGAATTAGACTTGAAAATAAAGAGTCAAGTATGGCTGAACTAGCATTTACAGATGCTATAGATGCATTTAGAGAAGTTTCAGATCACGCCAACATAATATTAATAAACTGTAATTTAGGCCATGGCAGACGGGCTTTGGCTGAGGAGATGGTATCTAAAATAGAGAATCTTAAATTACATAATATTTTCCACAGTGCATACAATCATGCATTGGAAACTGCAAAACTGAAATATTTAGAATCCCTTAGATATTATGGGGCAGCAAGGGTAGAACTGAATGCCATGAATGATCATGATGATTCTGTGGCAACCAGCCTGAGGAATGAGGCACACACGCAGTTTGCTCATACTTATCTGCGGCTTGGAATGCTTTTGGCAAGAGAGAATACTACAGCAATTTGTGAAAATAGATCACTGGAAGATACATGTGGAAGTCACACAAAGCCCCAAGACAGAAAAAACACAAAAGATTTGAGAAAGCATGAGATTTCAGCTAATGAGGCCATCAGGGAAGCATTATCTGTGTATGAGTCACTCGGTGAACTACGCAAACAGGAGGCTGCATATGCTTACTTCCAATTGGCTTGCTATCAAAGAGACTGTTGTTTGAAATTCATGAATTCTGGCAATAGGAAAAGCATTTTGCCAAAAGGAGAAAATAATGCTGTGCAACGAGTAAAACAGTATGCATCTCTGGCAGAGAGGAACTGGCAAAAAGCCCTGGACTTCTATGGCCCTACAACTCATCCTAATATGTATTTGACTATTCTTATGGAGAGATCAGCTCTTTCATTAAGCCTTTCATGCTATTTACACTCCAATGTGGTATTTTCCTGCACTTCTTTTATACATTAATTTAATTCTAATTATGACTATATTTTACTGAAATAATTGAGATGATTGAATTCATCATTGACCTTCTCTGTTGCACTATGCTCTCGAACATCTATGTATATTATTAATAAAGACTCCTTGAAAGTTAACATAGTTGGGCATAATCCATTGATTTGTTTGTTAACTTATAAAATTAACTTTGCCACTTTCCAGCTATAAAAATATTATAAAATCCATGAAGTTTTGTATTTCCAACTTAAAATGTCTCCATGGTGTTGGGTTCAAGTTGATATCTTAGCTATGTTGTTTTGTGACATGTCAAACTACATAATATGTTGATGTACTGTATTTTGACAAACTCGACCATCTTTGGAATAAGGAGGACCATCTTTGGAATAAGGAGGGTCGGAGAATACATAAAATGATAAAAAATTTTAGACATTCCTGACTTGCATTTTTCTGAATCAATTAATTGCCGTAAATATCTTTTGTGATATTCCATAAAATTTAGTATAGATTATTGATGAATATACCCTACTCTGAATAATTTTATTGAAATTTGGTTTGATATACCCATCACTTGAACCAGTGTATATTTCTGTCATTTGTTGATTCTTCCAGAATTTTGTTGCAGGTGCTGGAATCAGCTTTGGTTCATATGCTTGAAGGACGCCATGTATCAGATACTAATGCGGACACATTCAGTACTAATTATCCTGAATTACATGCAAAATATTGGAGTCAGTTGCAGATGCTTTTGAAGAAAATGTTGGCCGTGACACTTTCATCGAGTGCAAACAAAACTCCGTGTCAACCATCTTCGACATCTAGCAGATTTGGAGATGGTGGAAAGATCAAGGAACTCTACAAGATGTCCCTAAAGTGTACGGATATGATCCAATTGCATGACATGCACAATTTGTGGATATCATGACGAGAATTTAATCCAATTTTCCGCACCGTGTACTGTGACGACCTTCATGATGACATTCTTCTCTTGGTAACATCATATCAATGTAAAATTATTAGAAAATATTTAACAGTGTTAAAGAGAAGATTGGACAAAATCAATGTAAGTTTACGCTTGGAAGCTATTTTAACCACTTTCGGAGTTGATATAAAGATATCAGAAATATAAGAAGATATTTAAATATATTTTTATTGTCTTGAGAAAGAAGTTTATGGTCGCTTAAATAACATAATTTATATTTTAAAAACTATTAAGGTTATTTGTTTTTAATTCTTATTTAAAAATATTAATGAAAAACTAACTTTTTAATGGGGTGAAAATCAAACATTGAATTGAAACCTTAATAAATTATTTAATATAAAATGATTTGCGGATTTTAAAAACCTGTCCAATATGACATGTAAAAAAGTTTAAAGATTTCCATGATTAAAATTTTATAATGTAGATTTTAATGAACTCTATCTTAACTATTTTTAAGATTTGAAAGTAAAAAAATAAAGTAGTTTAAAAATGAGAATTTCTTATGAATATAATGTTTCATCATTAATAAACCATCATTTATTATAAAAGTCAATCTATATGGATCTATCCAATTAAATAAAAACAAACTATCCAATAAATCTAATAAAATAATGTTCAGTCAAGGTTTTTAATAGTAAAAGAAAACAAATGCAACGCTAAAGGTTAAATATAAAATTGCAAACTTTTTAATGTTTGTTATTGGAAAAAAATATAAATAAATTGATGAATAATTAAATCAGAACTTAGTTGATTTTGATTATAAACAGTTCATCTGATGCAAGTATAAATAGTTAAAACTATTTGATATTTTATCACGAATAAATATCCGACTAAATAAATTATGACTATTTTTAAGAAGAGAGGAATATCTACCTACGACAATTTAATGCTTAAATAAATAATAAATATAAATCTTTTTCTATAAAAGTAATAGATGATTTAAAATAAATAAAAATAATATAATGTATAATTTTTTTTATCAAAACTATTTTAGATAACAAAGATACATGTAATAATTTATTTTTATTACAATATTAATATTTAATTAATATATTATTTTATTAATATTTATTAACAAAATATTCCAATCATTAAATATGACCAGATACAATATTATTACTTAACTTTATATGTACTTTAAAGCTTTTAATTTAGAAAGTCACTTCTCAATAAAAATACCTAAAAATAAATAAATATTTTTTATGTTTTTATGACAATTGAATTAATACGGTCGTAATTATAATATAAAATTAAAAAAATCTTTAAATTCTTTGATACAAGGTATTTTATAACTTCAATATTTTTTTTACTTATATCTTTCTATTAAAGAGATGACTATGGTGTTGTTATTAAACAATAGAAAGAGAATTTAAGAAATAGTAATTAACCTCTCTCCTTTATTTTTGTTTAATTGTCAAATTTTTGAAAAATAATTTTTGTTTTTATTCTATACAATATTAATTTTTTATTATCTATATTCCTATTTTCATCAAATTTAATTAGTTTACATATATGCATTAATTGTTAAGCGAACCTTAATGATAGAGGCGAGGCATATTTTCGATTTTAGAATTTAATAATTATTTTTTCTTTTTACAATCTAAAATTATATTATATTTTAATCCTCAAAAATTCTGAACATGAGAAGGTGTTGGAAAATTACGGTTGCCAAGTGGCAGAAGCACACGTTGACACCAAGACAACGGTTGTGGCTTCATCTCTAAGCAAGAATCTTTGGCCACATCCGTCCATTGTTTTATTTTTTCTTACAAAATTCGGCACTAAAACCACACAATGGTCACGCCCTTTATCCTCAGAATCTCAGGACTCTTCATCCTCGTTTTGTTCGCTTCAGTTTGCATAGCCATGTCGGATTCCACCGCCACACCGCTGGACCAGCATGCCACCGGTTCCCCCTCTGCGCCGGCGGTTCACATCGTCTACACCGAGAGGCCACAGGATGAGGAGCCCGAGGCTTACCACATCCGAACCCTCTCTGCTGTCCTTGGCAGGTGCGTGCTTCTCTGAGAAAATCGTGTTTTTCGATATATGCGTATATGGGTAACAACTTAATCTTAGAATAAACCATCGATTATTTTTCTCTCTCTAGTAGTTTCTAAACTGATGAGATTATATAATTGGTTTCTAGAGTATTGAATTACGTCGATCTAGTCCTTAATTGGGACTGTTTGAAGAATTTTTAATACCTACTGTGACATGATTTTGTTACTCGGGTTTAGAGTGTAGGATCTAACACAACAATGTAAAACCAGTGTTTGTAAGTGGGAGTTGTCTTTTGCTTCTGTAATTTAATTTGGTTATATCATTAGTCAATATGGCATCTTCACTACACCTTTAATGCTGAGGATTGAATATTTTGAATATGAAGGTTGTAAGACTTAATGTTTGTGGTTGGTCTAGGATATGCCCACAACAATTGATAGGATAGGCTTCACTCCCATTTTAAAATTTGGGTTTTAACTTTTAAGTTTGAATTATATAAAATTGTGTGTAAAGTGAGGGATGTCCTCACTCATATACTTCAATTTGATCACATCACTAACGAGAAGAAGGTAATACTTAAGGGAGCAAATTGATAGTTTATCCAATTTTAGAATAAATATTAACTTTCTTTTAGAAAATCCTGAGATCTAATTTAGTCCAATCTTGTAAACCTCTTGACTATAGAACATGATACTTAAGCGCTTTCATTGGATTGAGTAAACAGATTTAGGATCAATATAAATGGAAAAGTACTTTTGCAAATTCCAATTCACAAAATGAAAAAGAGAGTAAATTGTTTCTTTGGAAGTAAAAATACTTGAGTTTTTCCCTTCTGAAATCTAAACATGCATTCACATAATAAGTGATTCACTTCTTCTGCTCTTTTAGAATCACTTCTACTGCTATTTTAGAATTGGTGGTTTTATAGAATTTAATTAGAATGCACTGACATTTTCATTTGGTTGGTGATTGCAGCGAGGAGGCTGCCAAGGAAGCTTTGTTGTATAGTTACAAAACTGCAGCTAGTGGGTTCTCTGCTAAGCTTACTCCGGAGCAGGTTGAACAGATTTCAAGTAAGTTTGGCTGTTTTCAATCTGTTTTTTATTTATTTATCATTATGTCTTTTAAAATGCCTGATGTTTTATGTTTCATTTATGTTATATTTTTTACCCTTTTGGTTAATGACTTTTATCTTTTTGAAATTCCCTGATGCATAGTCACTTTTTTATGATTGCATATAAATGTTTTGGATAATCTGATGTCCATATTTCATTTTGATTTGTACAATTTGTAATATGACTGTTGTTATAAGATTTTTATTAAATGTTTAGAGATAGATTATTTAAAAAATCATAATAATCTTGTTGGTTTGGGTTGAGGTAGTTGGAACTTGAAGAAGTTTCTTGAGTTATGGATTAATTTGTGGAATTGCTCTGACAAGTAACACTTAATTAACTTCCATGGAAACATTGATTTAATTTTAATCCATAGTAATGGCAAGTAACATGCATATATGATTTTGCTTTTTTTAGCTAAATTCTCTCTGTGCACGAATTTTATTATAAAATTTTTGGAACACAAAATAATCTGTTTTGATCTGCATTCTCTTGTATTATTTTTCTTCCTATACAATTTTTGTCCGACCTAATAATATGTTTCTGGTACCTTTTGTATTCATATAGTATATGTTACCCCTATTTCTTATCCCAGTTGGCATTATCCTTGGATCTTTGAGGGAAACATTATAGTGGCATCTTTTATGCTCTGATATCTCGGGAGAAGGGGTTCAAACATTCAACTGATAGAACTTCTTGAACCACAATCAAGTTCCTGTGGTCTTCATGATGCTCTTTTGTGTGTCATGCATGTCTATTTCCCCAAATTGCACCTTCCAATCATATCAATCAGAAGATTATGAGGCGTCCTAAGACTTAAAGAGAATTTAACATTTTCATATTCTAACTTTATTGGAATTATGGTTATCCCAATCTCCAGAGAGATAAAGGAAAAAATTTCAAATATTAATTTATTACTTTAGAATATGATAGAATATTTGTTTAATCTCTGTAAAAATTTTCAAAATGGAATTTAGTCCTTCAATTTATTGTCCTATTTGCATTCATTAAATATAAAAAATACACTATTTTTGGTCTGACATTTGTTATAATTAATATTTAATGACAGTTGTAAACCACCAGAAAGTTGGAGGATAAAACAAAATAGAGTATTTTCATATTCAAGGATGAAACCAAAGCAATTTGTTTTTTGGAAGATTAAAACTGAATTTGAAAAATTTAAGATTGATGAAAATCACATTTTATCATTTAGAATTATTAATCTATTGATTGAAATTCAAATCTTATAATGACTAGATGTTCACAAGTTGGTTTCATGGATTTAGTGTTGTTGAATTAGGTCCAAACCCAAGTTCTTAAAAAGTTATTCACTAAATGATTAAAAAGTTAGAGACTAAAGAAACTTAAGGATTTGTTGAATCACTACTGTTATTCTCTGTTGCTCATGATTTACTATCTGTGCTGATTTATCTCATTGTGGAAAATGTGTTACCTCCATGAACTGTAATGGATGCTTGATGTTTAAATTTTTACCCCTTGACATTGTGCAGAGCAACCAGGTGTTCTTCAAGTTGTTCCTAGCAGGACATTACAGCTTCATGGACCAACTAACCCGCAGTAGAGAAAGTTCATCTATTCATGTATCAGTTTCAAACAGTTTCCCACACCATGTATGAACTAAACTACTGTGGTTGAGCCTTTATAACTTACTGGCAATAAACATGAGATCAATACATGTAATATACTATATTCTGCTACATCTTTATCAATGTCTCATGTATTCAAGGTGTCACCATTAACTAGTGTGGTTGAACCCTGTGTTCAGATGCTTTGAGATGTAAATACTAGAGGCACCCTTTGCACCATTAATTTGAAGGGTTTGTTTCACGGATTGATATTTCTCAAATATGATTTTAAAAAATATTTTTAGATATTATTAAGAAAATCATGTTTAAAATATGATCTTAGTTTTTTTTTTTAATGATAAAGTCTTAATTGATTTTGTAATTTTGTTTGTGTGTCTCAAATACAATATACCCCATACAAATACCGATGCAAATAAGTTATAAATTAATTTTATACACGTATAAAAGATTAAATTAAATGGCTTTTTTTTCTAATTTTATTGTATTAGTATAAATTTGATATACTTTTTGTAATTAGTATTTAATCTTTTAATAAAATATACAATCCGACTACTTATTAATGAAACTAAAGTTATATTAAGTTATATTTTATTAAGATAATATTATTAAAGATATATCAAAGTCGCATAATGACATATATGATATATAGTAATGGTCAACAACCAATGACAAGGAAGTGTACTCATAACTTGGCTCAGAATCATAGTGGAAGTTACAAGTTACCAGAATATAGGTCACCAAAAGTCATACTTTTCTTAGCTACTTGCATTCAAATTCCCACAAAAGAAGTTATTATTCTTCCATTTCTGTCGAACATTCATCAAAATAATGGGATAAACTATTTAAAAATCAAATAAAAATATGAATATAATTAAAAATGAGATAACTAACTTCAAAATCAAATATTGTAATTAAATTAATTCTTTTCTAAGTTTTGACTCTCTTAGTTTCAATTACTATTTTTATTTCTTAATTTCAAAATCCTAAAATTCTAATTTGTTAAAAAATATATTACATAATAAACTTGAATTTGATTAACATATGTTCTTAGACTGACCTATGTCAACCTCTATATTACACTTTTAAAGGAGGACTTAGTTTATTTTAATTCATCTACACCATGGTTGTTAAAATATCAACTGTTCCAAAACAATAGACTGAATCAACTAAGACACAATATTTATTTATTTGATAGTAAAAATATTTCGTATACATAATAGTTTCATGATCAGATTAAGTTGAGTAAAAAATAACATTAATTTATTTAAAAAATTAATTAAATTGGGCAATAATAATAATAATAATATCAAATTAAAATAACTTAAAAAAATAAAATAAATAAAATAGTTAGCTCAAAAATAATAACTTAAGAAAACGTATAAGAATTTTTATATAATTTATTTTTAATTTTGTAAAATTATTTTATTTTATGGGGAGAAGCTTGTCCAGTACAAGCATTTGGTAAGATTTTTCCTTTTAAAGCATTTCCAAAAGTCAAACGAAGTACGCAAGCGACGATTCAAGTAGCACCACCACAGTTCATCCAGTTTAGTAGCAGCAAAAATGGGTCATTCTTCTATATTCTTCATCTGCACTCTTCTTCTTCTTCATCTTCTTCTTCTTCTTCTATTTTCTCCATCAACTTGTGCCTCTGCATCCGATGATGTGGTGCTGCACGCGAAGAAGCTCATCAGCGACCTCAATCTGTTCCCCGACGACGACGTCAACGTCGTTCCCGTCGCTAATTCCTCTCTCCAACCCGGGAAGATCGTTGAGAAGCGCCTCAGGTTCCCGAACCTTGTAGCTTCGGATTCCGAGCCTTCGGTTGAGGATTTGGGTCACCACGCTGGGTATTACCGCATTGAGCATTCACATGCCGCAAGGTGCGCTTCTTGTGGATTCTATTTGACGTTTAATTTAGTTTCTGTTTTTGTCGTAAACTTCATTATACCCTAATTTCGATTCGTCTTTTGCTTGTTTATGTTCTACTACATTCTGTCATATGTGCTGTTACAGGGTAATCCTGCTAAATGAAAGTAGCATGGTTCTAATTTTGATACAACTAATGAAATTAACTTTATATATGACTGTAAAGGGACTTTAACGACCATTTTTTATTATACACTCATCAATGTTAGTAAATAAAAAAAGGAGTTTAATTTTAATATAACACCAAGAGTAAATTACATTAATCACAACCTTCTTGAAATTACATAAATTCTCTTATTACTCATAAACCAACCAACCTTCCTTACTTGATTGTTTTAAAAAAAATATTATAATGATATTCTTATATGTTACACTAATTCGTTTAGTTGTTTGAAAAATATTATGCGTGCTATCTGATGTAATAAAACATGAATAATTTTTTAATTTCATAAAACCTGATAAATAATTGGTGATTTAAATGACTTTTACACTCAACAATATTACCTTATGACTTCTTGAGTATATATTATTTATTGTAAAGTCAAATGATTTTGTTTGGAGTTTAATTTTGACGAAACTATCACTCAAAAGATTTTTATATTATTTTAGACATTTGAATTAATTATAAAATAAAATAAAAATTTATAATAGATATGATAATACTTGATTAAATGATAACATAAATTTTTAAGTTTTTTAATTAACTTTCAGTTTGTGATTGGTGAGAGTAGAAAAATTATAACGTACTTACACTGTCTTTTTACATTCTGCAACTTCACATAAATATTCTCTTAATTATTTTCTTGCAAGAAAGGTTTGATGTTAGTTCGTGCATGGACCTTAGCTTCTTAAAGCAATGGGTAGGGCCGTAGTTTTGTAATTTGTGGTAGTGACTATTATTAAATGATTTTGGCTATTCTAAATTTCTTGTGTGTCTAAAGTTTATGGGATAGCTTATCAGTTTAAGTCAAGTTAAAAGTGGAAATGCCTTTATTTATTTGCTTGATGGAAATACCATTATTTACCTACTATAAATATTAGCTTTAGAAAACTCATTTTTTTGTAAAACACGAGTACCGGTTGAGTATTGGTTAAGAAAACAGAAAAGTTATTTTATATTTTCATTTTTAACTATTTCAAACTATTTTTTTGGATGCATTAATTTTTTCATTAACTAGTATATTTAAGAGATATTTAACAATTTTTTTTTCCAAAACTATATAAAATTTTAAGAAAACAAATAAAAGAGAAAAATATTTAAAGAGATAATATTTAATCCCTAAAATCGACAATGTATTGCTTTGAACCCATATCTATAAAGATGGATAGTTGTAAGTGTAAAAAGTTTATCATACTAAGAACAACACTAGTTAGTACAAGTAGTAGCAACTTTTGTCTCTTAACCAAATGGTCTAGGGTTTGAATCCTTGTAACGTTTGAAATAAACCATGTTGAGAGGGGAATGCCTGCCGTTTGTATGCTCAAGGGTACCAATATCATTTTTGGTCCTTAAGAGTTGTAGGTTTTGGCTATTGATTCGTGAAATTTTTTGTTTGCACATGAGTTCCTAAATAGTTTTTTCTGTCGGGCAAATTAGTCCTTCCGTTAAGAAGTCTGCTAACAAAAGTCCAAATTAACAATTAAGTGCCATGTTGGCACCTTTCTTAATCCTAATTGACATTCAAGTCCCTAAATAAAATTAAGCAATTTAGTCCATGATATTGCATGTATCTTTTGCATGTTATTGATAAAATTCCATTTGTTATGTACATGGTCACCCAAGTCCACTCGTAGCAAAGTTAGGAACTACTTCCAATTGTTCTTGTTCTCTACATCCACCATAGCATAAGCATTCACAAAAAATGTGGTTACTAGCATCATGTCCCACGGCAGACAA
The DNA here is from genome assembly GCA_963425845.1 of Sphenostylis stenocarpa. Classification (NCBI taxonomy): domain Eukaryota; kingdom Viridiplantae; phylum Streptophyta; class Magnoliopsida; order Fabales; family Fabaceae; genus Sphenostylis; species Sphenostylis stenocarpa. The sequence goes on along the minus strand of OY731404.1, from coordinate 3,113,964 downwards.
TCATTGGTCACCCATGTAATTCTTGAGGAGGCATCCATCTAAACCAATAAAGAGTCTTCAACTTGCCTTTAACCTTTTTTGCAAGCATTTCAACAAACATTGAAAATGAGGCATAAACCTGGAAATGGTGATTTAATCCATCTTTACAAGTTGCCACGATTTCTCCTTAACATTTCATAAGCATAATCAAATACATGCTCATACTATACTGCTCCTCATAGGTACCTTCTATTCTCTCCCTTGCTTCTCTCATAGCTCTAAATATCTTGGACTCTTCCATATACGAGGTGGTGCTTTGTGTAGACTCTCCCCAGCTGATTCCTAAGAATCTGACTCATCACCAGCACTTTCTTCCCCATCATGTAACTCCTAAATCTCTTTCCTCATTATCTTCTTCTGTACCTACTTCTTCCTCATCAGCTTCTTGTTCCCTACCATTTTCGTCATTAACAAATTCTTCTTCCTCACATCTTCTTCATCACCTTCTTGTCCCTCACATCTTCTTCATCACCTTCTTGTTCCTCATATTTTCTTCTTCATCACCATTTTGTTCCTTACCATCTTCTTCCACCATAGTTTCTAAATGAGGCCTAGCATTAGTAGGTCCTTCAACAAATTCTGGAAATGGATCAGGTTAAAGTAAACATTAATCTCCTTCCCTGGGTTTGCAAGATAGCAATTCAACAACAAAATACTGTCAGCATTATCCACAATGGGTGTAAGCCATTCTCCAGTCTTCCTCAAGTACATCTCCCCAGCCTCATAGACTTTTTACACAAACCAATCAAGTCCTTTAGCACCCAAGTATTCATGTAGTCCTCATCCATGTTTTTCAAACGCAGAACTCCCCACCACTGTACTCCAATTGTGGATGTAGAGAACAAGGAAAATTAGAAGTAGTTTCTCTTTTGCTATAAGAGGACCTGGATGACCATGTGAATAACAAATGAAATTTTTGCAATGACATACGGTTTGGTGGACTAAATTGCTTGTTTATCATTTTATTTAGGGACTTGAATGCCAACCAGGAATGAGAAAGGTCTCACCATGACACTTAATGGTTGATTTGGACTTCTAGTAAAAGACTCATTAGCAGAAGGACTAATTTGCCCAACTAAAAATTTAGGGCCTAATTGGGAAAAAAAGGTTTTCAGGAAACAATCAGCCAGTACATTTCAGGACCGGTTGTGTACTTCACTCGTTCCTAATTTAAGTGATTAAACTGTATATTAATTCATATTTAAAAGAAAGTAACACTGAAAATTATCAGAGAGATGTGTATTAGTAGTTTAGATAAAATTTAAATGATATAGATAATGATAGTATTAAAATTTTGGAAGATATGCATAATTTATTTAAAAGAATTTGAATGAGGAACTGAAATTAGGAGAGAAGAACAAAATCTTAATGTAAAAAGGGAATTTTAAAAGGAAATAGTTTAATTTGAGAACATAATAAAGAAATTTTAACTGAATAAGGAAAATTTAAAAGTAATTTTTAATGACTTTTTTTTAGGTGCCTTAAGGATGAAGAGAGTCTAGTAGACGTTTTCAGTCTATTTTATTATGTAAAGGTGGATTACCTTTTTGTGAAATTTTTTTCTTATTGTTAAATAGCATTGTTTTCACTATAAATTTATAAGCTAATAATATTCAATATAGTCCTCTCAAGTCGTAGCTTGTGTTGGTTTGATCCTTGAAAGTTTTTTGTCTATACAAATCACATGTTTCTACTTTTAGGATCAATTTGTATATTTAATTGCAAAATTATACTATAAAGTCTTCAACTTTGGGAAATTATAATTGCATGAGTTTGGTAAATTCTAAGTAGTTGTCATTTTTGTAACCTTGGACATTTAAAATTTATTATGCAATATTATACAGTTGTTTCATGAGCTGTAATATTGTGGTAAATTGTAGATTTCAATTTGTAGTATATTTATGTAAGTTGTTTCTCACAATTTGGTTGGTTCTGCAGGATGTTCTACTTCTTTTTCGAATCACGCAACAGGAAGGAGAGTCCTGTCGTTATTTGGTTGACAGGGGGGCCTGGGTGTAGCAGTGAATTGGCTTTGTTTTATGAAAATGGCCCTTTCAAAATTGCTGACGACTTGTCTCTTGTGTGGAACGAGTATGGTTGGGACAAGGTATTCTAAATTCACTTTATCAATGTTATATGTGCGTGAGTGTATGCAAGTAATGTAAGCATATACAATCAATTTTTGATGAATTCATGTAGCTTCTTGAGAGCTGTTTTTTAAAATTTCTAGGAAAGTAACTTCATAAAAATGGGTTTTTAGATACTTTTCGCAACAAAACATTTCCATTGGAGGATGTGAGAATCTAAGATTCCTAGATAGTAGGAGTACTTTAACTATACTCATGATAACATTTCTAGATACCAATTGTTGGAATTGTGGTAGAAAAAATAAAACAGAGGAAAGGAGCGGAAGCAAAACACATGGGAATATTTTTTATCCGAAAGCAATAATCTAATATTTTATTAATCAACAACTTTTACAATTATAATGATTGAAAGTTCAAAACAGATTAACAAATTAAGATATATAATTATCAGTGACTAATTGACTTTTTCCTATAGTAAAGGTGGCAATAACCGACTACTGCGAATATATTAAACAAACTGAAACGGTAAAGAGAAAGTCACATCTAAATCAATATTTAACAGATACTTAAAACATAGTTACGTGCAATATATAAAACAAATATTTAACTGTTTCATAAAAACGTACAGAAAAATTCATAGTCCCAACTCTCTTATTCAGATTGCTAGATAAATGAATAGGTTCGAGTAATAGCAAAAGAGTTTGTAGTTCCCTATCTTCTATATTATTCAAGTTTTAACAGAGTTGAAAATCATATTTTACTTGAGGACTCTGAATGGAATGAAACTTTGAAAGGGAAATTATGGAAACTAGATATACGTAAGCAAACAAACTCTCCAACTAAGGAACATTCTACTTAAATATCCTCCCAAAGCTTAATAGAAACACCATGACCCAATCCAGTTTCTTATTGATATTTCAAAATAAACCAACAGCCAATATGAGATATATCCCTGGGAATTAAACTTGAGTTGCTGTCTAGCAGAGTTAGCTTGTGAGCAGCTTTTTTCAATGTGGCATTAGCCTTTGAAAATAACTTAGTCATTTATAAAAAAACTTAGTCCTGTATAAAATGGTGCATAAAGTGGATAGCTGAATAGTGTGTACAATACGATCTAGTAATTTTTTGGCTTTTGGATTGTCAATTTTTGAAGAACAAATAAATGTTTAATCTCCCCCCATTAGCTTGATATAATGTTTTAAAACATTTTGAATTAATATACTATTTTTATTAAAATAGCGAATCATTATAATAGAATTGTCTTTAAGAAACAATGAAATCACTTGGTCAAATAAAATCAAGTTTGTTATTGTACTTAGTCATTTATATGTGGTTATTTTATGTCATGTTAATGGTCATAATAGGGTCTCTTTGTTTTAAGTGACCACTAACTAATTGTTAAGGTTTTCAATCTGTACAATATGATCTTGTAATTTTAGCAACAAATCAATTGAGCGGAAGTAACCACTTGCAGTTTAGGATGCTTCACATCTTCCTGAAAGGCATCAGACAGGATTCCATTGTCCTGAAGCAAACCAATTTAATTTGCTAATTTGTTTTAGATTAATTTTTCTGTATCAGAAAGTATGGGTTTTCAATATGTTTTCACATGGAGAGTTGTCTAACTGCAAATGTCTTTATGAGGATAAAAATAAACTTGCTATCTTAAACTGCTTCTGCAATGTACGTTTCCTGTGAAAATTATTTATGGGAAGTAAAGTTTGTTGGTAATCTTGTAGGTATCAAACCTTTTATATGTTGACCAACCAACTGGAACTGGCTTTAGCTACAGTACTGATTTGCGCGACATTCGTCATAATGAAGATGGTGTCAGCAATGACCTGTATGACTTTATTCAGGTACTTGTGTTTGCTGTGAAATATCAATATTAGTTACACAATTTTAGTATAATGTTCAGTTATTACCTGCCACTTATTATTTGAGTAAATTATATTCGCCTTCATGAAGAGATACTAAAATTACACTTCCTTCTCTTATTTTAAAATATATACTTTTTCTCTTATATTAATATTTCAGGTGAATAATCATGAAATCTCTTGATGATATTGTATCTTTATCTACTACTTACAGTGTCATCAACAAATAATTTTGAATTTCTTATTATGCATTTTAATATTTTAGTAGTTTAAATCAAGTTTTAAATACTTTTATTTTGAAATTTCATCTAAAATCTTTATTTTCTAAGGTCACAGAATTGGTGATAGATGTTCAGAGTTAGCTTTTAGCTATGTTGAGAATCCCCATGATAGTAAAAAAATCTCTATTATGCTCATTCACATTAAAATGGACTCATTTAACACTTTCATCTTTTAAGGGAAATTATATGCCCAACGGGTCATGAGGGTGCAGGTTAATTGTGATTCGGGTTCTACTCAGTACTCAGTAGTCCTTGCCCAATGCCTTAACTCTGGGAAGCATTCATTTCTAATGTAGGGTGTTATGATGTGTCAATGCTAACAACTTAATCTTTTGGCATAAGTATAGTGGGTTGACTTGGTCCAATGTATTCCGGTCCAAACACTAGCCTGCCCTGGTATACCCACTAGGTTCTGATCAGCTAGGCAGGACCAGTTTTCGCAAACTTGGTTTTGAGGACAATCCTTCTCCAAGAGGGAGGAAAAGATATGTCCAAAGGATCACCAAATTGTTGTGAGGTCTGCAGGTTGGGTTAACTTGGTGGCCTATGCCCAATGGTTTAAATGGGGAAGGATTGTTTCCTGGATTTTGACTAATGATTTTGGAGGACCAAATAATATATTATTAATTAAAATGGGAAACAATATAAAATATTTTCTTATTTAATATATTTAATGGTTTGTTAAATAGGGGTCAAAGTTGTAAATATGCAATTAGGTCACAAAAATTTGGAGGCCTTCTCGTTCTTCGCAAGAGTCCCGGTCTCATGTCCATTAGGATAACATCTTTAGGATCAATTCCCATGTTTGAGGTATTGTCCGTTTTGGAGTTCTGACACCTCATTGGATTAAAAGAAGAGTGTATATAAATTATCCTTGACCTCAACTCCTAAACGATGTGACGCTCGTGAACGTACCATAACAGTATGGAAGATGCACTTGCTAAGAATTGGCATAGGTTGTAGATTGAAACTTACTCAGCTTCTGCAGTAAAAGCTTTCAAAAACGAGGATTTGGTGTCATGGAATCTAGAAGTAGATGGCTCAAGAATATGAATCTTTGTAAAGCTATGTGTGTACATATTACTTACATCTTTAGGGAAGGGAATAGGTGTGTTGGCTAACAAACCTCCATTTGAATGGTATACTTTTATGCCATCTAGCATTAGTCTTGATATTTTTGGGAACAGATTTAGTCTTCCTGGATATAGGTTTTGGTTTGGTCCCTATTTTTCTTTTATTCTGAATTTATTTTCTATGTTGGCAACCAAGTGCTAACTTAGTTAGGATTTCATTTCTCATTGTGATGCTTTCCAACATGTCCTTTTATTAAAAAATATATATATAAGGTTAGAGAATATAAAATATTTTTTTATGCAATATATTTAATTGTTTGTTTTAATATTTATGAGAAAAATTAAATGGAATTAAAATTACATATATATATATATATATATGTAATATTTTATTTAGGTTAATATAAATTCAATTGATTATTAAATTTAAATGTCTAAAAAAATTTGGAAGGACCAAAATTATAAATATACAAGTTGGTTAAAAAAATTACGGGGGCATGGCACCCTTACATGCCAATAAGCTCCTCCACTATTTATATTTAAGAGGGAAGGTGAGTGTAATTTAAGTATATGTAGTGGGGGGAATAAAGTTTACTCTTATTATTTTGTTATGCAGGTTGTAATTATAAATGTCTTTATATTAAGATTTCTTTCTTACATTTCTGGCATACGTATTTCTTTGAAGTTCCTCTTAGAGAAAGGAAGTTTTGAAAGCCTTGTTGGTCAAGAGGGCCGCTACCAGTTTCCTGACTTACTACATCATTCATCTGTATTTTGTGATAATTTTTCTAGTCTTTTGTTCTTCAAGAGTGGGGCCTCTGTGCTCATCCTTTTAACCTTGCAGCCCTTGAGAAACAGGATTTTGGCTATGTCACAATACACATTGTCCATCTTGCATTAAAAATAGTCAATTTGACCATGCAGCCCATCCACACTCTTGGTTCATTGATGTGCAAGCCTACCTTCTGAAGAATCCAAGTCATGTAATCCAGATTAGGGCTTCCCAAATGCTAAAAATTGATTTTGCACATCATAGCTAACACAAGAGACAAATATATATATATATATATATATATTACAATACATGGTAGTAAGAGTCATATATGTAGAGGCATAGTAAAGAACTTCAGAATAAAATACCATATTAACAGATATTCTCTTTTTCCCTCAGGCCTTCTTTGCAAAGCATCCCCAATATGCAAAGAATGACTTCTTCATTACAGGTGAATCATATGCTGGACACTATATTCCCGCTTTTGCAACACGGATCCATCGGGGAAACAAAGCTAAAGAAGGAATTCACATAAACCTGAAGGTTTGTTACATCACGTGATAAACCAATCTTTCTGTGACAAAATTGTATTGAATGGAAGGAATAATTTCCTATCTTATTATAGTAATCGTTTGTACAGGGATTTGCCATTGGTAATGGACTTACTAACCCTGCAATTCAGTATAAAGCCTACCCAGATTATGCATTGGAAATGGGCATCATTAAGAAGGCTACACGAAACCGCCTTAACAACCTACTGGTTCCAGCCTGTGAATTGGCGATAAAGCTATGTGGTAATGTGCATTTTATTGTCACGTTCGAATATTTGGAATGAGGGCTATGATGGATTGAATAGTCAAGCAACCAAATGTTTGAATTTGTTTGATTGATTTTTCAGGTTCAAGTTCAACTATACAAATAATTTCCAGTATGAAACATTATTTTTGACATCTAGATGTCCTGGATTTATTATATCCTATGATAATCTCTAGTAGACTATCTAAACTTTTAAGATTGTGTAAATTATGGCGGTTTTGGTAAGGAAGTAGATTTCCCCATTTAGTACTACAAGACGTGGGAGAGATTAGACAACATTTATATTGAATGGAACAGAAGAACCATATCTGGTTTTTCATCAGGAGTAATGATAGGAGCTGAGAGTTTGGGGCAGTTATGATAATTACTGGTAGAAAGTAGGAGCGTATTTTTCTTTTATCAAAACATGTGTAATAATAACTGTCATTAAGCAGTTATGAAAGTTATTGGGTAGAAAGTAGGAGCATTAACTTATCATCAAATACGTGTGATATTAGTTGTTAGTTAGCAAGTAGCAGATATGTATTATTATAACTTGTTCAATAGTAACTGTCACGTTGAGAGTTAGGGTAGAAATTTAAAAGCAGTTACATATTTATAAATTTTTGTGTAATTGGGGAATAAAGATAGATGTGTTGTTTGTTTTCTAGTAATTTGGACAAAGAAGTCATCTTTGTAGGAGTCTATGACTCTAGGACAGGAAATTCTGTTGTACTGTGTGGGATTTAATAATACAGGTCTCCAATATATAAATTGGGCGCTGTATCAGTGAGAAAGTCCTATTTTGACTATTTTCCGTATTATGCATTTAAACCACATAGACATACATGTGTGTATTCCGTGTACATTAACTATTATTTTTTGATATATAATTATCATAAATTTTACTACACAATTTGCTATTTCTAACTTATTTGAAAGTTTTATGAAATCCACCAACAAATTTAGATATGAAAGCATATGATAAGAGTTTGTTGATTTCTAGCCATCATGTATAAACTTTGTATTTATTGTCCTGATCAAATTATCATTTTCACAGGCAGTGAAAGTCAAGATCACTGCCTGATTTTCACTGGAAACAAGTGCTTTCACTTGTTTGGAGCCTTCTGGTTTGCTTTTGTTACCTTCTTAATATTTGTTTTAATCCTTTCAGGAACTAATGGAAAAACTTCCTGTGTGGCTGCATATGTAGCTTGTAATCTCATATTCAGTGACATCATGTTACATGCCGGAGATACAAATGTGGGTAAACAAATTTTTCTTGTGTGGTTGACATGTCAACTGACTTTATCACGTTTAGTTAAATTGATTTATTTCCCTAACTACTAGTAGGCAAGTATATATAATTAACCATGTTCCAAATAAAAAATCTTTCTTATAAACACCTCTAATTGTATCTTAGTTGAGAGGATATTTTAGTTGAGTAATTTCATAAAATATATAAAGAAAGCCATTTATGCTACTAACATGTCAGAAAGAAACTTGTATCCTGAAATTTATGATCATTTCAATCTCGAAGCAATGTATCAGTATATTCATAATTTTTACCAGCAACTAATATACTTATGCTGCAGTACTATGACATCAGAAAAAAGTGTGAGGGGAGCCTTTGCTATGATTTTTCAAACATGGAGAAGTTACTCAACCAAAAATCTGTTAGGGATTCACTAGGGGTTGGGAAAATTCATTTTGTTTCTTGTAGCACTGAAGTTTATCTGGCTATGTTGGTGGATTGGATGAGGAATCTTGAAGTTGGTATTCCTGCCCTTCTTGAGGATGGAATCAATTTGCTTATTTACGCTGGGGAATATGATCTAATCTGCAACTGGCTTGGTACGTATTTACTCTTGTCAAGACAAAGAATTGATGGACCTTGCAATGAATTTAAGATCTTAGAAATTTAATATTTCATAACCTTGCAATGAATGAATTGATGAACCTCTTCTTGGTAATGAGTAGGTAATTCAAGATGGGTTCATGCCATGGAATGGTCTGGTAAGAGAGAATTTACAACCTCACTTGAAGTTCCTTTTGTTGTTGATGGATCAGAAGCCGGATTATTGAAGAGCTATGGACCTCTAAGTTTCCTTAAGGTCTTCTTTTCTCTCTTCACCTACATAAGCTTATTGACACTTGCACTATGAAAAGTATCAATAGCATCCTGAATAGCCCATACTCTACATCTAACATAAGCGGGAAAATTATAGATTACCTTCTTTAACATCGTATTCTGTGTGAGATATACCCCAAATCTTCTAAAATGTACTATACTCAGCTGTCCTAATTAACCCAAATTTAACTTTATACACAAATCAAGGGTGATAAATGTAGAAAAGAAAGCTAGTGCTTTCAATGATAATAATTCGGACATATTGTTGAAATTAAGGGCACATTACTCTAATGAATAGCCATTTTGTGCGGGCTAATTCAACTCCTTTCTGCCATGGTAAAATTTAAATTAGTGATTGTGCAGTGCTAACACCAAACTTTATCAAGTTGACACTGCCCAGAAATACACATTCCATTTATTTACTAAATTCCTTTTTGATTTCGCGCATGATCAGTGAAAATATTTATTCAGTTCAATATTTTCTGTATCTAAAACAGGTCCATGATGCGGGCCACATGGTTCCAATGGACCAACCCAAGGCTGCATTAGAGATGCTAAAGAAATGGACTAATGGAACCCTTGCTGAATCTGGACCTCATAAGGAAAAATTGGTTGCTGAGATGTGATCTGATTACTTAATAAGTCTTTTGCATAAGGGAACATAAATAGAAAAGCATGCAGTGAGGTTGCGGAATGTTATGCATGTCTCAAACTTGCACAATTTCAAAGTGACAGCGTACTAGCTTTTGTCATGGAATTAAACTACTATTCTGAAGGAATTCCGATTTGCTGCTTTAGGTGCTTATTTTGGTTTTTATTTGAGTTTTTTCTAATATATTATTTATAAGAATGAGTCGATTTTGGTGTGTATCTTCTAGGAATTATGTGTAATTTAAATTGTTGGTTAAATTATTGATTTTTTTATTTGTTAAAAATAAAAATTCATTTTACAAAAATTCATATTAATTTCTAAAACACATTTTATAATTTTTATATAGTATAATATTTTTTCTTTATTAAATATTAAGGAGTAAATATAATATCATACAACTATTTTATTTAAATAAAGAAATATATGTTACTTTGTTTTGTATAGTAATCGAAAACAAATAGTTTGTTCTGCTGTTTTAAAATACAGTTACGAGCATCTTCCGTAAATAATTACATTCATGTTTTCTTTCTATAAAGAAAAAAAAATTGTTTATTTACTCTCCCTATGTATATTCTTTATGTGTTTACTAACTCCCTAACACTTTTTATTATATTTAAAACAGGGATACATAAAAAAAAAGAAAAATATATTTTTCGAAAAGCTAATAAAATCAAAACTTTTTATTAATTAAAATATACTTATATATTGTCCATATATTTTCTCACTTTTCGTTTGTATAATTTTTTTTTCAATTATTAAAGTGAGAACTAGGTTGTTGTTCAATTTATTTCCTTTTTTCTGCTTTTTTTATTTTTTTATTTTTAAAATAGCCTACTTTTAAAGAACCAATCTATAAAAACACAAGAGGTATGGATATTATTTCTCACCTACTTTTTGGTACATATTAAAGAAAAATTAAATAATTCAAACAATTAAAAATATTAAAATGTTAAAATTAAAGAATAAATAAATATATATTAGAGAAAATTTGAATAAATAAATAATATTAAAATCTCTCTCTCTCTCTCTCTCTCTCTCTCTCTATATATATATATATATATATATATATATTAAAAAATTAAACAATTCAATTAATTACATCTCTTTATTTAAGACTTTAATTAAAACAAAAGATTAGAAAAATGATTTAAAAATAAAAAAGAATATTTATTTTTTTAAGTAGAAAATGAAAATTCTGTATTAAAACAATTTCAAAACATAATTAACAATCCGCATATTGATCAATTGATTGTTTTCCATGAATAATAAATAGATATGTTTTGATATGTAAAAAAGAAGAAGACATAATTATTAAAAAAAACGCGAAAATAATTATTTCATTCTTTAAAACAGCTTGAATGATGTCAAAAAACGAAAAAAATAAAATAAAAGTACGTAACAAGGGCAAGTTAAAGTGAATGGTGTTGTTGATGTTGTGAGTAGAAGAGATAGAAGTGGTGAAGGAGATGATGAAGATCATAATGATATATCCGTCCAAATCACTTGGAACCGCATCTTCTTTATTATTTATTTCCTTTTATTATAATTAGGTGGTGGTTTGGACCAATAACTGTTGTAGTTGTAGACATAATTATATATAAGGAACACATAATTATGTCATATCATAGTCTGGATGGATCAGGGTTTATCAATATTTTTTTATATATATTTTTGTAAATATGTATTTAATTATATGAATAATTTTAAAATTTATATTTATTAATTATTATTTTTATTAAATAAATTAAAAAATTATTATATTTATATATTAAAATAATTAATTATAATAATAATTTAAATTTAAGTAATTAATTTTTATAACTTAAATTATAATATTATAATATACTTATATATTTTACTAATATAACACATAAAAATATAATATTTTTTATTTTAACTTTAATATATAAATAATTTTTTTAAATATCAGTTCATTACCAATTTTTAGACAAGTTAGTGAATCTATTAATCAGATTTAATCTGTTTTATCATGTTTATCATTAAAGGATTAATAATATAACTCATAACAAATTATGTTTTAAATACAAATAAAAACTTTTAAGATACTTATCGTATTTTCTTAATTGTCTTTCAAATTAGAATCCTTTTCTTTTTCTTTCACTTCGTCTTAATCTTTCTCTCATCCAAATATTCGTTAAAATAATTTGAAGTGAGATATTCAAATAAATTAATAATTATTTCAAATAATTTTTATGAGAGAAATCTCATTTGACATGATAAGATGTTTTAAGTTTTTTGATAATTATATCATTAAAAAACATAAAAATAAATAAAATAAATAATAAGTTCTTTAAAATTTATTAAGTTATATTAAAATAAAATCAATAATAAATTACTTAAAAAAATGTGACAAAACAAAATTTATATTTTATTTATTTTTAAATTATGAATTATTTTTATTAAAGATGTTGTTAATGATTTTATTATCACGTGACATTTTATCTATTTATCATAAATTAAAAATAAAAATATATTATATTATTATTTTGATTTAAGAAATTAAGATGGAGATATTACTAATTTATTTTTTTTAATATATTTTTATTTTCTATATATAATATAAAATAGATAAATAAAAATATTATAGAGAGAAATTTAATATGATGTATCAAAATACATATTCAAGTGTTGACACTGAGAGGGAATGGTTAATCTTGAATGATTTGAACGTCGGTGATGAAACATTGAGAAATTGATAACGATACGCTACTTTAATTTAACTTTACAGAAACGTAACGATATCTTTTTCAAAACAATTAATTCGAAATATATTTTTTAAATATTCAATTTATAAATATATTTTAGATTAAATACAATTTTTTTAATTATATTTTTCAAAATTTTAAAATATAAAAATTTTAGTTTCATGGGTTATATTGAAAATTTTAGTTTAATCAAACAGTAAGTTTTTCAATATTTGATAATTCAAATATTTCTTAAATATGTTTTTGGTACCGAATAAATTAGGAACTTTTGTTTTTAGGTTCATAATATATACTTCTTAATTTTCCAGTTTTTTATTTCGTTTTTAGTTTTGAAAGCACTATCGAAATCACTTTATTCGACTGTTCAAAACACTATTTCTACAAATTCTGAGGCCATTAAAAATTTATAAAAAAAATATATTAGGGACTAAACAAAATTTGATAATTTATTAGAGATCATACACTCTTTTTTAATTTAAAATATAATATGGAAAATCAAAGTCGTTAAATTCTAAATTTAATGTTTAAAAATAGGAAGATACAATCTTAGAAGCCCCTTACAATTCTCACTACCAATTCACAAAACAAAAAAAATCATTGAAGAAACAGAATAAGAAAATCAACATTCACACACACAAAGATGTGAAACCCTAATTATTTATCATTCAGTAGAGTTTCTGGTTTAGGAAGAAGCCCTTTTTCTTTGCATGTATCAATTGCTTCAGTGTACATGTCCTCGAAGCTGTATTTGAATTGGAATCCCAAGTCTGTGATTTTCTTGGAAGATAATCTCACCAGCTCCAATTCATCTGGAATGTTCTCAAACCTAAAAATCCAACGTGTACAATATGATTTTAAATCCATAAAGTTAACTTCTTTTTCATAAAACTACGATATTTAAATCGGATTCTCAACTCACCCATCATCTAGATCTAAATCGAATTCAGAAATGTATGATATTTAATTTGGTCAGAGACATACTTGGTGGGAACCTTGTATTCTGGGTACTTTTGGTTGATGAATCTTGAAATGTCATGGATAGTAACGTCACATGCATTGCATATGTATCTCCCTTCTGCTTTTGGTTCTTCGAACAGAAATATGTGAGCAAGACAAATATCTTCTACATGCACGAATTGACCTTGTCTTATGATCGAATAATGAGCCTCGTTTCCTGTAATTTTTTCACCACCAGTTTCAGTATTCAGATATCATCAATATATCTTTAAAGAAACGTGTTGTATCTAAGTGTTGTGTTATTTTCGTTGAATACAATCTTAAAAAAACACACTTTATATTGTTGGTATAGGATGATCACAAACTGTCATAACATAACATAATATAAAAGTAATGCAAAAAGACTGATAAGAAATACTGCAACAATTATTTTAAGAATTAATGTGTTTGAAAAATGCTGTAAATTTACTTGTGATAGGAGAAAGAGCAGTGACAAGGCTAGATGGTATTGTTGGAAGTAGAAAGGGGCCAACAACGAGAGTTGGAAGGATAGTGATGAAGTCCATTCCTTTCTCTTTTGCTAATTTCCATGCTTCTTGTTCTGCCAGAGTTTTAGAAACGAAATACATCTACAAGTTCCAACCACATGAAACACAAAAAATCATTATTTTCTCATGGCACATAAAAAATTCATTGTGAATTGCATGTGAAGATATTAATGATTTTCATATTCTTTTTCTTTATCTTTATCTTTGTTTCACATTATTTATTTATCCTCTCTATTTCCTATCTCTCTCCCATTTATATGAAATATTTATTAACATCTCTCTCATTGGTTCTCATGGTTGTTTTTCACCTTTTATTTCGAGGATTAAGATGGACATAGGTCTAATGGGTTAATGGGAATTGAATGAAATGTTCTAGCATAAACAGAACTAAACCTCTAAAAACAACATAAAGTTGAAACTTGGTGATTTGGAATATGAAAATTGGATAGTGAAAGAGAAAAATGAAGGTGTGAAATGAGATGAAGTACTAACCCAACCAGTCATCTTTATTCTTCTGCATAACTCAACATCAGTCCAGCAGGTCTCATCATACAAAGGCTTTTGATGTTCAGTAATGTACGTAGTTATGGCTGAGGATGTGAATATTAGCCTTCTCACACTTTTTTCCTTCAAGCATGCTTTCATGATATCTATTACTCCCCGTATTGCAGGCTTTATCACTTCATTCTGCACTTCCAAACCAAATTCTAATTAAGATTCAACCTTCCTTCATAAATTCCTTTTGGATCACAAAATGTTATTCTGAACTTATTAAACTTCTCATTAATGATAACAAATTCACAACTACGTCTAGGAACGAGTATCGCTTCACTCTCTTACTGGGTTTATTTCTTGATACGCTTGCTAATCTCACGTTATTTAAGAATTTAGTTAAACATCCTCGTGTTTCAATTAGACTTTTTGAAGAATAAGATTGTACCCTAAGTGAACAATATCTCAAATTCAAAAGAACAGACACTAACATAATATTACAAACAATCTCGTTCGAAACAAACAGGTGATAAGTGGATAAGGAAGAAAAGGAAAATGTGAATGGATGAGTACCTCAGGGTCTTTGGACTGAAAGTCAATGGGGGTGGCCAAGTGGAAAACTCCAGAGCACCCTTTAATGGCTTCATCAAAGCTTCCCTCTTCTGCAAGGTCAGCCTTCCACAGTGACAGCTTGCTCTTTGCACCCGGTATGTCCAGCAAATGCTTCACCTCCTTCATATTATCTGCAGAAAATTTATAAGATTGATTTAAATATATTATTATCAATATATTATTAATAAATAATAAATAAATATAAAAATATAAAAAATAAGAAATTAAATTTATAAATATATAAATAAATATATATAATAATCATTAAATTTAAGTTACTAAAATTATGAATATTAATATAAAATTATAAATCTTTAGAATAGTTAAATTTGATGGTGAAAATCATATTATAAAATCTTAATAACGAGAACCCACACCTCCAAATAGTTACTTACTCCACTGTGTTTGTTGTCAAAGTATACCTACAACTACCAGAGCCAAAAGAGTTTTTAAATTATAAGTTATACCTCCATAATGGTCAAAAGTTGACAAAATTAACATCATAAATAAAGTAACAGATTCGAACTACATTTTAGGATCCTCGGATAAAAGTACAAACTTAAGACCAAAATGAAACCATAAATTCAAATGAGTTAAAAAAAAATATATATATTTTAGGCTATCATATATGATGTTGGAAGATGGAAAAGTTGACGTGAGAATCTGAAAAGAATCCAACCTGGGTTTAATACGGTAGCTCGAACCGTGTAGCCACGCTCAATGAGTCTCATGACAAGCCAGGATCCGATGAAACCAGAAGCCCCAGTAACGCAAACGGTTCGAGATTCTGAACCCATTTCTGAACTTCCCAAGAGCTCGAACGGAACCTTCCCTCTCTAAATGTTGGAGCTGACTTGGAAAAGCAATGGAAGACATGGTGGTGTGTGGGAACGTTTTATAGAAGCTGTCTTTTTTACAGGCCTGCAAGTGATATTGACTTTTTACCTACCCTGAATAAATTATTCAAATGACTTGCATGTGAATGAATCATCTATCATATAAAGATTGATGGGTGCTGTGCTGTGGATCTTTTACCTTTGGAAAATTTCGTTGTGTGCTGTTGATTCATCTTTCGTTGTTATACGTTGAAAATTATTTCAAGTTTTTCGAAGATCTTGAGGTTGGAAAAGTATGGTTTGGTGTGTGTGCTTTGTAAGAAGTAAGCATGTGGAGATACATTCACCAGAACATTGGTCAACCCTCTTCATCCTTCACCCACTCAAACAAATCACTTTCTGAAAGAGAAAATTATTAGAGTTTGTAATCTTCTACCCAACAATTATTTGATTCTGATACATAATTGACTATATTTATATTCAACCAGTGGACTCTGAATAATTAAATAAACAATAACAATTAATTTATACAACTACATGCCGAATTCAACAAACGTAATTGACTATATTTAACAAGTTGAGTTTAAAATAGTTTATGTCTATAGTGCCGTGCATGCTGCCATCAACTTAGGAAAAAAAAAAAACATTTTCATAACTAACGTGAAAGGCACCAAATCAAAGGTTGTGTTAGCTACTAATATTATTAATAAATAATAAATAAATATAAAAGGAAGAAAAAATATAAAAGTTTGAAAAGATAAAATTATAAATATATACTTAAATATATTAAATGATCAAAATTATAAATTATATGAGAGTTACAAAACTAAGGAGAGACTAAAAAGATAAAATTGTAAATATACAAGTAAATATATTAAATATTCGAATTATAAAATTTTTGGGTCCCACAACTCCCAACAAAATAGGTGTTAGTGGTGTAAATGAATATGAAGTCACCATTGGAAGAGGAGGAGGAGATGAGTCTTAGAGGAAAGAGTAGTTGGTGTCGCATAAAATATATAAATAAGATAACTGGTGTTTTTCATTAAGTTTATTATTAAGAGTAGAACTTCATAATATTAGGTTTTATTTATTTGGATATATATATATATATATATATATATATATATATATATTATAAGTCTCTTCTTATTTAAAAGTCCATGTTAAGAATGATTTATAAATATTTTTTCTTTTAATTTATCAAACACCTACACACTAGAATTTTAAGAAAAATGATAAACCCTAACTATGTTATTGAGATAGTCTTGTTGCGAAACAAATATAAAACATTAATATTAAGGTATAAGGTAATTGTTTGGATTATGTTTCTTCTTTAGTACTCACACCATTGGGAAGAAGGGGTGCATCAAGAAATTATGAGAAGGAGGAAAGTAACCTAATTTTTTTTGTCATCTATTTAGAATATGAATTGGGCTGACCGACCCAATTTTTCACTTGATGTCGGGGGCGGGTAACTGTTTTCCCGGGTCAAGATAGTACGGGTATAAATACTAGTTAAACAAAAACCAAATAATGAAGGCAGTGAGAGAGTTCGGTTCTATTCTAAGACCCAACATGGATCGAAGGAAAAATTCCGGAGAGGTTGCTGTGGCGACGGTGTTAACTCTCCAGACGAAAAGGTGAGGGATGGTTTTCTCTTCTGCTTCGTCATAAGATCCGGTGTTGAATGTGGTGGTAGCTGTGTAGATTCAGGTTCATTCTTCTTCATCATCAATCATTGTGCATTTTTTCAATTTCAAATGACCAAAGTCCCTTTTTTCTTTCATGGGTCTTTTTTTATTTATTTATTTTATTTTTTATTACTATTATGTAACTCATTTGGGTGTCTGTTTCGTTTTCCTCAACTAGATAGGAATTAAATCAATCTGACTTTTGTTGCGAATAAAGGGTTCGCATGATTTATAAGTCCTAAAATGCTGCCAAAACTTAACGTTCTCTTCAACTCAATTTTTGGTTTCGTAATCAGGAAAACATCTACGGTTTGGCTTCCAACTCGGCTTTCTGTTTTTGTTTTTTGATCGGTTATATCGGTGATATTATTAACATGGTCCGTTTAATATTTACATGGCTCTTAATCAATTGTTAATAATTATTTCTTGTAAATTGTCAAATTTGAATGTGTTATATAAATATTGGTTAATACCATGGACTGATGGCCATCCAAAACCACCTAGTTTTGAATTTAAGGTTTGAGAGTGATATTCTATGGTCATATTTGTTACAGTTTTGAATGCGTTAGTTATATAGGTTTCTTTGAGGGAGTTTTTTGGCCGCTGAATGTGGGATAGGCTGTGTTTCTCTGTTTTGAAGGATGTATTTTCCTGGTTTCTTAAAGAAATAGACTTTTTCTAAATAACAAATTTGAAACATGGAACGAACCTGTTATGATTTGATTGCGCATTTATTTGCTAGACAATGATATGTAAGAGAATCAGTGTCACAACAATTTCAATAGTTTGAATCGATGATGGCTTTATGGTGATTAGGTTGTTGATTGGATTGTTATAGTGTGGCACAATATATGGTGTAGTTGGGTGAGGGAAGCCTTTTGTTACATACCATGGCTTGAGATGCTTGTTGACAATGCTAAGTTGTGTAGCTGTTTTTGAGGTTGGCTTGGTTGCTGTCATGATTAGGAATAAGTGTGTCGGTACATAAGCTGGGTTTACATCTTGGGTAAGTGAGGTTCGGTGATGGTTTTGTTATAGTGAAGAGATGAATTTGGTGATTACTGCTAAGTGTTTAACCTCAAACAGTTGCCTTCCATTGCATCATTACAAACGAGTCGCCAAACAGCAGTACCTAATCCTAACGATCAAAACAAGCAGTCTAAGACAAAAAAGGGGAATTGAAAGGACAAATGGATAGAGTGTTTGGAAGGAAACAACATCCAGAGTTTCTATCATCTCATTACCAATTTACCATCTAGACGTTCTTCTGACCCATAACCTTCACCCTAAACCTATTTCACTGAATACTGTATGTGGTGTCTCTATTATCATCCCTTATAAGCAAATTTAACCCTTGCTCCCATGAATTTAGCTCGTATATCATTTGTTTTCTGCAAGGACAAGGTGGGTAAGCTTAGAAAGCAAATTACTCTTGCTCTTGCAGAATCCATAGCCATTGAATCTTGAGTTAGAGATACACGTGGAAATAAAGAAAGTAGATGAATCCAAATGACCATTTTGTTTTAATTGAAAACATTAGATTTCAACATTAAGTTTGATTAAATATTAGGGGGTTAGCTGTGAAAGGCCTATATTACTGGGGAACGTGTATTTTTCCCCTATTGATTTTTATTTCTGCTTGTCAATTACATCTTGGGAGTTTAATGCCCTTTCAATGTTTCATTTTTTGCAGGAACTAGTAAGATCAACACCAATGATCTGTTACTAGTGAAAAGGCCTTAAAACTATTATCCGGACATTTGCAAGGTATGCTATAATAGTTTTGAAATTCATGATTATTTATTCTTTGTTCCTTGGACCACCTCACATTGTAAAGTTCATAGAAAATTTTGAGTATATTTATGTGGAGAAATGCATTGTTTGCCATGGACTGGTCTTGGTAGACAAAATAAGATTTATAAATTAGAGGTTAATTTAATTTTGCTATGGGATAAATTTTTTCATATTTATATATTTGATATATATTGTCAAACAATACAAACTCAACCGTCTTTCTTTCTAGACAGATTCTATGTTCAGAAACCCTCCCAAGTATCCCACCATGGGAAAGTGGATTCCCACGTAAATGTAGGGTTCATAATTTTCCCCTCTTCTCTTTATCTTTTTTTGTTTTTCCTCATATGTCCTTGTCCCCTTCTCCCAATCACATATCTCTGTCATCCTTCTCAGCCTTGTAATGCTCATCCTAAACCACCCCAATACATTCAAAACTACCAACATTTTAATTGCATGATTTCATCAATCTATTAAAAATAAGATGCTCACTAACCGAATACTTCTCCTAGATGTCAAATGCATACCTCCCCTTTTCACATGTTTATACAGTACAAGACATTATAAAGTGTAAGAGGAAGAATTGATAAGAGGGTATTGTGGTGATTGTTGACGGCAAGGGGGCTGAAATATATTTGAGTGGGATCACACCCATGGTGCCAATGAAACTCTGGCACACAGACTTGGGGTTTTTGATCTGTTTCTGTCCCTTTAGTTGTGGTAGTTTTCTTCATTTTTGTTTGTACCTCTCTCATTTGGATCATGTGTAGGAGTAGGGAAGGTTGGATATCCATGTGGTGGCATTCCAACATAAAACCAATTGGCTATATGTGGAGTAGCCTAATATGTATTTAAACCATACCAAATGATATGAGGTAGGCGATGTGAGACTTTTAACACGCTCCCTCTAACGAAGCCTGCCGGACCAGGCAAACGGGTATTTTTGACCCAACTAAAGGGCAACTTTTTGCCCATGACAATAACCGGAAAGATGTTAGGCTTTGGCACTGATACCATGTTAAGGTTCCAACATAAAACCAATTGACTATATGTGTAGTAGTCTAACATGTATTTAAATCATACCAAATGATATGAGGTAGGCAATGTGGGACTTTCAACAGTATGTATGGTTGGTGGAGGGATGAGAATGGAAATACAGAAGACGAATTTAATTTAGTTTGTTTTTGGTAGAAAACAAGTAGGGAGAGAGAATTAAAATGTTAGTGGGTCCTACTAGTACTTTTCTACTTTTATTTTTCATTTTTTTCTACTCTTCTCTTTGTCTCTCTCCTCTTCAGCAAAGAATCTTTTAACTCCATATTATTTATCACCTATTTTCACTTATCATTTTCATTTCCATTCACCCTGTTTCTCTCCTCTTTACCAAACATGGCATTGAAGTTGATGCTTTGAGGGTTTGGGGTGTGAATGTGTGTACTGTTGGAGGTGATGCTGTGTTGATGCAATGAACATTCTAAGGAGTGGTGATAAACACGTGGGGGAAGAGTTAAAGTACCTTCCTTGGGGTTGTTTCCTATGAGAATCAAAAGCAACGTTTTAGGTGAACTGAAGAGGAGTTGAAGAAGATCCAATCAGTTTCGGGACCTTCATTAATTTATTTTTAAACAGACAAACCAAATCAATTAAATTGATATGAAGTTAGATAATTGAGTTTATTAAAATAAAATAAATGAAAAAACCAGAATTTTCTCTTAATTTAGTTCAGATTGTTTGGGTCATTGTGTTGACATGTACCCATCCCCATTCTTAGACTAAAAAAGTACAAGTTTGGATTGGATATTCTTGTTTTTCATGTGCGCATACCTGATCTTCAAAACAATAATTTTAAGTTTACAATTATAAAAGTTCAATCCAATTCAGAATTTCCTTTCAAAATTAGGTTTAATTGTTCAAGTCATTAGGTCAACCCCAACACATGACCACCCGTAGTTGTTTTGTAATGTTCTTTCAAATGACAAGTTAACTTTCTTTACATGCATGTGAAACTCCTTTGTAGCATACTTGCTCATAAATTGGGCCATGGCACTTTGGTCCCTAAACCTTAAGTTCCACTTTGATTGGAAGTGGCATTCTCACACCAAATTATTTAAAGTTCATTCTCAAACTTCTAAAGAAAGATTGAGAAAAATACTTTTCATAAAAACTTGCATTTGTTGTGTATTACGTAGTCACCCTCCCCAATAACTAAAGTAAAATATGTTCCACTGTGTACCTCAATAGGATCTTTGTGAGATGCAAACAAAACATGTTTCTGTTAAGAATATTTTTATTACTTTTTTTTAATGTAATTCGGGAGATGAACTTAACAAAAATGGATGTAAGAATAACAAAGCTCCTTTGTGATTACTTTACCAGCCTACGGTCCAACAAACCTCAAGAAAGGCTCCCTTCTTATTTCCCCCAAATTAAGGATAAAGCCTTGGTGTTGTTCTCCCTTCTTATTTCCCCCAAATTAAGGATAAAGCCTTGGTGTTGTTCTCAAATAAAATTTGAGATTCACCCAGATAACATGCTATGATATTTAATGAAATTCTTTATTATGCATATTACCAAAAAGGAATTTCAATTCTGAATAAAAATACCGACAAACAACATCATCTATAGTACTGTATATAAGTTTTATCTTCTCGGTAATGTCTCAATCCCTGCATTATTTACAGTAATTATATTTGCTTGATTCTCTTGAATTTGTGTCATAAAATTCTCCACCCTTATCTCCAAACAATAATTTTAACATATTTATTTATAGGCGTGATTTTTTGCAGACTCGAAGAAGTAAAAAAATCACAAGTTGCGACAACATTAACAATAACACACAAATAAATTGTGGCAAAAGGCAACATATTATTCAAGAGCAAAATAGAGTGTGTTTTGACTTTGATGGCCCTCGATGCATCAACCTTTGAAACTTTAACCCCTTCTCGCTTCATTTCCTTCACAATACCCCATCCATCATGTTCCAATTCACCCCTCCGAGTTGCCGTGCTAGACTCACTGCACCAACCCAATGAATTGCCTCAAGTTGGTGCCATGTTGGTCCCTGAAGGTCGAGAAGTCGATTGGATCTTCTCCACTGAATTGGGTCATCTCCAACTCCTCTTTAGTACCCCTGAAATATCACGTTTGATTCTCATTGGAAACAACTTCAACGAAGGTACTGTACCTTTTCCTCCACGTGTTTATCACCGCCCCTTCAACTGTTCATTGCACCTACAGGGTTTTGAGGTTTGGTCAAAGCCTCTTCTTTTGGCCCTTTCTCCCAAATCTTTGTTCAGAAAGGGCATTCCTGAGATACCCATTTTGATTTATGATGATAACTTGGTTTCTAGTATGGTGGTTCATCAATGTGTTGGGATGCATGTTGGTGAAATGTTGGTTGAGGATGTTGAAATTGAAAATGGCAGTGGGCTTTTGCATCGTGGGAGGGAGTTTAGGAGGAGGTTGAGGTTCAAGAGGATGCCTAATTTAATTCAGACTGAAATCTGTATTGTTCCAGAAAAAGATGATAGTGATGGTTTGGATGATGTTCTCATTGGTGGTGATGTGGGGTTTGTGCCTGATCTTAAGGTTTTGGTGCACCCTTACTTGGGGCCTATGGTGGCTGGTCTTGTGTTGAATAGTGAATATGTAGAGGGGAGGATTCAGAATGGGTTTAGACCGAAGGCTTTGTGCCTTGGGGTTGGAGGTGGGGCTTTGGTATCCTTTTTAAGAACTCAATTGGGTTTTGAGGTCATGGGTGTGGATAGTGATAGTGAGGTTTTGAGGATGGGAAGGGAGTATTTTGGATTGGAAGAATGTGAGTTTGTTCATGTAGTTGTTGGGGATGCCTTTGAATCTTTGAAGAAGCTTGTTTGTCATGGAAATTTGCAGCATGATTGTGAGGTTAATGGTTTTAGGGGTCATTTGGTGGAAGATGAGGTCAATGGTAAATTTGAGGTTGTAATGGTTGATTTAGATTCAAGTGATATAAGGAATGGTGTAAGTTCTCCGCCATTGGAATTTGTTAGAAAGGATGTTCTTCTTGCTGCTAAACTGGTTCTTTGTGAGTTTGGAATTCTTGCTATCAATGTCATTTCTCCCTGCAGGTCCTTCTATGACAACTTAGTGAGTTCTTTTCAGGATGTTTTTCACGAGCTGTACAAGATAGATGTAGGGAATGGCGAAAATTTTGTTCTTGTTGCCACTGCATCACCTCTGGTGTTTTCAGCTGGGATTTGTGATAATTCTTTTCTTATGAGACTGAAATCAGTTATTCCAGAAGCATATTTGAACTCCATAACAAAGATATAATGTCTCACTTGTCGAGGAAAATAGCACTTTTTAAAAGATCATCATCATTCTCCTCTGCAATCTGCACTGTAAGACTCATAAGGTGCTTTTTCAGTAGTTTTGGTAGATCCAAAATCGAGAGTTTCTCTGATGCATCTTGCTCTGGATCTAATTGCTTTAGTAAGGTGCATATACTTTCTTAATTATTGCTCTGAAACTTTAGTGAATGTGAATTTGAGGAGGTTTAATGGCAGCTTATTCATATCTTTCTGGGTACTGAGGAGTTACATCAGCTTCCGGTTGCTAATAAGTATGAAAGGGTGATATCTGTGAACAATTTACAAATTTTGAAACAGTTAATAATAACAATTGATAGTTCTAAGGTTGCACTTACTATCTTGTCTACAATTCAAATCCCTTTTTTCTGTAATACATTACATTTTTTTTTTCCTTATGTAGTTGTGATTAAAACAAAGGAAATGCTTTTCCTGCATCCTATTTATTTTTCATTGTTTTTTTCGTAATAGTACAAAATTCCATATTCACTACAAGCTGATTTGTTAACTACTGCATGGACAATGGTATATCTAAGGTGCTCATAAGTGGCATCAAAGGTAACCTTGAATATGGTTTTGGCATCAGAGTTATGAATTAAATATAATAGTGCAAATAGTCACATCAATTTTGACAGCAAGATGAGTAAACTTTGAGCTTGTTCAACAATTTACTTAAGATTAAACAGATTGTGACTTTTGAGCATCTGTTTTCTAGCATCTTTTGTACAGTATACTACAACTTTCCTATCAAATAAAAATAATTACAAAGAAATGACTCTTGTTTTTTGGTTTCTGTCAAAGTCTTGCGCAATAATTCACAATTATGGTTGACACTACAATACAGTAATACATTGTTTACCGTGATACAATTGTTCTGATTTTGTTTCTTTCCTGGACTATGTCAGTGATGAACAATATTTTCTCTTTGGGAAGATGCATGGATTCTCCACTGTTGATGGTTTTGTGGAGATAAGCAACTGCTTGGCAGAGATGATTAAATACGTGGCTAATGAACCTTCTGCTGGTCTTTTCTTTATTCAACAACACACACAGAATGCAGTTCCCAATGTCATGAAACTTAAGAACAACGTTATTCACAAGAGTCGTGAAACAACTTTGCACACAGAAGACTTGGAGGACTCACTGACAATGGTGAGATCAATGAAAGAGTGTGGATTCCCCATAGCTCACGAGATGATTGGAGACATTAAAAAATCCCTTGTAACCATGACATCAAAGCAATCAACATCAAATTTTCAGAACAGAGCTAACTCTGCAGTATATGCCCAGGAGGGAAGTGAAATAAGGGGTAACTATTTTTCAAGTGTTTTTAACTTTTCAATACATAAGACTAAAAGTCTCAATTCGCCACCACTTGATTCTATGGGATTGGTAAATTCCAGCACTGAGGAGCTACATCTGTACCGCAGTGTGTCATTACCAGATGCATCGACGCAAGCTGACAAGAAGCCCCTATCAAGCCAGGTTGAAGATGAATCTCAACCTGAACCAAGTAATATTGGGGATAACTTGTTGTCACTATCAGAAAAATATGATGACTTCAAAGCAAGTAAAGAAGCTAAGCTGGAGGAGTGGCTTGAAGGAACAAGCAACAATGGGGACAATTGCCTACCAGGTGATGAGAAAAGGCTCTGAAAGAAATGAAAATCTTCAGAAAATTATGACTTCAAAGCAAGTAAACAAGCTTAGCTGGAGGAGTGGCTTGAAGGAACAAGAAATGAAAATTTGAAAGACTTTGAAATTATGATGACTTCAAAATTATGATGCCTACCAGATGATGGGAAAAGGCTCTAAAAGAAGTGATTTTTATGCAGCTTGTTTATCAGAAAATACTTAAGCGTGTATATAATTTGTGCAGTATCTGATAAATTGTCTCATTAGCTTGCAGTATAACACGATAAATGAATAGGTAATGCTGTCAAATGTACCTTGAACTAATGGGTTATTTCATTGTAAAGGGTGAATGATAAGATTCAGCACCAGACCTGAAAAAATGAGACGGGTCATTCCATGGTGTGACTACAAGATTGTCTTTTTATGCAACTCAACAATGAGACGGGTTATTTTAAATTTTGAATAGTTAATTTACGATGTAAAAGTTTCATCACGAATTAATTTTTTCGCAATAAAAGAGAGTATTTCCTCTTTAATTCTGGATTAGGTATTCTGGGATGTAGATTACACGTTCTGTTCTGAATCCTTTCTGCAACGAGAGTATAAACTGATATTTTAGTGCTTGAATACTATATTGCATTGCCGGTAATGTGGCTCATCTGGTAAGTACTTGTTACCTACTTGGAATCTGTATGGCAAATATTATATGGTTAACTTCTTGCTTAACTTGACTCTTAGGTTCATTTTTAAAATTTCTCGTAGTTTTTCGCGCAATTAAAGGAATCCATACTGCAATTAAGTAAAATATTTTATCATCGTTCTACATTATATAACACTCTTTCTTCACACATTCCGTAAAATTTTCGATACTAATTAATTTCGAAATGGAGTTTTGAGAATGTATTTTCTACATTATAGAAAGCTTCTTTCAGAATATATAGAAAATGGCCAAAAATTTTATGCTGTCCAGGGAAAAACACCAAGAGTTAAGCATCAAGTTTTAAATTTTAAAAACACAAGATAATAAAAGTAGTTTTAATTGACAACGACGAAAGAAATGTTTGTCAAAGCAGCTTGTAATGAATTGAGAGCTTCACCTTTACAAATACTTGTCATTCGTTAATTTGATGTAAGATGCGTTCATCAATTCTCTGTTTAACGATCCAACTTGATGCAATTAGCATTCCCTCGTGTAGGATATTTATTAAATTTAAGCAAAATAATATTGAACTTATGTTAATTTATAGTTTATTTTTCTTCCAAAATCTTAATCTGTGTTTTTCTTAGGAACAAAAACTTATTCTCAAATATTCCTAAATTAGTTAAACTTGTCTTTCCTAAGTATAGACTTAATCAAATTTAAACAAACGGAATCTTTTAGTGATAAAACAATATTATGCGCAACCAAAAGTAACATTTGTAACGATCACATTATTCAAACACTAACTTGAATTACGTAAATAGAAAATCATGGTACGCCAAGAAATAAATTCATTAATACTAACTGATGATGACGAGTTAGTTAGAGTTCAACAACTTTTACCACTTCATCCAAGTAAAAATAGGGATGAAAACAAAAGGAAATTTGTGTCATTCATTATATTATTCAATTTTATTTTAGTTTCAATACTAAAGTAATAACTTCAATATTCATTCTCGTATCTTGTATGTACCTAAGTATGCAAACTTAAAAAATTGGGATAGGGGGAATCCATGATAGGACAGTATCTACTAAATTTAAAGGGGACAATACGGCTTTCAGATCGTATAGAATGTTACAGCTTGCGGTTTCATGTCCTCATAAATCATACAACAGCCACAATGAGTACAAAACAAAATCTTTTATAAAATGGCTGACTTAAAAGGTGGCACTGAACCTGAGGAGAGACCAATCTCAATGCTGCCACTGCATTCACAAACTCATCCCTTGTGGGCAATGTTGCCCCAGCATTCACAAATTCATCCCTGGTTGCCAAGCATATCCAACTACTTCATGCATATCAGGCAAAAAGACCAAGGCAAGGCCTACGTTTCGTTCGGTGTGGATAAATGAGATATAATACATGCCAGGTTGCTGCATCATAGAGCCATCAGAACTTGAGGTAGTTACAAGAGGCCATCTCCACTTTATTGAACAAATGATTATTTGTAGATGATCCAGCCAAAACACCACAAATGGATACCATACTCACCGGAGACAGCTAGCACAAGGTTGATGTATGAAACTTTGGTACAGCTGGTCCCTTTTTCGTCAAAGGAGGTTGAGAAAAATGATACCTCTGAATCATGCAGCTGACGTTCTCCAACATTTGTCATCAGGATCTTGGATTTAGTTACAATAAATGATCTATTCATTTACATAATATATTTACTACTACTCTCCAACCTATACAAAATTACCCCGTGAAGCAGGCTCCCACCTACTGAAGCATAGGAAGAATAGATGTAAACAACCTGTGACTTCAAGGTTATAAGAAGCAACCTTACCTATGTGCAAGGCTGGCCAGTCACATTTTCTTATAAATTATCATTCACTAAAAATGCTAGAGAAGAAACCAAGAATCTAGGAAAGACACCTGACTATCCAAGTAGAGCAATTGAGGGAGAACAAGTTGAAGGGGCATCTTAGTCTTTCTGCAGTTTAATATGAAAAAGTTATTCTACTAGAAAAGTAAAATGATATATATTTGAAATTCTCATTGAATTGAACAGGATAGAAGAATGTTGGACTACTAGCTTCATTTCTTATTGCATAAAATAAAATAAATATTTAATAAAAGCAAAACTATCAAAATTCAGAGTTCTCAGCTGTCTCACCTCCTGGGTGAAAGACGACCATCCATTTATGGATTGCTCAAGTCATTTTGATTGCTCCCTAGAAATATTTAGGCAGTTAGTAATTCATACTAAAACTGCGTCACTACAAATACTAATGCCTGCCATAGTTATCAATTACATATGCCAGTCCATGGTGAAAAGCCAAAACAACATGTAAAATGGCGGACGACATTGTGGACAAATAGCATAAGCCCGGCATATACACAATGAATAATAAAAACAAAAAATAAGGATTCACGAAAATCAGCATCGATCTCTAATCTTAAAACATGCCAAACTGAAAGTCCAAGTTCTAATCATCAGGAATATATTGCTTTATCTATTGAAAAAATATAAATAATATTTCACAGCGAATTAAAGAATGTGAATTTTGAGAGAGGATAATCAGTATTAAAATTTTATAATTACCTGAAACAGTTACATCAGGAAGCACTAAATCTGTCATCTTAACCTCTTCTGATAATTTGGTGGCACTCCCCACATTTATGGACCCATTGCTTTTCCTCACCACTTTTGCCCGTCTGAGTTGACAAATATAATAAAGTTAAAAATTCACACCAATAGAATAATGATATTTGAGATTATATATATAAAGAAATTGAGTTCAAACCTGAATAAAATCATACCTGATTAACTTGCGCTTCATAATGCCTGCCTTCAGCTTTGATGACACCCCTGTTTATGAGAAGCAAAGAAAAGGTAACAGCTTGTTCGGTTTGTGAAAATATTTCCATTTTCCTTTTAAGATACAAATAACTACAGAAATGTTATATTGCTTTCACTTTACTTCCTGTTTTCAAAAGATATTTATAAAGCAATGATAAAAACAGCATTTCATAATGTATATCACTCACCTGGTTTAGGAGCCAAAGACGTTGAAACAGGTTTACGATTGCCCCTCTCACTTTTAATGGAATCAATAACAGAATCAGCATTTATCCCCAATCCTTTTCTTCCCACTAGTTTCACTCCAAGCTTTTCACAAAGGTAATTCAATCTCATTTCATCACCACCTCTTACCTCTCTTAGGTCAAGAACCTGTTGTCTTGTCAGTAATGTGTAAACATGAAGCTGCTGTTGTTGATTAAAATGTGACTGAAGCTGCTGAAAAAGTAATTTGTTTGAGTGTTGTTGGTCTTGTTTTGCAACTTCATGACATTTTTTTCTAGCCTCACCAAATGTTACCCTCAAGATTGCTGGTAACTTGGGGTCAGTATTCTTCTGAGCAAAAATGACAGAAAAGCTCCCAAATTCTATATCAGGTTCTCTAAATAAATCTGCAAGAAGGGAAGCACAAGAATGAGCATTTGAAGGGGCCTTGTCAACTTTCATCTTCAGTGTTCGAATATTAGCATGGTGCGCCATATTTGCAGCTTCTCTTAGACCACTTAGGAAAGCCCCATGCATAGTAGCAGGATAGCGCCTGGTGGTTGCTTCCCCAGCAAAGAAAAGTCTACCATCTCCCACACTTTCTGCTAAAATATCATAATCATCACCAGAAGCTCCAACTGCAACATTAGAGTAAGAACCAAAGCAGAAGGGATCACTACCCCATCTAGTACAGACAGTTTGGATAGGTTCAGGAACATTGATTCCTTTTGGTTCATAGATACCTGCAGACAAAGATAGAACATTTTTCTTCATAAATATTTACTAAGATAAAATAGTAATCAATATTAATAATTTAGGGCTAATATGGTTTGACTGAATCCAGCGGTAAAAACTTGTTCAGAATCATTTTAAATGAAAATTAAGTATGTCTGCTTAATTATAATAAGAAAGATTTACATATATTCTAAATAAAACTCATACCACAAGACAAATGTTAGGAAACCTATGAACTCATACAAACTACATAATAATGGATATGCAATTGCTTGTCTTCAAATTTAGTTTTCTTTGCTTATTTTGTACGGACACTCTAATCTAGTAATTATATTAGCAGAAGTATGATGTAGGTAGTAGCTTTCATATAAAGTGTACCCTTCAGAATTTGACGGACACTCTAATCTAGTAATTATATTAGCAGAAGTATGATGTAGGTAGTAGCTTTCATATAAAGTGTACCCTTCAGAATTTGAAGAACCCGTGTCACTGCGTCTGTAGGGGGCATGCTCTCAAACTTATGTGCAGCTTCCCCTGCTACTAAAGCAATCAACAGGGGACCACCAGCAACTGTTGCATAACTGTAAAACAAGAAAAATTCCCCACGACGGCTTGGATCATCAGAAAGATGCCCAAATGTATCAAGATCCATCTCCCAAAACACATGAGGAAAAAGCATGGCAACCTTATTCAGCAGACCAAACCCCAATCTTTTTATCCCATCAAGCTTCCTCTGAGGCAACTCTGGTATAAACTTGATAGACCCTTTCTTCAATACACCTAATGGAACAGTACACAATGCCATATCACCCTCAAACACCTGACTCCCCGCAATCACCTGCACTCCATCACCACTATACCTAATTGTATGCACAGTTTTCTCGTACAAAATTGGCACATTCTCTGTCAAAGCCTGAACCAGCTTCCCATTTCCTCCAGGCAAAAAACAGTGATCTCCCCCCATATCATACGGATCATCCTGGTCCCAAAACGCAAGCGAAAGATTTGACAACAACCCGGCATTGGCATACTCCAAATTTGCAAGATGCCAATTGAACAAATTTAACTCCTCATCACTCACCGCATCCTTAAAGACCTGCTGGAATGTCTCCAGTGCCGCCCCTAGCGACACATCCACCGAGACCTCCCCCATCAACTGCCTCAACCTACTCGCCTTGTCGAGCATGCGATTAAACGCAGACTCCACCTTCACATCCGTATCCGGATCAACTGGTCTTCCATCCACACAATAAAGAGGACACTTATCCCTCACCTTATGAAGAAACTCACCTAACTGCCTCCCCACAATCCCAAGGGGATTCCCCAACGTGCCTGTCAACACACTCCCTCCCAAATCCGCAGCAGCACACACCCTATTCCCTCCCTCCATCTTCTTCGTATAAACACGGCCGCCGGCGCGCTTCCGCCCTTCTAAAACCGTCACCTTGAACCCAAACCGCATGAGCTGCCGTGCCGCAGCCAGCCCGGCTAGCCCGGCGCCGACGATGATCACCGCCGGCTTGCTCACCTCCGCCGGAATCCTCTCCTTAATAGAAGAGGCCACTCCGAAATTGATGTAACCATGCGAGACAAGGTAATTATATGCGGAATCCAAAAGCGCGTGGTAATGTTGCGGAATGTAATCGAGGAAGGTTTTCTTACTCACCCAATTGGACACATTTTCGCGCCATTTTGCAATGATGTGATTCCGAATGAGAGTGTAGTTCACCTGCTCGATGCCACCGATGACCGGCAGCACGGAGGCGTCGATCTCCTCCTCCGTGAGTGAATCCGCCGGAAAACCGGCGGTGAGAGCGATTAGGGCTTCGGTTTTGGGTTCTTTGTTGATTACAATGATTTCGTCGGAGGCGGGAGTTCGGGACGAAGAGGGTGAGTCGGTGGGGAGAGTGAGAGGGAGGCGAAACGATGCCGGATTGCGCTGGGAGCGACCGCGACGGCGCTTCTTCGGGACGGAGAAAGAGAGGTAGTGGTTCAAGGTGGTGGGGTTCGGGTTCGGGTTCTGGCTCTGGTTCTGGAGGAGGTTTGGGATTGAATCGGCGGTTGGGTCCAGGAAAACGTTGGGGTTAGGGTTAGGGTTAGGGTTTTGGGTAGAGGAAAATTGGGGTGCGGGATCCATTAAACTGTGTCGTTTGATTTTTTTCAGTAATATGAAAGAAGAGCAATTTGGGTTTGGAGATTTAACAATCAGCTATCGGAATTCAGAAGCTTTGAAGCTTAGCATCCGTGCGCTGCCGCTGCCGGTGGCGTTCAGTTTGTTGCACCGATCACCGTCTGAGACAAGCTCGCCTAGGAATTTTTGGAATATTATTAAAATGTATTTTTTAAAAGTATAATTTTTAAAATAATAAATTTATTGTTCTTTTAGTCCCGTATTTAAAATTTAATATAGCTTTAATCTTAAAATGACTAAATTATATTTTTTTAAAATATAATAATGATGTTTCGTATCATACTGGATAGGGTGAATAAAAGAAAATAACTATTGAGCAATTGAAGTTAATGTTAGTCTTCATCTATCATTTAAAATTCTCATCACCTATGAGGCTATGAACCATACTAAAAAAAATCCAATTTATGAATAGGAACAAAAATGTCAGAAAAAAAAATTATAGTCTTAAAATTTAATATGAATTTATTTATATTTATACATAATTTTAAAAAAAAATTCATTTATTTATTATTCTTTCTCTTGGTATCTTCTTCATTTATTTCTCTAATTAAAATTATTATAGTGAAATTTAATGAAATTATATTAATATAAAATTTTGAAAAATTAGAACTAAAAAATATTAATTAATTATTAAAAATTATGATGACAATAAATAATTTTATTTATTATTATGATATAAATAATTAATTTTAAATAATTCTTTATCATAATAAATAATTATTTATTTAATTAAAAAATATCAAATATTTATAAATTAAATATATTTTTTATTTAATAGTTTAATATAGTTATAATTAAATTGAGTTATGATGATTAATCATATTAGTTAATTTAAAAATAATATTTACTAAAAAACCATCTTAAAATAAATATTTAATTTTAAAAAAATTATAACATAATTTATAATACCTTAAATTTATCATATGATATATTTTTTAAATATAATATATTAAATTATCATATTTTTTAATAATTTAAATATTATTATTTTTTAGAATAATAAAAAAACTATTTTTATCACATTTAATTTATTATTTTTAATTAAAAAAAGATGAGTAACATAAAAACAAAATATTGAAGAAAAAAACAAGTACATGATAAAGAAAAAAATAATAATAAGTAAATAAAAAAAAAGAAGAAAAATAAAAAAAATGAAAAAGAGAAAATAACTTTAAGAGAATTTATTTTCTATTATTGATTTTTTGTGTATAAATAGAGCTCGGAACAAATTTTTAAACTTTTTAGACGTTTAAGTTATTATATAGTGTAGTTTTATGCCAATTTAGTTTTGTAATTGGGTTATATGGGCCAGAACTGGGTCCATTCATTTTGCCATAGGAATACTACTATATAGGTGTAAAGAAAGTCAGAAATTGTGAGCGCAGGAGCTCATTTTTCAGATTTTACACTTATATGCAAAGTTGCTTCTCTAAATTCTCTCTTCTTTCCAAAATTACAATTAGGGATGGCAAATTGGGTCAGTCGCCCCATCTTTGAACCGCTAAAAAGGGGACTGGACGGATCTGACCGATATAGTCATAACGAGTTATAGATCTTGACCCGCCCGTCAAGGGGCGGGTTAGCAAATGATCCGTCATAATTTAGAAAAAAAAAATTTTAAATAATTTTTTTAATAAATTTAATAATAAAATTATTATTTGTTTATCAATAATTCAATATATATATATATATATATATATATATATATATTATTTCAATTTAATAATATAAATCAATACATTATTTTAAGAAATTATAATTTAGAACAATAATAAAATTTACATAATAATAAATAATAACAAATATATATATATATATATATATAAATAACATTAAACTTATAAAATTCATATTTTTTATATTGAAAAATTCAAATATCTATATCTTTTTTATTTGATAAAACTTCATATTATTCTTGATTGAGTAATTCTTACACCATTAATTCAAGTAATAAGGATAAAAATAATCGATGCTTAGGATAAACAAGGAGAATAGGAGAGAAAGTTATGTTTCGGGAAGGAGAATATTTTCCGTGAGAATAAAACTCTTTTAATTCTCTTTTTAAAATTTTTAACTTTATATATTATCTTTATAATTAATTTTATTACAATAAAAAATTATTTTTTTATTAATTAGGCGGGTCGCGAGCGGCCCGCCCAGTCTCGCGGGTTGGCTGACGGGTTGATGGGCTTGGCGGAGCGGGCCAAAGCGGGTCAGTGGACTGAAAACACCAACCCGACCTGCCATATTATGATGGGTCGGCGGGCCAGCCCACCGAGCCTAACCCGTTTTGCCATCCCTATTTACAATGTTGCTTGATGTTAGCTTTTGTTCTTTCATTCCTGCGTTCCATAGCCATATGTGTTCAAGGGGCAAGTGAAGAGTGATCAAAATACATACATTTAAAAATAAGGATGAAATCAATTGGTAGTTTTTAGTTAAATTTTCTTTCTTCAATTTTAATCTTATTTTTATTAATTGAGATTAGTATTGAACGGATGTGGAATTAGATTTAGTTATGCAACAACACAATTGGTGATGATCAACCAGTGTTGTGTAAGGTTGAAACAATTTAAGCACAAGGTTAAAATTTTTGTAGAAGATTATAACTACCTCCTTATTTTTTTTTTTAATATAATCAATACCCCGCCCAAATAGTTTTACCTTGTCTTCAAGGTGAAAATAGGGAAACTTTTTATTAATAATAACAATAGACTTTCAACTATTCTCAATTTTCGGAAGTTGTTGTCATTTGAGAATTCACATGTAGAATTTAAGTGTGTATCAAGCAACTTTTCAGGAGTAACTTTCAACATATATTTTTTAGACAACATTAACATTAAGGTTTGAGAGGAATGTATAGTCATCATCGTTGGTTTGAGCAATGACACATGGAAGACTAGATGAATGCGATTGTGTTCTGCTAAGAGTAACTTACAAGCAACTTGACCAATACATTCCACAATCTGATAAGGACCATAATAGCAAGGACTTAAACTTTTATTTGGTTTTCGTGCCAAAGACTTGAACCTATATGATTGGATCTTTAGAAAAACTCAATCTACCTCCTGTACTTGTTGGCTTGAAGCTCATTCTATTCTTCAATGTTTTAAACTCACATATCTTTCTTCTTATATCTGGTTTACATTTTTCACCTTGGATGGAATGGTTGTGTCTTTCAAAATTAGAGGATGATAACGTCCATATAAGACCTTAAATGGTGTCATGTTTGAAAGAGGTACTGTAGTTGGTATTGAACTACAATTCAGCCCAAGGTAGCCACATGAGTCAATGCCTAGGTTGAGTACCTGTCATACACCTTAAGTACATTTCAAGACAACAATTCACAACTTCAGTCTAGACGTTTGATTGTGGGTGATAGGCAGTGCTATGTTGGCAAAATTTGGGTCATGTATATATATGATATATAATTTAAATGTGTTAGGGTCATTATTTATTAAGCCAAATAATAAAGTGATCTGACTAAATTAAAGTTTTGGCTAAAAGCATATGTTATGAAAATAAAATTGTGTAGAGACCATAGAGCAATTTCTAATTTGATGAGGGGTCAAATTGGAAATACTAAAACTTAAGTAATTAACCTAATTCTGGTTATTTTAAGGGGTCGGTGTCCCCTTCTGGGAGCACACACACAGAATGTAAGTATCAGTCCCGTTCCTTTCTTTTTATCCCCATCAAGAGAGAAAATCAAGAGGGAAATACAGGTGCTCTTCAGGTGGAAGACCATAAGATCAATATAGTGCTCTACAAAGACATCATCGTTATGGCTAATTCAGGTACGCTTTCGCATTCGGTTTACAACATGTTTATCGGTATGGGATTATGTTTATGTTTGATCGTTAGAATCAAAATCAGGATTATTATTATTATTATTATTATTATTATTATTATTATTATTGTTTTTCCAACAATTGGTATCAAAGCCGCCCATATTTGATTCATGTCTGTTTTATTTATAGAACCCTACTTATGAAAATTAGGATTAATTTTGTTTTAAACAATTCAAATTACCCAATTTTATGAACCATAAGTGGAGAATAATCTCTAATTTTCGTGAACCCTAAAATTTAAATTTGGGGGTAACATCCCCAATTTGATTCTGCTTGCTGATGGAACCGTGGAGGAAACTATGGATTATTCTTCTTCTTCGTTTTTCCATTTTGTTTCAGTTTAAGTTTCAAGTTTTACTGAGAAAGAAATAGTGTTTCAAATTTCAATCTTTCTTATATTGGGTTCTCTGTTCTTTTTTGAATCTTTTGTTTTTATTTAATTTTATGAGTTTGGAATTGGGGGTGGTGTTTGGGGAATTCCCAACATAAAGGATCTTAGGCAACTGGTGAATGTTTCCACATGTGTGGCTGTTATTATTTTATTGCCTCTATCCCCTAGGAATTTAAGAAAATTTTGATGTTAAATTAGGGTTTGAGTGATTACTGTTTAATTCCCTTTTAGGGTTTAGAGCAGTATGCTAAAGAGACTCAGAACTATATCTGTTTCATCCCTAGTGTGATTTTAGGGAGATGTTTATCCTTTATGTATTGGTGGAAGATGAGGCCTTTTTTCATCCTTTGATTTATTCAAATGAGGTGTTCATCCCTAATGAGATTTTAGGGATGTGTTCATCCTTAGTAGAATTCTAATGAGGTGATTCTCTTTTGAATTAGTTTGCAAATATTAAATATTTGGTTTTGTTATATAAATAAAATATTCAATTTTTGGTAGTTTAATATTTTTTTGTGAGCAAATTGAGTCAAGAAGTCACCAAAGTAACTTCTCTTGAATTGGGCAGTTCATGAAAAATATTGAATGTTAGTGTTTGTGTATATTCATGCGAGTATTAGTCGGTCCAAAGGAAGATTAATATTTGGCCGAATTGCATACACACTTGTAATGATAAACATGTGATAATTATAAGGATTTGCTTTGTCGATGATAAATCAATCCAAAGACTGATTTGTTGTTGGACGTGCTTTATTGTCAATGTTTTATTATTACAACAAGATACCTCTAGCAGTTAATATTACTGTCCAAAGACTTGATATTGATGATGTATTGGGTGTCTTGAGATGGGTTAAACCACTATTTGAATATATATTATTTATTTTTTATATAATGTGAGCATAATTAGTTTATTTCTCGTGTTCTAAATTCAGCTACAATTGCTTACGTATTCGCCAATTTAAATTCTGTCCGGTCCTCAATGGAACAAATTTTAAGGACTCGAAAGAGAACATTGATATTATTCTTGGTTGCATGGATATGGATCTTGCGTTAAGGACTGAGCAACCCCCTACTCCTATGGATTCAAGTACCTCTGAACAGAAAAGAGATTATGAGAAGTGGAATCGCTCAAATCGCATGAGTTTAATGATCATTAAGCGCGGCATCCCAGAGGTGTTTAGGGGCACTATTTCTGAAAACATCAAGTGCCAAAGAATTTCTTGCTGAAATTGAGCAGCGCTTTGTAAAAAGCGATAAGGCGGAGACAAGCACTCTTCTTCAGAACTTGATCTCCATAAAATATCAAGGCAAAGGAAATATCAGGGAGTACATTATGAGCATGTCTAATATTGTTTTTAAACTCAAGGCACTAAAACTTGAACTCTCAAAAGACTTGCTCATTCATTTGGTGTTGATTTCTCTTCCTGCAACGTTTAATCAACTTAAGGTATCTTACAACTGTCAGAAGGATAAATGGTCTCTTAATGAGCTCATTTCACATTGCGTACAAGAAGAGGAAATATTAAAGCAAGACAAGACAGAAAGTGCTCATTTTGCAAGCACCTCCAAGGCTAAGGGCAAAAGAAAGAGATAAGAGGATCTCGAGAAAGAAGCTGCTAAGGGTCCAGAACAAAAGAAACAAACTCAAGAAAACAAATGTTTCTTTTGCAATAAGACTGGACACATAAAGAAGAAATGTGATAAATATCATGTTTGGCGTGAAAAGAAAGGGTTGCCTAAACTACCGGAAATCAATTGATTCTGAAAGATGGATTTATGTTGGAGATGGTAAATCGGTAGAGGTGGAAGCTATAGGACATTTTAAATTGTTATTGAGTACTGGTTTTATATTTGGATTTGAAAGACACTTTTGTTGTGCCGTCATTTAGACGAAATTTGGTTTCAGTTTCTTATTTGGACAAATTATGTTATTTGTGTTCATTTGGAAACAATAAGTTCAGTTTGTCTTTTAATTCAGATATTGTTGGAACTGATTCACTTTTGATTTATGATAATCAGTATTTACTTGATATTGTGGTCACCTATAATGAAACCCTTAATACAGAATCACGTGGTACTAAACGTAAAATTAAAAATATTCACTCAGGTGCATTATGGCACAAGTGCTCAGGTCACAATCAAATCGTGACGTTTGGGCTTGTGTTACACTCTTAAAGATATGGTAGAGAGTATGATTTGTCATTCCACCTTACTGGAATCACTTTGGGGAGAGACACTAAATACGACAGCTTATATTCTAAACAGAGTATCAACTAAAACAGCTATCAAAACACCTTATGAGCTTTGGATTGGGCGACAACTTAGTCTGAAGCATTTCCATGTGTGGGATTATCCAGCTGAGGCAAGACCTTATAAGTCAAATGAAAAGAAATTGGACTCCCGAATAGTAAGTAGTTATATTATTGGTTATACTGAAAGATCCAGGGGATATAAATTTTATGATCTCACATTAAAGACAATTTTTGAGACGGGAACTGCTACGTTCTTTGAGGATATTGAGTTTGGGAGGAAGAATAAGATTAAGAACTTTATCTTGGAGGAAGAATCGGTAACAATTTCAGAACCGATTCAAATAGTTATTTTTGATAAAGTAAGTTTGGAACCTCCACAAGGCATTGTTGATGAACCCCTTACTCAAGATGATTTGGTTGTTCATGAAGAACAAATTCAAGATCCTCAAGAACCTGTGCATCATGAGCTAATAACTTTACAGAGATCCACTAGAGAAAGAAGAAGTGCTATTTTCGGATGATTACATGATATTTCTTCAGGAACATGAGGAAAATAATGATATAATGGAAGATGACCCAGTTAACTTCCGTCAAGCTATACAAGGTTCTATCTCTCAAAAGTGGATTGAAGCAATAAGATAAGTATAAGTCCATGCAAGATAATAAGGTTATTGGGAACTTGTCCCATTACCAGAAGGTATGAAACTCATTTGGCTTCAAGATGAATATTGTTGATGATTGTATGTATCACAAGTTTAAAGGGAGACAAGTTTAGTCTCAATCAGTGCCCAAAGGGAATTTGGAAAATGAGGAATTACAAAAGATTCCCTATGCATCAGTTGTAGGGAGTTTGATCTATGCCCAAATATGTACGCATCCAGACATAGCATATATAGTTGGGGTTCTAGGCAGATATTTAAGCAATCCAGGAATAGACCATTGAAAAGCAGCAAAAAAGGTCATAAGATATTTAAAGAGAACAAAAGATTATATGCTCACATATAGGAGGTCAGACCAGTTGGAGATCGCTGGGTTTTCTGACTCAGATTTTGTAGGATGTCAAGAATTTGTAACATGCTATGAGGCATCAAATCATGGAATATGGCTGAGAAATTTTGTCACAGAACTGCAAATTGTGAAAGACATTGAAAGATCACTTAAGTTATATTGTGATAATAAATCAGCTGTATTGTTAAGGAAAGAGTACAAAGTGGATAAATTTTCATAGAACACTTAAGGACAAACTCCATGATAACATATCGTCTAACTAAAGGACTTCCGCCCAAGGTCTTTCATGAGCATATTGCTCACATGGGGTGTTTTACAGTTTGAGGAATTTGTGGTTTAGTGGGAGTTAGTCACTTTCATATATTTTATGTTCTATGTTTAATTTCATATATGTATACATTGATTTTTGGACATATTTGGTTATCTATAGATATGCGGTTTTTTCGTTCATTCATTACACTTTGTACATTAAGGATATTATATCGATCTCGATAAGTTAAAGTTTGGACCAGTTGAAAATAGACGTGTACAGATCACCTTCACGTAATTTTTCATGCTACACATTTCATGATGAATTCATGTCATTTGGTTATGTTAGGATGAGTAATCATTGTTGGTTTTAGTTGCGATGATGCAATAAAAAGCTGGTTTGGTTCTATATCTTAATATGATTAATGGACAGGACTTTTGGAGTATGCTAAAGGAATATAATGACAATTTTGAGCTCATAAAGTCTAACACATTTGTAAGGTTGTAAGGACATACATATTCGTGACCAGTGGGAGATTGTTGGCAAAATTTGAGTCATGTATATATATGATATATAATTTAAATGTGTTAGGGTCATTATTTATTAAGCCAAATAATAAAGTGATCTGACTAAATTAAAGTTTTGCCTAAAGGCATATGTCATGAAAATAAAATTGTGTAGAGACCATAGAGCAATTTCTAATTTAATGAGGGGCCAAATTGGAAATACTAAAACTTAAGTAATTAACCTAATTCTGGTTATTTTAAGGGGTCGTGGTCCCCTTCGGGAGCACACACACGAACGTAAGTATCGAGTCCCGTTCCTTTCTTTCTATCCCCATCAAGAGAGAAAATCAAGAGGGAAATACGAGTGCTCTTCGGTGGAAGACCATAAGATCAATATAATGCTCTACAAAGACATCATCATTATGGCTAATTCGAGTACGTTTTCGCATTCGAGTTTACAACATGTTTATCAATATGAGATTATGTTTATGTTTGATCGTTAGAATCAAAATCAGGATGATTATTATTATTATTATTATTATTATTGTTTTTCCAACATGCTATACTTCAATTTAGTTCCAACTTGTTTAAAAATTTCCTTCCAAAATTGATTGAGAAATAATTGGTCTCGATCTGAAACTATAGAGGAAGGATACTCATGTAATTTAACCACCTCCTTCATAAAAACATGAGTCACCTCTGTTGCTGAGTAGGGATGAGATAAAACAAAGAAATGAACATAATTAGTAAGTCTGTCTACCATAAAAAAACAGTGTTTTTTCCCCTTTTCTTTGGGTAGACCCCCCAATAAAATCCATGGAAATGTCAGACCATACTTGAATAATAATCGGTAATGGTTGCAATAACCCTGCCGGAGCTAAGGTTCAGTTTTGTTTCATTGACATACTTCACACTACATCATATAAGTTTTTATGTATTTCTTCGTTCCTTTTCAATATAAGATTCCAACAACTCTTTTGAGAGTGCAAAGATAATCATTGTAACCTCCTAAAGGTGATATATGGAGCTCCTTAAAATGATTGGAACTTGGGAGTAGTGTTTAGGTAACACTAGTTTACCTTCATAATACAACTAGCCCTCTTTAACTCATAGTGTGCATTTGGACACTTGAACCATTGCATTTGGAGCTCGACATAATATTTTATGATATTTAGAAGTTTAGGATATTATATAGTGTTGTTCTATGTTACATGGGCAAGAACTAGACCCCGCTCATTTTGTCATAGTAATGCTACTATATAGGTGTAAGAAAGAGTAAAAAACATTGTGCACGAGATTATTTTTTCAAATTTTACACTTGTATGCAAAGTTGATTCTCTAAATTCTCTCATCTTTTCAAATTTACAAAGAAATGTATGATTCGATTATGAAATTAATTTGACTAATAATTTAATTTTACAATATTTATTTATATATTATTATTTAAAAATTGATACTAATATTATCATGAGAAATTACGACCTATTTGTTATATAAATAGTTAAATGTTTTTTTCTTATAATAATCATTATAGGTATCATGATAAATTTATTTGTTTTTCTTAATAAATGATTTATTATAAAAGGATATTTTTTTAATCAACACATCAAAGTTAATTACTATTTTTTTATTAAAAGACGAAGAAACAAAGACAATAGTTATATTTTGTTGAAATTACTTTTAAATTGCATTTTATTTTTTAATATCATAGAAATGAAAAAAAAATTATAATTATGACTCGATATACAATTTTTATTTATTTATGTACTGACTTTTCTTAAAATTATAAAACGTATAAGATTTTAAAATGAAAATATTATTCATGTTGTTTAAAGGTAATATTTTTAAAATTTTAATAAATAATATATTTAAAATGTAATTATATATATATATATATATTAATGAAAATAAGTATAAATTCCATATTTTTTTATTATATTTTTTGTTTAAGGAATTAAAATTTAATGTATATTTCAATTCTAAGATATAAATATTTATTTTTAAAATTATGTATTGTTTGAGAAAAATTGTGAGATAGACTTTTAAGAAAAGAAAAAAATAAACTAAAAAAATATGTACTTGAGTGAGTTAAACAAATGATATATTTTTATTATTTTTATTTATTAATTTATTTTTAAGGGAAAAATATTAAAAAAAAGTATAATATAAAATTATTTTATTTTATTTATTTCATTTATATTTTGGAGATGAATAAATGAGAGAACAAATATAATATAAATAATATAATAAGTGATGATATAGAATATATTTATTATAATTTTATTGTAATTGATTAAAATTTAATGAATATATTGATTTTAAAATATAAATATTTAAAAAAAAAGTAAATGGGAAACATAGTTTTAGGAAAAAAAACATATAATTAAAAATGTATGGAAAAAGTTATATTTTTATGTATTATTTTATATTGAGGAAAAAAGTTATAATATATATCATATAGAAAAAAAATATATATATATATATATTACTTTTTTTTCTCTTTAATAATATAAAAAATGGTTTCAAAATAATTTTCCTTTTATATATTATTATAAATTATAGATATATAGATAAAATGATTTATTATAAGAATAAAAGTAAAATGTTTATTCATTATTTTTTTCAACAATATAATAATTTAAAGTAATATCTTATCCTTTATTTCTTATTATAAGACGAACATATTTTATGTTAAATTATAAATGGTAAAGTTAAATTTAGAATATGACACAAAAATGCATAATGAACTTTTCAAACTATAAGGTCAGCGCCGCTGACTTAGTAGTCTCTTTCATTGAAAACGAATGCAAGGTACCTTAGAATAAGGGTCCTACCAACATTAATTAATTGTTGAAACAATCATAAACAAATAAATCATGAACTTAACCATTTTACCAACCTTAATATATATATATATATATATATATATATATATATATATATATAATTAATGTGACTTTTATTTTATATAAAAATAATACAGTTGCTCATAAATTAAGGAGTGTAATACAAATGATCAATTTAATATACAGACTTCATATTGAATCGTTCAGATAATGTCTGATACTTATAATTCCCTTGAAGAAAAAATAGACAGTAAAATGTTATTAATGCAGAAGATAAATTTTAAAAAATAATAACAAAAAAGTTATACAAAATGTTTTTTTAAATAGATCTCACATATATATATTTTTTTAGAAAAGTATAAAATATAAAAAAATTCCAAAATAAGTTCTACATCTATCTAAAATAAATATAACTAATATTATAATTATACAATTTTTTATTTTTATTCATTATTTTTTTAAATGATAACTTTATTTTATTTTCATATTATATTTTTTCCTCACTTTTTCTTGCAACCGAGCATCTTTAAACCATATTTTACTTATCTACCAACCAAATCAAATTAACGATGAACTAAACCCATAAGAAAACATAATAGTTGTTTATAATTTCTCCGATGCCTAAATTGTTAACATCAAAGATTTCAATATTTTTTTAATTAGAAATTGATAGATTTAAATTTTAATTTACCACCTTAAATTAATAGTCGACTACATATAATTTTTACAATTTATTCTAAAATGAAAATGTTAATGATTGTAATTTATTCTAATATAATTAAATTATAATATTTTTAATCATGCCACTACTTTTTAGATAAAAGTTATCTATCGTAGCTAATCTTGAATATGAATAAACATTCATGAATTGAAATTATCCACTAAGTAATAAACAAACTGAGTTATATAGGAACGAATGGAATAATATATTTTAAAAAAATTATTTAAATAAAATTTGTATGAATTTATTTAATTAGTTAAACTTATTTATTGGTGATATGTAATTTTGTTTTTAATTTTTTTAATCATTATAATATAATAATAATATTTATAATATCTCAAATTTATGGTATAATATTTTTTTAAAATATAATATATTAACTTATAATATTTTTAGATCATTTAAATATTTTTATTTTTTTAATAATAATAATAATAACAGAATCATATTATTAAATTTAAATTTATTATTTTTAATTGAAGAATAAAATGAAGGAAAAAAAGAGAAAAAAAAACTATATTTTAAATTATAAACAAATCTAATTCAATAAATAAAGATAGAACAAAATTATTTAAATAAATATATTTTTTTTAATACATTATTCGTATGATTAATTATAGTCTCACACCTGTAAACATTTATGGAGGCTTTTGCTATATAATCACTTCTAGGTGGCTAACATTTGTCCAGATATTCCTGCTTGACCATGAATGCCTCTGCCTCCATTATCAAATTCTTTTTTCTTTGCTCGCTATGTCTGATCATGTTCAACTCAGTTGCATGCAATTTGAGGGTTCATTGCAATGAGAAGGATAAGAACATACTCCTTAACTTCAAACAAGGAGTCACAGATCCTTCAGAAGTACTCTCTTCACTTTGCTGGAACTTGAATATTTGAGCTACTTGGATTTGAGCAATAATGACTTCAAGTCTATTGAATTCAATTCAATGGGTAGTGAGAAATGTGATGACTTGTCAAGGGCTAACCCTCCCCATCTATGTGGAAAGTTCAGCAGCCTCCATTATCTTGATTTATCAGATAATCATGATATTCTTTTTCATAATCTCCATTGGATTTCGAATCTTTCATCGCTGCAATATCTTAATCTTGATGGTGTTCATCTTCACAAGGAAATTGATTGGCTTCAATCAGTCACTTTGCTTCCTTCACTGTTGGAGTTA
Source organism: Sphenostylis stenocarpa (assembly GCA_963425845.1). Taxonomy (NCBI): domain Eukaryota; kingdom Viridiplantae; phylum Streptophyta; class Magnoliopsida; order Fabales; family Fabaceae; genus Sphenostylis; species Sphenostylis stenocarpa. The sequence continues at coordinate 3,068,976 of OY731404.1, read as the reverse complement.
CATTTGGCAGGTTGTCAACTTGAAAAGATATATCCATCCCTTCAATATGCTAATTTTACTTCACTTCAAGTTCTAAATCTTGCTCAGAATCATTTTGTATCTGAGTTTCGTATTTGGTTATTTAATCTTAGCAGTGACATCTCTCATATTGACCTTAATGGAAATCAAATACACGGTCAACTGCCTCAAACATTGCCAAATCTTAGAAGTATTAAGTCATTGGTTTTATCTGGTAATTATCTCAAAGGACCCATTCCAAATTGGTTAGGACAACTTGAACAACTACAAAAACTTTTTCTTTCTCATAACTTCTTTTCTGGTCCAATTCCTGCCAGTCTGGGAAATTTATCATCCTTGCTTCATTTGAACCTTGCTTCAAATCAGCTGAATGGAAATCTTCCAGAAAATCTCAGTCAACTACTCAACTTGAACAGCTTTCTAGTTGCAGAAAATTCCTTAACTGGAACTGTGTCTGAAAGAAATTTACTTTCCTATTCAAATTTGAAGCAATTATCCCTTAATTCACCTAACTTGGTTTTTGATTTTGATCCTGAATGGACCCCTCCTTTTCAACTTCAAATTATTCGTTTTGGCAATGTGAAAGACAAACTTCCTGAATGGTTATTCACAGAGTTCCCTAAAACATCTAACCATTGTAGACTCAACCGCTTCGTTTGAACCTCTTGACAAGTTTTGGAACTTTTCTACACAACTTGAATATTTCTTTCTGGTAAACAACACAATCAACGGGGACATATCAAATGTGTTGTTAAGCTCAAAACTTGTTTGGTTAGTTTCCAATAATTTAAGAGGTGGCATGCCTTGTTTATCTCCAGAAGTAGTTATTTTATGTTTATATAATAACTCTTTGTCTGGGTCAATTTCTCCTCTCTTGTGTAACAAAATGAGCCACAAAAACAAGTTGGTGCACTTGGACATGGGTTATAATCATTTATCTGGAGACCTCACAGATTGTTGGAATGATTGGAAATCCTTGGTTCATATTGATTTAGGATACAACAACATAACAGGAAAGATTCCTAACTCGATGGGTTCTTTGTCTAACCTTCGATTTTTGTACCTAGAGAGCAATAGCTTACTAGGTGAGGTACCTTCCTCACTCAAAAAATTGCCAAAATCTTTGGATACTTGATCTTGGTCACAGTAATTTTTCTGGAGTTATACCAAACTGGTTGGCAAACAGTGTGAGAGGTCTTAAACTGAGATCCAATCAATTCAGAGGAAATATTCCCACAAAACTTTGTGAACTTCATTCTCTAATGGTGATGGATTTTGCAAGTAATGGATTGTCAGGAGCAATACCCAATTGCTTACATAACATCACAGCCATGCTTTCTAGCTATGCCTCAACTCGTGAAGTTGGCTTTACCATTAAATGACCGACTTTCTCAATAGGCATCTCTTGTACAATAACCATGCTTATAAAAGGAAACGAGTTAGAATATTTTAATTTGATGAATGTCATCGATGTCTCGAGTAACAACTTGTCTGGAAATGTGCCTTTAGAGATGTATATGCTCACTGGATTACAATCCTTGAATCTCTCTCATAACATGTTGAGTGGCACAATACCACAAGAAATTGGAAACTTGGAACAATTGGAGTCCATTGATCTCTCAAGAAATTTTTTCTCTGGTGAAATTCCTCAGTCCATGTCTTCCTTGCATTATCTCGAGGTTTTAAACTTGTCTTTCAACGATTTTATGGGAAAAATCCCATCAGGGACCCAACTTGGTTCTTCAAATTTGAGCTATATAGGCAATTCTGGCCTCTGTGGACCTCCACTTTCAAAGATATGCCCAGAAGATGAAAAATCACACAATACAAAATCCATGGGAGAAGAAGAAGGTAATGAATCTGAAGTGCATTCTTGGTTCTACATGGGCTTGGGAATTGGATTTGCTGTAGGATTCTGGGGAGTTTTGGGCGCCATTTTCTTCAACAGAAGGTGCAGGCATGCTTATTTTAGATTTTTGCACTGGACTTACGACTTTGCCATCCAAAAGATGAACTTTACCTAAGGTATGACACTGTTAGTGCATGGGCTTGAGAATATTTTTTTTTTACCATTCTTTTTGAAGTAACTTTTCTTCTAATTACAATGAAAGTTTTATTGTAATAGATGAAAGTTAAGGACTTATTTAGGTAAGTTTTTTAATAAGCACTTCAAAAAACTAATAAATCAATATTTTTTCTATAAATTAAAATTATTTTTACATGAATTAAAAAATAATAGAAAAAATTTACAAATTAAATTATGCATAAATTAATATTAGTTTATAGTTTTTTTTTTCATATTTGTTTCCCTTAGTAATAAAAAAAATTACCCAAATCAGACACTATGTATATATAATTTTTTTTAATGTATAGCATTATTAAATGTTTAAAAATATAAGTAAAATTATACTATTAAATTATAATTACATGTATACCATTATTTAAAATTTATCCTACATGTATCCAAATTGTGTTTTATTGGATAGTAATATCTGAGTAACATTCAATTAAGTTTGCTTGAAAAATAATTAAATGGTTATATTGCAGGTTATTGACATCCATGCTTCAATGAGTTTCTTCGTCTATAGGTTTTTGAGATTGGGCACAAGGTTCATGTGTTATTAAAGATATATAAATAAAAAGATTGATGAAATTTTACTTATTGCAATATTTATGATTTGCGTTTGAGAACAGCTTGCAATGTATGTATCTTTATAATATTTTTCAGTATGTATTTTAATATGATTTTAGATAGTTGATTTGAAAATTTACCAGATTTATTTTCATTCGGTTTATTTAAATTATGATATATATGGTTTAAATTAAGTTAATTTATAGATCTATGATTTTATGAATTAATTTATTTTATAGAATAATAATAATTTTTTAAATTAAAATAAAAAAATATTATTATATTAAAAAATATATGTATTTTAATTTTATTAAAAATTTACTTATTCTCTTACTCATTTATTTAAAATTTAATATTTAAGATTATTTATTATTTTAGATTAATAAATTACTAAATAAATAAATAATAATAATTAAAAAAAATTCTTATTTTAAAATTAAATTATCTATTATTTTATAATTTATATATTAAATGATTATATCTTAAATAAAAATTAATTTTATTAATATAATTTAAATTATATCTTTATATTTTTTATTTAAATTTTTTTAATTAATTATTTTTTTATAAGTACCTTAGTAAAAAAAATTATTTTTAATTATACCAAAATTTTATCATTAATTTATTAATCTAATATAAATTCATACTAAATTAAAAATTATAATCTATTTTAAAATATAAAATTAGACTATTAATTTATTTTATTTGATCAGTAAAATAGAGTGATTATCCATGGTTTACGATTCTACTTTTAAAAATATAAAAAATAGTTTGAATAATCGTTTTATACTATTTTTTTTCTTTCCCACTTCCCTAAAAAGGAAAAAATCAAATTAACTAAATCTATTTCATAATTATTTTATTTTAAATTACCATAAATTTATTTTAATGGAATGAATTTAATATATGTTTTATAAAATTAAATTAGATATAGAATTTCATTGTATGCAAAATAATAAATTTGGATGAACATTGGTTAGTACATTTTAACACGTATGATTTAGATAATTTAATAATCTTAGATGAATTTCACTCAATAATAAGCCTATATTAAAAATTGTATCCAATAGCAATTTTAATAAAAAAATCTATGCTAACAAATACATTAAGAAATCTTTAATACACCTTTAAAATATTTAAGTAGCATTTAGAAAAACAAATGTTTGTAACAATTATATGAAAGTGATAGAGATAAAAAATTATCATGTTTAATAAAAAATAAAAATTATCATATTTTATTAAAAATGTAAATATTTATTTTAACATAAACGATTCCTCGCATTTAAATGGAGATACAAGTTTATGTGAAATTTGATGGTAAAGTTAATAGATACAATATTTATCCGTGCCTTTTCTTCTTTAATATGGTTTTTAATATATAAATTATTTATTTAATGAATAAAACTATTTAATAAAATTTATATAAATATTTTAAAATTAGTTTTATGATTTAAAAGGAGTTTTAAAACTAGTCTATGATTTAAAATTAAATTATATTTAAATTAAAAACCAAATCAAAGTGAGTTTTTTCAAAATTTAAAATTCATCATATCTAAATTGAATACATCCCTAAGTTATTGGTTCTGTTAAAATTTTCAAAAATATTCAAAATTGAAAACTTATCTTCACCCTAAAATTAAATAAAATTTGTACGAATATGTATATTATTATCTTCTAAAAAATCATGGGGTGAAGATAGAAATTAAGTAGGTGCAAGAACAAAGAGTCTTTGGTGGGTTTCCTTGTATACATACTTGGGACAAAAGCATGTTCTCTCCCTCCCCTTTCTCTCTGTTTCTGACATTTTTTTTTTTTTTGGAGCTCCCTGCTTTGCTTTTTGGAGGGTTTTGCAATTTGAAGAGATTAGGGTGCACTTCACAGCAAAACACAAGAGCTTCTCATCTTTTCAGCTTCAATTATTTGTGAATCCTTCCCGCGTTGATTCCCAACCCTAATTTGCTGCCATGACTGAGGTAAAGCGTCAATCACCGCTATTTTACATTATATGGTTTTCATATTCATTCTGATGCACTCTTCACTCTGTTTTCTCTTTTTATGATTTATATTCCTGCACGCAAATTATATCAAAGTCTTTTTTCTTGTCCTTCTGCCCCGTGCATAATCGAAATCACCACTCAAAAATCGTGTACCGGTTTGTCTGTTATGAATTTATGCTTCTTGTACTTAAAAATTAAATTAATGTAAAAATATTTGGATTTTGTAATAGTATGTTGGGATTAGAAGGTAGGACTGTATGAGACTATTAAGTGCATGTTTAGGTCTTTTTTTTTTTTGGAGAAATACTTGCTTATTTCTAGTTTCATGAGGAAGTTTTTGAAAAAAAAAAACTAGAATTAATTCTTCTAAAATAATCTATGTGAAACATGTTGTAAGTATATTTTAGAATAACTGTTGGCTGTGTGTGTATTGTATTATCACGAGAGAAGGATTTGGAGATTGAGATGCAGTGATATATGTTCGGGGTTTTGATATGTGAAAGTTGAAGTTCTTAGTCGTGACTGATTAATTGTTTGGATGCAGTTAGAAGTTGGGGGCTTTTGTGTATTTATTTATTAATATTTTCTTTTTTATGGGTTTCAGTACTGGGTCAGCCAGGGCAACAAATGGTGCGATTTTTGCAAAATATATATATCAAACAACCCTTCGAGCATTAGGAATCATGAGCTTGGTCAACGCCACAAAGATAATGTTGCCAAGAGGCTGGCTGCTATGAGGAAAGAGAATATTGCTAAGGAGAAAGAACAGAAAGAAACAGCCCGTGCCATTGAACAAATTGAAGCGGTAAGGGTTTGCTCTTATTTTATATTTATATTGCTGATCATCCTTATGATACCGCTTATAAAGAAAGAAAAAAATAATAGATGTTTTTAGAGCATAAAAAAAAGGGAATTTCTGGAATTGGAGTTCAAGACTAGAAATCGAGCAAAAGGAAAATATCCCAATCAAATAAATCTGGAACTTTCTTTTATGATGCATGGATATGCTATGAGTATTAGATATGATTTGTACGACGATTCGTATCCGATATGACGATTCATTTATTTAAAAAAAAGTAGGATCGTCATATCTACAAAAAAAAGGTAGGATACAATACATCTAAGATACGTATTTAAAAAATGTAGGATGAGGCAATGAAAAATATAGTAATGGTGTAAAGAAAAAGAAAGCCAAGATGGAGGCAGAACTTAATTTATTACTAAGAATTTTTTTTATTTTACATTTAAATTGGAAAAATTTCTTAGGTCAAAAAATATTTAACAATGTCAAAGTATGTAGTCTCGTGATTAGATTGAAAAATTTAAGAGAAATTACTATAGCCTGTTGAATAGTTGGCAAACGCACCAAAATTATCAAGCACAATATAGTATTTCGATTAAATAAAAGTCGATTTCATAAGGAACGATTTCACTGGAAATTCCAAATCATAGGTTTACTAAGTGGATTAACACAAAATTGGTTTTTCATAAAACTTTGGGTTGAAAATAAATGACAAAGAACTCTAAAGTGTTTTTAGAGAAGATCAATTAAAGAACTTATGATTGACTTAATTCCTTTTCCCTCTTTTGTATAATGGCTAGGTCAAATTAAGAACATCAATTAACCTATCAATGTTGATGTCACCTACTTAAATCATCCACGTTGATTCCTCACACATGAAATTCATAAGAAAATCTAGTAAACGTCGATTCCTCATATATTTAAGAGATTTCCCAGCATTAGGTTTAAGGTGTTAAGTAATTGATACGTTCATTCTATTCCTAGCAATTAACGTAGCAAATATTCTTAACCTGATCTAGGGTTTCAAGATATATTTTCCAATACATCCTAAACATCAAAGATAAACATTAAAGAACACAAATGATAAGAATATCAACATCAAGAACATAGATTAATATTTCAAAATATCATCAAGATACAAAAGAGTTCAAAGGAAGTGCATCTAATCCTAAGAGAATGAAGTTAGCCACTCATGATAGTTATTACAATGATCCAATAAAGAAGAATTGAAGGGGAATTGAAGATTGGATCTTTTCTCAAAACCAAATTTTTTTTTTTCAAAACGCATCTTATCTTTTTATAGAAAAATTCTAGGTCAAGCGTCATTCGCTCAAGCAAAAAATAGCAATTTTCGCTCAAGCGAGAAATGTTCGCTTGAGCGAATGGATACCCAAGAGCTTTTGTCGTGTTTTCGCTCAAGTGAGAGTAGATGGCGCTTGAGTGAGTGAATTCCTGCGAACTTTAACGTATTTTCGCTCAAGCGAGCGTCCATCTCGCTCGGGCAAATTTCAGGCTGAAAATCTTCTTATTTTCATCTAATTTTTCTTCAATTATCTTGACAATTATGATCTTTGCTCTTGTACCAAGATATTCTATAAATTCATCCTACATTGGGAGAAAAATATATCAGAATCAACATAATTTAAGTGGTTAAATAACACTTAAAGGCATAATTATATCAACATTTATCACTTAACATAACCTCTATTCAAAGAGGAGAACTTATCTGAAGTTTTGGATCAAACTAATTGATTGACCAAAATAGTTCATAGGAGAAAATTGGGTTATTTGGGCCCTGGAGGATTGACGGGTAAACTGCGATTAAACTGGACTTGATGGTACAATTGTTTAGGTGTACAAGTAACTGATCTGATTAACATAGCAAATCAGCCACGCATAAGGACCAGCAAGGTTATTAAACTAGGGAGTTTACATAAACTTGTGAAGCATCTGTAAATTTCATTCATAAAGTTGGCAGAGTTCAGCTAATATGAAAAGCAATCTTTAAAATTCAAGATAGTATTCAAGCATAAGGTTAAAAATTTTGTAGAAGACAGACAACAGTGAGAGTTTGATCAATTTATGAAGTTGATTTGAGACGTAGTAAAATGTTGCATATTTTGGCTTTCCATGAATAGAACCCTCTGCTAATAAAAGGATGTTTCTTTAAAACTCTGAGAATGTAATAATAAAATAAACAAATCACATAATCATGCCTCAAAAACAATCCAGTTTTAGTTATTGAAATGGACTGCTGCAAAGTAAGAAAACATAAGTGGTTCTCACACATCAGACAATTTCTCCTTGATAACAATGGCTTTGATTTTGCTTTACAATGCTAGAATAAATGAGTGGATGTTACCCAGTAACGAAATGCACAATTATTGGTTTTAGAGGAATGCTAGCTGTGCAAACACTATGAAAGGTCAATTTGTATTCAAAAGAGTGTTAATTAGTATTTTGTTAGTATTTCTCTTGACTTTAATCTAAATAAAATACTTGACCTTAGAGGGGTCTTGGATTCCCGTAGGAATTCTTAAGTCAAATGTTGGCCGTATTTCAAGATTGAGAATTATCTGGAAATGGAAGTTGCAGGAAATTCACACCTATTCTTAACTTTTTGCAAATTGGATATATTTGAAAGTTTCAGGAGCATTGTATGTTCGGTACACATTTACACTCAAAGGTGAGATTTCTAAATTTGTTATATCTGTTTCTTTGTATTCTAATGTAGAAAGCACAGCGTAGCTATCAAAAGGATAAAGCAAAGTTTGAGGAAGCCAGAGAATCACATGAATTTGATGCTCGAGGTTGTAAGTATAAACATCTGTTTATTTATATTGTCAGAGTTCTGATTAGTAATTAATTTGCTTATTGGGGTATATTGTTTTGATATTCAATCTTTGTTTAGATTATGTAATATAAGGGAATGAACTATTGACTTCCACATAGAAAAAAGAATTTTGGAGTCAACTCAATTAGTGGAGCCCCATTTCCTGAAATTACTTATATTGTGTGGTGTGTCAAAGCGTTACGGAGAAGTTTTGTGCCACACTTCTCTCGTAAGGTGACCAGTAAGAAATATATTCATAAAGACCAGATTTTCTTTTTTGAAGAAAGTGGTGGGAGTTGGCTTGTATAAAGTGGATATGGCATGCAAACCCTACTTTATTAGTAATGGCCCTGCAAGCTGTAGTTATAACAGACTTTACTTTGTAGGGGAAATGGAAGACTACGGAGCATTGGAAATTGTCTTAACTAATACTAATTTCATGTGTTAAATTAGGAGTTGGAGGTCACTATAAATTATTAAAATAAAGCCCAAACCCTTTAAGGATTTGCAACCTGGTGTATTACGAATTTTGGGCTGCATAGTCTAATTATTTTTCTGTCATTTTAACTCTCTGCATAGTCTATAGTATAAAACAGCTCTAAAAATGTGTTCTAATTATTCTCTTTTCTTCCATTAATAAAGTGGAGTTCTCTTTTCATCAGATATGAAACTTGAATATTAAATCTAAGACTTATGATTAGTCTCCTTCCCCCTCTGGATCCTTTTTTCATTTTGGTAGATACTAACATGGATGTATAGAGACAATAGAATATTGAAATCTAGATGTTATTATGGCTTATGATACTAGGTTCATTGAAAGAGCAAAATAAGTCTATTTATTACTTTCTCAATTTTTTCCCCTTATACGAATTTGAATTTGTTTGGTATTCAGCATAAATATAAAATTTTGTTATTGTTCAGCGTGGAAAAAGATATGGGAATGGATAAAGAGCTGGTCTGTTGTATTTTCAGCTGCATCTCGTGTAGTTACAATTGAGGGCCAAATTTGCTTTCAAAAACATTTAGCAGGATTTTTACATGAAACAAATAACATCAAGGTCAGGATCTCTGCATTCCCTTTTGAAACTGCAGAGTGGCATGATACCAAAAAATTATACATGTAGCTTCATGATACAAACCCAATTCGATATACTCAAAATAGATGTGCCAGTGTCATGTATTACATTGTTGCTGCATTGATTTTGCATCTCGAAACTGATTATAGCTTATGATTTTGTAGAATGGGAGTTTGACAGCAGTTCAGGCTATTACTATCATAAATCAAATGGATTTTACTATGACCCAAAGTCGGGATTTTACTACTCTGATGCCATTGGTATGCCACTAGAATTGTTGTCTTACTCATACATGTAAAATATCATGTTGATAATTGATGCCATATTTACTTAAAAATATTTCAACAGGCAAGTGGGTGACAAAGGATGAAGCATATGCCTCCCCTCACTTTACATCTAATGGCGGGCACGATGGATCAACTGTGAAGAAGTCCTTATCAACATCACAGTTAAAGTCAGATGAAAACAAGTCAAATAAATTTCAAAATGGATCTTCACCTGGGCCAGTAGTTACAACTTCTTTGAATCCCAAAAGAAATGCGAAAGCTGCTCCTTCTTCTCTTGCGGTCGGAAAGAGAAAACGACCTGATGAAAAGTCCAAGGTTATCTCCGAAGAAGAAAAAGCAGCTCTGAAGGCAAGAGAGGCTGCAAGGAAAAGAGTGCAGGAGAGGGAGAAACCCTTGCTCGGTCTTTACAGCAAGCCTTACTAACTCTGCAAATTTACCTTAAGAGACATGGCTTGTTTTTGCCTGATTCCTTTATGCTGTGTCATTAAGGTGGGGGTCATAATTCCCCAATTGTTTTCCATGTGACTCTACCTTGTATAATGTAACTGCTCCATTTTCTATTTCTGTTTTTGCAATATATGCAAATTTTCAGCCTTGTTTGTATCTCTCGGAGAGGAGAAAAGCAAATTAGGCTGATGAAAGCAAATTAAATCCCTGTTTCAGTAACATTTGAAAAAAATCCAGATATTTAGTTTGAATTTCAGTAACATCTTTTGCAACGGAAAATAATATAATAACGTTTTATGAATTCATTTTCTCAAATGTTATGTTATTTGTATAAAATCTTATTTTCTACAAGAAAGGGGGAAACTACAGTCATATATGTGGAACTTTTTCTACTAGTACATACAATCCTATTGAGGGGGATTATCATCATGCCTTCAATTTTGGACTTCTTCTACAACACAATCAGGTTTGCTGTTTACAAAGTAATTGTCAATGCTTTGGATAAATAATTGGTCGCACAGTTAGCACCGTTGGTTTTAATTTGAATATATTATTTTAGTACAGACTAAAAAGGCAGGGGAGGTTATTCTCCAATTGGGTTTTCAAAACCCTTTTTCTTCGAGTCAGAGTCATATTTACGGGCATTTCTTCCTGCACAAAATAAAAAAATCTAGCACAGTTCAGATCATCTTTTCCAGAACGAAAGATAGTGTGACTTAAGTTTTTAGGATACGGGAAGTTGTGACCCATATTTACTTCCAAAATTCTGAAGGAGAACATGAAAAGAAAAAATCAACTTTGATGATGAAGTCCGGTTCTGTGTGACTTTACTCAATTTGGCTTTTAAACCAACTTCAAAATGCTATTCTTTCCCTTCTCAATGATCATTGTTGGCAATAAAAGCACAAAATGTTAGCATATAGGCTAACCCAATGTCAAGTAATCCTTCTTCCTCTTTTTTCTGCTGATTAGATAAATATCCTTTTATTGCCATTCAAGTCATTCTGTTCACTTTATTCCCCACAATAGAGTCCCTCATCTCCCTTATATAAAGCACACCCACATTCATATTGAACACAAATCTGACCAAAACATACCACACTTCATTGCAAAATTTCTTTCATTCACCCCAAAAAGAAAATGCCTTCACCTGTGCAGCCAAGTCACTCCTCATCTGCAGAAGGAGAGAAACACAAGCAATTGAATAAAGACATCAAGGACATGGTCTCTGCCATCACTCACAGGGTCACTGATTTTCACAAATCAGGCTCAACCCACCATTTGGAGAACGATGAGGAACATGGTTTGAGCATGGTCACCCTTGCAGGGAACAACAATGGTGCCACTATGAGAAGTGAGTTGGATGATAAATCAGGCAACCATTCTCATGGTGATGAGCCAGAGGCACTGAGCACCTATGTTAACAGCAACTTCCAAGCCATCAACAACTCAGTCATGCTTGGTGGAAGTTATCATGCCAATGATCCTGGTGTGCACCTGGACATTTCAGATTTGTCCACTGAGCCTCACCAACGCCACCACCTCAAGGAAGAAAGGCTTGGGAAGAAGGGAAGGAAAATAGAGAAACAAGCTTCCAAACCCAAACCACAATCATCATCATCTTCTTCTGATTGATATTAATGTTGTTGCTGAAAGCATCAAACCTGTTGAGTGCAGAGAATACATACGATCTACACCATTGATGAGCCTTGCGAGAATAGAACCATTTGTGTTGATTGTTAATCATATCCTATATCTTACGTATGTTTGAATAACCATGTTTTTGTAATATGTTGCTTTTTTGTTCGTTTCTTTGTGCGGTATCAAGCAAAAGCAGTATTTATTTTTCTCATCATATAATTGTATTCTCTATGCCAAGAATTTACGAACATTCTGAGGTTAGAGTCAAGTGTGGATGTTACTACGTAACCTATGTTATCCTTGGAAGATAAATGCCTAATTTGGAATATAGTTAAATTAATATTTACATTAAAAAGAGACATCGACCATAAAAATAATATTTTGTTCATATCTTCAATTCATATTATTATATATGCAACCAAACTTTGTTCTTATTAATTAGGAAAAAAATTACTCATTTAATCCTTATAATTAAACAAATTTTACCTTCTTACACTTAAAAAACACCCCTTTTAATCTTTATTTATACATGTTATATTTATTTTTATTTTAGTTCCTATAACTTCATATGTATGTAGATGCCAAAGAGATTAAAATGAATAATTTGTAATGACCAAAATGTAAAATGCATGGACAAATACTTATTTCCTAATCACTATTGCAATAATTAATCAAATGATTTAGATTTTAAAGACTGTATACATATTTCACGACTTTCGTTATAAATATTTTTATGAGATAAAAATAAGAAAAAATAATAATGAAATGAATTTCTTTTTTAAATTAGTTTATGTACAAGTTAAAAATAAAAATTTTGAGAAATTATATAAAAAAAGTGTATATGAAAAAATAATTTTAATTTTTTTCTTCTTTATAAATGTTCATAGAAAAAAATTTAGAGATTTTGGGTTTTGAAAAAATATTTTAAAAAATTTGATTTGAGCAAGTTTCTTCTAATATTTTTTTAATTTTAGAATTCTAACTCGGTTTTATCCTCAAAAGATTTTAATAAATTAAGTGAGACAGTATTTATAAAATATTTTTTCATGATTCCGAATCTGAACTTACCCTAACCCCTCCAAATAACAAAATTCATTTAAATAATTGATTTTCATGTATTGGTTTACATCAAAACATACACTAGACCCCCTCAATAAGGAGACACCTACAAATCAAAGGAAATCAAGAAGTGATAACAATCAAATTGCATATTAAACAATGACAAGACTATGCTGTTTGTCCTACAAATAACTTTACCAATATCTTTTTGCTCAACAGTTTCATACCCATTCCTGTGTGATTGATTATCTTTTCTGGAAGTTTAGGAACTTGATGCCATATGCAAATACAATTAGGAAGAGGAGGCAAAAAGCAACATGAGTTACTGCAACAACTCCAAGGAAGTCATGCTGAAAACCCAACTGCCTCTCAAGGTAATCTTTTACTGTCATGAGTCTAAAGCCAGGAACCTCTATTGGACTCTTTTTGTCACCCACTTGAGATGTCACCAGTCCATATATAGTCCAAGCCACAGGAGACCCCCAATAATACCACCTCCACCATATTGGAATTTGCTGCATAATAAGTGAAATGTAATTATTAGTTTCACAAAAAGGCAATGCATTAAATAATATACTTAGCATACATGAAGATGATCAATTGAAAATTTAAATAAAGTATGAACCCTGTTTGTTGGGTCCAAGGTTTTAAAAATTGGTCTATGACCATGATTTCAGCCAGCATGCAGAGGTTTTTGAGCTTTCCATGACTGCACTGCACTTGTGTTTTGTTAGTCGTAATATATTGAAACTATGAACTTGCTAATAAGTTTATCTTACCAATGTTAGACTAGTTCATTTCTTAAAGAACTAATTTATTTAGACAAAAACTTAATGAAAGCAACACATATTTTCGCTTTCATAGACCAAGAGAAAATAAAAGGTTAAAAGAAGGAGTAAATTTTTTAGAGTTACTCTAGGAGGAAGATCCCTCTCTCTCACTTGTAGACATACACACACACACACACACTAATATATATATATATATATATATATATATATATATATATATGAGATAACTGTTGTAGTACACATACATACCGTTCTTGGGATAATAAAACCAGAGAAAAGGTTCCAGAAATTTATGAAGAAGGACATAACAATTGCCGCAATTTGATAGTTTGGTGTCAGAGCTATAGTCATCATTCCATACAGTGTGAAGTACATAAAGCTCATGAATATGAAGTAGTAGAACCACAAAAAATTTCCAAAACGTGGTTCAAACCCAATCATCCAGTAGAGGATAATGGCATAGGCTAGACTTTGGATTGCAACATAAATTACTTCAATTGCTACCTGCAACACAGTACTTTTTTTTTTAATGAATTGTGCAGCTTTGATAAGTTATTATAATAGATGTTTCCTTAGCTACCTGACCAATTGCATAAGGCAATTCTGAGTACATTCCAGCAGCTCTTTCACGGTATAGAACTGTTCTTTCTATTGCAACAACTGGTTGAACACTGTTAGTGTTGGAGGCTCCAAGGAAAAATACTGCTGCATACATAGCTCCAAGGAGATTCAACAGGTCTTGTTCTTTTTGCCTGCATAAGTCATATTTATTGTCAAATATTTATCATGGAGACCCAAGAGTTCTTATTGATGGATGGCCTGAAGCTACAAAACAGTACAAAGATGATTCTTTGTGGAAATAACTTCTGCTCAAGGCACTTATGATGTAAACAAACATTTTTATTCTGATATTCTTTTTGTTTTTCTTTCTTATTTGGATTAGAGAACTGAACAGGAGATACCATCCAGTATCAAGGAGGATGATTATTGTTCATGGGTTTTCTAAATTCTAGCTAAGGTTTATGATTTTTTTATGGTAATTTTCTGAGTTATTTAACAAGTACTAATCAAGTGCAATACAGTCAAATAACTTCTTCCACTTACGTCTTTTTTCCTTTGTCCCAATAAATAAGTCCAAAAATGACACCAATAACTATTGTGATGAAGAATCTGATGGCATTATACTGTGGATTTCTCCAATAGGAACAGTTCTGTTTCCAGAAACAAGCTTTACATTGAGTAACAAATGATTGAGAGTATTTAGTCGGAAAGTAAAGATCCTTTGTTCCAGGAACTGGTGTGCATAGTTCCTTAATAAGTCCCTGGTTCTTTCTGGAAAAATGGTGATTAAAGTATATATAAGTAAAACATCATAAGAAAGTTCAGATAATTTAGGCAAGAAGAAGCAGGAATCTCTAGGAATACAACTAGGAGTGCCACTTACTGATAAAGGTCTGACTTAGTATATAATTCTGCAAAGTCCACATTAAGCTGAGACTCAACAATAGGAGAAGTGATCTCCAGCATCCATGTGGCTGGATTATATCCATCTTTAATCTTAGGAACTCCTGGAATAGCCTTAGAAAAGTTTATGTACAATCAGTAAGATTACAGGCATCATACTAGTTCCAGAATTTATACATTATAATGGTAGAGCTTTACCTCAAAGTACTCAATAAGATTATGAGAATTCCGACCAAGAGGACCACCATATATCACTTGTCCACCTCTCTTCATCAAAAGCAGCTGATATAAAGATTTTGTTCAAGGGTGAGAATCGTGCCATCAAAATCATTACAAAAAGTAAACTCCCAGATTGGTTCCCAAGGGTGATGTAGTTTTCTAGTCCTTGATTTTATAAAACTCTCATCTAGTCCCCAATTTTACAAAATGTCATTTACTTAGTCCTTTTCAACTGCCTTTTTAACTTGTTATGCCTAAAAAAAATTACTTTTGCCTACAATTTCAGGGGCCAATGTGTGGTTTTACTGCCAAATAGATAGTGATATTCACCTCGTCAAAATTTTCAAATATATCAATGCTTGGTTGATGAATCGTGCAGACAACAGTTCGACCTGTATCTACTGTATTTCTAACAGTACGCATAACAACTGCTGCAGCTCTAGCATCTAGACCAGTTGTTGGTTCATCCATAAAAATAATGGAAGGATTTGCAACCAATTCCACAGCAATGGTAAGCCTCTTTCTCTGCTCTGTTGATAAGCCATTTATTCCAGGAAGGCCTACTATAAAGTGCCTCACTGAATGTAGCTCAACCAGCTCTAAAATTTCTTCAATGAACATCTGTAAAATAAGAATT
The DNA here is from genome assembly GCA_963425845.1 of Sphenostylis stenocarpa. Taxonomy (NCBI): domain Eukaryota; kingdom Viridiplantae; phylum Streptophyta; class Magnoliopsida; order Fabales; family Fabaceae; genus Sphenostylis; species Sphenostylis stenocarpa. The sequence continues at coordinate 3,053,073 of OY731404.1, read as the reverse complement.
AGATCTGTAACATAATAAAAACTATTCTGTTGGAGTGTCCTCACTGAGTTATCACTACTGTACTGACAAAAAGTATCTCGAGTACTATTGATGTTGGCAACAACCTTAAGCTAGAAAAGTGTATAGAAATTGGAAATTTTTGAGACTTGAGATCCCACAGGCTAAGCAGAGAGTACAAATGTTTGGACAGTCTTCACTCCATGATAGGAAGTTTAACATGAAACTGATTAGAAGAAAAACATACCTTTCGTGTCTCCTTATTAACCTCGTTACTAAGACGTAGCCAAGCAGAAAACATGAGAGATTCGTAGACTGTAACATTTGGGGAATGTATATCATTTTGTTCACAATAACCACTGATCCGAGCAAAAGTTGCCTGGTTTTTGGGATAACCAGATATGCTGATGCTTCCCTCAATATAACCACCTGTTTTCCTTCCTGCAAGAACATCCATCAAGGTGGTTTTCCCAGCACCACTTACACCAACTAATGCTGTTAAAATCCCAGGCCTGAAAGCACCACTTATGTCTCTTAGTAGTTGGAGTTTATTATCTTCAATTCCTTGTTTCTTCATTTCCTGACAATAATTCACCAAAATTACTTTTGAACATACGCTAGTGATGACATCATAACATAATTTTTCATAAACTTATTGTTTAAGTTAGATTATTATATTACACAAAACTGTCATCGTCTAAACATAATCTTTTTAAAGTTCTTTAGGCAGTTCCTTTCTATGCATTAGATTAGTTAATTTTATATTCTGCAGAAAGATATTAGATGGTGCAAGTGCAAAAGTTTGACTCTTGGTGTCAATTGTCTCATTTACACAAACACACACATAACTGCTAATTATGGAATCTTGGTGAAATTTAGTTTGAGTGTAATGAGGGAAAAAGGAATTTGGCATAGCCAGGAAAATACTAGAAACAAAGAAAATGATAAAAAATACTTAAATAAAATTTTATCTGAAATTGGGGGATTTGATTAAAGTGGTACAAGAGGAAGGAATTGGAGATTACAACTGGCATGTCGATGTAATAATTCACATCTTGAAACGCTAGAGACAGAGGCCTAAAGGGCAGCACCATTCCCTTCTTGGATTTTGTATTCTCTGCAGCTTTAGGAATTGAGCTATGAGCTGTTTTTCTTACTTCCATATCAATACCTGTAATATTTACAACTATCATTGTGTTTATTTCCAAGAGATATGAATTGCACATTACATAATAAAGCTACATTTAATATACAACATACAAGTTATATCTTTTGACTAGAGGGTATAAAGTAGTTTATGTAATATACATGTTATGTCTTTGTATAATCTCATTGCAGATTATTTGAAGAAAAAAAAAAACAAATATTACCTTCAAATGATCTAGCAATTGAAGCTGAACTCTCCTCTGTAGTTCCTGTTGCCATTTTTTCTACTGATGATGAAGCAAATGTTGTTTTCTCTTGGTCTTCATCTTCCACTATAATAGATTTCGAGTTTCCAAATGCTGCAAATTTTCAAAGCAATATGAGAGGATGCTTTTAGAGAATGAATTTTAGGATGTTCTGTTTCTGCCATGGAACAGGATTGGTGGGTGGCATTGCTCTCTTGATGTGGTTTTCTGTCTTTTTTTCTTTTTTGTTATGTTCAGAAAATAAGCATCTTTTAATCTTCCTTTACACTATTTTACTCAAAAATAAATTCTTCTAATACAAATATTTCAGAAGGAGGTGGAGAGAGATATAAAAAATCTACGCCATTAAGACGATTTAGATTTAAATAATGTCTATTTACAACAGGACATTATGTAGTGTCTATCATTTGATCCATGTAACCTGACCCCACCTAATACGAAAATGATTTTGTTGTTTCTCAAGAAACATAGTATTTTGCATGTAACACAAAGCAATGTTGGAATAGAAACTTACGATTCAAATAGGTTAGAGCCAGAATGAAACAAATGTTGAAAAGCAGAGAAAATCCTATAAGGGCACCCACAGATATCCAGTACCAATAGCCTTCTGTAAAAATGCCTCTAGCTTTAAGAAAAGCCTTCCCAACTGTGGGCTCAGGAATTCTTGGGTCAATATTGGTCTGTGAAAAGTGAAGAATCAGCAACAAACTAATAATGATCTGGTGTTTATAAGATTAAAGAAACACTAAGATCTTACAGCGCTCCATCTTTTGTCTAGGAACTCGTTGATGACTATGGCATTCTGACCATACATCATAGGTGAACCATAATAGCACCATATCATCCATGGTTCAATATCATCTGTAAGATAGAGAGCTTCGAGTGATCAGTTTAAAATGAAACAATTTCACATGAAAAATATAGAATCTCAGTCAATATTAAATCTTTAGAGTATATGATATTGATAGTATAAAGAAAAACTGTTACTTACCTCTTGAAACAGTAAATCCACTTAGGAGAAAAACAATTAAAAGTGTGAAGGAACCAAGTGTGCTTGCCACAACTTTTGTTCTTCCAACTGCAGCAATAAAGCGGAATAGGGATAGTGCCATTTGGTTCACACAGAAGAATGCCAACAACTGACGAAAAAACCTGGAACAGGTTTTTATAAACATTATAAAACGAAATTTGTAAGTCAGTAAAACTAAGGAGTTAAGAATGATAGAAAAATAAACCAATTTTTTCATTTCTATGTTATTGAGAAACTCACTATCTGCATATTGTATTCTCATACCTACTAGCTGCAGGAGCAAAGCCAATAGTATAATAAGTGAGGATGATCCACAATCCTGACTCCAATAGGGAGAGAGGAACTCTGAGGACCCAGATGGGCAATGCAAAAGCCCATGCTGGATAAAAGAGGAAATCTCTCTGCTTGTAGAAAACAGGTAGTTTATTGATGGTCATTGCAAGCTCAGCCACTCCATTGAACATTACATTAATGAGGCTGAAAAATAGTGCACCATAATACTTTCCTGCATCCTCGAGTTGACCATGCTTCATTTCTGTTCTAAAAAACACTGACATGGTAATTAGAGCTAATGTAGTAATCTGAAAAGTCTTGAATATGTATACAAAATAGTTGCGCTTCATCAAAAGCCACTCTCTTGAAAAGCATGCCTTGAAGAGTTCCCATTTGGAGATGCCGTACTTTTCCTTCACTAATGCAGCACAATGGCTTTCATTAGGATCAAATGGAACTTTCATATTTTCATGTAGTTGCTGACCAATGGTGTGATTCTTGAAATGGGATACGAACTCAGACACAGTGACATACTGATAAGGTATGTCCCTTCTGAACCAGTACTGTTCTTGGTCCTTTTTGGAAGTTACCTCTTGTAAAAAGTCTGCAACTCCTTTCCTTTCTGGGCATTTGAAGCCTACACTTTCAAAAAAAGGCAGAACACTCTCACGGGGACCTTGATAGACAATCTTACCTTCTGAAAGCAATATTATGTCATCAAAAAGTTCATATGTTTCTGGTGCAGGTTGCAGAAGAGCGATTATCATAGTAAAATCCATGATATGAACCATCTGCCTCATAAACCTGACAATTTGGAAGGTTGTGGAACTATCCAAACCAGTTGAAATTTCATCCATGAAGAATGCTTTTGCAGGGCCTACCAACATCTCACCTGCACTCATGTTATGTAATCTTCTTGTTTATAAGAACTACCAAAATGGATGATTGTGCAAAGGAATCTAATATTACACACATAATTTTCCTCTCACACTCCATGGTATAGTCATCTAGACCATAGTCTATAAACCACAGGCACAGACACGACGGAGATGTGCACATTTTAGAAATCATTAGACACAACAAGAATGTAACATAACATTCAAATTAACATAAAATTGCGTGAGACTCAATCTAATTATTGTTACATTCACGAGTCTTTATAAACATAAAAGAAGGATACATTCATCAAATTGTTGCCATATTTAATCATCCAGCTACAATTTTGAAGTGAATGTGCTTCTTGAGTTATATTAGAACCAACGTTTTACCCTAGGACTTGCATTTGAGTAAATGTTTGTGAAGAACTGAAACACACTGAAGTCATTTAAAAGCATCATCACTCCTCTGCAACAACACATGCAAGTAGAACATGATGCTTCGGAGTGAAATTTCGTATCCACATACCAGTTGTTAAACGCTTCTTTTGTCCACCAGATATGCCCCTTTTCATCTCATCTCCCACCAAAATATCAGAACATATTTCCAATCCAAGAGTCTGTTGCAGTATATCAAAAAGTTAGATGACAGAAATTGAAGTTTGGAAATTTACACCTATTGACTAACATGGAAAATGATTCAAAAGAAAGTGTCACCAAACCTTTAGAATGTAATCCGTAACAATACTTGTTTCTTGACCTTCCATTGCTGTGGCTTTCATGAAAGCATCTATCTCAGGATCTGGTTTAATGCCGGCTGCTAGTTCCCGTCTGGACAACTCTGCCAGCATATCATACCTCGTTCCAACTCCCAGGCAGCGTCCAGAGAAGTCCAGTGTCTCTCTCACTGTCATCACTCCATAGTGAAGATCATGCTGACTAACATATGCACATGTTCTTTGAGGAACAAACTCTGACAATTCATGACCACAGTAAGTGACTCTTCCTGATACCTGTTGAGAAATTCTCTGATGAACTTCAATGTTGAAATTTCTGTTTCAATCACTTTTTATGGTATGTTATTAGTTTGGATTTTATTGCTAACCTACTGCGTATAAACCATTATTCAGTGGATTGAAATGGAAAACTTAATCTCCACAATCATGAACATGCTCAAGATTGGCCAATTTTTTAAAGTTTCTAGTATGAGCAAAAAATGTTAACTAAGTTGTTAACTGTACAAAGAGTACCAATGTCTGGTACAACGAGTTTTACGTATAAAAATATTATTTAAATACGAGTTCTATACATAAAATTTCTTATAAATGAAGACAATTTATTATATAAGTAACTTTTTTTTTCATAGGTCTATATTAAAATAATATTTTTTAAGAAAACTTTCATTGAAAATATTCTAATTCTTTCTTAATCATGATTAACTAATAATTTACCTACAACTAATAAACATTTTAACCTCTTTCTAGTAATTGTTTAGTTATAGATTAAATGATTATTAATTAAATTAATTTAACACTTCATATTTAAGTAGTGTAACAACTTTATGAAATTTCCAATACATTATTGGCAAATGTTACTTACTAATTAAAGAATTAAAACAAATTCATTGGAATGAAAAATACGTTTTTCTATGATTTTCAATAAAAACTTTTTTTTCTAATTTCTCAGAAATGAATAATTATTGATAAAAAGGGAAGAAGAGGAAAAGTAACCCTTAAATCCCTGTCCATTTTTCCAGCAAGTGCCTGCAGAAGTGTAGTTTTTCCTGAGCCTGGAGGTCCCAAAAGCAGAGTCATTCTGCAGAGAAAGAAAAAAAAAAGAAAAGTTGAATTTCAAAAATATGAATTTTATGTACCCCAATTTATGCACTTTTACTCATTATTCATCATCTTTTTTAACCTAAGGTTGGGTCAAATTAGAAAAATATTTGGTGAATTTTGATTTGATTCATTTTTACTAAATGATTATACGGGTTAGGTGGGTTCAACTCAAAGATTTATGGATTCATTCATTTTTAAAATAATAATTATAAATTTTAAAAAAATAAAAAATATTATTTTGTTAATATCTACATAGATATTAATTAAAAATTTATTCATCTATTTTTTAAAATAAATAAAAAATTATACATTGATCTAAAATGAAGCTAAATTATATTTTGATCCATTTAATATATATATATATATATATATATATATATATATATATATATATATATATATATAATTGGATTGGTATAATTTTTTCACTTACTTTGGAGTGGCCGAAGTATCCGTTTTCTCATTTTTGTATTATCAATTTCTTATACATAAAATGATTTATATTTTCTTAATTCATTATTTTAAACATTCATATATTAAATATTTTATTTCTAAACTCTCATATTTTATAATTTAAAAAATATAAATTAATTAGTTTGGTAGATAATAATCACATAACAAACTTAAATTCATAGGTTAACTAAAAATATAATATAACTATTATTTGTAATATTTCTTATGTATTATATTTTTGATATTATTTGAATTAAATATAATTAATATTCAAATTAAAAAATTGTGTGACGGGTTCTTTAGAAATATCTGAACCCAAAAGAAATCTGACAAAAATAAAAATGAATAATAAAATTTTAAATCTTTACCTTTTAAGTATGAAGTTAAACATGTCCCAAAAATAAAAAGGGGAGAACCTGAACCCTTATTGTGTTTAATATTCATGGTGATATAAACAAGACCTTGTTGAAGGTGCACATTATAAAGTACTGAAATTTTACATAGAATCACTGGTTATGTACCTTGATGGTTTTACAACTCCACTAACATCTTTTAGAATATTTACAACCTTTTCTTGGAGAATCTTGACAACCTTTGTGTCTTGAGGCAAAAGATGAAGAAATCCCAGAACTCCACATAGGAGGGATACAAGATAATTCACTAATGCCTTGAAAAGAAAACAGACTCATGTTATGCAAAGATATTCATCTTCTACATGTTTGCAAAAACCAAAAGATAACCTTCATACCTCTATTACATTGAGGGTAGAATTGAAGAGTGTTGGTAGTGCCCTGGTTCCAACATATGCATCTCCTTCAACTGATAAGTGCTCAAACCTAACTTCAATCTTGGGAATCTCAATCTTTACCCTGTGATAACAAAAGCAATTCAAATGAAACCAACATAGAAAAAGTGTGGCTTGAACACAACACACAGAAGAATTAGGAGCAGAACATTTAAAGGGCACCTATCAATCCTCTCCCTCATCCTATGGAGGAAACTCTCATTGTCCTCTTCAGCAGATATGCTCTCAAGGAGATGCTTCTTTTCCTGCACTCCAAGCTTGGTGATGTCAACCTCTTCATAGTTGACTCCTCCATCTTCCAAAACTTGCTTCAAAATGCCTCTCCTCATTCTGTCATATGTTGGAAGCCTCCCCAAAGCTTCCCACTTGAGCTCCTCCTCTTCATCTATTTCCCTTCCTCCTCTATGGAACAGCACATCACTCTCTTCACTCACTGCCTCATGAAAGCTTGCTGAGGCCCAATTTCTGCTTGACCTCATCACAACATCTTCTCCACCACCACCACCATCTTCTCTAGTTGCCATATCAGTCAAATATGGTTCCTTTTGTGACTGTTTTGTACTTGTAATGTGAGCCTTCAAAATGAATCAAGTAACTTGGATGGCAACAATGATTGATCACTCTCACTCACATGCTCCTACATGGTGGTACAAGTTCATCATATGTATATATATATATATATATATATATATATATATATATATATATATATATATATATATATATATATATATATGTAGTAATGGGTCTAAGACAAATATTACTATTCGGCTTCATGGGGGAAATTTTTATGCTGGTTAAGTGTTGGAGGAGGGAACAAAGTGTGATGTGGACACAGAAATAGGGTGTGATTAATTTTTAGGGTTCTATATAGTTTAATTAACTTGCAAATATTACCAAACCATACCATGTCAAAACATGATAACTGCCGACTAAGAATATTTGAGAGGTGTAAACTCCATTAACTCAAGCTGATTGAATGCGACAACTGGATACTGCTGAATTTAATTCGCAACAGAAGAATTATTCATCATATTTTATTTACAAAAATATTTTTTTTCCTTTTATTTTTAAATATTGAAATATTAGATGACACCCAAATAATATATATAAAAAAAAAAACAAATGGGTATTATAAATGGTATGATGTGATAGAAAGAGAGTTAAAAATTTTATATATATTATTTGGTTAGGACGATAATTAAACCAAAGTTGGGAAGATCGATTCTTTCTCTTCTTAAATTTAATGAGAAAAAATTAAATAGATTCAAGTTTTTTTACTTTAAAAAGTTGGGATGGAAGACAGGAATAAGTAATATAATTATTATCTTTGTTCAGACTTTATATTTAAATTTAAGTGTAAAAATTTTAATATTTATAAAATATTTTATTTGTCACGTTATATATAAAGTCATCTTTTTTATTTTTTTTGTTACTTATTGCTTTTTTACTTTTTTCCATTTCTTAAAATGATTAGTTTATTACATTATTTTCTTTCTCTTATATTTGACTTTTTTATATTTCTTTAATCTTTTCAATTAATTTAACAAATACAAAGTTTTTTTTTATATTTTTTAAATATTTTACCTCAATCTTAATATTACTTTATTTTTAATTTATTCTTATTATATTTTATTATGGTATATTGTTTGGATTTTAATATTACTTTATTTCTAATTTATTCTTATTATATTTTATTATGGTATATTGTTTGGATTTTATTACTCTTGTTTATTATATATCAAATTTTATTTTAATAAAATAATTATATTTTACAGGATTAAAAAGATTGATAATTAAAAATTTATCTTTTTAACTAAATAAGAATTAATTTATTAAATATTTTAAAGTAAAAACTTAAAAAATAATTATCTTATATATAATTAAATATTTAAATATAGTGTTATTATTATTACTATAATAATATAAATATTTTATTTCGTTATAAAAAAAATATTAAACATTTTTACATATATATTTTAATATAAATATAATAAATTAAAATATAAACTTAATTAATAATAATAATTAAAAATTGTAAAATTATAAATAATTATTTTTTAAAAATAATATAAAACTAGGAAGATAGGAAAATCGAATAAAAAATTTCTAATCGGAGATGGAAACTTAAAAAAAAAACTGAGGGAGAAACAGAACTCGTCCCGCACCATTTTCATGTCTATTATTTGAGTATTTAAAAACTAAAGATATTCATATTATATATTATTAATTTTGATTAATTTTTAGAAACAACTAATATTTAATTTTTGTAAATCAATACATAATTATCAAGTGAGTTCAATGATATAGTTTCAACGTCAAAGTTCATTTAATATAACTCTTTAACTGTTTTGTATTAAAAGAGGTTTCAATAATTAAAAAATAATAAATATAAATTATACACACAAAAAACCATTAAATTAAAGAAATGAATGCATGCTTCCAAAAGCACAAACATTTTAGTCGATCACGTCTTACTTTAACAATTAATATATTAAAAATGTAATTAAATTAGAAAGCATGCGTATCCAATGTTAAGTGGAAAAGAAAATTTTCCGTGCAAAACACTAGAAAATTTTGGGAGTATATATGCAATTTGACTAGTGGAAGATTTTACTCTTTTTAGTGGTTCTCAATAAAAATTAATTACTTGTAATAATTCATTTAGTGACAAAACTATTATCTTTCCTTAATATAAGATAATTTACCATTTTAAAACCATTGATTAATTTAGCACATAACGTTAATCTATATTATTTATTTAATATTATCTTCGAAATTGCTAAAACTTCATTTTATCAAGTTCAAGTAGGTTTTATTTAATTTTTTTCATTTATATTATAAAAATATTATGAATCTATATTAAGATAATATATAATAAAACGTTGGAATCTTCATCACAATTACAGTGGATAGCATCGTTAGTTTCGTCTTTTTAAATAATTTTCAAAAATAAAACGCGGAATCATAAAAAAAATATATTATTATTATAAATTATATATTTTGTTAACCGTTGTTAAAAATAATATTTTTAATGATAGTTCTTGTCAAAGAAATATTTTAATTGCAGTTAAAATCTTAAATTTTATATATTTTTTTCTTATTTATTTTATTAATATATTTATATATATAATAAAAAATAATGTACAGATAAAAATAGAAATAAGAAAAGGCACTCGATATTTTCTTAAATTTTAAAACTAATATATATATATATATATATATATATATATATATATATATATATATATATATATAAATCTTTTAAAGATCACATGCTGCAGCTGAATTTTATTTATTATGTTTTTATTTTTTGACGTGATTGGGTTTAGAAAAGAGATTCGATGGCGTGAAACTTGTGATTCAGAGAACGAAGACTTTTGAAGTTTTGACCACAAACACTAAGCAAATGACGTGCCCTAGAAATTATGTACTCTCTTTTTAATTTATTAAGGTATTTTTAAAGTTTTTAATTTCTTAAAGTATTTTAAAAAAAATAAATCAATGACAAACTATTGTTGTTGAATTTTCTATCAAAAGTGAAGGAATAATATAAAAATGTTAAAAATTATCCTTTTATTATTATCTTATTATCTTTATAAATTTTAAAATAAACAACATAAAAAAGGGATACTTTTATAATCAATAATAACATAAAAATAAATTGAAGTCTCCTTAGAATCGCACACTTTTAAAAAGGAAAAGAGTTAACTCAGTAAAAAAAATGTGGTTCATAAAGTTTTAACAAGAAAATCATATATATACTTAGCACGATTTTCTTTTTCTAATTTAAAACACAAATTGTCACCAACTTATTACAAATATTTAATAAAAAATATTATATATATATATATATATATATATTCTACAATGTAACTATGATATTTATGAAAAAAATAGAAAATTTTTTTTTATTGATCCCTATATTTTTTTACAAACCTTTACTCCTTGTATTTGAAAATTAATAAATTTTAATTCTTAAATTTTATAAATAAATGGTTTTAAATATTTTATATTTAAATTTAATATGAAATGTTAATTTTTTTCATTATATAAATATGAAAAAAAATTAAATTCATATATTATATGATTTTGGTCTTTTCAAATCTAAATCTAATATTTAATAAAGAATTTGTATCATAAAATTTTTAATAAAATCACTAAACTAATAGATTTTCAAATTTAAAATTTTAAATATTTGATCAATTTTTTAAATATAAATACAAGAATCAAAAGTTCATTTAAAAATACCATGGTGTAATATTCGGTAGCATATCTTCATCACCTTTACCACAATTTATTTTAAAATTAATTATGTAACTTTTCTTCAATGTTTTTTTTTCAATAATAGACGAAATTAATTATATAATCCTAATAATTCAATGTTTTATGGCGTATGGTACGGTGGTGTGACTTTCCCCACGCAATTAGTATCACAATTTTGGATCATAGTAATGAATCGCAGGAATGTTTTTAAAACCGTATGGAATATTAAATCGGTAAAAAGATAAATTCAAGTTTTTAAAAATCAACAAGGTAATTGAATTTTAAAAAATAATATTATTATATCAAATATTTTTTTAAATATAATAAGTATATACTAAAATTATTAGCGTTAAGAATTAAAAAAAATATATTATTATTATAAAATTAAAAAGAAAACTAATTATTTAATAAATAGTTTGTGTCAATATTAGGATGAAAAAAAAAAAGTTTCACAATTACGTGTATGAATTCCTTCGTTACATTTTAGTTCAAGAATTGTATTATTACTCAACACATTGGCATGCATCATAAGAAAGAAAATTATGAGTTATTTTGTAAATAATTTCGTGTGATATAACTAAAATTTCTTCTTTTATACATAGTATACATGAAAACCTTTTTAAACACATTTTTCTACGACTTCTATTTGTATAATTTGTAATCCTATTTCTTTTTTTAAAATAATTTTAGAGAGGATGAAGCGTGTGGATTAGGTTTGTGAGGTATTTGTTGTGACTTATTATTAATCATCCATTTTTTACATATAATAATATATTCAACATAATTATTATTGAATTCTGTGATATTTGTTTGTGTCAAGATCATTATCTAATCTATATTTAAAAGTTCATCATGATATGTAAGAACTATTTTTTTTTTTGTTAAACTAAATTATTATTTTAGAACATTAAATAAAAAAATAAATACTATCAATAAAAAAATCTTTTAACTCTTATTTTTAAAGTAAATAAATAAATAAATATAATATCTACTTACTCTAGAAATAAGAATTACATATTTAAGTTTTATCTTCATCATTTATTTTTATAATTTAAAAATTTAAAGTAATAATTTACTTTAACTATTGTATTAAAAAATATCAGTCTCTAACTTTTTATTTATTTTACTTATATAGAGATACACATATACACATTTGTGAGATTGATGAAAATTGAGATGAAAATATGAATGGTAGCGTATTGAGAAAGAGTTGAAGGCATGAAGCTTGAAAAAGCTAGAACCCTCGATCATGTCTGCTCTTTTTTATTGAACTCGTGATCAAATCAAATTACCTTTGTGTTAGGCAACTACAAGTCAACTATCTTCACCAATTCAATTTCCAATATTATAATCTTTCATTTCTTTGCTGTTAGGCATTAAAAGAAAAAGTTAAATCTTTAACCATTTTAATATAGGTCTAAATAAACTACAATAATTTTTTTTAATGTTGAAATTTATAATAATATTATAATTTTTATACGAAGTATCATAAAATTACCGTAAATAAAAAATTTCATGGATAAAAAGTAAAGTACATATGTTCTCTTAAGCTATAATTAATTTATACACGACTTAAATTTAGCCAAGTACATATTAATTTATACATAAACTTATAAAAAAAATTAATATTTTATTTATATTTATTTTCTGTGTTGTTAAAATGTTTATTTGTTTTGTCAGTACATATCTAATTTTTCATAATAATAATAATATTATTGTTATATTATTTCTGTTTACTTAACTGAATGTTTAACCGAGTTTTTTTTAATTATTATTAAAGTAATGTTCACCGGTCTTCACCAGGTCTGTAGATACTGTAGTTTCGATATTCCGCCTCTATTTTCTTTTGCCGACAATCACAAATTAATTATACTTTGACTCTCTTATAAAAAAAAAAAGTGAAGCAGAAGTAATTTTACAGAGATGAAAGAAAAATGATTTGTCCATTATTTTGTTAGGAAGACAATTCTGTCAAGGAGGCCTTTTGAGCTTGTGTGGGCCTTAAAAGGTTGGGCTCATTTCGGCCGACCATCCTTTATTGTTTATCTTGGGACTCCAAATTAACATGAATAATAATTAATAATGAGGCATAGGGTATCATCATGTCATGTCATGAGGCTCAGATATCCTGTATTTCATTTTCATTTCCATTGTTTGGTTTTCCTTCCATGGAGATCAACCAACCTACTCATACAAAAGATTGGTGTGAGGTCTTTCTTTTAACTCCAAGTTATACATACATGCAAAAATCTGTACAGTGTTTACAATAAAACAGCAGCAAATCTACTATGACCCATCCTGTAATAAAATTTGTGGTGTGATGATAATTAGCATGGAATTGATCCAACCATTAATCAAGAAAATATGCTGCTGCGTCATCTACTGATTCTGCAGTAAGAGCTGCTTCGGCTATTCTAATTAACATTGTGGCCTTGTAGGTGGCCAGATCTGCATTCTGAGCAAGAGATTGAGCCCTTTTGCGTTTTTGTATGGCTAATTCCATGGACATGTTTGCATTGGCTTTGGCCTCTTCAATCCTCAGCATTGCATTTTCTTCCATGGCATCTTGCTCAGCTGCGAATGCTGAAAAGAAATACAAGATGAGCATTCACAACATTCATGGCTATACACAAGTAGACAAAAACTTAAAGGATGAATGCAAAACTAATCCTTCTACCATCAACAATATCCCAACCAATACTGCTAGTAGCCTTATAACAGATCCATAATTGAATTCAAACACAAATCGCTGTAGACTCAACGGCAGAGACTATAAGTTTGATGGGCAAAAAGAGAGATTCACAGCTTAGTTCTTATAAATATCCAAGTAGTTGCATTCTTGCAAAACATAACCGCAAAGTCAAGATATGCCGAGTAAAAAAGCTTCATAAAATTAAAGTAAAGAGTAAGGGAAAAGTTCTAAAGCATTTGATTGAAATAATCAGTCACTAGAGAAAATCATTGGACAAACAGATCAAACACTAGTATTTCTGTTGCATAAGATGAACGGCAAGAGTTTATTACAGCGAGACCAGAAATGATCAGGAAAATCCACTACATGAAATTAATACTCTGATTAGAGGAAAATTTATTCAAATACAACATTGAACAGGAAAAATCCACATTGCATTTTGTCGAAGAAATAGACCATATAAATTACCTTTCAACACACTTGGTTGATTGCCTCTGCCAAACTGACTGGGTTGTCTCTTAAACGACCTCCTTTTTCGCAGTAAGGGCTTAGGGATAAGTGGAGCTCTCTTTGATTGATGACCCTGACACAACTAAATTAACTAAGCAACTAAATGGGAATGATCTGCTGAAATTTACAACAATGCCACTGACCAACATGACATTATACCGCAACCAAAGTACCAAGCAAACATATAATACATTATTTAACTAGGAACATAGAATTTAATCAACCCGCCCCCACAACACCAACACCCACATAAAACAATATAAAAAAACAAAAAATAAATTTTTTTTGGAAAATTACCTCGAGAATCAGTGGCAAAGGACAATTTATGCTTGTTTTCTCATCTAATAGACAATTACTACTTTTAGGCATATTAACATAACTTTTAAGTAGTAAGGAAACAGGCTTCGGTGCATAGACAATATTTATCATACACCATATAACTGGCAATTTACAACAATCGCTGTTTTAAAAATCGGATGGCTCAATATGGAACTAGACTAAAAGAAAAGATGGTCTGTTGCTTCCAAACAACGAATTTGAATTAAACCAAGACAACCGATAAAATAAGCTAAATTTTTGGATCAAAGTAAAACAAAATATTTAGGATAAAAAAAATTAATATAATTTTTTTAGAAGAAATATAATATATTTTACTTTTTTTTATCTTATTTTAAGAATTATTCATCTTTCAAACTCTAATATATTTTATATTTATAATTTTTATTGTAACTTCCAATAACCATGATAATAATTTTTATTATTTTTCTTTCTTTTTTTAAAAAACATTATTACTAATAAACTTGTTATATATTTATTATATTATAAAAATATTATTTTATTAAATCCGACGGGATCCTGTTAAACTCCATTTGAACCTCTAAATCTTGAAACCCGGACCGGTTTTAAGAACATTGTTCTCAATAAACATACTCTCCAAGACAAATTACACAATCTAAATCAGGATTGAAATTTTACCTGGAAAACCCTAAGCAGCAAAGATCGTTTTTGCTTCCGTTTTCTCACCCAATAGTTATATACAGCTTCTATCACCTCCTTGCTACCAAGGTCCTGACAACCATTAACTGCGGTTTTTTCATCAAACATATCATCTGGATTGCAATAATAAACCTTCTCCAAAGCATCAATAATCAACTCAAAATTATCTTCTGACACATGGTTTTGACATTCACTGTTGAACTTTTTCAGCCACTCCTCGTCTTCAGAGTCCATGTCATAATTTGCAGTTGTCCTAGTCATTGCTCTAGTTAACTCATCACCAAAGACAGATATGTATGTATCTGGTCTATGAAAGGGAAAATTGTTACTTTCTGCATATGAAGACACCTCCCGTACACCTGGAACTGGGATAAATTTGGCAGTAGTAGAAGGGATATTGTGATCCGAACACTTCTTATAGAGGTCTTTGAAGACATTCCAGTCTTGGCGATTGGTAAACTCTAGTTTCCACCCATTGCCCAAAGAATACATTATTGCATGAGAGAATCGATTGGATGAACAGGGCCGCATCACTTTTTCTGCTTTGAATGTGCTTCTTGTTAATCCATCTTTCTTTACAGTGAGAAGCCATTCTTTTGAAGCAGACATCTCTAAAGTAACAATTGCTCCCTCCTCCCGGTAGCATTGATGTATCTCTGATACCAGTATGTTTGCAGAACATGAAGATAAACCTAGTCTTTCTTTCGAATCAACTAAGGATGAACTGGCGTCTTCAAGGCTCTCAGTGGTGCTACCGTTCACCAAACTCCTAAGTTTCTTGCTAGAGGTCACACCAGACAACTGGCTATTACTTTTCCTACCACCTGTTAACTCGGAAACCACTGCTCCATTTCTGCGTAAACTCATCATTGAAGGATTTCGAGCTTTCCTTTTCCTGAGTGAACTTCTCCTCTTCTGAATGCCTCTAGAATTCAACATGTTCCTATATTGTCCATTCCGACCAGCTGCCCTGGTGGTAACCCGAACAGGAGAATGTAAGGATAAAACATCATTGATTTCAATAACATCAGATGTAACAGCTCCAGTCTCAGAAGGATCCCTCTTGAAGGTATTACTAGAAATCTGCTTTTCATTCTGGTAATCAAGCAAATCATCATCTGACTCGATTTCCTCAACATCACAATGGACATTTATTGGATTATATACAAGCAAAAGTGACCTACGAATAGATCTTAAGAACATCGCAGAATGTAGATACTCAAAACAAAGAGGAACAGCGGCAAAGTCCACGAAAAACAATGGCACTAACACTGACAACCCGAAGAACTTGCATACTCCGGAGTTTACAGCAGGAGGACCCTGAAAGATGATAAAAGAGACAGAAACATTTTTACATTGAGCAAAATAAAAACAGGAAACCAACAAGTAAACAGTGATTTATTTCATTCCATTCCCCTTTCAAAACACCCTACCAAAATGCACTCAGGGTCATTAATTCAACTATCTTTTTAATAAAAAAAGTTTATTTGCACCACCGAACCCATTAAATCAGTTCCATCCACAACACATAAAAACGAATAATAATAAAGCAAAAAATCATCAATTTAGGCCCTAAAATCCATCCTCTCCCCTAAATAGTCCTACAACTAATTAAAATATATAAGTAATCCCTGAAGGATATACTCATCAATTTAATCACTAGATTAATATTCTTTAGTGATACTGAGAGACTAAATTATTCGTATTTCAGATACTAATTTGAAGGATAACCAAAATAATTTCAATAGTTTAACTAATTTGATAGTTTAATTCACATAAACAAATAGAGGAAAGACTTTACCTTCACGAATTGCATCCCCTGGGACGCAAAAACACCATTAATAGCCCGCGACATAAAGAACCCCGAAAGCTTCTTCGGCGAAACCCGAACCCTCTTGACATACCTCACCACCGAAGCCAACAGCCTTAAAAACCGACCACTCTTCCCTGCACAACGACTCACAACAGCTGAAAACACGCAAAACGAAACATCCACATTCCTTTTAGAACCATCCTTTTTCAACCCCTTCCGCCTCCTCACATACACAATGCCAAATCTCCTATCAATGGTCTTGATGGGTACATCAACCACAACCTCTTCGCGTCTCCCCTTCGCACCGCCACGTGGTGATGCCATGGCGTCGAGTCTCGCCGCCTTAGGCGGCGGCGCCCACTCGTCCCCATCGTTGGATCGCTTCGTCTTGATTTCACCCGAATCCGGCCACAGCCGCCGCCCGGAGCGCAAAACTCGGGCTGAGTCGGCCCCTTTCATGCCGAACACCCTCGTTGTGCGGCGCATCCCCGCAGCCGGCATTGCCGTACGGTAAACCCGGGGTTTCACTTAATCCAACTGAACCGGTTTTTTTTTTTTTTTCCTTTTACATATAACAGTCTCACATGATCTTTCCAGTACTAAGGAAAAAAAACGGCCACGGCATATCCAGAATCGAACAATGATCGTGTCCGATTTTAATTTAAATAAAAAAGAAGAAAAAAAAAAAGAGAATTCTGAACAAAAAAAAAAGTGAACCTTTGAAAGGAAGAAAATCGAGAAATTTCGGGCGTTGAGAAGGAGATCTGTTTCGGGAGTGGATAGGGAAGGGAATAGACGAGAAAAGTGCGCGCTGAGAAGAGGGAAAGAGAGAGAGAGAGTGAGGTTCACTGTTTCGGCTAGGGTTTATGATTAAAACCGCTGTGAGGGAAGAAAGAGAAAGGGAAGAGAAAGAGCTTTGGCTAGTGCGGAGTGGCGTTGGATTAGAACAATGGAGGGTGACGATTTGTTTGGCTCGCAGAACGATGCAGCTCCCTCCAAAGAGCTTTTTCTTGTTTCACAAGACTTAAGAAGAGAGAGAACGAGAGAGGGAGAGGGTGGATATTTTAATGCCACGTAAGGAGTTATCAGTGATGGTGAAATGACAGTTTAAAACACAGAAACCAAAATTTTCCACATAGAAACCAAATTTACTTTGTCATTTAATTTACAATTATTTCTAATACTAAAAGTTAATAAAATAAAAACAATTATAAATTATAGTTAATTATAATCTTTATTAATATAATAATTATTATTATTTATTATTATAATTTAAAAGATTACCCCTTTGTTTTCTCTTTCTCCTAACATATTTGACCTTCTTTTATAATTTTCCACCCTGTATTTTTTTTTCTCACCCCTCCCTCATTCTTATATATCAATCAAGTTTTTTTTTAATTATAATAATTTAGGTAATCAAAAATTATATTTATTTTAATTTATTAAAAATCTTATATGTTTAATGACAAATTAATATAATAATTCATTTATTAAAAACATTTTATTGGGTAATAGAAAAGGGTAACAAATTAATTACAAGAGGAGTTATATTCATGTAAAAGAAAATAGATTAAATAATAACACATCATCTAAAATTTCTTTAATAAATCTGGTGATTTTTTATATTTTATAAAATTAGTAGTTTCTGTTTTGTTATAATTGTTATTTTATCTAAAAATAAAGAAAATTTTATATACATCAAATTCATGTTTTTCAAATAGATATATAATTTACTCATTAAAATATTAAAAAATATTATTTTATCTAAAAATTAAGAAAATTTTATATACATCAAATTCATGTTTTTCAAATAGATATATAATTTACTCATTAAAATATTAAAAAATAAAAACTAATTTTATATTTAAAAAATGAAAATGTACAAAATATTTTAAATATATTTTAAAATTTAAATATAATTTTATTTTTCATCTTTTATAAAAAATAATTACAATTATTATATTTTAAAAGTTAATAAATTAATTCAAAAACTTAAAAAAAAAACTTGTCACTTAATTAATTTTATAATAATAACAAATATTATCAATCATGAAACTTAAATATAAAAAATTAGTAAAATGACTTTTAATCTTTTCATAAATTGATTAAAATAAAAATTATGTTAAATTTAGACATATGTTTTTGTAATTGATGAATTAGATGAAATTAAATGTGGTGATAGATAATCTAATAACCTCCTTATAATTTTATTTTAAAATATATTCACACATATAGTTTAAGATCTCCATTGTCATGTGTTTTTACTTAAAAATAAAATTATTATAATAAAAAAATATATAAAATATATTTTTTTTAATTCACACAGGGAAGATTGAATTTAAATCCAACTATTTATTATTTAATCACTCTGATCTCTTTAAAACATAAATATCTAACTACTTATAAAGTTTATCTTTTGTTAATTATAATGTTACTCATACAAATTTTAATATTGAAATTATTGTTATAGGTTAAAATTAAAATATCATAGATAACATAATTTGTAATATTCTCATTAAATAAATAAAATATTTAAATATCAATTTTTTAATATTTGTAAATATGACTTTGTATTTCTTTTTAAATCAATCATATTTGTTCTATTTTTTTTATTATTGTAATTTTATGTAGTTAGCTTAACTCTAAAAGATATATATTAATTAAGATTATTTAGATACAAAAAATTATATTATTTTTAATTACACTATACACTTAAACTGAGTAATATATTTATTATTTAATATATTTATGTAAGATAATTAATATATTAGTTTTTTAATAATATATTTTATTAAAAAATAACTATACTGTTAGGTACTTATAACTTATTTTTAATATATTAATTTCAACATTATAAATTTGAATAATTATAATATAGCTTATTTTTAATATATCACATAGAGTGATTTTATCTCCAAAGATAAAAAATGGTTAAATATAGTTTATATTTTTTGAATTATTATCTAAAATATTAAAAACTATATATACTATAAAAATCATTTTCTTTAATTTTTTATATTTTAAAATAAATATTTTCATAATATACTATTATATCTGTTAGATATTGTTTAGGTATTATTTGATATTGTTAAGATATTGTTGTATATTGGTAACCACAATATCAAACAATATCTTCTGTTTATTGTGTTATTTTCCGTTACTCTTTTAGTTGTATCTCTCTATTATAAATAGATTACCCTATGTGTGATTTATACGCAAGGGAGATTAATCTCAAACTCTATTTCTTCTATATTCAACATGGTATCTAGTGCTTAAGGCTATTTTTAAAAAAAATTTAACATGGTATCTAGTGCTTAAGGTTATTTAAAATTTTTTTTTGCCTTTGACCACTGTTGGAGCCGCCACCACCGCCTTTATCGCTGTCGGTTAAACTGATCTTCCACATCAGAAAAGAGTTATTTTTGTTATTGGATATTATTTGGTAGTGTGAAAGTGCATGTCTAGGAAGGTTCTTACAAGGAAAAACTTGGTATTTAAGCGCGTCCATTAGTGACTTACCTCTCTTTCCTGATAACTTACCTGATCTACTGGTTCACTGTCGCCTCCGTCCTTTATGACTTATTCCGCTACTTCTAGTACTTCTAATTCTGTCAGTTCTGCGACTGATCCTTCTATCTACACTAACTATGTTAATGTGCATTTATTCATTGACAAGTTAACTGACCCTAATTATGTCACGTGGTCATCAGACGTGAGATTCTGGCTTAAGAGTCAGAAGTATCTTGATCATCTTACCCCGAAAGCACCTACTCTCACTCTTGGTGAGGAAGACCGTTGACACCATTGATGCTCAATTATGTGTGATTCTCAAGGGTACTCTTGATCCTTCGTTAAAACAAATTTTTCGTTCCTACGAAACATGTGCCAAAATCTGGGAACATGTCAAGTTATTATATACCAATGATACTCAACGTCTCTATGATGTCTGTTCTAAATTTGTAGATGTTATTGCCTCTAAACATCAAGATTTTGTGACTGATTATATGGGCAAAATTCATGCTATTTTTCATGAGTTCAATGAGTTATTGTCTCCTTCCCCTGATCCTGCCACCGAGATAGCACAACAATCAAAGTTCTTCATGCTAGGGGCATTACACGGACTTGCTGATCAATATTCACATATTCGTGATCAGATTTTGGGTTCTCCGGTTGTCCCTACCTTGACATCGACCTGCTCCACTCTTTTGCGTGTACCAACAAAATCCAACCCTGACACACCTGCTTTTATTAATGATTCTTCTGCATTGGTATCTTACCGTGATGATCGAACTCGCCCTCACAAACAGGGAAAAGGGCGTCCTAAGTGTGAATACTGTAGCAAGCTAGGTCACAAGATTGACCAGTATTATGCATTACATGAGTGTGAACATTGTGGCAAGCTAGGTCACAAGATTGATAAGTGTTATGCATTACATGATCGTCCTCCTTGATCTACTATAGTTGTTCAGACTGATCTTTCCCCACCTTTATCTGCTAAGGATCATCTTTCTTCTATTTCATCAGACACATCTGCTATGTTCAACAAATTTCTCAAATGATATAAGGATCAACAGTCTTCTAATTCCATTGTGTTTGTTGCACACACATGTACATCTTTTGTTGGTCTGACCCAATCTTCTTCTGGTCCTTGGGTTTTTGATTCAAGAGCCACTGATCATATTAGTGGTAACAAATCTTTGTTCTCCTCTTTATCCTCTCCTAATCTTTTTCCTTTTGTTACACTGGCTGATGACTCTAGAGTATCATCTCATGGTGTTGGAATTGTTAAACTTTTCCCTTATTTAACTATTGATAATGTTCTTTATGTCCCTAGATCTCCTTTTAACCTATTATCTATTAGTCGTCTAACTCGTTCTCTTAATTGTGTTGTTTCTTTTACCAACAATTCTATGTGTTTACAGGACCGGAGTTCGAAACAGGTGATTGGCACAGAATATGAGTCTCATGGTCTTTATCATCTTCGTCTCTTTACACATGTTGGTACAGTTATAGAGTCTCTCTCTCTTCTCCATGCTCAGTTAGGTCGTCCAAGTCTTGCCAAGTTACAGCAGCTTGTCCCTGCCTTATCTAAGTTGTCTAGTTTGACATGTGAGTCGTGTCAATTAGGTAAGCATAGTCATACTTCCTTTTCTCGTAGTGTTGTTTCATCCCCTTTTGTCGTGGTTCACTCTGACATTTGAGGACCTAGCCGCGTTAAGTCTACTTTAGGTTTTCAATACTTTGTTACTTTCATTGATGATTATTTCAGATGTACAAGGTTATTTTTGATGAAAAATCGTTCTAAAGTATTTCATATCTTTCAATCTTTTTTTAATGAAATATAAACTCAGTTTGGTATTTCTATTAGAGTTTTGTGCAGTGATAATGGTCGTGAATATCTTTCTCATTCTTTTAAACAATTCTTGACTTCTCATGGTATTTTGCATCAAACTTCTTGTGCTTATACACCTCAACAAAATGGTGTAGTTGAAAGTAAAAATAGACATCTTATTGAAACAACTCGCACTCTTTTAATTCATGGAGAGGTTCCTTAGCATTTTTGGGGTGATGTTCTTCTTACTGCATGTTATCTCGTTAATCGCATGTCATCTTCGGTTTTAGATAATAAAATACCTCATTCCATTTTATTCCCTCATGAACCACTTCATCCTTTACCTCTAAGAGTTTTCGGGTCTACATGTTTTATTCATAATTTCAATTTTGGTCTTGACAAGCTTTCTCCTAGATCACATAAATGTGTTTTCTTAGGGTTTACAAGATTACAAAAAGGATACAAATATTTTTCTCCTTCTCTTAACTGTTATTTTGTGTCTGCAGATGTCACCTTTGATAAATTCTCTTTTTATTTTAAAAGTCAATTTTCACCTCTGTGTCCATCTAATCTTCAACACTCCTAGTACATTTAATGTTCCTGTTGTTTGTGAGCCTCTAATTGTGTCTTCTTCACCATTAGTTTCTGCTCCACAGTCAGCTTCTTCTTCATCGCCTCTTCAGGTTTGTAGTTGTCGAAACCAATCACAACCACCACCATGTGACTCCACTCAAGTGTCAACTACTTTATTGTCCTCCGAAAAGGTATCTGTTCTACACGTAATCCCTCTCTCCATTATATTGGTTTGAGTTATCATCGACTATCATTACCTTTTTATACATGTTATTCCTCTCTTTCTTCTGTGACCATTCCAAAAACTGTCTGTGAAGTTTTAGCCCATCCTGGTTAGTGTCAGGCCATGTTAGATGAACTAAGTGTTCTTCATAATAGTGGAACTTGGGAATTGGTCTCGTTACCGTCTGAGAAATCTCTTGTTAGTTGCAGGTGGGTGTTTGCTATCAAAGTTGGACGTGATGGTACTATTGATCGCCTCAAAGCTTGTCTTGTGGCCAAAGGTTATACCCAAATTTTTGGGTTGGATTATGGAGATACATTTTCCCCCGTGGCAAAGATGACTTCTGTTTATTTATTTATCACCATGGTCACTCTTCAACAATAACCTCTTTATCAAATAGATGTTAAAAATACTTTCCTCAATGGTGATTTGCAAGAAGAAATCTATATGGAGCAACCTCCTGGGTTTGTTGCTCAGGGGGAGTCTTCTGGGATAGTATGTCGTCTTCGCAAATCCCTATATGACCTAAAACAGTCTCCTAGGCCTGGTTTGAAAAGTTTAGCAAGGTTGTTCAACAATTGGGTATGACTCGGTGTGAAGCATATCACTCTGTCTTTTATCGACACTCGAATACTGAATGTGTTTACTTTATAGTATATGTTGATGACATCGTTCTTGCAGGTAGTGACAACCATGACATCTCTTAGTTGAAACAGCATCTCTGTCACCATTTTCAGACCAAAGATCTTGTCAAACTTAGATATTTCTTGGGTATTGAGGTGACACAGTCCAATGATGGTATTGTTATATCTCAGAGGAAGTATGTCATGGACATTTTGGAGGAAACTGGGTTGATGAGTTCAAAGTCTGTTGATACACCCATGGATCCCAATATTAAACTTCTACCAAATCAGGGGGAGTTTATACCTGATCCTGAAAAGTATAGAAGATTGGTTAGAAAATTGAATTATCTTACAGTTATTTGTCCTGACATTTCCTTTGCAGTCAGTGTGGTAAGCCAATTTCTTAATTCCTCATGTAAAGATCATTGGAATGCAGTCATTCGTATCTTAAAGTATATTAAAAGATCTCTTGAAAAATGATTATTATATGATTATAATAACTAAGAGTTGTTTGCTACTCAGATGCTGACTGGGCAGGATCTCCTTCGGATAGAAGATCTACATCTAGATATTGTGTCTTCATTGGTGGTAACTTGGTCTCATGGAAAAGTAAGAAACAGAGTGTTGTAGCAAGATCTAGTGCAGAAGCAGAATATAGAGTTATGACATCTTATTTGACTCAAGCAATTGCTTAGAGAGTTACAATTTGGAGTTGTCACTTGTGTGTGACAATCAGATTGCTCTTCATATTAGCTCTAATCCTCTCTTTCATGAGAGGACAAAACACATTGAGATTGACTGTCATTTCATTCGAGAAAATATTATGTCTGGAGACATCAAGACTGAGTTTGTTAACTCAAGTGATCAGTTAGCAGATATTTTTATTAAATCTTATCAGTTAGCAGATATTTTTACTAAATCTTTACGAGGGCCTAAAATTGATTATATTTATAACAAACTTGACACATATGATTTGTATGCTCCAACTTGAGGGGGAGTGTTAGATATTGTTTAGATATTATTTGATATTGTTAAGATATTGGTAACCACAATATCAAATAATATCTTCTGTTTATTTTATTATTTTCAGTTACTCTTGTATCTCTCTTATAAATAGCCTATGTGTGATTTATATATGAGGGAGATTAATCTCAAACTCTATTTCTTCTATATTCAACAATATCTTGTCGGGAATCATTAAACTGATACATAAAATAAAAATTAAGGTAATTACTTTTTTAGATAATAATTTTTGAAAAGAGTATTTATTAATTTCATAAAATAATATTAAATCTGTTACTAGTAATATATAAAACTAAAATATATGTAAAAAATAAAAAAACTGAATTATAAATTTTAAAATAATCTAATTATTTCAATATCTTTGATTATATTAATTAGTTTAATTGATTTTTTTAACTTAAAATATACAGCTATTTAAAATATTTGAATTAAATAAATTGTTTATATATTATGATTAAAAAATATATTGAATAATATTATAAATATGTCAGTTATTAAATTGAGATTGAACTTAGAACACTATTTTTAAAAAGAAAAATATCCCAAAATTTATTATATATTTGTTTTCATTATTCATGACATAAAATATTTTATCATTTAAATAAGTATCACATACCAATAATAAAAGTAGACACTGCAAAAAAAATAATTAAAATTTACAAAATTATAATTAAAATTTATATTTCCATTTGCATATCTAATTTGGTTAACCATTCATTATTTTATTTTTTAAAATCTAATGAAATATTATATCAATATTTAACGAATCAGAATTAATCTAAACGAATAAAAAAAAATACAGATATACTTGATATAATTTGTATCAAACGAATAAAAATATATTAGTAAAGATATTGAATTTATTTTTTATCCAACAGATGATAAAATTTTCTAAACTATAAAATGATCCACTCTCATATTCACCTTGCTACAAATTCAAGAGTGTTCAAATAGATCAAGTCATCATAAAAGCACTGTTTTTCCCAGTTACTCTAATTTTCATCGTCATCCATGACTTCATCTTTCAGAAATATCAAACTTTTCTCATCTTTGTTACTGTCGAATTTTACAAGTGTCTCAGTAATAGGTAATCTTTTTGTTTTTCATGTCATTTTCATTAAATTAAGAGGTTTCCAAAATAAAAAAAATCATAAAAGTTGTATTGGTTTTATTCTCTGTTCTATTATGAAGGAAAATATATATTTTTTATATTATTTTATTTTAAAATGAAAGTATTAGTTTTATATATGATATAATAATACTATTAAAGTTAATTTTTATGTATGAGATATATTTGATTTAAAATTTTTATTTATTATAATTTTATCTTTAAGATTAATACGTTATAATTGACTTAATAATATTATAAGTTAAAAAATATATATAAATCATATTTTAATAATATATTTGAAATTTATTTATTTTTATGTAGATAAAGTTGTTTACCTTTTCTGAAATATGTTAATAATAAAATTTTAATTTTATAAAATTGATAGAATGATTGAATTAATATATTTTTAAAGATTTGAGATTTATTTTCTTAGTTTGAAAACCATTAATTATTTACATTTAAAAATATAGTGACAGGAAGATGCACATACAAAAAATATATTAAATTATTTTTTAATATTATTAAATACTAATTGAAAAAAAAAAAACATTTTATAATATAATATGTTTGTGAAAGTGCGATTTAGAAAAACAAATTATTTCATGGGTTTGATTTGAATTTTGGTGTTCGGAGTTGAACCAGACGTGGTTACGCTTTGGGGTCAAAAAGCACAGCCAATGAAGCAATGACTTCGAGAAATAGGGGGAAGATGACGGCGAAGACGGAGGAAGAGAGAGCGGTGTCGAATGAAAAGGGTTGGTGGAAGCCAGATCCAGTCACCGGCTTCTACAAACCAGAAAACATCAACAAGATTGATGCTGCCGAATTGCGCGTCAATTAATCTTCATAATCAGAGAGTTTGATGCTATCAAGAGAAGACCTTTATTTGCTTTGTGATTTTTTGTTTCTTCATTAATTCCAGTTTTTAGGTTTTCTTTGTTTTTAGAAGTCAATATAATCATGATACGATTGTAATATCTTTTAATCTTAATTCATATATTAAGTTTTTTCATAAGAATTTTTACAATTTTTAAGAAATTTGAATATATTAAATTTTATTTATTTTCTCTCAATTTTTTATTTTTGTATTTGAGTAAGTATTTTAATTATTATAGAATATATATTATTTTAATATTAATAATATTTTATAATTTTAAAAATATTAATAAATGATAATTAGTAAGAGAAAAAATATATTTAACGGTAAACGTTTATTACCAGTTATTTAAAAAAAATATAATTAATATAAGGAGACTTTTATTTAGTGAAATATATGAGTTACAATATGTTATTAATTTTATTAAATATGATTTTATTTTTTAATTTGAAATTAAAAATTAAGAACTAAATTAAAATCAACAAAATTATATATTTAGATATAATATTATATTTTTGTAATTAGTTAACAAATACAAAATGAATGATATAAAAGAATTGTTTTACTATTTATTTATTGTTGCATAATTATTATATTATTTTTATATTTAATAAAATTTGTATGATCAATTTTTATATGAGATTATCCAATAATATAGAGAAAGATGAATATAAAATTATGATAATTATTTAAAAAATTTACAACATTTATCTTTATTCAACCATATTTAATTATAAAAATATTTCTTTATAAAAAATATTTCCATAATTTTAGGAAAATATAATCACATGATTGAATAGTAAAATATTAATTTAATTTGATTAAAATTTTATATTAAATTAAAACTAAAATTTATTTAACTATTATATTTGGATCAAATAATTTTTTTAAGATAGAATCACAAAATCCATTTATTAGGCGAGCAACATTTATAATCAAACAGTGGGATGAGAGCTTTGAAATTATGGCACTAGATAATAACTTCAACATAAAAGAGAGAAAATACACTAATCTTCAGTATTTCTGATTCAATCATTTTAAATATTCTAGAGTGAGAATGAGAATGCCTGAGAATTAATAAATAAAAAAGAAAATAGAATCAGTATATGAGACAAAATATCCATATCCATTTATTTTGGGACCAAATCATTGGCAGCAAATCCTCAGAAATCAGATCAAGTGAATACCAAAAGCTTGAATCTGACTCTACTGACAACTCCAGAAGTGCTTCATCTAAGCAGTAACAAAAATTTGGTAATTCATTCCAATGAAGCACATTACCAGAAAGATATAGAGAGAAGATTTAGGCCACAAACAAATTAGGACAACGTGAAACATGTAAATTATGAAGTTAAAACATCCACAAGAGATGAAGAAAAATACTTCAACTATGCCCTACTTCCCACGAGTCATGAATGCTTCCAAATCTTATCAATTGAAATCCTTAAGTCTCTTTTTGAGCACGTCCATTGACTTCTTTCTAGCACTTAGCTTTGCGTTTTTGTTAGCAAGGCTTCCAAAGATGCCATCTGGAGAATCCTTGAATTTATCAAGGATGGCAGCCACCTTCTTAATTTCAAGAGCATAATAATTTTTGTCCCATATATCAGCATTCAGGAAGTTTTCAGGTTGACTACTTAGCAAAAGATTGACTAACTGCCGTGCTTCTACCAAGCAGTTCTTAAAACTAACTTCATCGTGTGTTACTCCCAAACCAGCAGAATAGAACCTTTCCTCTGCAAAATTCTCTATGATCTGAAGATCATATTCAATATTTATAACTGCATTTACATTAAATCTTTTGACACTATCACTAGAGAAAGCTGCCACTATGGAATTTGAAATGTGCTCAAAAGCACCACTCCCAACTCTGTACACAGAATCCAAGGGTAAAATTTGTTGTGCTGGGGACATGAAAGAGTCAAGGTAAATGATCACTTCATGTATGTAGTCATTTCCATTCTCATTTGTCTCCTCAGGAGTCCAATCAACACTTTCAGTAAGAGTCATAAACTCGCCTATCTTTGTGTTCACCAGACTCTGTAAGGCAATGAAAGCTGCTTCTCTGGATGTCTTCAAGATCAACTTTGCAGTTAAAGTAGCTTGAGGCCTTCCAATTGATCGTACTGGGATGCCACATAGTTGGGCGGCATGTCGGAGGAAAAAATCACAGGCTCTTTCAAAAACAGTTATGTTTGTGGCAATCTGCATGAGTTGAGGTACAGTGATATTGCCACTATTGATTTTCTCTAGTAATGTTACATTTAGTACATCAATCAGAAACTTATCTAAATACTTTCTCACAATATCAAAGAAATTCATATGTATGCCATAAGATAAGTAATCAACAGAGCCTTTGATAAATGATCTCACAATGCGACAAGTATCAGGTACCATGGAGGAGAATGGTGCAATGTATGGAAATTCAGGCATAATATCTGATGTTTGAAGATCAAATGACAGAACAATGTTCTCATAGTCAGTTTCCTTTTTTATCTCCATTTGGTCATACGGGTCATTACCAAACACATCAATAGTTTGTTGCCGGCATTCTTCTAAAAGAAGCAGGTGGTATTTGTCACAACTGCTATCAAGAACATCAAGAAATGTGCCTATGTCATGTTCATATTGTCTAAGAGTAGATCCAAACAGAGTGACATAATCCTTCACCAGGAGAAGGTGAGGGGCAGATTCCATACATGAGAACTGCTCCTCCAACAGTGATGTCATTTTAGCTACAGCTGTCTGCCACAATGTTTCAACCTGATCAGCTACCAGGAGGCCCCCGGCAGTTCTAAGGACTCTATCCTCCACTATAAAGAACCCAGCAATTTGAGCAAAAAATGTCTGGTACGATTCAACAAAAGGTTGTGCTGAAGTTATCTCCAGGTCTGAATTCAATTGTAACAACCTATTAGTATAGTAATATTCCCGAAACTTCTCTTTGATACCCAGGCAGTCATGAATATGACAAGCTCGATAAAGTGGTGTAAGATCAAACTGTAAAACTGAATCTTCTTCAACTTCTTCAGCATCCAATGTATAAGCTAGATCCCCTAGTCCCGAAATATTTTGCTCCTCAATCTTCCTCTGCTGTTCTAGCATTTCCTTGTCCCTTTGACGAACTGTCACAGCACGACCAATTGCTGTTTCCCCAATATTTTTAGCGGCACACCTAATGTCAGCCATCCATTCATTAACTTGAATGCACATTTTCTTCTCAATGTGCAACTTTATAACAGGAATTCTCTTCTCTATGACCTCTTTGAGAGCCTTTGCAGGAATATTCTGGGTGCAACTTTTCTCAACTAAATCCAATGTTTTCAGTGCAGAATAAAACTGACCTTCAGAAATGTGACTGTTACACTTCACACAAAGCTCCAGCACCTGAATACAGTTCTTCGACATCTCTATAGCTTCAGTCATATTTTTCCTAATAGAATAAGATTCAAGAAGCTCTTCAAGCCTGTCAAGAAGGGCGCTGCCAACCTGCTGCAACTTAAAGTTGTCACCTTGGAGCTCACTCTTCAGCTCCTCCGCATCAACTAACACGCCACGAAGCTCATCAACTGCAAGGATGAATTCCTCATAGTGGGTCTTGCACATTTCCTCGATTTCTGCTTCCTTTTGCTTAACCACATACATCAGCTGGTGAAGAAGCCCTTCAGGCCGCCCCATTTCAAAAGAGAGCCTGACAAGAGGACCAACATCATCCCCATTTGCAATCAAATTCGCCAGAACCATATCCTCCCCTCCATTGCCGTTCTCAATAACACCTCTCCTCTTTGTTTTTACATCCATGATAGCATGAATCCCTGGGAATTGGACAACACAATTCTCATTAGAAACCAAAGACATAGCAAGCTTATAAAAAAGGAACTATTCCAGAAATTAACAAATTTTCCTATCATCAAATATAAGCAAATCAATAACAACAGCATTCACATACCACTGACACCAATTCACTTTGCAGGTTTACTATGTACAACGTTGAGAAGAAAAGAAAACAATTAGGGCTTGTTTGATTCTCTTCTCACATTTTAGTTTTAAAACTGTTTCCCAGAATAATATTCTGTACCATTCAGCCAGTAATCAATTTCTCATCCAAAATCTAGCAAGTTTTGAAAATTGTTTCCAAAATAAGTGAGATGTTTTAATTTTGCTCAACCACTGCCTCAACTATCCACCCTGCCCTATGCCTTGCACCATCCCCAACCAGCTGTCTGAGCAACCTTGTGGAGTTGTATTCCAAAAACTAAAAACAGTTCTGAAAATAAAAATCAAACACACCCTAAATCAAGCTTGATAGAAAGCAGAAGCCAATTAGTCCGGAGATCAACAAATTATTTTCCCTTCACAAAAACACATACCAGAAAATCAAAGAGGATCAGTAATTCACCCGAGAGCAGGTTACAATGCTTCCAATCATACTTAATAGCAGCGAATGCAGAAAATGAAAACGCCATAAAAAATCCAAAACAAACAAAACCCAGAAATAAGCTTGAAGAACAGATTAACAACAGCACAGGGGGAACTTAAAGCTAACATTTTGAGAAAGAAAAGACAAAAAAAAACACGATTTCATAGATTTGAAGACCCAAAAGGAAAAAAAGAAAAGAAAAAAGAAAAACATGGAAGTAAAGTAAAAAGAGAATCAAAACGAGTAAGGAAAAGACTCTACCTGGATCAAGCAATGAAAAGGGTGGTTGTTATCTTAGGAATGTGAAAGCAAGAAATGGGAGCAAGAGACTGTTTTGTTTGTGTTGAAAATAGCGACGAGGATTCCCAAGTAGCAGCGAAGCAGAGCCAGCGTGGTGACACTACT
The DNA here is from genome assembly GCA_963425845.1 of Sphenostylis stenocarpa. Classification (NCBI taxonomy): domain Eukaryota; kingdom Viridiplantae; phylum Streptophyta; class Magnoliopsida; order Fabales; family Fabaceae; genus Sphenostylis; species Sphenostylis stenocarpa. Next base: position 3,021,526 of record OY731404.1, on the reverse strand, counting down.
TCACGGCTTTGGCCACACTCGCCGTCAATCAAATTCGCCGGCAAATTTTTTTTTTTTTCTCTTTTTATGTAATGAAATGTCTTAAGTTATAAAAAATTAAAAAGAAAATATAAAGTACCTGAAAATGGGTGAAAAGAATTTGTGAAAACAAAACTTATAAAATCACAAATTTAAAACTTGACATTTTATTTCAAAAATCGAACCCAGTTTGATTTAACCAAAGACTAGTCGATAAAATTCACAGGTCTTTAAATATTTTCATATATAACATACCAATTTCATTTTGGAAAACAAAATCATGCAGAATTTAATTTTTAGGTATTATTATAAAACAAATTTAAACTATGAGAAAACATTTTGTAAGTATTTTTAAATTTAAGAAGTATTTTTTATCACAAATTTTAATTAATAATATATAATGAAAATGTTTCTATTTAATGCACATAAATCATTTTCTATTTTACCCTTAATAAATATTTTAAAATTACAGCACCAAATTTATTATAAATACCAATATAAAAATAATAATAAAAGAAACCATATACGACAAGTGGTTTTTGATGAAGTAATTAACCCGCAGAAACGACATGTTTACAAATGAGTGTTGTAAGGTAAACTTGAAAGTAACATAAAAATAAAAAACATATATATATATATATATATATATATATATATATATATATATAATTCATTTAAACATATACATAAATATTCAATTTAAACTTATTAAATAAGATAACAAAAAAAGTGAACACTGATTTGTGATTTGGAATACAATTTACAATGTTGTAACGAACTTTGCTTTATGTTTATATTTTGAATTAGTATTTATATTTATAGCTTTTTTTTAATATGTTATATTTTTTAATCAGGATATAGTGTTAGTAATTCATCAGTTATTTTTCATTTGGATAATGAATTTAATAATTAATAATATTGTTAAATATATCTCAGTGATTAACTTTTCTACTTTAAATTAAATATAATGGTAAAAATTTAATCTTCTCATAGAGTAGTTCTCTGGTTTGAGATATTGTCTTGCAAATTATATTTGAAAAGTACTCAAAATAGTATCAAAGTTTCACAAAATGCAGCGAAAAAATCACAAGAAAGTATAGACATATGCTGTGAAATAAGAAGAATTCTTTACAACATTTATATAAGTGTTTGTTCTTTTTACTTCATTACATTGGTTCCCGTTTCATTTTTCCAAGGATATATATTCTCCTTCAAGGAATTTTAGTAGTTCCACTGATTTACTTTGTCATGAAAAGTGGCATCAGAATCATTCTGTAGATGGAATGCTGAGACTTGGAAGAAAGGGTACATATATTATGATGATTGACAAACCAAACTAATGATATTTTTATCATCAATGAACTAAATTGGTTAAGAGTGATGGATGGCCAAATCAAAGAAACTATGTTCATAAAATAGAAAAAGTAGGTAACTGCTCAGTCCCTTCCACTTGTGGTTGGCTAGTTGTTTTCCCTTTACGTTTACGCAACTCAATTTGCATTCTTGTTCAGTAACTGAGGAGACATTTGATCTGATCCTTGCAAAGAATACAATTTAGACTCAGAAAATTAAACTTAAACATGTGGTTTGCATAATAATCTTTGGTGAGAATAGTGATTTCCAATATGTTCCAGATTAAATTCTTTTTCTGATACCTTGGGCCAATGTTCGTTTTCTGCTACTTCAAGTATTTTTCACTTGAACAAGAAGCAATGAGTACGATTCATTATTTGTGTTGATTAACAAAAGTTAGTGAAGAGCATCAAGTACCACCAATCTTCATTCCAGCTGTAGTGCAACTTTATGATTTCATGTTATGCAGACATGTTTTATTGGGGTCATGCCATGGATGTTTTACAAGTTAGCTTCGCCCAAAAGTTCAGCTTTTGGTTTTCAGTTTTTATGTTCATATAATCAAGAAAGAATTCCATATCTAACATTAGCAAAAAAAAGTAATATATTAATTTTAATTAAAAAAAAAATCAGAAAGTCAAGTGAAGGGAAATGCATTTGTGTTTTAGATGGAAGTCATATTCTAAACTAGGATCTGGAAGGTCATATATTATGGTTCGCTCCTATGGTCTTGTGGTGCATTTGAAATGAAGAACAAGAGTGGCTCAGAAGCAGTACCATGTAATCCATCTATACATTGTGAAATATTGCAGCACTCACCAATAATCCATGCATGAGCATTTCCCTCCTCTGAAATGATGGAAACGATAGCGATCTCTCAACAAAATATCTCTATCATAAAGTTGAGAAATAAGTTTAGCAAAGGCATGACAATCTCCACAAATGCGAATATTCTTCACTATTCGAATAGGTTGAGATGATGCAGTGCTAATAAGTCCAAAAGCTATTGCCAATTTTTCACCATGAACGTTCAAGGACTGCTCCACCAAGTTATCTTCTTCACTAAGTTGCAGGAGGTTAGACATGTCTGGCTTGTAACCAATGGACTTGAATTTTTCGGAAATCTCATCCAACTTTGAGTAGATCTTTCGAGAAAAAGGATGGGAATTATCACCTACCAGAAACTCATGAACAATACCATTTACATCGATTGAGCTACACCAAGGTTCTTTCTTCACATCAGAATCTCTCATAAGCTTTCTTAAGTTGGAAACTTTCTCCCAGTTCCCTGCTTTAGCATATATATTCGACAGAAGGACAAAGGCTCCATGGTTACAAGGCTCTAATTCAAGAAGATTCTGATAAGCAAGTTCAGCAAGCTTGACATTGCCATGGCGACTGCAGGCCCCAAGCAAAGCTCCCCACACAGCAGCAGTTGGAGGTATTGGCATCTTCTCTATGAATGATGCAGCCTTTTCCAGAAGACCTGCACGTCCGAATATGTCAACCACACAAACATAATGATGTATTTGGGGCACAATACCGTATAATGGTTCCATTTGTTTGAAAAGTTGTTCTCCCTCATTGACCAGTCCTGCGTGGTTGCAAGCACACAAAATGTTGATAAATGTCACAGCATTTGGCTTAATATTAGCTTCTAACATGCTTGAGAACAAATCTAAGGCCGCTTTCCCTTGCCCATACATTGCCAGTGCGGCAATCATGGCACTCCAAACATACACATCTTTCTTTTCTACTGAATGAAATACCTGCATTGCTTTATTTAGATCTCCACATTTAGCATACATATCAAGGAGAGAGGTTGCTAAATGGAAATTCAGATAAATGTCATGCTTCTTTATGTATACATGAATCCAGTGACCAAAATCAATTGCCCCTAACTGGGCACAAGCACACAGTGCACAAATAAGAGTAACTTCATCTGGTTTTGCATCCTTACTGAGCTGCATTTCATGGAAGAGAGACAAAGCCTCCCTAGGCTTTCCGTTCTGTTCATATGCAGAAATCAGGGCATTCCATGCAGAAGTTTCTTTATGAGGCATTGTATCAAAGATATGGTGAGCCTCATCATAATTTCCTAATTTGGCATGACCATCAAGCATTGTTGTCCAAGAGACAATGTCTTTCTCTGACATCTTATTGAACAAATCTTTTGCATCATTAATGCTACCACATTTAACATACATGTCAAGCATTGCATTATTTAAAATCAAGTCCTCAGCAGACCCATTCCTTTCAATATATGAACAGATCCACCTTCCAAATTCCAAGTCTAACTTCTTAGCACAAGCCGAAAGAACACTAACCATTGTGATAACATTTGGTTTCACATCTTTTGTCTCCATTTCCAGAAACAAAAGCAAAGCCTTCTCAGGCATCCCCCCTCCCGTAAAGGCATTTATCATAGCATTCCAAGAAACAATGTCTCTTCCAGGCATGTTGGAGAAGACTCTAAGAGCCATATCTGGTGCCCCACTTGAACCATAGCAATTTATTAGTGAATTGAGTATGAACAAGTCTGAAGCCATGGAAACCTTAATAACCATTCCGTGTAAAACACTTCCAAGATGCAAAACTTTGAGCTGTGAGGCTGCCTTGAAGAGAAAAGGAAAAGTGAATTTGTTTGGGAACTCTGAACATGAATGTAACATATGCAAAAAGATCAAGAAACTCTGAGTTGGGTCTGAACTGGAGGCATATCCACGAATCAGGGTGTTCCAGCAATAGAGATTTGGTTGTGGGATTTGATTAAACACATTTTTAGCATATATGAGGCAAGAGCATGATGAGATAGCATAAGCAGTGAGTAATTTGTTGGCAATATATGGGTCACAAAAGAGGGATGTGCGAAGCAGGTGAGCATGTATTTGCTTTAGCTGCATTGTGTTTGTACATTGGTCAATGAAATCGAATAAGTTACTTGACTCCACTCCATTTATCTGATTGCACAAAACAGACACAACCACATGGATTAGGGCAATAAGGATTGAGGACTGTTAGCAACATACTCCCTAACACACTCTTTCTAACACACCTTCCCTAGTTAAAATTTGTTGGAAACTACAAAGTTATAAAAGAAAATCATGAAATAGGAAGTGACACCTTCAATTTTTGTGATTTCTAATAAATTTCAACTAACAGAAGGGAGTTGATTAAAAAAAATGCATCAGAAATGAAGAGCAAAACTGTAACATGAAAAGAGTGCAGAAATGTATTTGGTATGCAAGAGTAGTCTGATTTTGTTCAAACTACAAGATTACTTTCAATGCTTTTCAAGAAAGAACCCATTATTGTTAAAAGTGATAGCATGTACTATATGTAAGAGTAGGATTCTTTTTCAATATTTATCATTCAAAATTAATAGTTTTATACTCCAGTAACAACTTCTACCAGACAGAGCAGCATGCTGAATATCCCATCCAGTTAAATGAAGTGACTTACCACAAGCCTACAATGAAAACTGAGATTCACAACCGATTACAAGGCTTCATTTTCTTTTGTAGGATACATTTACAACTACCAAACCAACTACATGGCCAATGGACAAATTTCATTCATACATGCTATATATTTTTGAGGGATAAAAATCCCTAAATTGCGTGCAAAAAAGATTTCTTCTAAATGAAACAATATTGTGAGAGTGCATGTACTTCATTGTTGGTGGTGCATTCTTATTACTAAAAACATAAACATTAAAACAATGCTCTTACCGTAACTGAATAGAATATGCACCCATCAGAGATTTTATTTTTATCTTTTTTTGTGCACACAATTTAAGGCTACTTTACCTCCGCAAACTACAGACCAGAAGCATATTGACATAAAACTACACTGAACCAACAACAGATAAGAATCAAGTCTTTTTCCCCCAGGTGACATTAGCCACATTAATCAAGCAAGAATCATGTGTATAGGAAAATCATAGACTTGGATAAAACTAGATAGAAAAAACAGGGGAAAATGAAACACAGACAAAGGTTGTAAATTCAACCAATTCATACAAATTAGAAAAGTAGATAACAGGAAGAACTAGTTAAAAAAATCATGCTGAGCCAGGGAAATTACCTTCTCACTTTTCACAGCTTCAGTACAATTCATTGCAATTTGGGCTGATAATAGATGAGTAACAATCAAAACACAAAAAATAAACAGAAAAAAAAAAGCAATAAGTAAAATAACGAAAACCCAATAACTTCATGCATGTTATTTTGAAATTTTCAGGTAAAAACGCTAAAAAATGAGAGCTCCAATAACTAAGCATTTAACAGTTTTAAAACTTTTCATAGGTAAACATGTGTTTTAGTTCTTCAATGTTTGACCAAAAGTGCTTTTAATCTCTATGTTTTAAAAGTGATGATTTTAGTCTATGGAAATATGACTGATCTCATCCCTCGACTCAGATAAAATGAAATAGAGGATAAGTCACCACCGCAATTAAAAAGGTGAGAACATCCAATTTGGTCTTTGAAAGTGAGGCACTTTCATAAAAGTAACAAAATTTTAAAAAATTCTGAAAGAAAAATTCACTCTTTATTTTAGTCTAAAATCCAAAAAATAATGTGATTTAAATTTAATAATATTAACATAACAAGAGTAACAATAATGAATTGAATTTAGAGAATTAAACTAAACTTTGTTTGGAATTAAAGGAACAATTTTTACTTTAACCACTAAAAACAGTGGCAAACTCCAATTTAGAAGTACAAGTACTAAAAGAGTCATTTTTAAAATAGAGGTATTAAAATCACCTCTAGATGATAAGACCCTGATTCTCTTAAACCAGAATTCAAATACAGGGAAATTTATTTTTCTAAACAATCAAATATAAAAACTGAACACAAAACTCAAACCCGCTTATACGACCATGTGCTTTCCCAGTAAGAACATTAAATTGGAGAAAATTCTAAGTGAAGTTACTGCATATTCATTGCAACAGAAAGTTACCTAGCGATGATGGTGTTGAAAGAGCATAGCACTTGAGAGAGACCCTTTGAAATGTGGTGGAGTTTGAGGCTGAGGAGCAGCAGAACCTTCCACCAAAATCAAGGGAGAACGTTGATAATGGTTGCAGTGGAAGCTGAAAAACAGTAGCAAGTTCCATGTCAGAACGGTTTCACTGAGAACTGAACCAGAACGTGGAACTCAAATTGCTGATTGGTCTGAATGTAATATTTTATAAATAAAACAAAACAAAGAGAAAGAATCTGGTATAACCAAGGAAACGTTGAATTCCTAAAAAAAAAACACAAATATTCAAAACGTCATCACTTAGATAATTTGGTGAAGTTTTTAGAACAAAACTACTTGAATACATTTTAATTACATGTAAATCATGATTTTCTTTTGTTTTGTTTTTAATATCATGAATTCGAATCAGTTTAGTGTTTATATGACTAATCAAATAAAAGAAATTAAATAATTATAATAATTAAAGTGATAAAGAATATTTCAAGATAAGATAAGTGGATTATTTTTAATTAAATTATGTAATTATATATTATTTAATATCAAGAAAATAATTAGATACACTTTATTTTATTATGGATAATAGTCTCATATTATAATAATGTTTATTTTTCTTAACAAAATATATTTTAAAAAATAACTAGGTACAATTTTAATTTTATATAAACAACAAATTATTTAACAAAACATAGATAATTATTTTATTACACGAAGATAGAGAAATGACAATTTATTATTATTATTATTATTATTATTATTATTATTATTATTATTATTATTATTATTATTATTATTATTATTATTATTATTATTATTATTATTATTATTATTATTATTATTATTATTATTATTATTATTATTATTATTATTCATTAGTGTAATACTTGTGAGGGTGTAAAGTTTATGATTTTTATATGCAGTATATAATAAAAAATTTAATAATATTTTAGAGAATATAATGGTATGTAACAAAATCTACTTTTACAAGAAATGTAAACACGTGTTTTGAAAAAAAAACCTATTTATAAATACATTTGCATTTAAATATATTATATATATTTTTAACCTATTTTTAATGTAAATTAGTATAAATTAGGGATGACAAAACGGGTTAGATGCAGTGGTCGGCCGACAACTACGCCATAATATGGCAGGGCATGTTGATGTTTTCAGTCCACTGAGCCGCTTTAGCTCGTCCTGCCAAGCACGTCAACCTGACTGACTAACTCATGGGACGAGGCGGATCAACCATTGCCGCCTAATTAATAAAAAAATAATTTTTTATTATAATAAAATTAATTATAAAGATAATATATAAAGTTAAAATTTTTAAAAAGAGAATTAAAAAAGTTTCACTCTCACAACAAATATTCTCCCTATTGAAATCTAATCTTCTCTCCTGTTCTTCTTCTTGTTCATCCTAAGTACTTAGTTATTTTTATCTTTATGACTTGAATTAAAGGTGTAAGAATGAATCAACCAAGAATATTATCAAGTTTTATTAAATAAAAAAGATATAGGTATTTGAAATTTTCAATATAAAAAATATAAATTTAATAAGTTTTAATGTTATATATATATATATATATATTTATATATATTGTTATTATTTATTATTATATAAATTTTATTATTATTCTAAATTATAATTTCTTAAAATAATATATTGATTTATATTATTAAATTGAAATAATATATATATATATATATATATTGAATTATTGAGAAATAAATAATAATCTTATTATTAAATTTATTAAAAAATTTATTTTAAAAAATAAATTATTTTTTTCTAAATTATGGTAGGTCAACCCATCAACTAATCTGCCTTTGGACTGACCAAAGTCTATGCTACGTCATGACTATAACAGTCATTCGTCCTGCTCGCTTTTGACGGGCAAAAAGGAGCAGACTGACCCATTCCTCAACCCTAATATAAATTAATCAGATTAAAAAATATTTTTAAAATAATTAATCGAACATTAGTTGCGTGGAAGGAACTTTGAAAGAAAACAAATATATCTACATTAAAATTAAATGAAAAAAAAAATCTACACAGAAATTTCTAGACACCATAACACAGTGTCAACAACTTTACTCTTTTAAGTTCATCACATGCCTTCACTTCTCACCCTTACCCACCCTACTCTCAAAATGAACCCTTCCCTTCTCTCCTAGAAATGTAGCCAGAGACTCTGTTTGGTAAAATTTCTCTCCTGCATCTTCACCTAAGTTTAATTTCTTTTCTTCATGCATCGTATCTTATTTCTTCTTGTTTTTTTAACCTAATTCCTTTCTGTCAGGTTTTTTGAAGATTTGATCAATGGGAACCACTGAAAGGATGGCGTTGATCTGCTTCCCCGTTAGTCACAACTGTGATTTCCTTGATTAAAACTCATAGGTACCTCATTTTTATTTCAATTCCTAAGATGCTGAACAGAAAAAATATCACATGAATATATATATATATATATATATATATATATATATATATATATATATTCGTAATAACAAACAGTTTAAATACTTTGTTGAGTAAGTAAAATTCTATATAGTTCAGATTTAAATTATAGTTTCCTTTGTATTAAAAAGTTAGCTGATGTTTTTTATTTAGTTTTATGAAGATATGTTGTGCCTTCTAAAGTATTCACTTCTTGGATGATATGATTTCCTATTTGATAGAATTCATTTTCTAATTCGTCTTAGTTCTAACTTCCTTTGGAATACCTGCCTCCTCCATTGGATTAAACATATATGGTGTATGTTGTGTGGCTTTTGGGATTACATTGAATTGAATGGACGAGCTGAATACGGGAGTGATGTAGGTCATAATTTTCATTTTAAGATATACTCAATATATGTCAACCAATATTAACTAAAATTTTGTTTATGTTCTATTTTTTTATTTGCAGCATCTTTGAAGAATATTGATCTTTGAATGTTATATTTAATTCGAAAAGCAGCAATTCGCGCTCGATAAGGTAGAATTCGTGCTCTATTGGGTTTTTATTATCTCTTTTATATTTAAAATTGTTTGCTTAAGAATCAAAATCATGAAAAATAAGGTGGAATTCTAGCTCTATCGGGTTTTTATTATCTCTTTTATATTTAAAATTGTTTGCTTAAGAATCAAAATCATGAAAAATAAGAATCAATTGATTTTGGAAAATAAAAATTAGTTTAATTAATACAAATCTCCTCTTATTAGATAGTTAAATTTTTAGAGAGAGGAGATTTGGATAAAATATATGAATGGGTATATATTAGACATAATTATCTCTTCATTTCTACAGTTGAACATTGAAAGAGAAAGTGAAGTTGGTGAGATGATTGTAATGATGGAAGTGATATTAGATAAAGTAAGTCAATTTTTGGAGAAAGGAGATTTGGATAAAATATATGAATGATTGTATATTAGACATAATTATTTCTCCATTTCTAAAGTTGAATTCTAAAAGAGAAGTGAAGTTGGTGAGATTATTGTAATGATGGAAGTGATGCTGAGATGATTGTAACGAAGAAATAAATGAAGAAGTGATTTTGAGATTATTGTAACTAATGGAAGTGATGTTAAGATTATTGTAAGGAAGAAATAAGGGAGATGAGTTCATTGTAATGAAGAAAGAAGTAAGATTGAGATGAGATCATTGTAATGAAGAAAGAAGTAAGACTGGGAAGACTGGACATTTGTTTTTACAAAAATGATTGGTTGACATCCATCTTTAAACATCCAAACGACAATTTGGGGTTTAAAATATAATTTTATAAAAATTTATGGGTGTATTTGTAATTTTGAAGAGTAAAAATTGTAATTAAGAAATTGGTGAGGGTTGTTAGTGTGAATGTGGAAGGATTTTATTTTGGAGCACCCTTCCCAGGTGAAAATCAAAGCTGCAAAAGGCAGCCACACTCTCTGCGAAAGAAATTCTTCCGCTCTTATGAATCTTTTGATCCTTGTTGCTCCCTGGAAGCCCTTTCTCGATAGAGTATCTGGGTGAGTGAAGCAAAGTTCGATGAGTGAAGCAAAGTTCGAGTTTTTTTGTCACCGTGGTTGTTATGGAGAAAGCAATCTGTATATTGTTATTGACGTCATTGTATTCAGTACATACTATGGACTTTTATATACATTTGTATTAATAATACATTTTTAAATTGATAAAAACTGAAGTCTATATAAAAGAAAAAGATACCAACAAATATCATAACAACTTCAACAAGGATAATGGAACATGGATAACAAATATGATAACTTCAACAAAGATAATCGGTGCTGAACCTTTATTTATACTATTCATGCGAAAGTGTGGTGTATGTATGCTACTTCACTCTTTTCATTCTATGTTTTTGAAGAATGTTGCTTTTTTGTCTCTTGAATATGTACATGTTTTGTTATGAAAGTGTCGTTACTTGAGTTGAGATACAATATTAAATGATGCCCACTAGGTGTTTGATGAAATTGTACAATGAAGAAGGTTCAATTTTTCTTACACAAAATAGGCACCTTTGTTATCTAAATTTTAGCTTTAGGTTTGGAATTAGTTATTTTTTGCAAATGAGATACAAAGATAAGTCATGGTGGCCTAAAATGCATATTGTTGAAGATATCTTAAAATCCTGCTCTATCATCCCCTTTTTGTATGAATTAGTTTTTGTTGATGAGATCATATTATGGGGGGTTTGAAAATGGAAAAAGAGTAATGAAAATAAGAGAATGAAACCATATACAAGATTAATGATTTTTTGGTGTTTAGTAGAAATTTTAGAGTAAATGCATTGTTGTTGGAATTTGAATTGAACTAGCTAAAAAAAAAGGTTGGGAATGACTGTTTGGTGGTCTATATTGTGCTAGCAAGGGGCTTTTGGAGGTAAGGGTCCTAGCTTGCACTATGATCCTTTAAGCTAAGTTATGGATGTACCTCCTTGGCATTTGTTGTTGTTCCTTGTCAATCATAATGTACTTGGGAAGCATTTGTTCATATAGTTTGGTACTTGTTGAACGTGAAAATTGTATGTTTGGAATGTTAGTTGAGATTATTGTTATTTATTGTAATCTTATATTATTAGACATTATTCAATATTTATTTTATTAAAATTATAGGCTTATAATGTTAGTTAAGGTTATTACAATTGTTTAGTATTTTGTCATTGTAAGATTAATTTTACAATTGCTTATCATATAATGTGCACACTTCCATTTGCTTGTTTTGTAGATGGGACCAAGAAAGATGTATATCGGGTGAATCTTCTGCATCATTCAACAGTAACCTCTTTAGAGATGAACATACCCAACAGAGGTATGAGATGATGCAAACTTTGAACTTCAACTCTAAACGATGAGTCGAACTCAAAGAAGATGAATATACTGAATTCAATTATGAGATTACACGACGAAATTAGATGAAGCTTGCAGAACCATGGTTGAAGTTCGATGTTGATGTAGTGAAAGAATTTTATGCCAACGCTTGATTTTTTGAAGAAGGGCGTCACGAAAAAAAGGTCCAAGGTGAGGGGAAAGTGGATATCCTATGACCGGGACACAATAAATGAATTTCTTGGGAGCCTCAAGAAGGTGAATTATGAACTATGTATATATGGAAGGATCCGCAGAGCCAGGGGTTTAACATAAAGAAAATTCGACAATGATGAAGTAATTTGACATTTATGTATCCTAGGGAGGATCTACGAGACAAATCATGCTAGTAAACCACTGATAATCTTGTGAAAAAATAAGCACAATCACACAAATCTGAATTTCTTTTTTGTTAACTTATATTGTACCCCTCACACACATGACTAATCTTAATATGGTGAGATGTCACATGAATTTTTGCATTTTAAATGACTATTCGCTTGATGTGGCAGACTTAATTTCTAAAGAGATCTACCAATTTGTCATGCAGGAAAGCGGAAGAGGGATTGAATAATGGGGTAGATATCGATCTCTTAGTTAAAATTAGGTTATAAATTTTCACTAATTGATAGAAAATTCAATGATAAATATTGTCTAAATTGCCTTGAGCAGGAAGTACAAATATCCCACCCCCAATTACATTGAACAAGTGAACGAAGGGAAGCCTCCTCCTCTCAATCCTACAATCATAATTTGAGTTAACTGAATACATGCAACTATTAGAGCATCACATGACACATGTTGAAAGTCAACAAGTTGACATTCATAGGGATCAAGTTAGTCAGAACGAAAGTTTGCATAAATATTTTGTAAGCAATTATAGTTTGGTACTTTGACCTATATTAGATGAGTTTGGTGTATTTGTCCAATGGTTTGGGGACAATTCTATTTTTTCACAAAGACAAGGAGGTGTAGTTTAAGTATGAGAAGAAGATACAAACACTTTTTCAGAAAATAATAATGATTATGAAAATATAAACGATTATGGAGGATGTGGTGAAAATTGAAGAAATTGAACTTATAATTTGAATTCACGACTATACAGTTAGTTAGCTTCATGAATCATGTTGTAATTTTTTATTTAGTTGCATAATACTGGATTTATTAGATGTTGGGTTGAAATAATATTAATCTTATTTGTTAATAACAATATTTTATAAACAGTTATTATTTTCACATCTATTTGCATATATATATATATATGACTTGAGTGATATTCAACAATATATTTTAGTTAAGAGCATTTGAATTTGTTTACATTATAAGTATCAAATGTCATACTAATTAAATAAAAATTATGCATTGTCATTGAATATTAAAATTTTATATTTGTTTGATTTATTATTTTTTATTATTGAATATTTGGTCAAATCTTTGAAGTAGAAGTAGATTGAAAAATAAAAAATATCAAAATTAATATAATAATTTCAATCAAATTTTGGATCATATAAATAGAGAATTATATAAAAAATATGTACATACTTCTTATCGGGAAATGATATATTATTGGTTGAGTATGACGTACTAGCTTTTCATTTGGACATCCAATATTACTTGAAAAGACTTAGTAACATGTAAGTTTATTTAAAAGACATAATAATTATAATATGACAATAGTATATGAAGTTCCAATACCTTGACAATATTATATAATGTTATATTCATATAACATTTTCATTGAACTATGTATGAGACTCTTATTGATAAATCTTATACCTATAAATATGTACATTTCTTAAAACTAAAACTAAACCATATATTATGTTCTTTCCTATTTTAGCATTAGTTATGATTTTTTTATAAACATTAACCTTAACAATTGTTGTAGGGTCTTACACAAAATAGTCATACCCAATTGAATTGAATGTTAACATTAACAACATATATATAAATGTAATAATTTACATATGTAAACATTACATTACCTTAATTATAAAGGTCATGTCTACTAACCTGTTAGACTTACAAGATTTAATAATGTATGTGATCAATGAAGCTCTATTACTACGCTTTGCTTAAATTTGTTCCATATATGTTATTATGTTCATATGTAAAAAAATAAAGTCAGTTAATATATTAAACTGCATCCTTTAAATGAAAAGATTAAGTTGCAAAATTTCACCATGAACTCTTATGAATAGAAGAACTCATTGTCATGGATTGCTATTAAAATCAACATCATCACTTTCTTCAGCTTTACGTCGTACAAATTCTTGAATAGGTATGTGGTCATCAGAAATGCGATTATTCATAACAGCTTGAACAAAGGTAGCAAGAACTGGAATTATGGTGATTTATAGTTGTAAACACGCACAAACGCAACAAGGTTTGTGGTATCAGTGTCTAGTCTTTCCCATGGTTCCATTGATAACTTACTTACACAAAAGATTTCAGATTTAACCACACGTAAAATATTAGTATATCTAAACACATATTCAACCGTAAACCCTAAACCCAAGTACATAAAGCAAAGTACAGTATACAATCACAAACATATATATACAAATATGAGTATATAAATGGCTTTGACATACCTTTTCCTTTTTCTTTCCGTCGTGTTCCTTGTAAATCTGAAGATGTTGCTCTCTGCAGGAATTTTTTCGCTTGTGGACATTCACATGTATGTCTTACGAAGACGCATATGTATGTAATAAATGAATTATTTACAAAAATACCCTTATTTAAGTTTTAAAAATGCAATCAATATCAACCACTCATTTAGTTATCCCTAAAGAGGTAAAAACATAACCTAGCCTTTGTGTACTTGAGCAAACCCAGACTGAAGATTTTTCTAGTGGATTACTATGACGCCGGTGCAACAAAAAAAATGTACTTCCTCACTTTTGCATTGCTTGGTAGGAAGAACTCATCTGCTATTGGTTGTTATATTAACTTATGTTTTAACACACCATTTATAATTTTTGTGTTGGTGTTACTGTTTTCAACTTATATACCTTAGTATTATTTTCTTCTCAATAATAGGAATTATATCCTTCATCGCTCATCTACCATGGGAGATATCACTGAAAACAGACATGTATGTGTCAATAAAGATATTTTGGGTGTACATCATGACGTACCTAGTAATGTGAATATAACAAATATACAACAATGTCTTGGTGTTCTCTGAAGTGTAGATGAAGAAATGTTGGGTGTACATGATGACGTACCTAGTAATGCAGATATAACAGTGTGATGGTTTTGTCCCAAGTGTAAATGAAGAAATATTGGTTCTGCATGATGAAGGATATCCTGATGCATATGTGAGGACTAAAAAACAATATGACGGTTCTGTTCCATGTGTAGGAATATGCTTTGAACTATAGTTGCAGTTAAATTATTTTATCGACAATATGCCATAGAAAAAGGTTTTGGCATCAAAACTATGAATTCAAAAAAGGGGTCTGATAACTAATTGTGGTACTTCATGTTGGTATGTGCAAGGATTGGTAAGTATGTTTCTTCCTATACCTAGTGAAATTAGAACCCAACCTACTAAAACAAATTCATGTCATGCACGGATAACAGTTGGATTAAAGGAAGGTCTATGGTATATTATGTCCATAAATGATGAACATTCACATTCTCTTAGCCCAACGAAATCAAGAATGTTTCGTAGCAATAAGAACATTAGTTTGCATGTGAAGAGGGCTTTATAAATAAATGATGATGCAGGTGTCAGGAACAATAAAAGTTTTCGGTCATTTATTAGTAGTGTAGGAGGTTATGAAAATCTCTAATTTGTTGAACGAGATGTACGAAACTATGTTGGTAAACAAAGACGTGCATTAGGAAAGGAAAATGATGAAAAAGTTATATTAAATTATTTTTCACAAATGAGGAAATTAAACAAAGATTTCTATTTTGATATAGACTTAGATCATGATAATCGTGTAAAAAATATTTTTTGGGTTGATGCAAGAAGTATGGCTGCTTGTCAATATTTTGACAATGTTGTTTCATTTGATATGACATACTTGACCAATAAATATGACATGCCTTTCACACCATTTGTGGGTTAAATTATCATGGTCACTTCATCTTATTAAGGTGTGAGTTGTTATCAAGTGAAGACACTACTTTTATATGGTTATTTGAATCATGACTACGTTACATGTCATTCAAGGCCCTTACGGGTATTATCACTGACTAGTGCAAGGCAATGCAAAATGTCATTCACATAGTCTTTCCTAAAACCCATCATAGGTGATGTCTATGACATATAATAAAAAATTCTAGAAAAGTTGAAAGGTTATACAAAATACAAACATATGAAGTCTGCTATGAAGGAGGTTGTTTATGAGTCTTCATCTGTAAGTGAATTCACCTCCAAATGGGCTAACTTCATATCCAATTTTAGATTAAAACACAATGAGTGGTTGAATAACCTTTTTGAAGAGAAACAAAGATGGGTGTCATGCTTTTTAAAAAACCAATTTTGGGTTGGGATGTCAACTACACAACGAAGTGAAAGTATGAATGCATTTTTTGATAGATATATCAACTCAATAACATCTCTTCAACAATTTGTTAAGCAGTATGAAAATGTCTTACAAGACAAGGCTGAGAAGGAATATGAAGCTGATTTTGCATCGATGAATACAATTATTAAGTGTGGATTACAGTCTATGATAGAGAGACAATTTCAGTCGAAGTACACGCATTGCAGAACTTCAAGCTGAATTTAGAGGAAAAATGAATTGTAGTGTTGTGCATGTGTCTTGCCTTGGATCTGCTTAGTTTTATGATGTTATGGAAGAATTTATTTACGGTGCAGATTGTAAAGAAAACCTGTACAATGTAAGTTTTAATCGTGATGACCACAATGTCAGTTGCATGTGCTTGCTATTTGAATTAAAAGTTATTTTTTGTCGACATTATTTGGTGGTCCTTGATCAAGAAAGGGTTAAAAATGTTCATTGTAAATACATTTTAAGATTTTAAGTAGATGAAGTAAAAAGGTTAGAAGGAAACATACTTCCATGAAAATCACCTACAATGTAAAGGAGAAGCAATCGTAGATTGAAAGATACAATGCATTGTGCAAAAGATTTTATGACATTGCTGAAGTTGCATCAGAGTCAACTGAACAAACGGAAATGTTGCACCAAATGATGAATCAATTTGGTCAAACACATACATTTCCACGCTCAGAAACTGAAATACATATGAATGTTGACAAAAGTAATACACCTAAACATTCATATAGGCCATATGTTAACAACGTTGACATTAAAATTCGTAGCTCATTGCATGTTAAAAGGAAAAGAAGACCATGTTCACTTCGAAAGGTGTAAACAAGTGAAAAAATTGCAACATGAACATAAAAAAATAAACCCCATCATAGTACCACCACAAATATTGTAAGTATTATATTCAAAACTAACAAATTTTTTTGGATTCGAAGAATTGAAAAGTTAATTAATATGTTATTTTGGCCATTACAGGGGAATACTCAAGGAACTCCATCTGACTTAATAAACTCAAGTGTTCATATTGAAACTCATGTTAATTATCGGTCATCAGGACTGGTTTGTGTAAAACATGAAATTTTCTTAATGTTATAATGGGTGTTCAATCCACTTTGCTTTATTTTAAGTGTGATCGTGCAATTCGATTGAATTTCCATTTGGAATTGATATATTGTTTATGCAATATATGCTATATAAAAATGGCAGTAAAGTTATCTGTCAAAACTCATGTAATTGCTGCCCTTTGTAGCTATCAACTTTGGATACCACTGGTTGTGTCGTCATTGACATCACTTGAGAGTAATGTTGACGACACACAATTATCATCCTCAACACAATGGTTTAAGTACATTATTTTTTTAATTAGATACTATGTCAACAATCAATATTACAATATTATTCAATTTCATTACATTCTAGTTTACTAATAATTTGTTCTTCAACTTGCAGGACATAAATGTTAATATCTATTACGTACAATTTTACAGTATTATTTTGACCACATCTAAATTAGTCAGGTTTCAATGACTTTCAACTGCACACATTAAATAATATAACAATGTTGGTTGATGAATGCTTCTTTTGAGTAAATCTTTTGTTGGTTGGATAACGTCATCTTACATATTCAGGAGAAGTATATATATTATATGACATAAAGGTGCAACACTAGTGTAGAACATACCTTCTAATTTTGTTAGATTTGTGGATGTAAATGATACAATATTATAATTATCACACTTATTACAATGAACTTTGTCATATTAGTCCAACGTACCAGCAGATGTAATTTCTCCAATGCATTTAACTGCAAATTATGCTTTATACCTTTAAGTAACAATCAAGGGTTGTATATTATGTGTACTACAAGACATGTGAAATAATAACGTGATTTGATTTTTAATAGCTTCCTTATATGGTTTTATGATATTTCTTTACAAAAAACCGCACTACATGATTAATAATAATTGTCATGAAGTTATTATGAAACAACTAATCAATAACAAATAATGGTAATTTGCAACTCCCAAAATAATTTAAACATGTGTAATAAGCAAATTAAACAAACTATATTATAACAGGAAACTGCTTTTCAAAAATGCAAACCTAAGTTACATTTTTGCATTAAGAAATGAGGACATTTTTGCATTAAGAATTAAGGAGATTGTAAGATATAACAAAGCCTCGATCGACCGGATGGATACTGGGTCGAAATAATATCGGTTAAGCGAATTTAGGGTCGACATAAGTTCTTATTTCATTTTCGTCCTTGTTAATGTGGTTATGCAATGTATATGGTTACCTATTTGAGATTATGTGGTTAACTGTGATGAACATTTAGTCATGTTTTACTGTTGACTTAACCGTATATGTCCTGACCACCTCAAGTTTATCCTAATAACTGAACATGGTAGTTTCATGTATGTTAAGTTTATATAGTCCAGCTTAACTGAACAGGGCATTTTCTTTTAATCATATGTTAAGCTTATATAGGTCAACTTATATGTTTAACTGTAAATGACATGTACTTAACCACTTCACTATATATGATTAACTGCACATGAACATACATGGTAAGTCGAACAACACAATGGACAAGGATATAATGCTATCATTATGAGATTAACAATAATGTACAATATCACATTATCATAGGCCATAAAATTTACATGATAAAGGTCTAAAATAAAAACATCAAATATAAATTAATATGTTTCTTACGACAAAAGAACTAAACCTAACAAAATAATTCATCTACACAACACCTATGTGCCCTTTTTTCTTTTCCTTGAATTAGTCGTCCACAGTGTTTTGACCATAAAACTTTTATACCTTATTCTTGGATGAGCTTTAAGTCAAACATACATATTTGACCTTTCACAATACAACTTTGATTCTTCTTGTATTTTAATATGATGTTTCATCTCCTTAATACTATTACTGCCTTCACATACAGGAGACAAGTCAATCCCAAATGATGGAGGATTTGCCTCTTCAGTTGATGGTTTTGTTTCATCTAACAATTCATGTATTGTATTACGTCCTCCTCTAGTTTTTCAATTCTTGATTCTTGTTGTTTGGTTAGAGCAATCAATAATTCATTCTCAACAACAATTCCACACAACATATCAGTACAATTTTTCAATTCTTTAGATTCATGGGTGGTATGTGTTAACACTTCTTTCATTATATCACGAGTAAGGTCTTTATTGTTGACACACAAGTCATGAATAACCTATGAATCAAAAACAATATCAAATTCATATCACATTTTCACATATGGTAAAGTAATGTTGTAAACAAGTGGATGTCAAGAAATCAGTTTACAATTTTTAATGAACTAACCCTATTATAATTAAACGCAACTACAATTATACTTTCCCCAATTACAACAGAGGTCCATTGTAAAAATCTCGGAAATCGACTTATGTCATTACATGTTTTGGTATTGTAAAGTAGATGTTCCATAGCTCATACATGAATTATTATCAATAAAATGCACAATATCAAATTAATTGACTACATTGAAAGTAGTCTAACAAAGCATAAATCATAATTTAGGATTTACCTGTAAAAAAACACACATCTTAGTACATACAAGTGTGAAAAATTTCTTCGCTTCTTCAAATAAATTGATGCTTCACATAAACTTTCAACCAAATATTCATATACTGTTTTTCCCCAATTATACTTTCCAAGACAAGATATATTATCTACTAACTTAAAAAATTCAAGATGTGTGGTACCTAGTTTATTTGGGAATAAAAACTCTGACAAACCTAAAAGTATATACAACCTACAAAAATCATCAACATCCTTGTCATTTTTACATTTAACAAGTTCGTTGAGAATAATTTCCAAAGTAACATGTTTTCCATTAAATAATATCCTAGTATGACAATCAATGTCTGTTTCTACAATTTTGACATTTTCGTCTACTATACAAAGTCCTAAACCTAAACACACATCTAATAGTGTAAAACATACTATTTCAGACCTTATATTAAATCCTCCTGTCTTTTCAACCCATCTACTTATTAATTTACTAAGCAATTTCTACTAATTTTAACCTTTCTACACAATGAAATCCATCAACCATTTAAATGGTGTTGACTCAATACGACCTTTTTGTTCTGTTGTAAGAATGTTATGCACTTTACATAAATAATTTCTCCTACAAACATGTCGCAAATATACATGAAAATCACAATAAATAATTATAATTATCACTAAGAATATCCAATATTATACAAATAGATACAATATTCACCTTCTTAACATTTGAAGATCCATCATCTATGCTTCCATGTCTTTCCATTTCAAACTGCAAATACAGTAATCCTATTTAATTTAAGTTCCTAGTATACAATTTATTTACTATGATGACATTTACTACAAGACCAACAAATGCATATACTTCTTTTCATTCTTAAAGGTCAATAACATGTAACAAGAAAAGTCATATATCAATCACAACATCCAATACAGAAATTTACTAATTAAAATTATAAACGTCCAAAATTTCTCTCATACAGCAAAGCAATACAAATTGAATGGTAGCAATACAAGCAGTACATTCATTAATCTTCGCGTTAGCAATACAAGCAGTACATTCACTCATCTTTGCTCTAGCAATACAAACAATACATTCATTCATCTTCAACAATAAATATTGTGTAATCTTGTAATGTCAATGAACAAAAACTAATCCTAAACCTAAATTGTGACTACAAAACACATTAACCTTAATTCTAAACCTAAATCAACAAAAATTAACCATAATTCTCAATTAACTAAACCTAGCATAAGGCATACACAATAGATGTAAGGGGAGGGATTGTGCGATTGAAAGTAGTGACAACCAACAGCAAAGGCGGTGCAAAGCACAACCTGGAAGCAATACGCAACAGTAACTCAAAATAGTGATTGTGCGATTGAGAATAGTGAGAACAAAATGCAGGCAACAACTCAAAATAATGATTGTGCGATTGAGAGTAATGAGCCAAAGCAGTGCTAAGAGATGGTCAGTGAGAGTTGATAGAAAATTGTAAAAGGAGATGCAATCACAATTGGTGAGTGAGAGCCGGTAAGTGAGAGTTCAACCGAGAATCTAGAGGGAGAGAATGAAATGGAGACTTGAAAGATAGTGAGAGCTGACAGAAAACTGCAATAGGAGATGCATTCACAACCGATGAGTTAAATGAATGGGCAGAGGGAGAGAGTAAAATGAAGACGTGAAAGATAAAAGAAAAGAAATTAATGTGCAGTTTAATATTTTTTTATTCAGTTGTTGAACGGTTGTCTAAAAATGAGTTGTCAATATATTGTAACTCTTGTTTTTTAAGAATAAATCAAACTATCGTCTAGGGATGGAAAAACGGGTCAGCCCGCCGTTTTGGCTCGTCCGCCAAAAGCGGGCGGAGCGGCTGACTCGTTATAGTCATGACGTGTCAGTAGACCTTGGTCCGCCTCGTCAAGGGCGAGGCTGGATGTCATAATTTAGAAAAAAATAATTTATTTTTTAAAATATATTTTTTAATAAATTTAATAATAAGATTATTATTTGTTTGTCAATAATTCAATATATATATTATTTCAATTTAATAATACAAATCAATACATTATTTTAAGAAATTATAATTTAGAACAATAATAAAATTTACATAATAATAAATAATAACAAATATATATATATATATATAAATAACGTTAAAACTTATAAAATTTCTATTTTTTATATTGAAAAATTCAAATACCTATATCTTTTTTATTTGATAAAACTTAATAGTATTCTTGGTTAAGTAATTCTTACACCTTTAATTCAAGTAATAAGGATAAAAATAATCGATGCTTAAGATAAACAAGGAAAAGAGGAGGAGAGAGAAGATTATGTTTCAGTAAGGAGAATATTTGCTGTAAGAGTGAAACTTTTTTAATTATCTTTTTAAAATTTTTAACTTTATATATTATCTTTATAATTAATTTTATTACAATAAAAAATTATTTTTTTATTAATTAGGCGGGCCACGGCCGGCTCCGCCCGGTCCTGCGGGTTGGCCCGATAGGTTGGCGGGTTTGACGGGCGGGCCAAAGCGGTCGGTGGGCTGAAAACACCAACCTGCCCCGCCATATTATGGTGGGCTGGCGGCCGGTCCGCTGGGCCTAGCCCCGTTTTGTCATCCCTACTATCGTCTTAGTTTCAGTCTTCAAATTATTATATATTTTTTTTTATTAAGTAGTTAGTAATTGTTTAAAAAATATTTCTTTTATTTGTATTAAATAGTGTAGTAATATTATTCTTGAGAGAGTGAAACTTGAATGTATTTTGTTTTTCTTATGAAATAATTTTATATCATTCTTTTAATTTATATTAAATGTTTATTTCTATCTGATAGATACATGATTGTTAAAGTCATATAATTTAATTTATATTAAATATTAATGATTTTTGAATTTGAATTTTATAAAAGTATGAATAATGATCTCATACTTAGAATTGATTAAAATCATTTTAATATATTGAATTACTTTTAATATAATTTAAAAGTATTTCTAATGAGAGTTTTGAGGAAGATGTGTAGATTAAACATTAGTTGTTTCAAACTATTTTTTTATTGGAGGAAATTTACGTGGAATAATCTTTTATTGAAGGAAATTCATGTGGAATGAGATGTTATTTAATTTTTTTTATAATTGTTTTATTAAGTAATTTATAAAAATAAATAAAATAAAGAAAATGAATAGAAAATAAAAGAGAATGAATTTTTTAGAATTTATTAGGAAAATTTGTATTGGAGGAAAATTAATGATAAATTATTTAAAAATAATGTGTTATATAATAAATTTATATTTTAGATTTCTTTTAGATAAAAAAGTAATTTATATGAATTGTTTTGATTGGAAATGTTTTGATTGAAAATGTTTTAGATGTTGATTTATTTTATTTGTAGAATTTGAATAATTAAGTTTATTTAATATATTAAGAGGTTAGAATAAATTTTAACATATTAATGGTTTATAATATAATAAGTAATGCATTAATATTTATCTATACATTAAACTAATTTTGTTCTTCCTCGAAATAAGAAATACATTGGAATAACATGATAAGAAAAACAATAGAATTACGAAATCATAGCTTGGTAGCATATCAAACCATTGTTGAGAATGTGATAATTATCCTATTCTGTTATAATATATAATTAACATTGAGTCGCAATAAAACTTAATAAAATTATCATTTAAAATGCTAGTAAGGCAAGATCATATGTGACTTGCATTTCTTTAAAATTAAAGTTGTTCCATATTAAAAAATAATAGGCGCAACCTTTTGAAATACTAAAAAAATAAAGAGTAAGAAGAGGACCAGAGGGATATAAGTTCAAATTCTAGAGTTATAGCACACTTAAAATGTATCTCGTATGTGAAATATAGGCCACTAGTTATTGTAGCTGCTGATATGCAGAAAGCACGTCAAATACTATATGAAAACAGACCTACTTCCACACAGAAAAATAGAAGGACAAATGCTTTAGGCATCAGTTTCAATAGCAGTTTCTGAAGGCTTGTTTTCAGGCTCAGCTGAGGTAACAATTTCGGTTTCCGAAGGCTTGTTTTCTGAGGCAACAGGTGCAGTTTCTGAAGGTTTGTTATCATTTTCAGCTGAGGCAGCAGGTGCGGTTTCTTTGGGCTTGTTTTCAGGTGGTGCTTCATCCACCCAAAATGCAGTCTTCTTCCCAGTTTTGGAAACGGCTTGCAGAACTTCATCTGGCTGTACATTTCCTTTCACTGTCACCTTCTGCTCCTTCAGATCAATGTCAAATGACTCAACACCTATAAATATTAACACCATTATTTTGATATAACATTGCAGAAATTTTGGAGGGTGAAGGGCCATTAACACAGCTAAAAGGAAGTCAATACTTCTCATTTTCTGGTTATAAGAAATGAGTAAAGACATGTTGAACATTAATTTTGCCTTGAAGAGAAACGTAATGTGAAGAATACAAATGAAACTAAATGTGTGCAAAGAAAAAATATTCTTCTTTTTAAGTGGTGCAACAAGGCACACAAGTCAAACAACTTTGCAGACACAGCATATTAAAATTTGAGGCAGCATGTTTTCTTCTTCCATCAACTTCTAGCAACTGTTTTTTTCCAATCAATCAGAGGAAAATAACACAACAGTTATGGCTCGAGTTGGTGCTGATTTTAGCAATTTTAATGCGTCTCCTCGCTGGGGAAATGTTATGTTTAAATGGTACGCACAATGTCAGAAATTAGAAAGTTGATGCATGTCATAGATGGTGATGGCAATGTTAGCGTTTAAACATTCCAGGCTAAAGAAATTTCAGACCAATATAGTAACATGATCTGTTTATTTGGGATATTCAAAGTTTCATTGAATTGGATTGTGATCCCATTAGAAAGAATTTTCTCATGAAGCTAAAGCTAATAATGAACATGGAACAAAACTTTTGCTTGTCACACACAATACTTACGAACGTAAAAAACTTTTGAAAATCCATCAAACATGTCCCAAACTTCAATGAAATAAATTATCATATTATATATTAAAATACAGATAAGAAACTATTAACCTTGTACCTACATGCAAAGAAAATGAATAAATTCATGAAAATCAATTAAAAACCGTTAAGTGGTTATTCGCAATATGAACAAAAGACCACGGATTTAAAGTGGAATGCTACACTAATAAACCCAACTTGAGACTAAGTTCTGAAATAACAGACCTAGAACTTGCAAATGAATAACAGTATAATCATTGAGTAACCAACCAGCCCTTACCCATTGCAAGATATTATTGATGATGTCTCATAGTCAATTGTGAACAGGAAAAACACACAATCTTATAATTACAGCCTAACAGTGAAAGCCAAGGAGTTTAAGAAAGACAGACATTAACAAGAACTTCAGGTGCTTAATACACTCATTTGAAGTATTTTACAGAGGAAAGAAATGGAAAAGAAGTTCTAAATTATGAAAACAGATGACAATTTAAAACCCAATACTTCTGGTAATTGGACTGTGAATCATGCAGGATACTTTGAATGCAAAATTAACAAGAGCAATGCCATCGAAAATTGACACGTAAGATATTATTACATTGTTACAATAACTAGATCATTTTACTTTGGATCATATAGTAGAGATAGTTTGCAGCAATGAAAAATACCTTCCATTTTCCCCAAAACCCTATTCACTGCTCCAGCACACCCTTGACATGACATACCAACTTTGAGGACAACAGTCTGCAACCATAATGAGAAAATTAAGATTGGAAGAGCAGAGAAAAGAATAAATAATCATCTTACCCAGCAATCATATATGAAAGAAACAAACTCACAACTTATATTTAAAATGAACTGGGATCAATTTTAGAGAAAGGGAAAGAAATGGACTATGGGGAGGAATTTAGGATACTATGGCATCAAACCCAAAGGTAGAGGGACAAGAGATTAATATACTATAATTTGTGATGTGAACACAGAAAAGAATGATCCCTTTAACTGCTGCTGTAAAAGTGAGATGCTACTAGTGACCTTAGTGCAACTGATCTGACATAAAACTAGATTTTGAAGGTTGTTATAAGCAACAGGAACTAGAAAAGTGGCGTCATATTCGAAGACTGTAAGAATCAACTAAAAGCCAGTCCAGTAAACTAAACAAAAAACAAAAATCACAGCTTTCAACAGTATATTGCAATCGACTTTTAATATAATGGGGCCATAAACTAGGACTTTTAACAAACAAGGAAGGACCAACCGTTGTAACTTTCTTACTATTAGATTTTAAGTTATATTTTAATTAGTTTGTTTCAAAGCAATGATGTTGAATTCTATATCAAGCAATTATGTTCTTTATTGGAACAAATCATCGGGAAGAAAAAGCATAAAAATTGATAAGAACATCAGATATGTTACATTCAACCGTTGAGGACCTGCAACCATTGAAAGAGAAACTGAAGATCCGTGAAAACAAAATAAATATGAACAAAACAACTGAAAGCAAAGTATATAGGCAACTTCTCAGAAGGATTCTTATGAGCAGATGTTGAACTTTTTCTAAGCTAATTGAAACTCAAAATTTCAAACCCCATAATATCCAATACTTCATATTAGGATTCTTAACCAAAAAAAATAAAAATAAAAAACCAAGTATTTGAATAAATTCATATTTTTTTTAAACTAAATTTCATGGGCAATCACATCTAAAAAGATTCCAGCTTTACCTATATAAAGTAATAAAATCACTCTTCCCCACCCAATCCTTAAAGCTTGCTATATTAGTAATTACTATAAAAAAAAAAGGTATCATCATAATCCTAATATCTCAAACTCAGAAACTCATCAAGTTCGGCACAAACACCTAGAACAAAGAACCATACAAAGCAAGAATATGGAAAATATAAAGAAGACTCAGAATCACAACGATCAGGCACATGATACTGAGTAAAGAACAAAGGGAAAGAAAAAAAAAATCAGGAAGTGGGTTGAAAACCTGAGAAGACATTGTTATGTGTATGCAAGAAAGTGAAGAAACAGAGAAGGAATAATAATATCAAAAACTGGGTGGTAATGGAATATAGAAGGTTGATGAGAGTTGTGTTTTTATAGCCAAAAAAACTCCAAATCCCCACAATGGGAGTGCGTGTGGTGCAAGACAGAATAGTAGGATTCCGCAGCAGAAGGCAATTTGGTGGGCCATTGTATTTTGGTAATTATTCTTCTTCTTCTTTACATCACATTTCCCTTCTTCGCAAATCACACATTTTATTGTTGCTTAGCTTGCTTAAGGTAATTTTTTATATTTTTTTCTAAGTAATTTTAATCTTTTTATTTAATCATTTCATTATAACTTTTTTTATCATTTTCTCTTTTACAAATCTTTAATCTCTTTATTTCTATTATTTTTAATAAATTTGATAAATACAAAATTAATTTTATTTTCAATTCATATTTCTTTCAATTTTTATATCAATTTTAATATTAATTTATTTTTACAAAATATTTCATATTTTTATATTTTATTATTCTTATTTATCATATATTAAATTTTAATTTAATAAATTAATTATATTTTTAAAAAATTTAAAAATTTTAATAATTAAAATTTTTATTATTTTTTTATTAATTAAATTAAAATTAAGTTATTAAATTTTTTTAAAATTATATATTCATTTAAAAAATTAATATATATATATATATACAATCAAATATTCGAATATAATATTATTATTATTATCATAATAATAATATTATTATAATATCTTATATAAAAAAATATTATATATAATATAAATATAATAAATTAAAGATATACTTAATTAATAATTATTAACAAAATTTAACTATTTAATTATGTATAAAAAATATTAAAATTAATTATAAGTATAATTATTTATTTTTTATAAATAATGTAAAACAAGGACAAAATATGAGCGAAAAAAATCTAAGGAAACAGAACTTAAGACTTAATTTTATAATCTGATGAGAATAAAAAATTAGAATGAATATAAAGAATAAACAGAGTTTGAGATTTTTAGGTGGATCACTAATCTATTGAGTTCATACTAATTAAATTAAAAAAAATTATTTTTCTGACTAATTATAAAATTATCTTTATTTACATTAAAATCTTTTAAAATAAATGAAAAATAAAAGAAATCAATAGAAAAATATCTCTGTCTCTAATAAAATAAGAAAAGAAGTCATAACTAGAAAAAAAGAAAAAGTTAGTTTCATACAAATAAATACTTGAAGAAAAAATTAATTTATTCTCGTTACTCTGTATTTAAAATTAGATACATGTAAGTATTATATGTTATCTATTATAGTGTTTGAAAAAATTGTTATTAAAGAGAATTTATATTGATTAACGTAATTATTTAATATATATATAAAAAGAATATTATGAGGACTAAGAATATTACATCTCACCCAAAAGTAATCACTTTCTCAAGATCTCACATCTCATACTCTTCTTCTTCTCATCTTTTGATAAAAGTTGAATCTCATTCCATTTAAATTTTATATATATAAAAAAGATATATTTGAGTATTAAAAAAATTGTTTATTCATATTATTTTTTAGTTGATGAAGAATCATGAGAAAACAAAAGCATCGATGGATGTCTCCTTTAACAGTGGATGCTTTTGCATGCAATAATGTGAAGTGGGTGGTTTCGTCATTCAACAACAACAACACCAACACCAACACCAACACCAACGACACAAACTCTATCCTCTTCAGTGGAATTCATTCCTTAAAGCACAAACATGCCGTACAAGAAATGTGTTTGCAGCATCCACCACTTCTATTGTTAAGCAACCATTTAACCTACTTTTTTGTTCTTTTCATAATCTCCTTTGTACTTCCCAATCCACTCCTAATTCTGAATCCAACGTTGTAGTACAAGGTCGAATCTCTTATGGTGTACTATCTTCCCTTCAATTTGTACCAAACTAGTTATCATAAAACACCTTTCAGAGAGTGGGAAAATTTAATATTAAGTAAAAATTAGATAATTCAGAAATCTATAACCACAATTTAAATCTATATATCACGGTATGTTTAGAAAATCTTATATTGTTTACCGAAAGAAATAGGTGGTAATTTATATTTTTTTTCTTTCTTAATTAGTCGAGACAATTCTAAAAATAAAATTGTAGCGGATTATATTTTTAAAACAAATATTATTTGACATTCTCATTCTTAAATAAAATATTAGTATTATTTTCTAAAATCTAAAACATAGTCTCAATTTAATCTTATTTCTTAGTGCTTCGTGAGATCCCTATATTCTAGTACGAGTTTTATATAATAAAAAATTAAACTCAATAATAATATATATATATATATATATATATATATATATTTTCTAATATTCTTTAAAAGGTAAAATTATAATAATTAAAATTTCAATTTTTAAATAAAATATAATATTATATTCTCTTTTGTTCACGTTTCTTTATATATAATATTTTTAAATAAAAATATATACATTTCCATAATAAATATATATATATATATATATATAAAAAATAATAATAAAAAAAATGTTATTTGATTGAAAAATAAATAAATTTAAAGAAAGATGTATGCGTCTTAAACTGTAATTATTGATTTTATTTTTCTCTTATTTTATTAATATAATTAATTATTTTACATTTAAACGCATTTATTTCAAAACTATTTTTTCTCTTTATTTTTTATTTTTCATAAATTAACTCATTTAAATTATCTTATCCTTCATTTAAACATTTGTTTATATATATTTTTTTATCATTCTTTCCTGACTCTTTAAAGAGTTGAAGTAGAGATAGTTTGTAACTCCATTAATCATATAACAATAATATATATATATATATATATATATATATATATATATATATATATATATATATATATATCACAGTCACGTATATGGACAATAATTATGGAGTTTGTAATATATAATTTTTTAAAATTTTATAATAAAAATATAGAATAATATTAATAATAACAAATAAACAATGATAAATTAATTAATTAATATTATAAAAAGCATAACAACTTCCTTTTATTTCTATTCTCTCATTTTATAACTTTTTTCCTTTTGCTTTATTTTATTCTTCTCTAGCATAAAATAATCGAATAAGAATAAGATTTTGAGAATAAATACGGATGGAGCGATATTATGTATATATTTCTTTATATATATTTAAGATACTCTAAATTTAATTTGAATTTAAATTAACTATATTAGTACAATATTTGTTTTGAGCTAACTATTTATAACAGTAACAAAAATAATGTAAGCATAAAATAATTTTGAGACAAAAAAAAAACTAAACCATGAAAAAATAATAAACAAAATGCAGAGAAAAAAAAACAATACAACTTTTACTGTAAAATTCTTAATCGAACAAAATTCATAAATAATATATATATATATATATATATATATATATATATATATATTCTCCACTTTCTAGAAAAATAAAATAAAATAATTTTATGAAAATATATGATGAAAATCATAATAAATTATTATTTTTATCAATAAAAAAACACTCTTTTCTCTAAAATAAAATAAAATAAACAGACTATAACCAATAGCACGAATCCCAATTTATCAATTTAGAAAATAAGACTCACTTTTAACCTACCTGACCACAATGTAATAATAAAAATATTTTGATAATTTATTATATTATCTAATTAATTTATTTTTTATTCTATCAAATCAAACAAATTAATTATAAACTTTATATTAATTAGACTTATGGAATGAAAGGACTCCGTTTTGTGCGTATCATCTAAAAGATTAAAATATATTATTGTTTAATGGGGTGAATATTGAAAATAATTGCTTTGTGTTTCTGAAAACCAAGAATTTCTGTGACTGTCTTCTATGGTCTAAAGAAAACAAAAACTACATCATCAAAATTTATCAACTATCTGACAAAATCTTTGATGGACCCAGAATTTCTTACTTTTACGTGCCTAAAATTTCTATGACAAGTAAATGGAATATGTCAAAACCTTTTTTCTTGACTTGCTTGTGTGCTATGGATAACAATATTATTGGTAGAAAAAGAGATGCTCAAGATACCAGTGTTATATCAATTAGTTGTCTATTTTCTGCAATATATGTGTGGGAAATAACACAGGAAAAAGTACTAGCCCTATAAGAACCCTTTATGCATAATGTAATGAAATTCACCAATAATCTTTACATGAGCAAGTTCCATCTTTAAAATGGTGGAAGCGATTACGGTCTCTTACAGTAATTTCCCGTTCATAGATCATGGAAATGAACTTGGTGTACGTATGACAGTCACTGCACATTCTTAGATTTCTTGATATTCTTATGGGGGATCTTTCAGATGTCTGCATTAGTGCAAAAGCAATTGCCAACTTCTGACTATGGTGTTTCAGTCTCTGTCTCTTTTCTTCTTCATCTACATC
The DNA here is from genome assembly GCA_963425845.1 of Sphenostylis stenocarpa. NCBI lineage: Eukaryota > Viridiplantae > Streptophyta > Magnoliopsida > Fabales > Fabaceae > Sphenostylis > Sphenostylis stenocarpa. The sequence goes on along the minus strand of OY731404.1, from coordinate 2,990,318 downwards.
AAGCAAAACCTGTGACATATCTGGTGTATAACCTTCAAATTTCAACTGCCATTCCATTTGGTGAATCATATCATAGATGGTGTCACACTGTGGTTGAGACTTGTCCTGTGAAACAAACTTGTAGACCTTCTTATTTGCTTCAACCAAACTAAAACCAGGTGTTTGCACCAAGTGTTTTTCAGCCATTTCTGTCCTGATCCTGGCCACATCAGTCCAGTTTTGAGCCCTTGCATACATACTTGCCAGCACCAAATAGTCCCCGGGGTTTTGCTGATTCAACTTGAAAATATTCTCAGCTGCAATCTCCCCCATTTCCAAGTTAAGGTGAACCTTACAAGCACTAAGAAGGCTTCTCCAAACCACATCATTAGGCTTAATTGTCATGCCTTTTATGAGGTCATAGGCTTCCTTGAGCATCCCAGCTCTCCCCATAAGATCCACCATGCAACCATAGTGCTGAATTGTTGGTTTGATTTTATGCTCAAGTTGCATGCGGTTAAAACATTGAATACCCTCATTGACAAGACCAGCATGACTGCAGGCACTTAATACACCCACATAAACAACATCATCAGGTGCCAAACCTTCTTCCAGCATTTCAGAGAAAACTCTTAGAGCTTCCCTACCGCGGCCGTGAAAGGCTAGCCCTGAGATCATGACAGTGTAAGAGTATCTATTCTTCACAGACATATTTTGGAACACACAAAGCCCTTTCTCAAGGCTCCCACATTTCACATACATATCAATTAGTGAAGTCTTGACAACAACATTGAGCTCACTAATGTTCCGCAACAGGATCCCATGTATGCACCTTCCAAGATTGGGAGACCCCAAATGAGTGCAAGCAGAAAGTGCACTTACTAGAATGCTCTCTTCAGCCCTATGGCGTCCTTCACTGCTCATGTACCCAAGAAGCATCAAACACTCTTGCCACAATTCCACACTAGCATGAGCACCAATGATGGAACTCCATGAAGCCACGCTCTTTTCGTCCATTTGCTCAAACACAGCACAAGCATGCTTTATTTCCCCACACTTACCATACATGCTGATCAAGCCATTCTGCACAAAGATATCATCCTCAAGACCTGCCTTAAAAACTTGACCATGAATTTGCACTCCCTCCTTCAGAGCACCTAATAGAGAACATTCCTTGAGTACAAACGGGTAAGTGAATTTGTCAGGTTCAATTCCTCTTTCAAGCATCTCAACGTAAAGTAACAAGGCTTTTTCCAGATTCATGTTATTGACATTTCCTCTAATCATGGTATTGTACTCAAAGCTTCCAGGTTCCTCAAGTTGCCTGAAGATTGAGCAAGCATAGTCCATGCTGCCCCATCTGGATAGAGCACAAGTGGCAACAAGATTGCTGCCACAGAAAGAATCCCAGAAAAGGCCCAATTTTAGAATTTGCGCATGAACTTGCTTGAATTCCTCCATGCTCTTGCATCTCTTGAGCAAAGACAACCATCCCTGCTCATTGCACTTTGCATTCAATTCAGAGCTTTGGGGTGGATTATATGGAAGTGACAAAAGATGGGATTTGCAAAGGACGGATGTCCCACTCATCCTTCCATCCACACCATGTTAAACCAGTAAGCTAAGCTAAACATAAAATATTGTACAACCCATTATCTATCTAGTCAATAAGATACAAATTGCAATTGATGAAAGTATTTTTCAATACGAGTAAGAATTTAACTCGAAAGCTGAACATAGAAACTGAAGAGAGATGGGATTATGCACCAGAAAAGGATGAACTTTATGTTCCATGATGCAAGGAAAGTTTATCAGATGGCTGCAGAGTGTTTGACAAGTGTGTATATGAATGAAACCAGGTTGTAAGGATTCCATTTACTGAAATGGCAAGGGGAAGAAGCATTGGTGTAGTTTTGGCCTTTTGGGGCGTGACAACGAAATTTTATTCCTTTTTTTTTCTCAAAGGGTTTTTCAGAAGAAGAAAAAAAATGGTAAATTTCATAGGATTTGAATGCGATCCATGAAATTTGAGACAGCATTTGCAGCCACGAAAAAGCAGAGTTGCATTATGGAACATGGGATTTCTGGATAGGATAATGTTTCAGCCCACCAGATGCTCCTCGCAAGTTAGAAGGCCTCTCATATCTCGCCACGTGGTATGCTTGGATTTAGTTGCGTAATTACTTTTCAACCCTTGAAAATTACGAATATATTTCCATGGGATTTTGTGATTTTCTTATGTTATTACAATCAATATAAAGGGTTTTGGGAGTTTCGTTTTGGCATATTGAAATCAGTCACAATGAGACGATGGAACTTGAAAGCCTTCATAGTTGAACAGTTTCGTTTATATTAGAAAAAACGAAAAAGGAAAAGTACGCTAAAAAAGGGTCAAAAGAAATTAAATTAAACCAAGTTCAACTTATTGCATCCCAACATGACAACAGATAAAAACACATAAAAAAATGATAAATAAAGTTATATTAGTAAATGAAAGAAAATCTTTATGTTAATTATAGTTTCATCACAAGAACTCGAATGAAAATGGATTGAGGGATTCAGAAAATTCGGTGATGAAAATTACATCTTTGATCATGTTTAATATGCCAACGTGACCTTTTTATTAGTTTTCAATATTTGACGGACCAGGTGAGTAACAAAAGTGAGAGGGTATCAAAATGGTGTAAACAACAAGTTTCAATGAGACCTAAACTGCCAAAACCACAACCAGTCTCCATGTTAATGATATGAACGCAGAATGTTATGGTCCTATGATAAAAGTTTAAAGAACATAGCACAGAACCCCAACGAGTTTGGTTTACATATTTTCTAATGACGACCCTATCTGTAAAATACCAATAAAACAAAAAAGAGAAAGAAAGAAAGAAAGAAGGTATAGAAAGCCTTAGAAGCCCAATTTCAGAAGTAAAACATTACAACATCATAAAAATGAATTTCATCTTTGTTCTTGAAGCTCGGCATCTTCTACTCTTTACAAATGATTGCATCTGGAAACATTCAGAGATATTACTTTCTGGACCTTTTCGAGTTACCCTTCTTACGCCCTTCTGTACGATGTTTTCTCTTGGAAGTACTGCTGTGAGACACAGCATTAGGGGCAGACTGAGATGGCACATGATGCCCATGAACCACAGCAGGGAACCCAACAGCAGAGGTTCTGCAACATGAACATGAACAAAACCTTAAAAACGAAATCTAATTTGCTTGAACTGCATCAGACAGCTTTCATATTTTCATTAATACATGAGACTGGGCGATTTCCTTTTTTTTTTTAATCTTAGAATCACTTCCAGCCTAGCATGGATAAAATTGGTGAGTGGGTTGGAATTTCCATGTTATAATTTATTCTGATTTTGGCATAAGCAGAAAATTTGCATTTTAGGAAAAAGAGGGAGGTTTTTGTTCTGAAAAAGCCCAAAGGCCAGTTAGTGATTTTTCAATCCCTCTCCTTAAAAACATCCAATTTTAGGGGATATCTCTACATACATAATTTTTAATCCGTTTCAGTTCTATCCATAGGAACTAAAGAGATTTAGAATGTTGTGTAGGAACGAAAAGGAGTTAAAAATTATATATGAATGAAGAGACTAAAATGAGAAGGTTTTAGGTACTGGAACTAAGAAAAAAAAAATTAACTGTAAATACTTCATGAATAATTAAATGTTTTAACATTTATATAACATGATGAGCCTAACTCGTATGACTTTTTCAATTCAAACTCGAACAGACTAAACATATCATTATATTACTTAGCTCAACATGACCATTAAAACACTAAAGAAAATTCGAAATATCCGGTCCTCAATATTAAGAAGACATCATGAAAGTTACTGGACTGACAAAGAAATAGTTAGCAACTTAAAAAGGCATATTATCCTTGAATGAGTTAGGCTCACAAGTAAGCAAATTGAATATCAATTTAGCATGGGTTGTGGGTATGCTCACAAAAATTTAGGTCATCGAAGACAAGGTTATAACTTATTAATGCTTTGGCGATGCCAAAACATGAAAAAATGAACAGTTAGCATAAAATTCATTTAAGAAAACCACCGAAGGGAAAGGCCAAGTCATCAAACATGCAAATCTTGAAACCAAATTAGTCAAGCAAAGTTGCTATTGTCACCCAAATGAATGCCCAAAATAAAACAGCAATGGCAATAAAAGAATGGTTATTCGACTTGCCATCGCAAGCCTTACCCAACAAGAGCACAGCAGACTCCTGCATGGTCATGGAAGCACCATATGCGCCACGCGATTGCAAGCAAAGCCGCAAAGCATTGTTCTCAGCATAGCAGCACTGAAGCAAATGCCCCAGTCTTCTGCATTCCCCTTCTAAATACCTACTCTTCGCCTCAAGGTTTTTCACATAAGCCTTCTTCCTCTCCCTTGATCTAACAGCAGCATCCCTATTCCTCAACTGCCTGAAAAACACAGTTGAAGACACCACTCAAGACCATAACAATCATCATAAAACGCCCCCACAGAACACAATATATGATTGTTTCGTTCTTATTAAATTCATAAACTCCCAAATTGACATTCATTATACTCTGTCAATACAAATTTGATAGCAAATAACAACATCCACCATAATTCAATGATGTAACCAACTACATCAAATAATCAAATAGTAAAATAATAGGTTTACAGAAAAATACTAACAAAAACGAACATTTTATACATCTAAATGTTACATCACATTACTCATTAACACAACGAAATTTATCAAATTCGAGTCTCACCAACATAAAAGTGCAATCTCTACAGCTTTCAAGTCCAACAATTACAAATAATCTTCCCAAAAGTATAACTAAAGCACACACATAAAGCTTTTAACAATTATAAAATAATAAAGTATGTCTGGACAAGTTTTTTTTTTTTTTTCATAATGACTTCCAAAAGAAAAATTTTAAAAGTTAAAGCATGAGTTCATTTGTGTGTATATATATATATATATATATATATATATATATATATATATATATATATATATATATATATATATATATATATATATATATATATATATAGCTTTCTTTTTATTTTTCTTCCCTAGCCAGAAAATATCGTCCAAACATACCCTATATATTAAGTACAAATTATTTTACCCTTTCACTCAGTTACAAACTGTCATATATGACTTTCTCCGATGACTAAAATATTTACACTGTCGACAAAAGAAAGTAGTCACTCTTTACCTCTTTAATTTCTTGGACATGGGTTCATTGGGAATTACGTCATCAATTCTGTCTTTGTCGGAGCCTTCCCCGGACTCTGTCTTGGAACGCTGGCTTTCCGGTCCTTCGTCGGGCTCCGTCAGAATCTCCTCAAGGAACTTGTAATAGTCGGAGTCAGACGAAGGAGTTTCGAGGAAGACGGCGTCGTTTTCGTCGTGGGACATGAGCAAGTTCTCGATCTGGGACAGAACGGAATTGTTTGGGGAGGGGTGGTCGGCGACGCTAACAGGAGCGGTGTCGTCCTGCAAAAAATCATGGACGTCGTCCGGCACGTTATCGAAGAAGGATTCCCAATCAAATTGGGTAAGTAGGGTTTCTTCCGAATTGTCCATGGGAGTAGAGGATTGAATTGAATTAGCGGAGAATAAAATATTTATTGGGAAATTTGGTTCTGCGTTTGTAACTTGGAGAGTAAGGAAAAGAAGAAGGAGTGTGGAACCGCGTGGATCTGTTTGTGCCGTCACTCCACCAATGGGATCGCGTACAGTGGCATGCCTTTTACACGTGGCTCATCTCAACGACCCAAAGTTTTTTTTTTCTTATTGAGGAAATGAAGAAAGTGGGGGTATAACCTAATTCAATTATCATAAACATAGAAATTTATTTTAATATTTAATAAATATCTAATAATTCAAAATCATGAGGTGGTGATGTTTTCCAATTGACATTGATTGTGACCATTTTTATTTTTATTTTCATCAAAGTTTGCCCAATTTTTATTAATTAAGAATACGAATATATAAAAAATAGACATAAATATAAATATTAAGAATTTTAAATCTTTATATTGAAGGTTGAATTTGAAATTACTTACGAGTAAGATTATTTTCATAATTTTTTAGAATTTCATTTTTTTATATTTTTTAATCCTAACAACACATTTCACTCTGAAAAAATATTTAACTTTTAAATTGTCATTTTAATTTATAAAAATATAAAATATGATGACATTAATCTTGAAAAAAAAATCTATATTGTCACTTTAATCTCTAGATTTATTAACTATTATTATCACTTTTTTTTATAATGTTTTATTGGAATATTATAGATAAAAAAGGTGGTTAAGACAAGAAACTCTGTTGAAACAAAATTAAAACAAAAGAATGCTAATAATATTTTTACAAAGTTTATTGAAAATTATAACTTTTTTATGGTTTAATTCATCGTCAAATGTTTTTTTTTTTAAGAGTGAAATCTATCACAATTTTTTTTATCTTTAATATATTATAATTAATACAAATTATTAAAAGAAATTCATTTAAAAAATATAAACAAATAATAAATTAGAAATGAAGAATATTTTTAGATTTTATTAATTTGAGAGGAGAGTACGAGTCCACTTTCCAGTGACCACAAAACACCACTGTGCACGTTGTTCCTACCACCACCATTCCTCAACAACTTTCCCACTCACTCTCTCGGAAACGTCGACGACAAAATGTTCACCTCACCTTCCTCCAAATTACTGTTGAGAGTTCAGCCACTGCACCCGACGGAGCCAATGTCTAACTCACTCACCCTCTCGCTGTTTCCCGCCACCACGTCCTCCTTCCTTCAGCGTCACCCCTACGCCGTTAAACCTCTAACTATTCGCTCCGTCACTCGCCGTTTAAAACCCGCAATCGTCAGAGCAGGTGACCGATCACAACAGGTTCTCTCTCTTTCCATCGCAAACCGTATCAGCTGACAAAAAAACAAAAATGAAAACAAGTGTTAATTTGAACTTGCATTGGTTCCCAAATTTAGGGGGAAAAAAAGCTGATTTCCTTTTTAATTTTTTTTTCTTAATGTGGTGAATAAAAACTAAGGTTTTTGTATGTATTTTTTAGTATAAAGTTTATGTTGAACCCAATTGTTGTTGTGAAGTGGACTAGGCTATGAGTGAGGTGGCTGACACGTTGGAGAAGATTTTGGTAGAATGATTAGTTTCATCCAAATTAAAGGTTTTTGGTATACTAAATGCGACCTTAAGTTGAACCTTCTTTGGACGTACATTGTAATTCATCCAGTGTAATGTATTGGAGTTGGTGTGGTGTTATAATGTTATGAGTTTTTGAATTTTTTTTAATTAATTTAATTTTGGAAATTCAGATGGGTGGCAATGGAAGTAAAGGGAGGGAGGGATTGAGTTGGGTGCAACCCATTTTGAAATTTGCAAGGAGCAACATTCTACCTTTGGGTCTGTCATATGCATTCAAATTTTGTTGTATTTTTTCTTTTGTGATTCTATTTATGGTTTACTTCATTTTGATTATGTTCTAATGGATAACAAATTTGTTTGTGTTTTTGAGGCAATGTATAGCTCTGGTCGGTGCAGTGACATTAGGATTAACATATCCTAGTCTTGGTTGTGCTGCTGATAAATATAATGTGTCAAAAATTGGTCCATTTGGAATTTTTGTTATCTCAGGTTAGTTTTCGAGGATAATCTTTTGCATGTATATGTTATTTTGATTTTATGTTAACTTATCTCAAGGTGTTATTGTGGTTTATCATATAGGATTGATGTTGCGTAGTGAAGAAATCGGTGCAGCTGTAGAAGCATGGCCTGTTGGACTCTTTGGGCTTGTATGAACATAAAATTTTTATGAATGAACTTTACAGACTCCGCAGGCAGTTTCAGTTGGTTATCCTAGATTTGATTGAAATCTTAACCTAGATTTGATTGGAGGGCCTGTGTCTGGGCTCTCTTTGCCTAATTGGAATGTTACAGATCATGCTGCAAATTTGTTATCCTGTTGTACATTGCAAATTTTAGAAGTTAATTTGTATAAGTTCTCTTATATTAACTTCTTCAAAAACTGATTTAGCTTATGCATAGGATAATATTAGCTTATGGAGAAACTTATTTAATTCTTTTTTAATTTCTTCTTCTATAAGGGGTTTGTATATATACAAGAAGATAAGATGTTATGAACCTGTTGAAAATTATCATCAACCTTGTATCCTGTTTCCTAGCAAGGAAAAAGAATTTAATCTCATATTTGTGGCTTACCTCTCTACTTTCATGGTCAAGAATAAAAGTTTTAACTTGAAAAACTAAATATTGTATCTCTTGTCATATTGTCTGTACAATAGCAGCAACTGAGCATATTGTTAGATGGGTTTGAGATGGATTACTTAACACCATTGAACTGAATAAATATCTCAACATTTTCTTGCATGTCTGCATGTTTTAAAAACTAAATCTCAAAGGTTATTTTTATGCATTTCCCAATGTGTAATGTGTTCTTTGGTTCTCCTTGCAGGTGTCTATTTTATTTCTTACACCATACTTTTCCAGGATAATATTGCAAATTCAGCTCCAACCCCAGGAATTTATTACAGGTTTAGCCATTTATTTATATTCTACCTTAAACATAAGTCAGTTTTAGCCATTTGCAAGATACTTTTATTGTAGTTTTAAATATTTTGAGTTTGTGAGTTTCTATATTGCTGTCCTTAGATCTTGTCAAACCTTGAATAACTGTCACATAATTTTTCCTTCATTCTGTTACCTTGTAGACTAATTTTCCATATATAAGAAACTCAAACTTCTTTGTTGAAGAACAAGTTCATGTTTGCAAATATAAAATACTATTTGGTAACAAAAATATTCCGCATTATTGAAAAGATCGCCTTTTGTTTGATATATATTGATTCATTGACACCTGTCTCTGCTTTAAGTTGATGGTTATATATTAGGTGGTTATTTTTCTTTAATAGTGCTTCTTTCAGCATGTGTTCAATAGCTGGTCCTATTCTTATTTTTTATCTAGTTTCAGCACAATATTTTGATATAATAGTAGGTCCATGTAGTGACTATGAATTGAGCACAAAAATACAGACTTAAAACATAGAACAGTAGGCATTCAGACTGCAGGTTTTGTAGGATGTCCTTACTCAGTTGGTAGGGCTTATTTACAGTGTATGATAACTAGACCAGAAGCTTGGCTAGATGTTTTAAGTAGGTAGAGTTTTTGGTTCAACCCTACATATAATGCATCCAGTGTAATGACACCTTTCAATTATATTGTGGGAAACTGGCTGGCTTGTATACAGCAATCAGAAAAAATAAAGAAAAGGCTTGGAGAGATGGTTGGATATATCTTGAATTTTGTACAGTTGTTGAAGTTAAGTTTCTTCTCCATATATTGAAAAGGGAGCCTTTGCAAAATGGTGGATTGAAGGAGCTACCTTTATTAGAGAAGAAGATGGATGCAACAAATTATCAAACGGCAAGACCTGTTGTGAACTTGACATATATCTCAATAAATAAGTCATAAAAAATAAACTATAGGTATTGTCTTATCAAATGACCAATTTTTTGAACTTTTGTTTAGTTGGAGGATGGATGGAAATATGGTTTTGTTTATTCATAGCAAGGTTTTCTCATTTCATTTGTTGTTTATTTGCCTTCTAAATACTGTGATTGTGCTTTAAAAAATGACTATAAAACTCTACCTTGTTTATATTTGCTGATCAACACTTCCACGTATATTCACTCTCCCCATTTTAGTATCATATATTGCACACTTTCAACAATTGATGCTCTATAATATCTCTACTAGTTGTTCATGGTTGGCTTTCTTAGTCATTAATTCTTGCAATTTGAGATATGAATTTCTGGGTTTCTATAGGGCTGGCTATATTTAGCTGTATGCCAACTACATTATCAAGTGGTGTTGCACTAACCCAGGTATGGTCATAGTTTGTCTCCTTTCTTGTTTTCCTTTTGGATTTATATTCTTATAAATTTTATATTCCTTTTTTCTACCACCCATAAACAAGTTGAATTTTGCTTGAGTTTTCTCACTTTGCTTCTGCAGCTTGCTGGGGGAAATTCTGCGCTTGCTCTTGCAATGACAGTAATATCTAACTTGTTAGGAATAATGATTGTGAGTCATAAAGAGTTACATATTTAACATTGCCCCCAATCTAATCTTGGTTTTACATTTTTATGAGTTTATCTCAGAAATTATATGAAAGTATGAAATTTAGGGATGTTACTCCAAACCTCCTTCTATTTTGCATTTCTTACACAAAACTTCTTTCTGAAATCTACACTAACCCCTCCTATTTTGTGAATATACTACATACATTTAAACTCAAAATCTTTATGTTTGTATGTAATTGACAAAAATATCCTTGTCATAGACTCTCATGAGACAGACTCTCCTTTATTTGTTAAACATTACATAAAACCTCATTGATAAATACATTACAGCTAAATCCCTCCATTATAGTAAAAATTTGAAATTGTTGAACAATTAAGTGTCAAAAGTTTTAAATTAACATTAAATAACAGAAAAGAATAGTAAAATACATTATCATTTCAGATTTAAAATAGAAAGGTTATTATTAATTTTTTTTAATAAAAATCTAATAAAAACATAATCACTTGAGTTATGAATGTTGGAGATCTTATATCCACCAAAGATTTATCTCATCTTATAAACTGGTTTTGTAGGGTTAAGTTAGACCCATATTGACTTTCTAAGATGATATCAGAGCCTATCCAATTGAAAGTTGGACATATCATTCCACCCATTATCAGGTCTCTATTGGGCCACTCATAAATATTCAGTTTCACGCTTTGTAGGGTTGACTTAGGCCTATATCCACTTTCTAAGAATTAACAAGATTCAATAAAACTGATTTTTTAAAAGTGGTTTTTTAAGAATTAAATATCAAAAATGAAATTAGTTTACTCGATTTAGTTATTAATATATCATTTGATTAAGTTTTTATTGAATTTTTTATTTCAATAATTTTGAAATATTTCTTATTTATAATTTTGTTATTAACAATCTTTTTTTTTTGTTTATTTTCTTCCATTATTTTAATGTAAGATTAATTATTTCAAAATTTTACTATTGTAGATATATTTAATTGTATTGTATACAAAATAGAAGAGTTTGTATAATGTTTAAGACTAGATTATTTAGTAAGTCAAAATCTGTAAAAAGGGCATGTTTGGCAGTTTCATGTAAAAATAAGGTTCTGGGTATTAAGTGTATCATACTCATAAAATAAGAGGAGTCACAGCAAGGAGAAGCAGGATGAGGGAAGTAAAATTGTGGCTTGAGTTGCGTAAAACAAATGTGAAAAGAAATTAAAAGATAAAGACTTTATTTTTGGGCACTAGTGCCACATGCAATCTGTAATGCCACAACTTCTTGATGGTATTTTGCTGGATTTCTGTAATGCTTTTTCACCATACACAATATATTCTGAAGGTCGTACAAGATATTCTTAAGATGTTATATATATGAAGATATTTTAGCAAATTGAATATACTGAAGGAAATTGCATATTAAGCAAGAGTAACAAAATGTCATATATTGATAAGCGTCAATTTTCATCATGGGCCATCCTCCTAGCCTCTATCCTAATTTTCTATTTCTCTCACACTTATAGGTTTTGTTAGAATATTAGGATTCTTATATTATTGGGGCACATATTATATTAGTGATAGTATTGGACTGGACTTGTACTGGTTGTACTAAATTAGTACTTGACTTCATTGGTATGAAATATTTATTTATACATGTGCTTATAGGTTATTTGCATTAATTGGTTGGGTCTATCTTTCTTGACTGACTTGTTATAATACAAATGTAAGTCCATATTATTTCAATATATTTTTTTTGTTATATATACATTTTCTTCATCTAATTTAATTATAGTTTTTGTTATATTTATGATAATATTTTATCTTTTAGATTCCACTTTCCATCACAAAATTTGTAGCTGCTGGAGTTGGAGTAAATCTACCTATCAAACAGCTATTTAAAAGTCTTGTTCTGACAATATTAATTCCCCTTATCTTGGGAAAGGTAATTGGATCTTCTCCTTCATACATATATGGAAAGTCTTGACTCCAAAAACGTATATGGAGTTACTGCTGGATTCTTTATTTTTGAAAGGTTGTGTATATTTTATATTTTTAGGATTGGATGAATATCTTATTTTATCTTTGATACTTTCCCTACTTCCTTTTTATGTTAGCTTCCCTATTTCCCTTGATAGGATTAGCATATAAAAGAGGATCAGAGCTTGTTTTCAAAACACAAAAATATATTCAGTTATTTTTCTTACTGGTGGTTGTTTTGCTTTTTAAAGGTGGCGAATTTTGCAACTAACATGTGGTTGAGTCAAAGCCCTTGGTTGCATAATATTATGAAAATGATATTTCTTGTGACCTGCATTACTACTTTTACTCATTTTGTATTTTCAGTATACTTTCCTCGTTAAATAACCTATAGATTCTCTGTAGGAACGGGTCTTGAAGTTTATAGTAGGTGATTGGTTGTGACGAGTCAATGGTTGCTACTTTAAAGTTCTACAAGTCAGCAATTTCACAGGCTCCCTTTTCAAAAAGATTTTTCAAAATACCCTACTTTTTCTGATTTTTTCTTGATTGCTGATTCAGATTTTGGTATTTTCATCTTGATTAATTGATTGTATTAATTTTGAAGCATCATTTAATTTCTTCAGCAGTTGCACACCCTAGTGACAGTATAATATATTTGTTTTCGCGTCTGCTATATGTTGAATTTGAATTTGGTCTTTGAAGCGGAATACTCAAATTCTTGTGTTACATCAGTTTGTTAAAAGTATTTTAATCTTCTTTATTGCTTTGAATGGGCAGGTTCTACGTGAATCTTTTAAAGGTGTGTCCTATTGTTTATGCTTAGTTCAAGTAGCTTGTTTGTCACATGTTTTGACGGATAAAATAACGATTGTCATCATTACATTAAATAATAGCTGACAATGAAATGAAATTGTAATGCAGTGTTTCTTTGGAAGTCATAGTTGCAAAGTGGTATCTAATTGTTATAGTGTGAATAATTTCTTATTGGATTATTTACTTGCATTTCATTTATAATCGTCTTACACATTTGACCATTACTTTATGTCAAGCAAAGGGTGGTCAACTTAATATTTGACCATTACTCTCTTCCGGAATATAAATTTGTTGTTTAATTTGTGAATGGGTATCGGTGTAGTCCCCTCATTTCTTTGTTTCTTTTTCTTTTAGTGGAATATATTACGTGAGTGCTGAGCATATGATTGTTGGTGTTAGTGTGCCAACCTAGTTGGCATACCTTCTTCCACAAGTGATGCTTAATACTCATGATTTTATTGAAAAAAAAAAAACTTTATATTTTCAAAATGTTGTTTTACAGAAATCCTCAAGAAGAAGAAAAAAATAAATCAAAGTAGCAAGCAGAAATGGCCAATTCTTCAACACGTTTTATGCTAAATTAAATATTATGGCTATAGAAACTTCCTGAAAAATGAGAGTGATTGAGAAGAAGTTTCAGGAGATACTTTTGTGTATTTTTTTAGTGTTTTTCATTCAGCATTTTGATATCTTATATATACACAACTAAATACGGCTTGTATATACTAGAATCATGTAGGATTGAATTATCTTCTAAAATCATAATTTCCCAATGTTTCATAAGTACCTATTGTTTCCAAAGTTTTAATAACTACCCTTGTCATTTCCAACACTCCACCTCAAGCATAGAGAATCTTAAGTACCAACCTTGTTAAAAATAGACTGAATGTGGAGGCTGGGAGACTTTGTTAAGATATATGATGGTTTATCATTGAAGCTAGCATATTCAATGATAATTTCTCTGCAAATAATTTTTTCTTGGATAAAATTACAATATGTTTATATGTATGATAGGACTTGGGTATTATGGAGTGGGTAAGTCTCACATCAAGTAGTATGGGATGCTCGGTAAAGTATTTAAGTGTTTGATTCTCTCCCTTAATAGCTAGCTTTTGAGGGTGGGTTCCTAGTACCTGGCCTCTTATAAATTGATGCCAAAGTTGGTTGGTGATTTCTTGGAAAGGGTTACCTATGGAGGGTTCTAACTAATGAATGGTTCTGACAAAAAAAAAAAATGATGAGTCAAGTGTTACCGAGTGAAGCGTTGGAGAGTGAAAAGGTGTTTAGATGTCAACTTAGGGGTGTTGTTAGCTATGATAGGGGACTTGAGATAGGACGGATGACGGATCCAGAAATAGTTTAAACGGGAAAAAAAAATGTAAACTTTGATAATAATAAGGTAAACTTTGATAATAATATTCAAACGGTAGAATGACACACTAGTTTAGTACGTGTTTGGAAACACATTGAAATCCTTATGTAGGTAGGTCCAACCTGTATGTGTTTGGAAACATATTGAAACCCTTATGTAGGTAGGTCTAACGCAGAAGTTACAACTTCATCGTTCAAGTAAACGTGGATCTATAGCCTTCAAACGTGAAACTAAACACACCTGCAGAAGAATGGTTAGAACTTGGAAATGAAAAGTAAAAAATATAGAATTACTCAATTCTGTTAGCTTGCAAGTTACGATAGAAGGCAAAGTGTTAATTTCTTAAATAAATTTCTTTAACTTTTTCATTTATAATATTATATAATATAATAATTTTATTATATTATAATATATAAACTGACACACCAGAACTTTCAGGTAGATCCTGAGACTTTTTTTCTTTTTTTACTATGTCTAATATAAATTTTTTTATAATATATATATAAATAAATAAATTTTCAAAGAGGGAAAGGCCGGGACCCATGCTCGCCCCCCTTTGTATCCGTCCCTGACTTGAGAGTATTATGTGGTGCTTGTTTGTTCTAGATTTAAGGGAGAGTATTATGTGGTGCTTGTTTGTTCTAGATTTAAGGGAAATGTTCTTCTCAATTTTCATACTCTCTCCTTTTTTCTCACTATAACATTGTCATTTATAAAGATTTTTTTTATTATTAAATCTACCTTACAGGTGTGGCTGACTTTGTTGACAAAAACCGCAAGCTTTTCTCAGTGATCAGTGCACTTTTCCTTAGCCTTGTAAGAACAATTCCTTTGGGGTGTTTCCTTATTTCCTTTCTCCAAGTTGGTGTTTTCCTCGTAGCAAGTTGATTGAAAGATTGCTTAAGTTTTGTTTTGTCCTTTTAACACGTTCAGAATCTTAAGTTATAAGAAATGGATGAGATGCATTATGTTGTTTCTTTTACTTGTTTGTATTGTTGGACCCGACCAGTGGCACATTTCATGCACTGAAATCAGCTCATTAAATTTATATCCTTTTTCAAAGGCAAGCCATACAAAATATAAATAACTAGATGAATAACCATCGGTTTCTGGACAAGTAATTATTGTTCCTGGCTTCACATGAGTTTTCATGACTCCTTTGATAACTTGTTACATTTGTTGTGATGCATACATACTCTGGGTTTTGATTAATGGCTTAGTAGTCCTTCTGGTCGTATTGTCCCCTTGTCCCTGTGAATAAGAATAGTTTACCAGGAAAAACTTTGTTTTTGTGCTTGCCATTGAATCCATATAAATTCAAGGGACCTATTTTGTGCATTCAGGGCCAGAAAAATCACCGTGCTGACCAATAATTACATTATGTTTGTGAAATCTAATACCTGTAAGGAAACACCTTTGATCTAAACAAAAATATTTCCATTTCTTCATCCATGTGCCATATTCTTTCTTCATTACATTTCATTTTGACATGAATGCCCATATTTGGGCAGTTATCCCACCACACAAATAAGCTATGGTCTTAAAAAAAAATTCTGGAATTAATTCCTTTGCTTATTTGAGATGTTATGCTTGTTATTTATTCATCAAGGTATTACAAGCAGATTATAGTAAAACAAAATATTGTCATACAGGTACCTTGGATACAAGTAAGTAGGTCAAGGCCCCTGCTGTTAATGGTGAAGCCCAATGTTTTTCTGGTAGCTATTGGACTGGGAACGTATGTATGGCACACGAGTTAGTTTACATTTGTTTGTTATCATGACATAATTGGAATCTTTTATCGGTAGTTTTCTCCTTACTAGTTGTTTGTTTTGGTACTATAAATATATAGTCAAATTTTAACATTTATTTTGTATTTCCTTCTACAATGAAAAGTTAAAAAAGATAGTTCTTACGTCAAGAATTTGTAGATATTTAATGTTGTATCCCTGTGTGATAGGTTTTTTAGCATTTACATACAGCACTTTATTCTGATTGCCCATATATCTTTGACTCTGTTTTTAACTGAGTATCTCATGGATAACACCAGATCCATTGAATTGGAAAATGCATGTTTGTCATTAGAAAATTATGTCATCGGTATAATGGTTTTACCTTTTAGACAATCATATATAGGCACAAATCACATATTGACAACCTTTATTTACTCATGGATTAGAGTCTTCTTCTGGCCAAATGAAGTCTTGTTTAACATGGAGACATCTTCTGTCACTCTTCGCATGAGCACTGGTCTGCATTTAATAGGATTGTTCACTATTAGTTGATTCTTGTAAAGGGCTATCAGCTTCAATGGCATTACGGTAACTAAAATTGCCCTTCATGATACCTTGCAGACTTCTTCATCTGTCTTTATTGGTATTCAATGTCATTGCTGTTCGGAGTCTTTCAGTTATCTCTGGTGGTAGAAAATCAATTTTTTCTCGACAAGAAAATGCCAGTGCACTCGTACTTGTTGCAAGCCAGGTAATAACTCAATCACTTTTACTTTCTCACATCTCATATGAAATGAGTATCAACTTGGAGGCGCTTTCTAACAAACTTGCTGTCAAATATTTATCCTTTTTGTTGGTACATTAATGAGTCTCACATTGTTTAAGAGTCAAGGTCAAGGGTAGTTTATATACACATTTCTCTTTTAACTTACCGATGTAATTTTTAAGGACAAAACCATAACGGACGTGAGCTCCAAAACAGACAATACATCGGACATAAGAATTGATTCTAAAGATGTCTTATAGCGGACATGAAATTTGGATACTCTTGTTCCTAAACGGAACACTGACGTTATTTATTTATTTATTTTAAGAGATTCATTTATAATAAATAAAAAATAATCAATAATATCTAACAAGATAATTAAATAAGTAAAGTTGTTTTTGGGTTGGGTAGGTACACTTTTAATTATTTCCAAACAAGTTTTCATTCCTTTCAGAAAACATTACCAGTAATGGTGGCAGTGATAGAGCCACTTCAAGGTGCATTTGGAGAATCCGGGTTACTGGTTCTTCCTTGTGTTGCAGCACACCTGAACCAGGTCATTTAATTTTTTTTTATCTTTTTACCACTTTCCAATATTTCTTCCTCATGCATGCTAACCTCTAACTCCTTGTAGATTATTGTTGACTCTTTAATCGTTAACTTCTTGCGTTCCCAAGACAATTCCAACAATGTCAAGGTGGCTTAAACAGAGTAAATGGTGGTCATCGATGGTTGTGGCATATGAAGCATATCAAGCTCCATCTCAGGAAATACTGAGATAAAGGATGTTTAAAAATTTGTTTGGTTTCATTTCCCATTGTACAACTTACCAAAATATATTTTGGTCATGTTCAGTCTGGAAGTTGTTGTTTGATGATCATAGATTTTATTTTTTATTGATGTGGGGGTTGTGTACGAGGTTTTCGATATTTATATTGTACCATTGTTAATTCTTTAGATTAAATAGTTATGTCGTACACTGTAAATGGTAGGCATTTCATATTCACTTGCTATTATTAAGGATTTTTTTAACTTTGGTCTGTTTCACTTGCAATTAAGGGTTTAAAAAAACATTGGTGTGTAGTAACCTATAACAACAGGATTAATTCTAGGTTCTGCATCCTATAATGCATCCTATCATTTCTCCCAGCATCTTGGTATCACAAGTTAAATACTAATAAATACTTTTTTATATTTTTGTTTGTTAGTCTAACTTCTTCTATTTGCATACAATTTATGAATTTTCATCCTTTAATTTTTATTTTTTTTGCACTATCATTCTTATTCTTATCGAAGGTCTTTTCTAACCATTAAAATTAAGTAATAGTTAATTTTATGTATTAATTATATGTTTCTGTATTTAAATTATATAAACAAATTCAAAGCTCAATCTACACAAAAGAGGTTGAATTCTGAAACACTTAATTTGGATTACATTTCCAAAAATCTAAAAGTGTATTATGATCCACTAATTTAGAATATATTTTTGAAAAATTAATTTTTGAATTATATTTTGTAAAACACTTTTTGAACATATTTTTCAAAAATATTTACCAATTTTTTCACTCCCTGTAATCTGTTTCCAGCCAAAAAAAATTTTAAAAATTTGTCATTGAACAAAATAAAAAATAAACACACTGATAGTTGTTAAAGATGAAAATAAGTAGAAGAGTAAAATGAAGTTTAATTTAATTACAGGGTTTTAAGGAAAAATTATGATGATGTACGGAACAACAATTTTGAGGATGTATTAAGGAACAACCTTACTCTTAATGGTTGTAATATATGATTCACCCACCCTAGTTTTATCTTATTTTATTTAATCAAATCAAGGATTTCTCAATAAATTGTAATATATGATCCATCCACCCTAATTTTATCTTATTTTATTTAATCAAATCAAGGATTTCTCAATAAATTGGTATAAATGATCATTTTAATTTACAAAAATTAATTTCCATGACAATCTATTTAAATATGTAAATATAAAAAAAAAAACAGACAGTTAAAAAAGTAAGAATAAAAAAAAAAGACAAATTAATTTCTCACCTAACATATTAAGTGACCAACCAATAATAGACAGTTGAGGGTCAAGATTGACCAAATAAATATGAGAAATAATATCAAAATCGATTTTAAAAAAGAGAAATAGATTAGGTAGGGTAATTTTCATTTACTTAAGTTAAATCAGAGTATAAATGAACTTAGATCATATTAATTTATAAATTAATTTATTTTATAAAATAATAATATTTTTTTAAATAAAAAAAATATTTTATTAAAAAGATATATTTATATTATAAATTAATTTAATAAAAAATATATATTTATTTTAAAAATAAATATAAAAATAAGTCTTTATATTTATTTATTTCAAATTTAATAATTAAAATAAATTATTATTTTAGATTATTATATTATTAAAAATTAAATAATAATATTGAAAAAACATTTTAAATTTTTATAATTTATATATTAAATTATTATATCTTAAAATAAAAATAAATTTTATCAATATAACTTAAATTTTTAAAAATATTTTTTAATTAATTATTTTGATATATATAAATTATTTTTTTTAATTTTCAATTATATCAAAATAACCTATTAATTTAAAATAAAAATTATAATTTATTTTAAAATATAAATCAAAATAAATTATCAGTTACCGTTACACCAAACTACACCCATTTTCAAAATTCTTGTCATAACATTGAGTGTCCAAGAAGAAGCATATAATAAGACATGGAAATGTCACCATAAAAACAACGAGTAAACGCTCTCTCTCACTTTTGATTGGTGCACTAAAAAATGTTGATAAAAATTGCAGCAATTTTCTTGGTAGGGCTTCTGGCCTTGGCATATCAGGCCATTCAGCCTCCACCCCCAAGAACATGCGGTTCACCACATGGTCCACCCGTCACAGCACCAAGGATTAAGCTCAGAGATGGAAGGCACTTAGCCTACAAGGAACATGGGGTGCCTCGAGAACTCGCCAAGAACAAGATTGTCTTCTTACATGGCTTTGGTAGCTGCAGACATGATGCTGTAATTGCAACAAACCTCCCCAAAGTATGTATCTATGTTTGTTTCTTAATTTAGTCAAATCTTTATAATCTTGATTTTGTTAGAAGCATCACATTGATTAGGCATAATAGTCAAATACATATCTAACTGAAAATCAGTTTTTTTTTTTAAAGATTTAAGTTTAGATTTCATTGATATCAGAATCTATTGTAAATTTGTGAAAAAGGGTCACTCTCCATGTTATCTTTTAAAGTGAAGTAGACATGAAACTAGTACTTGCTTCTGTGTTACTTTGGTTTATTCTTAGGTTTTATTTTTGGTGGGTTTGAATGATTAGGGGCTTCTTGAGGAACTTGGAGTATACATTGTGTCTTTTGATAGACCAGGGTATGGAGAAAGTGACCCTGATCCTAATCGAACGGTAAAAAGTTTGGCACTTGATGTTGAAGAGCTTGCAGACAAGTTGGAACTGGGAGCCAAGTTCTATGTCATGGGATTTTCTATGGGAGGACAAGCTGTGTGGGGTTGCCTCAAGTACATTCCTCATAGGTAAGTAAGATAACACTTGTTGGATCCATCTTTATTTGCACTTAGGTGTAGAAATCTAATAGAAGTGAAGATGAATAAATGAGTGAGGATGGAGAATAATTCAAATTATTAATCTTAGCTTCTTTGTTTTTTATTGTTTGGTCATGAATTGAATGGTTCTGAATGTTGGTGGTGGTGAACACAGACTTGCAGGGGCAACACTGATGACACCGGTGATAAATTATTGGTGGCATAACCTTCCTTCCAACATGACAACAAAGGCCTACTATGACCAACCCACACAAGACCAATGGGCTCTGCGAGTTGCTCACTACTTTCCATGGCTAACATACTGGTGGTTTACTCAGAACTGGTTTCCTTCATCAAGTGTTGTTCAACGCAACCCTGCTATTTTCTCCCATCAAGATTTATCAATCCTCTCCAAACTCCGTAGACCATATCAGGTACTACTACTGTTTAAAAATTCAACTTAGATCCAACACAATATACAAAACTAATTTCCAACTTAAATATTGAACTTGTTATAAGGCGTTTTAGGTCTTCTCCCTCTCCTTTATAATCAAATTTTTTCTTAGGTTTGATTTCTTTTTTCGCGTCTTGATAATATCTTATTCTCCGTACTATCTATGCATCGAGCCCATTAAGTATCAAGTCCATCTCTTCCAAATGGGTTTATCTTGACCCACTTTACTCGTTCAGTTGAATCCGAACCCAACCAGACTATACACGTACCAGAACTCAATACTAGTTTATATACGGTCTTCTCTTATGATTAGATATCGAAGTCATTACTAATCTATGTATACTCTCTTCTCTGATATTGTAAAGATAAGATTGAGTTAAAGGCACGTTTGAGCTTAATTTTCTTTATGCTACATGATATTTAAAACCTTTTTATTGGTTTGATGCTTTATTTTAAGATATTTATTCATAATACCATGATTATATATCAGTAAAACCCTGAACTCATGTTATTGGTTACTGAACTCGATGCAGTCACAGGTGCAGCAACAAGGTGAAGCTGAATCCATTTGTCGGGAGGCCAGAATTGGGTTTGGAAGGTGGGATTTTGATCCCCTTGATATTGATAACCCTTTTCCAGATAATACAGGGCATGTTCATCTATGGCAAGGTGATGACGATAAGATTATCCCTGTCATGCTGCAGCGCTACATTGCCCAAAACATTCCTTGGATTCAATACCATGAAGTGCCTGGTTCTGGACACTTATTTCCACACATTGAGGAAATCACTGCCACTATCATCAAAACACAATTAGTCCATTGAAAATGTGGTTCATTTTGGCATACCCACTCTTTCATAGTCCTGTAATCTTCTCATCGTTTTGTGACTTGCTAATTTTTTCAGCATTGAATGTGATGGACTTTTTCCTTTGTTAGATCATTTAGTTCTTATTAGACCATGGATTTTAAACAAGCTTCTTTTTAAAAGATTTTTAGTATAAAAAATTATGAAAATATGAAACTATTTATTTATATGTTTAATAATGTTCTAGCAAAAAATTAGGTGAGATTAAGAACATTTAACAACATCAATAGTTGTAAGATTAGGTGGACAATCCATATAATTAATGTAAATTTACTTCGGACAATCTCCAACAATATTTACCTACTTTCCTAATTAATTTTAAAAAATTAAAAATTAATTTAAATTATTTTTATTAAAATTTTTAAAATTGATTAAGTTAATTTTTTGGTTTTACAATTAGAAATTAATTCAAATTAGATGGAAACTAATATATATTATTAAAACTAAAATAATAAATCTTATTTATAATAAGTAAATTAATTATTTTTTTTAATTCAAGACATGTATTTTTATTATTATTTAAATTAAATATAAAAATAAATTAAAATTATAAATATCATATCATTTTACAATATATTTTTTATTTAATAATTATTTTATTATAATAAATTTGATAATTTTGTTTTGTTATAATTTTTTGAAAATTAAAATTAAATCAATCAAACTATATTTAAACCCTATTGTCCACGAATAAATCAACTTGACTTAATTACATGGAATTTTTTTTTATAACAACACATTAAATGCGTGGTTTCGAGTTTCTTAATGATAAAAAAGTTATATAATAAAATTAATGAATTTTATATATGTTTACTCAATATTGTAGTAATTCTGTAGTGTTACATGATGAAATATTAAAATTATGATTAGATTTTATATAAGTTTTTAGTTTAAGAGAAAAAAATTAATATAAAAAACACATTTTCAAATGATTAATTTAATATAAAAAATAATTATTTAAGTGTGATATATATAAAAATATTGAAAGAATATAATTATTAAAAATAAACATATTATACTTAGATTTTATAGAGCATTTAAAAAATGTTGAATGATTATATTTTTTAATATATTATAAATATTGAAATTTTTTCTCTAAAGGTAAAAATAATAAAATTGTTAAGTATTAGAACTAATAATTATAATTATAAAATTATATGTAATATAAATAATTATTACACTATTATCCTTTCTTGGTAATTTACTCTATAAATTCTAGTTTTACTACAAATATTAATTTTTTCTAATTATATTTGTAAAGAATAATTAGTGATACAATATATATATATATATATATATATATTTTTTTTTTTTTTTAAATAAAAGAAATTTCTTCAAATTAATTAAACACTGTCCTAACGATCGAAGTTTGGACAGGAGGTTTTTTACCGCCTTTTTCCACTCTCAGTTTCATTTCAAATTTGTGTGAGCAGAGATCAGAGAAACCCTTCTCTCTTTCTCTCTCTCTCTCTCTCTCTCCATGGCTCCTCACTTCATCTTCCCTCGCAGACTCGAAGACCTGGAAAACGAGGGACAAGAAGAAGATAACAGGCTCTGCGTTCACAATCCTGTCGATGTTGCTTCCTTCGTTTCCTCCAAACTCGAAGAGTTTGTCAAAGGTAAACCAATCACGTTCTTCCCATTCTTCTCAATCAATCTCAATTTACATCGTTTTCTTTCAGGTGTGACGTTTGATCTCTCCGACAAGGAGATCCTCTGCATCGAGGAGCAGGACTTGTTCGACCGAGTCTACTCCTTGGTTCGTGCCTTCCCCATTCTCTCCCCTTCCTCTAAACTCAGCTTCCTCGAAACTCTCCGCTCTAACCTCGCCGTCCTCCTCCCCAATGTCGATTCCGTCTCCAGAGCCTCGCACGACCACGTCCCCCTTGCTTCTCATCGCAACGCTTTCAAAATATACTCCTTCTTCCTCCTCAGCATCCTTCTCGCTCTACACTCCAACACCTCCAACAATACCTCCAAGGTTCGTTCCCTCTCACGTTTCAAATGCTCCAATTATTGGTTTCGCAACAAGATAAACTAATGAATTAGTCCTTCTGAGAAATTTCTCAATCACGGAGATGACATTTCTTTTCTTTAAATTTAATCTCTCTTTCAGATGTAAGGTTTTTCAAACAACTAAGGGGTTAATCCATGTAATGAATGAGAAGTGTTGATGTAATGGTTTTTAAACAATTAAGGGAGTTAGGGTAGGAATAGAGAAATAAAGGTGTCAGTCTTCCTGAGTTGAAATCGTAATAAGAAAGTTGAGATTGATGAGTGAGAGATTTATAGATATAATGCTTTAAGATTGAGTTGAAGGTGGTATTATATTATTTTATTCTATTAACTCAGTTACATTCATAAATATCTTCCATGTTGTCGTCTCGAAAATATACTGGAATTGTGTACAATAAGGATGTTAGAGTAATTTAGTCTTAAATATATATTTCATGGCTCAAGGTATGCATCCTTTCATCTTTAGGGACAATCTTGTATCTATGAAGGAATAGAGGATGTTTATCCCATAAGCATTTCTAGAAGAGAAAAATAAGAAAAAGAAGATGAAATGTACTCCTGTATAAACTTAAATTAGCTAATAAAAAGCTAAAAAATAAAGATTTTAAGAAATGTTATGAATTAACTTCTACAAATTAGCTTGCACAAAATCTAATTTTAAAAATTTATTAAGTTTATTCTTCTTTGTTTGTTTTCTCTAAAAAAAATGCTTTTTGGAGAAACTTTTCCAAACATGCCCTAATTTGATTTTTGCCCAAGTCTGCTGTATTGCTGTATCTGGTTTCAGGTTGTGGCTCCAAGTGCTAGGAAGAAACAAGCTGTGAATTCATGGAATTGGGAGGCACAGAGAGCTCGGATACTCAACCTCATTGCCAACTCTTTGGAGATAAACCTTGAATTGCTTTTCGGTTCGCCGAACCTGGATGAAAACTACTTGTCTTTCATCACAAAGTGAGTAGTTTGGGTATCTTTCTCAGTTTGCTAACCGTTGGGAATGTACACCCTCTTGCTTTCTGGCAATTATATTCTCAAATCCATCAAAATACTTTTTAAAATCAAGTGGGTGTTGTTAATGTAAGCTGACCATATTCTTAGAAGCAGTATTTTGGTAAGCTTTCTGATCTGACACTCCCTTGTGTAGAAATGCTTTCTCTTTGTTTGAGGACGCGTCACTCTTAAAAGATTCCGATGTGAAAGAGGCCCTGTGCCGTATTATTGGAGCCTGCTCTACTAAGTACCATTACACTGCACAGTCGTGTGCATCCATCGTGCACCTGGTTCACAAGTATGATTTTGTGGTCACGCACATGGCTGATGCAGTTGCTGCTGCTGAAAAGAAGTATGCAGATGGAAGCCTTGCCATGTCCCTTGTTAGGGAAATTGGAAGGACTAATCCTAAAGATTACGTGAAAGACACAGCTGGGGCTGAAAATGTGGGTCGTTTCCTTGTCGAGCTTGCTGACCGCATACCAAAATTGATTTCAACTAACATTGGCATTCTTGTCCCTCACTTTGGTGGAGAGTCCTATAAAATACGAAACGCACTTGTTGCAGTGCTGGGGAAGCTAATAGCCAAGGCATTTAAAGATGTTAATGTTGGCGAAGCAAGTTCTAAGTCCATTCGATTACGTACCAAGCAAGCTATGTTGGACATCTTACTTGAGCGGTGTAGAGATGTCTCTGCTTACACCAGAAGTCGAGTTCTTCAGGTGTGGGCTGAGTTATGTGAGGAGCACTCTATTTCAATTGGCCTGTGGAATGAGGTTGCAGAAGTTGCTGCTGGAAGGTTGGAGGACAAGAGTGCAATGGTCAGAAAATCTGCTTTGAATCTGTTGATCATGATGCTGCAGCACAACCCTTTTGGTCCTCAGCTTCGAATAGCCTCGTTTGAAGCAACCTTAGATCAGTACAAAATGAAGTTAAAAGAGCTTGAGCCTTATGAAGGAGAAGAACCCTCCTCTGATAATGATAATTTTAATGGCGATGGAGAAGTGTTTGATTTAAATTGTGAAACTGTTGTGAAGGGTACGCAACAAGACAGTTTAACTGATAGTTGCTTGTCCCAGTCAGAAGATGCAATCCCTTTGCAGAACAGTAGTGTTCCGGATGTTGGGAACTTGGAACAAACTAGGGCATTGATTGCATCACTTGAGGCTGGATTGCGGTTCTCTAAATGCATAGGAGCCACAATGCCAACACTTGTCCAATTGATGGCTTCATCTTCTGCCACTGACGTTGAGAACACAATTCTCTTATTGATGAGATGCAAACAGTTTCAGATTGATAGCTCCGAGGAATGTCTCCGAAAGATGTTACCACTTGTAAGCTCTTGTTTTTTTAATTGTGAAATGTTTGGTGTTGCAATGACAGTTGCATTGTGGTTGTTGAAATAGGGGTAAATCATAGGGATATTTGATTGCAACTTCTGTTGAGGATAACAGTTTAAAATCTTGTGAAATGAGGATAGGGGGAAATCATAGGGATATGTGATTGCAACTTCTGTTGCAGATCACAGTTTAAAATCTTGTGAAATAAGGATAGTTTTATTAGATTATTTCTTCAATGTGTTATAGGCTATGTACTTTTATGCAACCTTGATTTTTCTAAATTAATCCTTTATTTCTGTCATCTGCTTCATTTGTAGGTGTTTTCTCAAGATAAATCCATCTACGAAGCAGTGGAGAGTGCTTTCCAAACAATATACATCAGGAAAAGTCCGATCGAAACTGCCAATAATCTTTTGAGTCTTGCCAATGATTCCAATATAGGAGATCTAGCCGCCCTTGAGTTTATAGTTGGCGCCCTAGTCTCTAAGGGTGATATATCTTCCAGCACGGTATGTTTTCATGTACCTTCTTCAGTAGTACGTTGTTACATAAACTATTTGAATGCCTCCAGATAAGACTTACGGACGATGCATTATTCACCAAATATGAAAAACTTGACGAAAACTAGTTTTACACCACTGTTAAATAAGTATAAATATGTTTTACAGTGACGTAAGTGGGTTTCAGATTGTTGACGCTAACAGTGAGTTATGATCTCCTGAATCAATATTGTAGTTTCCTTCTATTTCTCTCATCAAAAGAAATTATTGTTGCCAGTATACCAAATTTAGTTCTCACTATTGATTGATTTCTTTATAACATCATTGCTACTGTAGATATCAGCATTATGGGATTTCTTTTGCTTCAATATTGGTGGAACAACTGCAGAGCAGAGTCGTAGTGCTTTATCAGTCCTTTGCATGGTTGCAAAGACGTCAACCGGTGTGCTTGGCTCACATTTACAGGACATAATTGATATTGGATTTGGTCGTTGGTCCAAAGTTGATCCTTTGCTAGCAAGGACAGCTTGTGTTGCTATCCAGAGATTGTCCGAAGAAGACAAGAAAAAACTGTTGGCTGGTAGTAGTGCTCGAATATTTGGTATTTTAGAAAGTTTAATCACTGGTTTTTGGCTTCCCGCAAATATTTGGTTTGCTGCTGCTGACAAAGCCATAGCTGCTGTCTATGCCATTCACCCTACCCCAGAAACCATAGCAGTTGACATGATAAAGAAATCTCTCAGTTCTGTCTGTAATGATGGGGGTGTTAATGAGCAGAGTGACATTGACACAAGTAGTGGCAGTATTCCTCTCACAGTTCAAGTAGCAAAGCTTAGCAGATGTTTATTTATAGTAAGTCATATTGCCATGAATCAACTGGTATATATTGAATCCTGTGCCCGTAAAATTCAGAAGCAGAAACTTACAAAAGAGAAAAAGGACAGTGAGAATCAGAACCTAGACAGTAATGGCACAGTATCAACTGCTACACAGAAGGTGCAATGTTTCTTACGGTTTTGTCATCTTCGATAGCTTCAACAATCAGTTGTGAGCAACACTCTTGATCTTTTTCTGTCTACTCAATTAAGTTTGGCTTGTTAATCTGTTGCAGGATAATAATATAAATGCAGAGTTAGGATTTACTGCCTCGGAGGATGCAGCACTTGATGCTCTTTTTGATAAGGCAGAAAAGGAAATAATATCTGGTGGTTCAAATGAAAAGAATTTGATTGGTGTCTGCGCAACATTTGTGTCAAAGCTTTGTAGAAATTTTGGACTAATGCAGAAGGTGATTGCCTTAATTTCCTACTAGAGACTTTGCATTCTTCTATTCATTATTTGGTAGTTTTTTTTTTTTTTTTTTTTTTATTCTAATAAGTTAATCTCGACCCTTGAATAAATTTTTAAGCATTATAAAGCAGACGCGTTGCTGACAATTTCCATTTATTCAGTATCCAGAATTACAGGCGTCTGCAATGCTAGCTTTGTGTCGATTGATGATTATTGATGCAGATTTTTGGTGAGTTCCTTGTCAAATCTTTACCTACTTTCTCTCATTGTTATTCCTGCTTATTTATGGAATGAAAATAAAGGGAATTGTTTTCAGTGATGCAAATCTCCAACTCCTTTTCACTGTTGTGGAAAGCGCGCATTCTGAAACTGTCCGTTCGAATTGCACAATTGCTTTGGGAGATTTAGCGGTACGGTTTCCCAATCTTTTAGAACCATGGACAGAAAACATGTATGCCCGCCTAAAGGACCCCTGTGCATCTGTTAGGAAGAATGCTGTATTGGTGCTTTCACATCTCATACTAAATGACATGATGAAGGTAGAAGTCACGGAAGTTATTTATTCTTTCAATTTGTGCAGTGATGTAGACACTGATGCAATAAATTTTTTTATCAGGTGAAAGGGTACATTAATGAAATGGCCGTAAGATTAGAAGATGAAGATGAGAGGATTTCAAACCTTGCTAAGCTATTTTTTCTTGAACTTTCCAAGAAAGGTTTTTACTTGTATTATGCTTTTGTATTCTGTAGAAGAGTATCTACTGTTGTTTTCGATATTTTACATTGTTAAGGGTAAAAAGTTGTCTGATATAGTTTTCGGATTATTACAGGAAACAATCCAATATATAACTTACTTCCGGATATACTAAGCAAATTATCCCAGCAAAATCTGAGCAAAGATTCTTTCTGCAACATCATGCAATTTTTAATTGCTTCCATCAAGAAGGTACATGTCATCAGAATGCTGAAATTTTCTATATTTATTCTGAATGTTATCCTCACTGCATTTTCATTAATTACTCCAGGATAGACAAATGGAAGCTTTGGTGGAAAAGCTATGTCATCGGTTTAGTGGTGTTACAGGTATATATTCTTTATCCTTTGAAATTTTTAAATACTGAATATAACCAGTTCTGCCAAATTACTAAACAGTTTCACAAGTTATGCCTAAAATTGTCTAAATTAGTTTTCCTTGAGGGTATATTATTTTAATAAATAGATTATTTTAATTTTCCTCAAAACCACTTTCTTTGGTCAGCTTGAAATTCTGATAAAGCCTGGTAGTTTGTCTGTGCTTGTATGTGATTACCGCGCAACTTTTACGGTATGTGTGTGGTTAGTAGTAAAAATCACGTTGAAATGAACTGAATACACAGAAACAGCAAATGCTAGCTTCTCTGCAAGGGCATGCAATTTGACGCGATGGGATATCAAACTCCACTAAGATTGTGCATATCTTATAAAGAATAAGGCGATTCAGACTATTCTGATTTCTAATTTTATTTAGGATATGCTAAACAATTCCTGACACACTTGATCAGTCAATGAGTTTAAACATGAGTTTTTTTAACTACCCTTTCAATTTTATTCTTGTAATTGTGAAGGGTTTTGAAATAAATTACAACAAGAGAAGTTAATTGTTGTAGTCTATTGGTGATAGTGATCGTGACTTTATTTCTCTGCAGATGTCCTACAATGGGAATATATATCGTATTGTCTATCTCAGTTATCTTTTACTGAAAAAGGGATGAAAAAACTCATAGAGTTATTTAAGTCATATGAGCATGTCTTGTCTGAGGATTCTGTGATGGACCATTTCAGGAACATACTAAACAAGGTAAATGTTTTTTTGCTCATGCTGTCATGCATACTTTCTGCAAAAATAGCCGAGGCTTTTTCTGATATAATTTAATTGATATCAGGGAAAGAAGTTTGCGAAGCTTGAACTTAAAGCTTGCATTGAAGAGTTTGAGGATAAGCTGAATAAGTTTCACGCGGATAGAAAGGAACAGGAAGTTACAGCTCGAAATGCCCAAATTCATCAACAAAAGATTGACAGCATGGAAGGATTTACTGTGGCTACAAATTCTGATGATCACTCACAGTCTAATTCTGCTTCAGGTTAACTTTTAAACTTAAGAATGTCCTGGTGTTCTACTTTCTGCTGTTTTCCTAATGACGTTATATATTTGTAGCTGTATAGTAATGAACTAATCAATCCCTTGAATGCTTTACATCGTTAAAATCTTGTCCTACTCCTACTCTGACATGATTGTTCTTTACAAAATGAGGGGAGGAACGAAGTTTTAAGAATATATTACAAATGTCAATCCCCTATATGTTTTTACTGGATAAACAATTGCCTGCTCTGGAAAAATTCTGATGTTTAGGAATTTTATTTCATGTCACCTAGCTTTTTGGTTTGGATGAGTTTCACGTCAATATTTTGGTTATGATTTTTTTTAATCATAATTTTTGTGCCAGATGAAACAGAAGGGGAAGTAATTGATGGTTGCGCGGAAGAGGCAACGTTGCCATCAAATGGGAAATCAGAATCTAAACTTGTGTCAGGTGATCTTTCTGGAACTTCTGCGTCGGATCAAGGGGATATTGAAATCCAATCAACCGAGGTTAAGATGAGAGGTTAGTTTAAACACAGCTTTTGCTAGTCACCATGATTCTTTTGTTATTGTTATAATTAACAAGAGGTTGCTGATTATAGGAGTTCATCGGTCCAAAACTAATAAAAGCAATGTTAAACATGAAAAGGGTGATAATATCTCTGTCACCAAAAGAAATACTCGGTCAAGGAGGTATGCCTTATTCTTCTTTAGCTTGTATTTGCGTGATAAGATCCTGCTAACATTTTGATTTTGCACGTTGTCCACGTCCTGTAAACGGATTGAATTGGTTGCTGACTCAGGACAGCATGAAGTGAAAATTTTGAAAACGCTGTAGTTTAATATTATGCTCATTTGTTTGCTAATTTAGCTTTTAAAACCAAATAAATCTTTGTGTGAACCTATTGTTGATTATTTAGTATAATTATGTAAATGGTTGCAGTGCTGATAGGCTGAGGTGCGAATATCACCTGTATGCTAATTGGCTGTCTTTGACATCTATTTATTGATCTACCTATTTATAATAGAACTTCATTAAAATGTCAGTGAAAAGGTTTTTGCACGGGATCTAATTTGGGTGGTTTTGCATTGTAAAATTATTTACTTCAGTTGATATGGTAAAAATCATAACATTAATTGTGCATCAAAATTTAAAACTCTTACTATATATGAAGTCTGAAACACAAATGCGATATTGACATCTGGCCTTGTCAACTTATTTTAGCTTGACTGACTCAAAAGTTTGAAAAAAAGCAAGACTAATGGCCAATTTACTTGAGGCCTTGTTCATCTGCCACCAAAATTAACTGAAGTTCCTCTGGCAATTCTCATACATCTGGAGCTGATGGTTTGAGTGGACTCTAACTTTGCCCGTAAATTTAATGGTGGATTGACTTCTTTGGACAAATGAATGTATGTGTGAATAGCTTAGTACACAAATACTGCGAATAATATGTAATATAATAAAATTTAGAATATAATCTAACTAAATAGAATCTAAATAATTTTGGGCAAAAGCAACTTTGCAATTTGATATAAATTAAACGTTTATAGTGGTAGCGGAGGAAGGCATTAGGTAGCAAATGAAGG
Organism: Sphenostylis stenocarpa; assembly: GCA_963425845.1. Classification (NCBI taxonomy): domain Eukaryota; kingdom Viridiplantae; phylum Streptophyta; class Magnoliopsida; order Fabales; family Fabaceae; genus Sphenostylis; species Sphenostylis stenocarpa. Next base: position 2,958,793 of record OY731404.1, on the reverse strand, counting down.
AATGTTTTTGCAATACTATCTAGCAGTTTTATATGATTCATATACGTTTGGAAATCTCTCAATGAATTCGTTGTTTGTTTTATGGTATCCAGATGGGTAACATAAGACTCAAATCTTGTTTATCCGTTCACTTTGTCCCTGGTTGCAGGTAGATACTGAAGCACCTTCCGTTAAGAAGATATACTTTTGAGTTTGGCGTGGGATTTGTAGCATTGACAAATTGCACAAACTTTATATGTCAATGGAATCTGGAAGACATACTGTGCAGCTGCCAATATATGACTGCATTTTCAAGGTTTGAAGGCAACTATGGTTGCAATGGGTTAGTGTTTTAATTAGCATATTGTAGAATACCCAAAAGAATGACATATTGTGTATACTGTTTTACAACATAAATTCGAAGAGTGCATCACCGGGTGTGGATAATTCAAGGGTTTTGCCTCCTAAAATATATCATTTTAGGAATGTATTGTTTGTAAAACTGCAGATTTGTAACAGATCAGTTTGCCCCAACTACTTGAAGATTATATCATAAGACAAACAAGTCCCTACTCTCACTAAGTCCTTGATAAAAAAATTAATTTTAATTCGAAATTAGTCAATGATCTTTTGACTAAATGGTCACTTTACAACAAGAATAATAAATAAAAAGCTAAAAATATTTTAATTCACTAGTTTTCTTATCATAATAAAAATCTTGACAATGAACACGTTGACTTTTTTTAACACGTTTTTAGTATAATAAGAATGCATATAGATACTCATTAATGAAAACCTTTCTATTACAAAACAAATTTTATGTATAGTATTAAATTGTTATTGTTTCATTTATAAAACCTCCTACATTTTGCTGTAAAAAAAATTAGTAAAAGCTATCACTCTTCTCCATCTGACAAAAAATTGTTGATGTCATCACATCATCTAAACTCGCACCAATTAATAAAATGTGACAGATGCACATAAATATTATATTAACCTCACTTACTTTAAAAATGAAAAGTGAGAAAATTTAAAATAAGAGAAAATAAAATTACGTAAATTAGATAATAGAATGACAATAAATAAAAATAAAATAAGTTTATTTGCTATAATTTTTTAATATTTTTCAATCACTTTTATTATGTTAATGTTATTTATTATTATTATAAATAAGGAAAAATAAGTATTAGTAAAAGGTAGATTGGTTCATTAAAATGTCTTTAATGAGGTTGATTGAGACAAAAATATTTTCTTTGATTTAAAAAAAAAAAAAAAAAACCTCGTGTGTTAACAAGGAAGGAGTCTTCACTTCATCCATTCCTCCTAGTACAATATAAAAATAAAAAAGAAGTTAATTTTTTACTCAATATAAAATTTAATTGATAACATGTGAAAAAAAAAAACCTAACAAAATAATACCACAACTAAAAAAGCTAAATTCAAACGTGTTTTGCATACCTCTGTATGATTAGAATGATTAATAGAAAAAATTCTCAATATGATGGATGGGTTGGTCTAAACAAAAAGAGAAATTTCATTTTAGCCGTATGTTTTGAGTAGAATTGACATGGTTTATTAACGCAATTTCATTGTATGAATTCCACTTCCGCCTCACTCACTCTATCTACCTACAACTCCTCTCTGAGCGCAGACATGCTGAGAACATCGCTTCTAAAGCGCACCCTCGCCCTCACTCCTCACCACTCGCATTCGCATTCGCATTCTCATTCTCACCTCCTCCGCCGATTCTCCGCCTCGCCGGAACCCGCCTCCTCAGCCGATGCAGAAACCCGCAAGTACGCCGGCTACGCGGCGTTGCTCCTCTTCTGCGGCGCCGCCACCTATTACACCTTCCCACTGCCGGACAACGCCAAACACAAGAAGGCGCAGATCTTTCAGTACGCGCCGCTGCCGGAGGACCTTCACACTGTGTCGAACTGGAGCGGGACGCACGAGGTGCAGACGCGCAACTTCCTCCAGCCGGAGAACGTGGACCAGCTGGAGCGCGTGGTGAGGGAGGCGCACGAGAAGAGGACCCGAATCCGGCCGGTCGGGTCGGGACTGTCGCCCAATGGGATCGGGCTGTCGAGAGCCGGAATGGTGAACTTGGCGCTGATGGATGGGATATTGGAAGTGGACAAGCAGAGGAAGACTGTCAGGGTGCAGGCCGGGATCAGAGTGCAGCAGCTTGTGGATGGCCTCAAGGACCATGGCCTTACCTTGCAGAATTTTGCTTCCATTAGGGAGCAGCAAATTGGTGGCATTATTCAGGTTCTTAAATTGCCTTTAGCCACTTCTGGAGATCTGCATTGACAGTGATATGACCAAATTAAGAATATAAAATCAAATTGAGTTGTGCTTAATTCAAATTGTTTGATAGTATCATAGCTTCTTGTTCGGCGTATCAAATCATTTGCTATGGGTAGTATAACAGTCTTTCCAACTTCAGGCTTAATATGTCCGGTACTCTGCAAGAGGGTGATGGAGATCTGAATTCAACTACTGATATATGAAATTAAATATATATAAGTGGGAAATAAATTTTATCTTACAAATTAGTTTTATAAGATTGAGTTACGCGGAAACTCAAATTATAAAATGGTATCAAAATTTATCCTACAAATTCATATTTGAGATATCTAATGCTCTCTGCTAGGCGGTTGTGTTAAAGGCATTGATCTAGTGTATGACCAAATTTAAGTATATAATGGAAACAATTCTCACTACAAGACAATTCTCACTATAATGGAAACCCATATTCCATGATAACCAATATCTGATTTTCCTGAGAAAAATATTACCAAAATATACTCTTAACACATTTTTTACCGTCATGTCAAAATTATATTGTGATTCTTACTTATTTATCGTGCTGTGTAACATGTAAGTGTTCTTCTTCTTCTTTTTTCCGAGGTTTTTGCCTGCTCGCGGTTTTCTGTTTGGCGCGGTTTAATACTATACCAATATAAAGTAAAGTGCTTTGCATTCATGTTTTAGGTTGGTGCACATGGCACTGGTGCAAGACTGCCTCCTATTGATGAACAAGTGATTGCCATGAAATTGGTCACCCCTGCCAAAGGGACTATCGAAATCTCAAAGGATAAAGATCCTGAGCTTTTTTATCTTGCTCGATGTGGTCTTGGAGGACTAGGAGTTGTGGCTGAAGTTACCCTTCAGTGTGTTGAACGACAGGAGCTTGTGGAGCACACATTTGTCTCAACCATGAATGAGATAAAGAGAAATCACAAGTAACTATTTGTTGCTATATATTTTTTGCCCTTTGGTAACATCAATCAAATAACAGATGTTGAATGTTATCATTTCAACGTTAAATACGCTATCTTTCTGTTACAGGGAACTAAGATCTAGAAGTTGATTTACTCCCAACAACTATAATAATAACGATAATGAGAGTGAACACTTGTCTTCCAAAGATTTTAGTGTCGTTATATTTGTTCTTTAAAGATTTCTGACACTAAATTAGTCCCAGAAAAATCTAAAATGCTTCGCAATGAAGTGGTAACATAAAAGGGCAGATTTGATAACTATTTTCAATCTATGAAGGACTAATTTAGTGACAAAAATCTCAGAAGTATTGCTGTGGTGAAAGCTAATTTTGGATGACCAATTTAAGTGTTTATTTTAATAATGATAAAAGAGTGAATCAGTGTCAAGGATCTGCCTCCCAAGATTTTGAATGTTAGGCTTTTTCATCTTATGCAGGAAATTGCTGTCTGAGAATAAGCATGTGAAGTACCTTTATATCCCTTATACTGACTCTGTTGTGGTTGTGCGATGCAATCCTGTATCAAAGTGGAAAGGTCCTCCCAAGTTTAAACCACAATATACTAAAGATGAAGCCATACAGCATTTGCGTGACCTTTACCGGGAGTCCCTCCAGAAATATGGGTACAATTAAACCTTCACTATTGTTTGTTAGAAGTACTAAAGTAGCCAGATGTGCAAGAAAGTGTTGCTGAGTCTTTTTCAGCGAATAATAACTAGCAGATGCTGTTACTTGCTCTCCTATTTTTCTGCAATTGGTTACAAGTTGTCTTCCATTTATGGCATTTCTTATTCTTTGTCTCTTGAATATGATTTAAATTACATTCAGAGGTAGAAAGAGACATTGAAGGAACTATCAAAGATTTATAACTCTTGGCATTTACCCTTATTGTAGGCCTGTGAAATTACTATTAATTTCTTGTAATATAGTAAGGCACGGACTGATAAATGTTGATGTATCTTGCATCTTGATTAGACTTATTGCATTCTATAATTTCATTTGTATTCTTCAGTTTTTACTACCGTTTTAATCACTTTCTCTATTAGTAGCTTGCTGCCAACAACTTTCGTTTTCTTTTATATCTTTAGTGACATATGCCATATTGTATTGGTGCCTTATTGTGAACTTCCCTGTTTCAACATGTGTATGAGTTTTTGTTATTTTGTACAGAGCAGAAGGTGGTGAACAAAATATAGATGAGCTTTCTTTCACAGAATTAAGAGATAAGCTAATTTCGTTAGATCCCCTCAATAAGAAGCACGTCATTAGCATCAATCAAGCTGAGGCCGAGTTCTGGCGAAAGTCAGAAGGATATAGGGTTGGATGGAGTGATGAAATATTAGGCTTTGATTGTGGAGGACAACAGTGGGTATCAGAGACATGTTTTCCAGCTGGAAAACTAGCTAATCTAAGCATGAAAGATCTTGAATACATTGAAGAGCTGAAGCAACTTATAGAGAAAGAAGAGATACCTGCACCTGCTCCAATTGAGCAGCGCTGGACAGCTAGCAGTAGGAGTCCCTTGAGTCCTGCTTCAAGTCCATCAGAGGATGATATATTTTCTTGGGTAATAAAACTCTTTCCTGGATAATTGTGCCGTACAGATAGTTCTAAATTCTTTATTAAGCCAGGATGGGTGAACTTGTATTACATGGTTTTTTAAATGCTAAAACTTCAGCTTCTCCAGATATGCATTTTTGTTGTGGATTTAAGATGATTTATTTGCTGAAAGGATAATTTACTAGAGTTTAATTTTAGTCAACTGCCATAGTTATGCCATTCATCATCTTTAATTTCAACTTTTTGAATTAATTGAAATTTAACATAACCCCTTTGCTCCTTCCATGAATTTCAACACTGTGATGCCATTTAGAAGATTTTGTTGACTGCTATATTTTGATGACGTTTCAGGTGGGTATAATCATGTACCTCCCAACCATGGATGCTCGGCAGAGGAAGGATATCACTGAAGAGTTCTTTCATTACAGGCATCTGACTCAGGCAAAATTATGGGATCGTTACTCTGCATTTGAACACTGGGCTAAGATTGAGGTAGCCATCTAAGTATCATAAACGACGATTATTGCTTAATTTAAATCGTTTGGTCTTTGCCCTAATTTGCTCATACTAAATTGCCAATTTGACTTGCTGCATAATATATTGAATCTATTCTGATAGAAAGGTCTTTCTCTCGCCTCCCCCCTTCCCCCCAGTATACACATGAACATTGGTCATGTTTGTTTATGGTTGTTGTTACTGAACAATAAATTGAACAATCTAATTCTTGGATAGCTTAGGTGTCAAAGGTACATCCAGCTGATATCACCTAATTTATCAATTGGAAAATGAAACGAAAGTGTTTAAACATTGAACTCCACTTAATTTTTGTGCATATTATCTGCTATCTAGGTTCCAAAAGACAAGGAGGAGCTTGCAGCTCTCCAAGCAAGGCTAAGAAAGAGGTTTCCTGTGGATTCATACAATAAAGCAAGAAAGGAATTGGACCCAAATAGGATCCTTTCAAATAACATGTTGGAAAAGCTCTTCGCGCAATCAGACGTCATATAAATTCTGGGTTGGTTATTTTGTCTAAATTGTCTATATCCTTTTATGTTGAATTAATTCTACCCTGAGTTCTGTCTGCAATCACATGTGGAACCTTGGGATGCATAATGTCTGGTGAACAATCTGGATTACTATGCGTTTTCATTTTTTAAGTTTATTGTCTGCCTGTCAGATGCATTAGACTCGGAAGCTTAAAGAATTGTGATGTATGTATATAGAGGAGCTGGATTAAGCTTTTCGTCTGTTACTAATCTCATCTGAAAGACGAAGCATAAAGATAGGGCGATAGGGGGAACTAGATGAGAAAATCTGTTATAGTTGTATGAATTGCTACCTGGTAAGCACGAATAATGTCCATCATACTACATTTTTTTTTTTGGCGTTCAATTTGGCTTGTTATTCCAGGATTTGCATTAGAGACTTTTGCCTTTCTTATAACATTTTTCTTTTCCTTAACAATATCGGCTGCTAGACCTTTCGAAAAGCAAAGGGAAAGAACAAAAATGTAAGAACGGTCTCTAGAAAAGTGCAGAAATAATGGGGATTACTTCCTCAAGATATTGGTTCCTTAACGATGTATCAAACATATACTGTTGATTACATTTAATGCTCTCAAGGGTTTGAAAAGAAAAAATAACACGAAAAACCTTAGGTTCTATGCCAACATAAAAAGAGGACAAGTTTTTACTTTTTTTTTTTTTTTGGCTTCCTATATTTTTGTATAACACCTTATAGAAAGAGGACGGTATGCCGCTGATATTTTCGATATTAGAATAATTCAACTGTTTTCTTTCTGTATTGGAAATTTGGAGACTGTTATATTTCCTTTTCTTTTATTTATGTAGTTTTTATACTTAGTTACAAAAGGTACATTTTTCGTTGTGAAAAGCTATTTTTTAACCCTACTATAATTTTATTTTTATTATTTTATAACTTAAAGAGTATTTCTCAGAATATAGAAAATTAATCAAATATATTTCTAGTGGTGTCCAACTATAATAGTTTTTGGAAATGAAAGTGGGAGAACACGTAATCATAACATGAAATCAACTTAATAGTTAAATCATATTTTGGTGAAGTAGTTGAAAGATACGGTGAACAAAGTGTCAAATCCCAACTATCAACAAAATGAAAAGGCTAATACGACGATGGCCCAATCAGAATCCCATGACAGGACACTAAATATAGAAGCCTGTTTCTTCAAGCACCCCATATTTATTTAAAATAATAATAATAACTCTAACATAAATAGATTATAAAAATTTCTGAAAATTTTTTGGATTGATTTTTCTAAGAATTTATCGAACAAATTTTATAAAAATATTTCAGAAAACTGATTTCAAAACAGTTTCTTCCAAAAAAAATTAAAATATATTTATAAAAAATACAATATGTAAATGAGTTTTGGATTATGCATCCTGAAACTTGTTTTTTATTGGTCCGAAATTAAAAATTATTTTTTTAGATTGTATTTTTATTAAAAACTCATTTCTAAATTATATTTTTCAGAAATTTATTTTAAATTTAACAATAATCAAATGCATTTTTTATATGATTTTTGGATACACTATGATTCAAGATATAAATCACTAACTAATTTTTAACTTATAAGTGAAAATGATAGTTAAAGATATAAAAAAAAATGATAAACAGAAATATAGATGATGGTATAAAAGTGTGATGCAAAAAATAGATTAAAAACTTTTTTAACATTTTATACATGTTATGGAGGCAAAAGATATTAATGGGGTTGCAGGAAGAAGCACCCAATACGGAAAAAGCAAACATATTTAAAAATGGGGCAGAAATTAGTTTTAAAAAAATGCCAGCTGTCACATTAATTATTTATTTATGTTCGCCGAAAACTACTGGAACTCATATAGGTCTCATTCTTAATTAAAACTAGTAATTTTCTTGAATTTCAATATTCTTAAACTAAAAGTAAATTAGAAAGAAAATTATATTCCTAACTTTTTTCGAGACAAAATAATTTAATCAACGGTACTTAGAAAAGTTAGATGAAATTTTTCACAGTGATGTAACTTCGAAGATGATGGTACTTTGTCCTCTGCAGCAGTGGTGAATGAGAGAGAAAGGGGAAGAAGTGGATTTTTGAAGTGTTTTTTGGTTAACCGTTTTGAGGGGCTGAAAAGCCTACTTCCATGGCTTAGCCTTTTTCTTCCCAAACACTCTCTCTCACTTACCCACCATCATCGCTTTCTCTTCCTGCAATTCTAATTTTATCTTATCATCATTATAACCAAAAATATATTCATCAAATTCAAGTCTTCAAAATTTTTTTAAAATAAAAATAATTATTTTTACGTTGAATCATGTTAGATTCAATGTAAAAGTGAAATTTATGTTGAAAATGTATTCAATTTTATCTTTTATATTAAATTTATTTTATATCTTCTATTTTCTATACAAGAGAATTTGTATGAAGTAATAATGATTTTAGTCAGATGAAAAAAGATTACAACTATGAAATTCTCAAGTAAAACTTATATTACATTATTCAATAATCAACATAAATTTATGTTAGATTATTCAATAATTAACATAAAATTAAGTTAGATATTCAATATTTGATATAAGATAGTCTCATGTAAACTTAGGTCATCGAAATGTAAAAAAAACAGAAAAAATATATATAACAAATCTTTTAGATACTACTAATAGTAATATTACATTTAATAAGAAATATAAGATAATAAAATTATAATATATTTTTAGTATATTATTCGTTTGATTTATTCTTATATAATATGACACATTTCTTTTGAATCCCAACATCATATTTTATATTTGATGAAGTTTAGAATATTAAATCATATGGCAAAACAAAAGAGATTGAAGTCTTACAACGTTTTATGTTTGAAAAAAAAGAAGTAAAATTATGAAAAAGGATATTTGAATTAATGTTATTTTGATGTTGATGGGGTAAGAGGGAAAAAGCTTTTACCTTTATAATGAATTATACTTTGCATTATTCCCTTTCGATTTTACTTGCTTCAATCTTCAACTAATATTTAATTAATTCTATTATTGTAATTCTTTGTCAGCTCTGACTCACACCATGACTACAAACCAAAAATATAAAAGATTTAAAAAAAAAGTTAGAAAAATACTTTAGTATTATTGTCATTAGGGTTTTAGTGACAAAATTTGTGTTTATTAATGGAAAAAATTAACTATAAAATTATATTTTTTAATATAATTACTTTATTTTTATTCTTCTGTACGTATGACTATCATATTGTTTAAGAATTGAGATTAAGATATACATTTTTCTCTTTTTTACTCCACAAATATATTTTAAGAATAATATTAAAAAAAAAGACAGTATCGTGAGAAATTTTTCATCAAAATACCTTTTCATTTCGCCAATACCCTTCATATAATTAATAATAATTTATTCAAAATAAAAAAACTTAAAAAGTTAGTAGTAGTATTTATTAAATGAATATTTTCTTAAATGAAAAGATTATAAAAGATGTAAAAATTGATTAAAGAGTTGACTTAACGAATGAGTGGCAATTTGATTGGTCAATAATGGATTGATTGTGTTTATCCACATTTTTCAAAGTTTTAAAGAAAAATTTGTACTCTTTTCCAATACCTTTGACCACTCGTAATCAATTGTCACCCTTGTTTAAGTAGTGATATCACATCCACCAATTTTATTTCTTTTTAAACATTTTTCAAATCATGAATTTTGAAATACTATACTTTAATATTCTTTTAAATAACAACAATAAATAAACTATTTCTTTAAAAATAATTTCAAATAATCTTTATATTAAGACAGATATCGGAATCAATATTTGAGGATAAATTAGAAAGAAAAATTATTTAATTTAAAAAATTTTGCTAGATGATTTTAATTGTCGCCATAGGATTGAGGAGTAATAATAATCGATTTAATTAATTATGATTAAGCAATTTTCACAAGACAGAAGGATATTTCAAAATTATAATAATAGATCTCTTTCTGTCAATAATATAAAGTTATGAAAAATATATATTTTTTATTGCACGAAAACAAAAAATTAAAAACAAAGAAACTCTTTCAATTAAAAAAAAAAACTGTATGTTATTAATATGTTATAATTGGCCAAAAGTTAAAGAGAAATACATAATTAAAATTTGATAAATCTTAAGAAATAATATTTGAAAGAAATAAAAATAGCTAATGAGAAAAAGTCGTTTGACATATACATAATTTTCTGATTAGAAATATTTTTAAAATTTGTTATATAAAAAATAAATAAATAATTAATTAAAAATTTCCAATCAATCTAAAATATAGTGTTGTAAAGAAATGTTTTAGATTTAACAAATGTTTTTAAAATCAAATTGGTAATGTATGAAATAACATTATAATTTTTATTTATAAAATAAGTGTTTTGACTGAAAAATGGATTAAAAAACAACACATCGAATAAATAATAATAATAATAATAAATATTAAGAGACTATGAAGTTTTTTATATTTTATTGGAGGGGATTTTGTGATTTGTTCAACAACTGTTTTATAGTCTTTGCTTAAAAAAGATTGTGTAGTGCCTAAAAAAGACGGTGTGATGAAAGGCCGTATACCATTCATTAAATTTTTTTAAAATAAAAATAAATTGTAAAAAAAAAAAACGGGTAAATGAGAGAAGAAAGCACGTATGAGGAGGTCAAAATGTTAAATTTTTGAATGAAGTATAATAAATAAAATAATATAATATGATTTTTTTTCTTTTATTCGTAAATATACGTTATTTGGTTGGAGAAGTGAGATGAGAGGAGATGGTGATGGTGTGGGAAAGTGGTACGAGTAATGCACTTTGGAAATTCGGAATATATGATGATGGGAGTGAAGTGATTAGAAAGAAGGGAAGTGAAAGGACAATAATTTGATGAAAGACCAAAAGACAGAATTTGTGGGCGAGAGGAGTCCATGTGAGCAAGGGAAATCAATTTCTCAAATCCTATTCTTCTTCAAATACATTCACAATTTCTCCTTCAACAATCACAAATTCTCCTCATTTTCGAAGGTTTAGTAGTGGAATGTGATATTGTTAATGAGTGAGAGAATTTGGTTTTAATGGGTCAATGCAAAAGCTTTTGAGTTGACTCCAATAATATTCCACCACTACACACCATATATGTAGCCATTTTTTTGACTTTGCTTCTCCACCAAACTTTCAATCTCGCTTTCAACCACTTCCCATTTGTGGAATTCCCATCGTTTCCCAATATCGTTGTTCATGTCTACTCCTTCTCTTACCAAATATATGTTTTTGTTATAAAGAAAGGTGTTTTAAGTGTTTTTAGTAAATGATATTAGGGTTGGTGGTGATGTGGTGAGTGGAGGAAAATTGTGTGATTGTAAAGGTAGAGTGAGGCAACGTCGATTAAGGTAGAGCAAAATCTCCCACAGATATTTTCCCTCAATTTCATTTCCACAATTGCATGTACATAATTCCAGTCAACTCTAACCCAAACGCATCCTTAATTTCAACCCTAATTTCAACCCTATTCACATTCCTTCAATACACAATCATTAAACTCAAAGAACCAAAGTCGTAAGAATGGAACCCACAATCGCAGTTATATGGAAACACAAAACAATAAGATTCATACTATTATTATTATTATTATTCACCTTCAAATTTCTTATATAAAAAATTGAATAATTTAATCTTACAAAATCAATTCAATATTTTATTTTTTATTTTTACATTCGTTATATTAATAAATTTATAAATCTTTTTTAAGTATAAATTTAATTAAGAATAAAATGATTTGTAAATAGGGGAGTATAATGGTAAATATAACGTGGATGTGATATTCCTTTAAACCTATAAAATTTGACCCAGAGTTAGTTTCATTGTATAAAATAAACTTTTTAAAACCACACCAAAAAGTATTGCTGATGTGTATGGTTGTGATTGTGATAAGAGTTATAATATTATTTAATACTTTTTTTTTTACGCTGATTTAGTAAAGTAAACATGTGATTAACTTTTAATAGTTTTAACTGTTTTAGTATTTAATATTTGTTATGGTTTAATATGGCATTGTAATTTAGGATTTAAATTATTCAATAACTTTTTTAAATATTTGTTTGGTTAAAGGTTTATTCATGAAATTTTAAACATGTGATTAATCACGTATAGTGTAATTTAATTATAATTAAAAAAAATGATTATGTTAGATAAGTAGAGATTTACACAGGTTAAGTTTGTTATAATTCATATCTCAACCCAATTAAAAAAACATTGGATTGAGTTGGGATGAGTTTATAAAGAAAAAGTAAAATATTATATGATATAAAAAATGGTTAGAAAAAGCCATAGAAACAAGGTTGATACGCTTCTCTACTACGAACCTTTTAAAGAATAAAAGATTTGTTTATTTGTGTCTAGTAATTGGCATGATCATCGTGTCCGTATGTTTTTACGTATTTTGTTAAATTCGTGTACTCGTGTACGTATTTTGTTAAAAAATACGTATTTACATGGAATACGTAATAATATAACATTAATTATATTTTAATTGGTGGTACACATTGATGCATAGAAGGAGCTACGCAGATGAAAAATATAATATTTGGATTAATTTTAAAAGCGGAGCCGCCCATAATAGCCACCCAAAATGCTCTCTCTCTCTCTCTCTCTCTCTCTCTCCAAAAAGGAAAATGAAATGTGGATGAATTGATTAAACACAACACAGCACAAAAACAAGGGTCTCCAGCAGAGAATCCCATAAAAACAAGACCAACAGTAGCATCATCGACCGCAACAAAAACAACACCAACATCAAACAAAAGAACCCAACACAACACCCTCGTTCACTTCACTACTATTTCATCTCAATCACTCCTTCCCCTAACCCCTAACCCCTTTCCCCTCACTCACAAGTTATTGTCGTAGCCATAGATAGATGCATAGATAGGGACCAACCCTAAACTGTTGAGGCAGTACTAACTCACGCTCACTCAAAACACACTCACACTCACACGCGCACAGTACCACCAACATCATCGCCATGTCCCTCGAAGACTCTCTAAGATCTCTCTCTCTTGACTACCTCAACCTTCTCATCAACGGCCAAGCCTTCAGCGACGTCACTTTCCAAGTCGAGGGCCGCCTCGTCCACGCCCACCGCTGCATCTTGGCCGCGCGCAGCCTCTTCTTCCGCAAATTCTTCTGCGGCCCCGACCCCCCGCCCGCCCTCGACCCCTCTGCCTCGTCCAGAGCCGCCGCCGCTTCGGCCGCGCGCCCCCCCGGCGTCATCCCTGTCAACTCCGTCGGCTACGAGGTCTTCTTGCTGCTGCTGCAGTTCCTCTACAGTGGACAAGTCTCCATCGTGCCGCAGAAGCACGAGGCCAGGCCCAATTGCGGCGAGCGAGGGTGCTGGCACACGCATTGCACCTCCGCCGTTGATCTCGCCCTCGACACCCTCGCTGCCGCCAGATACTTCGGCGTCGAACAACTCGCATTGCTCACTCAGGTTAATTCATTTCTATCTTTTTCTCTATGCCATTTAAAATAAAAATACTTCTAAAAATCAAATATAAGAAAATAAAGCTTGTTCGTAAGTTTAGATTAATCTTCTTCTTTTTTTTTAAGAAAATTAATTAGAATTAAAATTAACTTCTCAAAAACATTTATTTTATTACTTTTCTTCTTTTTCTTTCTTACCATTATATTTCCTTGCCACCAGTCTTACGTTTTCTCTTTCTGGGTCTTGGGAATTCGGACAATCACTGTTTCTGATCTTTGGAAACTGGGAAGGGTTCTTATTTATTTTTTATTTTTTATTTTTTATTTTTACTTTCCTGCTTTATTTTATTTTATTTAATACTATATATATAACCTTGTTATGATGAATGATTGATGGAGAGAGTGAAATTTTTCGAGTTACGGATTATGATCTCATGATATATATAAATACTTCCCTCTCTGGAATGTGAACAATATATATTTGTTCACTTCAGCTCCCATACATAAGAACAATTCCTGTGCTTCTGTGTTTCTTCCAAGGTTATGGTGTTTTTCTCTTTCAGTTTTGGGAAAATTAAAGCAAGACATGGATTTATTATGTAGGGTTATATTTATACACGAGTTGATGTATTGACACTCTTAGATTTCATGTAGATATATATTTTAGAGACACGGAGTTTGTCGATTTGGTGTTTCTCTACCCTTTATGATGCATGTCAAACATTTCCCAAATTAAGATAATAAATAAACACCATTCTTGTCTTCCACATATCCAGCATGCCAAATCATTCATTCCCTTTCCTCATTTGGGTGAAAAGAGAAGAAGCTAAAATCGCTGATCCTGCATGACTTCAGCAAAATATCTGTTATTGGATCTTCATCTTTTCCCTCATTTTCTTTGACACTCCTATCTCTCAGTTTTTCACATTCTAAAATGCTGCCTCGTATTAATTTTCAAAGTACATACCAAAACATAACAGTTTGGTCTTTATAAGGTTCTGGCTACAATTTTAAGGAAAAGTTCAATAATTAGACAAAGCTTACATACAGTTTACTAAATATTTTTAAATTGTTCTGTAAATAAAGTTAGAACTTCAATGAAAAAAGAAATAGGTAACAAAAAAAATTGAATATTTAATTGATTGATAGTGTTGTGGAGATAGGAAGAAAGAGTTTTGAAGATTATGTGTCTGATTGATTTGATAGAGAATGAAAAAGCAAGAGATAAATAAAAAATAGGTGGGAAATGATAGAGTGAATTTCACCAATATTTACAAACCAAAACTAATTCCTTAATTTTCTCTCCTCTCTACTATGTTATATCTTTCTGATAGCATATAATATATGAAATTCTGATTAAATTGATGGGACATTAACATCCAAAAACAACAAAATAATATATCTAAATTTTGTTTTATGGTATTTAGACCAACTACTAAATAAGCACTTTTAATTAAAAAAATAGAAAAAAAAAATAACTTGTAAAGAAGTCCGTTTTTTTTTTCCTTATTATTTTTCTCTTTTAAAAATGCTCATGAAAATGAACATTTGCATAGAGGGATAATTTTTTTCTGCAGACAATTATTAAAAAATAATTAAATTTTGCTTAGAAACTTTTAAATTCAATTTAAAAAAAAAAACTGAAAATATTAATTTATTTATAGTTTGTAAAGTGTTTAGTATAAGTGAGGGTGAGAGTTAACAGAATGATTTAGTTTGGTGTGGTTGCTTACATTGATGAACAGAAACAACTAGCGAGCATGGTGGAGAAAGCCTCAATCGACGATGTGATGAAAGTGCTGATAGCATCTCGAAAGCAGGAAATGCAGCAGCTTTGGAGCACGTGCTCCCACCTGGTGGCCAAGTCAGGTCTTCCGCCGGAGGTGCTGGCGAAGCACCTCCCCATTGACGTGGTGGCCAAGATCGAGGAGCTCCGGCTAAAATCCTCCATCGCGCGCCGCTCCATGCTGCCGCTGCAGCACCCGCACCACCACCCGGACCTGGCCAGCGCGGACATGGAGGACCAGAAAATCCGGAGGATGCGACGCGCGCTAGACTCCTCCGACGTGGAGCTTGTGAAGCTCATGGTGATGGGGGAGGGCCTGAACCTGGACGAGGCGCTGGCGTTGCACTACGCTGTGGAGAGTTGCAGCAGGGAGGTGGTGAAGGCGTTGCTGGAGCTGGGTGCGGCGGATGTAAACTTCCAGGCCGGTCCGGCCGGGAAAACGCCTCTGCACGTGGCGGCGGAGATGGTGTCTCCGGAGATGGTGGCGGTGCTGCTGGACCACCACGCTGACCCGAACGTGCGAACGGTGGAGGGCGTGACCCCGTTGGACATCCTGAGAACCCTAACCTCGGACTTCCTCTTCAAAGGGGCAGTCCCTGGACTCACCCACATTGAGCCCAACAAGCTCAGGCTTTGCTTGGAGCTCGTGCAATCCGCGGCTCTCGTTTTGTCTCGTGAAGAAGGGAACAACAATGCTAACAACAATGACAACACTAAAAACAGCAACACTTCTGCTTCTGCAACTGCTATCTTTCCACCAATGAATGAAGAGCACAGCAGTAGCAATTTGAACACCAGATTGGTTTATCTCAACCTCGGCGCCCCGCCACAAATGGGTGACGATGAAGGCAGCCAGAGAGAAGCCATGAACCGTCATGGCTCGCAAGGTGGTGGATGTGACCCATCAATGTACCATCACTCTCATGACTTCTAGTTCTAGTTCTAGTTCTAGTTCTAGACAAGTACCTATTATCGTTATTATTATATATTTATATATAATATGTTTGAGCTAGAGTAGCTGGTTATATAGCTGGCTAGCTAGTGGCTACCTTGAAATCTCAACATAAATTGGAAATATAATTGAAGCTAATTTCCATTGCTACGGGTGACTGAAAATATTAAAAAGGAGAGAGAGTGTAGAAGGTGCAGAAGGGACCGTGGACACATTGTTGATTGGATTTATTTTCCGTAACCATGATCCACAGACTGAAACTGTCGTTCAAAAACTAATCTGTTGGTTGGATTAGGATAGCTGAAGGGAGCTTAATTATATATATATATATATATATATATATATATATATGTGTGTGTGTGTGACTTTTTGGTGGTGTCAGTTGAAAGAGTATAGCGTTGATTAGTCATTTCATTAGAAACTGATACGGTGGTTTTATTCTGTTTTGGGCTCTCTGGCCTATGTTGGGGTTGTCTGTGTTTCTTTTTGTAGGCTTTTCAAATGGTCGCAATTTGAAGTGCGGTTTCATAGGAGATGGGGATAAACGACAAGGAGAATCTAATCAGTGTAATTTTAATTTTTGGGTGTAAAACGAAAGGGTGCATGGAGGAGACGCAGGTCAATCTTTTCAATCCCACTTCACCTGTCAACTCCTTGTTTTTTTTTTATACACGCTGATGATGCTCAGCTAATATCACGCCCTACTTAGTGTGATCCTTTAATTTGGCTTTTCTGATTCCATTTCTTGTCCCACCTCACCCCACTTTCTCCCCCTAACCTATATTATTTACTTCTAACTCTCATTCTTTTCTGTTTTTTATTTATTTTCCAAATTAAGGCTCGTTTGATTATGCTAATTATGGGTCATCTTTTCTATTCACACTTTATGTATGATTCTTTTTCTTCTTATATGTAGGTCGATGGAAGCATTCTTTTGCTATAATTAACTAGTTTTGAGATTTATTGTTTTTCTTTTAATCAAAAGACGTGGCTGTGGACAAATTGATTGGTTGTCTTGCATGAATGCTACAATGAGTGTGACCACACATGTCAAGTTAAAATATTGGCACTATCTTCTTCCATGTAATCCTCTTTTTGTCCCCTTGCCTTTTGGAGCCTATTCAGGATAAAATTAATACTTTACAGCTAAAAGCTATTATATTAGCAGTAATGTCTTTAATTATTGCTAATTTTTGTCTAAATTGATAATTCGTAGTGGGTCAGGGAACATTCTTCATCAGTTTACTCCATAATTAATTCCCTGCATGTACATAGATAATTAAGCATCTGGGGTTTTGAGTACGTGATCTTCTGAAACCATTTCACCCCAAATTAATCAGTTAATACTTGAAATTTTTTTGTAGCAGATGCATATCTAACTTAATGTTATAGAACTATTTCTTATATGTTATCTTTCTTGTACTCATATTTGGCCATCTATGAACGCAAATAATATAGCTTTTGTATCTGTGTATATATATATATATATATATATACTTGATGCCACCCTATTTACCATAAATATGCAACTGTCTAGTAATTCTGTTTATTGGAAAGTGATTTGATGTACTTGAACAGTTGATCCATCACTTCTATTACTCGTCCAACATAAACATGTATGGATCTTCTCGTGATGATATAAATGCTTTTAGACCAAAGTCAGAGAATAATTTGTCAAATATACTAGTCTTGACTGTGTTACTTAATATTTCTATATTGCATTTATCAGTGTCTCTATTTTTCTCCATGTTAACTCTAGTTTCATGTAGCCAATAAATTTCTTAGAAGACTATAAATGAGTGATGATCAGTATTAATTAGTGTTGTGGATAAAAGTATTATTTTAAAGGGTTGGAAGGGAAACAGTATAACTGAACTTGTACAGGATTTTGCAGAGATCTAGGACAGAAAAGTACATGACTTTAACTAAAACTAGGGCATTAATTGACCACTGCTATTAGCAGTTTGGACTGTATATAAAAGCAGGGAAGTGACTACTCCTTAGTTTGCCATGGTGGTGTGCCTGAGATTTTGGTAATCATGATTTCACCTGCTACTTGCCCGTGTTTTGAAACGTCAAAATGTTAAGAAATCAACCCTTTTGCGTGACAGTAACTTTTATTCTAGGATGAAAACCTTGGCATGTGTTTTGATTTATGCTAACCTTCAGTTTTTTTTTGTCTTCACTTTTTTATTTCTCAAATGTTTAGTTCTACCCTTTCACCTTTCTGCACATTTCTTTCCCCCGTTTGAAACCTGCTCTTGTTTCTTTGTTGTCATGGTTAAGACTGTGTACCAGTGTCAACTAGCAGTGCAGAATGTTAAACTAATAATTTTGAGAATCAAAATCATATATAATTCTCACACATTCAAATTTGTTCTCATATATTATTGTCATTAATATGTGAAAAAAAAACACGTTATGCATGTGGGAATATAAAAAGTAATTAAAAATAATATTAATTGAGTTATGAATAAAAAAAATGCTCATGACTCTTTTTTCAAAATTAAGACAATTGAAATATGATAGATAAATTCTTCAATAATAAAATAAATTGTCAAAGTTGAAATTTTAAATCTTAAATCCTAATTAAAAATAAGGTCTTATATAATCTATCGTGGTATAATTTTATTTTATTTTTTTAAATATATTGAGGATGACGAAAGGGTTCAAAATTGGATGATCTAAAATAAATAATTAAAAAACAATCGAAATTGTTATATATATATATATATATGGAGAGAGAGAATCGACTCAAAATAATTTATTATATATAAATATAATGTAAGATATTTAGAATTAGTTAATAATTAACAAAATATCGCTTGAAGATTTATTTATGGTTTTGTTGTATATATATATATATATATATATATATATATATATATATATATATAATAACAAAATTACATTTTAGTTTTTAATGATACTATTGTATAATTTATTTATGAATATGAGAGAAATTTAAAACGATGCATATGATAATAATTATAATAAATAAATAAATAATATTTTCATTTTCTTTACAATATTTTATTATAAAATATTCAATAATCTCTCTACAAAATATTTAACCATTTTACTGTAATAAAAATTACTAAAATTTATCCAAACCAAATAATTGAATATTAACTTTGTTTTAGTCATATTTTAAATTAAAAAATAAACAAAATAAAATGAGGTTAATTTTTATGTTTGATTTGAGTAAACCTTTTTTTAATAATAATAAAAAAATCTAGTAACGTTCTTATAAAGTTGTCATTTGATGCAAGATCTAATAATTAACTCTGTTGTCTTCACCAACATCTTTTGGCATCAAATCCAACTAGATTTTACAATTCCAGAAACGAAAACCTAATTGAGAGATCAACCTCTTATTTTTCAAATATTAGCGAGTAAAAGTAAACTGATATAAAGTATAACAATCACACTCATTATTAATGACAGTGATGTTTAGAAAAAATGAATTACTGATATAATGCAGAAGTGATAGTGCATGCAATTATACACAAGAGTTGATGAAGATATAGAAGAAAGTGTGAAAATGTGTGTAACTGGCCTCACTAAAATCTTAAACTCTCTTTAATCTGCGATGGTAATGTGTGGTTTTGAAGGTGGGATGAAATAATTGCAATGAGAATTGAGTTGAGACTTTATGTCAGTGAGGTGCAGGCGTGGAGAGAGTGAGAGAAAGAGACACACATCTACAAAAACGATAACAGTGAAGTAATGGTGTGAGTGAGACAGTGAGAGCAGTGTTAAAGTTGAAGCCTGCACCTGCATAACCTAATCCATGAAGTGAAAAGCTACCATTATTCACAACTCAAGATGGTCTTATAGATTATTATATGAAAATTAAGATTAAATTAAATTTGAAATAAATTATGTTTCGATAAGGATGAATATTAGGTATGAAGTATAAATTAAAATTTTCAATAAGATAAAATAGAATAATGTATTTAAAGGAGGGCAATAAGGTAAATGTGATGATGAGCAAACAGGGAAACTGTGAAAGAGGTTTGAACTGTGGTATCAGACATCACATGGAGACTACCATGAAGCTGACATTACATGCCAGCACCATGCTTGTCTCCTCTTCTTCTGTTCTTTTCTCAATAAATGTGTTGATGCAGTGCAGTGCCTCCTGCTTCACCAATCTTCTTCTTCTTCTTCTGCTCCTTGAGATGGTTTTAAGGATTCAGTTAATTCAGTCCCACCTACTCCTCCTCCTTGGTCTGTGTTGTCAATTGTCACCACACAACAAACACAATTTCATTCCTCTCTTGCTGCATATTTATGGCAATAACTTGGCTCTCAGTACAAAAGGGTGATCATATCAGATGTTTCACCACTCATCATTTGCCACATAAAACTGTACACCAGATTTCAATGATCAGGGGATTTGAGTCTGCCCTAACTAC
The DNA here is from genome assembly GCA_963425845.1 of Sphenostylis stenocarpa. Classification (NCBI taxonomy): domain Eukaryota; kingdom Viridiplantae; phylum Streptophyta; class Magnoliopsida; order Fabales; family Fabaceae; genus Sphenostylis; species Sphenostylis stenocarpa. The sequence continues at coordinate 2,938,305 of OY731404.1, read as the reverse complement.
TGTTCCTAGCTACGTTCATTTTTTATTTCTTGCATCTATCTATGTCTCGTCTAAAACCAGAAATGTGTCCATAAAATAACGCATTGGAAGAAGAAACCTTTATTATTATTGTACTTGGTGGAGTATATATGAACACTAGTTAATATATATCACGAAACAATTACATGCACTTGGAATCCTCATGCAAGAAATCATCTACAGTATAACTTCATGGAGGATCTGTTACCACTGTTAGGTAAAAACCCTTATGTATTTAATAATACCAAGAAGGTGGTGTGTTTGGAAGGTGCAAAAGATAATCAGAAACATGTAATTTTTATCTTTTTCTATTTTTTTGGTTGAACATTTTTTTTTTCAACTGTATTTTTATTTACAATATTTGATTTGAGCCTCCCTCCTATGATTTGGATGGAAGAAGACAAAGATTTTACTGACAGGTGGTAAATAAGGAGAGTATGGAAGTCAGCAAAAATCCATTATTTGGTGTGTTTTTGGAAAAAAAATTATTCATGAAAAATCTCAAATATAAAGAGAATAAATAAATAAATATTACAAATCATAATGTAATGAGAAAAATATAGATAAAAATTATAATTTTTGTGCCAGTGTTTAAATATAATAAATGTTCATTTATTATTTTTTAAAATATAATCGGACATTCCTCTATTAATTAACCCATGATTGAATTGGGTTTAAATAATAATAATAATAATAATAATTATAATAATAATAATATTATTATTATTAAAATTAAATTATATAAGGAATATTAAAAAATATAATATAATTTAAAAACCATAGCACGTTTTATAATTTTTTAATATCTAAAATACACATAAGAATAAAGTATTTCATAATATTTAGATTTAAGGTTTAAAAATACATAATAATATTCTTTAGTATCGTGAAAATGTTTTCTTTTTTTTATATTTTGAGAAAAAATAAATAAAGCGAGATCTAAATAACTTCTAAAGAAATAAGCTAATTAAGTTTTTTTTCTTTAACTATAATAAGGGGATTTGCTGGAAGAGTTACTTATAAACAAAAATATTATTTTATCAAAGTTAATTATACATTAGCTAATATGTAAAAAAAACATAAATTTTTAAAAAATATATTTTTATTTTATGCATAAAATAATGATTTTTTAGCTTAAAAAGTACGTTGAATTCATCTAAAGAATAATTTTAAAAAACTTCTCTATAAACACTTTTAAGAGAGAAAGAAAATAGAAAGACAACGAACTCATGTGTAAATTAATTTGTAAAAATTATTTTAACATAGTTCTAAAAATATTATCAAAGTTATTTCATATCAATTTCTTTAATATTTAATTTTATTTCCTACATAAACTGATTTTAGATTTTGCAACAAAATGGTATGGTTGGAGTAGAAGTTGCCAATTAGAATTTCTCAACATTTTTCAAAAACACTGATTATGTAAGAGCCTATGCATTAATTAGGCCATAAAACAACCTAGGATGTATGTGTTATATATGTCTGTTTTCGATATTCAAGAACAGATAACAAAATAGACAACAAAGATTAAAGCAAAAAGGATAGGAAAACCCTACAATTTCTATTCATAATTGCTAAGCTGAAAGTGAAATCATATACAAAATGAGTACTCTGTAGGCATCTACACAACATGGTCGTGGAACACTGGAGCAATGAACAAATTAACATTACAAACTACCTGTTTGCTTTAAGGACAATTTCTACGTGGAAAAAACTTCCAGGTCAAGTCACTTTAGACGATAGCCCAAAACTTTTTTCTACAAATTAGAACAGTTTCCATTTTCTTTTCTTTGTTCTCTAACAATTTTGATTCTACATCCCACAGGAATTTTGGGGCTACCTCTTGGATTCTTGAGGTAATATCTTCCTCGTCCCTAATGATAACAAATCCCTGCATATATTACATAGCGTTCAGTAATTAATTAAGAATAAAAGAAAATGAAAGTTAGGACATATTATCATGGAAGCTTAATGATGGGAGTTAAGCTCAAAATGAAAGTTCAATCCAAAAGTTTGCATCTTGATCAGTCTATATATCAAATAGGACTCAAGCATAACAGGAGAACTAAGAAGGCTAATAATCTATTAGGTGGGAGAGTCTCAAGGTTTAAGTATCAAGTAGTTTATTTTACTTAATGTGGGACTCCGAACACTTGAAAACACATTTGAGACGACTTGTACAAGTATTTACATCAGATTTGACCAAAAATCATCCATTGTTCCATGCGTGTAGATAACCATGAAGATGACAGTTTAGAAATGTGATTACCAGTGGCCGTATAAGTCGATCCATCTCCAGCATGATGTCCTCCAATAAACAACCTTCCCCTTTTGTTTTGTAGTGGGAGAAGAGATAGTTGGCATGCAAAAGATCATATGTCCGAGGGTAACTCGAAATTGATTCACACCTAATGTTTCAGAATCCATATTAGCTGTAGTCAACTAATAATAAGTATAAACACAGTTGTTAAGTATTTTCTATTTAGAATATCAATAGCAGAGTCTTACCAATCATGAAAAGTTCCAATCAGTCCTCGGTCATAAATTCCAGATAAGGTGTTGTTCATGCTTGCAGGAACTACATTCATTACCCAAACAGGAAAATTATTTAGTGCCACAGCAAATCCACCACAATAGGCATTCATATCCATCACATTGCGTATTTCGGTCTCCTTGACATTCATCAGTCTCCAGTAATGACCAATTTGTTCTTTCCAGAAGAGAGTATCTGAAGTAAATTCATTCTGATTTATACCTGCTGATCAAAAGGTTAAAGGGTTAACAGACTTAAAGGGACTATTGAGTGCACCATAGCAATGCTTGTTTTAACATATAATTTCCATTTGAACGGTAAAACAATTGTAGTCCTTTTTGTTTTAGATGTATTAACTTTTAACTATCCATTCAAAAACAAGGCACGAACCAGAGGTTGCTTGCGTATCTATATAATTATGTTATCAATATTTACATTGATGATTGTCAGAATACTTTCATTTTATAGATAATTTGGGGAAATGCTCAACTAAATGTCTGTCTCATAATATAGTAAATTTATTCAGGAAAATGACAAGAGGGTTGATCCTACATCTCAATCTATTTTTCTTTTTTCTTTTCTTTTTAACATCGATGAGAGTTAATTATGTTCCCATTGAACTTGAAGTTTCAGAATAGAACTATTCACAGCTTGAGAAAAACAAAAATGTAGTAAAGCTAATTTCTGCTATGCTGCAGATTGTGCCTTTCTAAGACTATTGAATATTATCTAATAACCATTTGAAAATACATTTTGAAAACAATAAATCATATGCATCAAGAAGCGTGAACATTGAAACCATGTTTGTTAGCAGGACCTTTATTTAATGTCATTTGAACAAAATTTATATGGTCTCAGAGTGCACATGTACGTGTGTGTGAGAGAGACAGACAGATAAGGAATCACTACTAGAAAGGTAGAACAAGTATAATTAAAGATTAAGGAATATATGGAAAGCAAAAACTAGCTTCTTGCACTAGTACAAAAGAGAATGATCAGACCTATCATGTTAAGGTTGTCAGAAAACACTGAATGGCGCTCGTGACTAGGAGGAAGCTTGTAAGCATCTGTTTTGGAATTTCTTACTTGTACACAATTCTTAAGCTGGGTATTCCATGAAGTTTTAGAATCATCAGCAGGTTCACAGAGGTTCATAAGCTTTTGTTCTGCATTGTGCAAAAGGCATGACTGGTTATTTTCTTTAATCCATATTGCTGTCTGAACTTTTCGAGCGATGAGTCTCCAACAAATTGCTGTAGTCAAATTCATCAATTTATCCCAAATGACAGGATACTCTTTATCTTTCTTATAAGCTGGGGGAGCTGAATAAACAAAGTACCCATTAAAGCGAAGAAGACGGTTCAACTCATGCAGTAAAATGCCATCTGCAGAACAAAATAAATTTACAACAAAAAAAAAAGTCTGTCAGAATAACATGCACTTCATGAATAACTGGATAAATGAGTTCATCATCCAACATTAATTGCACTCAGTTTCCACCGTAAATATTATTTAGAAAATATCATTCATTTACTCTGCCTATGAAATAGTTCCCATCCCACCAAGTCTTTTAAGAGGTATGATACAAATGTTTCACAAAAACGTAAGTATTGTGCATTCATCAATTTCGCTTGAGAATATCCATCCTATCTCCCTCTCTATTTCTCGCGCTCTAAATTGGACAAAGTCTATCCATATAAGGTACCTCACCAACCTATGCAAGTCCCACATAATAGTACTATATTAGCAATGAAGTATTTAATTGTTTGGTTCTTCCCTCTTAACCAAAGGGTGCTACACGGACTTTTGATCTTATGCCCGTGAAGGGGGAAATAGTGATAGAAAAATATTGACCTGGGAGATTGATGAAGAACTGCGTGACATTTTTACGAAAGACAGAAACAATAGGGGTAAGGTGTTCGACTTAAATGTTTGGCCCTATAGTCCCTATGATATACCTTAATCATGTTTACATATTTTGAGAATTACAAGATATGGTCCAACTAAATACAAAACCCCAACTTTCTCACTTTTCCTTAAAGGAACAAACTTTCTTAATCATGTAGGACTCCACTTTCATTATTCTATGATCACTCCATTCTGGAGAACGGGGGCAAACCTCCCAAGAATTAACTTGTAATCCTCCCAAGAATGGGCAAACCTCCATTCTAGCGTCTCAATTATTGACATTGCAACCCCTTTACCAACTGAAACATTGAAATGTCTTTGTACATACACCTCCCTCCATCAACACTATTGACAAGAAGCAGATCATGTAGATGGCTTGTGAATCGGATCATAGAACCCACATTGAAGTATAGGTAACAACACATTGCATCTTCATTTACTGTCATATGCAGAATTAAATGTGCAATCATAAATAATGAAAGTCAATTACCATTTGCATGAAAGTCTACTCTGCATCGTGAACAGTGAATCATTTCAAATGACTCACTAGGATATGGTAGTTGTTTTGTGGACAAGGCAGAGATCATTGCACCAATCCCTCGTTCTAATGCAAATTGAATCTGATTTTCGTGACCATCCTTGGGGGCAAAAGACATTGTTCGTATATCCAAGGGCAGAAGATATGCTGAAAAACTGGCCACACCACAGCCAACATCCAGAACTTGAACTACCCCAGCAGAACGCAGATCACCAGCCTCATTGGTAATCATATGTCCTAACCTGCATTCATGAAAATTAAATGGCTAACAGCTATGTTTTGCACTATTCAATCAATAGAAATTTTTTCCTGAGGAGCACCAACTACAGAGAAAAAGTTCAAGGAAAAGGAGGCAAAAATTAGAAAACTGTTCATGCTCATCTTATTTTGGAGCATCGTGCAACATAATAAAAGCATAGATAGAGAAGATTACTAAAATTTAATATAAATATTCGAAATCATAAATATAATTTAACAAAATTGATATGGCCCAAACCTCTGAATCTGAAGTTGCTAGTAGAGGCTAAGGGACACAATGAACGGTCTACTAGTGGAGAAGTTCCAAGGTGAGGCCCAAAAGGAGTGTTTTGAATCCTAGCTGAATGAGATATTTCCAGTAATTTAGAATGATGTAATAATATTTAGTGGAGGACAGATGTCAGCGGATTCCTTTTGTTTGTGTAACGACCTTTCTGTTATAAGGAGGCTACGTTGAATGAAAGATGCAGAAAAGTTGTTCAGAAAATTATTCTCTCTCTCATTTTTCTGGAGAGTATTCCTTCTCTAGAATCAATGAAAATCAATTATGTAACAGGGAATCCCTGTTAGCAACATTCAAAGCAGTTCCCACAAGGTGGGGTCGTCTAAATAAATCAACAATACCATTGTGTTTTGTCAAAACCAATTCATAGAGGTCATTTAAATCTAAATTCTATGTGTGTGCATGTGTTCAATGATTAATTAGTTGCATGTTTGCATGTGTATCTTGACATGTTTTCTTCACATAGCCATCCTCAATCTGATTTTAAAAAAGTACTCACACATGGATTCGTTCTATTAAAAGAAAAATAAAATCATCACAACAGTCTCCAATGTAACCACAAAAGCTTATAAAATCATCAAAAGAACATTTCTACAATTATCATGGTCCTTAGACAAAGAACATAAGGAACTTAAATAAATGAATAGCAGCTACCTCTCTATGTACTCAGAGGCCCCATGCTTGAAATGGGTACCACCACCAGGAAACCACCAGAGCTGATCCTTCTCATGGACCCAATTTTGGCCTCCTTTGACTTCTGCAAGATGTGTGTGATTCACATTACTTCGCCAAACATAATCCCTGCTAAGAGGCCATTTGATAGGTATCTTATAATCCTTTGGCGGAGGAACCAAGCAGAATAAGCGCTTTTCAAGAGGAGGACAATGTCTCTCAAGTTCTTCTTTTCTAGATAAATCAAGACTTGGGGCCAAAGTTGCCACATAGGAAATATCATGACAGGGAATATATTCATTGAACGTCAAAGGGCACACATCCACCCCTGTTTCTGGAATTACAAGTGGGGTTTTCCGATAAGTCAGAGCAACTTGGTTAGTAAATTTGGCAGTACCTGCAAGAGTTAAAAACATTTAGTAATCTTTCCCAAAGCAGCACTATGAAACAGTAATAGTAGGTTTGGATGAGAAATTTTTAAAGGGCAATATATTATTTTACAGAATTTGAAAATGAAATTGAATATGAAACCAGGAATATTTTTGTTTTAAAAGAAATTGAAATTTTAGGAATCTGAGTGTAAATTGATTCCTTAAAATCAAATTCTTTCAAATTTCACCTCAAAATGTAAGAAATAAAATCTTCATACTTTATTCACTCTCATATTTGTCTCATCTCTTTATATTCTTTTCTTGGTTCGCCTGGACTGGGAACATTGACGACTAGGTCAAGGTTGAGGCAACATAAACTCGACACTGTTATTTGAACTGAGATAGATAAGGGGTTTTTTTTTCATGTTGAAGTTGATCATGATTATTTATTTATTTTTATCTTTGTCAAGGTTATTCTTCCAAATATTGGCCAATGTTAGTTCTCAACTAATGTTAGTCAGAACTTACTTGGTAAACATCAATAAAGTTTTCGACTGATGTCACACAAATTTTTTCTATTGACCTCAATTGAGACTATCTTTAGTTGGTGTTAATTTGGGTTGTTTTCTAGCCAATGTCGTTCAAAAAGTATGTTGGTGTTATTTCTCAACCAACACTAGTTGGGTATTCTCGACCAATATTCGCAACCTATTTTTCAGCTTATACTAGCCAAAGATTTTTTATTGACAATAGAAAGACTATTTTTCAATCTATATAAGTTATGATTTTTTAGTTAACATTGATAGTGATTATTTTTCAATTAACATTGTTGAGATTATTTATCTACAGAAATTATTTCTTGATCTCCGTTAGTCAAGGTTTTTCGACCAAGGTCAATTAGGCTATTTTTTGGTGGATGACAGTCGTATTTTTTCAGTTGAAGTTTGTCATAGTTAATTTTTGTCAATGTCAGCGGGAATAGATTTTCGATTAACTATCACCAACATTATTCTTTTATTTAAAGCTGGTCAAGATTTTATTTTCAAATGTCGATTGGGAAAACTTTAGACCAATGCTCAATGTTGGATACGAATTATGGGTTTACCTTCAATGAGCTTGTTTAATATGAACACAATTCTTAAAAAAAGATAAAAGGTTGATACTGTGTATAAATCTTCCTTAATGTGGATAGGGATTTCACGTATACATCAACAAATTCTTCATCACACTAGTTGGGTTCTGGATAATGGATGGTGTAACAGTTTCTAGTATGATGTTGGGGTTCTTGATTATTCTATTATAGATTTTCTCCAATTGCCTCTGGTTATTCGACATCAACTTACAACTACTTTCAGTGATTTTGGATTGAATGATGGGTGGAAAATTCCAGGGTTTATGTTAACAAATTAACTGGTTTACATGAGATGCTATATGATATGTGGGTTTCTTTAAGAGACCAAAATATAGGTTTATATACTACTTGTCTGTTTATTGTTTTTAAAAACAGTTTTAAATTTTTTAGTTTTTAAAAACTAAAAAACTTGTTTCATGAATGTTTTGTTAAAATGGTTTTCAAAAATTGTGTTGCTTTTTAGTTTTTAAAAACTAAAATACCAAAACAGATAAAAGTGGTTTTTGTTTTTAATTTTCAGTATTTATTAATGGTATTCATATCTTCACCAATAATTACACTACATCGCCCACCTTTAACACCATGAAGTTAAAAAGAAAATTTTCAACAGTTGATATCATCTTTTTGCTTTAAGAGTTTCCAAACTAGATCTACTAAACAAGTATTTTTCTCAACAATTTTTAAACTGAAGGTATCAAACAAGTATTTTTTTTTTCCAACTTGTTTTTGAAAACAGTGATTAAAATTGATCTTTAAATCTGTTTTTAAAAACTACAACACAAAACTAAATCAAACAAGCAATTGTTATAATCTCCTCATACAATTTTTTTAACTCTTATTTTATTAATAAAGTTTTGCCATGATGTAAATGATTGGTGTGCCTAGAGGTGCCAAGGATGTTCATGATGCATTACATGACAATTTAAAAAAAAAAATGTATTGGAATTTCCTAAAAATTGTGAAATTCCTTATCCAAATACAACATATATTTGATTTCCTAAATATTGTGAAATATCCAAACACAATGTAAAGTTTAATATAAGTTTTCAAATAAGCCACCTACACTAAGTGATATGCCAAAAAGTATAATTAGAAACTGGATGCAACTCAACCAAGGCTAATGTACATTCAATTCATATAAAGCAATTTCCTCTGCATAGAATATATACACATTAATGCAAACTATTTGGAGAGGACCCACTTGGATCTGATAGAACCAAAATGATTCTAAGTAGAACTAACAACTGCATATTAACACTCATTCACTAGAATATAAAATCAGAAGATACTTCAACATTAACAAACTAAAACCGCAGTATAAATCTGGGAATCTGCAAACAGCGGCATTTTAAAGAAGCCAATATATGAAATTAATGGAAGTTGAAGAGAAACCCAGATAGGAAAGCTTCAAAATTTCTTAAAAAGGCAATAAAGGGGCAGCAATAAAAGCAGGGAGCTGAAGAGTTACCGTTAGAGGAGACATTGTTGGGAGAAGAAGAAGAAGAAGAATGAGAAGCAAGCTGAGAGACGTAAAGGGGAGCATTGTTGCCAAAAAGCGTGCCAACATAGAAGGATACAATCATCAAAAGCAAAGCAGCCATTATTATCTGTCCAGATTTGGAATCGAAGGCAGAACCCAATGCAAAACCCCCCATCGTTGTTGTCCCTTCTCCTTCTTCTTCTTCTTCTTCTTCTTCTTCTTCACTCTCTCAGTTGGGTTTCCTTGTGATGTTTGGGAGAATGGAAAACGTTGAATCAACGAAGGAGAAAGAGAAGGAGTGGCCAAGTTTCAGATCGGGTGAAATTCTTGGCTTGTTTTCTTCATTTTATTTTTCCCTTTCTGTGTTTCTTTTTTGGGCAATGGTTGTTTAAAGTTTGTTTTAAGTTTGTTATAAGGCATTTTAATCATTTATGGGTATGTGGCAACACTTGGCGCCATAGAACCACGTGGCTGCAAGGTAAAGTGTTTCTCACCGCATCTATGTTATCTATATATGCATAAAATAAAATTATCTTTTTTAATTTTATTCTTATAGTTTTTTTTTTCCTAACATTTCATTATTAAGTATTTAAACATAGGAGTCTCATACATATATAAAGTTTATATTGTTATTGAAAAGTAAAAATATGTATGTTTTTATTAGTTTATTTTATTAACTCAAATTCTCTTATTTAATAATTAAAAACAATTTTTAAATAAGTTATTAATATATTTTTAGGTTAATTTTTTATCTTTTAAAATATATAAATTATTTTAATTCACTTTCACATGCTAATAAATAAATAATAATATTTAAAAATATTTTTTATCTTTCATATTTCTTTCGTTTTAAAAGGATGTCTATATTATCATTAAAAAAAAAAAATATATATATATATATATATATATATATATATATAACTAAAAATTATGTTATCTATAAATTAAATTGTACTTAAATGATAATATGAAACATAATTAAAATGAAAGATTATTATAACAGATTAAGATTATTCTTAAATATTTTATTTTAATTTATTAAATTGTATGATTAGCTTAAAAATTTTATAAATTTTAAAATATTAAATTTTATTATTAGATTAAAACTTTTATAAACTCAAATAATTTTATGAAAAATAATTTTTATTATTTTTTTATAAGTGAATCTCATAGTTTCTTATCTATTTATAAGTAAGACGGGGAATAAATTTAGTGTGATTTTATTTATTTTTAATGAAATATCTAAAAATTATATTAACTCATTGCATCCTAATAACGTAATAGTTAATGATGGTTTAAAATAACTATCTTTATTATTTCACATTATTGAGATGAGTTGACAAGTTTACTTATTTTTAGAAAGATATTATATTTCATAGATTTTATTATAATTTAATATTAAAACAAATATTTATTAAATTAAAAATAATAAGATAAATAATTTTTATTCTTAAAATTAAATAAATAAATATTTATATTATCATTTCATATACAAATAATAATTTTGAATCAATTTTGTTTTTCCATAATAAAAAGTAATGATGGTTATGTTCAAATGGGCCCACTCAACTAATCAAGCCCAACATAGTTTTCGTAAATCAAATTATTATTGTGAAATTAAATTATTTTGTTTCGATGCTTTATGAATATACCTAGTTAACGTTATTTTTAATTGCTTTAAAAAATATTATTTTTTATCAACTATTTTGTTTTAATGTTTATTTAGAAATATAGTACTATTAATTTATTATTGTAATATAATTAGATTTTGATTTTTTTAAAGTTGTTAGAAAAAATAAAAATATTTCATATTGAACTTTTTTTAAAAGTGTTTCAATAAAATCAGTTTTCTATAAATATTTTGAAAATTTAATTTTAAAATATTTTCGAAAAGGTTAATTTAAAATTTTTCGAGATTTTTTAAACTTTTAAAAAAATCAATTCAAAATTAAAATTATATATACAAAAAATTATTTTTAATTTTTTTTTTTAACTTTCTATATTAATCTTTTTAAAATATAAAATTATATTGCGAAATCATAAAATTTTGTAAAATTAATAAGATTGTTTCTATGTTTTAAAATAAATATGGGTACGAAAAGTGGAGAACGTGCCTAATTTATCACGTTTTGAGTTGTGTCAATTTTTTTGTTTCCATTTATTTTGGGAAATAGCTTTTGAGACAAGTAAAAGCTGGATGAATCTTGAAAGTAAGAACGACTTATTTGAATAAACAAACTTCTTCAAACCTACTTGAAAATAAAGATGAACACGAACTTCTCTAAGCTTAGATTTATAGACAAACTTGTTCAAATGATTCCTAAATATATAATTAATTTTATACTCTTTAGAAAAATATTTTATAAGTTTTATATAAAAATTATTTAACCACTTTATAATAGTAATAATAATCATAAAATTAATCTATATAAATAATACCGATTTTCAAACCGAATTATATTTAAGTTTTTAAAATTGATTGGATAATTATTTAATAAAAACCAAATCAAATTAAGTAACAAATATCCTTATTGTTAATTATTTTTTCTTATTTATCTTTACATAGATTAATATACTAACTGGATATATTTATGAAGAATACTAGACTTTTCCGATAAAATTATATATTTATTATATTTCTTAATTTATTTGTAGAAAAAAGGGGAAGGTAATTTAATTAGTGTCCCAACTTCCAACTACTAACGTCAATTTGTTTGATAGTGCTTTTAAGTTTTTAAAAATGCTTTATTTAATATATTTTCTCTATGGTATATAGAAAATTTTTTTGGATATTTAATCAAAATGTTTTGTTCAAAATTGGTGGCTGAGATTAATTTCGCATATATTTCAATGATATTTAATGATTTAAAACTAACTTTATAAGAAATATAAACAAATAGATAGTGATATAATATTTTTCGAAAAAAATATATTATAAAAGAAGATATATTAAAGAAAACACGTTTGATTGATGCAGGAAAACAGTTAGCAACAAAAGTACGCAACAACATTAGATGTAGCATTGAAATTCAACGTTAACAGGGGAGCCACAGCGCACTTTTCTGACTGGCTCCCGCGTCACCATAACGACAACTTTATCTTCTTCTCGCAAATCCCAATGCCCGACTCCCTTCATTCTCATTTGTTCAAGTTCCAAATCATAGTTATCGCCTTTGGAACATAAACAACGATTTCTCTTCCCGCTAAGCCTTTCCATCTTTCCTTGGCTTAGCGGGAACATTTTTCTTTATCTCCTTTCATTTCATCCCCTTTCTTTCAGCTTTTTCCTTTCTGCAATCACACTTTATCACATTTGATTTGACCCCTTTTTTGTATCCAATCTGATCCGTGTTCTCCTTCCGGATAATCGTTCCCCTGGAATCGAAGATTTATGTTCTTTCGCTTCTTGTTCATCTTTAAATCGAATGTGCCGTTGTGATGTTTGATCTATCTGTTTACACAGTGCACTTTTGTTGATATTGCTCTTGGACTGGTTCCTTGTTAATTTTATCCATTTATGCACTACTTGGGTGTTTTATACGAACTGAATTCGTTTATACGCTTTTCTTAAGTTTACTTGGCCTTCCAATTGTAAAGGCCTTGACTTTTAGATTTTACTCTTTGGTGGTATCATAAAAGGGCCAGCTTGTACCGGGTAAACTCTTATAGAGCACTTTGTCCTATTAAAGGGTTTGGCTTTTGAGAAGAAAAATATTTACTTTCATCCTCCTGGTCTAAGGATGGATCATATAAGTAACGAGGCTAGTGTTGACCGTTTTGCGATTGGCCCTTCTAGTATTATTGGCAGGACTATTGCTTTCAGGGTTCTCTGCTGCAAGTCTATCTCAAAATTGAGGCATCAGATACTCTTTGTGTTGTTGGATATCTTCCATAGTTTTAGGCGATTTTGGGGACCCATTGTGTCATGGTTGCACCCAAGAAACCCGCAGGGGATATTGGCAATGATGACAATAGTTGCTTTCTTGTTGAAACGGTACACCAATGTGAAGGTGAGGGCTGAGATGGTATATAGGCGGAAATTTTGGAGAAATATGATGAGATCTGCATTGACCTATGAGGAGTGGGCTCATGCAGCCAAGATGCTTGATAGAGAGACACCAAAGATGAATGAATCAGACCTTTATGATGTGGAGCTGGTGAATAACAAGCTTGAAGAGCTTCGTCATCGCCGGCAAGAGGGGTCTCTTAGAGATATAATATTTTTTATGCGTGCAGATCTTGTCAGAAATCTAGGTAATATGTGTAACCCTGAACTCCACAAAGGTAGGCTTCAGATGCCAAGACTAATCAAAGAGTATATTGATGAGGTATCAACTCAGTTGAGAATGGTCTGCAACTCTGATTCAGAGGAGCTTGCATTGGAAGAAAAGCTATCTTTCATGCATGAAACTAGACATGCATTTGGGAGGACCGCTTTGTTGTTAAGTGGGGGTGCTTCCCTTGGAGCTTTTCATGTTGGTGTGGTTAAAACACTGGTAGAGCATAAACTTTTGCCGAGGGTTATTGCTGGTTCAAGTGTAGGATCCATTATGTGCGCTATCGTTGCCACTAGGTCTTGGCCTGAGCTTCAAAGCTTTTTTGAGGATTCATTGCACTCATTACAGTTTTTTGATCAACTGGGTGGGATTTTTACAGTTGTGAAGAGGGTCACAACATATGGTGCAGTTCACGAGATCAGACATTTGCAAATGATGCTCAGGAATCTAACAAACAATCTCACATTTCAAGAAGCATATGATATGACGGGTCGAATTCTTGGGATTACAGTTTGTTCTCCAAGAAAGCATGAACCACCTAGATGTCTTAACTACTTGACTTCACCTCATGTTGTTATATGGAGTGCAGTCACTGCTTCTTGTGCCTTTCCTGGCCTTTTCGAGGCTCAGGAATTGATGGCAAAGGATAGAAGCGGAGAGATTGTTCCTTACCATCCTCCATTTAATTTGGGTCCTGAAAAGGGTTCCACTCCAGTGCGCCGTTGGAGGGATGGTAGCTTGGAGATTGATTTACCTATGATGCAGTTGAAAGAGCTGTTCAACGTCAATCATTTTATTGTTAGTCAAGCCAATCCTCATATTGCACCATTATTGAGAATGAAAGAATTTATACGAGCTTGTGGAGGTAATTTTGCAGCAAAGGTATGTTCATGGACTTGGACCTCTATGAATGATAACACATGCATGCTGATGTGTCAGTTTATTCGCATATATATGTTTGTTAAATGAATTTTTCACTTCTATATTTTACATTATCTCGGGCTCTGTTCCGAACTGAAATATAACAACTCAGATAAAACATTATGATATCAGTTGATTCAGGGGGAGGGGGATTGTTGGCTGGTTGTCCTTGTACAGATGAATGTGATTTGGGTGTGTCTTGCACGTTACTGTTTATCGGTTAAACCATCATGGAGTTTTATTGCCCGTACTATTCCATTCCCTGCCAATTTCAAAGGAAATTAATGCCTGCAGATTTTGGATGACTAAAACAGATTACTGCCATTACCATTTACTTGCACAAACATACTACTTATCTTTGTTGATGTCTGGTGGTTTAATCCAATAAGTAGGTGGTTCATTTTGTCTTAATAATCAGTGTCATTGCTTTTAAACAAAGTAACAAGTTGGGTTCTTCAGAAGCAGCTGAATGTTGAAATAATGGTAAAATATTCCTAGGAATGTTACCATTTGTTTGCAAACTAACCATAGGCATAACTTCGAATCTTAATATACGGAATTCTTAAGTTCAAATTATGTTGTGTAACTTTTGTGTACCCTCGCCCCAGCTTGATTAGAAAATGGTGATATATTTGACCAGTTGTTGCAGCAAGGCATCATATTTGTTTTCCATTTGATCTTCAGTATGCTGCTGCACTACCATTCTGAATATACAACAATTCTAATCCAATGTGGCTTTCAATTCTGTAGCTTGCTCATCTAGTAGAGATGGAGGTGAAACATAGATGTAATCAAGTACTGGAACTCGGCTTTCCATTAGTTGGACTTGCCAAACTGTTTGCTCAAGAGTGGGAGGGTGATGTAACAGTTGTTATGCCTGCAACTCTTTCTCAGGTATGTATGTGCTCAAGAACAATTAAAAGCAATAGGCTTAATGAAATGGTTCAGGAATTTATTTATTTATAATTTAATGGAGATAATTCATTTGAATACTCGACTAACTTGTGTATGATGTTCTTTTTTTTTTCTCATCCTGCTCCAGTACTTAAAAATCATACAGAACCCTTCTTATGTAGAACTTCAAAAGGCAGCTAATCAAGGGAGAAGAGGCACCTGGGAGAAGCTTTCTGCCATAAAAGCAAATTGTGGAATTGAGCTTGCTCTTGATGAGTCTGTTGCAATGCTCAATCATATGAGACGACTCAAAAAAAGTGCGGAGAGAGCTGCTGTTTCTCATGGTCTGCCCAGCACAGTCAAATTCAGTGGTTCAAGAAGAATTCCATCGTGGAATGTGATTGCACGAGAGAATTCTACAGGATCCCTAGAAGACCTTCATACAGATGCTGCTTCCTCATTGCATCAAGGGGTCAATAGTAGTCCCCGTGGAGCCACTGGTAAAAATTGGAAGTCCCACCGGAACATTCATGAGGCAAGTGACAGTGAATCTGAAAGTGCTGACCTGAATTCTTGGACCAGATCTGGTGGACCTTTGATGAGAACTACATCAGCAGATACGTTCATTGACTTTGTCCAAAACTTAGAAGTTGATACTGACCTACATAGAAGCAAGGTGACTCAGACTAGCCCTCGTGGTTTTCAGCATCACAGTTCAAGGCACACAACTCCTGATAAGTGCTCCGAGAGCACAGAATTTGATCAGAAAGAAAATGGCAACAGGGTTGTCATGAATGGATCTAACATAATGGTAACTGAAGGTGATCTTTTACAGCCTGAAAGGATCCATAATGGGATTGTATTTAATGTTGTCAAGAAAGAAGACTTGACACCTTCAAATAGGAATCATGATTATAATAGTTATAACCATGAAGTGGTTGAATGTGTACAAATTGACTTTCCAGGGAAGGAGATGGATGCTGCTAGCTCAGCTTCTGAAAATGGTGAGGAGGAATCCACAATTTCCAGCTCTTTAACTGATAAACTAGATTATCATTCCACAGAACATTCCAGGACAGATTTGGGTATGGATCAAAACATTGTTGATAGTTAACTCTAAAGATCACTACTTTTTTCCTTGTTGAATGAATGTACTTGGGGCTATTTCTGTTCATATTGTTGATATGATTAGTATCAAAGAAAAAAAATAAAATTAGCTTCTCAATAAGGTTAAAATTAGTTCATGTATAGGTCAAAAATAAAATCTTAAAGAAACTACGCGAGAATTTCTATAAAATAGTTTATCCATAAGCTAATTTTATTTTTTCTTTTCATATTTCATTCATCGCAGTGTTTATGGAGAAGCATGTCTAAACAGGTCCTTAGTAATTTCACTATTTTAACAAAAGCTCAGAAAAAAAGAGAAAAGAAAAATCATTGCCAACGAGGGTTATTAAGTAATTTGACTATTATCAAACATATATAAATGAACGACCTAACCCCGTATCAACCATAAATGCTCCAAAAAGAAAAAAAACATTTTATGATGTTGACGTAAATATAAGAAAAGGATCAAACTGTGTTTTGAATATTTTATTTATTTATTTATTAGTAATAAAATAGTGCTTTTAACTTTTTCTTAAGTATGAACTTTTTTTTCTTAAACTTCAAAATATTTTTATGCCAATGCGAGAATTGGTCGAAATTATTATTGAAATAAAAATATATTTAAAGATTAAGTTAGGAAGAAGTCACTCGGCTTTGCCAAAGATTCAAGGTAAAATTTCTCCATAACTAGTATTAAATTAACTTATACATTAATTAATTTATAGAAAACTTTATATCAGTTTCTTTAACCTTTTACTTCTAATATATGTATAAACTAATTTAAATTTATAAACATTTAATTTATTTTTAAAAGATATTCATTTATTTTAAAAATTTTAAGTTATATTAATAAAACTATTTTTTATTTTAAATATAATAATTTAATATATAAAATTTGAGAAAAGATTTTTATTTATTTTTAAAATAAAAAATAAAAAATATTTTTATATTATTCTTAGAACAAGTATATTTTTTATAAATTAATTTATGAATATATACATATATATATATATATAATATTATTTTTATTTAAAATAATTATTATTTTATAAAATAAATCTATTTATAAATTTATGAGTTAGTCCTAAAATAAACTTAAACTATCGTATCAAAATTGGTCTAGTTACTTAAGTCAATTTTTTTTAACCTGATATATTTCTTGAACTTTTAATTAAGTTTATTTTAAACTTAAAAGTTGGCTAATATTTAATTTAAAAATTTTTTTAGCAATATTGTTTTTTTTAGGGCGATATACAAAATAATCTTAAACAAACTTTTTCATAATTATTTTTAAAATAAAATAGACTTTGTCATATGTTAAATTTAGACAATACATAAGCTAAAAATTATCCTATAAAAATATTATGACAAGGGATCTGATGTTTATAGAAAAATTTATAGCAGATCATTCTAATATTAAAAAAAATAAAAAAACATTAATTTACAAGCACCACGTTGTAGGACTGAAAAACGATGAATTTATTAATTACTAAAACGAACATCATTTTATAACTTAATCTTCATTTCAAGGTAAATGGTCCAGGAACCTTTAATAATTCAATAATATATAATATTTTACAAGATTACAAAATATATTGACATTATGATATTTGTATTAACAAGTTTATTATAAGACTATGTTTAATAATTAGTTTGCCATTATTGAAAGTTTATGGCTTAATTAAGTGTTTTGTTTGAAGTCATGCATAATCTTGTTTGTCCCACCTTTTGTTGTTGTTTGGAAATGATGACATTACATATATTCTATAAGTGTATATGCCAAAGTATCAGGTAACAATGTTATCTGCAGCTAAAACTTGAAAACCATTGTCCATTATCTGAAACAGTATTCAAAACTAGTTAGCAAAACCAAAATTAAGACACACATCATAGTCAATGGGTTCTGAACAACATCCTATGCTTCCTGTTCTACATTTCACCAAAGAAGATTTGAAACCAGGGACCGAATCCTGGTTAGCAACATGCAGAAGTGTGCGCCAAGCACTTGAAGAACATGGTTGCTTTGTAGCTGTGTATGATAAAGCTTCTGATGAGCTACAAAATGGTGTATTTTGTTCCATGAAGGAGCTTTTCGATCTCCCAACAGAAACCAAACAAAGAAACACATATGAGGGCGCGCCCTTGAAAGGCTACGTTGGACAACACCCCAAGATTCCTCTCCACCAAAGCATGGGTATAGATGAGGGAGCAACACTGGAGGGAATTCAAAGGTTTTCCCAAAAAATGTGGCCCAAAGGCAATGATGAATTTTGGTACATACCCATATAATTTCTTGCTTAACTCAATTATTTTACGTGATCATCTAGTGTTAATGATTTTATCAGGGGTTAAATAAGCCTTTTTTGGTTTCAAAATATACTATTATATATGCACTGAAATGGTTCTGCTATACCCTCTTGTTGTGGTTGTGGTTTTATCTAGTAAATATATATTTGAGTATGCCAAGGTAGCTGAAGAATTGGATCGAATGGTGGCGAGAATGATATTTGAAAGTTATGGCCTTTTAGAGTACTATGACGCATACATAGGGTCTACAAGTTATCTCCTTAGGCTTTTGGCACACCAAGCACCAGAACAGGTTGAGCCTCAACTGGGTCTTGTGGCTCACACTGACAAGAGCTTCACCACAATTCTTCATCAAAATCATGTCAATGCACTGATGGTGGAGACAAGGAATGGTACCTGGATTGATGTTGAATTCTCTTCGGCTACTTCATTTGTCGTCATGGCTGGTGATGGACTCATGGTGAGAATAAATTCAGACTCGTTTAAGGCTTCTTGTTCAGTTTATTTATTGCTCCAAATTGTGGTTTTATGTATGCAGGCATGGAGCAACGACAGAATAAAGTCCCCTAATCATAAGGTTTTGATGAGTAATGGGAATGAAACAAGGTACTCTCTTGGTCTGTTTGCCTTCTACAAAGGAATCATGAAAGTGCCTGAAGAGCTCATTGATGAAGAGCATCCAGTGCAATATAAACCGTTTGATCATCTTGCATTGCTGAACTTCACTTACAGTGCTAATATGAAAGCCTATTGTGGAGTGTGAAAAGGTTAAATTTTCAGCAAACTGTGTTGTTATCTCTCTGGGAAAAGCTTCATTAGACTTTGGTTGTTCTCGTGTGTGATTTTATTGTTCTCTGTTACCAACTATGTTGCTGAATTGTTATCACTGTATGCATGTTGTTGACTCAAAACCATGTAAATATTTGGATTTTAATGAAAGTGAATCGATAATTGATTCGACATGAGATAGAAAATTCAAGAACCCCAAATGAAAAACTTGTTAGGATATTCTATTATCAAAATTCTAATACAGAACAAATTAGCTTAAGTTAACTGTATTAATGATTATATTATAGTATATATAATACATATAGTACAATTATCACTTTAATGATAACTTAGATATCTCACTATTTTCTCTATATTTTTATTTCTTTGGGAAAGAGAATATTTACTATCATTAGAATTCATTATTACATTCCCTTTAAAAATTTAATCTATCATAATTTTATTTGATTTATAATTCAATTGGGAGCAAAAGTTTCACTTCATAGACCATGCATGGGATATAGAGGTATCTCTTTATTTTATATTGCTTCATTCTCAGTAATGATCATTTTTATAATGAAATTAAAGTTTTGATAAAAGTTTTAAAACAACCGTCGTTATATATATACAATGAGATGATATTTTTTAATTATTGTTAAAAGAAAACTTTATTGATATTATGACATCAATTTACAAGTTACAAACAAAGTTTTGAAGTGATTTTTCCCTTTGTATAATTACTTCCACTACAACAAATTTTAATATTACCGTAATTATTATGAGAATTGTCATTGATAGGGATAAATCCAAGTATCTTAGAATTAGAGGTTGATACTCCAACCACTAAGCTAGCTACGACAATAATTTACAAATAAATTTTATTTATATATTTATATATTTATATATTTATATTTTTATATATAACTAAATATTTATTTTTTAAAATTATTTAATTTAAGAAATTATTATAAATTAATCTAATTATGATTAAAATAAATTATTAAATAAAAAATATTTAATTTTTTAATTATGTGAATATTTACTAATTGTTAATTTACCGATGGAAATATCCGTCGGTAATTAATTGTTAATTTATCGACAGATTTACCGACGGATATATCTTTCGGTAAATTTATCTATAAATTACCAACGGATTTATCGACGGATATATCCGTCGGTAACTAATGTCGGTAGAATCAAATTTCACAAATATTTTATAGAATCAAATTCCACAAATATTTTATATTTGTCGATAATTTTCATCGATAATAATTATTTTTCGACGATTACAAATCTGTCGATAAATATCCGTCGGTAATACGCGATTTTCTTCTGGTTTAACTCTAAAAATTATAATACGATGAACCTTTAAGTCATACAATTGAATTTTTAAAATTTTAGTTTCTCAAAAAGTTAAATTGATCGTCTCTAAAATTCCGTGGGATTAAATTAACTTTTTATTTATTTATAAATCAACTTTCACAATTTCATCCTCTCCAGTAACTCATTGAATTATTATTTAATCTTGAATGCAGATCATTAAAAACAAAGAAAATCGTTAAAATATATATTTTTTTTTTTGGTTGATAGGATACATAGATTGTGTGAAATTAAAGACCACAATAAGCTTTGATACGACTTGTACATTTTGCGGCTTCCTCAGTAAAACGAAAACCAACGTACGAATAATGGTCGAATGGCTTATAGCGTATGGGATGTTCCTCATCGACCAGATCCTCTAAAGTCTCCACCATCTTTGTACTGTATGAAAGTAATCCCAAGGAGTACCTTGTCACCTTTTCTTTCAGCATCACACGGTGTTCACAAGCTCGAATCCTCTCACTGCTCCATACCTGATCACAAATTTACATGTTCAGACACCACAATATTCATTTACTGTAATATCAATGTAAGAGAAGCTTACCATAAGTGCATCACCAGCCAAGACACAAAACAAAGGCGAGGCATCAACACCAAACCATTCTCCACCTTTCAATTTAACTTCCAATCCATCTACCCTCTGATGCAGAATGGTTATGAAGGTTGAGTCCGTATGAGGATTCACCCCCACGTTGCTCTCATCCATCGCAGGTATATTATACCTGTAGCTTCGAAAAGCATAATTGGTTGATTCAAGGAACGACTCGCATTTCACCTTGTCCAGGCCATAGCTGTCAAACACCATTCTCTTCACGGTCTGGTCCAGCTCTTGTAATAACTTTGCATACTCGTTCACACTTTCACTGATATAAAAGAGAAACAAAGCTCGTTAGTTACATGATATATATACTTGGTAGAATATGCAGCAAAGAAATGACTGATGATATAAGTACCAGAGATGATGATTTCCTGTTGGCCACATTACGCGTGCGAATTTCTGACAATCTTGAAAGTTGGATGGATTGTCGATGGCAAAGGATTCGAACAGAGGGGATGAGGGTACTTGTCCGGTGTAGCCATGGTTGGGTTTGTCACTGGTTTTTCTCCTTTTGGTTTGGAGAGGGAGAGCGAAGAGTTGTTCCATGGCATAGAAAACGGAGTTGAGAAGGTGTGGAGAAAGCTTATGAAAGCGTGCAAGGAAACAACCGTGATCCTCGAATCCTCTCCGCACCATTTCACAGGCTTCAAGCCATGTATGGGTGCCTGGTTTCATGTTTTCATTGGAGAAGTCAACAAGAGGAAGGGGATATTCACACTCTCTCTGGCTTTCCATCGTCCCACACCGATTACTTTCAAACTTTTCTCTTTGTTAACGCACACAATGCCTTTTGAGAAACCAAGTTTATAAAGACACACTTATATGGGTTAGATTAACTTATAGTATTGATGATAAAATTGTTCTGATCTAACTTTATCTTTTGGATTAAACATGACGTTATATTTTCTTATCGTATATTTTTTTTATGATTGACTTTTATCTTATTTTTAAATTAGGTTAAATTTTCAAAAAAGAATTTACAATAATATCAATCAACTTATATCGTTTTAACATAAAAATCTAAAAAAAAAATTTAAGTGAATCATATTGAATTGCATTTAATCAAATTATATATAAACATACAATTTATTTTTTTTGGATTAGATTAAATAGATTTGAATCATAACCCATTCATGTTTATTTTTAAATACAATACTATTAGTGTTTTTAAATATATTTAATTTTTTTAACTGTAATTTTTTTCATTACTTCTTGTTAATGAATAAATAAATTCTTAACGAGCAATTTTCATTTTCATATTTATTTTTTTCAAACAGTTTTAACATGTTATTATTAAAATGTAACTAAATTGTATTTTATTATAATAACATACAATATTTAGTGGAAATAATTTGATTATAAGAGATAAAAGTTATTTTAAAAATTTTATTCAAATTTATTTATATTTCATCTACATCTATGAATTAGAACGTATCAGTAAAAAAATTTGTAAGAATTTCTCAAATTCTAATAGGGATTTTTTTTCAGATAAATATTTTAATTAAATTAAATCAATTATTTGATAGCCAACATGTCAACAATGATATTCAATAACAGAAAAACAGAAATATAAAAATATCTAAAAAGTTCAAATAAGTTTTACACTCTTAATATATGATTTATTTTTTAAAAAATATTTAATAAAAAATTTCTTCAAATTAAATATCTAATAAATTACTCATTCATTCGTTTTCTTTTTGTGAAATTTAGTAAATATTTTTCAATATTTTTACCGTTAAAAAATTTACTTAAATATTTTGTGTGAAGGAAAAATTATTAAGTATCTAGTTAAAAAAAATACTATTAGATACTCAAAACAAAACATCGATTGTATATTCAAATACTTAAGACTTGTTTTAGGTCTTATTCGTATAATTTAATGTTGAAGGGATGAAATTAAACCATTTTTTATTTAAGAAGCTATTAAAATATACTTTTATCAATGAATGTTATGATTATTTTGATTATGATCAATTGGATAACTATTATGATTTTTCATCAATTTGTAGAAAAATTATTGTGCCCAATATGTTAACTAGAAAATTTATTTGAAAATATTTTTTGATAATATTCTTATAAAATTGTTAGGTAATTGTGTGAGTAGTTTATATAAAGTCAAATAATCTAATCTTTGTTAAAATAAAGAAGGTAAAAATAATTAATTATGTTCAAATTAAATTTGAATTATTCGATTAGATAAGTATTTAATCGATTATATGACTTAAAATCATGTTTTCATAACACGCACTAATAATTGATTATGTGATCACTTAATCAATTATGTGTTTAAATATCTGTTTTAACATAACACGCTAATAATCAATTATGTTGGTACCTAATCGATTACATGGTTTATTTTCATACTATCACTACATGCAAATAATATATTAGATATTCTCTTAATCGATTATCTGAGTCAGTTACAACATATTTTTACTCTATAAAAGGATGCAAACTTTCTTAAATTAAATATATCTTTTAGAAACGATTAGAACAATTCGAAAGAACATTATGGGTATTAAAAAAAGTGTGTGTTTATGTAAAATGCTTTGAAAATCAACTGAAAAAAGAGGTTATTTGGCTACATAATGCAATGTTATAAAAGTTTAAGGTGAAATTGTTCTTGTTTTTCTCTTTGTGAATCTTTTATTGTATTTTGATGTATGTGAGGTGAGCTACATCAAATTATTTTGGAAATTGTGAGGAGAAATATTTCAAGTGTTTTGATTTGTGTTTAGATCTTGATTAAAGGTTGATGTAGTCAAGATTATCAGGTTAGATTGTAATATGGTTACTA
Source organism: Sphenostylis stenocarpa (assembly GCA_963425845.1). NCBI lineage: Eukaryota > Viridiplantae > Streptophyta > Magnoliopsida > Fabales > Fabaceae > Sphenostylis > Sphenostylis stenocarpa. Next base: position 2,914,063 of record OY731404.1, on the reverse strand, counting down.
AACAAATTTTAATCAAGCTAAAGTTGTTTGATTAGACTGGATGTAGATTCAAAATAATTGAATGAGTATAAACTGTTGTGTTTTTTTCTTTCTTTTCCTTATCTTGATGTGATCTTAACACTATTTTAGTTCTTTTATATTTGATTATCAGAAAAAGTTCTTTGATAATTTATTAGAGTTGAAAAGAAATTGAAAACCCAATTCACCCCCTCTTGGGTGTATCTAGACATTCACATATTTCTAACAATTTGTCTCAAAGTTGGGTTATCAAAAGTTAATTGATTTTAATAAAAAAAGAATAACTAACATTTCTCAAATTTTCACTCAAGGGGCATTTATAAACATACCTCCTTTATTCTCTAGTAAATATTATCTATTTTGGAAAATAAGAATAAAGATTTTTCTTGAATTTGTTGATAAAGGTGTCTGGGATGCTGTTGTTAATGATCATTTTCAACCAACCAAGATTAAAGATGGTATGACAATAATCAAAGATTTTATTGAATGGACTCCTGGTGAAAATAAAATAGCTCACTATGATGTTAGAGCTAGGAATATTATTTCTTCTACACTAACACTTGATGAATTCTATAGAATCTTTATTTGTGAAACAACTAAAGAAATGTATAGTGTTCTTGAAGTCACTCATGAAGGAACTGAAGAGGTAAAGAGAGCAAGAAAGAATAGTCTTATTCAAGAGTATGAAATATTTAGAATGAAGACCAGAGAAAACATATATGATATTCAGAAAAGATTTACTCATATTGTAAATCATTTGATGGATCTTGGGAATATCTTTGACAAAGAAGAATTGAATATCAAGATTCTAAAGAGTTTAGGAAGAAATTGGCAACCCAAAGTGACTGCTATTTCATAATTAACAAATCTTACAACAATGAATATGACTACACTATTTAGGAAGCTAAGGGAACATGAGTTAGAACTTGGAAAACTCAAAGAAGAAGAAGAAAGTGAAAGAATACACATTGTTGCATTAAAGACTGTTACAAAGAAAAATGATCTTATGCAGGGAAATGAAGATGAGGATTCTGATAGTGAAAACTTGAATATGTTGGTAAAGAGGTTTTCTAAATTTTTGAAATGCAAAAACAAATCTAATGTTAAACCATTCAAGAAATAGAAACAGGGGAATATCCCTACATGTTATGAATGTGGAAAACATGGACACATCAAGCTAGATTGTACAATATTCAAGATGAAGCAAAAACTAGAAGACAGAAAGGAAACCAAGAATTATGAACTAGGCATACTACATATAAATTCCTCTAATTAAAAACTAGTCTGCATAAAATCTAATAAAAATAATCAATTAATATTTGACATAATTGATTAGATCACCTCCAGGGATGTAAAATAATCGATTAGTAATAAAATTAATTAATTAAATTAACAATTTTAGAAATTTATAAGGTGTGCTCATAATCGATTATCAACTTATATAATTGATTAAAATAACCTTCTTCAAACTATGGTGCTTACGTTATTAATCAATTATCCACTTATATAATCGATTATCATACGTACAAAATTAATTCAATTAAAATCCTCTACATAATATACTTTACCAACTTCATCTTCACACTTTCTCATCTTCCTTTAAGTCTCTCCTTCGAAACGTTAGCCTTCATTGCCCACAGAGCTTTTCTTGTAACTCCTTTTCTTCCAAATCTTCTTCTTATTACTCTGATAAAATGACTTCAACTGCAAAATCAAAGAGAATGAAGAGAACAGCTTCCAAAAGACCTCTAAGAATTGCTTCTGCAAAAGGTTGGGTCAATGATGATGAATAGAGGGAGAAGTTTATCATTCATTGGAAGGAAAGAAAACTGATTACTCATAAGTATCTCTCTATCTCATTTTTTAGACAAAATGGTTTTCTGTTCAAGATTTGCTACTATATCAAGGCCTAGAAAAATTCATTGAGATGAATGGGGTATTTTACCCTGACTTTGTCAAAGTTTTTTATTGCAATTTGAAAATTGTCAATAGAAATATTCAGTCTAAAGTTAAAGGGGTAAAAATTGTCCTAGATGAGGAAATATGGACAAATGTTACAAGTTTTAGAATAGGAGGAGAAAATATTAATGGTGGATTTAAAAATTTTAATAAGCTAGTTGTGTTTAGATATTGTCTTAGGAACTCAAACATTGTTAGAAATTATTCCATTTATAAAACTGGTGGAATGAAGAATTATGAAAGGTTGTTAGCTTTTGTTATTACTTGGGTTCTTGTTGCTAGGGGGAGCAATCATGCTTAACTAACTTCTGAAGACATGTATATTATACATGCTCTCAAATCAAGATTTCAGATTGACTAACCTGTTGTTGTTAGTGATAATACGAGGAAATCATATAGGTTGCCTTTATATCCATTACCTTATTCTATTTTTCTGTCAAAAGTTTTTTAGTATGTTGGTGTAAATGTGGAGGGAGAATCATTTACCATCATGAGTCATGCAAATGCAATAGACAAATTTACTCTTCACCAGATGGGAATGGTTAAGAGAGATGATGATTGGTTCTTCAAAGATGAGAAAGAATTTGTTGATGAAGGAGTAGAACCCATAAATGTAGATATTCATGTCTCCTCTGTTAGGAGTAATTTTAATGCTTTTGAATAAGGTATGTTAGAGAAATTTGATAAAAATACATCTTAGGCAACAAGAGAAACATGAGTATTACTAATCTAGATTTGACAGTTTGGATAATTAAGTATCTTCTATTTTATCCATATTACAACAAGAACAAGATGGCACAGAGTGATGATGTAGATGACGAAACAGTTGAGCTATTTTCCAATGATGATGAGTAATGCTTTCTTTAATCATATTTTAAATGTGTTTGAACAATTTCTTTGTTGCTTTGTAATATTTGACATATTAATTTGCTGGTTTGTAACTACTAATACTTGATATAACTTTTTTATCTAACGTTGTATTTGCTTTTTATGTTATTACTCTTCCAACCTATGTTTAACCTTTATTTATTAAGTCCAAAGGGGGAGAAGAATTTATGTTGTTTTGCTATACTGGGTTGCTATTTTACTATTCTGATTGGAGAAGAGTTTATGTTGTATGCTTTGTTGGTTGACCATCATAAAAGAATGGAGAGATTGTTAATGAAGAAGAAAGTTTATTTGAAAATCACTTTTTAATGATGCCTTTATAAGGTAACTAGGTAGTCGTGTGAGTAGTTTGTATAAAGCCAAATAATCTAATCTTTGTTAAAATAAAGAAAGTAAAAATAATCAATTATGTTAAAACTAAATTTGTATTAATCGATTAAATAAGTACTTAATTGATTATATGACTTAAAATCATATTTTCATAACACGCGTTAATAATCGATGATGTAGTCACTTAATCAATTATGTGCCTAAATATATGTTTTAACATAATGTGCTAATAATTGATTATATTGGTACCTAATCGATTATATGGTTTATTTTTAGACTATCACTGCATGCAAATAATCGATTAGATATTTTGCTAATCGATTATCTAAGTCAGTTACAACAGATTTTTATCCTATAAAAGGATGCAAACTTTCTTAAATTAAATATATCTTTTAGAAATTATTAAAGCAATTAGAAAGAACATTGTGGGCATCAAGAAAAGTGTGTGATTCTATAAAATGCTTTGAAGATCAACTGAAAAAAGAGGTTATTTGGCTATAGGATGCAGTGTTCTAAAAATTTAAGGTGAAATCGTTCTTGTCTTTCTCTTTGTGAAATTTTTATTATATTTTGATGTATGTGAGGTGAACTACATCAAATTAGCTTGAAAATTATGAGGAGAAACATTTCAAGTGTTTTGATTTGTGTTTAGATCTTGATTAAAGATTGTTGTAGTCAAGATTATCAGGTTTAGGGTTTAGGGTGCAAACTTTCTTAAATTAAATATATCTTTTAGAAATGATTAAAGCAATTAGAAAGAATATTGTGGGCATCAAGAAAAGTGTGTGATTTTATAAAATGCTTTGAAGATCAACTGAAAAAAGAAGTTATTTGGCTATAGGATGCAGTGTTCTAAAAGTCTAAAGTAAAATCGTTCTTGTCTTTTTCTTTGTCAAATTTTTATTATATTTTGATGTATATGAGGTGAACTACATCAAATTAGCTTGGAAATTATGAGGAGAAACATTTCAAGTGTTTTAATTTGTGTTTAGATCTTGATTAAAGGTTGTTGTAGTCAAGATTATCAGGTTAGGTTGTAATATGATTACTAAACAAATTTTAATGAAAACTCCAAGTTTTGTTTGATTAAATCGGACGTAGATTCAAAAGAATCGAATCAGTATGAAATCTTGTGTTCTTTTCTTTCTTTTTTTTATCTTGATATTCTTGTTATCTTAATATTGTTCTAGTTCTATTGTATTTTATTATCAAAAAATGTTCTTTGATAATTTATTAGAGTTGAAAATAATTTAAAAACTCAACTTACCTCACTCTTAAAGGTGTGTTTAGAAATTCACATTTTTCTAACACAATAATATTTTAATATGCATTATAAAATTTTCTCCGTATGTAATAATTAATATATTATTATTAAATTATATAGTTTTTTTTCTCCTCAATTATTGCAATGAAGCAAATATCATTCTAAAATTTATTCACTATTTTTTAATTATCTGATTATATTTTTAATATTGACTTATTTGTAGGTAAATGTTTATTGGTTATATTTTTAAGAAAAAAAAACTCATTTACAATTGAAAAACTATGGCGGATTTAAATTATTTATATATTTATAATTTTTGGTTTTTAAGAAGTTTTATATTTTTTTCTCATATTTTCATATTTTTTTTATTATATGTTATTTTGGTCTATCCAAAATAATTTTCTTATATATTATATTCACCTTTATAATTAGGCAAGAACATGAATCTATATTAAATTTCTTTTTTGATTAATTCAAGAATAAACAAAATCTTAAATAATATTATATGAGCAAATTTAACGTTGAAACAAAATTTATAATTTTTCCTAGTCCAAATTCACATTTTTTATAACGATTGATGAAAAAAAAAAACATCGTCAAAATTTGATTTTTTATATCAAATTGTGAATCAATATATAAAGTTTAAAATTTTATATAATGTGTATCGATATTAAATTAAATAATGAATATAAAAAATCTTATTAAACCCACATCAAAACATATAGAGTCTCCTCTATTATATATATATATATATATATATATATATATATATATATATATATATATATATATATATATATATATATATATATTGGTCGTTATCCAAATTTGTTTCATTTTCTGGTCCCAAATTCATTAGAATAAGAAGAACCCAAACGTGTCCCGTACAAGGTGATATCACAAACCAATCAACTGTTAGGACCACTCTTGTTATAGTCAAATAAAATCTTTGTTTTTATTTCAAATATTTGAATTTTGATGCAATTAATTAATTTTATATCTTAACATCCAATATTTTCTTTTCATTCCATTGGCTCTTTCTTTGTTGGTGATATATGGGAAACCTAACAAAACCATAAATAATCTTTTTCTTCTGATGTTGGAAGGTCAATTTCATTGAACGTTGACCAATCACCAACCCAGAAGAATATAATATATATTCGTAAATAACACAACATTTATTTTCATATTTTAATTCAAAATAGTTTTTTTTTTAGAATTTTTTCTGGGTATAATAGTCAAATTTTTCATTTCTCTGTTCTTTTATTGTTTATTTTATTTTCTACCAGAATATTAAGATATATTGTCAACATATGAGTTGTCTAAATTATCTATATTTTTTAATTGCTTATTAAAATCATTTTTTTATAGATATATAATATTAATTTCATTATTATTAAAAAAAAAAAAGTACCGGTTTCAGTATTTTATTTTCAAATTTTAGACTTAAAATATACATTCTTTGTACGGATTCAATAGAGATTAAATCTCATAAGCAAGATCTTAAATAATTTTTTTTAATGAAAATAAATTATTGCCAAAGTTGATCAATATATTATTTATTATTATTATAATTAAGGGTATAATATAACTTGTAATTTCTAAGTCAATTCTATTTTTTACATGTTAAAGTTGAATTAGGTTATAATAATTTTAAAACAAATTCAATAATAGGTCAAAACGTGTTTATTTAACTCACCATCAACACATTTTAACGATGATGAGTTGATTTGTTAAATTTTTATTTTCAATCTTTAATACTCTATTTTATCTTATATAATATGAATCATTGAAAAAAAAATTAGAAAAATAATTTATTTAACAAACTTATTAGGTACATGAATAATTAATCTTAAATTTTTCTTTTTCTATAAAATGGCATAGAAAAATAAAAATAAAATCGTTTAAATCCAATTATTTTTGTCATCCTATTTCAAAAAATGACCTTTAATAAAATGTATTATGATTAGTAACTTTTTTTTTTCTTTTTAGGAGGCGAGAGCGTACAAATTTTAAACCATACAAATTTTAAATCAATTAAGAATAATCTATTCTAAGCATGATATATGTGAAAACCGCAAACATCAACTTATAATACCTTACTATATTTTATTAATATATGTGATTTAAGATTTCACTACACAATTTAATATAAACATTATTTTTTTTACTTTAAAAAACTTATTATTTTTCCAATAATATCTTTATTATTTTACTTCTTTTCTACAATAAATATAACAAATAAAATAATTATATAATCTTAAATTTTTTCACAAACAGATATTTACAAATAATTTAAAATATTGACCATTAAAAAGGAATAATTAACAAAAATATTAGAAAAAAATCAATAAAAAATATAAAAAGAATAATAATATTATTTTACATGTATAAAAATAATTTAAAATATAAGAAAAATCTTTCTCAATCTAAATAAAAATAATGCATAAGCTATGATTCATTTTGTTCTACATTTAATGTGTCAAATTTTTTGTTGGAGAAAATACGAGTTTTATTGAGTGTTTTCGTTATGTTAACGAGTTTTATGTGAATAATAATTTATATAATTTTTTTAATTCATTAATTCTTAAAAATAAAATTATAATAAATTAGAGTTTGAAAAATAAATAATATTTTAAATATGATATAGTTACAAAAGATAAATGAATTTATTTGTAATTATTGAAAATTTTAATTATTTTTTCTCTTAATTTGCTTCAAAATTATTTGTTTAACGTATTTATTATGTTTGTTTTTCAATTTTATTATATGTGTACGGACCATGGTTTTATCATAAAATAAATTTCTTTATATAAAAAACAAATATATTTCGTTATCTCATAATAAAATAAGCCATGACGTTACAGATTTATTGAATATTTAATTTTTTTTATGACGAATTATTATTATAAAGTATAATTAATGAATTAATGAGGACCATCTTAATTTGTAAAATTATTGAGTGGTCCAGGAATATTTATTTTGATTATGTACGAATATTCCATCCAAAAATAGTTAAAAATGTTACATCTTAAAGATCATTTTTATTTTTGTTTAAAAATATTATTAAATCAACAACCCCACGAATAGGTTCAATCACAAAATACAAAATTTCCTTCATCCTCTTTCTACCATGCCAACATTTTTGTCAATTTTTTTTTCTTATTTTATTGACACCTTGATATTAACATGTATTATAATTATTTTCATCACATTAAATAATATTTAAAAGTTATTACAACACTCTTATCTTATGGTTATTGTGAAAAATATGTTATGACGCCTCCATAACTATTAACTATTATGAACTTTTTATGTACTAAATCAATCTAATATAAACATTATTTTAGTTATATCATATGTTCATATAACAGTGTACCACTTTTAAGAATGAGATGTTATTATTAAAAAAATTCGTAAAATTTAATAATTTGTCTTTTCTAAAGAAGTTTGCACATCAAATATACTAAAATAAAATAAAGATAAAAATTATCTTAATTTTTTAATTTTATTATATATATAACCTACACAATTTTGTCAAAATAATTTATTCTTAATAGAAGGAAAAATCTAATGTAGACAAATATATTTTGTTATCTCGTACAATAAGCCATGACGTTACAATTTTATTTTTTTTAATTACGAATTATTGTCAAGTAAATAAAAAATAAATAAATGAATACCAATGTCTTAATTTGTAAGAGTATTTAGTGGTCCAGGAATATTATTGGCTTCCATCAAAATAATTTGAAGGTTACGTGTTATAAGGAGATTTTGTTTTTGTTGAAAAGCACAATGAATTAGGCAACACTCACAAAATACAAACTTCTCTTTATCCTCTTCCTACAATCTTCAAACATATGACCAATCCATGCAAAATATTATTATTTTTTAATCATCGAATAGCCGATTTAAAAACCTAAGTTAATTTAGACTATTAACTATTCAAATATTTAAGATTAGAGAATGAAATAAAAAAATTTAAATACTTAATAATAATTTTAATAAAATTAAAAAACGCACTACAGGCTTAATTATATAATTGATTCTGATATAAAAAATGTTATTATGATTCATGAAGAAGAAAAAACATGAGATAAAGTGAATTGAAAATGATAATTGATATCTCTGTTCACAATAAGGATATTGTTGTTGTGGATTCCAATGATTTATAATAATCTACACTCTTGTCCTATTGTTTGTATTTTTTTGCTCCATAATTTTTAGAATATTTTTAATATATGTAGATTTTGACCCTAATATTAAAATAATTACTATTATCATATTATCCATCCGTGACATGAAAATTTTGTCTCATAAAATTATTTTTTTCATCACAATATATTTACACATCCCAATTGATCGAGTCATATTATTATTAGATATTTTAATTCATTAAATTTTATTAGCAATTATCAATTTTAATAAAATCTTTTGAAAACATATAATATATATTTTAATTGCCTTTGAAAGAAAAAAACAGTGTTTATATTTTGTATAATTGATAAGATAACTAATTTTCATAATCCAAAAAATATATATTTACTTAGAATAGTAGTTGGATTAAATTATGTTTAGAAAATACATCCTTAATCTCTACTTAGCTAGGACTCAAGTTTCAATAATACTTTTCAATGTAAAACTTTGATGAACAAAAACACATCAAGTATAAAACAATATATAATTAAATTAAGTATAAAACTTACAAAAAGAAAAACTAAAATTAAATTGAACATTTTCCAAGTAAAACCATACTATTTTCTAGAATGAAAAAGAAAAAAAAAATTAAGTCCAAAAGAAGTTCTATATATAAATCAACGTGACTAGTGATAACTTGATTATATCTAACATCAATATCAGAAGCATTAGATTGGGGGTTTAGTGTCCAAAGGATCATGGGATCCCAAACACAGTCTCAACTACCAGTTGTAAACTTCATGAATGAAAATCTGAAACAAGGTGCACATACATGGGTTTCAACTTGTGAAGTAGTGCGTAGTGCACTTGAAGATCATGGTGGTTTCTTGGCACTCTACGATAAGATCAGTTTGGAGACATACGACTTGATTTACAATGAAATGAAGAGTTTTTTTGACCTCTCGGTTGAAACAAAACGTAGGAAAACCACTGAAAAACCTATATTCAGCTACTCCGGGCAACGACCTGGGATTCCTTTATATGAATCTACAGGTATCATCAATCCACTTAGCTTTGAGGATTGCCAAAAATACACACATGTTATGTGGCCAAAAGGAAATGATAGCTTCTGGTAACTATTTCCTTGTCAAATATATATGCTTTTGACCTTGGAAATATATGATGCTTTGTGCATATAAAACTTATACATATATATGTAACTGATAGGATTTTCTTTTTCTGTCTAGTGAAAGTGTCAATTCCTATGCAAAGCAACTAGCGGAACTGGATCATATTGTGAAGAAAATGTTGTTTGAGAGCTATGGATTGGAGAAGAAGAAGTTTGAGTGTTTAGTTGAATCAACTGAATACGTGCTTCGAGGCTACAAATACAGAAAACCCCAAGTGGGTGAAAGTAATATGGGAGTGCCTCCTCATTCTGACACGACTTTCCTAACTATACTGAATCAGAAGGTAGAAGGCTTGGCAGTGAAGTTGAAAGATGGGGAATGGATTGAGGTTGGTGCTTCACCTTCCTTGTATTTGGTAATGGGTGGCGATGCATTGATGGTGAGTCACTTTTTTTTTTCCATCTTTGATGATCAAACATAGCGTTAAAAGCATAGAAAGTTTAAGCATTATATACATCATACTCAAGAAAAAATAATATAAGAAGACTAAATATAAAGTCTAATACAAACACATAAAAGTTTGTATAGTTTATACTCTCTTTTCTTAAGAATGATTAAATTCTTAAGACGTTATGGCAGGTTTGGAGTAATGACAGAATAGCCGCTTGTGAACACAGAGTTTTCACAAACCCAAAGATAGAAAGATACTCGATGGGACTACTTTCATATGCTACTAAGATAATGGAACCACAAGAGGAGCTAGTTGATGCAGAACATCCTCTACGTTATAAGCCATTTGACCACTACGGATACCTTCGTTTCTTCCTCACTGAAGAAGCCATAAAATCTGATTCCCGGATAAAAGCATATTGTGGTATCTGAAACACATTGTGTGTGAATTCTGTCATGTTCAAAGGATGTAATTAAGAAGTTGAAAGTTGAGTTTAGTGATGCCTTGTGTGATGCTATGTGATGTGTTGCTTCTGTTGTGGATGAATGTTCAAAGTGTGAATTTTTTTAGATGAAATGGACATAAAATGGTTATTATGATTCATGAATCTTGAAAGTACATGTTCTCTGGTTTAAATACCAGCCAAAACTTAATTTCTTTCTCATTATTATTGTGGATCAAAAGTAACATCTCAGACAAATTCAATTAAAAGAGTAAGTTACCTCATATTCTTTTAGAATTTTTTTGGATATAAATAGATTTTATCCCCATATATATTAGAATATTTTATTATAATCAAAGCTGTTAAAAGTTTGGTTAAAGTAATTTATATAAATAATTTTATTTTAATTTTAAATAACCTTTTTCAGTTTTAAACAAATCATGTTGGATGTATAATAAAATATTTTAAATAAAAAATTATTGATAACAAATTATTTAAGAATAAAAATACATATTTTATTGTCAAAGTAAATAAAAAAATAAATGAATGAATGAAATAATGCATGAAATTGTCTTAATTTGCAATAAGTATTTAAGCTATGCTAAGAACATTAAGGGAAGTTGTTAGGAATAAAATAAATATTTTATTATAAGTATATTATATATATAAATTGTTTAAAATTAAAAAATAACATTGTTAAAAATTAAAAAAAATTATATAAATAACTTTAATCAATTTTTAAGTAACTTGGATATAAATTTCATAATAAAATATTATTTGTATTTGTAAATAACTCTTGCTACTAACTATATTTGAAGACGTCCTAACCATTCTTATAATATCAATTATTATTTTTAAAAATAGGCACCACATGTTAGAAATTGAAGTGAAGTAATAAGTAATAAATATATAATTACGAATATTTTCAATATATAAATAATTTATTACGAATTTTTTCAAGATATTCCTCCCAACTTTTTATATGTTTCATAATATTATTTTTACTTTGTTCCTTGATAATATTTATTTATGTTTGGATCATTATTATGCACTAACATCTTTACGTGCCAGCTTGTTATTAATTAAAGTATGAATAACTTTTTTTTTTTCTTGATAAAATGTTATATTTTTGTTTGATCTCTTTCATTTATTAACATTTTTAACACAATGAGTTGTGCATTAAATAATAGTATTATTTACATTATATTGATTAATTTTATCTTTTAAACAAATAGAAAAATATGAAGAGTTGTTATGGACAATGACCAATAATGAAATATAAAAATTTGTTGGAATAAAAAAAAAAATTATAGTTGTTAAGATTACATCCCTAAAATTTGGGACTAGTTGGAAAAGCCCAAATGAAGGAACCTAGACCCATGCTATGATCATTTCTCACTATTAGGCTTTTATGTTAACTTTCATGATTGTTAAATGGATTTTAGAAACTGTCATAAAAATATTTTTATAATTTTTTTATAAAAATTTGTAAGAAATAATTTTCATGAAAATTTAAATAAATTTTTATAAAAATTATAAAAAATTAACTAATTTTTTAGTACTGTTTTTTATATAAATTTAAAAATATATATATTTATTAAACGGATAAGTATTAAAAATATAATAAAATAGATAATATTTATTAAAAATATTTATGACATTAATTTTTATTTCATACATTAAATGTAGACGGTCAAAATACCAAATGTAACTCATATAATAAATTAATTATCTTTTTAATAAGAATAAATGAAGGTATTTTCAGATAAAGTTTTGAGAAAGATATCTCTTTCAATAATTATTCATGTTTAATTTTATTAAGTCTAACTAGTCGTTGTAAGGGGTCACAGTCCCTCCAAATATTTGAGTTCATTTATTTTTTTCCATAAATATTAAAATAAATAAATAACAACAAATAAAAATAAATTTATTTATTTTTATTTTATTTATTGTAAAAAATAACAACAAATAATGTAGGTTGTTCTTGTATGGTTAGACAAAAGTGACAAATCCTCCAAAAGAGAAGTTTAATTATACATTACAACACAAGTTTATATATTATTTAATTTGATCTTTTCACTATCATAAATTTGAATAATGATTGAAAAAAATCAATTACACTTGAAAGGTCTACATTGATTTATTTTTATAATGAATTATATTTTACTGATAGTTTTGCGCTTTTGTGTTAACTTTCATTATTGTAAATTTCAAAATTAAATGAATCCATCCCTGATAAATGGAATAATTAGTAATAATATTATTTCGTAAAAGTGATTGTAAAAAATATTTTTATTTTTATTTTTATTTTAAATTATTAAATTTTATCTAACATTAAAAATTTTAAGTATTAAATATTGTTTGAATATTTAAAGTTTAATTATATTTATTTTGTCAATGTTTAATTAGAATTTTATATTTTAAAATAAAAAATTTATTTAGAAAAAATTCAATAATTTTATAAAAAATAAAATAAAATACATGATATTTTAAAAGGAGTTTGTAACATGAATTATTTAGAAATAAAATTAAATATTTTATTATGTGTTCAACCATTTAATTACATAAAACTTGATCAGAATTATTTATATAAACAACTTTCTTTTAATTTTAAACAATTTTTTTTTATTTTAAATAATTTTGTCCATTTTTAAATAACAGATGCGAGACTCACACTAAAATATTAACTTTTATTTTGAAGTTATTGGCAGGAATAAAGATGTTCTTACCCTTTCGCACCAAAACATTTGAAAAAAAAATTCAAATTAGGAAAAAGTTGGTATAGTTAGGTGTAAAGATTAAATTAAAGTATATATTTTGTGATATATATATATATATATATATATATATATATATATATATATATATATATATATGTTTTATAACTAAAATTAAATTTTTTAATCATATAATCTGACTCACCAATACCCGTTAGTGAGAGTTAATAAAATTAAATATGTATAATAATTGAAACAGGTATCTTTCGCAAAAGTTTCTCCCAAAGTACCTTCGTTTATTTATTATAAAAAATATAATTCATTTATTATATGAGTTACATTTGATATTTTGACCGTCTACATTTAATGTATAAAATAAAAATTAATGTCATAAATATTTTTAATAAATATTATCTATTTTGTTTTATTTTTAATGTGTGTACATTAAATACGTGTAAACATTTTAAAATATAAAAAATAAAAAATCCATTTTTGAGTGCTTCAAATACTCATGTTGTGTTCTCAGAGAATTGTTGTCCGAAACCATGTCAAGCAGCAATATTTTCAACTTTGTGAATGAAATTGTGATTGAATGTGGAGTGTGCAATTATGTTTTCCCTAATTTTCAAGCATTCGTGACCCACATTGAAGCTCATTTGATTCAAGAGATTCTTGCCATGGAAGTTTCACCAATCGATGGAACCAAGCCATTTATCAAATTGTTGGATAAACCCATCCTCAGCAATGTCTTTTTTGATGACCATGATGATTTGGATCTTTCATTAAAACTCTAGAAATTCAAAGGTAATAACTTTGTTGGTTTCATCCAAACTTCTATGTCATGTTTTACCTTCAAATAATTATGTCTCTTTTTTTCTCATTCATTGCTTGTATTGAAGTTCTCTTTGCTCAAAGATGTGAATCAAATAGTGAATGAGAAAAAACAAAAAGTTATATTAAATAAAAGTATTAGTTTGTATATTTTGTTCTTTCATTCCTAATTTTATCTGTCATTTGCACTTTTTCTTCTCCAAAACTTCACTGTAAGAATTTGTTTATTTTTCTTCTATTAATTTTGTGATTATGATAAGAATATGAGTTTATAGAGTTTAATTAAGATTAAGATATAATTAATCAGTTCATTCAATCCCAAAAAAATGTCGAATAAATTAAATGAGTCCACTTATTTATTATGCTGTTCAAGTGAAATAAGAATCATTTTATTTAGTTAGCATTTATTAAATAAGTTAAACTGGTTTTAACATATTGAACCTACAAATTATTTATAATTATATATTAATTTCATTTTAGTTTGAGACTAATATTATTTGGCTCGTAGCTTTAAATAAGCAATTTTTTTATGCTATTTTAGGTACTTGAATTTCACAATAATGATGGTTAGGCAGTGAAAAAGTTTTTTAATATTTTATTTTTGACGGTTTAAACTTAACTCGTGACAAATTTGATTTGAATTTTTGTCTTGATGCTTTTCTATTGATTTTATTTATGTTAATATTTAACATTTTCATAAACCCTTAAAAAAAATCAAGAGGTGAATATAATCGTTGGACCTATAAAAAAGACTTATGAGTTAAATTAGAAAAGTAGATGAAATAAGAAAGAAGTATGGTTAAAGATAAATAAGATAGAGAAAAAAGATTAAGTTAAGCGGAATTAGTGTAAAATTTAACCCTATTTGTTTTTTACATTATTTTTATTTTAATTACACTGTATTATTGTTTCATTCTTGTTTATTTCTCTTCTTTATTCGACAATCAACGTATTAATTTAATTAACTTTTTATCTTGATTAATATTAAATTGTGATAATAATAATAAAGGTAAATATGAAATATTTGAGGATTTTTTTATATCAATATACTTTTCTTTTTCACCATTATAATCACTCCTGAACTTGGTGATTAAACTCTAAAAAGGTTAACATCTTTTATTCTTATTTCTTTTTAATACCTAACAAAAATAATAAATGAGAAGGTTTTCTTATTTAAAACCTAATTATAAAATTCCTTATCTCTTTTTTAAGACCTCAGTAACCATGATTTTTACTGGACGGATGACGCTTTCACATTGCTTGGGACAAAAAGGGTTATAATTTTTCTCTTTTCCTTTATTTCTTGTTATTTTTTTCTCTATCTTGTTCTTCTCTCACTCCATCTTATGCTTCAATAAAAAAAATAGTAAAATAAAATTAGATAACATAAGTCTTTTATTATTACTGAAAAATAGAAATATTTTAAAAAATCATAAATACTATAATTTATTATATTATATTTAAAAAAATATTATAGGATAAATTTGGATGTTAAAAATTACCTTATAATTATTAAGAAAAAAATAAATATTTATTTTTAAGTATTTTTTAATAAATTATTTTTTAAAATTAATTACCCTAATTCAAAATTATTATAGCTAGATGTAATTATTAAATAAAAAAATATGTAATTTATAAATAATTATTATGATAAAATAACTTAAATTAATTATTTACATTATTATAAATAAAATTATTTATTATTAAAATAAATAAAATTGTTTATTCTTATCGTAATTTTAAATAATTAATTAATAGTTTTTAGTTTCAATATTGTTTTTAAATTATTTTTTTAACATATTTTTATTAAATTTTAATACAGTAGATTAGTAGAATAAGTGAGAAAAGAGGAAGAACAAGGGAAGTAAGATAGAAAAATAAAATAAAATATATATATATAGAGAGAGAAAATGCACGAAGAAAGAGACAAAAATAAAAGAAATATAAAGAGTAAAGAAAAATTATATATAAATAGTAAATAAGTCTACTAAGATAAATAAATTTAAGATGATAAAACGGGTCTATATCATTATGTCTTTAGCCCGCCAAAAAACAGGACGGACACAGTCGGGCCACTATAGTCATACTTGAATCGTAGATCTTGGTCCACCTCACTAAAGGATAGGTTGGCGAATTGACTTGCCATAATTAAAGAAAAATTATTTAAATCAAATTTTTTAATAAATTTATTAATAAGATTATCATTTGTTTATCAATAATTTAACATAGATATTTCATGTTAATAATATAAATCAATTTCACAATAAAAAAATTATTTTTTATTAATTAGGTAAACTACATGTTGATCCACCCCGATCCCGCAAGTTGATTTAATAGATTGACGGGACGGGTAAGAACAGAGCTAATGGATTAAAAATATCAACCCACCCCGCTATATTATAACGGGTTGATGAGGCAAACTAGTCGAACTTAATTCATTTTGTCATCTTTAAATAAATTTATATAGATTTTTTTAGTAATTTTTTTAAAATATATTATTTTTAGGATTCATTAAAGAATAAACAATTATTACAAAAATTTAATATTATAAATAATATATTTTTTAAAATGACTAAAATAAAATATTTATTAATTTATTTATCTAATTAGACCTATTTATTTTTCATGCACAAAATTCTATTATAAAAAATAAAATCTTGGATAAAGAATAATTATTTATTTATCTCTTTATTTATTTTCTTATTTTTCTCTCTTTTGATAGATTATTTACTTTATCTTTTATCTCTTATCAATTACATAAATAATATATTTAAAAAAAATTACTCAAATACAAATTATATAAGTTTATCTAAACAAAATTACTTACATAATTATACTTAATTTATTATTTATACATAAAATTGAAAAATAAGAAATAATTTTTTTTCATACATAATACAATTATCTTTATTTATTTATTTATTTTCTCTCTCTTAATTTATCTATTATTATTTTTTATTTAATTTATTTTTTCTCTCTTTGTTTTGTCGTGTTTTTCTCTCCGATCATCTTATCATGTCGTTAAAAATATTATATTAAAATTATATAAAATAAATATTTTATTATTTCTGAAAATAAAAATATTTAAATTATTCAAAAATATTATATAACAAATTTGAGATATTATAAATATTATTATTAAGAAAAAATAAATATTTATTTTAAAGAAATTTTTATAATAAAGATATTTTTAAATTACTTAATATTTAATCATTATAACTTATAATTAGGTTGAATAATTAAATAAAAAATATTTTTAATTCATAAGTAGTTTTTTAATTAGATAAATAATTTATTTATTATGATAGAATAATTTTAAATTAATTATTTTTAATATCATAAATAAAATTATTTATTGTCATAATAATAATAATAATACTATTATCATATTTTAAAATAATTAGTTGATTATTTTTTAGTTACAATCTTGATTTAAAAAAATTATTTCAACATGTTTTTATTAAATTTTAATATAATATTTTTTTTTAAAGAACAGGTAGGAGAGAAGAGATAAAAATAAGAGATGAGATAAAAAAAATTAGTAGAGAAATAGAAATAAAAAATTTATAAAAAGAAAACACTACGTTAAAACTAAATCATATAGCTTGTTATCTGTTTTCGTTATGTAAAAACACATATGAGAAAGTGTTTAATTCTGACTGAGAAAATGAAGTGGGGAAAGATAAGTGATTTAATTTTAATTGTTTTAATCTTAACTCTTTATTTAATTTTAATCTTAATCTAATGATTATATGTATATAATACCATTATCTAAAATATTATTTTTAAATAATCTTTATGTCATGCTTATAAAAAGAATATTATTTTTAGAAAATAAAATAAAACTATTTATATTACCATATATAGAAGATTCTATTTTTTTTAAGGAAAATATTGGATTAATAACGGAAATATCTCTCCAACAACTATTTTTATCAAATAAATAATAATATACAATATTATATTAATATTTTGACTTGTATAATAGATATATTGATTCTAAAAATATATTGAGTTTATAAAATAATATTACCTTTTATAAAATAAAATATAATTATATTTTATTATGTTATTAGTAAAAAAATTAGACATAATATAAAAAGTATTATAATATTATACAATTTTTTTAACTATGATAAAAAAATAAAAAACATATTATATATAATACGGTGAATTATGATATATATATATATATATATATATATATATATATATATATATATATATATATATAAGGAATGAAAAAAAAACTGAAACAAAAATAATTATTTTAAAAAATTAACAATGAAAATATATGAGAGTTGGTTTCTACCAGTATATTATAAGATAATTTATTTACTCCAATATCATATTGTTTATTTTTATTATTTATTTATAGTATCATAATTAAGATGTATAATTATTTTAAATTATTATATTATTTTAAAAATAAATAATAATAATAATAAACTAAATCTCTAACTACGAAAAATTAATAACATATGTACATTATAATTTAAGACTATTATAGATTTAGGATAATATAATAATGTATTCTTATTTTTTTAAAATATTTTTTAATTTTTAATATGTTATTTTAATAAAAAATAATATTTAATGTATATTGACACAAATAATTTTTATTTTTTGAAAAATTTATGATATTTGTTATGGGTTAATAGTTGATAAATTTTAGACCATTTTAGAGTGAATATTAATAATTTAATAATAAATTTTTATTTTGAGAATTTATATTATTTAATATATATATATATATATATATAATTTACTAATTTCAATTATCATAATTAGATTTATTTTCTGTTTTTATCTATATTTTTTAAAATTTAATGATATAAAATAATATTTTATCTATGTTAATCCTTACTAATTATAGGTAGAGTAGGATAAATTAAAAATTATTATTAAAAAAAAAATCACATATGATGATGCTTATGAATACTCTTTTTATATCGTTTTAACGACCTACGTAGAAAATATCCTCACACATTATTTTTTTTGTAATATAAATCTTAATTATAATCCATGTATTTAACGTGAACTTGTTACGTACAAAGAATTTATAATCAATGTAAAATTTTAAAAAATATATATAAAATAAAATAATTTCTTCAGTTTATTATATTATTATTTTCTAAAATAAATTATATAATTATTTTCTAAATAAATTTAAAGCAAGGTGACTAAAACCAAAAATACATTAGATTAAAATAAATAAATTAACATAATGACAACTACTATCGTAAAAATTAATTATTTTATAATAAAACTCACAATTAGAGAAGATATTTTAAAAAAAATTGAAAAGGTTAGAATGAATTACTCAAAGGAAAAAAATTAATTTTTCCGAAAATAGATATTATAACTTAAAAGAGTAAAATGATTTTTTGGAAACATAAAAGATTAAACAGGTTTATTAAAAAGATATTTACTATATAAAAACAACTTTTATACGAAAAGAAAAATAATGTATAAAGGGAAGAATAAGGAACAGACCTATCAAACCCTCCAAGAACCTTGTCTCAGGTTTCAGTTCTGCTATCATCGAAGACATCAAACATCGATGGCGGGATTCCAACAACAATACAACTTTTTCCCAACAGATTTGTTCTACCCTCGTCCACCTCCCACATTGGAAACTGTTTCTGTTTCTGCCAAACCAGCGCTGGTGGTGCTTCCCTCGCAAACCGCACAAGAAGAAACCAAGAATCAGAAACAACATCGTAAAAGCACGACCATAGTACCACCTCGGATGCATGCTCATCTTTCAAAGCCAAAAGAGCAATATCTGTTCGACAAGAAACCATCCACACACGCCATGAAGCCACTTTCTTGGGGACTTTCGTTGGGTGAAGACGAAGAGGGTGATGCATGTTGAATTGTCACGTGTCAGTTATTTATTCAAATATGTCCTTTATTTATTTATTTATTTTTCATGTTTCATACCTATATTTTGAATTAAGGACGAACAATTAACTCCTGAATTAAAAAAACTACAATTTTGTAGTTGAGATTTTTTGTTTTTTCTTTTACTTTTTGTCTTGATTTTGATTTTGTTCATGAACGTATAATTCTTAATTTCTCTTTCTCATTTAATGTTATAATGTTGCTATGTTTTCTGCCAATATTCCTTTACTCTTGAAAAGTTTTTGATGATTTTTTTACTGTGTTTGGTTTCTCATCATTTTTGTAGTTAGTTACTGATAATAGTTTATGTCTGCCACGTTAATCAAGTCTCTTTATATCTCTCGTTTCTTAAATTATTTATAAAGATAAAATTACCATGAATGAAAATTTTAAAGTGGATGATATTTTAGACAATTATAGATAATATTTTAGATATTAGAATAGCGAAATACATCGAACATCAAAGTAACGAAATATCTAGGTGTTTACGGTGGAATTTCGATCGATTTCGATTCTAAAGGTGATTTGGTCCTAATCAAAATCCTCCCACGTAAGTTCTTTTTACTTAGGCTAGCAGTCTGACTTTCAATCAAAAACGTATATGAGAATCGAAAGTCACATAATATCAAAATGCTATTTTTTAATATTTTATATTTAAAATACCGAAAGCAGTAAAAGTATCGAATCGAGAAACAGAATATTAATTTGCGAGGAACTGTAAAGTGCGAAAACCCCAAATTTGCATTAATTAGACATCGAATGAATTTTTGTTTATCTTATCGAGTCACATTTTTTTCCTTCATTTTCGATCGCTTTTCTCAATTTGCCACTAACAAAATGCTCCCTTGGAAGAATATGAATAGTTTGTTTATATTCTTTCAATATTCCCGCCTTAGTGTTTGGAGGCCCACAGTAACTTAGGGTTTAGGGTTTCGGGGTTCTAGGGTTTAAGGGGTTTTGGGTTTCTTTTTTGCTTTATGTCGTTGTCTCGTCAGTCTGCTGCCTTACGGTACAAGCCACATTAATTACCTTTCACCTCTGTCGTTTCCAGCTCCCTAAGTGATTTTCCTTTTAATCTCTTCATTGGTTTTTTACTCTGGTTTTTTACGCGAACCTTTACCCTTTGCAACTTCATCTTCTTCCTTGAGCTCGTCTTCATCCCTGCACTTTCATCTTTTGCCTTACTCTTCTTCATCCTACCAGTTACTGAGATGGCCACTTCCTCCAAATCTTCCGATTTTTCGGCTCCACCTCTTCCTTCACCGACGGCTCCTCTTCCGGAGATTAATAACCGAAGTTTGCTCCAATTCCTTTGATGGAGGAGGCTTCTCGGAAAATTGCCGAGACCCGGTACTTATTCCTTACAATATCGAGGGTATTAATTTTGCTTTTGGGGGTCCTCTTCATCCTATCGATGGAATTTTTTCTCCCCTCAACCTCCCGACTAGTCCGGCTCTTGTACATCAACCTAAAGTTAGGGTTGATTTTTTGAATCTTACCTCTAAGGTGTATAGGACAGGCCCTCCTTCCAAAAAATCTTCATATATTAGGTGGTTTGATAGAGTTAAGGTACAATTTGGAAATCATTGGAAGGTCGTGGGGATTTTCGATTTCTTACACCTGTCTCGATGTGATTTATCTCACCTGGATATGACCATGTTTTTATCCGCTGTTCACTTGTGGAATAAGGAATTACATGCCTTAGAATTACCCTGCGGTCCCCTCTCGCCCACTCTTTTTGAAATTGCGGCTATTACTGGATTGAAGCCTACAGGGGAAAAGTATTTTAAAGGTGCATGCCCTTCGGATGACTCTCTAAGGTTAAAGATCGATTGGGAATCGAAAGCATATGGACATTTCCTTGAGAGACATTTCGTTGACGACGAATCGATGACTGTGACTGAGGAAGAACATATAGCCTTTTTGGTGTACTGGTTATGTACCTATGTTTTCTGTCCTCGATCGATCTAAATTTCCCCCCATCTATTTGACCTTGCATATCTCTTACACATAGGCCAGCCTAGGATATGTTTGGCTAAGTTTTTGCTAGCTCATGTATATACCGCTTTCGACGAGGCTGTCGAAATTTTGAGCACTCCTAAAGCGTCGGGAAACTTTTCTGGCCCCATTTGGTTTGTACAATTATGGTTAAACTCGATTTTCGAGAGCATCCTTTCCCCATCTTCCACTGTCCCCCCAAGTATAAATATAGAAGGCGCTCGATTGTCTTCTCGTCATCCTCACCATAAGCCTGATGAAGCGGCCTATTGTAGATATCTTAATTATTTGTTGACGCGGTTCACTTTCGATTCGACTTTGGCTCCCTTTACCACACATCTCGGACAACTAAGTGACCAACTTAGGGGACCAATTTGGTTTAAGTCAAAGTTCCCCGCCTCGACTCCGGGTTGCAATCGGAGTCGATCGATATATGGAGTAATTATTTGACCCATGATGTATTAATATCGGGTTTTCAGATCAAAAGACTTTAAGTTTATAACCTATTATCCTCGGCTTTTCTCGAGGCAGTTTGGTTTGAGCCAGTCTTTACCTTTCTTCCCTCTCGATACCTCCCCAAGGTCCAAGTTAACTGAATCTACGATTAGTCGGGAGCTCGTCAAGCTTTTACCAAAGACCCCGATGCATTTTTACCCCTATGCTTTCGAGTCAAATTATTTGTCTACTGTGGGTTTTTCTCAATGGTGGGCCGGTTGGTTCTCGAGTAGTCATGCTGCTTTTGATGAAGTTCGACGAAACCGATCGCTCATCCTTCTCTTGTGTTGCAGGACAAATCGAAAACGAAGAAAGGTACACACTTCCACTGTCTTCAAATATCTCGATTCGAGAACTTTTATCAAATATGTTACACCCCACTGAAATTAGAATCGACATATTATGATGCTGTTATCTCCTTATCCAATAAAACAGACGCTAATCGATCGAACCACAAAATAATCAATCCTCTAGGTAGAACCCCTTTTGAAATGTATTGTCCAAATCGCCTTCCCACTTTTCCCACAGCTCCTTTTGGACTTGCCAAACCATTAACTCATCCCAAATGGGTTCGAGAATTGAGATCCCTAAGGGAAACACTTCGCCCAAAACCCAAAAATAAAGATATTTCTGTCTCGAAATTATCTTACTTTCTTTACCTTAACTTCCCCGAAGACCTCCTGCCTCCTTGGCTAGTACATATCGATCGAGTCAAAATTTTGACTCCATCACCTTTTGGTGAGGCTTTACTATCTTTTCATATTTTTTAATTTTGTATGTTAGAAACTAATTATCTTCATTTCTCGACAGTTTCAAAATCTACTAAGGTAGTCGCTTTCGAAAAGGCGCAAGAGAAGGAAAAAGAAAAGGACTGGGAGTCCTCCGATGAATCGGATCCTTCGGCTTTAGTCCGAAAGCGCAAACAATCGGCCACCATCTCTACATCTTCGAAGAAATCGAAGGTTCTTTTCGATCTTTTACTATTTCTCATTCGTTTGTTTTTGGTTGACACACCTAGAATTCTTATACCTATTTCTTTTCGATTTTTGATCTACAGAAACGAAAGTCAAGGAGTCCTCGATCCGTCCAACCACCTCTTGATCCATTGTCGACGGACTCTAACACAATCCCTTCCACGGGCAAAACCACCCCCACTACTCATTCGAGTCATGTAAGTCGTCTTTTCTGTTAAAAAAAATTTTATATATTGATTTTGATGAAATTTATAACATGATCTTGAAATTCGACATTTCCAGGATCGTCCATCGGCGACCTTATCGACCAACGTCGATTTTGTACCTCCCTCCCCAACACCTGTTCTCGAGGTGCAACTTTTAAACATTTCTATGTATCTTTTGACTTGTACATATTTCTTTTTCTAATTCTCTGTTTCGATTTATAGCAATCTGAGGCTGTACAAAGTCCTCCCCTTGCCTCGACACCACTTGCTCTACCTCCCCCTGGTATTTTCCCTTTTTTCTTCACTATTCGATTTTTTCAGTTCGATTTGTTTTTTATAGGTTTTCACCTCACCTGATTTATTTTCTTTGCAGTAAATATCCCTATCGTCCACGTCCAGGATTCTCCATCTCCCGCCACTACGGAGCAAATGGGTTCCCACCCATTCTCGATGCCCGTGGTCGAGCCGATTTCGCCAACAAGTGCCCATGCTCGACCGAACCCACTTCCAAGCAATGTGCCGGAGTATCGAGCCGCTATCGAGGAAGATCCTTTCTCGATCCTCGATATTCCGGTATCGAGCGGCGCCACTTCCTCAAGCCACTCTCCTCAACCACCTGCTGTTTCGACTGAAGGAGCATATCAACTAAAGCATCGCTTCAGGGCTTTCTTTTACTCTTCCCCTCTGGAGGCTTTGGTAGAGTCTTTCGAAAAGAAACGACTCTTCAAAGAGATTTTGGCCTCAATTGAGACTTTCCCTGAAGGGGTTCTTCCAAGAGGTTTTGATGAAGAGGTTGCAGCGGCCACCGATCTGTTCAACCAGGCCTACGCTGCAAGGAAGAAGAAGCAGTCGATAACGACTAAGTTATCTGACGTCTCTTCTTTCCAGATCGAGAAGTCGAATTTATTGAAGACTCAAAAGCTCGATCGAGAGGAGACACTGAAAGAGATGACTTCAGTCGAGACTGAAATCAGGGAATTGAAGAAGAGGCTACTACAGCTGGAATCGTAGAAGGAGTTCCTAGCGTCAAAATTGGACAGGATCAACTCTTCTGCGAAAGAGGTGGCATTATCTTTGGGTCAAAGCATAGAGCAAAAACATAAACTGGCCACTGAAGAGGCTTCGATTGTATCGACTTGGACACAACTGTTAATAACCTTTGAGAATTTGAAAACTCAATATTTGTAAACATTACTCTGATTTAATCAATATTGAATGTTTGTTTCTCTTATTCGAGGCTTATATATCTTTAAGTACTTTCCATTTATCGACAACACTTTATCTTTGTTATACCAATCGATAATTGAATAGGCATTACTCGATAACACTTTAATAACTTCGAAAGGTCCTTCCCAATTCGGTGACCATTTCCCATAATTTTTACATTTCTTGTCCATCGGCAAAATTGTTTTCCATACTAAGTCACCTTCATTAAACGTCTTCTTTCGAACTTTTTTATTGTAAACTCGATCAATTTGATTCTTTTGTAAAATCATACTATTCAATGCTTGTAATCTTATTTCATCGAGTTCGTTTAATTCATCATACATCAAACTCCAATAATCACAACTGGGTAAATCATTCTGCCTCTGTATTCGATTTGACTCAATATTTATTTCGATAGGTAAAACTGCATCGTGTCCATATACCAACTTGTATGGGGTATTCTGTAAAGAATCTTTAGGTGAATTTCGATAAGCCCATAAAATTTGCAATAACGTTTCGTGCCATGTTTTTGGTTTATTCCCAACATGTTTTTTGATTAACCCAATAATTACTTTGTTAATTGCTTCGACTTGCCCATTAGATTGAGCATAGTATGGAGTTGACGTTAATAATTAAATATTTCTCGATTCAGCATATTTAACTATCTTTCTACCAGTAAACACTGTCCCTCTATCTGTAGTGATAGACTGTGGGATCCCAAATCGATAAACGATGTATTCTTCAATAAAATCAATTACATCCTGCTGATCAACGTTCTTTAATGGTATTGCTTCTACCCATTTTGAAAAATAATCGACAGCGACGAGTATATACCTATGTCCTTTCGATGATTAAGGGAAAATTTGTCCGATTAAGTCTATAGCCCAACCTCTAAAAGGCCAAGGTTTAATGATCGAGTGCAATTCACTAGCGGGTACCTGTTGTATAGGACTAAACTTTTGACATTCTTCACAGGACTTAGCGTACTCGATACAATCCTTTAAAATCGAAGGTCAGTAATAACCTTGTCGAGTTAATGTCCATTTCATCTTCTGACCTATCATATGGGCCCCACATATTCCATTATGTACTTCAGTCATTGCTAAGTAAGCATCATCATTTCCTAAGCATCTAAGTAATACTCCGTCGATTCCTCTTTTATATAACTCATCATTTAACAAAACATATTTTACTGCTCGATATTTAATCTTCTTATCAGTTTTCTCATTGGGATTCTGCAAATAATCTATAATCGATTTTCTCAAATCTTGATCATCCAAATCACTAATGTACAAAATATCACTTTCTTGAGGCAATTTTTCTTTGATTTGAATTATTTCTTGTAACTTTTCCGGGGATATCTTATATTTCGAGGCAATTTGCGCTAAGTCATTGGCTTCTTGATTGAATTCACGAGGAATGTACTCGAATGTTATGTCATCGAACATTCTCTTTAAAGTCATCACTTTTTCCAAGTATCTGATCAAGTTGGTATTAGTGCATTTATATTCTTTTCGCACTTGTTTGATCACTAATTGCGAATCACCTCTTATAATCGCATGTCGAGCTTTTAGCTTAATTAAAGTTTCGAGACCCGCTATCAAAGCTTCATACTCGGCTTCATTATTCGAACAAATGGGTTGAACTTCAAATAATAACCTAGTCGGAATATTATTTGGAGAAATAATAAGAACTCCTACTCCAGATTTATTCGATGTACTTGAACCATCGAAATGCATTATCCATTTACTTATTTCAATAAACAAGTTATAAGTAGAACCAACTGTATGCTCAGCCATGAAATCGGCGATTACTTGACCTTTTATCGACTTTAAAGATTCGAAGAATAATGAGAATTCTGTCAAAGCTAACACCCATTTTCCTATTCTATTGTGCATAATTGGTTTCGACAAAAGAAACTTCAAAATATTATTTCTGGAATAAACCATTACATCATGAGGCTTCATTACATACTTGAGTTTTGTGCAAGAGAAATACAAGCATAATCCTAATTTTTCGATATCATTGTATCGAGTCTCAGCATCGTTCAAGATTCTACTTAGATAATACACAGCACATTCCACACCATCCTCATCTTCATGTGCTAATAGACTCGCTATTGTTCGATCTGATGCTGATACATATAGTTTCAATGACTTGTTTCTTTTTACTGGTATCAAAATTGGAGGATTTGTCAGTATTATCTTGATTTGCTCGAAGGCTTCTTGATGCTCCTCCTTCCATTTATACTCTGTTTCTTTCTTCAATTTTAACAAAGACGAAAAAACGTAAGTCTTTCCAGCCAAATTTGAAATAAATCTTCTCAAATAATTTATTTTTCCTAAGAATGACTGCAACTGTCTCTTAGTTTTTGGAGCATAAGTATCTATTATAGCTTTTACTTTATTTTTATCGATCTCAATACCTTTTCCATGTACTATAAAACCTAAAAATTCACCAGCTGATACACCAAAGGCACATTTCAAAGGATTCATTTTTAATCCATATTTTCTCATTCTCTCGAAAGATTTCTTCAAATTGCTTAAGTGTTGATGTTTTTCTTTGATACAACCACAATATCATCTATGTAAACTTGCATAAAATCATTGATCAAATCATGAAAAATTAAATTCATTGCTCTCTGATACGTTGCACCGGCATTTTTTAATCCAAATGGCATTACTATCCATTCATACGTACCTAATGCCCCCGGGCATCGAAAATCTGTTTTGGCTATATCATTCTCAGACACAAATATTTGATTATATCCTGAATAACCATCTAAAAGGCTTATCATTTCATTACCAGCTACTGCATCTATTAACATATCAGCTATCGGCATCGGATATTCATCTTTAGGAGTGGCTACATTCAAATCTCGATAATCGATACACACTCTCATTTTACCATTCTTTTTAATAACAGGTACAATATTAGAAATCCAATCGACATACCTGGCAGTTCTGATGAATTTTGCTTTCAAGAGTCTTTCGACCTCTTCCTTGATTTTACTCATCACCTCGGGTGCAAATCTTCTTGGTGCTTGTTTTACTGGCTTTCTTCCTTCAATGATGGGTAATCTATGTTCGACAAGACTTCGATCCAAACCAGGCATTTCTTCGTATTCCCAAGCGAAGCAGTCCTTATATTCTTGTAACAAGGAAATCATATCTTTCTTTAATTCTTCCTCGAGATATTTGCTGATATACGTAGGTTTCTGGTCCTCTACACTCCCCAAGTTAATTTCTTCTAGTGGATCCTGAGCCTCGACTTTTTTGTGACTTGATGTGATGGATTTTTCAAAACCTAAAGGGGAATAATCATAAATACAATCAAGTATAACTTGGTCGCTATTATTTGCAACTACGGTCGAGTGAATCGACTTATTTATCCCTATTTTACTACTACTACTACTTTCTTGGCTCTTCTTTCCATCTTCATATTTTCCCAATCGAGCCAAGAACTCCTCGTATTCTCTATTCATCTTCACCGGCCACTTTGAGGTTGGCCCCCTCTTTGATCATAACAAATCCTTTCTTCTCATTCATCTCCAAGAATCGCTCCTCATGTAACTTTGAATTGAAATCTTCGACCTTTTCGAAGGTGAATGACTGAGCTAGTGCCAGATTCTGGAGTGCCCGACCAGCCTGAGATACAAATGTTACAAATTCATGCTGATCTCCTGGGATTACCTCGAGATGTCCGTCTCGATTCCACATAAATAATTTCTGATGAGTCGTCGAAGGCACGACTCCTACTCCATGAATCCACTCTCTTCCAAGTAATGCGTTGAAATTTGCATGTGACTGGACCACAACGAACACAGTAGGCCTCGAGTAAGTGCTCACTTTCACATCCAAGACAATCATGCCTTCCGAACTTGATGTTTTTCCACTGAAATCGGAAATCATAATATTATGCTTGACTAAGTCTTTCAGTTCAATGCCAAATTTCTTTAGCATATTAATTGGCAGTATGTTTACCGCTGCTCCACCATCGACAAGGACTCTATTTATCATCTGTCCTTGTATCTCGATATTCAATAATAAGGGTTTCAGGTGAAGCCTCATTTCTTCAGATGGAGGATCAATAAAATCAGCATCTCTATGAGGTACTTCACATGATGTTTGTGTAACCCATGTTACCTTTGGCTTTATGTTTTCTGAGTATAAGTCATCTTCTCGATTGGCATCACTCTGTTCTTGGTACTCTTGATATTCACTAACATATTCAGCTGGTAGTATTGATATCACTCCGATTTGATGCTCATCCCAAGTACCCTCATTCTTATCATCGAAGAATTCTCTTACATATTGACTCTCCATCGGTGCAATATTCTCTTCAAAGTTTCTATAATTATTCCAATAAGGGATCCTTCCTCCTCTTCTCCAGGGCCTTCCTCGGAACCTCCTTTGGAATCTTGGGAATCCAGTGTTCGATCCTTCATCGTATGACAACCTCTCGAAGACATCATGACTCTGAAGTCTGCCTTTTCCTCCTCGAGAAGGATACATTTCTCTTCTGATCCATTGCCTTTGATTTCCGCTAACACCAGAACCAACAGATTTCTGTTGACTTTCCTCGATCATTGGTCGGGCCGTTTGATCTACTTTGTCATTTTCCCTTTTATTCTGACTCTCGATCTTCTTTATCTGTTCTAACCTAAAAGCTTTAGCAGCCGATTTATCGAACACCGCACTGCATCGTGGGCATAACGACACCTCCTCGTCTTTTTCTTTCTTCCTATTCAAAAACTCAATTAGGGAATCCCCTGATCGAGGGTAGATCTCCTTTTCGAACTCTTTCTCGAATTCACTCAAATCAAATTTCATATCTTCTTCAGACACGTCCATTCTAACATGGTTAGGATCAATGTCTTCAGCAACATCGACCATGCCTACAAAGGTAGAATTCGTCATTCGGACATCCTCAGTCATGCCCGTTTGGGATTCGATATATCCCACTTGCACTTCGAATGGACTCGTATCCACTTTCATCGACATTTCTTCGAATTTCAGTCTTCCTTGGTCAATCGCATCTTGGATCGTATTCCTGAAATGTATGCAATTGTTAGTCCAATGTCCAAAAACATTATGGAATTTACAATATTTTCGACCATTCCTTTGTTCTGCCGTAGGCAGTTTATGGTCTTCGCTCAACCTAATTTGTTTGTCTTTTAATAAAATATCGAAGATTTTATCAGCCTTTGTCACATCGAAAGTATATGTTCGATTTGCCATCTTATCTTTTACTTCATTCTTTTGTAACATTTTACAGATATACGGAGCTCCTACTTCGAGCTCGCTATGTTTACTTTCTCATCGACAGCTCTCTTCCACATCATTCTCTCGTCGTGGGATCTGTTTCATACACATCATTTATATATGCTATTCTTTCTTTCTTCATCGATTTCTCAAATTTCTTATATCTTTGTTTTTCATATTCGATTTGTTCTACTCTTCTCACTTTATCGACTAACTCGAGCCATATCATTCAATGGTAAATTGACTAACTTTTTCCTAATCGAGAATTCTAAACCTCGCAGAGGTCGTTCGACTAATTCATATTCAGGAATTTGAGTAAAGCATCTCGATTTCATTTGTCTAAATCGATTCAAATAATCATCTATGCTTTCATGATTGTATCTCTTTATATTCATCAAGTCGATGAGACTTACTTGAGTTTCTCCTCTAAAGAATTGCTCATGAAAATTTCTCTCTAACTGCAACCAATTATATATCGAATTGGGCGGTAACGAAGTGAACCAAGTAAAAGCATTCTTAGTCAAATAACTAGGAAAATATTTCATCTTTAATTCTTCACTCATCGCTAAATCCCCGCATTCGATCTGATATCGAGTCACATGCTCGATCGTCGATTCACCAACTTCTCCAGCAAATTTAGTGAATTTGGGTACTTTATATCCTCGAGGCAATTCTGTCTCGAGAATCGCATTCGGAAAGGGAGACACAAAATATGTCTGATTGGGTGGTCTAAATTTCATCCCTTGTAAATTCATCCTTTGTCCTAACATGTTATTCTGATTGTGTATGTTTTGAAATCCTTCGTTCAAATTCCCATAAATGTCATTCCTCACGTGTTGGTACTCATTTCCCATTTGTTGATCGTTATTTCGATTTCTCCTTAAAAGATATGGGGGATTGATATTGGCATTCTGGTTAGCATGATTTTCTACCCTTGTTCGTCGAGGTACAGCCAATGCATCCCCGATTCGTGACATTTGATCTGCTAATATCTCAAAACTAGTTGTAGTGTTTTGAACTAATGGGTTTAAGACTGTAGTCAACTGTTGAGATAACATATTCACCATCTCAAAATTGCTCTCATCCATTTGTTGTCTAAGTATCCCTAATGAGTTACTGGATATCCCAGTACCGGTATTTTCGATAGTATCAAAATTAGATCGATGATAATCCCTATCGAACGCATATCTCCCATGATCTAAGTTTCCTCTATGATCTAGATTTGGAGGTATTTGCTGCGTTCCTACATTCTGCACACTCCCTGAGTTCTGGGGAATTACTAAATTTTGAGATGTTCCTAGGTTTGGAGATGCTCCAAAATTCTGTGGCATACCTAGGGTTTGGAATGTTCCTAAGTTATATCTCGAATTTCGTTGCATCGAAGAAGTACCAACCCCATTCATGTTAAGCGAAAACCCAGGTGGTCTTATACTCATATACGGCCCAGCATTTGTTGTTATAGGGTTTCCCATAGTTGGCATACTGTTTAGTGCCACCGTGCTAGATCCTACTTGGGTATTTGCTAAAGTGCCTGAATTTTGTTCATTACTCACGGGTATCGACATACTTACAGTTGTCGATACTACAGGTGTATTCCCATTCTGACTTTGCCCCCCAGTATTTGGTGAATGTACATCATTTAGACCCTCACTATTACTCTGGTTACTTGATGAACTCTGACTCATGACTCTCCCACTCCTTAATCTCATACACTCTCGAACTAACCAATTTTGTGTCTCTCAACACAAGAAGTTCCCTACCTGGCGCGCCAATTTGTTTCTGGTGGAATTTCGATCGATTTCGATTCTAAAGGTGATTTGGTCATAATCAAAATCCTTCCACGTAAGTTCTTTTTACTTAGGCTAACAGTCTGACTTTCAATCGAAAACGTATATGAGAATCGAAAGTCACAGAATATCAAAATGCTATTTTTTAATATTTTATATTTAAAATACCAAAAGCAGTAAAAGTATCGAATTGAGAAACGGAATATTAATTTGCGAGGAACTGTAAAGTGCGAAAACCCCAAATTTGCATTAATTGTAAATGACAAGAAATCGAAAACAGCGCAAATATAAATGACAAGAAATCGAGATTGCAAGAAAAGTAAATGACAGAAATCGAGATTTGCGTAATGTTAAATAACAGGAAATCGTAAATACGTAAACTTAAACTTTCATTGAATTGAAATGACAAGGAATCGAAAATACGTAAATATAAAACTGCTGAATTTAAGTTGCATCAAAATAAATTACCAAGGAAAATACGTAAAGCGGTAAATGTACTCAGTGAGCAAGGAAATCTAGATTGCCAGAAGCTTCATGGTGTTCGTCGTTTCTCCGGTAGACTTTTCACTACTGATTCTGTTCTCTGCCAATTTCTGCCCCTTGTTCCTTCCTCATTTGCTCTATTTATAGGGCATCGTTCAAGCCTTCCAAGAGCAGTTAACACGACTGCTACCACGTTCTACGTGCGTATGGCAGTTTATCTTCTATAGTTTCCCACGTTCTCACGATCTCCGACTTTTTTCCCATGGTTTCGAAATTGCTCTCTATACGTGCATTTGACTTACTTCCTTTCACGATTTGGCCGACGTCTCGATGTCCACATTGGCTTTCTTTACTCTCGATTCTGTATTTTTTGAGAACTTCAAATTGCTTACGATTCCTTTTTAACCCTGGTCTCATATGACTTAGTTTTTATTCGACAACAGGCATTTGGTTATCATTCACTCGATTCTCGATTGTGCTTCTCGATGCTATATGCTACGTACTTCTAATTAGACATCGAATGAATTTTTGTTTATCTTATCGAGTCACATTTTTTTCCTTCATTTTCGATCGCTTTTCTCGATTTGCCACTAACACTAGGATATTAGAATAACATAATACTTCAGATATCATAAGGTGAAATATATCTCAGATGGAGATTAGAATATTGGAATATCGGACGAACATCAGAGTAGCATAATACCTCGGACGGACGTCAGAATAGCGGAATACCAATACCTGGACAGACATCAGAATAGAAGGCTGAGTAAAGTGGTGGCGAGTGAAGTGACGTGGAATGCAGCATAACAGGTTGAACCTCTTGAGTTTTCCTCTTAGTCTTTTTACGGTCAGAATCCTCCGTGACTCTCAAGGAAAACATCAATATAACAACTATAAGGCTAAAAGAGAACCATTCCTCAAAAGCTAACTCAAGAGGTATGAGAACCTCCTATCTTATAAGATCTCCTTGATTGTTACATACCTCATCGATTTCAAAATAACGAAATATCTCAACGAACATCAGAATAACAAAATACCTCGATGAACATCAGAACAATAAAATCAAAATAGGAAAATATCTCGAGAAATGTAAAAATAATGAAATACTTGACGAACATTAGAATAACAAAATATTTCGATAAACATCGTGATAACAAAATATTTCAAATGCGGATCTTATTCCGAGAGCTGAGGGACCGTCCTAGCCGTATTTTTATAACTTATTTTATGATTTTAATCCTCAAATTTAATTAATATTTAATATATTTAAATATATATTTACAATTTTATTCTTCCACTTTTTTATTTTTTTACTTTATTTTATGTTTATTTATTATTTATTAATAATATATTATTTTTTCCTCCAAGTATATCCATAAACATCAAAATAATAATACCTTGCACGAAAACATGAGACCGTATCGTTTTTAAACGAAAAGTTTACATAATATTTTATAATAAACGAAAATTCTCCTGTTTGTGATAGATATTTTCAATGAACATAAATAACATATAATCTTTCTCTTTCATATTCTAGCCTTCAAGATCAACCTCATCAATCGGATCCATGACAAGCCATAAGCCATTTATAGTTGCAAAAGCATCCCAAATATTTAGTTTAAAATCTTGCTCTTAACTACTCCTGACGAAGTAGTTAGTTGCAAAAATATCGTGAAAATCTAATCTAACCTGAAAAGTCAGGCAAAGAACAACGACGACTAAACATGGAGGATAGTGAGCAAAGGCTCTAACCCAAGAGGGAAAAACAATTGAGAAAAAAAAATTACTGTTAGTCAAAGGAGAAATTTTGAGAAGTAAATCTAACAAAGATGATGAAATACACGTTTAGATCAAATTTTTATAATAAAAAATAATTAAATACACAGTTAACAGAGATGATTAAGGAAAGGAAATGTAAATGCCGACATGATATAATACAAGGGACTGATTTGGGAACAATGAATTAATTCAACATTCAAGGGCATTTGGGTCCTCCCCTTTTGGTCTTCCAGTTGTCGTAGCAGGGGCACACCTCCTTGTTGCCATAGGTTCCAGGGGGCACACACAGACATGTAGCACAACACTTGTTGCAGAAGAACAAACACGGTTTCTTGTACTGTGTATTTGAGCATCTTTCCGCGCAACGAGGTTCACAATCTGTAATTTCATGCACCATTTTAATCTTACCATAACATCAATTTCATTTCATCAATGCAAGAAAAGAAATCATTACTGAATTCTTCATTATATATACCTTCTGGTCGAAGACTTCCTTCAGTGGTGCCATTCTGTGATTCAAGAAAACAAAGACAAAATTAACACATGAAACAAATACTTAAGTTTATGCCAATTTTTCTGAATGTGAAAAACCTCACCTTGGGTGACTGAGGAGCTGGTGATGGAGCTGGAGCTGGAGCTGGAGCTGGAGATGGAGACTCACTGATACCAACAACATTCTTAGCCTGAAGATGACAATGTTAATTAGTTTATGCTACAGCATTTACATACCAAAAGAAAAACAAGAATGATGTTATCTCACATGAGTGTCTGTAAAAAGAAGAAGCAGTGCAATCTGGCAGAAGAGAAGGATGTTTAGGTTTGTGGCCATTGGAGAGTGAGTGGAAGAGTTGTTGAAAGACAAAAGAGGGAAGTTTGTGTTATGTGAAGAGTGGTTTACAAGTAGAGTGGAGTTGGAAACTTACTTATATTGGAAATTGAGTAAGAATTTGTCCAATTTGTACATGAAATGTGTGAGTATGTTGTTGGTGGCAATGGATGGGTTTAGATAGCGAAGAAAGAGATTTATTTGATCATGACCATTGCAGATTCTACGCCACCATCACATTTTCTTGCCTGTTAAATTGGCCCTTCTGGCACGTCCTTTTGTATGACTCCACGTTACCATTATCATCATTCGCTGAATTTGTCTCCATCCACACAGAAACCCTGATATGCCCTAATAATTTACAGTTTCAAAAATTGTAACGACCAACTGTTGCCGATAAGAAACATTAGTATGCAAAACGGTTCAAGCCGACCGGGTTTATTCCGTCCTGGTTCTACTTCACACAAAATGAAGAATATTTTATATTCCAGTTCCCTTTGTTAAAGGTTGGTTGGTGAGTTAACCATCGATATATTTTTTTATATAAATTTTGTAAAATATATTTTTAATTATGTGAATATTTTTAAATTATTTATTTATTAATTAATATTTTTTCTAATAAATTTAAAAATTACCGTATGTATATATAATATTATAAATATCTATATATTTTAATAATATAATATAAATATATAATTATTTTAATTTAAATATATAAATATTTTTTAAAAATAGATAGTAAATCAGCTCATTCTTAACTTATCTAATTGATAAATATAACGAATAAAGATGACTTGAGGGATTAAAATTATTAATCAACCTCACTAATTTTGAGGTTAGTTCACAAATGGATTTCTTTAATCTAATCCACTCTGGCATCTATCAGAAAAAAAATATTTTTTAATATCTTAATCATTTTATATTTAATAATATCATTTTCAAAAACAAAAGTCTTTTATTAATAAAAGAATTAAATTGAACCAAATAAAATTAAAAAGTTAAGAAGTTTTATATTTTTAACTATAACATTTTAATATAATATATTTGGTAACTGATGTTAAATTCTTTCATGGCTGTAACTGATGTTACATTGTTTTTAGGATAGTAACTGTTATTAAACGACTCACTGTAGAGTGAATTATGGGCAGGGGAATATTTATAAAAATATATTTGTGATTAATAATGTAATCAATAATAAAATATAAAAAAAAAATTATTTGGTAGTAAAGTTTGTAAATTGTTTAGGACAAGTATATGATTAAAATAAAGGAAAATATATTTTAATATGTTTTTTCATCTTATTACAAACTTGTTTTTGTTTATATATACTTCCTCGAAATTTACAAAATATGCTATTTCAAAATTATTA
The DNA here is from genome assembly GCA_963425845.1 of Sphenostylis stenocarpa. NCBI lineage: Eukaryota > Viridiplantae > Streptophyta > Magnoliopsida > Fabales > Fabaceae > Sphenostylis > Sphenostylis stenocarpa. Next base: position 2,877,602 of record OY731404.1, on the reverse strand, counting down.
ATCATAAAATTATTCAATTCTAACTTTGTTTTTCATGATGAAATATTTTGTTTTAATCATATTTTTTAACCACAAAGCTTGAATTTAAAAGGATCAAATTCAAGATCAATAGAACCTATACCAACAAGTTGTTGATAGTGAAATTCTTTGATATGGTAAAGAACAAATTGAAAAACAAGGATAAGGATGCATTCACTAAGGTGAATAAGTAGCTTCTAATAATATTAATTATACATAAAAAAATCTTAAAAATATTTTTTTTGTCAAACAAAAATATACAGAGACATAAAAAAAACTATAATAATAATAATAATAGTTATTATTATAATAATATATAAAAGCATGTAAGTTATACTTTTCTATACTTGAAGAGTTTCGTATTTATTGAAAATGAGTAGTTAAACTATATAAATTTTCAAGCTTGATTGAAGAGTTGTGGATTTATTTAAAGTGGGTTATCAAAGTATCAGTTTTTAACTTGTATGAAGATTATTTTGCTCATGAATTTGGGGAAATTTAATAGGAGCAGTGGATACGTTGGTGGGTGGTAATGATAGAGAGAGACATGTGTGAGGGAAGCTTGGAACGTGCCCTTATACGTCAAACCATTTGATAAAGCACTTTGAAGAGAAGAAAATTTGATCCTCAAGAATGTTGTCTATTATAGCATGGAATCAGTGGTTGAGGATTAGGTGACATAAGAACTTTTGGAAGGGTTATTTTTTTCTCCATTGTTTTGTTCCAAGATGAAGGATTAGACACCTTTAAAATATAGATGTTTCAGAAGGAGGAAATGATGATGAAGGTCATGGATGGAGGATGCATGTGAATGATTGAGAAAAAGGAAGTGGCAGTGCCACATGTGGTGTCACATGCATGCATGGCTATGGAGAGTAACTAATAACGCACACAGAAAGCGATAGAAGAAGAAAGAAAAAGCATACACCACCATCACCCCAATGCATTTTCTTGTATTTTATACAAAAACCAGCCACCGTGGGAATCCTTCTGGTTGGTCTATACAACTCCCGTGAACCCATTTATGCAATTCTTCTTTTGTTTCTTACTCCTTCTTCCACCCAACTCTACCAAATTTATTCATTGCTTTATCGTATTCTTATGCCACACACCAAACCAATAACTTAATATGCTTTTTTCTTCATACAACATGTGGAAGAGAGAGAGAGAGAGAGAGTTTTCTCCACCACAAACAGAGAAAGCTAGCTGGGTATTGAATTCGTTTTGTTGGATTGTTCTCGTGACTTTATTTGTTTGTATGCGGCAGAGTTCTTGTAGGGTTTTAACCAAATTTGGATGGTTTTGGAAGATGGATAGTATCAAAATTCCCAAAGCCCCACATCGAAGTTTGCTTCAAAGCATTCTTATATAAAGCAGGTCAAAATTGCGTAACTTTAATTTAAATCAACTTTATTTTTTTTTATTATGATATAACAACTGAATTTAAGAATATTTTTTCAAAATCGAAAAGTTCAGTTTATTTATTTTTCATAAAAAAAAACATTTTTAGTAATAATTTATTATATAATAAAAATATTATTTTATTAATTTAATTAAATTTTTAAATTCTGAACTTTAAACTCAACTCATATTTTCACTGTTTCAATTACCAGTGGGGGAGAAAATTGAAGTGCCGTACAATAGAGCATGATGGGCTTGAGGAGATCGAAGCCCAATAACTTGAAGAGGAGATCAATAAGAAGCTCAACATACCCAAGGTGCATGTGACAAATGAGTTGGGCCGAAAGACGGCCAATTTGTATAAAAGGTATTTTTAGATATTTTTGCAATTCTTTTCTTTCATAAAAAATAAATGTTTGAGAGAAAGAAAAATGAGACACTGTTTGGAAGAAGAAAGGAAATGATTGGAGGAAAAAGAAGAAACTAGTATTTTCTACCTGATTTTTCACGAACAAATATTTTTCATTTTTCATTGTTAATTTTAAAAGTTTTAACAATATGCTTCTCATTACTTATACGACCAATAACTTCTAAATCCTTAATTAACTTAGTCTTTTTCAATAATTAACATGTGAGAAGTAAAAAATAAAATAAAAAGTTATATATATTTTTTTTTTCAAAGAAAGTACTTATCCAAATCTAATTACACACGAGCTCGGCACGTGTCATAACACAAATAGACTTCGCCTTCCACCCACGAATCTTACGTGGCAATCAATGGCCATGCAAATCACAACCTTCCTCCACGTGCCTCCTCCACCCCATCATTTAAACGACACAGGAACAAACCTCAAAACGACACACCATCATTATCCACCATAACTGTCCGAAACCAATCTTAACGAAACGAAGTCTATCTACAGTACGAGAATGTCACCACCACCATGGGAAGCTCTCAACCTCGTAGCCACTTGCCTTGACCCCAAAACCCTAGCCATAGCTTCATGCGTGTCAAAGTCATGGTTCTCTTCTCTGTCTTCCGATCATATTTGGAAACCCATCTTGGCCACCCACTTCCCCTCTCTAACCACCCTTCCTTCCGCCGTGACCCACCGCCGCCTTTTTGCAATGGGCTACGCCGCAGCTGCACTCCGTAGCAAGGGGCCCCCGAAGCCGACCCTCTCCCTCGGGGACCTCGTCTTCGCCGTCTCCGTCTCTACGAGTGACGGTGATGTGGTCTCCGGTGTGAGGCCCGGTGACGGGCTCCGCATGGAGGCGGCGGGGGTGTTTCGCTTTGGCGTGGGGTGTGACGACGCGGTCTTGAGGGAGGTGGAGGAGAAGAAGGTGAGGGTGACGTGGAATGTGGTGCTGAGAGGGTGGGGAGGGGTTTTCACGATGGTGGAGCGCGAGAGGGAAATGGGGTTGGTGGGCGGTAGCGAGGGGTGGTTCTGGCAGGAGCTTCCGCCTGCTGGGTGCTGCTCCGGCGCGGTGGGGAGCGCGATGGTGGGGGATTTGAAGGTGGGGATGTGTGAAGTGAAGGGTGGGAATGGGGTGAGGGTGGATGAAGTGAGTGTGGGGATTTTGAGTGTTGTGGATTGGAGGTATGTTAGTGTTGAAGATGGGCTCAGGTACTTGCAACATTTTCTTCTCACTTCCCATGCAACTTAAGCTTTGTAAAAATTACAGTGAAGTGTATGAAAATGATTTTATATAAGAAAGTTCTTGACACGTTATCATTTAAATGTTGATGTTCTCTTTTATTCACCAAGAGAAGAAAATATTTATATGATTTCTAAGTATCACTTACAACAAGTTCAAAATAGGATGAAGAAAATTGAAATAGAAAAAGACACTTTTTGAATAAAACGTATATGTCACAATTAATTAATTTCATTAGTTTTGTAGTAAAATAAATAAATATGATTGTGCATTTCAAATATTTATTAGAGAAATAAACCAAAACTATCATTTCATTGCTTGAAATGATTTTTGTTGAAAACCAAATTACAAATGTTTTTAATATATAATTTTTTGAAGTATTATAATAAATATTACAATAAAACAAAATTAAATAGAATGAAATTTGAAAATATACCATCGCTGCATTAATTAACCTTTTCAATCATCTTTTAAGTGATTTTGCTCCTATACATGAAAAGAATAGCACAAAAAATGAGTTGAAGATTTTTATTTATTAAAAAATTAACTTGAAAAGTAGTAATGTAGAAACATATTCCAAAATAAGGTGAAACTTGAGTTTAATAGAATCAATAGAATAAATATGAATTTTTGAAAGATTTACTTTTGAAGCACAAAAACTAATTAAAAACCAGACAAAATTAAAAATCAGACAAATGAGAGGCACCAAGCTTCAAGGTAAAAGGTAATAGTCAAGAAAACGAAGAGATGTAATAGTCAAGAAAATGAAGAGACGGATTAGTGGATTAATTAATTTTATTAATTAGTTTTATATTGGATTTGTGTTGGAGACGGATGAGTGTGGATTAATTAATTTTGTTTGGATTTATTGATTTATGCTGAATAGGTGGAATGAATACGAATAGGTAAAATGAATACTAACATTGGAATGAATTTGAGAGAAAAGATTATAAAATTTATTTTATTTTTTAAAAATTTATCAACTTTTTATTATAATTTTTTCTATTTTATCATTTATAGTTATTTGTTTCATATAACCAGTATAATAATATGAATTAAATTAAATTTTTTATTATTATATATTATTTTTTGTTATTTATATTAAATTTTTATTTTTAATATAAATTTATATTACTTAGTATATATATATATATATATATATATATATATAATCATATGTCAATTAATAATATTTTATTATAATTAAATTACATTATAAATTGAATTATTAAATTTTGAAAAATATTTGAATCATAAATTTTTTTGAAAACTTACGTACATTTATATAATCAATTATAAAGTATAATAATCAGTTATATAAATATAAATAATCCATTATATTAAAAAATATTATTATATTTATTATATACATATATAAGTTAATATTGATAATATATATTTATAACTATACGTTATTTTATAATTTTTTATTATAATAAAATTAAAACTATATTTAAATAGATTTTGTTAATAATGTTGTTGATTTTATTTTTATAATAAATATTTTAATTATATTTTAATTTTTTAATTAGTACTTAAAATAAATTTGTATAAATAATTTATAATTAATAATTTTAAATTAAAAAAATTATATTTTAAAAATTAATTACTTTTAAAAAAATTATAAAATAAATTAAATTTTTTATTAAATTTTAAGTAAGAATATTTTAATAATTTAATAAATTATTTTATTAATATATTTTTTTATTATTCAAAATTAATCAAATTAATTATAAACTTTTTCGTATATATTTCTTTTAATTTTCATCTTTTCTTTTAATGGAAAAAATTTAAACATTCGTAAATTATATCCAAAATTATTTTTATATTTTATATAAAAAATTTATTATTATCTTAAAATTTCATGTATAATATAAAATAATTACTTTATAAACGTGGAAAGAGAAAGTTATTTTTTATTGGTGATGATATTATTCTTTTATTACCGTTTTCATTCTTATAACTATCATCATTATTACCCACTATTTTTTATTGTTTCATTTTAAGGTCGTCCTTACTGTCAACAATTTCTTTATTTTGAAAATTAATTTGATTATTGAACAATGAATTAGATGTAATAAGTTATCTTTAAGTTCTATAATCATATCTTAAAATAAAATGTATAATAAGTTATCTTTAGGTTTTATAATCATATCTTAAAATAAAATGTATAAATTTTGAAGTGAGATGCAATGAAATATATGATGCAAATTTTTTTCATAATTATTTTCAAGTTAGATGTAGTTTTTTTTATTAATTATTTTCAAGTTAGTTGTAGTTTTTTCTTTAATTATTTCAAAATAAAGTGTAAGGACAAATTCTTTTTTCTAATTGCACTACTTGCAAAAAGGTTTTTTACATCGGTTAAAATGGGCTTTCTACGTCGGTTAAAGCGGCGACATAGATACGGGGTCATAGAAAGTAAGACTTTCTACGTCGGTTCCTAATAACCGACGTAGAAAGTAACTAGTTCGATCGATCATAAGCTGGTTCGATCGGTCATAGAAAGACTTTCTACGTCGGTTAGTCAGGGAACCGACATAGAAAGTCTTACTTTCTAACTTTCTATAACCCCAGTATCTATATCGGTTAACAGTAACCGTGATTGTATGTGTTATCAATGTCGGTTATGCCTATAACCGACATAAAATGTTACACTTTCTACGTCGGTTATGTCATTAACCGACGTAGAAAGTACTTTCTACGTCGGGTAATGACATAACCGAGCGTAGAAAGTGTTATTTTTTTAAAATACCTGCATTTTCTTTACGAGATGCTACCTTTCTTCGAGTAGACACTGCCTATTCATCACGGTTCCAGACAAATATTCACGAGATCTAGATACAGACGGATATGCACAGTTCATATATAAATTTGCTACGGATATATATCCAGTACGAGACAGATCCGAGTTATGAGACAGATATGTACATATGAAACATATTGAAATCAATATATGTACCTCGGTTCCAGACAGTTCATTTCCTGGTAGGCAGTCGACTCGATCACCACCTTGTGTAGGAGGGGGACTCGTGTAGGAGGAGGGGTACCGAGATGAATCTGCCATATTTGTGTTCAAAGAAAAAAATAATAGTTATTAGTTTAGACAAAAAAGTGCATACATTAAAAAATAATACATTAAAAAAAGTGCATACATTATCAAGTTGGAACATTCTCCCAAAATCCTTACATATGGTCATAACGTATGACATGCACATCATCTATTTCTACATTAACACTCAAGTTTGGCATATTTGAAGAGAAACATGGTGTCTACTGGTATATCAAGTACTAATTCATCATTCTCATCGAAGTATACATGGGTTTTCCTTGTAGAACCACCGACCATCCTTTGTTAGCGGGATCAGTGACATAAAACACTTGTTTTGCACGAGATGCCATGATAAATGGTTATTCGGTATAACGAGTATTTTCAAGGTTAACCGAGGTAAATCCAAGATCGTCGGTGAAGATGCCGGTATTAAAATCAACCCACTTACATTTAAAAATAGGTACTCCGAATATCGTGTAATCTATTACCCAAATCTCTTCAATTACACCAAAGTAGCCCATTGACGCCCTTATCGGATATTTATCCTTTGAACTCGAGAAATGCATTGATTCGACCACCACCATGACTCCACTATTTTGCATTGTGCTTATTTCATCTTCTCCCTTTGTATAAAATGAATAGTTATTTATATCATACCCACCCCGACATATCACATCAAAGTTTGGCTCACATGCTAGCCACTTTAGTGTATCAGAAGTTGTATTGTCACCTTCAACTTGTTGTTTAAACCACTTCAAAAAGCTCTTGTTGTGTTCAGTGATCACCCACTTTTTAGGCATACGTGGATTATTTCGCTTCACAATGTCTTTATGAGCACTTAAGTAGGGGATGACTTCTTCACTCACTACTAAAAATTCTTATTTTTCATGGGAATATTTTTGCACAGTTTTTATAAAAATTGCAAGAAATAAGTTTTCTGTAAATTTAAACAATTTTTTACAAGAAAATTGGCAGAAAAAAACTAGTTTTCTAGTAGTGACTGTTATTCAATATGTACAAATGCGCTTGAAGTATTTCATCTCGACACATTGTCACAACTTTTGCACCTCGAGTTCCTCTACCAAGACCTATTCCATGGTAACGAGTCTTAGGTAACCCTATAGCTTCAACTTCTGATAAGTATTTTGTGCAAAACTCAATAGCTTCCTCTGCAATATATCTTTGAACAATTGATGCTTCAGGACGATATTGGTTCTTCACATACCCTTTTAATATCTTCATGTATCGCTCAATAGGGTACATCCATCGTAAGAAAACTGGACCACAGATTCTAACTTCCCTGGCTAGATGAACAATCAAGTGAACCATAATATCAAAAAATGATGGAGGAAAGTACATCTCAAATTGACACAATATGACTCGTAGCCTCATTCTCTAACCGATCCAAAACATATGGGTCCATAACTTTACTACATATGGCATTAAAAAAAAAGCATAATCGAGTTAAGGAATATCTAACATTCTCTCGGTAAGATACCTCGAATAGCCACAGGTAGAAGTTGTTGCATCAATACATGACAATCATGAGATTTTAACCCAAGCAATTTTAGATCTTTCATAGATACAAGTCTCTTCACATTGGAAGAGTAACCAAATGGAACCTTCACACCTCGTAAAAACTCACAAAAACTTCTTTTCTCTTTTTTAGACGAGTGTGTGACATGCTTCGGAGGCAAGTATGTTCGGTTACCATGAGGTTGAGAAGCTAATTGTTCTCTTATACCCATTTCAACCATGTCCAAACGAGCATTGACACCATCTTTTGTTTTTCCTTGAATGTTAAGGAGCGTTCGATGATACTTGTCACACACATTTTTCTCTACATGCATGACATCTATACAATGCCTCACATCAAGAACCCTCCAATATGGAAGAACAAAAAGGATTGACATTTTCTTCCATATACCTGTGGCTTTCTTTTGCGTCTTTCCAAACTCACACGAAATCGCACTTACTCGTTGATATACTTGTTCCCCACTTAAAGGTGTTGGGGCTGCATCATTTTCTTGACACCCGTTAAATGATATTTTTTTAATTTACGATATGAATGGTTTGAAGGAAGAAATCTTCGGTGTCCAAGGTACACTGTTTTCCTTCCATGTTGTAGTTGATAGTGACATGTGTCTTCTTCACATATCGGGCAAGCTTTATGTCCCTTTGTGCTGTAGCCACTCAAATTACCATATGTTGGAAAGTCATTAATTGTACAAAATAACATTGCACGCAACTTGAATAAGTCACCTATGTACCCATCAAACACATCAACACCTTCCTCCCACAACATCTTCAACTCTTCAACCAATGGGCTTAAAAAAACATCAATGTCATTTCCAGGTTGTCTGGGACCCGAGATTATCAAAGATAGCATCAAGTACTTACGTTTCATACACAACCACGGAGGTAAGTTGTAAATAACTAACACCACAGGCCATGACCTATGTTTACTACTTAAATTTCCATATGGATTCATTCTATCTGTAGCAAGTCCGAACCTAATGTTTCTTGGATCATTACCAAAATTCTGGAAGATGGAATCAATTTATTTCCATTGCAATCCATCTGCCGGATGCCTCAACTAACCATCTTTAATACGACTATCTGCATGTCATCTAGTGAGCTTTGCATCATTTCCATTAGTGAATAATCGTTTCAACCTTGGAACAATGGGAAGATTCCATAACACTTTTGCCGGGGTACCCTTCATTACATCATTGTCAGAATCACCATCCTTCTTCTTGTATCGTGATTCCCCGCATTGTGGACATTCGTGACAGTTCTCAAATTCTTTCCTGTACAACACACAATCATTCGGACATGCATGAATTTTGTGGTACTCCATACCCATTGGACACAATATCTTCTTAGCATCATAATTGCGGGTTGGCAATGTGTTACCTTCAGGGAGCATGTCACTTAACAACTCAAGCAATTCTGTGAAACTTTTATCAGTCCACCCATTATTTGCCTTCACATTGAACAATTTTAGTATCGCCGACAATCGTGTAAACTTAGTACAATTTGTATACAAAGGCTCTTTTGCATCATTGGACAACTTCTCGTACACATGTGTATGTTGGAAGGCATCTTGTCCAAGCTCACGAATCATTTCCTCCAGCTGATCATCCATCTCTAGATCAACTTCTTCTTTGTCTTCTACACTTGGCATGTTTAATAATTCACCATGCCATGTCCACTTTATGTAACTCTTTAGGAAACCATCACAAAGAACATGTTCCCGAATAACTTCAGTCGGTAATCTTCGCTCATTCAAGCAGTTAACACAAGGGCAATAGAATCTTCCATCATTATCCGGAACATTCATCTGAGCAAATTCAAGGAATTGTTCTACTCCACTCTCATATTCATTTGTTGTTCGTCTATAATTGATCCAACTCCGATCCATTGTTAAAAATCTAATTTTCAAAATCAAATTAGCTACAGAAACACGAAATAACTACATTATAATGCCTACACGAAATCCAACTCCACTCTCAAAATAACTACATTATAATACAAATTTAATTTTCTAAATCAAAATCACGAAAGAATGCCTACAGAAACACATTCAAATGACTAAACTACTTACAATACATCTCTAAATTAGCTAAAGGCACCCGTGATGTTTTCCTCTCTTGACAGCATTATTACTTACCAGATTCAATACTGTAAACCTATAATGGCTAAAGCAAACACGAAAACTTACCTCTTGAAGACCTACAGAGGTGGCAGGTGGCGTGACGTGCAGAGCCGGGTGGGGAGAAACGTATCACAGGCGACGGGCACCAACGACAGTAGCAGCAGGCGGCACGATGTACAACGTTGGCAGGTGGCGTGACGAGCAAATGTGGGTGCGGAGAAACGTACACAGGCGAACAGGGAGCTCTGCTATGGGTGAACTGATGAAATGAAATGGAGCGTAGGGAGAAACGTACACAAGCGAACGGGGAGCTCTGCTATGGGTGAAGTGGTAAAACAAAAGATACTATGTCGGTTGCCCTAACACCCGTCATCAAAGACACTTTCTATGTCGGGTAAATCTTACCCGACGTAAAAAGTGAACTTTCTATGTCGGGTAATATTTGACCGACATAGAAAGTGAACTTTCCACTTACTATGTCGGTTAAAATTTACCCGACATAGAAAGTTTATGATTTTATTACAAAATTGCCACCGCGCTACATACTATGACGGGTGGATTACGACCGTGATAAAAACTCGTCATAGAATGCTATTTTTCCACTAGTGTTGCTTTGTACTCTAAGTGTTTTTTGATGATATATTTATTCATGTTATTCTTTTTAATATTTTATACAAATCATTTTTATTATTATATAATATTTTTTCAAATAACATTTATAATGAATTGAAATTGTTATTATATTGTGATAAACTTATTTTAAATTTAATATATATTATTATTATTAAAATATATTATTTTATTAAACTCAATTTAATTTCAATTTAATTTTTAATTAAATATGTGTTGAACTTTTGAACCCTAAACTCATACGTTTAGGAGTTTGATAAACAATGAAATTTTAAAAATTATGCTAATTTATACTTATTTTATCTCCTATCAATAAAAAATATTTTGAACATTATATATTTATATTATTGTTTCAATTTTTTAATTCAGCCAAATCTTCTATTAATTTTTCTTTGCTTTTTATTCTCTTTCCTTCTATTCAAATAATTTAATTTCCACCGTCTTTCTTTTCTTTTCCATTCTCAAAATAAGAAAAAGAAAAACATATGATCCATGATAAAAAATTCGACTCCAAAATTAACATAAGAATCATTAAAACCTATCAAAAAAGACATTAAGTATTATTTCTAGAAGTAATTAGTCAAAGATGGAACATCTCGATAAGAACAACTACAAGATCATCGAAGTGCGGAAAGTTTTTCCTAGATTGTGTTTAGGGATGGCAAAACGGGTTAGGCCCGGCGGGCCGACCCGCCATAATATGGCGGGGCGGGTTGGTATTTTTAGTACACCAACCCGCTTTGGCCCGCCCCGCAAGCCCGCCAACCCGCGGGACGGGGTGGGCCAGCCGTCAGCCCGCCTACTTAATAAAAAAATATTTTTTTATTGTAATAAAATTAATTATAAAGATAATATATAAAGTTAAAAATTTTAAAAAGAGAATTAAAAAAGTTTCATTAATATTCTCCTTCCCGAAACATAACTTTCTCTCCTGTTCTCTTTGTTTATCCTAATCACCGATTATTTTTATCCTTATTACTTGAATTAAAGTTGTAAGAATTACTCAACCAAGAATAATATGAAGTTTTATGAAATAAAAAAGATATAGATATTTGAATTTTTTAATATAAAAAATATAAATTTTATAAGTTTAACGTTATATATATGTGTATATATATATATATTTGTTATTATTTATTATTATGTAAATTTGATTATTGTTCTAAATTATAATTTCTTAAAATAATGTATTGATTTATATTATTAAATTGAAAAAAAAAATATATATATATATATATATATATATATATATATATATATCGAATTATTGACATACAAATAATAATCTTATTATTAAATTTATTAAAAAAGTTATTTAAATTTTTTTTTCTAAATTATGGCAGGCCAGCCCTCCAACCCACTTCTTGGCGGAGCGGCCAAGGTCTATAGCCGTCATGACTATATCGGCCAGCCCATCCCATACCAAAGGCTGGGCGACCAAAGCCCGTTTTTGCATCCCTAATTGTGTTGATCTTAGTAAAATATTAGTATTTTGAGAAATTTGCCTTATACAACAAAATCATTTTATGAAGTTAATAAATTTTAAGAACATTATAATATTGTCTAATAAAATAAAATCAAATTCACGTAAATGGTAAGATAATTCTTTTCAGATCATTTGAATAACTATTGCTAGTGATATTATTATTCCTTTTTCATTGAACAATTACGTGGCCATAATATTATAAATCCACCCATAAAACCAAACTTGTTATTAGCTTAAAGTTTCATCATTATTAATTGACTTTGTAATTATAACTCTTATTATACTTATAATTAGTATGATTATCAGTTTTATATTATTTTAAAATAGATACTAAAGATATTTCTTATATATTTTTTTTTTAACTTGTCAACATAATTTATAAGAGATTTATATTTTGTATATTTATAAGTCTCGCATTATTTAAAAATTAAGATAATTTATATATATATATATATATATATATATTTTAATCTATTAAGATATTTTTAAGTATAAAATCACCATAAACAAAAAATTCAAAACAAAACATATTTTAAACCTAATAATAAAAGGTTAAATTTATTTTTCTCCTTTCCAAAATTAATCAAGTTCAAATCTATTTATAACTCTATATCAAATAAATATGTTATAAATGATTGAGATGTATTTATAATTATCGATAACATTCAAATGATAATATATTTCTATAATTTTTTTATTTTAAAATTATTTATTTATTTGATAATATAATATGTTAATAGAAAAGTGGCTAATGCAAGGATATAAATTTATATGAAAGTCTATGTTTAACTTTTTACAATGTTATAGTATCTTTAAATTTATAACTTATAATTATATAAAAGTTGTATATAATCTTTCAAGAATTATATAATTAGTACTTGAAATTTATATATCTTTCAATCTTATGTCCATATGTATAACCCATATTTAATTTATAGTTTTTTTATTTAATTTGTTTTACTTATTTTCTCTTAATAAATATTGTGAATAGTTGTATTTTGTATTAATGAATAGTGATTTTTAATAAATTAATAAATAATAAAGATTATTTTGATACGTTAATAATGCTTTTCTTTTTTTAATTCAACCTTATAAACATAAAACCGTTGTGGATGTGGATTAGTCCACTTGTCTTATTTCACAGCGAACCAAATTTCTTAAATTGATTTTCGCTTTCAGGATAAGGCAACATGTAAAGCCACGTTTCGGTGTTTTAATTTCGTTTCGGACAGAAATCAACACAAAACGGTGGTGGGAGCTTTCGAACATAGAGCATTCACTTCACCAGAAGAAGGCCTTCTTCACCTTTTCATATTTTGTTCCATCGTCATCATCCACTTTCCACTTAATGGTCATGGCAACTATGGTGTCTGAACCTGCTTGTCCAACAAGAACGGTTCATGATGTTGCATCTTCTGTCAGCTCTAAATGGCACTCTTCTCCGTGGAAGAAGAAGCCGCATGCCCGGCTGCTTCAATGTTCTCTCAGAATTAGAGCTTGTAATAATTCCATGGCTAACAACAAGGACATCTACAAACAAGTGGGTCTGTTCCAAAATGCTATCTTTCTTTGTGTAAGAGCATGGTCTACCTGCTTTTGGTCACTGTTCATGTTGTTTTTTGTCTCTGATAAAGTGGCTTTAGTGGTTCAATCAATGTGGATGTGGCTCTTAATAATATTTATGTTTGTAATTGTCCGCTTGCTTGTAGGAGTGAATTGGGAAGGTGGAAAGTCTAGGTGTGAGGTTAGGTTTGAAGGGGTATTCTAGAATACAAGTCAAAAAATCACTTTTAATTTAAATCTGAAGGAGTGTTTTTTCAGTCAAGAACCTTTTTTATTTGGGGTGGGAACGAGGGTAGTATATGTTGCTACCAGATTTTGATTATGATTGCATGGTTGTGATTTCCAATAGATTTTCAACCAATGTCACAAATAGTGGAGTTTCATTGTCTGGTTCAATACTTTTTTGTGTCTAATTTCAACAGAACACGAAGATAAGGTCTAAAGAACTGTGCCTGTGAGATAAATGATCCACTCATCTGATTATGGAAAATGTCTCTGGCACACCTCTTACCTGTTATCATGTACCCTGTTTTAGATAACTAAGAAGTTCGGATATATGGTATGATAAAAATTGGGAAACTTCATAATCTATTTTATATTATCTTTAAGTGTATGGCTGACTACCAATGCCCTACGATTTACTTAAAAGACATACGTTGGAGGGTTTTGTATTTTTTATGTTACAAATGCTATAGTTTCCAATGAAGACTTTGTTTGTAGAATGTTTCTCCTTGCAGTCATTATGTATATTTTATGCTAGTTGCATCTATTATGATCTTAACTGATCTTGCATATCTATTTTCACCTTTCTAAATTTGATGTCATATCATTCACAAGTATTCACTTGATTTCTTCTTTGTCCTCATCTTTCTTAAGTTAATGGCCTGACCAAATCCTCAGAGCAAATTTTAAGCTGTTGAAGTTTCTTGAGAGTTTAATGACTCTTCTGCAAATCATTGAAGTGAAGTGAATATCACATAATGATTCATAATAGGATAGTTTGTTATATAATCTGCAGGTGACTAGTACTTTATTTCACTTACTATTTACATCAATCATAATAACCATTCAAATATGATCAGGTCTATTTTCTCTAAAAAAGAAAATTGAAGATGCAGTTCTTCGGGCCGAAACATTCGCATCAACAGCCTTGGAAATGGAACAAGCAACATGGATTAAGCAAGAAGAAATGGTACGTGATTTTGATATGTGGGATGATCCAGCTAAGTCCAATGACGTCCTTGTCAAGTTGGCTAATAGTGCCAAAGTTGTTGATTCCCTAAAGGACATGAAATACAAGGTGATGGTCTGTTTCCATTAGTTGCATCTGAATGTTCACAGTATTATTTGTCTTCCCTTCTATATAAAATTTGATTGGTTTGGTATGCTATGATAATTGTGTGGGCCACTAAATTAATATGGGGACTTTGGTACACTAATAAAATATAAAATGAAATGCAGTAATTACACTGAAGAAAGAAGTGTACAAATAACACTTCTATGTCCAACATAATTTTAATTATGGTATTTAGTCAGATAGCTGTTCTGTATAGCTCAAAGATAACACAGGCCGTGCTAGTTTATTTTACTTTTTCTTTTCTTTTTATTTGAAACAAAGTATGATGCCTTGTGTGTCCTCCAGGTAGAGGAAGCAAAGCTAATCAATCAGTTGGCTGAGATTAATGCTATTGATTGCGGGCTTTATAAACAAGCATATGAAGCATCATTGGCTGTGAGTGAGATTCTAGATCAGTATGAGATTTCTAAGCTTCTTAAGGGGCCATTTGATTTGGCAGGAGCATGTTTGGTCATAAAAGCTTCACCTAATGGCACCCATCCAAAGGTTTGATAATGTAATTTTTGAACTTCATTATGATTATGTTTAAACTATAACTTGTGAATATAGTCGTTGAAAATTGTGTTATTATATTATAGAAACTAAATCCTGATTATGATGCATTCTAAAATTGATTCTTCACTCCGGCAGTTGTTCTGAAATATAAATGTATATAGTTTGGTAGGCATGCATAAGGAAGGATGTTAAATATCATTTTTAGTTCACCTCTTGCAAAGAAGTAGATTTTTTAATTTGCGTGCTGTACCTGTCATAAAGTCCTAAATCAAATTACATCTATAAATGTGGTATTTTAACTTTAAAATATTGAAATTTCCAGTGTTTAATTTGTTAGTATTGCTTCACTTTTAGACTTTTACTTTTTCTTGAAGTAGAATGTGTAAAGAGTTTCCATTAATTAGGCTTATGGTTATTTAGCTCAACCTAACTAATGTGAGGTTAATTATTGAAGATTTTTTTAAATTAAGTGCTAGAACTTATGGAATATACCAATTTGTTTTTCAGTTTTATACATATAATTAAAAACATATTTCATCTAGACTTTGTAAAACAGAGTTTCTGATTATTTGCTTTATGTTCTAGTTGTTTTTTTCTCAAACTATTTATGTAAATTTTTTCTGTTGTCCTTGGCCTACTCTTGTGTAAATCAAGCTCTGGGCAGAACAGCTCCTAAATATGTATCTTAGATGGTCCAAAAGACAGGGTTATGAAGGAAGGATTGTCGACAACTGTCCCATCAAGAATGGAGGAATTAATTCTGCAACTATTGAGTTTGAATTTGGGTGTGCATATGGTTATCTTTCAGGGGAAAAAGGAGTTCACCACTTGATAAGAGGTTCTTCAAATGAATCTTCTCAGCTTGAGGTGTGAACATTTCCTTTCATCCTATCTAATTGCAAACTGTTTCCTTTCTTGTATACTTAGTTGTATCGAATTTTATTATAGTTGAGAAGAAAATTCTTCTAATTTCTAATATAGAGTCTTAATCCATACTCCACCACATAATAGTTCTAATTCCATCAGATAATTTTAATACTTTAACATCACCATTAGGTTTTACTGGGCATGCATGGACTGGTTTAAAGAATAACTATCAACATAAGTATTTTATATCCTAAACTGAAATAATCATAATTATCCATAGATAGTAAAATATATTATATTATAATATATTTATACATTATAACTATATAATATATTGTAGAAACAGTCATCCAAAAGCTTATGAAAATTCATGTTGGATTCTGGATTTCATGAAATATTATGGCAATTATCGTAAAATTGTGATCACTGTGACCTTTCCTGAGTTCCTACAGTGAGGTTTGACTGGTTATTACTAAGTGAATTGGGCTATATTAAAACAATCATAGAATGGCCTTGTATATTATAAACTAAGTATTGGAATTTGGTGAAATAATTATGTTTGCTAATTCAAAATTTGCAGGTTAGCTCAGCAACTGTAGATGTTATTCCCATGTTCTTTGAGAATTCTTGTGATCTTGAAATTGATTCTGAGGATTTGATTATCTCATCTCCCTCCATTCAAGGGGAAAACAAGAGACAAACAGATCTTTCAGTTTGCATTCAGCATGTACCTACTGGCATAAGTGTCCAATCCTCTGGTATGTATATTTTTGTCTGCATATGTTTGCCTCTCAGTTTTAGTTCCTTCCTTTTCATCATTATATATTCAAGTATGTTCCAGAGTTTGTTAATGAAATTGCAATATGTCCCATAGGATGTGCTACTTTTTCTTTTTCTTTTGGACTTTGAGGATATAGTTAGTCTACTGAAGATTTCTAAATACACAGACATGTAATACTCCTTTGACCTGATTCTTTTTGTTGGGTCTTTCACATGATCTTACTAGGATTTAAACATCATCAAAAAGTTCCAAGCCACATTCATGACGATGAAAGTTGGGAACTGATAGTGTTATGAGGTCTCATACTCTATTTGATTATACATATAATGTGTACTACAGTGCTTGTTCCCCTAATTTCTTGCGTTATGAGATTGTGTAAATTTGCTGTTACTATTTTTTAGGAGAAATTGGTAACAAAAACTCACCTTACTACAATGTGGTTTCTTCACTCTCTTAGCTATGAGAAAGAGAAGCAAATACTAAATTCATGGACATTATCCTTCATCAAGGTTCATCTATCGAAGGAAATTGGTCTATATCTACTTAAAATCAGTGGATAAGTTATACATTGACTTTGCCAATTAAGTTATACATTGAGTATTAATGGTTTAGGATTTAAGGTTTACAGTGACTTGGCTTAACACATGGAGAATGTCAAGAAATTCTGACCTCTTGTCTTTCTTTGTATCCTCATCTTTAAATAACTCACTCTCAATTATAATTATTATTGGCAAATTAATGTAGATAGAATTTGATTTTGTTTCATTATTTGATTTTTTAACCACATTCCATTATTGATAGAACTAAATACTACCAAATGAGTTTACCTTACTTTCAAAAAGAAAAACTTGCTAAGCATATAAATGTGGATTTTACTTAGTTACATTTTATGTTGTCTTTGTGGAGGTGAGAGAAGCTACTTTGCAAATAAGATGAAAGCACTAAACAGACTGAAAGCTAAACTTCTAGTGACAGCAAGGGAACAAGATGTTGCAAGTATAAAAAGTATACAGAAAGACAAGATTTTCAATCCATGGCAAGAAGAAACTAGAAGGTATGTTTCTCATCCGTACAAGTTAGTACATGATGTAAAGACAGGCATTGAGGTGCCAGACCTGAATTATGTTCTTGAGGGGAGTATTGGAACCCTTATTGCAGCTCACATTAATAGCAGAGCCATGTCATAAGATCTGAATCCAAGTTCCTTAGGTCACCAGTGATCATTTTGCAATTGTAATTGTTGTGCAATTGTTCACTTTTTCAATCCTGCAAAATTATCAGGATTTACTTTAATCCCTTGATTTTATGGGAAAAAAAAAACAAAAGTGCATCAGTTCATCCATTTTGGTAGATTTGTTGATGAGTTGAATGTAAACAACAATATTATATTCTAAATATTTTATTATTTAGCTTTTTGGCATCAATGATGCATTCCATGTCAAAACCAAAACCGGAATGAAAAATAACTGAAAAAACGCTAGAAGGAGGGCTTGAACCTCCGACCTTGTGGTTAACAGCCACACGCTCTAACCAACTGAGCTATTCCAGCTTCTTTGTTAAATTTTAACGTTCTAATTAACTGTCTTATTCCAACTTCATACTAAAATTTATAACTTTCCAAAGGTATATTAGTACATGTACAATCTCATTCAATAAATGAAAATATGTAATTTTCTTTTTTTCTAATCACAATTTTACTCTCAAATCCACTCTTAATATGTAATATTTTTTTTTTTTATGTTTGAAGGGGTTGGACTAATTTTTTAATAGATTTTAAATTGAATTTTAATATAAAAATATATCATTAAATTTAAGTTAATTTTATTGAATGGTTTTTAATTTAGGAAAAAAATGTAATATAAACTTTAACTTATCATTTTAGAATCATTCTGTATGAACTTGACATAAATTTATAGATAGAATTATAAAAATATAAAGAAGGTTAAATTTAGCCTTCAAATTTAATTAAAGTTATTAAAAATAACGTTCATTCGTCACATTTACATTTTATTTTTTAATATATATATATTATTAAAATATAATTTTATCTGTATATATTATAATAAATATAATTTCATTATATATGTAAATTAAATTATACTTTAACGATAATACGTAAGAATATATAATGAAACTAATAACTTTGTGAGAAACAAAATTTATTTTTAGAATTTATTTATTTACTAACCGTGTAAGATTACGAAAAAAAAAGCATGCTTTCAAAATTGGAAATATTATTCAACCTTTTATCATGTGCTAAAGTTTACCAAAAAAAGGGATATCTAAGAAATTTTTGTATAAATATTTCTATAAAATATTTTTTTAAAATTAAAATTAGGTCATACATATTTTGAAAACAAGAATTTTAAAAGATTGTATGATAAATTATATCCACTAATTTATGTATAAACTTATTTTAATTGATTTTTTTTTCCAAAAAGTGATTATATGAACTTATATTAAGAAATGAAAAATGGTATTATTAATAATGTTGTATATTTTTTAAACAAGGGGAACGTGGCACACGTTCTCATTGTGGCGGGTGAAAAAGGAGCTCAATCCTAAATGCGTGAACCTCATCTTCAGATCTTCTCTTTTTCTTCTATCTTCTCACTTTCAGTCTTTCTCCGTTTACTCGCCACACTTGCATTGTAGCGCCTGCAAAACCTTAACACTGAGTTTCTGAAAACCTCATCTGAAGAAGCTCTTTTCGAGATGGAAAACAATGTCGTCACCGATGGACAAAAGCAAACTTCCCCATCGTCTTCATACGAAGCTGCCATGGAGAAGATTTCATCTCTTATTACTCGCCAAAGGCGAGGGGAAAAGCCACCGATTTCTAACAAATTAGAAAAAATGTCATTGTATCTTCAGGTAATGTATGCAGAACTATTTTTCAAAAAAAAATTGATGATGCTTGTAATTATAAGCCTATAATTAGGCATGGTTTTATCTTGAGTTAGTTTTCTCCCCACTTATCTACCGAATTGGAAGAAATTTCGGAAGAAAATTGGATATGAATAGGTTGTGAGATTGGTAGTCAACAGACTTCTGTATGCATTTTACCAAGCGGGGAAAATAAAACGTTATATTCCTTGGAGTCAAGTCTAGTACATGAAACTGTTCCATGAATTGTCTGATTCACAGTATATTTTCAAGGGCTAACTTCAGGAGCTTTCTTTAAACAGTAGAAAATAAAAAGCATGCTTTCTATACAGATTTTGGGTTTGGAGGAAGATATAAGTAAGCTCAACATTATTCATGTGGCTGGCACAAAGGGGAAGGTACTCTTTTCATTATTTGTCACGTTCTTTATTCATTTTATCAATTATCAATTTGTTGAAAAGTCACTTCAAACAACTTTTTCTTCTTCATGATTCAAGAACAAATAATTACTATGAACATTATATAACTTTTAAACAAGTTGGTGCTTGTCTATGACGGTTGAAATAAAGAGGTTACACAAACATATATTTAACCAATTTATAGTTCTCAAGACAGTAAGCACATCCCTACTATTCATATCCATATTCATCCTTCATTTCCCGCTATTCTAATGGTTTACTTGCAGGGTTCAACATGCATATTCTGTGAGTCAATCTTAAGGGAGTGTGGCTTTCGCACTGGAGTTTTCACATCCCCTCACCTAATTGACGTGCGTGAACGATTTCGTATTGATGGGTTAGTAATTGAATGAGCTAACTTTTTTAGAATGGCTGATATTGTATCAGCATTCCATTCATCTTTTTTATTTGTCACGTCTTTTCAATAGTCTTTTTCTCTCTCACATCCACACCCACATACACCTACCTCTCCGTTACCGTAGTGCATGAATGTACAGAACAGATATATGGCTGATACAGGTAGACCACTGAATTGCACTAGTTTAAATCCTTTTATTACAAATATCATACCTTCTTGTCCATGAAGAATTGGAGGGTAGTCCATGCGAGCATCTCTCAAAATTATTGGCCTGCACACTCATTATCTTGTCAGTAAAACTATTACCTAATATTAAGTTCAAACTTCAAAAAGATGAAGCAATTGGGCTACCTATTATTTAGATGAAAAGCCACAACATTTTCCTTCTAAAAAGAAAATCTAGGTTAGGAAATATGAACTTGTAAATAGAATTCTTTATTCATGAAAATAATTGGTACCAATTTGTTTGCACCCTAGTGCAATTAGCTATTTAACTGAAATTTCTATGCCTACTTTTCGAATCACATAGGATTGAATTTTTACTTGTTATTATCTCTGTAGGATGGACATATCTGAAGACAAGTTTTTACAATATTTCTGGGATTGTTGGAATCAATTGGAGGTATTATTCTTTACTTTTTTATAGAGACCCTTGGACATTTTGAAATCTATGTATTTATTTTAGATCCAAGCATTGCGTTAAGCAGCAATACAGCACCATTGCTTCTATTTACTAATAGAATAGAAGAATTGGCTGTTAGAGTAATTCTGGCCTTTCCCCTGATAATATACTAATATTAAGACAGAAACATAGTTCACTTTCAATGAGGTTCTCTTTGCCTGATATTAGATAATGGGCTGGTTTGTTTAGCCTAAAATAAGTGTTTATAATATAAACAATTATTTTAAAAATAGTTATTTAAGAAGCAGATAGGCTTTGTTTCTTAAGAAAATCAGACAACGGCTTATTTTTAAAATAAGAAGATTAGACCAACATATAAAAAAACATAAATCGGCTTATTTTTTAGTAGTACTTTTTTTTTTTTAAATAAACACTACAAGAACATAAGGGAAATTTATGAAAACAGAAATGGAAATGTAGAGACACTGCAAGTACTTCAAGGGGCTTGATATCCTCCCAATGTGCTCATTGTAACTCCTTTACATACTACTCGCACTACCTGTAATCAACTGTTGCTATTTCTTTTCCTATCGGTTAGATTTTCATCTTAAAACCAATTAGGTTAAGTGAAGTTTCTCAGCATGTATATAAACTGCACCTCTGTAATTGAGGCTGGATATACTTTTCAATAACCCCTCCACAGGTTGTCAGACTAGGCAATACTCAGTATAAACAATGAAAACAACAAAATGAGCTTTAGGCTTTGATATTATGTTAGGTTCCATCTTAAAATTAATTGGCTAAAGTAAAGTTTCCCAGAAAGTATATAAACCAAACGTCCCGATAATTATTGCAGGAAATGTGCAATTTTCCCATTATGATGCACTTTAGTGCGAGGGGGTTTATGAGACACCTATTATCATTTTATTGGGATCTTCTAAATACCATAAATCATTGTGGCTTTGTGGATAAAAAGGGAGAACGCTTTGTGTTTGGGATTGAAAATATAACATATTAACTCGCAGCAAACTTCATAGCATTTCTTATAAAAGTTTTCCTTGTTTCAGTGTGAAAATTATTGTCATATCCACTTTACAATATTGTATGGAAATACTTGGATGCATATGTAAAGGAATATGAATCGATTCATATTAGAAGTAATTTCTCTTTTTTTTTTTCATTGCCCATTAATATTGATGAGTAATTTGTACTTTCATAGAGTATATTTCAATTTCAGTAGTCAAATATTTATGTTTCAGATGTAAAACCTTTTGTTAGAAGAAACAATGTGAGAGAAGGCCTGAGGTCTAACAAGTGTATTTTAAAAGGAACTAGTTGGGCCATAGCTGGATGGGCCCATTTAGGGATAGTTTTCTGTTGTAAATTGTAATCCATTTACTTACTATAAAAGGGGAATAATGAGATACTTAGGTGTCTTTTTCAGAATCAGAAAGTTGGGTGGAGTGGATTAGACATCTTGATATATCTGTAATGTGTATCATTCTCATATGAAGATATCCCCTATCATTCAATATTTTTACTTTTCCTGCTATTTCTATCTAATATAAGGTGAATATATTATCCATGACATCTGGTGGCATTTTCTCAATTCCTAAAGCTTTATTTAACAGGAAAACACAACAGAGGAGATTTCAATGCCCCCACTATTTCTGTTTCTTACTTTGTTGGCCTTCAAAATATTTGTATCTGAACAGGTAAACTGTGAGTATTAGATTATTATTGAGATTCTTACTTAATTGTCTCTGCAAACATGCTGTATATCCCCGTTGGCAGTAGCCAATGTGAAAGATTTGATGCAGTGAACATGTTATTTTATGGATGAAATTTTCATAAGCCACTAAGCAATGATGTTTACAAATTTCTTTTTACCCGTATTGTTTTGGAGGTGTCAGATTAAATTTGGTCTGAATAATGCAGTACCAAACCAGTTTGTCCATGCTTTCTAATTATAAAATATTTTTATGCCATTGCTAAAATATGTCTTTACCTTTATTTCCCTGCAGATTGTTGTTGCATTTTGAATGTCTGTTTTCTTCTCAATAAATATTGTTATAAAGGAGATCACTGTTTGTGACCTTACATACTTTTTTAAGAAGAAAGAAAATGAAATCTAAGTTAGGTGGGAGAACCCCTAGGCTTTAGTGACATGTCAAGTAGCTAATCCTACTTAATGTGAGATTCCTAACTTTAAAAGCTGACATTGACAGTGGTTTTCCTCTATTGACACTGACTCAGCAAAAGCCGTTTTCTCCTTGAGACGATTTCACTTATCTATCAGTATTCAGTATTTGGTTTGCCCCTTAATATAGCCTATAGGTGGCTCAACTTTCAATGAAAGCACCAAGTGTTATGACTTAAGCACAATTGGTTAGCTCAACCCCAAAAGACTAGTTCATTAGGTGGGAGAACCTCTAGGCTTAAGTATACTCCTAACAAAATTACAAGGATTTCTTGCTATCTCTAGAGGGATGCATTACTTTTTCATCTTAAGCTAATATTATATTTTGCATGTTATTTTTATCTAAAACATTTAACTTGATTTAAATGGCTTTGAAAAGAATGTTTTTCATCATTTGCTAATAATCTAAGGCAAAACCAATGAATATTCTATTTTCTTTGATTCTTGTGTTCCTATACGTGTATTTGCATCTTGGTAAATTATTATGTCTCATTTGGGAAGAGTGGGTCCATCGAGCACATCGGTTTTCAAGAGACTCTGGCATCATGTTAAACTATAAAGAAAAAGAGAAGCATCAAGCCGAAACTGTGTCTCGATCACAACATGGGTGATTTGTTTATTTTGAGAAAAAGAAATCAATACAATAAACAGAGGAGATTTGATATTCTCTAATAATATAGATATGATTCTATTCTAGAATAATACAATTATGATCATGATATATTTTATTATACGGATATAATAAAGATATTATCCTGATATGTATAGTTATAAAGATATGATCCTTATTTCTTTAATTATAACAATAATAAACCTCAACATAAAATGAAAAACATAACATCTCAATCATAGATAATCAAGGTACCTTACAAATCCTTAAAACGATTAGTCAATTGTGGGAGATTTCTTAACTTTATCAATTGAAAGTTAAAGGTACTAAATATACTACAAAAGCTGCAAA
This sequence comes from Sphenostylis stenocarpa, assembly GCA_963425845.1. Taxonomy (NCBI): domain Eukaryota; kingdom Viridiplantae; phylum Streptophyta; class Magnoliopsida; order Fabales; family Fabaceae; genus Sphenostylis; species Sphenostylis stenocarpa. The sequence goes on along the minus strand of OY731404.1, from coordinate 2,853,150 downwards.
ATAATATAAGTTTCCTTTCTTGTTCCATGCCCTTCTTAATTTGAAAACATTTTAGAATAAACAAGTGAAGCAATAGTCTTACTGAGTACCATAGTGACACAGGATAACATCCCATATCTAACAACATTTATGAAGATGACATACTCAATATCTCTTCATATATAAATCATGTTATCATTCTCATAGTTGTTGTAACCTCTCTTAGCATTCATTACTTTTTCTTCCTTTCTGTTTTCTTTCTTTCTTGTTGTCCTGTTGACAGGTCTGAGCTTCTAATTTCATGGAGCATTCCCTTGCTTTAGTCATACATCCTTTTTCCTTTGCTAAAAAGGATATTTGAGAACTAAAAGATTACACCATCTTTTGAGGATGGAAGGGGATGGACCCTTGTCAAAGACAATGTTCATCGTACACTTTCTAATAAACATTCTTTAGTCATCATTTGAGTGCCAAAGGAGTTACCACTCATCCCTTGCCAATTGGAATGGCAAAATGGGTTAAGACCAAAGGGCCGATCTGTCAGCCTGTATAAAAAATAGTGGGATGGGTTGGTAGTTTTAGTCTGCCAGCCTACTTTGGCCCATCCCGTTTAGCCTGCCAATTTGGCGAGCTAAAGGCGGGATAGAACGAACTGACCCACTTTAAAAAAATTTATATATTAAAATAAAAATAATTATAATTAAAAATATTACAATTTTTTGTGTCATATTATTGAAATATGCAAATATACTATAATATTATAATTTAAATTATAAATATTAGCCAATTAAGTTTAAATTATTGAAACCCAATCCCTCATCTATACAATATCTTGCAATTAACATATGAAATCCTTATTGAAACCCAGTCATAGCATATTCATTAGAATCTCATAGCAAATAGATAAACAATCATGGTGAAGGGAAAATGCTTGGGAAACACAATATAATTCATACAATAATGGGGAAGGAAAAGCATATAATGGGCTGCTCTCGCTTAGAGATACTTCACTAACAACGAAGGGGTGACTAGTTCATTCTCTTCTTTCCTTGCCTGTATCCTCTTCATTTTGTCTTCTCCTTTGGTTTCCCTTTTTCCTTCTATTCCCATTAATTTAAAATGTGAGAATGTGAGTGGATTAGGGTTTATAACATTATCCCCTTGGGCCCTAGTGGCCATTATTTTAATAGCATATTCCTTTTGATTAAAGTCTACAATTGAATTATTAGCTAAATCCTTCTTATCTAAGCCCAACATCAAATTATCTAATTATAAACATACCTCTTTATTTAATATACTTATTAACTAATATAGCTTGATGTTACACATACAAATTTTTGGCTTTTACCTGCAGTTTAATGCTTACTAATATTTACTTCTCTTCTTATGTTATCATTCTTGATTCTTTTCTGCACTTTTTTTCTCACTGCTAGTATTTCATTTAAATGGCTCCTATTCATAGGTTGATGCTACCATTATTGAAGTTGGACTTGGAGGCAAAAAAGACTCAACTAATGTGGTATGCATTTGTTGTATGGTATCACAGATTTATTTCTTAAATATTGTTGTTAACAACACATCTTGTTTAATATACTTTCTTGAACTAATAAAGGAAAACCGATTTAAAAAAATTGTAACCGGTTGTGTATGATTTATGACTAATACATTTCAAAATGACTGAACTTTCAGATCAAAGAGCCCACTGTTTGCGGCATTACTTCTCTTGGCATGGATCACACTGAAATATTGGGTGTGTATGTGTCATACTTTCTGAACATTCTTTCTGTTGCTTTGCATGTTTTCTACTAAAAAAAGCTTAACATGTTCCAGTGTTGGCAATGTGATTTCCACCATCCTTGTAAAGTCTCATTTTTTGTTCTTTATTTTCTGTGTATTTCTTCAACAGTGAATTGATCACAATATGGAAAAAGTATTTAAATTAGTACATCTATGCAGGAGATACTCTTGGACAGATAGCTTCACACAAGGCAGGAATTTTTAAGGTATTAAAATTCTACTCAGCTGCTTGTCTTAGTGCTTTTATTCTATTTATTTGTGTGCCCCCTCCCCAGCTTCCTTTTTTGATTTATCTTCTGAAAACTTGATGTCTTCCCTATTCTTGAAGCCTAAAGTTCCTGCCTTCACAGTACCACAACCTTCTGAAGCTATGGATGTAATCCTTGAGAGAGCCAAAGAACTCATGGTAATCATTGTTCTCAATCCCATCATCTGTTATAAATTGTCTCAGGGAAAGAGCACTAAGAAATTGCTTCTTACTGATGCCAATTTCTTTTTTATGGTCAGAATCTCCTATGATCACCTTGAATGAGGATTTGTTCATAAAAATATTACTAGAAAGTAAAACACCATAAAACATAAAATTCTCCATTAGTAGTTTTTGTTTTTTGTTTTAATCTAGATTAAGGATCCGAATCTGATGTAGCTTTAGCTTCGTATATTACTATACACATGATGCATTGAGTACATATATAAATGGAAGACAATGCATAATGCTCAATCTGGTGGAGTCTAGGGAAGGTAAACCGCAAGCAGAGAGGCTATTTTTGCATGTGACCTCACATTGTTTATGCATAATAACTTGTTTGATGTTTAACCAAATAGTAAGCTTAGAAGTGCCACTTGTTTATGCCATACATACTATATGGTTCTTATGATTTTTGAAAGGATGGCAACAGAGCAGAATGGGGAGTCAGGGCCTGGTTTTTCCCTCTTTGCCCTCTACAAGGTCAGGGTGAGCATAGAAGATGTGGGGATGAAAATTTTAGGGGCCGTTTACTTTGAGCACTTTTTTCTTTCATTTTCAAAGAAAACAAAAGCTGAAGCTGAAAATACGTTTGCTTGAAGATTAAAAACATTTCCAAATAGAAAGTTTCCAGAAACAATTTGAAAATAAAAAATGTTTCCACATTTTTTTTGTTCTTTTGTGTGCTCCCGTCGTGAGCCTTTTCATTGCTGCTACTAGGCCCCTACAAAACTATTCTCCCTCTCCAAACCTTCTAACAGATTCTGTCACTGACTTGGGAGCTGTCAACGACATTATTTGATATGACATTGGTGACATCTAGGCAATCATAAACTCTTGTCCATAGGCTAGTCGGTGTAATGTCAAGGTTTTCACATCGGGGAGGTATTTGACAACAATTGTGGTCCTGAAGTCGGGAATGGTGTTGGACATGGAAGCGGGAGTAGTTGAGAACACAAGGGAGAAGGAGCAATGACGTGTCAAACAAGAAATTGAAGATGAAAACACTAAGTAGAATCAAACAAGTTCTTTAAATCTTAGCAAATTGAAAATGAAAATAGAAAAAGTTTTCACAAACCAAACGTGCCCTTCAATTCAACCATTTTCCCATTGGTTTGGGAAGCCTACGAGGGACTCATTCCAATATTTTTTCTTTTCTAAATTCAATATATATATATATATATATGTGTGTGTGTGTGTGTGTGTGTATGTTTATATTTAATATTTTTAACTATATCATATATCAAGTACATTCTAATTCAAATAAAATATTAAGACAACTAGAATCTTAAGAAAGTTAATGTGTTATTTTAATTTTTTTTTTTAAGTTTCTAATTATTATGATAAATTATATTTTCAATAATTATATGAAATGGTTTAGATTAAATTCCTAATACAATCGTGTGTGTGTGTGCGCGATCGCCAAACTTTGTCACAAAGTGAGGCAAATAATTACATCCCCAAACCCAAACCTTTTCATGTCCTCGCTTTTGCAAAATTGGGAAAGCCCCGAGTCCAATTAAAACATGTTTTTCCTGTTGAAGTCAGATCATGGTTAGACAAGCTTTTGTCGTGTCTAATTTGTAGTTGTTTTGATGGGCAAACGTTTGGTAATACAATCAATTTTCAATTTGAGTCTAATTAAAAAATAAATTAATAATGAAATTAAAAAATTTAAGGGAAAGAATCCATATAATTAGGTTTGGTCTCTGAAATCAAGTACTGCCTGTATTTTAGTGCACTGATTTACGAGGAAAATATAAGAGGTGGGAAAAGACGTCAGCTAGTCTCATGTTAACTTAGCCCCCTCTGGTATGTGAAAAATGGGGTGGGAAAAACTGATTCACTGTAATCAGAATGGTATGTAGATCTTGACTCCGCCAGACAGCGGACTAGTGGGGTGGTTGGTCAGTGCATTACCAAACGTTTGCCCATCAGAACAACTACAAATTAGACACGACAAAAGCTTGTCTAACCATGATCTGAAAAATAAACTTGATTATATGAACATTTTCTATGTCTTTACTCATTTATATACATCTTTTATTAGCTAAATTGAAATAATTGTTATATTTATATGTCAAATTATTTGTATATTCAAACAACATAACACAAAAAGTTATATTCCTTTAATTATTAAAAAAAATGAGTGGCTTTTATCTCATCGGATTGTAAGTAGGGATGGTAAAGCGGGTTAGACCCGATGAGTCAGTCAGTCTACAAAATGGCAAGGCAGGTTGGTGATTTTAGTTTGCTAGCCCGTTTTGTCTTGTCCCACCAACTCTTGTCTTGTCCCACCAACTCGGTGGGTCAAGGGAGACATAAAATGATCTGCTTTAAAAATATATTTATATATTAAAATTAAAATAAAAAAATTATAATTTAAAATATTGTATTTTTTTTGTTATGTTATTAAAATTAGGGATGACAATTAAACCCGTACCAGTGGGGACCGACACTGTCCCCGCCCGGAGTTTGACGGGGAAAACCCGAGTTGACCGGGGCGGGGTTGGGTTCGGGTTCGGGTTTTGGTTTTCCCCACTTTAAAAAGTCGGGAGCGGGGCGGGGATGGGTAATGCAATCCCCACCCCAGACCCCGACTCGTCCCGACTCCGTCCCGCTCCGACTTTATATTTAAATTTAAATTTTAAAATATTAATATTTTAAAACTATTTCATTTTCTTTTTCTATTACATATAAGGTTATTTTTTTATATTTCACCAATTTTTATTTTTCTTCTACCCACTTTTTAATTTTTTTTTCTTTTTCAATCTTTTATATCAATTAATTTATTATATTATTCTTTCTCTTATCTTTCAGTTTTTCACATTTCCTTAATCTCTCCCATCAATTTGTTTTTTTTTAATCTTTTCAACCAATTTGATAAACACAAAGTTATTTTTTTTTCTTCTTTATATTTTTTCTAAATATTTTACATAAATCTTAGTAGTAACTAATATTAGTTTATTTATAATTTATATTTATTATATTTTATTATGTCATATTTTTTTATCTTATTATGCTTATTTATCATATATCAAATTTTATCTTAATAAAATAATTATATTTTAAAGGATTAGAAGGAATTAATAATTTAAACTTTTATTACTTCAAACTAATTAAATAAGAATTAACTTATTAAATATTTCCTTATAAACTATATATTTCATATTTTTATTAACAACTTAAAAATGAATTATATATAATCAAATGTTTAAATACAATATTATAATAATAATGTTATAAATATTCAAATATTTGAATACGAGTGTTATAATAATAATAATAATAATAATGTTATAAATATTAGATATATATATATATATAAATAAAAAATGATTAAATATTTCTTTTACATATATATTTTAATATAAATATAATAAATTAAAATGTATATTTAATTAATAATAATTATAAATTATAAATATTTATTTATATATAAAAATACATAGTAAAATTAATTTATTATAAATGTAATTATCTTTTTAAAAATAATATAAATCGGGGACGGGGCGGGGCGGGAACCCGAAACCCAACGGGACGGGGATGGAAACTTAATTTCTAACCCGTGGGGATCGAGGCGGGGATGGTTAAAAAGTCGGGGCGGGGATCGGGAGGCAAAACCCGGCCCGCCCGTTGCCATGCCTAATTAAAATATGTAAATATATTATAAGTTAAATTATAAAATTATTTAATTAAATTATTTATTATAATTAGTTATTTTGACACATAGATATAATAATTTGTTTAACAATAAATAAAATCTTAAAAATTATTCATATAATTAAAGATATATTTTAAAACAAATACATATACAAAATTTTAAATAAAAAAAATATTAATGGTGGGTTGGCCTACCAGTCCACTCTTTGGTGGCGCGGGTTAAGGTTTGTAGCCCGTTTTGATTACGGCGGGCCAGCCTGTCCCGTTCCGTTTTTGGCAGACTAGAGGCGGGAGAGGCTAAAATGGGATGGATTGATCCGTTTTGTCATCCCTAGTTGCAAGTTAGGTGGAGTGGGTCAAACTGGATTGATGGGTTAGCGGGCTGGCCCATTGGACCTAACTCGCTTTGCCATTTCTAACCAACAATTATACAAGCATGCCAAAGCATATGCAAATGCAATGTCAGATAAGCATATGAGCTTCTTTATTGTTAATGCTATTAATTGTTTGCTTATTTTCGATGGCTGCAGATTCCACTGGAAGTGACTGAACCTTTTGATTGTAAACAAATAAAGGGATTAAAGCTTGGTTTATCCGGAGATCACCAGTTCTATAATGCTGCTCTTGCAGTCTCACTTTGTAGATGCTGGCTTCAGAGAACAGGGAACTGGGAAAAAAAATATCAAAATGTTGGTTAAACCTCTACTTTTGGTTCATGCACGGATCTAAGTAAATGATTACAAAAAATATGATGCATTCGAATCTAAAATACGTTGGCAATATCAGCATTACATGTCCTTTATGAGAATTTTCAGAATGAGTCCCTTGTCAGTCAGATTTTAATAATTTAGAATGGACTTAGTCAGTAGAGTGAGGCTTCACCTAACTTTTCCCCCTGTATAATAGCATTTTCAGGATTCTAATCTGCCAGATGAATTTATGAGAGGCCTTTCAACTGCGCATTTTTCTGGCAGGGCTCAGATTGTTTATGCCTCTGCTCCAAATCCTAGCTGCTCAGAAATTGTGTCCAAAAATTGCGGAGAGTTGATATTTTATTTGGATGGAGCTCATAGTCCGGAGAGCATGGAGGCTTGTGCAAAGTGGTTCTCTAATGCTGTAGTAGAAAATGCAGAGGAATCATCAGAAAATGGTCACGAACTACACAAAGGAAATACCTTGGGGCAGTTTGAGAAATCTTTTAAGCGGGTACATATCTTAAAATTATAGATTGTTCCTGATATTCCTGGAGGTTAACCATTTTTTCTGTTACAACATAGTATACCTAACTTTTATAATTTATTTATTCAGTTCTCAACCAACCTGCTTTATTTTTATTAATATATTTTGTTGAGATTTCTTGAATCTGACAAAGTATCACATGAAATTCTTTTGATCTTCTAAAATTCTCTCCTGATATTCAGCATTGATTAATTGTAGATTCTCCTATTCAACTGCTTAGATGTGAGAAATCCAGATATTTTACTTCCACGGCTGGTGAATACTTGCGCTTCTTCAGGTATTCCTACTCCAAAGCACCTCACAATTTGCTATTTTCACTTTTTACTGAAAAAAGCTATCTTACATATAAAACTGTCACTGGATTTAAAAATAGATTAGACAGTAAATTGAACCTACTGGCATATCGGTTAAGTGAGTTGACCCTCTTGATATGGTCTTCAAATGTGGTTCCAATATATTTTATATGAAATGCTACATCATGTTTATTTAATCTGTTGGAAGAAAAAAAAATGAAAGAGAATGGTGTCTATGCCATTCTACGTATTTTATTGGTTCGCTATCTTTTGAATTTATTTGCACGTGGATTATGAATTGCGCTGCACTAACGCAGTCACATATTGTTTGAGCCTTGAATAGGTATACATTTCTCAAGGGCACTTTTTGTCCCAAATATGTCAAAGTACAGTAAGGTTCTTTCTGGTTCATCAGTTATTTCTTCTGATCTCCATGGCATAGATCTGTCATGGCAATTTAACCTCCAAAGAACCTGGGAGAAGATTATGCATGGGAAAGGTATGCCACATCTTTTCAGCTTGTAACATGTTTGTTGTCTCTAGGGACTTCACTGTGATTTCATTATGCTTGTGTCGGTCATATTGTCTTTCTTATAGTAAATGGATCTTTCAGCATCAAGGGCAGTAGGGATGGTAAAACGGGTTAGGCCTGACTGGTCGGCCCATCATAATATAGTAGGGCGGGTTAGTACTTTCAGCCTGTTAGTCCGTTTTTGCCCGTCCCACCAAACTCGCCAACCCACCGAGCCAATCCGCGGGGCAGGACAGGCCAGCCCGCGGCCCGCTTTACTAATAATTTTTTTTTGTGATAAAATAAAAAGAGTCAGAATGATAATATATAATATAAAGATTTATGAAAAGAGAATTCTAAAAGTCTTAGTGTCTCATAAAGACAATTCATAAAGTCTCAGTATCTCACTCGCTAAGAGAATTCAAAAAGTTTTATAATTACTTAAACTCACAGGAAACATTTTCCTTTCTCAAGCACAAACCCCTCTCTCTCTCCTTTCCTCTTACTCATCATCTCCTTCTTGTTCATCCTTCTTCATAAGGTAAAAATCATATATATCTCATACTTATTTACTTTCTTTTATATTTGTTACTTTCTTAAGGTTGCATTTTGTTATTTTAGTATTTTTCTCTCTCATGACTTATTTATTATGTTTTTCTATTTGTCCTTTTGTTGAAAGATTTGATTTAAAAATAATGAAATAAGAAATATGACGGGTCAGCCTGCCCTTTGGTGGGGTGGGCCGAGACCTGTAGTTCGCCATGACTATAACGGGCTAGTCCATCCTATCCCGTTTTTGGCGGATTAAAGGCGGGACAGATCAAAACGAGACGGACTGGTCCGTTTTGCCATCCCTAAAGGACAGTGACACAGTTTTTAGAATGAAATAGAATTTTATTGGTAAAATCCCTAATGGCCAATCTGTATGTGATAGTAAGACAGGCAATGGCAAAAGTTTACGAGAATGACTGAATGGCAAAAATTTTATTGGTAAAATCCCTAATGGCCAACCTGTATTCAAGAGCCTGGTCTGGCCGACCCAAAAGCAATATTCACCAACTAACTTTCCCTATCGTCTACTGCCTCCATTTATAACAGACTAACTATTACCTATTCTAACATTTTATAAAGCCTACTCTGAACTGTGAAGTTCTAACCAACAAGCCAATCCTAACATCAACTTTTTCCTCGTCTTTTTCTTTTGCTTAATCATGCCGTGGAATGACGTCAGCTATTTGGATTATAAATTTACTTCACATAGAGTAGAGCTGTAACTTTTTGGTGCTTCATGCATCCAATAGAGTGGTCTCAACAATGGTATATATACATGTGCCTAAATAATGAGTTGAAAATATTTATTCTTAAAATTTGAAGAGTAAAGGCATTTAGTTACAATGTCTGTCTTCTTTCAATATCCATATTATCTTATAAACAAAGTGGAAATTCAATCAAAAGATGAGACAGAAGATACTGTTTTAAATGTTTGTGGAGCTCAATTTAAGTTTTGAATTCAGCATCGAGTGCTATCAAGTTCTTCAAAAATATTAGTTCCTCCTAGATAATGACAAATGTAAAGAGTAATGACTGCAAATTGGCTGATGAAATTAGTTAGACAGCCCATAGCAGATTTTATTGAGTTCATGCCAAGACGTCGCCATGGAGGACAAAGCTTGAGCTTTCTGACCCGAGCATTATTTTGTTTATCTGCAGAAACAACCGTGCCAATTGAAAAGGACTTCAAGATAGATAGCAAGCAGATCTTACCACCTCCCGAGTTTCTTTATGATAATGCATCGAGTGGTGGTCATTCTCATAACTGTCGTGCGCCGCCCAGTGCAGTAATACCTTCATTGCCGTTGGCAATCAAATGGCTGCAGGACTGTGTCAAAGAATACCCTTCCACAAGACTTCAGGTAACAATGACGTGGATGATACTTGGTTCTTATCTTTGACTTGGCTAATCGATGGATATTCCTTAGTTGGTGCTAAATCTCAAGTTTTTTAATTAACCAGGAAGTAAATTCCACTGACAACCACACTTTACTTAGCCGTTTCTTCTCTCTTCTCTTTTGTAGAGGTGTGTCCTTGGTGTATGACACCTCGTCTTGTTCAACCTTCATTCCTGAAAGTCAACTTTATTCTGTTGGGTTGGATTTAATAACATTTGTTTGTTCATTTTTCCTTGCTTTATCCATTTATCCATTAATAGTGTTGAAATCAAGTGGTGTATTATTTTGGTTAACCACTGGCTCCTATTACTATTATCTTTTGAAGATGGAGAATGGTGCTTCCTTTTACCTTTATTCTCCTTAGTAACGATAGAGAAAAAAGTGTTGCGTTTTCCAAATTTTCCAGCCACTTACCTATAATACTACGTTTATACTGAGAGCCAATTCTTACCAATGGTTTCAGGTTCTTGTCACTGGATCGCTGCATCTTGTCGGAGATGTGCTAAAGCTCTTGAAAAGATGATTTAAATGAAGAATAGAAGTGCCTGCCTTGGCTTTGGAAACTTTTGTTGTACCAAAAAATTGTCATCCTTTCAATCATTCAAGCATATACTGAGCTCATGCTATTGCTCAACGTGTGACAATACTTCATTCTTAACCAATATGACCAATTATGTACGTACATTTCACACCATCTCCTAACTGCTAAATAGTAGGTGAAAAAGAAAAGGCAAAATTGATAAACCATTAATAAAGTCTTTAAAAGTATACAACGTCTTAAGTTCATTTTCTCATTCTAAAAATAAGAATTAACAAATGACATTAATCTTCTGGATGATTGAAGTTAATTAACAGTGTTGACAACACACAACCATGTGACGTAATTTTTTTAATTTTTTATCATATTTTTAAAATTGTTGCCACATATGTTGGGGTCAAATTGAAATATAATTAAGGTTTGTATTTAGTGTTTAAACAAAAAATTCTATTTTCTTTTCTTCAAATAAGTTTTTCTTATGCATTCTTCTTGGTCTTGTTTTCCTATTTCTGTTTTGTCGTCTTCCATTTCTTCTTTATTTTCATCTTCATCTTTTTTTTTTCTTCTTTATCTTACTTCATTTCTGTCTGTAATTTTCTTTTTATCTCTTAAAAAAAATCAGTAAAATGCACTTTAATTAACCTCTAAATTTATTGTACTCATTTTCATCTTCTCTTTCTTATTCTTGGTTTCTCGTTTGACTACAACAATTCAAATTTTAGATAATAGGTTTGCATTGTTGAAATGCCAACTGACTTAACTAATGAGATTTGAAATTTGATGTTATTGGATGGGAGAAATGACTAGAACTTCTTAAGCATAAAATTGAATATTAATGAATACATATAAGAATCAAATTGAAATTAATGAAATTTTCAAATTTGTTGTTTGCAGGAACTGATCATGCTTGCCACCTCTATTGAAGATAAAGAAACTTCTCAATAACATGTTTCCAATTTCGTCTGCCCGACCCACTTGCATCACATGAATAAATTTCATTTCCTGGTAACTTCTAAGTAAAATATTTAGTCATCATCATCCAAATAAAATGTTACACCACACATAGTCAATATAATCATCACCAACTATTACACCACATAATAAATGGGTGAAGATAAAAAGTATATATATATATATATATATATATATATATATATATATATATATATATATATGGAGGAAAAAAAATGCTGAAGATGAAGAAGGAGCCATTAAGAAGGGGAACAAAGAAGTGGGAAGGGGAAAGAAGAATAAGACATTTTACTACTTGAAATTTAAAGATTGGGAAGGATTGAGAAAAATAAAATGAAAACATTTTACCAAACTTTGAAAGAAAAAAAAAGGCTAAGATTGGTTTTGTTTTTTTATTTTTGAGGAAAGAAGAGGTATAAATAAAAGTAAAATATGAATAAAATTGGGAAGGATTGGAGAAAAGTAAAATGAAAACAAAATATGAATAAAAAGCAAAAAGGGAAGAGGTATAAAAAGAAGTAAAATATGAATGAAATAGAAAAAATAAAACACGCTAGAAGGAGGGCTTGAACCTCCGACCTTGTGGTTAACAGCCACACGCTCTAACCAACTGAGCTATTCCAGCTTGTTGAGAAACTTTGATAATTATTATTATTTATACAAAGCATCCAGGGTTTTAAGTCTTGATTGATCTCGTTGACTTGAAATTAGAGATTCAAAATCAGGTTTACTGAAATTACGATTGAGATGTCCACCCTTCTATGTTTGAGTTAACTGAAGTAATACCTCCAGTTTACTTAAATTTGTTTCATCTATTTTAAAAAATAAAAAATCGTCAAGTTATAAACTTACAACATAATAAATCCATGTTTCAAATTATGGTCTATTAAATAAATCAAATTTGAAACAGTAAAGTGTTAATTTGTCGTTTTATTTATATCTTAAAAATTGTTAAATTAGAGAATGCTTATTTTAAATAATTTTTTTTTTCTTTTAAAAAATTACTCTGAAACATAACGTGGACATGAAAAATTGGGAATATATATTTATTTATTTATTTCTATTCATTGTTTAAGTAAACATTGGACTCATTTCAATATTGAGTTAAATAGAAGCTTTAGAAAACAAAATTATCTTTAAGTTTTGAGTTAATTTTATTTAATCATTTTTAAATTTAGAAAAGTTACTTTGAATCCAATACATAAATAGTTTCTCTCTACATGTTATAAACTTTTTTCAAACTTAAAATCCTCCAATCAACTAATATGGAATTTCTAATTTGTTTGGTTTTGAATTTAATTTTGATAATAGAGATATTTTCTAAAACAAATACATGGGTGAAAAATAGTTTCATGTTTGTATTATCAATATGAATATTCCAAAAATTACTTTTAAGATAAGATTTACACATGTTATGATTTTATAAAATTATGTTGGGAGGCTAAAATCACAGTCCAACATGTTGTTTAATTATGAGTGTAATTACTTGAAGCTTGATAAAAAGATATCAATGCTTTACAATAAAATAACACTTGTTATGTTAACAAAAATATATTAAAACTACTAGGAACTCACACTATTAATTATGCAACAAAAATTTGTAAAACATAATTATATTCAACAAAAAGTATTAAAATTTATATTTTTAGTGAAATTAGCTCTCATTTGATAATAGGATTTATAAAAATGGTGAAGACACTGTAACGCTGGAATTTTCTTACTCAAATACATTGTGTTTTTGCATTTTAGTTTATCCAATAAATAGTTGTTGTACTTTTTTAAAAAATTGCTTATGTGAGCATAGAATAAAAATAATAAAATTATAATCCAATTACTCATTTCTCTTTTAAAATAATAGAATGAAAATTCTTTACCCTATATCGTAAAATATTCAAATATAGACATAATGTAATTTTCTTCCAATAAAAAAAAAACTATGTATTGTAAGTTATTAATTTTTACGCAAAAAAATTAAAACTATATTACATATTATTTCTGATAATATAAATAACTTTTTTATTTAGCATAGGATAACTTTGTAAAATCCAAACAAATCTATAAGATTACGGGAATTTTTAGAAATTAAAAGACATAATTTTGCAGAGAAAAATAAAATAATATAAAATTGCTTTACCTTTGTTCTTCCCTCTCTTCAGTCCTGTGCCCTTTCTCAATTTTCAGTGACGGTTCATTCTTTCTGTTTCGTGTTTACCTCATATGAAACAACTCCTGCAATTCGTATCTACCACCTCTATCAATCTCACCAGGTTTCTTTTGCGTCGTATCTCTTCTTTTGTGTATTTTTACTGGAAAGGTTACATTTTTATATTTCCTTTTTTAATTGATTTGTTAAATAAATTGAAAATGATGCACCACTCTTGCTGGAACATGCAAATCGGATACAAATTCATATGGATACCCTTACTGAGTAAGAACGTTGTAGCTTTGCAGTGTTTCAGAAGCATTTGAATGATAAGACATTGCTTTGTTCAACTGTGAAAGCAATGGGGTCCAAAAGACCCTTTTCAAATTCATCAAAGGGCAAGAAGGATGTGAAGCTTAAAGGGTTGGAAGCAAGCCCTGGTTTCAAGAAGAATGTTGATGAGGTCTAATTGATATTTCAGTAACATTATCTTTGTTATATTCCTTTGAGTCTTTTTTTTTTTTCACTAAAATTTTATAACGTAGGAGAATGATGTTAATAGCTATTCCATTGAGATTGAGAGATTAAGAAAGGACCCAACAATAGTAGAGGCAATGACTGTTCAGGAACTCCGGAAAATATTGAAGTAAGCAGATTGGTCCTTTCCTTACCAAGTGGTACCTATGGTTTTAGCTTTAGTAATATGAATATGCAATATTCTTGATGTTATATATATCTTCGGAATGGTTTGAAATCTCAGGAGATTTAGGGTCCCTGCTAAAGGTCGTAAAGATGATCTTTTGTCTGCCTTGAAGAGTTTCGTGGACAGTAACAAGTGCGGTATACATTTTGCTTAGCGTTATCTCAGCTTTTAATGTTTCTAAGGAAAATGAAGAGATTTTATTTTTCTGTTTCAACATCAATTATTATCTCCAAAAAGTCTATTCACTTAATTCTTAACCTGTGTGTCACGCTTTAGAAACGAGCTCAAATTGTGTAATTCTAACGTTTAGAAGGTCTCTTAATGTACAGAACAAGATTCTCATACACGAGAAGAGCAAGAGCTATTAATTTCTGCTGAAAATACTTCTGTAGAAGTGGAGGCTAAAAGGGTACTGGATGAAGACGACCATGTTGAAAATGTCAATGAAACTTCAGAGATACTTGAACGAAACCAGGGTAAGAGAAAGTTAAAACAATCTGAATCTGAGAGAAAAACGGTCAAAGTGGTGACCAAGAAGAAAGTTTCACCGAAATCAGATGGTGATGCAGGTACTTGTTGTAGTGTATATAGAGTTGTCAACTTTCTTCACCTAAAAAACATGACTATAGTTTTTAACACTGTTTTTCTGAATTTTAAATTTCGTTTCAAATGTTGCTCGTTCAACTAAGGGTCAAAATTATATGGGCCTTTATTTCCAGATTTTAAGCCTTCCAGGGCAAGGAGAAAAATATCTTCAGATATTGTTAGCATTGTTGCTGAGTCAGATGAAATCAGTACAACTACCATTCAAACTGAACCATGGACAGTTCTGGCCCACAAGAAGCCTCAAAAGGGTTGGATTGCATATAATCCTAAAACAATGAGACCACCAACACTGCATAAGGATACAAAATTTGTCAAGCTTTTGTCATGGAATGTCAATGGATTGAGAGCGTTGCTAAAATTAGAAGGATTCTCAGCATTTCAACTTGCCCAAAGGGAAGACTTTGATATATTGTGTTTGCAAGAGACTAAGCTGCAGGTAGAATATTGGTCAGTGTTATATTTTCCGACAGTCCTATTTTCAGTTTGTTAGATATGTATGGAGAATAATTGCAAGGTTTATTCGTTTTTTTGTTTTTGGTGCTGGTATACAAGTGCTTCTTGTATCATATTGTTGTTAAATTGTGTAAATTCTGAAGGTTGCTGCATAATTATGCTAAAAAATGATTCTGTATTAATAGAGAATAGCAAAACTGTATATTTGAAAATAGTGAAAGATGTGAATGGTGAGAATCTATTCTGTTGCTTCCTTTTATTATCTATCAACAGTGATGAATAGTGTGTTTGGATTAGCTTCATGGTAAAGTTAAAGCAACAAATAGTTGCTTCTAACTTTATCCACCATGATTTTTTAGGGTAGAATTGCTTCTTGTGTGTTATCCTGTTAGATGTTTGAATGAATATTCATGTTCTCTCCTATTGATGAATGTTCTGGTTTTGCTAACAGGAGAAGGATATAGAGGAAATCAAACAGCGTCTAATAGATGGATATGATAACAGTTTTTGGACATGTAGTGTTACTAAGCTTGGTTACTCTGGAACAGCAATTATCTCAAGGGTGTGTTGACTGTGTTCATCCTGTCTCTACATACTACATGAAAACTTACTGCTCATAGTAGGAAATATTCCTTGTACAATTTAATCAAGCAAAATTTCATGGCAATTTAATGTTTAAAGTTGCATAAATTTATCTGATAATCTGTTGTACACATTTCTGAGCAAAATTTTTGGCAATGAGATTGCTGACAATAGAAAAAAATTATTTTGTACTAATTTGAGGTGAAGCTCTTATTGCATACTTTAGTAATATACTTTTTCAACCGAATGAAGTATTATTTTTCATATTGACTGTCATAATTTTCGTTCTGTTTAATAAGCTCACTATTTGCATCTTCATATTTTAAATTTCATGAATAATGCTGGTATTAGTAATTCTTTTCTAATATTGTTCAATTCTGGCAGATAAAGCCACTTTCAGTTAGATATGGCCTAGGTATATCTGATCATGATAGTGAGGGGAGACTTGTGACCGCTGAGTTTGATACATTTTATTTGATTTGTGGATACATCCCTAATTCTGGAGATGGCTTGAAAAGACTGGTACTTGTATTACATTACATTACTTTTCTTTTCTTTTATTATATTATATTATATTATATTATGTTATACCCATTTCATTCAGAAAAATGTATCCTTGTCCAACTAATTTTTGTGTGTTTGAATCTAGTCTTATAGGGTGACTCAATGGGATCCATCTCTCAGCAATTATTTAAAAGTATGTATGACTCCCTTTCCTCAACTAGTAGGATAAAGCTTTATCCGTTGTTGTATGTATATATTGGTCTTCAAGTTTGGTATGCATGGTTTTTCCTGTTTCATCTCCTATTATTTCTTCTACCTGGTAGTTTTTTTATTTGAAAGGCCAAGTAGTGCTTTTCTGTAAGCTCGAAAACTTTAAAATTAAAGTTGATGCTCAAATGCATCACTTTATTTAAAAAAAAAATTAATAATAAAGTAAAATTGATGAGCAGGTTGATGTCCTATGTTGTATACCCTTTTTCCATTTTTTTTCTTTGGTCACTACTTGACATTATTTTTGGGTAAATATGCTTTTCACAGAAGGAATATTAACATTTTACTGAAATTATTTTGTTATGCATCTATGATTAGGATTCATGAATCATTTTCTGCTGGATACAGGAATTGGAAAAGTCAAAACCTGTAATTTTGACTGGTGATCTAAATTGTGCTCATGAAGAGATAGACATATACAACCCTGCTGTAAGTGATTCAGATTTAATATTCTCCGTAAGAACTGTGAATCACATTTAAACCTTGGTAAATAGTACCAATTAATCCAAACACTTGTTTCTGGTAGATAGAAATTACTGGATTTATAGGAGAAAGAATTAATCAAGAAGTTGTTAATATGCGCTGCCAACTGGAGTTCAATTGTAGTTAAAAATTGAAATCAAATATTGTTATTCCATAATTTAATATTTTACTTTGAAGAGCTGTGCATGTAAACAGTTACAGGTGTTGGCTGAGTTATCTGGTGGGATCACATTATGTAAATTGACTTTCAGCTTTAAAATATTAAGCATATCGAAGTTACATAAAGCTAATCTTATCGCTATTTTGATTTGATCACTTCGAATTTATTTGAAAATTGTCCTGGTGAAAAGGTGGACTGAGTATGTATTAAATTAAGAGGCCTGATGTGAATGTAACTAATGCTACCATGTCTCATCTTTCTTACTAGTCACTGGTGAAAACAAGACATCAAGTATGTCAAACCATCCTGTTAGCATTGATTAGAGGATGCTTCCCATTGGTTGCTACTCCAATCAATATGATTACAATTTCAAATAGCAAAGCACAATTTTCTCCTAGTGTCAAGGGTAACTCATGTTAAGACCTAACGTGTATCCTGATATGCTTGATCTGTCAAGATAGAACTGGAAGTAGCACCATGGTGAGTTGTGCTTATGATTCCTGTTCCTAAGAAACCGCATCACCTGACTGTATGTTGAAGATGCTGTAGAATTGACATGTAAGAGGAGTATGTAATCGAAAATATCTTGAGTGCTGAGAATTACAGCAAGGTTTTATGTACGATAGTAACTTACTACACAAGTTACGTGACCATAACCATTTATGGCCCATTTTGTTGGGGTTCATAAATGTTTACATCTAACTTGTTAGCTGATTTTAAAATTTGAGAATGTTGAAAATAAAGACTAGCTGGAATTTAAATCAGTTATCTGTCTGTTAATATCATGAATAATTAAATACAAGTGCCAAGAGCTTAACTTTACCGATAATTACTTATATCCACAGGGTAACAAGAGAAGTGCTGGGTTTACAGATGAAGAGAGGAAATCATTTGCAGCAAACTTCTTATCTAGGGGATTTGTAGATA
This sequence comes from Sphenostylis stenocarpa, assembly GCA_963425845.1. Taxonomy (NCBI): domain Eukaryota; kingdom Viridiplantae; phylum Streptophyta; class Magnoliopsida; order Fabales; family Fabaceae; genus Sphenostylis; species Sphenostylis stenocarpa. The sequence goes on along the minus strand of OY731404.1, from coordinate 2,834,912 downwards.
CCTTTAGAAGACAACACCCTGGTGTTATTGGATATACCTATTGGGGTTATAGGCATGGTGGGCGCAAGAATAACAGAGGTATTTATATCATACTTCTAAAATTGATTTGAATACTTAACTGTTTGTGTAGAATCTGGTGGCATTACGTGTAAATACTAATAAATAAAAATGTTAATATGATTCCAACTCACTGCTTATTAATATCTGTCACATGACTGTGTTATGCGTTTATTTGAGCACAAGCACATGCATGATCACGTAGTAGTTCTCCATTGACTTCTCTCCTTCCGTTTGTTCCACAATTTGTTCTCCCCTCCGAGATGGGAGTAGGATATTCCACTGATAATTGCATTCAATAAGGTTTTCCTAATTATATCCAAAAGAAAATGCATGAGTTTCCAGTTGTCAACTTCTGCTCCGGGGATAAATATATGCATTATAGATGTAGTTGTGTTCTTTCATAGTTCCGGGTCTTCACAGTTTCTCATAAACAAATTTCCTAGATGCATGTCTAATTTGAATTGGCATGTTATGAGTATTAGTTTTGAGTACATACATGACACAGGTAATAAAATGCGTAAATTAGTAAAATGAAATGCTGAAGTTCCTTCTTCTGAATTTTGAATGCGTTTCATTTAAATTTTCTTTGTTCTCAATGATTTATTTAATTTAAAACAGGGTGGCGTCTTGACTATTTCCTCGTCTCAGAATCCATTGCTGACAAAGTTCACGATTCATACATTCTTCCTGATGTTAATGGTAGTGATCATTGCCCTATTGGTCTTATTGTCAGGCTTTAGTTCTGCAATTAAAACACCATGTATTAGCCTGTGACGAATGTTGCTAGAAATTGTAGTTTATGGGAAGTCTATATATATACTGCAAGCAGTGGACTTTTGCCTTTTTGTCTGGTTTTCTTCAACTTGAAAAAACCTGCAATCCTTGTACATGCTAAATCTATGATTTTGACTAGGCTGACAGAACTGTGAACTGGGAATCTACTCTTGTTATATTAATGAAAATAACATATTTGATCCTGCAATAAAAATTGACAGTATGCGGTAGTTTAGGAGTGCTAGTTGCCAACCTTTGAATGACTCATGAAAAAAAATGCCGTGTTCCAAATCAAATTGAGGGCAATTCATAAAACATTGGAGGCAGTTACATTTTTGTTCATGCCTGTGCCTGAGGTGACAATGAGAGTTTGACTTTTGTATATTAACAGCTAAAATCAATATAATTCCTCTAAACCGTCACTTCAATTTTTATATCCTCAATAATTTTTGCAGATTTTCTAATTTCATACTGATGAGTAAGAAAACACTAGCATGAAAACGTTGTGTTGAATGTTTTCTTCTCAAAAGGTTCCACTATGTATGCTATTTTTTGCGTGTTTTACGGTTTGGGTATTCCCAGAGTAACAGAACTCTTTAAAACGAAATTTATGCGCAGCAAGTGATTCCTGAATGCAATTTTCTATTTCATATCATTATTCAGTGATGGTTCACCTACTATAGTATCAACTAACAAGCATAGCGTTTTAGAGATTTAGACAAGTAAACACAAGCAATCAGAATAGGTCCAAACATTTTTTATTTGTTAGTTGCACATCCAGGCAGCAATGTCAACTAAATTTTTTAATATTTAATTACTTATTAAACTCTGCATTAGTTAAATTTATATGAACTGTACAATACATCTCACAAACATAATAACTTATCCACCACAAGATAACATAGTAAAATCTTCGATGTATGTATAAAATCTTTTCAGTGGACAATGTATACTCAAACTCATGAACATAAAGAGAGAACATAAAGATAAATAACATTAACAGCATTCGTTAGTTGTCATCTCTTTTATATCTCAATAATGAAATCCAATTTGAGAAAGCTTCATCCAACCATGGTCCTCTTTCGTCCTCTTTGCCGCACTACAAATTGTTAAAATAGTAAGTGCTAGGTGTTTAAGAAAATAAGTTAAATTATACAAGTATAAGAGGCACCATACCTTGTGCCAACTTGTTCAATGTGGATGACCACTGCTTGGATGACTTGCGGTATGCAGCAAGTATCCGATCCATCTATCAAGACAAAAAGTAACATGTCACTAATTGATTATCTGTTCAAAACTTCTGTTTGTCTAAGCAGAAAGCATTTTGTAGAAAAATAAGGCTTCAGTTCCCGTCACTAGAATGCTATAGATTTCTGGGCTAGTTTAGGTAAATCTAAGCCTCTATGGCACAAAAGAAAGCGTGACTGTTGATAGATGAGATGTTCATTTGAGTTGAAGAGTTCATCCTACTCAATACCATCTCTTTGGTCCCCAACCAAACCTGATGCACTCGCCTCATTAACGAAGAGCTAAATTTATGCCCTAAAGATTTTGCCCAAATCAACTTGAGTGCACAAACTATAAATAGTGGAAAACAAGAAATATAAAAATCTTTTATTATCCATTGGTGATTGGTCGAAAGGCTAATCAGAACATGGCAGTAGAGCTCCATTATCAGCTTTAATTAAAATATTAAGGAAAGTGCATGTTTAAGAAAATTAATATACCATATTTATTAATGACTGACTTTGCAGTGCACTCTAATTCAAATATTCATAACAGACAAATAAAACTCTGTTTTTATCTCCTAGATTTTCTGTTAAATGAAAGTCAGGGTAGTATGAAAAGCTGGCTTACCACATTCCCGCAAGAAGAATGCATTGACAGAATAGCTCTTTCCAGAACATACAAATCAACAGCTTTATCTTCCGGTAGAGTTGAAGTGAAGCTCAGACCAAAATCAATAAGAACCTACAAACAATCCATTTGACAAATGTAAGACAGATTGATAATATTTCTCAGGTTGCATAACGTGAATGGAGGATAATTGGATGATCACATGAGCAAAGTGGGTATGAATGAACTCACCAACTGATTGCTACCATTCTTGAGTAACATGTTTGATGTTGTTAAATCACCATGAACAAGACCACCATCATGTAGCTTTCCAATTGCATGTCCAATTTGGGTTGCAATGTTGTCCAGACTCTTTTCATCAAGGCCACGTGACCCGAATTCAAGAAATACATCCTTGACTGAAGGGCCCTCAACATACTCATATGTTAAAGTGTGCAACACAGGATCAACAGCATACAGCACGGGAGTACAAACCCCAAGTTTCCTTGCTTTGGTTACGCACCTTGCCTCCTGCTCCGAAACCACATCGGTGAAACAAGAAAAGCAACAAAACAATGCTTAGATATGGGGAAAATAACTATTATTTTTGCCTAAATCTAACCGCATTTAAGCGCTTGAGTGTCAATTTAGAATCCAAGATTGGATGCCTGTACTTCTTTGAGAAGCGCTCCTTGACAACACATCTCCTTCCCACAAAAGAAGACTCATAGACCCTCTGCACAAAGGAACATAAAAGAGGCATATGGATTTGGAAAACAAGACAAATCAGGATTTAAAAAAGAAAGAAAGAAAGAGATACATCAGGGTTTCATAAATAAAGTTAAAAAAAAAGAAAAAAAAAATCCAGAAAGATGGCTAGAACAAGTAAACAAGAAAAAAAAAAATTGAAACTTAACACAAAGGGTAGAAATCAATTGCTACCTGCCCACGGTGTGATAGCAGTTACAAGAGGGTGCAGCAATAAAAGAAGCAAGAATTGAAAATTTATGTAGAGTGTAGGTTTTAATTGCTTCTACAAGTCCAGAGAGAGTTTACGGTTATACTTACAGCTTCGGCTCCTTGTTTGAGTAGAGTGAGAGAGCTATCTCTTGAGTTAGTTTCAGTAGCCATGGTGTTGAACGTTTCTGGCAGTGAAATTCCTAGTGTTTAGCCCTTTTCCAGCCCAGAAAATAAAAGAAAAGAAATTAACACGTTGCTACCTGAAACGTTATTGGGTTATCAGTATTGAAGATATAGAAGAAAAATTGGAGGGTATGTAGTTTGCTTGTACTTGTAGCCGACAGAGGAACGATAGTCCCTTTGTAGCAGTGATGCAACGACCGATAAAAGATGGAACTAAAGTGACATAATAACCAGTAAAGGAACGTGTAGAAATGTAGAAGAAAAATCTATTAACCAGTAAGCAATAATAAAAAAGGTATGCTCTTTACTAAAGTAAGAGCAACGAACAATCAAAATTGCATGCTAGGACAGAACCGTTCAAGCATTTCATCAAACACATAGCATGCAGTGATTGCAGTAGCCAACAAAATTAGAAAGCACGACGCGGGAGAAATAAGAAAAAAAAAATTGAAATGAAATGGGTAAAGGAAATAAGTGAGAGGGTAGAAAAGGTACCTAAAACGTTTATGGGTTGCGAAGTACGGAAGAGAAGGAGAAGAAGTTGCAGGTTGTGGTGGTTAATTGCAGTTGATTCTGTGAATGGCATAGAAAGAGAACTTCTAAACTTTCGTGGCTTTTCCTCCTTGTTTTTTTAATTTTATTAAATAAATAAACAATTTTTAAAAATATATTTTATTTTTTAAATTTAAATGATCCTTATATTTTACCATTATGTATTCTATCGTAATACAAATATACTAAATTATATGTTTGAATATTTTTAATTATAATATAAAGCGACTTAAAATAAAAAAATAATTGTAAGAATTAATTTTTTTTAAATTCTTTATTTTAATTTACTTAAATTTTAAAATTAAATTGAAATTTCTATACATTGAAAAAAAATCATTCTACTTTAATTAATATTTCAAATATAAGGTATTTAAAATTTATTTTGTTCGAATTAAAAAACTAAAAATGCCACGTTGGCCCCTCGTGATGAATCGGCAAAATCTGATTGGTGCAGTGACGACTGTGAAAAACTAAAAAAAATAAAAAAAAATTGAGCGTAGAAAATCTGCCAAACAAAAGATGAGCAGTGCACCCTGCGAATCGAAACAACCTTAACAGCCCGAACAATGGGAGCACGAAAGAGACTCTCTTCTTCGGAACCTTCTTCTGCTGTGGCGAAGGAAAACACACAGAACAAACCCGAAGAAAAACCGGACCTTGCAGACCCTCCAATTGCACCTCCCAAATGGGGTCTTCTTCTGAAGCTTTCTCTCCTGGTGCTCCCTTACTTGTACCTTCTCTTTTACTACTACCCCATCGAACCGGAACTCCGAAGATCGATCCTCATCAATGCAGGAATGAGCCTTGCGGGGTTGTTCGTTACGATCAAGATGATCCCCGTCGCGTCCAGATACGTTCAGAAGCGAAACCTCTTTGGCTATGATATTAACAAGAAGGGAACCCCTCAGGGAAATGTCAAAGTGTCAGTCTTTTTCTTCACCTCCCTCCTTTTTTTTTTCTTTCGCTTTTATGAAGTGGGTTTGCGTTGGATTTTGATTTCGAGATCTGGGTATTTTTATTTTGATTTAAATCATGTGAGTTATCTGGATTTTGATTTTCTTAGCTTATTTTAAAATGTTCATGAAAAATTTTCTATGGAGCATTTGGTTGGATTTGGGGAGGAATTTTCAGTTTGAGATGTAATTATTTTTCTTTCTTATATGATTTTGTTCTGTTCCAAGTGATCACTGATTTCCGTTTTTATCCTACACTTGTTGTTCATGGATTGTTCAATAAATGTATCTGTATTTTATTCTTTTTGTGAGTTGATGTTGACTAGCACAATGTTTTCTCTTTTTAGTCTCTGAATTTTGATACTTGTGTTCTGAAACTTTCATGATTTTGCTATCTACCAGACTAACTCTTACATTTGATGAATGGATATATGAGTTTTTTACATAGCGATTGTTATCTTAGAATGTGTTCTATGTAGTTTGAGTTGTTGAATTGATTTTGCTATCTATCCTTGGTAAATTCTTGAACTTGGCATTTTCTGTTTTAAGTGGAAATGTGTGATCAGAATGAGGATGTCAGGAACAACAAATGTGTAGTTTGGATGATGTTTTAGTTTAAGAAAGTCATTAATATGCTTTGAAATTGTGCCAAATGTTTGGATTGAAAGAGTGAAAAGAAAAAGTTAAATGATAGAGTAAGAGGAAAGATTATTACCTTGCTTACATTGTTACTGCTGTTAAAAAACTTAAGTTGGGAACAAACCCTTAGCTAGAATTTACTTTGGCACTGTATAGATTATGAATTTATGCCATTTAAGTGTAGAAAGACGGAAATCTTGGGTTATAAATTTTTTGGTACTAAGTTTTGACTTTATAACCTTTTTATTTGCAGGCCTGAGTCATTAGGTATAGTTGTTGGTATTGTCTTCTTGGTGGTCGCAATCTTGTTTCAGTATTTTAACTTCACAGCAGATTCAAATGTAAGTATATTGTGAATTTATGAGTACCGTAAATCTGAGTATTTGGTTCAACACTGATATCAATAGAAGAAAGGAATGCTGTATTTATGAACTTTTTATTATTTTGCAGTGGCTTGTTGAATATAATGCAGCATTAGCATGCATCTGTTTCATGACATTGCTGGGTTTTGTCGATGATGTCCTTGATGTCCCATGGAGAGTGTGAGTATACAAGTTTTCACTGTTTGCTTCCTGGATTTGTGCTTGTTAACTACTCTTATCATAGTATTGTTTATTATTTTATGTCAATGTGAAGAACAGAAAATTAGTACTCCCATCAATTGCTGCACTTCCTTTGTTAATGGCATATGCTGGACACACAACTATAGTTATACCAAAGCCACTTGTCCCACACATTGGGATAGAGATTTTGGATCTTGGTAACCTTTCTGTACCTTATGCAAGTGACACTTGAGAAGTCAGTCACTGATTAATGTAAAAATTCACTATTTTGACGTTTTACATGGGGCAGGATGGATATATAAACTATATATGGGACTATTGGCTGTTTTCTGCACAAATTCCATCAATATACATGCTGGAATAAATGGCCTTGAAGTTGGGCAGACGGTGGTTATCTCATCAGCTGTAAGTACTTAAGATTGTAATAACAGTTAACATAATCCACGTTGGTGATGAAAATTAGTAATACTGTGGATATGCAGATCCTGATACACAATATTATGCAAATTGGAGCATCAACAGATCATGAATATAAGCAAGCACATGCATTCTCTATTTACTTAGTTCAGCCCTTGCTTGCTACCTCGTTGGCTTTACTTTCTTACAACTGGTACTCACTGATGTAACATTATCACTTTGTTTGAAACCTTTTTTCACATGATCAAGAGTAGTTTACTAACAGTGTGTTCTTGTTCTAGGTATCCCTCTTCGGTTTTTGTTGGTGATACATATACATACTTTGCTGGGATGACTATGGCCGTGATCGGTATTTTAGGCCATTTCAGGTATATATCCTTACCTTGCAACTCCCGTCTAACTCTGTTCTAATGGATCAATAAGGATGGTCAATCTTCATTTTCATTAGTTGAAACGTCCTAACAAATTATTCATTTTTTTCACTCTTCAATCTTTTCACTTCTCTATTGGTAACTTAGTGAATGATTTTGCCTCATTTTATAAGAAAACCTACCATTTTTCTCTTTGTATGATAGTTCCATAATACTAAAATGCGAACAAATGAACATTAGAGTTTTTCATCTCAACCATAATTAACAATTACTTTGAACTTCTGATAATAACCTTTAAATTGTACTTGACATGTATAATATCATAAGGCTGTCCACTTCACTTTGAGGTTTATATTCATCATTTCATTCTCAAGGATTATTTCTTTCCATCCTTAGTAAATAACTGTCTTTTTTTCCCTGATGGCTCTCCTTCTCCTGAAACATTTTACTTATTCCATGAAATATTTATAAATAAATATGGTTTTTGAATAAAGTATAAAACTTAGAACAGAAAACTTGTAATAATGTGACTTAATGATCCATTTCAAACATTACAACTTACTTTTTAGTACACTGCTAAATGATAGCACATTTGTATGGGTCCATTCTGCTTGTTTATCAGCTCGCCTTAATGTGATTATTGATTCCCCTGTAATAATTTTGTTATATTTGCTTCAGTGAAACACTCTTGATTTTCTTCCTACCTCAAGTTCTGAACTTCCTCTTGTCACTTCCCCAGGTTTGATACTAACAGAATCTCAATTGACATTTTGAATTTGTGATTATTTAAACTCGTGTGAGCATGGTTGACATAAAATATGTTTTCCTCCAGCTTTCTGGCTATATTCCGTGTCCTCGTCATCGTCTGCCAAGGTAGGCACTGACAGTTGTATCTTAGTGATTGTTTGAGACATCTTACCTCTTGACTTGTTTGGTTGAAAACTCATGTACCCTCAACTCATGCATGCAGGTTTGACCCTCAAACTGGACTACTGACTGGAACAAATGATGGGACACTCGTTAACTTCTTCCTTAGAAATTTAGGCCGGAAATCTGAGAAGGCACTTTGTATTTATCTTCTTGCTTTCCAGGTGATTCCTTCTTCTTATTCTTGTGGCCCACTTTTATTTGTTCTTTTTGTTTTCTATTTCTATGTTGAACTTGTGTTTAGTTCAATAATATGAACTTGGTTTTTTGTGTGATTCAATTAAATGGTGAACTTGCTTTGTTTAGTTGGATTTGGCTCCTATTATGGGTGGCATGCTAGAGAAAAAGATGCAGCATACTATTCTAGTTATCATTGCTCTTACATTCTTTTTTTTCCCCTTTGAACAGGCAATAGCGTGCTGTTTCTGCTTCTTGCTAAGGTATTTCCTTGCCGGTTGGTACAAATGAAAGCCCGAAGTGGAAACGAAAAAGATCCATATGAAAAACCACGCAATAGGCTGATTTTGTTGTATAAACATTTTTGTAGAAAAAATTTAGTCAGAATAGGCATAATAGATTTTGGTGAAGGAATTTCTTTTAATTTGAATGTTGTGTATTGATATCAACTTGAAGAAATATATCATTTGAATTTCTTCTGGTGACATTGAATAACTTAACATTTTCGTATATAATTCCTTAACAAGGTCAATTATATTATTGCTACCGCGTATATTTATGGTTTTGGAAATCCCCAACAGAAATGGTACCCTTAAATTAAATTATCTGAATTTGTTTATGCGTACTGGTATAGTGTTTTACAAGTAAAATAAAAACGTAAAGGGAAAAGGAAACAAATAACATCATGCAACATTGAAATGAAGATGTATCTAGTTATTTCCTCATGCACATCAAATGTAAAACATAATAGAACAATACTTAAATTCCTCACTTGTGTATGTAATTAATTAGTTGGGCCACTAGATAAGGGATGATACAAGGCGAGATATAACGAATTTTTTCAATATTAATTACTTAAAGTCCAAGCAAAAGAGTAATGCTACGCTGTCCCTAACAAAAATGATGAAGCCAATATTTGCGGCACCCAAGTCCTTTCAGAAATTGCATCTCATCAAAGTAGCTTAGTCAACATCCATAGTTTGTTCGTTAGTCGTATTGCTGGACCACAGTTTTATGGTGCGATCATGGGAGACAGTAACAATGTGGCCACCATCTGCAAACAATAATAATACATGCTTAAATCAGAATAGTCCGCTTCGGTAGCCAAGAATAACATTTGATATAACCAACAATGTAAATTGTTAGGCAATGCACACTGTGTCATAAGCTGCGCATGCGAACACACATCCATAATAAAAAAAAAAAATAATAAAATAATAATTTTCAACTAAAAGACTTGCGGCTTACATTTCTAAAAGAAATCCTTGATTCAAACTTCTACGCTACATGAAAAGGCTTCATTCAAGTCCTATCTTTTAACATTTGACAATAAAAATAAGAAAAAACAAACGATCCCTCTCCTTTCATTTCCTTTAACTTTGGGCAACAGATCTAAGTCCATGGCATGTAGGAAGGAAATGAATGCAGAGGAAAAAACTGTGAAGTACATAAAAAATGTCCCCTGCTGGATTACAACTCGGTAAAGCTTAAACTTGATTTGCAATTTGAGTCAAAATTTCTCATATGATGTACCCATTAAACTCAATGGCACACATAATTAATTTTACCAATTCATTACAACAAACTATCCAGATATATCATTAGTCTTTCAAAACATCCACTAGTTAGTGAAATAGACATCATGGGAGCCATGGATGTGTAATTCCTTTCTATTAAGATAGAAATCCTACCTCCAAGAACATCCACAGAGGTTACTTTTGCTTCATGCCCAGATAGTGTCTTCACAGGCTTAAAGTCACGGCCTGACCAAACCTACAGTTAAAACATAAATATAAATACCAAGCTACCCATGCAAAGGTATCTCCATATAAATATAAATAAGTATATTGAAATCAAAGTAAAGCACTAAAGAATCCTAACACGTTTTAGGTAGATATAGAATGTATACCTTAGCAGTCATGTCATATGAGGCAGTTACCAAAAAGTAACCTTCTTGTGGCTCAAATTTAACTTGTGATATTAAATTAGAGTGAGCAGGAATAGTATAAAAGGATTTCTTCTTCCTCAAATCCCAAATCCGACAAGTGTTGTCTTCACCACCGGTGGCTAGATGATATCCATTAGGTGAAAAACTGATACCAAGAACCTTTAAAAAGAATTACAATCGTAGTCAGTCTCTAAAAAGTTAAGTGTAAATCATGATTTTGGAGTGAGAGAAAGAGCGCAGGGTCTATAGTCTCTTACCGGCTTAACATGACCTTCCAGTGCAAGAATACTTCTCCCAGTTCGGAGGTCCCAAACACGAGCCAGAGAGTCTAATCCACAAGATGCAGCTAATGATCCATCACGGTGGAAAGCCAAACCATATACACTTCTACTATGGCCTTCTTGAAGAAGCAACTCCTCCCCTGTTTCTATGTCCCATAATCTCCATGTCTTGTCAAAACTAGCAGTGCCTACGTACTTCCCTGATGGATGGAAGGCAATGCGTGCAAGACGGTCTAGATGACCTTCGAATGTCTTCAAAAGTGATCCTTGATTCCAATACTTTGCTGTTCGATCAGCAGAGGCAGTTGCTAAATGATCATGAACAGGAGAATAAGCAACATCTGTTGCACGCTCTGTGTGCCCCTTCAAGGTGGAATGCTTTATTATTCTGGGCATGCTCCACAACTTGGAAGCTCCAGTCAGGGAACTACAAAATCAAAACAATCAGTAGTAGATTAGAATGGTTTCACAAGGGAAGAAAGGGTAAATAGTCATGCTTAAGCTGTACAAGTTGCAACAACATACCAGGTAGCAAGCCATTTTCCATCCCTTGAAAAGGAGCAACCTGAAAGTGGTCGATCATCTCCAATTTCACTGAATTCAAGACTCAAATTTCCAGCCTGCGTCAATGCCCAATCCATCTCTGCATCCATATCTTCATCTGGATCATCCCTTCTTCTTTGTGCACGTTGAATCCGTAATGCTGCCCTTGCCAAAGAATATTTAGTGATATAAATTCTTGCATCCAGCAGAGCCTTTGACCCTTCAGTGTAAAAAGGATACTGCAATTCTTCCTCAGTCTCATCTTTTGGAGCAGAAGCTGCAGCCTCTTCATCCTCGTGAGCTTTCATCAGCTTCTCCAGCTGACCATCAGCATCTAGCTTTGCCATGATCATCCGCAACCTGTCCCGTCTCTCCATCTCTCTCTCACCAAACAGAGTTATTGGCTCACCAAGATGCCGAAGCCGAGCTCGCACAGCCATATCATTTGTAGGAACAGCAAGAGCAGCAGCACGCCTCTTCATCATGAGTTCTTGCATTGCCTTTTCCTGTCGCTCTCTCACCAGTCTACTCTCTTCAGATATCTCATACTCCCCAGTCCCCTGGTTAATTCTTGCTTTTGAGTCATCATTGTCTGAGTCAGAGTCACTTGATCCAACCTCACCATTTTGTGGCAAAGGTGGTCTAATGACTGGTGGCCGAACTGGAAGTGGTGCCAGTGGCCGAGGGGGAGGAATTGCAGGAATCGGTGCTAAAGGAGGCACAACAGAAGGTGCAATAACCGGTGGAATTGTAGGTTGTATTGAATGGGGTAGAGATGCATTAACAGAAACAGGATCTTGATCATCAGAGGCAGGTAAAGACGGTTCTGCAGTAATATTCGATGCAATGTTTTCCTTCTCCACTTCCATGGTTCCTACCCAACTGAAAAGGACAAAAATTATTAGTTGAAAATTTTAGATTGCATAATCAAATTCAAATATTACAACAAACAAATAAAATAGCTTCACAGAAAAATTAAATGAAATTGCCAATATGCCATGTCTTAGGAAGAAGTGAGTGGCAAGGGTATACATAAAACCACAAAATAGGCATTTAAGAAAATAAAAGCCCAAATAGAATTTAGATAGGGATGTGCATGGATAGGTTTGGCATAAAACCAAATGAAATCTGTTCACAGACCGCTTATATGGTTGAATTTCAAAATCAACCTATTTCTTTTCAAAACTAGTTTGGTCAAAATAAATCTGGTTTTCAACCTTTCTTAAACAAACACTTACTTTTTTTTTTATATAGAAAATTTATCTATAAATCCAAATTTGAAACTGTTTTTTTCAATCCTAATATCCTATTATAAAACCAATTTTGATTATTTTGTTATACAATAAAACAGACAACCAAGGTATTGTTGATTATTGTGATGCATCCCAAAACTAAACTAGGCCAGAGAGCAGAGCATATATTTACCTAACGATTACATAATTTAGGATAACTCATTAACAAGAGTGCAAATAGCAGAATAATGCACAAATTGACTATCAAAAAGTGAATTTTCATATCTCAGCCATGTTACTCAATCTGACTTTCCTTCAGTCAAAATGGTGAAGCCTCAGCCTGAGACCCCAATCAAAGAACATTTATTCACTGTTATTAGTAGTCGTATTATTCATCAAAAGTTGATTGGCACTAATTATTTATTATGGTCTGCCACTGCTAAATAGAGGATTTCGGGACAAGGTAATGAGGAGCATCTACCAACTTCAAGTGACAAGGCCAACAAAAGGTTGGCTGGTCCTAATTATTTTCAATGTTTAGTTTATCATGTAATGTTTCTTATTCTAAATTAAAACATACATACATACTATATATATATATATATATATATATATATATATATATATATATATATATATATATATATATATATATATATATATATGTATGTATGTATGTATGTATGTATGTATTAAAAGATGGTTTCTACTTCTCTCGAAATCATTTAAAATTTACTCTTTCGGGCAGTTATATTATTCACTGTTATTGGCAAGTGGCAACCTTGCTAAATTACTTAGAGTGTGATCATACCTGAACAATGATCTGAATAACAAGACTATAAGCTGGACTGAACTCATCTCCATTTTTAATATAGAAATTATAAAATCCTATTTATTAAAAATAAAAAGCATTTTTTTAGGAGCCTAACTTACCAATTTCAGCTCTTGACACGATCTATAAAACCTCTTCCTTCCACGAAGTGCTTAGAGTTTAAACCACTCTTCTTCGATTCTAAATAATAATTAGCAACAAAAAGGATTTCACTCCAGTATAAATCTTTGACGTAGTATTTAGAAACAAAATTCTAGTGCACTTGGATGATAAACAAAAGCATAAATCCATGTGGTGGGAGATTTATGTCTAATAAAAATGTAGCATGGACCATTTAAACACCGCAAATAAAGAACAAGTCAAGGAACTATATATGTATTCATCTCAGGAAATACAAAATTATAATAGAAGATTTAATTTATCCCTAAGGCAGAGATGGACACTTAAAAATAACATATCATAACCATGTGCAGAAACCTAGACAGAAAATTGATTCACTATGTGAGCCAATCAAAATTACAAACTACATGACCCAGTCAAGCTTTTCATCAAACATATAGTGTGCAGTGGCAGCAGTACCAAAAAACATGCCCCAAAAGTCTCAGCCTCACTCATCGATTTTCCTCTCAAGAATCTTTACCAACATTAATAATACGCAGCGTGCAACAACAATTCACAATTGTTAGTTTATGACACCTCTATTGAGGAGGATCTTAGTTATGTATCAATATAGGAAGAAAAGCATAGGTCTCAAGTGTAGATGTTTCCTAGACTTGTTATTTATCTAACAGTTAACTCACACTTCAAACCCTTTACTATTTTCCATTCACATGCTTTTATCTGTCTGTACCTGGATATTTATGCGTGAAAGTATCCCATACACTTGCTCCTCTACCACTTTCCGTCGCTGCACCTTCGAACTATATGAAAAACATATACAAAAATGAAAATCATGCAATAAATTAGTTAAGTAGCTAGATATATACTGAGCGAGAGTGAGGTGCCAAAACGCACGAAACCTAGTTTGCGTTCTGCTGATGTTGAGCGAAGAAAAAGACAAAGAGAGCAAAACGAAGCAATTAAAGAAATCGAGATGATGACCGGAGCCTACGTGACAATGGCAGCGGCGACGGCAGCTGAGCGCTTACAAGGCACGTCGGAGGCCAGATGCTTTGTGGGCTATGACATTACTGAGGTAACAAGCTCACAAAAGAGAGAAGAGTTTATGCTCGATAAAAAATAAATAAATATATTATATAGTTAATAGTTAAAGTGAAAATAAAGGTTCTATAATTTTTACTAAAGAGATTTTAGTTAATCTCGTGACACGAGGATTATTTTGGTATATTTCAAATTTTGGTCTGAAAATTATTTAAGAGCCATCTGTGAATAATATTTGATAATTTTATCATAATAATGTTTTTTAAAATTCTCAAATTCCTTTAAAATTTGAATGATTAATAAATAAATAAAAGTGATAAAATTTGAGACGTTACAGAACTTAAAACTTTCAAAATAAAATTATTAAGATTGACTTAGTTATTTTAAAAGTTGAGTTTAATATAATATTAAAATTGGATATCTCCAAAAGTGTTCTATGATTCACTTATCTTCAAATTAATTTTAGAGACCAAATATAGAGACTTTAGTAGACAGAAATTATATATTCTCTTTTTAATATGATTTATTATATAACTAAAGTATTATTGTTAAGATTGAAATACTACACAACTTGAACACCAGTCATTATTATTTGTGCTAATCAATATTTCAAGAAATTTAAATTAAAGAAAAATATCTTGCAAGCACTAAATGTACACATTTTATAATAGGAGTTAAATTATGTCTGAAATTTTTTTCAAATCCCTTTTGGACCTCTATTTAATATAATTAATATAATTTTAAATTTCAGCTATGATAAATGTAAAAATAATTTTTTAAAACCCATCTTTAAAAAGGAATACAAAGAGTATTAATATGTTGCAATGTACTCCTTCTGCATTTTCGTTGAGCCTTTTTCTCTTCCTTCATCCACTGCAATGCGCCCAATTCAGTGGATGAAGCTTTTGCTGATCTTTTTTCTCTTTACCTTCTCCACCGATGGATCATCCCGCCACCGTTATCATCATGTAGCCGCCGTCGGATTCAGTTCAACGCCAACAGCAGCGGTGGTGAGGCAGATCCGGATGCGGGGAGGTGCACCGTTGAAGATGGCTATGTTCGCAGACCTGCACTTTGGGGAAGCCGCATGCACAGAGTGGGGCCCGCAACAAGACGTAAACTCAACCAAGGTCATCAACACAGTTCTTCACGATGAAGCTCCAGGTATCAATTGCTTCATAGATAAGTGAAATTCATTTTTTTTAATACAAAATTAAAATCAAAATTATTCAAATTATTTCCTGAAATATTCTTAATTTCACTACCATCCTGAATATTTTTATTTTGTTAATTACTTGAACGAAAATGATATTTTTATATTGTTCATAATTTGTATTTTTGGTCATGAAAATTTAAAAAATGAATACTATAAAAGTTATGTGATGTCACACTTATTATACCTTTATCTTATGTAATGTGCAAGTTTTCGCATGATTTCATTCCTTCTTGAAATAACATGGAATATGCCAACGTAAGGCTCCTATTTCTTGAAGTTATCATGGAATATGCCAACCAAAGGTTTTGTTCTTGTTATCAACTTATCCAATACATTATGAACTTCTACAAATAACAAATGTTGGTATCTATTATAAAATGGAAATAAATAATGAGATATATATTTTGATAGAAAAGAAAAACATGATTTAGTTAGTTTTTATGGTTTTTAATATAAAAATATTAGCTAATTTAGTTAAATATGATATTTTTTAGTCAGTGGGTATTTCTGTCATTTCGCTCTCTTCGCAACCAATCTCACGTGCATAATAAT
Organism: Sphenostylis stenocarpa; assembly: GCA_963425845.1. Lineage (NCBI taxonomy): Eukaryota > Viridiplantae > Streptophyta > Magnoliopsida > Fabales > Fabaceae > Sphenostylis > Sphenostylis stenocarpa. The sequence continues at coordinate 2,818,735 of OY731404.1, read as the reverse complement.
AATGCACTCATAAAAGTGCAACACTCCATTTTTTTCATTCTCTGAAGCCGTTCAGACGCTTCACTTTCGTTGTTTTCTCTCTCACAATGGTAACTCACGGAGGGAAGTTGAAGATATCTTTGCTCCTACTCTTTCTCTCTCTGTTCTCCACCGTTGAATCATCGTCCTGCGGTGGTCGATCATCATCGGCCGTACGACTCCGATGGGCGCGCGGTGCCGCGGAGAGGCAGGTTCGGATGCGGGCGGGTGCAGCCTTCAAGATTGGGCTCTTCGCGGACCTGCATTTTGGAGAGAACGCGTGGACGGAGTGGGGCCCACGCCAAGACGTAAACTCCATGAATGTCATGAATTCGGTGCTCCACCATGAAAATACAGGTGACTTGGGTTAACAATCAATAAATCTTTTTACTTTTATCTCTACAGAGTAACTGATATTCACCCCTTTCTTACACTATCTTAATCAGTCACTGTTCACTACACTCCCATAAATACAATCATATTCTTTACAGTGACGTTAACGTGAACTTTCAAGGTTACTTTCAATTCGCATTAGATTTTTAACAAAAATACCATTAAAGTTAAATAATTAGTAAAAGAACTACATTAATAATTAATGATAAAAACGACAATATTCAATAATTATTTTTATTAGTGAATATCAACGTGTTCGTGAAGGAACTTTTTTTGGTCCATAAAACTTTTCTTTTCTCCCGTTTCTATCCTTTCCCTTACATCCAAAATAGTTCATTCTTAAACCCAGTTATTTCATTTTAAAATCTATCAATTAATATATATATATATATATATATATATATATATATATATATATATTAACTTTAACTAATGACTAAAGTTAGATTTCAATAATTATGGGACAATATCAATAATTAGTTAAAAAAACTTGTTTCTTTTAAAAATTACTTTTTCAAAAAATTTTATTAATGAAAATGGATGATTTAATTCATGTTTCTAAGAATCAGATGGATTTTTTAGTTTTTGAAAGTTAAAAATCAATAAAAACTATTTTTAATTTTATGTTTATTTTAATGATTATTAACTATTTTATTAATAATTATATTAAATCATTAATTTAAATCACTATAAAGTTTTTAGAATTATTTTTCAATTTTTATTTTAAAATGATTTTTAAAATATAATTAATATTTTTTATTTTATTTTTCAAAAATATTTTTTTAACTGATCTTCGAAATTATTTTTAAAATTTAAAAATAAAACTAAATAAAACAAAGTTTAATATAATTATTGAAAAAAAATAGAAAACATCTTTAGTGTTAACTTTTTAATTTTTAAAAATTATTTTAACAAAAAAATAATTAAAAAAAGAATTATATATTGCAAAAGAGAATGGTTTAAACAACATAACATGATTTATTCTGAAAATATATGTTTCTTTCTAATAAGTGATCTAGGCATGACAACGAGGTGGGGCGGGTTTTACCCGATCCCGTCGAGATTAGAAATTAAGTCACAATCTCCGTCCCTCTCTGGATTTTGGGTTTTTCGTTCCGACCCGTCCCCGATTTATATTATTTTTAAAAAGATAATTACATTTATAATAAATTAATTTTATTATGTATTTTTTATATATAAATAAATATTTATAATTTATAATTATTATTAATTAAATATATATTTTAATTTATTATATTTATATTAAAATATGTATGTAAAAGAAATATTTAATATTTTATATATATATATATATATATAGAATATTTATAACATTATTATTATTATAACATTGTATTCAAATATTTGAATACTTATAACATTATTATTATTATTATTATTATTATTATTATTATTATTATTACAATATCTGTATTTAAACATTTGATTACATATATAAGTTAATTCTTTTTTAAGTTGTCATTTAAAAATATGAAATATATAGTTTATAAGAAAATATTTAATAAGTTAATTCTTATTTAATTAGTTCGAAATAATAAAAGTTTAAATTATCAATTCTTTTTAATATTTTAAAATATAATTATTTTATTAAGATAAAATTTGATATATGATAAATAAGAATAATAAGATAAAAAATTATGACATAATAAAACCTAATAAATATAAATTATAAATAAAATAATATTAGTTATTACTAAGATTTATGTAAAATATTTAGAAAAAGATAAAGAAAAAAATTAAAGTTGTGTTCATCAAATTGGTTGAAAAGATTAAAAAAAAAAACAAATTGATGGGAGAGATTAAGGAAATGTGAAAAAATAGAAAGGTAAGAGAGAGAATAATGTAATAAATTAATTGATATAAAAGATTAAAAAAGATAAAAAAAATTAAGAGGTGAATAGAAGAAAAATAAAAATGGTGAAATATAAAAAAAATGGCTATGTAATAGATATAGAAAAAGAAATACTTTTAAAATATTAATATTGTAAAATTTAAATTTAAATATAAAGTCGGAACGGGGACGAGGTCGGGACGGGATTGCATTACTCATCTCCGTTCCTGCTCCCGACTTTTTAAAGTGGGAAAAACCCAAATCCGCCCCCACCTCCGGTTAACTCGGGACGGGAATGAGTCGATTCTCACGAGTACGGGTTTAATTGTCATCCTTACCGTACCAAATTTCAGCGACATTGTAAATGTCAAAGAAGGCTGTACATAAGATCTATGTGCCAATGAATAATTTTCCTCTATTCTTGTTTTTAATTTTCTTTTGTAGTGTAATGAGCTTCAAATTTCACGAACACCAAGCACTAATGAAGATAACTCTGAATGACAGATTTGGTTATATATCTTGGTGATGTCATCACGGCTAATAATATAATGATTGCAAATGCAAGCTTGTATTGGGATCAGGCAATCTCCCCAGCAAGAAATAGGGGCATACCATGGGCCAGTGTATTTGGAAACCATGATGATGCTGCATTTGAGTGGCCATTGGAGTGGTTCTCAGCATCTGGCATTCCTCCAATTCACTGCCCTCAAGCCACAGCTTCATATTCAGGTACCAAGTATTAAGTAATTATCTACATATATGTTTCGTATGAAGTGTAAACTTTAGTTGAAGAATAGAAGATACCTGATTTTTTATGCATTCTTGACGTTAGGTTGTCAGCTATTTGCTTGAATGTGAAAGTTTTCTAAGAATCAATATTAATGAATAGCTTGATTGAAAATATTTTACTCAAACTTTTTTGGTGTTTATAGCTCAAAATAACTGAGCATAGTTCAGAGACAAGTGTTAGTGGAACATACACAATAACTCAAAGATTAAAATGGTATTGTTTTGTGATAATTAGTCAATAAAATCGTGTGCAGAGAGTTATCTATCACTCCTTTGGACAATTACAGTCAGGGTAGTTGAGAACTCAAGGTTGGAGAGATTTATGAAGAAGCAAATGGTAAGCCTCATGAGCAAACGGGTCATGAGTTAGAAAACTTATTCAGTAAAATGGCATTTAATTGCTATTAGTTACTGTTCCCATTTTGGAGTATAGAGATTTTGTTTCACCTTTATCATTTATTAGTCCTTTTCATATGGAGCTTTCATCTTGCGTTTGCTGACTATAATTTTGGCTTCATTACATCTATCATACTTTTCATAAGATTACGTTTTTGAAATATCGTCAGTGAAGGGCATATTCGAAAATTTTCAGGAGAAGAAGAATGTAGCTTCAAAGGAACAGGACGATTGCAGCTGATGACAAATGACATAAAGCACAACGGATCATTTTCTAGCTATGGCCCTAGAAATCTTTGGCCAAGTGTATCCAACTACGCCCTTCAAGTTTCATCATCTGATGGTCCACCATCACCAGTGGCTTTCCTTTACTTCCTTGATTCTGGTGGTGGTTCCTATCCAGAAATCATATCTAATGGCCAGGTAGAATGGTTTCGGAAAAAAGCTGAAGAAATTAACCCTGACTCAAGGTAGAATGATAATGCGTTAAACCAGAAGTTATTTTGTTTTAAAGCTACAACCATTCCACAGCAAGAAAATTATATATAAATAACTTTCTTAATAAACATTTATAAGAGAATAAAATAGGGACATAGAATGAGTCAAATTATCTCACAGGTGAAAACCAACTTGTGCATCTTAACGTTTTTAAAAGCTTTCTTATGAATTTCTCCCGAAGTTGAAGGGTATGTAACTTGAGTTCAACACGAGATGTTTGGTTCATTTTACATCCTTATTTCTTCTTCTAAATGTGTTGGTTACTGAGAGAAATTGACGTAAACTAACCTTTATTTTTTTTTCTTATGTGTTATTCAACTAAGCAAGTAAAATATGTTGACAAAAAAAAAGTTTCTTCTTCTATTATTTTCTTTCTGCTTAATCCAAATAAAACATATTGCATGACAGAGTTCCGGAGATTGTTTTCTGGCATATTCCAAGTACGGCTTATAAGGAGGTGGCTCCCAAGTTTGACATACGAAAGCCTTGTGTAGGATCAATCAACAAGGAAAGTGTTGCTGCTCAAGAAGTTGAAACGGGTATCATGGATCTTCTTGTCAACAGAACTTCTGTCAAGGTAAGGTCAAAGAAAGTATACTTGTCAAATTCTCGATCTGTAGAACAAAAATCAAATCTTCAAGATCTTAGTTTTTAGGTTTGAACCACCAGATGTGTTTGCTTGGTGATTAATTTGTTTATTTCTATGATTGCAAGGATATTGTTTGGTTGTCAAATAAGTCTTTTGGGGTTTATTGGGAATTTGTCTGAAGTATGAGAGGATTTTCGAGAGAAATTATGAAGGTATATTTTGTCAGTGGGTTAGAAACTTTTAATAATGCTGTTAGAGATATAGGAATAAATGATGACAGAATAATGTTTGTACCCCAGACACTTAACCTGTAGTGTATGATGATATAATGAACAGGTTTCTTTGATGGACACACAAGTGAGATTTTTGTTTGTAACATTTAGTTTTCATGACCAGGCAATTTTTGTTGGACACAACCATGGATTGGACTGGTGCTGCCCATACAAGAAACTATGGTTATGCTATGCTAGGCACACTGGTTATGGTGGCTACGGAGATTGGCCTAGAGGGGCACGGATTTTAGAGATCAATCAAACACCATTTTCTCTTCATTCCTGGATAAGGATAGAGGATGGTCATGTGCACAGCAAAGTTATCTTGAGTTGAAAGTGACGACCAAATATATATAAAAAAAGTGTAATCATCTAATTGTAACATATGATATTATTGATGTTTTTTTTTTTTTTTTTTTAATTCTACATTGAATTTGTTTGGTTGGATAGGCTTTTCTTTGTAAGTACTTCTCGGTGATTAAAAAAATTGAAATAAAATTGAAATATTTTTTTCTATAAATTAAAATAAACTTATGATTTTTTTTCCAACATTTTACACCAATGAAACAAGGAGATATATAGGTTTGCCAATAACTATACTTCCCCCTTCTTAAATAAATACAAAATAAAGATGTTTTAGATTAGTTTTAAACATAAGCAAATATTATATTTTACTTTATACAATGAGTTTTTTTCTAAAATATCTTTCATTTAATTGAGATTTATTTTATGATTTTTTTTGTTTGTAATATCAAGTTTGTAGTTTGAGTTACGTGTTTTTTTTTTCTTTATATGCAAGATCGCATTTTTAATGAGAATTATTTATGGGATTTTTAGTTGTTTATAGGAAACATTTACATAATCAGAAACGACTAGTGTTTATAATTGTTTAGAAAATATTATACATAAATTATATTTTCCAGTTATTTTATCTATTATTTATAATTGTGAGAAATGAAGTTTCCGTTAGGAAAATATTAGTTTAATGTTTTCTTTTCTTATTATAAAAAGAAGATATTGTTTATAGTCTAAGATGCATCAAAATCATTTTTTTTTGTTATTTTAATACTTGAGAGATAAATTAAGAAAATTTTTTTTCTTTTCTTTTATGTTTTCTTAGAATTATTTTTTCTTTATTTTTAAGAGAAGGTAATATTATTTCCTTTTTAAGATAGGGAGAGAAAGGTTATAATTTTTTTCTTCAATAAAATTATTTTTTTTATCTATTTTCGGTATTTTTTTTTAATTATGTATGCTTATCCTTTTCTCTCATTTTAACCATAATTATTTCATATCATGCTTTCTTACAACTTTCCGCTACTGTAATTTTTTTAAAGAACAGATCATATAATCTTCGTATCATCAACCAAGAAAAAATGTTTTTACTATTTTGTCATAAATCTTTTTATTATTATTCTTTTCAAAAATCGAAGTCAACATTCTAGAAACTAATTAGATTCTTGAGATCATCGAAGTGAAGATTTAACTTATCTTGTACCTTTAAATTGAAAACAGGGTGTTATTAAGTCAATAAAAATAAAAACTCGCAATTGATTTTGATTTTGAACCCTATAAATAAATAAATATATATATATATATATATATATATATATATATAAGGGTATTTTTTTAGAGTCATTTATTCCACAGAAAAAAAAATTATTTTCAATACCAATAATGTTTTTAGTATGAAATTGTTGAGATCTCACCTAAAGACGTGACTAATTTCAATATAGAAATATATAACATTCATAATTTAAGTATTTTTGTAGATCTAAATTATACCTGAATCTAAATTTTAAGATAATATCAAATATTATCTTAATGATTATTTCCACATGTTGAGTTACTCTGTTCTTAATTATCATTCAACTAGTTATATATGTTTATTCATACAAATTTTTAAACTCAAGATATATATATATATATATATATATATATATATATATATATATATATATATATTTTAGTGAGATAGTCGTTAACTTATAAATAATTTTTGAAGGATTGAGTTAGATTTAAATATAAATTTTAAGAAAAAAAAACTTATTTCTAACATTTTCAAGCATTTACATGGGGTCAACGAATTAGAAGTGTTAGATGAATATTTAACTACTCAAATCTCCAATGCATATTCTAAGTCTAATTTCTAGAATGTGAAAGATCTTATTTTCATCAAAAGGTTCTAATTTCTTAACAGCATGAATGTCTGAAACCGTGAAGGAAATCCAAATCTATTTCCTCACACAATTTTTTATTTTTTATTTTTAATTTCCCTTCTTATTTAACAACATATGAGAAGTTGCTAGAATGTATGGGTATTGATTTTATTATCCAACATACTTATGTTGTCATTTTTCTTTTGACTAAAGAAGATGATTGGTTGACACAAACATTTTCATCTTTTTTATTGCATACTTTCATCATGAGAGATGAACCAAAGTTCATTGCCATGATCTACACTAATTCCAGGCCAAAGAGAATAATGCAAAAGCAGTGTTTTATAAACTTATAAACCTTGATGGCCAAATGATCTTTAGCTACCACACAATATAATTTAGAGTGTTCAATGAACTTTACTTCATAATCATGGTCTAAAATAAGTTGCTAAGTTACTAGATATTATTGTTATTAGAAAAGGATATATATAATTCATGAACTTTAACTATGAAATAAGGCACAACATTAATGAGGGATTGCTTTTCTGGTTCAATTAACATGTTTGCTATGTCCCAGTACAAAGAAACTCACAACTCATATAACATACATAAAGCAAAGTTTGCTGGACTTTTCTTATTATGAACACCTTGTTGGGACAATGAAACAACACCAAAGTCACCTTTTTTCTCATTTTGTTAGAGAACTTGTTGAAAAGTATTAGAATTTGTGCATTCATGACTTTTATTTAAAGGCATGGACCACCATGATCAGGCTTTTAAATTCTCATTTCTCAAGTCAAAAACGTGCTCACATCAAGTACATTGGGGCCAAATTTGTGCATAAAAATTATAGCAAATTATAATAGGAAGCTCTCCTATGTTATTTACTCACCTCAATTTCTTTTACCCTTAAAAAAATTTGAATGGCAACTATATGTTAGCATTGCATGGTATTTTATATGATAGGTCACTATTATTTCTGAAATTACACATAAAAAATTTAACCCCTTCCACAAATTATGCTATCCAAGACTATGATTGAAAGTAGAAAACATACAAAGAAAACTTCAAAAGTAGTGTTTTCACATAATTCATATTGTCAGAGCTAGCTCATTATGAGTATGCAGTGATATGCATTGTGCAAAGAAATTTCAATGTTTGAGTTACAAGAAAGTGAGACTTTTAATTATGTTACGATTAGACTAAGACACAAATAATGAATTCAAGAAAGAAGCTAGGGATGTGGCCAAACAATAAAGGTGATTAAACACAGATGGCATGTTTTCATTAAAATAATAACTAATGGGGACTCGTGTTGACTCTAAAACCACACATTTAAAAGAGAAACATTTAGTTGCCATATTTCTCACCGATATGTTTTCATGCTTGATTTGGTTGTGACCTTCATCATTTTCTTTTGTAGAAGAAATAAATAAATAAAACTATTCCCTTTTTCATGATTAGCAATACTTTGGCTTAAGAAATATCTACAGCTTTTAGTTCAATGAATGCTAAAATTTGAGTGTGAGAGTGATGTTTGAGCTTGAATCTTTTGCAAATACCACATTTAGATTAAAAATAAGATAAGTTTTTCATCTTTTATAGTTACTTATAAAAATGTTAGATGCTTTCTCATAAACTAGCATTACTATAATATAAGAATATCTTTGTTTATTGAACTCAAATTGTCCCCTTTCATTTTCAGTTCTAACTGCCAGGGCCATTTCCATGTCCCCCCTGCTCCTTCCAGGGGGAATGGAAGGTAGAAAATCAAATGGCATTTTACTGACTTTGACTAAACCAAACATTTGAAATGGAACGTAGCATTTGATAAAATTGACAGTAGCAACAGAAAAGAGACAAGAGAGACCCCATGGAGTTGAATGGAGTTTGCCTTTTGAGTAACCACAAGTCATCCAAGGAGGCTAGTTTCATTGGCCACATCATTACAACAAGACTCATTCTTGTGGCTTTCCCAATGCAAACTTCTCTCACATTATTATGACCATGTATTATATATATATATACACATATGGTGCTCAGTGGTAAAACACATTGATAACAAGCAAAGAGTTGAGGCAAACCCCACCCAAAGGACAAAACTCTCAGTTGGGGAATCATCTACTTGCTTAAAAGTTTGGAATATCCAAAAGGGTATGGATGTCAGTGGGATTTCATCTCCTTCTAATCAGCATTGCCTCTGCCTTGGGTAACTAAGTCATTCTGTTTCTTCATGCAACATAAGTGACTAGGTGTAGCATGCTTTATGAAAAGGTTAGTTTCTTGAAGTGGCCTAACTTTCTTAGTACTGATATGACTATGCTTGAGAAATATCCTTGATTGCACTTTACATGTGGTGTTTTTCATTCTTTTACTTTTTTATAAATAAAAAATATCACTGTTCATGTTATATTTCAGTTCTCTTGGGCCAATAACTGATTGTTACTGAAAATGAAAGTTGATCAGTGGCAGTTTTGGCCTTGTTAGGGTAGCTTTCTTTTAAGTTGACAAATGAATAGAACAGCTAGGTGAGAAAATAAAATAGAATGAGATGACTAAAGCATCTTAATTATTTATTGGGAATTTTGAAACATGTATTTTAAATCTCTAAATTTGACTCTTGGCTCTCCCCCCCCATTTTCTTCAAGATCATATATAGGATGTGCTTGAGGAGTAGAAATGTTTTCTGAAGAATTCAGTTTGAATGATGCCATAAATCTTCATGGAAAAGAGGAAGAGCTGGTTTGGATGGGTGAAAAGGCTATTCACTTCTGAGTCAAAGGACAACAAAGTAAGGGGTCTCCAAGAATGCATGTTTTTCGTATTTTTCAAGCTTTAACAATCATCTAACAATGGTGAAGTACTCATTTTGGTTAACGTTTCCCTTGTGTACTCTCAGAAATGGGGGTGGAGTTTTGGAAGGATTAAGCAGAAACAGTATCCTACAATTACAGCTCCAAATAGGACATTGATTGAAGCAAGTGCAGAACAGAGAAAGCATGCTTTAACTGTGGCTATTGCAACTGCAGCAGCTGCTGAAGCTGCAGTTGCTGCTGCACATGCTGCTGCTGAGGTTGTCAAACTCACAGGTGCCTCTCGTTCTTACTCATATCTTTCCAAGGGAGACAGAAGTTTAGCTGCCATCAAGATCCAAAGTGCATATCGTGCACATCTTGTAAGCTTTCTCAAAACCCTCTACTTCATCTTCAGCATTCTTCACTGAGTTGTCAATATGCTTCAAGTTTAGGTTTGTTGTTTCCAAGAGATATGCATAGACATAAAAAAACAAGAACAGTAGTTTCCAAAATTGGACAAAGTCTTCTTTTCTATTCCTTTCAGTATCACACTTGTCCATTTTGGTGGGAAGAGATGGACAAACTGAATGAAAAAGGGTAATTGTGTGCAGTAATTAGAATTACTCTGTATTCTGCTTCCATACGCATTACTAGCTTTGTAGTGATTTTCAGTTAAGATTGATTTTAGAACTGCAGGAATTTGCAGCCAAATATCCTGTTCAATCATATACATAGATAAGTGATGATGCTTTTTAATTTGGTCCTAATTTACTTTTTCTTTTTCTACAGAGAATTTGAGTTTAGTTTCAGTTTTGATCAATTTGATTCTCTTTTCTCAAATGTATTCACTCAAATCAAACTACTATGAATGAACTCACCAAAGAGTTAAACAATTTTAAACTCATGAACTAGAAACTGGGAATGTAACAGGCTAGGAAAGCATTAAGAGCATTGAAGGGAGTTATAAGACTGCAAGCCATAATTCGTGGTCAGGCTGCAAGACGTCAAGTGTCAAACACTTTACAGAATTTTCCCTCCAATGCAAGAAATCAGGTGGAAATTCTGGAAAGAAGCAGCCATACTGCTGAACATATGCAGCAAAGTCCAAAGCAAAAGAAAAAGTTAGAAGAGAAGGAACTGAAGGTAAATTGTGACATTTATTCAAGCAGAAGAGAAACTAATGAGAAACACAACCCAAAAGAATGAGGAAATGGATCAAGAAATCAATAGAACATTGATTTCTATTATTTACTTTGTGTTAGTGGTTCAATTGAAAGTTTAATATATCTCCTGATTCCCTGCTCAAACTTCAGGATTTCCCTCCCAATTCATTTGACTTTGTGCATATGTTAGTTAGGTTGAATAGCTTTGACTTTAGATATCACAAGCCAATAAACAAAGTTTCTACTGAGTTTGAAATATTCCCATGATTAATCCACTAAGAATTTTGGTGCAGTGTGAAGGCTATAGTCAAAGAACATGGGATTGTAGCTTGCTATCAAGAGAAGACATTGAAGCGATATGGCTTAGAAAACATGAGGCAACGGTCAAAAGAGAGCGCATGAAACAGTACTCTTCTTCACAAAGGGTAACACGAATCTCAATTAAATTTTCTTTCCCCCCATAAACATGGTATGGACCACACATGATCCCAAAGCTAACAACCAAAGACTAATTTGTGTTCGCAGGAATGTTTTGCTGAACAAACATTATTTTAATTAACACATTCCCAAAACCTCAATTTAATTTGGTATTTATTTCTAGGACATTAGTATAATAATGATGCGTGTATCTTTTGCAGGAAAGAAAAAATCCCCAAATGGTGGAAGAATCTGTGCACAGCATGAACTTTGGAAGAGAGGGCTGTCGAACACTGGGAGAGTGGCTGCACAAAGAAACATGTGATTGGAATGTGATCCATAAGCCAACTCTTCCTTCAAACTTGATGACAACAAAACAAGAATTGCAAGAAGGATTGAGTCCAAAAATTTCAATCCCAAGGAAATCATTTTCTCTTGTAAAAAGAAGTTTAAATGGGGATGAGAGTTTCATGTCAAATTCTCCAGTTTTTCCTACATACATGGCTGTTACTGAATCAAGCAAAGCAAAGATGAGGTCTATTAGCACACCAAAGCAAAGAACAGGAATCTTGGATATATGCTCCAATCAGAATGAACCTCAAAATGAAGGAATCTCCTTTTACTCTTCTTATTATGGTTCAACTAGTAGTACCAATGAAAACAATGCAAGTTACCAACAAAGATGCTAGAGTGCAAATAGGCTTTGTTATCACCATAAGATGCGCAATCTGGTTCAATGCATGATTTGCTGAGTTCATCAGAATTATGAAGGGAAAACTAAGTTTATATTATGTTTGGTTCTTCACATCTTGCAAATCTTCACATACATGCATGCATGAAGTGTTTTTTGTCTGATTGTTACAAATATTGTTTTTCTGGTTTTGGAGATGAAAATTTCACTACTTACTATAGAGTATACACTGTAAAATTGTATACATATTTTATTTCATCTTTATGTTATTCTTCATTTATATATCGAAGTTTGCTGTCACAGAAAATGCAGCTGATAAGTATGATGGATTGTAATGAAGAAATATTTCATGCACAACAACCTTTTATGATGTAAATCATCATCAAATTTATATTTTAAAATTTTAATGGTTTTTAAAACAACATTTGTTCAATTAAAAATTAACTAAGTATTCTCTTTAATTAATGTAATCGTATTTAATATACTACTAATTATTTAAAATTAATATTTTTACTCTAATAGTATATTTTAGAAACTAAATATAAATATCAGAATAAATTATTTAAATGAATCCGTGCAGGGTTTAAAGAGGAGACTTGACCAATCAAAATTTCAATTTTGTATCAACAGCCAGATGTAAAATTTAATATTTTTTATTTCATTTTATTCCAATCTTAAATGTTTCATATATATATATATATATATATATATATATATATATATATATATATATATATATATATCAATAAATCCTAATTATTATAATGATGCATTTTGACATGTTAAAAAATAAAATATAAAGTTTAATGTCATTTCATAGGAAAGGACTCAATACCTATATCACGTTCCCTTAAGTGTTAATAGAATAAAATATTTATTATTAAATATTAATGAAATGGTGAAAAGTTATTTATCATTAATGTAATATAATAATTAAAAAAATAAAATATAAAAAATTATCATAGTAACAACTAATAATATAATTTACAATAAGTTATTTTTAAATTGTAATAATAAACATAAAATTGTTATAATTTTAGAACGATAAAATCAAATATCGTCTTAATCATCCATAAAACTTGTAATATCCATTCATATAATAAAATAATGTTAAGACAGAACATTTCTTTGCATCTTTGATAATCTAAACATGCATGCATTCAATATTTGGGTTAGACTAAATATGTTAGGGACCAATTCTTCAGTGGTTAATAAACATTTATCTGATACATTTTCAACTGCGTAATCAAACATGCACGCAGATATTTGCTTTTGTTAAGTATAAAATACCTTATTTTCTTAATTTATTAAAATTCAACAATAAACATGTTCACACAGGGTCAATTTTAGACAAATGTTTGTTTATGTGACAAGTCATTTTCTTAGACAACAGTGGAATAATACGTGCGACCAAATCAAAAACAGTTCGTATGTCAGAAAATAATTTATTATTTTTTCTTATTTGACTAGAGTGGAAGTATTGTATTGGTATCATGTGATTATGTGGTTTGACTTGGTGATGAGAGTTATGAATGTGAAAAATTCGTTTTGTGAGAAGAAAAATGGTTATCAGATATGGCATGGGTGAAAGAGAAAGAGTGAGTATAAAAGGGGGAAAATGATGAAGAAGTTGAATGAGTTGAAGTGAAGGGTGTTGAAGAATTGGCAAAAGAATGGGAGGGGAAGTGAAGGTGAAGGTGATTGGTACACCACAAAGCTTCCCTTGTGCCAGGGTTGAGTGGGCTTTGAGGATAAAGGGTGTGGAATATGAGTACTTGAAAGAAGACTTGGCAAATAAGAGTCCCTTGCTTCTTCAGTCTAACCCTGTCCACAAGAAAGTCCCAGTTTTCCTTCACAATGACAACCCGATTGCTGAATCACTTGTCATTCTTGAGTACATAGATGAGACATGGAAGGAGAACCCTTTGCTTCCACTTGATCCTTATGAGAGAGCACAGGCTCGCTTCTGGGCCAGGTTTATTGATGAGAAGGTACCACCAACACAATTCATTACCCTTCTTCTCCTTTACTTTGTGGCAACATGGTTTTATTCTAGTCATGGTGTTTCTAAAATATGGTGAATTTGGTCTTTCACCAAGTTCTTTGTGTTTTGCTTTGTTGAGAACCATGTTTTTCATTTAGATTGATGTGAGTAATTTTGTTGGAAACAGTGTGTGTATGGTGTATGGGAAGCAGCAGTGGCCCAGGGAGAAGAGAAGGGAAAGGCTGTGGATGCTGCATTGGAGTTAGTGTCATATATTGAGAAGGAAATTGAAGGGAAGAAGTATTTTGGTGGAGAGAAGATTGGTTATCTTGACATAGCAGCTGGGTGGATGTGTCATTGGCTGAATGTGATGGAAGAGCTTGGAGAGATGGAACTTCTCAATGCTCACAGGTTTCCATCTCTTCATCAATGGAGTCACAACTTCATTCAGACTTCACCTGTCAAAGATTGCATTCCATCCAGAGAAAGTGTTGTTCAATATTTCAGTTTTGGCATCAACTACATGCGTTCCTTAGCATCCAACAAATCTTGAATGCATCGTTTATGATTTGTTCACAATTTTGTTTGTATTATTGGGATTGAATTTTCCTTCATATGGTGTTGGTTATGCTATCATTTGTAGTTGTGTGTGAAAAGTGTAATCAATTTTATTTGCAGTGTGGTTCCTTTGATAATGCAATTATTGGTAATTTAGCATTTGATGTATTGATTTTAAAATAATAATGAATATTACATTTACATCTTTAAAAAGTTATAATCATAGCTCATAAATTTTATTATAATGACTTAATTTACTAATGTTAAAATTGAAATTGTTGTCAAATTTAGTAATAATATATAAATCATGAAACAGAAAATATAGCATTGATATCTAAGTTAATCATTTCTTATCAAATTAGTATTCTAGTAGTTTTATCTTAAAATATATTAAGAATACAAGTGCGAAAATTTGATATTTATAACAAATAAAAAGCTTCATTTGTTTAGGAGAAAAAAATCATAACTTTAACTTCTTAAAGTTTGAAACTAAAAATAGTTTTATATTTTTTTTATATAATTTATTCATGTTTCATTAATAAAAAATTTGTATTAATTTCTTAAAAATATCCATCAAAATATAATTGATTCATGTTTTATTAGTGAAATTTTTATATTAATTCCTTAAAAATATCCATCATTCACGTGATAAATTAATCTTAAACTTTTCCTTTATTAAATTTGTATAAATATTATATTTTTTTTAATTGTTTATCTCTTTTATCTTTTCATCTTTATTTCTAAATTAAATTTGACATTTTTAAAAATATAAATATTAATTATATATATATATATATATAATTTATAGTACTATAGTATTGTGATATGATTTATTATAAAATTTATTATGTATAAAATATAATGTTGATCTCTAAAAAAATTAACATTTAGTTTTAATCCCTACAAGATTATTCCATTTTTTATTTTTATTTTGAAATGCATAGATTGTAGTATCATAAAATTATTTGAACCACTTTTATTATCTTTATAAAAGATTATTATCTAGACCACTTTTAAGATGAAGATCCAAATGTGTAGATTTTCAAAAACAATGAAAAAAAATATAAAAGTTATCCGCTTCATTTTTATCCGTAAAAAATAAAATAAGATGGACAGATCCACCATCGCCAAGATGGGTTACAAACCACAATCCATCTATTTTACAAATATAAATTATGATGTTAATAATATATTTATATACTTTAATAATATAAAAAATATAATTTTTTTAATTATAATTTTTTTATTTTAATTTTAATATATAAATATATTTTTAAAACAAACAGTAAACTAATCCATCCCGCCAAATCAATAGACTAGGTGACTAAAACAGAGTAACAAACTAAACTTACGTAATTTTGAACTGATAAGAAACATATTTTATAAGATAAGAAATAAACCGTTAAAACTATATACAGATAAATATATAAAAGAAAATGATTTGAAAATTATCTTTTTATACAATTAATAAATCAAACTAACAAATTACAAAATGTTTAATTATAATTGTTAACTGTTATTCAATTATTATTTTCTTTAAAACATAGCTAAAATTTTAAATATTTTAATTAAAAATATATATTAAACTTACTCAATACAAATTTTATATTATATACACACATCATTGTATATATTATACAAAAATTATATTATTACATTTTATACATTAATTAGAATAGATTCTATGTAAATATTACTCGTAAAAACATTATATTTATTATATACATGCATATGTATATATAGTAAGGGCGTGCCCTCACGATCGACGGTAAGATAAAATCATTGCATCATGAAACACACCAAACAGCTAATTTACAAAGAAATATAATAGTCTAAGTGCATATTTATAAATATAAGTTGTGTAGCAGCAACGTTATTGTGTATAAACCATGCTTCTACAATGTTTAAAGTAATAGAACTATACAAGTAACCCATAAAAAAATTATTGAATATCCATCAATTTAGTTCCCCGTTAATATATTAATAGAGGAATAATTTGAATGATTTTTTTCAATACTTCGAACTATATAACATGATTTCTAATACTTTAGGAACTGCTTATATAATTTCATCACTAAAAGACTTCAGGAAAGAGGGTATTAGTTTTACGTACCATATAGATGGTTTATTCAACAGATATTGGAAGAGACAATTGAAAATGAAGAGAAAAAATTGAGTAATTTCTGAAGGAAAAGACGAAGAACAAATATGACTGTAGCTGCGATGGTAAGTGAGGAAGTTAATGGCAAACATTTTAACAAAATGGTTATCAATACTACTACTTGTTTGGATCCACAAGTAACATCAGTAGAATCTACTCCAAGAGCTATGCAGCCCATAAATTTGAATTCTAATCCAAAATAAATAAAACCAAAAACAAAATGATGCATCCGGAAAGACAAAACAAATACTCTCATCAATCTACCTACAGAATTATCGGGCTGCTTGACCTTGTGCATGTTCCAGAAGTTGACTAACCAACTTGTAGGTGCGCCCGTTAAGGGCCTTGGTATGATCTATCAGTTGCTCATAACTGCAGAGGTAGTGTTAAAAATTAATGGTATTAAAAAAGATGGCACACATGTAGAGAAAGGAGTCAACATGACTGAACCAGAATAATAGTACAACAATACAAGAGGAAGTAATAAAAGCCCTTGTTAAGCAAGTTAGTGATCAATATTAACTTACACGTTTGGATGATTAGGTTCCATGATAACGGTTCCAGTGTGAGAGTCAATTTTGGCATCAAGCTTTGAGCTACGGATGAGATTAACAATCCATCTCTCAGCCTCCTCATAATTCAAATTTAACTTCTCAGCAAGCACTCTGAAAAAAATAACAGAAGTGAGCAACCCAATCTTAGAAATTTTGGTTCATGGAAGAGTAGACCAGACCACAGGAAATTGTGGAGAGAAGCAATTGCAGACAGAAAATATAACCATATAACAAAAAAAAATATTGAGCTATATTGTGTTTCCAAATATGCACAATTGTGGCATGTCAGAAAACTATAAAGCCAAAGAGATATAGCTGTTACTTCCTTCTTATTTTAGAAGAGTGCATACCCCATGTCAATGCGTTGATGTATTCTACAGTATGTCTCAAAGATAAATAGCCTTGCATTTTCAAGGAACTCATCCCTTAGCGGTACAGTTGAAAAGTTGCTGTCTTCAACCCTTTTACCAAGGAATGGATCATTGAGAATTACCTGCATTTTGAAAAATAGTAAGCTTAATATAATCAAGCCACATGAGTATAGGCCATGAACTGATATCTTATTCGAATAAAGGGAAACTGAAGAAGCCACATGAGTTACATCATTCCTATAGTTGAAATATATTAGCTAGCGAAAAGAAACCAAGCTTACTTCTTCACATTCCCTCATCTTCTTTTGTGCCCCATCAAAGTCATAGTTGACATAAACACAAGCCAAAAACTCAGTGATGGGATCTTTATATGAATGCTGCTCTTGTTGAATAACTTTAATAAAATCTTTGAATTGCGGCCTCCTCCTCTTGTTAACAATGAAAGCTGTGGCCAAGTAACGTAAAAGGTGTGGAGCACTAGTTTGGATGGCATTTAGATACCTGAAAATTACATCATAATTAGATGAAGCAATATTTCAAATATAATCCCAGAAGAGACAGCAATAAAGCAGCCCCAAAGAAAGGAAGCAATTGATGACTTAGACAAAGATTAATCATAAAAGTAAAGCATGAAAAATATCCTACAAGTAATCTACAGAATCCTAGGAAAGGACAGGTATGGCATACTTGTCCTGATTGAACAGATCAATTATTTGTGTTCTCCCATTGTCATGATTAAAAAAGATGAACAGACTCCAATGCATCAGCCATATTCTGCTCTGCACCTGGTTCAAAGGCGATGCAAAATTCTGCAACAAAGTTATCCAGTTTATATTAATATACCAAGCATAACAAACAATTACATGCATCCACTCCAAAAATAAACTGACAAACAAGAACAACCTTCGAATCAATGATCTCCTTCAAACGATTGAGCTCTTCAAGAGCAATATCCCAGTTCTGCATCAAAATTTCAGCAGCCAGCTTCCCCCACAATGCACTCAAACTCCTTTCACTATTTGTGCACAAAGCTCTGTACTGATAAAGATAGTCAGCAGCACCAGAGTAGTTCCCACACTCAAACTGAAATTTGGCATATTGGTAAAGTGCCTCAATTTGTGCAGGACCAATCTGTTCCAGCAAACACATTATTTAACCAGTCAGTCAGAAAACACCACAAAATTTAAACTTCAAAACTGCGACAAATCTTATAAGAAACTCTAAAATACAGCAGCAAACAACTAAACACAACATAGTGCTTAAATAAAATAAGGAAACAAACAATGCAATCACATTTCCAGGATAGAATCTCAGTCAAAAGCTAAAAAGAGATAAATAATTAAAAAATGTGTAGTCCAATTACCTTCGACATTTTCTAAAGCTTACTAGTATGATAACCTTATGGTTAATTAGCACCTCCTATCATACCATCCAAAGGTGCGAAAAATAACTTTATAATCTGCTCCAAAGATTCCAGTCCTAATTTACCAACCCCGACAAGCAATAAAATCCTTCAAAATAAATAAAAAAATTCATCCAAACACAATTAATAATCAAAGGCGTACCAAATGCTATAAAACAATATTCAACTGTTTTGCAACACTCTTATACAGGGTGCTTCAGATCCTTATTAGAAATGACACTTTTCAAGCTTATTCATATAATTACATCACTAAACACCTTAACAGCAAATAGTATTTCCAATCCTACTACTGCAAGCCAAAGCTAACCTATTACTACCAAAAACATCCTTAACAATTGGCTCTCAACATTCCAGTCCTAATCCGCCAAACCAATTCTTATCCAAACACCACTAATTAAAGCCATGTTTAAAACCCAATTGTTTTGCAGAGATACCAAGGTATGTGAGAACAGATCATTATTTTGCTTCAAACCTGATATCGATCATTAAGCATCTGGAGGTTATACTGCTTGTCGGAGCGGAGCTCCTGCACTGCGGCCGCGTTCTGGAGGAAGGCGACAAGGGGAGCGGCGCCCTCCTCGAGGGACTTAAGGCGGGCGACAACCTCAGCTCGGCGCTCAACCATGTCATGCGGAACATCCTCGGTATGGTAGAGGCTCTTATGGATGTCCATGGCGTAATCAACCATGTTAGTGTTGTTGAGAAGGTCGATCTTCGCCTTCAGGATGTGGTCGTCGTCATACAGCTGGCGTTCCTGCAAAAACTCCAGAAGAGGGAACACCAAGTGCCTGTCGAGGTTCGGCGCCATCCGCGGGGTAAGGTCGTAATCAGCCATTCTTCTCCACACTTCGGATTCGATACTCAAGTCGTACTTCTTCTGTTAGGACACACGCAAACACCGATTCAATACAATAATATCTTTGTGATGTGTTTCGATTAAACGGTGAAGTGTTTTGTGTGCGACGGCGGTGGATTAGCGAAAACCTACCTGCTGCTGCGGCGTCGAGTGGAGATAGGGCTCCGACAGAGGCAGGATGCAGAGACGCAACACTCAGGATTCGAGAATAGGGTTTTAAAACAAGAGAACGAAAACGGTGTCGTTGAAGGCATTGATAGAATGAGATAAAAATGTCCCATATGTCGTGTGGAAAAATAGTTTGCTGATCAATAACAGTAAACTGTGGGGTTATACTTTATTGGGCTTTGGACTGTAAATATTTTGGGCTTTCTTTTTTATATGAAAGTGGTATATATTTTTAGATTGAATAGGTATTAGGAATTTAAGTTTAACTAAAGGTTATGAGTAAAATAGTACAAGATTTTGATATTAAATATGAGCATTATTTTTGAAGTAAGAATAAATTAGGGAGATGATAATTTTTTTTTTAACTGAGAAGAAAATAATGAAAAAAAAATTCTAAATCATGTTATCGTATATTGTGTAAAAATAATTTTAAATAATAATCATCATGACATTCCTCTAAAACTCACAATTTTAAGAATAATAATTTCATACAATATTTTGTGCTAATAGCATGATCGTCAAAATTTCTACCATTTCATCATTAGAATAAATGAAAAAAAAAACTGTATTTTTATTTTGATAACAAGTATTTTCTACTAAAGCAATTTCTTATAAATATTGGAGTATGAAGTATAAAACTGTCCCTTTGAAAATGTAACGTTACTACATACTTTAAAAATAAAAATCATTAATTAAATTAAAAATATTCACACCTATCAATCCCCATAGTGTAATATATATATAATAACTTTTTCTTTTCAAATAAATTAATCTTAGGAATCTTCAAAATTTTTATTAATGACATAACATTTTCTCCGAATAAATTTTTCTACAACAATTAGGTGAGAATTATTGGCATATTTCAAAATATAATTTTAAAAATTATTCTTGTTTCCTAAATTTGTAAAAGATGATAAAATTATATGGTAAAAATTATAAACTAAAAAATTTTTAAATATATTTTTATTTTACTTCTAATAAAAATCCATTTTTCTTTCATTTCTTAAAAGTTTTTAATTATTTATATATCTTAAGAGTGAGTGAATTAGAGATTCAATATTTTTTTCTTAATTCAAATTTTTTAAAATTAAAATTATTTTTTTTATTTACAAAAATTATTGTAGGTTAAAATTTGTTCATTTTTTACATTAATTGAATTATGATTTTAGTTTTTATAATAATTCCTGTAAAATTTTTAATAATATCATCGTAATTATGAACGAATTTTTACTATAGTCCTAGTAATTTTGATGATATTGTTCCTTCTAAATTTGCAAATAAATGATTTTTTACACCTAGTATTATTTGTTGATTGCCTTTAACAAATATCAACAATTTTTTAACCCTCTAAAAATGATTTGCAAACATTAATCTGCAAATGTTTTTCATACAATGTCAATATTTAGCCCTATAAAAATATCTTAAAATATAATAAAATAAATATTATTTGTTTATCTTAAAGTCAATTTTAGAGAAAAAAATACTGATTTTGTTTTATTTTTTATATGAAAATAAAAAAATAATTTATACAAGCACTAAAGCAATTATATAAAGGCTAATAAATAACGTTCATTTGAGAAATAAAATACTTTTTAAGAATATCACATGTTAGCACTGTACCATACATATTAATAATTATTAATATATGAAATTGTCATTTGAAATTTCACTAAGTAAATAAGATGTTAAGTTAAACATAAGGGGAAAAAAAACTTTTTTTAACAATGAATATGAAATTTTTTACAGAGACAAAGATCAAAAGACATTACTTTCATAGAGATTAATTTTATAGAAGACATTAACTAAGAATTCCAAGAATTCTTAACCCTTAAAAGAAAATTAGACATTTATCTTCTAAATAATTATACCCTAATCATTATCCGGTCATGGATTTAGCGGTAGGAGGGAATCTCATTTTCCTGACTTCATTCAGAAACAGCAGCACCCAAAGGAAATTTAAGAACAAGCTGAAAACTATTTATAAAGTAAACAACAGGAACACTAACATATATAAAGGCAGACAATAGTAAAGTAATTGGACCACACATTTTCAAACCAAATACAGCTCCTTTTACAACCACACACCATGACTTTCCTAGGCTACTAGGAATGGCAGGACTGTCAGCATAAACGATTCATAGGAGAAGGTTGCAGAGCCAGAATATGTAGTATCCTTCTCTTTGAATTTGTCAGTTAGTCCCTGCAATAGGAAATAGGAAAAATAAATACAAATAAACGCATCACCTTGATTTCACAAGTTTTCAACACAAACAGTCATTAAGAAGAATTTATGGTTCACACTAAGAAATAGGACCAGGTTGAATATGGTTCATGAATCACCAAAATAACACAATAAATTTCACCAAAGGATCATGTGCGCTTTTACAAACCTTACTATCTCAGAGTCAAGTCAACTATCTAAGAAATAAAGTAATGCAGGGTACAATTGCGAAGTAACTTCAACTTTTGCATGCAGCTCATGTCTATGCCTATGATAAAAGTTATAAAACTTAACCAAGGCATACCAAATATTATCACTGTTAATTTTTTATTAATCAAGATTAACAAAAAAGTATTGTCAATAAACTAGCAAATTCTAAAAGGTTCTATATGGTTGAGTAAATATGCATGCAGTTCAATAAAGAGTATCCGGTGCTAAGTTATCGAAGGACCGCTATCACTAAGATAGTCATTTTGCTCATGTTAATTTGGGATTGAGTATCAGATTAACAGTAAGATGTAATATTATTTTGCATTAACGGATAAAATAATAATTAAGTCACAGCGATATGGTAGCTTACCTTGACAGTAAGGCAACACCTGCATCAATAAACAAGGAAAGAAATCAGTTTATAAATTCATTTTACACACACAACACAAGGAAAAAGTAAACATAATGCTGTTATTGTACAAGGACGACTTTCTTCTCATTCTTTTCTGGCCTAGGAAAGCAAAACATTAACAAAAACGAAATAGAAAAGGATCCTTTAAATGGATACGCTTTCTCCAAAGCCAAACAACTTATTTTATATTATAAAGTAAACAATCTCGTCATCATAAAATTAATAGTTGAAATTATAGACATATACATAACGATTATCATGAATTTATTGGAATATTAACTGTTAATTTTCTCCTCAACACTATAATTATTTATTTTATCCATACTTCAGATAAGCTAAATCTCGTTGTCATGGTATACACAATATTTTATCCAAAATAAATAAGACACAGATTTGTATAGAAAAGCCGTACTCGATGAAATTGTCATATTCAATAGCCTTGCTTTTTCCCCCGGTTTTGTCAAACTTTGAGACGAGCAAATCCAATACAACAGGAGAAACAGCATAACCCAGACTCAGTAAAGCATCTCGCAACTCGAAGGAGTCGATTTTGCCACTTCTGTCCTTGTCAAATCTCTCAAAAATGGACTGCAACAATAATCGATAAGTTAGAAGAACAAAGTTCCAAAAAAGAAGGACAGAATAATTGGCAAACTTGACAATCAAGATTAACAAGGAATAAAATAGAAAGAGAAAAGGACATACCCTCCAGTTCTGAAGACTGTAAAATAAAGATGTGAATTCCTTGGGTCCTGCAATGCATTATGACGAAGTAAAAAATTCAGACACTTCCTTTATGTTTTTTTAGGTAATCATATTATAATTAGTCCGATATATTTATAAAATAATATTTATTATCTATAACAGGAGTGACGTTAACAATGCTGGTCCATCTCTTTACTTGCTATAGTCTCAAATAATTGATTATGAACACTTTATATAAATCTCAGATAGACTAGTGATTTTAAATAATTTTACACCAACTTGCGCTTAACATAATTTATTCAAGAAGCAGGGCACATCATTTTTCAAAACAAATCCTTACCGTCAACATTCAATTCAACACTACAAAATCAATTTTTAACAGGTGAGACCAGCAATTTTTCAGAAACAATACTTAGATCAAATTTAAAAAACAATTTTAAAATATAATCATCCAGAAGTTAGTTCGACTAAAAGAAGTCGTGACATAGGGTCATTACAGCCTCGTCAAGTTAACATATTAAAACCAATTTTTTAACATTAATTGTTTTACACTTTTCCTAATATGAATTTAACCGTAATACCTGAGTTTATAAGATCTATTCCTTTGCCGTAAAAGAAAAAAAAAACTTCTTACTCTATTATTATCTTTTGTTCTAAAAAATTATTGAAGATAACAGTACTTATTTTTCCATCAATTATACCCTTAGATCTTATCAGCTTTTTTTTTTTTTTAATGGTAGTACTAGTGCAAAAGAGGACTTTTTACTTTGGACATAAACACACCAAACTTTAAAAAAATAAAAAAATAATTATAAAAAAAAATTGCGGTAACATTTCTGTCAATAAGGGACACAACTTTTACGTCAGCCCTTGTGAAATCTGACATACAAGTCGTGTTTTATTTTCACCCATTATTAGTGAAGAGTACGAAAAGGGAGTTGATGAATTCTTAAAATTTGTTGGTGAAAATGAAAATCCTATCAAAGGAACATATTATTATCCATGCATCCGTTGTTTGGATGAGAGTCATAGTTTGTGCAAGTATGACTATTTCTTGTTCAAAAGTAATTGCTTTCAACATTTGTAAAGTTATTTTACTTTTATGCGTATTACATGTTAATAAGAGTCAAATTAATGGTTCAGTTATTTCAAAATCCATCTCCATTATCAGAACATGGACAAGATTTTTCGTTCAAAATTTGTAATATTTAATTTGTAGATTATTGTTTGTATTATATTGTATCATGTAGTTTAGCATTTAGGTAACTTAGTTTTTGTACTAGTTTAGTCTTTGTATTAGTTTTGTTTTATAATATTTCGCTAGTTTTTGTACTAGTTTAGTCTTTGTATTAGTTTTGTTTTGTAATATTTCACTTTTAAGTAGTTTAGTTTTTGTACTAGTTTGACTTTTATAGTTTGTATTATATTATATTGTAATATTTTGTATTATATTGTTGTATTTAGAATTATTGTCTATTGAAAATCTAGAATCTAGATTATTTATGGTTAAATTTTTTACTCTGTCTATTGAAAATCTATAATCTAAACTATCTATGATTAAATTTTTTACTCTTCTTAGGCAGTTGAAAATAAAAATTAGAATATCAAGTCACTATTTCGTCATTCTTTTCACTATCATACAACACATGGTTTTGTTTTTTTTTTCAAATCAAGTCAATAAAATTTCTCTTTTATACAAAACTCTTGTATACAAATATAAATCACATCTATAAATATATGAACAAATAGTTTTATAAAAGTAATGCACTTGCCCAAAAAATAACTAAATAAAAGACAGAAAGAACTAATGTATATCATATTATCACTTGAGAGGAAGAGGAACTAAAAAATTGCAGACAAGGGATGGTAAAAAAAAACACAAAAAGGAAAGATAATTATTGGGAAATTCCTAAAGGAAATTTTCATTGAAAATGAAGAATTAAAAATTCATAACAAAAAAAATTTCTAAACATTTTAATTAAAAAGAACTTTTAATTTCTTATCTAGTATATGCCTTCAAAAAATTTTTTTATACGAAACTAACAAATGCAACCAATTTTGGCCTACGGCCTTTGATTCACTTTTCAAATAAAATATTGGTTTGCTTGAGAATTTTACAATCACTAACAATCAATTTTTCATAAAAAGTTTAATTAGTGACGTCTTGGTCCTCTTTTTCTGTTTTCTCCAGTGCTCCCTCATATGCATTTATAGAACAAAATTTAGAAAATAGAAATCAATCGAAGTGGTCTCTTCAAAGTATTTAGGGAATAGAGTTTTAGAAACAGAAATGCATTCGGGAGTTAAATACTTACAAATGTGCTAATAAAACAAGTAACTTTTAAAAATTAGCGAGTTGTGTTTGAAATTTGGAAACAACAAAATGTGGAAACAGTTTCCTGTTGTATCTATTTTCGTTGTTATCATTTCACAACGTACTAGTAACTTTTCATCTATACTGTAATGCAAAATACGTAAATTAATTAAAAATAATCACAAAAAGCATTTTTCATTAAAATAACAGTTAATACAACCCATATCCTAAGAGTATAGGTTAACTGATACTAATTGTCCACATTTTTGTCAACTCATTTTAGAAAAATACAAAGTATTAAACATATCTTTTCCACTCACATATATGGAAATATATAGAAAAATACAAAAAAATAACAAATATATTCTTTCCATTTCTCTTCTCTCCTAACTTGTTTTTTCTCAGTAATTGTCGTGATTAGTTTCTATATTTTTTATTTTTATTTTTAACAAAGTGCATTACTTTTATAAAATTATTTATATATATAATTATATATATGATTATGATTTACTCTTAGATGCTGGTAAGAGTAATAATTGTAAGAGATAAATATTTTATTGGTTTAGTTTAAAAAAAGATACAAAATATGTATTTTATCAATAATAACAAAACTATGAAAATGATATTCTAATTTTTATTTTCAAAAGACCTGAAAGGAATGAATGGAGAAATAAGTGTTTGGTGACAGATATTACATGTAATAGGTCATAGAAATTGAGTAAATAAGTTAATAAAATAAAAATATAATTCGAATTTGTTTTGTAATAATATATTCAAGTGAACCCTTTAATTAAAGGGCCTGTCAATGACACTAAAGAAGTACAGTATTTTAAAAACCTCCAGTGCAGTAGTGATTACTATAAAATTCTGTCAGTTTTCAGTGGTCCAACAATCAATGAAACAATTAATTAAATCAATCTATTCCAATCAATTAATTAAATTCATTTAATATTATTAAATGTTCGTTAACCATGGAAATAACAAAACCAAGCATAAAATGGATCCTTCTAGCTACCAAGTTCGTGCCCCCCACAAAAAAAGTCAGACCCCAAATTAAACTCGACGCGCAGAAAAAGTAACCACGTTACTGCATTCACATTCAAAGCACACGACACGCGTTTCGCATGCAAGTAAAACAAAACGCACAAAAATAAACAAAAACGCGTCGTTTCCCAAACACTGGCGCAGCTTAGCACCGTGCGCCGGAAAACCTCATCAGCCGCGCAATTTAGCGGAAATCCAAAAAAATTCAAGAGAGAGAGAGAGGGAGGGAAATTGGTGGTACCTATCTTCTTGACGTTGGAATTGGTGAAGTGATACATAAGAAGATGAACGGTTCTGAGGCTGAAACTTTGGTTATACGAAGACAACGCTCTCTGCATTTCCTTGTCGTCGATGAACCCGCTTCCGTCTTGATCCGCCATCTGGAAGCACGCCACAACGTTCGGGTCCGTGCCCGGGGGAAACGCCGACGGTACCAGCGCCGCGAACGGGCTCCCGTACGCCGGCGCTGCTGGATAACCTCCACCGCTGCCGCCGTGGGAGTGGGACTCTTCCTTCGGTGGTTTGCCGTAAGGAGCGGCGTAGGGAGCGGACGGCTGGCCGTAGGGGCCGGCGCCGTAGGACTGGCCGGGCGGCGGCGCGCCATAGGACTGCGAGGGCGGAGGAGCGCCGTAGGATTGCGATGGCGGAGGCGCGCCGTACCCGTAGCCGTAGCCGGGAGGCTGGTTAGGGTAGCCAGACATGTCGAAATTGAATTTGAGCTCAAAAAAATTAGAAGTTACGATTTGGCGAAGAAAACGAGAGAGTAGAGAAGCGTTTGATTTCACCTTCTTGCTTCCTTTATATTTGCAGTGGGGTTGTTGTCTTGTTGCCACTTGTGTGCACTAAATTATGTTTGTTTCTATTTTAAAATTGGAAAGCAAAATGTTTATATTTCTATATTTTTAAAATTTCAATATATTAAAAAGTTTGAACCAATCATAAAGAAGAGATGTGCGAGGGAGTGTAACGGTAATAATATTAGAAAGACTTGGGGTTGGTTAAGAAAATTCGTTTAGAAATAAGAATAAATAATTTAATATAAATATCAGTTATTTAAAAGTGAAAAAATAATTATTTATATAAATTCTTACAAATAATTTATATATAAGATTTATAATAAAATATTTAATTTTATTTTTAAACAAATATGTTAAAAACTCTTTTTAATATCCTTAACATTTTTGTTAGTTCTTTCTTATATACACTACATTTAAATTTCTTTTAATTCTCGATAAGAGGTGCATTTAGCATTACTCGGGTGCGGATAATAATACCGTTTCTTTGCCAATTTTCGATGGATTGTTGGGCTTTAAGCCCCTCTTTATGGAGGGAGAAAAAGCTTTGATTGTATTTTTCCCCATGATGCTAACTAATGGTATATCCATGCACAGCCAGTTAACTCTAACTCTTGAAAAAAAAAATTTAAATATAAATAAACTGTAAATATTTTTAATTTAGTTAATGTTTTTTAAATACCTAATTTTAATTCATAGTCTTTTGATTTGTAACCTTCTTTACATGTATTAATGCAAGATATTTTTTTTACTAGATCAATAACAAATAAAATAATATTAGAGTATTAATAGGATTTAACTTCATTATTTTTTTTTCGTGAATTTAATTTTATATATATATAAATGAAAAGAATAATTTATAAACATTCTTATAAAACTTAAAAATAATTTATATATTATATGTCTTTTAAAAAACATAATTCTTTAATGGTATGAGACTCCGGTCTTATTGTAAACCATTGAATAGAAAAAGGTTACACCGGTCAATCAAAATGAAAAGTTCACAATGGTTAAGGAGACTGAATTGTTGCACTTGCATAGCACTTAATCATAAGTTAATAATAGACTCATCAATGGACAATTTCAAGGCTCCTAGTGAAAAAGGGTTGTCCCATACTTATACTAATACATCAAAATATGAGTTTTCACTTTCAATATTTAGTGACATTTGTAGTCAACCCAAATCCAAATGGAAATAGTGGATCATAATGTTTATCACCGACATTCATTGGGAGTTGATCAACACTCTTGAACCATGTTCTTGCCAGCTTGCCAGTGAATCCATAGTCACCATAGAGAACATCAGCAACACCTTGACCTTCAGTGCCAGGAAGCCATGCAGCCACAAGTGCATCAATTTTTGATAGATATGGCTGAATCACAACTGGGCGACCACTAATGAGAACAACTACACATCGAATAGCCCCACATACATTGGTGATGGTACTTGGACCAGGCTCAGGTATAGTTAGATTCAAACTGTCACCAAATGTTTCAGCATAGGTGTGTTCTCCCACGACAACAATGGCATAGGAAAATTTGTTTGACTTGACAAAGTTCGCATCAGGATTTTCGTTGTAGACAACTTCAGTGGCAGGGTCAACAGTTTGTTTCACAGCACTAAGAATGGTTGTACCTGTAAGCAAAATGAAATTCTATTACTATTCCGCAGAAAGAAACTAGAGACCAATTATCCCAAGTGGCTAGATTAAGACTACAGAATAAGACAAGTACAGAATAGATATTTGAACAGTGATTACAAAATAAGATTTTATTATGCAATTTACTACATGAAAGTAACAAGTGAAATTCCAAAATTTATGATTTCAAGAACAGACTGAAGTAATAAAAAAATAATACTACTATACTGAACATACAGAGATTAAATAATTTGGAATTGATATTGATTTGATGTGACAGAAAATACAAAGTAATCATGCGTTCTAATAGTAATCTAGTATTAACCTCATATCCAATCTCATAACTACCCTGGTAGAGGATTCTAGATTTGTGTCTTTTCAGATTAATTTGGCAGACACCACAACAACATTAAACTTATTGACTTACCTGAAGTGAGATTCTTGTCACTAAGCCCCTGCCAGGTAATTGTCCATCCTCCACATTGATATCCCAAGTTGTCAGCATGACTTCCTGCTACCAGTATTTTTGCAGACTTTTTGGGAAGAGGAAGCAGTGGCTTCTTAGAAGATTTACCATTCTTTAGCAACACAAGGGATTTCCTTACAGCTTCTCTTGCTAACTCCCTGTGTTCCTGTTTATACATGAATTATACTCTATCAAGAAACAAACTCCTTCCATCTGAAAGAAATGCAGAAAGTATCCAGCATTTGTCTGATATCCCCAAGAAATATACCTTTTTACCCAGTTGGTTTGCCAGGCTTGGATCAGGAAGTGGGTTTTCAAATAACCCCATGACAAATTTTACTCTTAGGATTCTTGCCACGGCATCATTAATCCTGCTAATAGGGATAATATTGTTCTTTACTTGACGGGTTAGTTCATCAATGAACTCTGTGTAGTTGAAGGGAACCATAATCTGTTAAATAATGAAACAGTTAATTAAAAAAGTAACTAACAATATTAAATTATCAGGATGAAAACCCATTTTATATAACTTCATTTTACTCTTTGAAAAATGATAATAAATTGTACCATGTCAATTCCAGCACTGACACCAGCTTGAACAGAGTATGAATAGTTAGCATGAGGTGGAGAGGTAATCCGGTCAATACCCTGCCAATCAGATATGACAAAACCCTGAAAAGGTAGAAAAGAAGCACATCACATGAAGCATCTCCACTCGTCTTAATTTTCTATTTCTTTTGACTTGTTCATTTCAATATTTAAATTATAGGACTGAGTGGACAAATTTTTACCTTGAAATGCAATTTGTTCTTGAGGTAACCAGTGATAAGTTTTCGGTTAGCATGCATTTTCTTCCCGTTCCAGCTAGAGTATGAGATCATTACTGTTGAAACACCCTTGATGATAGAGTCATAGTATGCTGGCATGTGAATGCTAAGCAATCCGTTGTAACTGATCAATGTGTTGTTCTCATTGATACCCTTGTTTGTGCCACCATCTCCCACATAGTGCTTGGCGCAAGCTGCAACCTTGTTCCTGGATCGAAGTAATTAAAACGAGAAGCATTTTTATTTCAAGTCTCTAAAATTTATATGAAGTTACACGAGGAATGCTTAAGAATCTGTCCCCAGATTGATGACAACAGAAATGCATGAGTTTTATATCCATATTGTTAGACAAAATTATTGATAAGTCTGAACATATTTCGTCCAAATTCTCAAACAAAATGATTGATAAGAACTAACCAAACTCAAATACAGATATGCATTGAAAAGATAAAACTGATATTTGATGATTTGATCATGTTGTAGTATGTATTATAAGCAACATGGCATGCTTTTTAAGGCTCAAAGCCTCCTAAACCATCAAATTTTAACTAAATAATTCAAAATAAAATCATATCAGATTTTGGTGTTGAAACAATAAATGGGATGGATGCAAAAGCAAGTAAACCCAACCATCAAAATGGTTAAGATAATCCAAATGTATAGGATCATCCACATGCAGCCTTTTGGTTACTGTTTTTAATCTTTTTCTTTGCCATTATTTTTATTACCTTTTACTTTTGGACGCAAAAGAAGGTAAACCAACGATTATGATCTGTAATTAATTGAAGCTATGATTGCTTAATGCAGATGTAAATGGTAAGGTCTGCCATTAAAGCAAAACATCATATTATCCCCGATGAAACTGATCATGTGTCAATGTCATGTGACAATGAAATTTCAAGTATTGATAATGCTATTGCTTACAGAAAAGGAGCAAATCTAGTAAAAAATTTAACCAAAAAAGACAATTTAAGCATGAGTCACTATGAGAACATATATATTAAAGTAATAAAATAGGCCATGGATAGCACCAATATTGGAAGACAAACTTCTAGCATCCAACACATATGCTTCATGAAGTTTATAGATAAAAATTTCAAGGACAACCCATTTAGATATTAATTTTATTCTCAGAATATATAAAAACTGCAATATCTACCCACTAATAAAAATCTTACTTTCCAGCAACAAAGGGAACTCCCTTCATGGAATTGGCAGGGATATCTCCTTGTAAGCCAGGTATAATTTCAGTCATAGTTCTAACAATTTTAGGGTCCTCACTGTAGCTTTCATAGCAACGTCCCCATCTTGGATCTCTGCAGACCTGTGAATGAATCAATTAACAAAATTTATGTCAGCATACGTGATAAATGTTGCAGATGACCATAACAGCAACAGGATATTTAAATATTGCTTTATTACCGCAATACATGGAGCAAAGACATATGGAATTCCTGTAGCTCTTACTTCAAGGGCAGTCGCATCTCCAATCTTTTTTATGAGCACTGGATCCCTGATAAATAGTAGACCTCATTATAATAAAAGAACAAAATAGTATTCATTTCAGAGATCACAATACCACTAAGAAAATGCTTGAATTGTAGATCTGGGGTGCCAAAAATTTTCACATGTTCAAATATAGCTTCACCACTATTATTTCATTAGAAGTTGGTAAAACCAGATTCTCCGATCAAAATTAACAAATTCGATTCCATAGCTATTCCTTGTCATTTGTTCCCCTTTCTTTTAAAACATTTCATGACTACCTTTTAATAAACTTGCCTGGTAACTCCTAGCCCAACATTGTGAGGGAAGATTGTAGCATTGTAGACATTGTTGTGGCCATGAACTGCATCAATTCCATAAATAATCGGAATTCCAAGGCGAGTAGACAATGCTGCTTTCTGCATCTGATTCACCATTTGCTGCCAGGTCTCAGCAGATGCCTTTGGTGCTGGAACACTGCCTCCCCCACTGAGCACACTCCCTGTTCATCAATGACAAGATGCACAACCATAATGTCACCTCATTACACTTACAGAAAAAATAACCAATTAAACAAAGATTTCTTTAACAACAAACACTCTAGAACTTGATTTGGTTATGGATTTGATGAGACGTTTTCAGTGCTTACCAATGAAGTACTTCTTAATCACATCAGGAGTAGCAACAAGTCTTTCAACCTGTGTCATCTGGCCTATCTTTTCTTCCAGGCTCATTCGCTTCATCAAGTCACTGATTCTGACATTCAGTGGAACCTTAGGGTCTTTATACTTCAAATACTCTGCCTCTGAAGATGAAACCAGACAAAACAGTAGCAAAACACCCACAAAGGGCACTGAATATCTCCCCATTTTAAAGCTTCAACGCTCAAACCAATATGCAACCTGCGCATTGCAAAAAGGGTCAGAAAACTGGAAAATAGCCACACCCCACAGGAAAATAGTCTTGAATACGGAGTAAAACAGTAGCCGAATGACAATAAGACACATGCACACACACACACGAACTTAAAGCTTCTCAACCTACAAATATCATGTGAGTCACTTTACCATAAAAAGGATCAAGCAAGAGCAAAACAACATGCCCTTTAAAAATCAATGACAATGCAGTGTATATCTACTAGATAAGCTTAACAAGCTTAACAAGCACAACCAATTAACACAGAAAGACAAAAAATAAATTAACATGCTACTCAAAGCTCAAAAAAAACCTTCTATACCTTAAAAATGGCTCAATGAAGGACAAGTCAAGGCACTGGACACATAAAGATCTAAACTTGAGTAGAATGAGTCCGCAATCTCTGAGCTGCTAAATAGAGAGAGAAAGAGAACAGCGAGGAGCAATTAAGGAGAGAAGCAGCCACTGGTCCCACCCACCATTGTCAATGGCATCTTTTTTTGTTGTTGTACACAATTTTTTTCTTGTTTGTAATTATTTTAATAAAGGTTAAATTACTATCTTAATTATCTGATTTATTTAACAATTTTTAGTTAAGTTTTTTAATTTTGCTTGTAAGTTTTGTACTAACTTAATTGATATTTTATTATTCAATTATTATCATTTTGTAAAATTTATCACTAATTATGTTTTTCAAGCATTTCACTTTTAAAAGATTATTTTTAACATCTAACAAATTTAAATTGTTTTTCAAGTTGTTTTTGTTTAGTTAAAACTATAAAAAAATGTCTCCATCTTTACCAAAAATAAGAAAAAAATGAAAAAAAAAGTCATATCTTCATCATTCTCATTCCGCACTCCATCTTACTCATTACTATCTTGGATTCATAGATTTTTCCACTCCAAACTAAGTTTATTTTTATCTGGAATTTTGTTTTTTAAAAAACTTAATTAAATTAACAATGCCAAACAAGTTTTTCTCTTTTTTTACCCATAAATAACTAATAAAAAAAAACTTCCATTTCACTCTAACCCTGATTTGTAAGCAATCAAAACGTCTCGACAAAAACCTTGAAAACTTGAACACCTCTATTTTCAAAGCGTGTACTTTAGTAAACAGAATGATTATGAAAATATTATTATAGTAATAAAAAATATGAAGAAAAATGAATCACCTAAATAATTAAGCACGTAACGTATGCATCAATTTCTGAAATTGAGTGGAGCACATGATTAAGATGGAGTCTCTTGCTTGAAGAAACGCGTGTCAATAAAGCAAACAGATAAAACAAGACCCTTCCCAACGTTCACATTTGCTTTTTCTTTCAACAAATTATCACTTCAATTATTTCAAAACACCTACAACTCAATTTGGTAAATCTAGTTTTAAAAAATCCAAATAGGTACGATTTAGGTAAATCTATATCTTATTATTTTTCATAAATTTTAAAGTTTTATTATTGACTTTATTTTTCCTTTCTTATATTGTTTAAAAATTTAAATTTTACATGTTTTATTAATATTTTAATTTTCTAAAAAAATAATGAGATGTTAAGAAAAATGAATTAAACACAGTGTAATTTTAAAAAATGTTACAAAACAAACGTTTTTTTAGCTCTTTTTAACATTACATCACTTTGTTATAATTTAAAAAAAAATTAAGAAATAGGCCTAAATGTAAAATTTAGGTGATATATTTTGAAAATTAATGATAATTAATTGATAAAAAAATATAAGTAAAACTTTAGTAATTATTTTATTAAATCATAACTAAATATGCTTGCCCTGGTTAAGATTTACCTAAAAACAAGTAGATAAATTTAAAAAATATATATTAATAAAGAACTTGAAATCAATTAAAGAAAATAACAATAATAGAAAAGCATTAATATTTTTTTTATTTTCAAAGGTCGTTTTCATGTTTCTTTGGGATCAGATTCTAATACCTAATTAAAACTAACACGTAAGGCTGCTTTTCTTGTAAGAAAAAGGTTATCTATACCCGATTGTCAATTTTATTACTATTTTAAATTGGATAAATCATCAATTAGTATTTAAATATATAAATTCGTATATTTTTTAAAGAACAAAATGTTTAATTTAATAGTTGAATTTGTAAAAAAAAATACATATTATTAAATTTTATAAGATAATTTCATCTTATGATTTCAAAATTAATTTGTCTTTAAGAGGTATATTTTTTATAAGTTTTCCATCAAACTATAAATTTGATCCGATCATGTCTTTTATTTAAAATGAGATTTTTATCTAAAATAGGATTATTTATATAGATTGTCCAATAATAAATAATTTAATATTTGCAATAAATATAATTATATTAGAAAATATATTGTTATATATTTTGATATAAATCCCATTTTAGATAAATTGGATTATGACGAGATATCGATTATATAGAATAAGAGGTGATGTTAAGACAGTATAAAAAAAAATCAAATAGTACACATAATTAAGATGAAAAAAAAATATTAATTATATTTTTTTGTTTAATAATGTATCTATAATTAAACACATTATATATTATAATTTTAAAACGAATAATATTTTGAAAATAATAAATATTATATTATCACAATAAGATATTTTTATTTTGAATTAAAATAGAAAATAAATTTTAATTTAGTTATCCTTTAATAATTAAAGTATTAAATCAAGATTAATTTTTCGATTAAGTTTAATATTTCATGATAACATTTTTTTTTACGAAAATCTTTGTTTATTTCTAAACCAAATCATATTAGGTTGACACAAAGTACAAAGGCCCTAATAAATTATGTCTATTAAAAAAATAATCTGTTCATTAAGGGAATGAATTATTTGAAATTTTTTAAATGGTTAAAAAAAGGCAGTGGCGAACGTGCTTTTTTTGGTTTTGAATTCTCCAGTCAAAACGTGTTTGCTGGGCTGTGTTTGGAATCGGTCAACTTTTGCGGGCCATTGCGACCGGGTTGGGTGCATGCAATAGGAATTCACCAAATGCGATTATTTGCTTCACAATTAATAATATGACGTGTTAACTTCTGAAACACAAGTTTAGGACCAAACCCTAAAAAATTCAGGGATGCAATTTGTAAATATTAAAAAAAATAGAATCAAATTGATACGAATTAAATTGACTAACAAGTTAAAATTAAATATTTATTTTGTTGTCTATATTTTGTCGTTAACTTAATGAATTTTGATATGACAGATAACAGAGTCGAATACAAATTTATGTTGGTGGTAAGAAAATATTTTTATCATAATATTAATTTATTTGTTTCTATTATTTATTTAGCCTGTTAAAATATAAAAAAATTGACGTATTATATTTTTTTTATAATAGAGGTAATTATATTGTAGTCCTTTCTTCTTTTCATATATATTTGATGTCACTTTTGTGAAAAACTCAACCAGAAAAGTTTGTTATTAAGTTTCTAACTTTTATCTTTTTCTTTTCGTGTTCTGTACTAAATAACTCTTTTCCTCTCCCTCTTCCTTTAACTTTCAAACCTACCTTAGATAATATTATTTGATTGTTTAGATGAATAGATATACGAGAAAAATAAAAAAAATAAAAAAATAGGCATGAGAAAAAACTATTGGTATAAATCTTTTAAAAATAAGATATAATCAATGTTATATACATATACAATTGATTACACTTTCCAAAATAATAATAAATAAGTATTATTTTCGTGATCATCATTAATTACCTAATTCAATGTTTTTTTTATTTTAATTAATTTTTAGTTAAAATTATTTATATAAACCACTTTACCTAAATTTTAAACTATTTGTACCTTATTACATAATTAGGTATATATTATTGTCTCTAAAGTATATTTTTTTAATAATTAATAATTATTTCACTGAAAATGTTTCAATCTCATAATAATTTTTATATCTGAAATATTATTTATTTTAAAATTCTTATTTATCACATTTTATCTTTAAAATATATTTCTCGATAAATAGAAAAGATATACATCAACTGCATTTCTTCCCTCTTAAACAAGGTATAATAATAAAATAATAGATCATAAACACTAAATAAAAAATAATAATAATTTTATTTATATTAATGCAGGAACATGGTTGTTATAGATATTAGAATATCTCTTTTAGATGTCAGCATAATTTAAATTTTTTTATTAATTATTTTATAAAATAATTTTAAAAAATTAAAATAAATAATAGATAAGAAAATAATAACTATTTTTTTATTATTTAAAAAAAATCATGAAGATAAAAATAATAAAAAGTTATTTGAATATAATATGACATAAGAAATTTATATTTATATTTATAAAAAAAAATCATGTAAGTTACTCCAACAAAATATAACTTATTTTTAGAATGTAAGATAATTTTAGGTAACATAACATTTTTTTGGTGTTTTTTTTTTCAGATAAGTAACCCAAAACATGTTGAAAACATAGAAAGAGACACGGGTATCTGAAAAATTTTGCAGTCACACTCTTTCACGAATTAAATAATTTGTTTCAATTTCAAACTATGTTCTGTCCCCATATCCCAATCATTCTAATTGAAAAAAGCTATATTATTTAATTTTTATATTTTATTAAGTTGAATTTAAATAATTCATTGAATAAATGATTAGCAAAGGTGTGAAACAGATATTTACAAAATTTAGTACATCTAGGACATTTCCAATAAAATGATTTAAATAAGAATGTTTTATTAAACATCATTTTTAAGGAATTCAATATTCATTTTTTTCTCTAATTTTTTTTAATAAAATTTAAAACATTTCATTTTTTTTTCTAATTTACTTTAATTTATTAATTTTTTAAACTTTTCATAAATCAACTGCTGAAAAATAATTTTTAAGAGAAAGTCACGTAAAATTCCTCTTAACGAGAAGTATTTTAATTAACTAAAAATTTATTTAAACATCTTAATAAAAAAATCCTAATAAATTTTAAGAAAGACACATTTTAAAAAGTTACTATAAAAAACAATTTTATTTATAAGGAATTCTTTTTAAGGAAAAGAAACTCACAGTCTGATATATAAATATAATTAGTCTATTAATAAATTCATTGAATGAAATGTTTCTTTCTTTTATTTAAATTGAGGAAGAATTTAAAAAAAAAAAAAAGGCTCTAAGCATGTGTTTGTTTGTATTACTGTATATGAAAAAAAAAATGAAAAAAAAAAGTTTGTATCAACTAATTTAAGCTTATTTGTAAAGAAGAACGTTTCTTTTCAGATACGAAATGAAAAAAAAATGGAAAGTCTTTAATTATTTTTTATTTAATTTTTAAATCCATATATTGAGTAGCATTTTATTACTTCATTGATTAATAAAACAGCATTTTTTAATTTAATATGCATAATTATATTTTATTGACAGATTATGTGTACTTTTTTTTCTATAATAATAATAATTAAAAATAATGATAAAATTATTTTATTTTTTACATCATTAGATTTTTTTTCTTCAAGTTTTTATTTAATAAATTATAAATATATTTTAATTTTAATTTTAATTTATAATAAAAATATTTTAACCATTCATCATTTTATTTTATTATTTATATTTTTAATCAATTAAATTAATTTTATCTCCTATCATCTTTAATATATTTCTTTTCATTTTTTATTTTCGACTTTCTTTCACTCATTTTCTATTTCTTCAAATCCCTGCATAATCTAAGAGTTACTTTTTTTTTTTTTCCATGTAAGTGATTTAGAACTTCCACCACCAATGATTTAATTAATGCGAAAGATTATACCAACAAGATTTAAAATTGCAATTGTAGTTTCATTGTAACCATGGATAAAGAGAAAAACTAAGAAGAAATACGAGTATGTTTAAAAGAGATAATATGAATCATAACTACCACAGTAAGAAAGTACAAAAGCATCACAAAAGGAATTGCAGACATGAACAAATGTTTCCTGAATGAAGAGGAAAAGAAACCTAGCGTGGAAGTTAGTTAATTCACACGAATCAAAACATATCTTCCCTTTCTCCTGAACCATGGAAAGGGATATTGGAAGAAAAAGTTGGCAACGATGATGTATAAAAGAGACACAAGAGAAGAGACCAAACTTACTGTAACAATGGCACAAACAAATCCAAGGTTCCATGAAGCACCTGCTTCTGTCTACCAAGATTTTGAACCATCTTTTGAATGGGTTCAAGATCAACAAAGTGACACCCTTCTTCTTATGCTTAAAGGTTAACTTGTTCTTCCTCTAACTTTATATTACATTTATGGTATAAATATGTAACTGGTTTAGAAAATGAGATACATTCTACTGATGTAGAAAATCTATGTAATAATGTAACTTCTGCATAAAGTGAGATGCTTTCTATCTGATTATATATATCCGATGTAGAAAATAGATTGTGGTTGTGAAAGGTTGATTAATGCTATAACCTATCTACTTGATTTAATGTGCAGGATTTAGAAAGGAGAATCTGAGGGTTCAAATTGGCACAAACCGTAGACTAAAACTCAGAGGTGAAGAACAGATAAGTGAGAACAAGTGGCGTAGATTTAACAAAGAATTCACCATTCCTTCTCATTCTAACACCAACGGGATCAAAGCCAAGTTAGAAGGTGGCATACTATACATAAGGATTCCCAAAAGCATCACTCAGGTTAAGCCAGAAACAAGCTCACCAACACAACCAAAGGATCCAACACAGGAGGAACCAGAGAAAGGTGAAGTAGTTTCTGACACAAAGGAGATGGGGAAAGAAGGAGAAGATGATAACAATGGTGAGATTGTTGATAAGAAGGGTGAGAAGAAGGTTTTCCAAAGATTACACACCACCCTTTATGGTTTGGTTGGGGATATTGTGAAGCAAAAGAAGTTACCTAACTTGGTGGTTGCCATCTTCTTGTTCTTGGGCATGGGAATGTATGTCATAAATGCAATCAAGTCCACTTTTGGAGGATCAACAATCCAAGACCCTTAAATATTGTTTGTAGACATCGATTGAATCATCATGGTGAACAAATATATATTGAATTTTAATAACTAAGCTGTTTCATTTAAAGCATTATTGCTTAAACTATACGACCCATTTCTATAAAAGTTTAAACTTATTTGAGCATTATTCCACAACTTTGTCATGGGTGTCTTAATTGGTTAAGAAAAGATAATATATTGCATCCCATGTGAAACTTTTATGGACACAAAAACAATCTCTTAATTAAGGTTAAAAGGCAAAAGTAACCTAAACCTTCATTCTAACATTATTATGTAACTTTAATACCGAAAAAGTAATATCACTTTAATAATTTTAATACTTTTAATCTCAAAATATGCTGTCAAATTTTTCATTGAATTCTACTTTATACATAAATTATTAACAAAAACAGTCATTAATATTCTCTCACTTTTTTAGCCCTCTTTATAAATAATCCAGCTTCGGGTCCAATGTCAGTTTCCCAAAACAAGTTATTCTAAGAAAATATTATTTCAAATTTTCCTATTAAAAATAAAATAATAAACGTCAATTTTTACTTGCCTTCTATATATATTAATTATTCATAAAATTGATAAAAAAATAATAATAATAAAAATAAAGAATTATATAACTTTTAAAATAAATAAATTTCTCTATCTCTATCGTTATATATAAATAATAATGTTAAAAGAGTAAATATACTAATATTAAATAGTTATATAATTTAGAAATTAAATTTTGTAAATATCACAATAAAATTATAATTCTCAACTTTTGAACTCGCAACTACAAAACTTAATTATTAAATTTTAGTTTTACTTGAAATTTTCCCTTTTCTATTGGTAGTATTTTAAGACATTAAGAAATATTAAGATAAAATAAATATATTAAGATTATATTTAAAAAATAATAATTTAATCTACTATACTTATCTTTTACATTAAAATAAAGTATAATGTCTTCAACGATATTAGATTGTGCTAATCTTTAAATAATTACATTAATTAATAATTTACAAAATTATTGAAAAAGTAACATAAATTTTTTATACATTACAATAAAATTAGAATTGATCATTATATTTGCGATATTATTTCTCAATTTCTCTCCTAACTATAAAACTTGATTGCTTTATTAGAGTATCAGTTTCTTTTTTTCAAGAAATTATCGAAACACAATTTTAAATAAAACCTGATAACTTTAAATAATTATTATAATATGGCTATTATTAAAGGTTAAATTGTCTGTCATAGCAACACCCTCCTGATGCACATTCTCTTGGTGCCTTGCTGCAAGGGAAGCACATTAGGGTTCCAAACTGATGAGCAGGATGCTGCTGCCCCTTTTCATTTTTCTGAGTCCCAGTATTTTTTTAATATTACTATTTGTTATTTATTCTTCGACAAATTCAATAAAACTATTTTAGCAACAAAATATACTATAATGTATAATAAACTTTTCAGTAGAAGAAATAATATATATTTCAAAGAGAAAGGATTAGTTTTGAAGTCATATGAAACAAATTCCATTCCAAACTCAAATACAACCCAAGGTACTAGGAGAAAATTAACAGCTGAGTCAGAAAATACTTACTCATCAAAGTGCACACAACTTAATTAAGCCTAAGAGCTTGAGCATGATGCCGGATGTGATCATCAATGAAAGTGGCTATAAAATAGTAACCGTGGTCATAACCAGGTTGGAAACGTAACAGTAGGGGGATATTGGCTTTTTTGCAAG
The DNA here is from genome assembly GCA_963425845.1 of Sphenostylis stenocarpa. Classification (NCBI taxonomy): domain Eukaryota; kingdom Viridiplantae; phylum Streptophyta; class Magnoliopsida; order Fabales; family Fabaceae; genus Sphenostylis; species Sphenostylis stenocarpa. Next base: position 2,776,903 of record OY731404.1, on the reverse strand, counting down.
CTTCTTCAAACTTGTGAGGCAGCAGTTGATCAGGCAAAAATTTGTCATCTTCCCCCTGAAAAGTGGATTAACAATTAAGAAGAAAATAAAACCAGTTAAAAACTCAATAAGATCATTGAAGTAAATGCTTACATAAATTGAAACCATGCCCAATGACAAATAGTACAGTATCCGACAGACCATATTGATTTATTCATATTCCTGTTAAAACTGTATTTCTTGAAACATAAAAATGAAGTACAATGTAACAAAAATGTACAGGGTAGAAGATAAAAGTGTTGCTACTCTTTAAATCAATCATTCACAATTATTTTCAAAATAATAAACAAAAGCCACAGTATTTTTACCTGATCAATCAAAATGGTGGAAGAGACATTGGGAAACTTCGTTACCAAATAAGTGGCATCATACTCCTGCATTTTTCAACTTGTTATTATAATGAAATATAAAGACTTGTTTAAAGCCAACATGCAGTTTCATCAAATTTACCTCCCAATCAGATTTATTGTCACCTAGATAATTTGTGAATGCCTTCTGTCCCCAAGGACAATTTATAGGATTTGCTACTGGAGCGAAGGCAGAAACTGACTGGAACAAGCATGTTATGTAAACAAAAAAAAAAAAAAAAAAGGTTAGAATCTAAATAAGTAAAATACAATTTATTTATCATAACAAAGTAGCGTCTATATCTTGTCTAAGAAAATAATTTTCTACAAACTTCAAAAGGTCACCAAAAGGATGAAATAATTTTTTGTTCTAACTTGCAATAAACATAATATGCGATGCAGATTGCAACAAGTTCACCTTACACGGTTTTTAAACAATAAACTATAACTGGGTGTCTAACTTCTTCTGAATAGCTTCTATGCCAACTTTCTCCTGAATACATTTATTTCCAATCTTATAGTTCTTGAATGTCCCACCATCCCCTCCTCAACATTCTCTCTCCACTGCACATTTTTTTTCTCTTATTAGCATTTTACTTTTAAGAAACATTCACTACTATAGAGCATTTCTAGACCAAAAAGTATCCGATCCAATTTTCCTTTCATAGGCATCTCGCAAACACAAGATATGGTTGAACATTGTTTAGTTCATCCACTCAGCTAGAATATTGAATGTGTTGCATCCCCATCACCTAATAAGATGGATCCGCAAGACAGTTGACTATGCAATTGGTGATAGAATCCCTATTTTAGCTTCAAAACACGGCTAACTTTGATTTTGCTAAGCTTACATAGCACAAGCTCTTACATCTTACTCCTACTTAAATGAAAACACATGTTCACAAGTTTCAATTCTAACCTCAAATTAAGAAATTGAAATGACTCCTTCCCGCATCAACTAGGACTCTATCACTTCTAAGAAGCATCATTGTTGAATTCAATGTTCCCCATAAAGTACTATGCAATTGGTGGTAGAATCCCTATTTTAGCTTCAAAACATGGCTAACTTTGATTTTGCTAAGCTTACATAGCACAAGCTCTTACATCTTACTCCTACTTAAATGAAAACACATGTTCACAAGTTTCAATTCTAACCTCAAATTAAGAAATTGAAATGACTCCTTCACGCATCAACTAGGACTCTATCACTTCTAAGAAGCATCATTGTTGACTTCAATGTTCCCCATAAAGTACATAAAGCTAAGAAAATATGGTCGCAATGTCAAATGATGGTGCAAACCAACAGTAAAACCTTTTGCGGACTCCCAATTCTAAATGAGAAGCTTCAAAACTATCAAAACTCCTAAAGAAATGGATGCCCCAGGAAATGTCCTAACATTCAGTATTTAATATTGATGCAGAGAAGAAAGATGATAGACATTGGATGCAGCTCTACGAACAATCACTACCTACAATCCAATGTTTTAAATCCTGGATGGCAGTGCGTAGTGGTTGGCTCAAAAACCTAAGGCGAGAGTGTATGGCAGGATAACCACTATTTTAAAATCTTTTATAGTTTATATAATGTATATGCTATATGCATATAAATTTTAAAAAATGATAAAAATTACTCAAAATTAATAACATTCATAATTAACAATAAAGAGTCATAGATAGGTGTTTTAAACAAAACATATAAGTAAACACCAACAAAAGTCAAATACAAGTTTACTAGATTAGAATTATCAGCCATCACTTCTAAATTCAAGTATTTGTTATCATTTTCACTATTATTGCATATTGTATATTTCAATTTTGGAAATGAAATCCCAAAAGGAGCCCTCCAGGAAAGCCCTAATGCATTTGTTCTAGGGTATTTTTTGGAATCAACACATTGCACCGCTATAGTGCCCATTATGTCTGTTATTTGGTCTGTTGAGCCCGCTACATTTGTTCTGCAACAGCAGCTCGTGTAGTGGGCAGGGGCCGCTCAAGTACACCACTATTGTGCTATTTAAAATCTTGCTACAATCTGACTCAAATCCTTGCCTTTGTAAAATGTTGGAAGTCCTACATTGTCTGCCTCATATCATATGATATGGTTTAAATACCGGTTAGGTTATTCTATATATTGTCAATTGGTTTTATTTTGGAATCTTAATATGGTATCAGAATCAAAACCAAACTTTTTCCCAGACATTGTCTTGGGCCAAAAACCGCCCTTGAAATATCCTTTCTTAGGTCTGACAAGCTTTGTTGGAGGGGGCATGTTGGAAGTCTCACATTACTGTCTCATGTCATATGGTATGATTTAAATACCTATTAGGTTATTCCACGTATTACCAATTGGTTTTATATTGGAACCTTAACATAAAACATAATGTGACATTATCTTATAACAATCATATAATAATTCACCCAATCATGCCCCACAAAACCACTCTCAAAGGAGTTCCTTTATACCAGGAAATTGAAAAAGAATACAAAAAGCATCTTATGAACATCAATATCTTTTGACATAAATACACTTTAAAATCCCAAACACTTCATTTTCCTACTAACTCCACTAACTCGGTGTCAATCCACAATTCAAAAAAATGTATTGGTTTCAATTAACTACATAATGGGGCTCTGAAATCTTCAAGTTTACAAATTGTGACTGAGTGACTGCCATGTAGTTAGCAGTATTCATTTGCAGCTGTTCTGCTAAAGATCAAGCAGCAAACATTTGCACTCATTACCTATTCATTCCAATCTTGCATAGCTTAAATATATGAAAAAGGAATATTCTAATTGGACCTCAAATGAAACAAAAGGTGATTATCATATATTTGGTACCAAAAATCCAATAGGGAAAACAAGAACCAGATGATAATCGTCCATTAGTGGACATTTTCTACAGTAATTAAATAGGAAAACTTCAACATAAAAAATAATAATACACATCACATCTAGAGTAGCAGATATCCTAACAAATATCTGCAACCACTAATGCCGATGCAAAGTTACTCAGGAAATTAAAGATAAATTCATCACTAATACCAACAACTATTAAAGAGTAAATATTCCATTGTAAAGAATAAGCTTAAGCTTATTAAGACTACCAGATATCCTAACAAATATCACAAATCACTACCCCTTATGCAATATACCACATGAAATAATTGCTTACTATCTAAATGCAATTGAGATACCTACAAATGAAAAATGTATTTGCAGACAAATTAAATAATAGTAATACCAAGACAATCAAAATGTAGTAGAGAAATCCGTTGATGCGAAATAATAAAAAACCATATGCCAGTTCAACACTAAAACTATTCATTATTTTCAGGAAATTCCAATATTTTCAAACTAGTTCTTTTACTAAAAGTTTTCAGTTGCATAATAATCAAGACCTTATATTTATCCTGATTTTTCAGGTAGATTGTCAGAGCACCATGCCCACCCATAGAGTGACCAAATATAGAGGCCTTTGATGTTTCAAGCTGTGGAAAATTATCACTCAGAAGTTTTGGCAACTCCTTGACGACGTAATCATACATCTGCCAATTCTTCCACTTCTCTTGTGTTGCATTGAGATAAAACCCAGCACCTGTTCCAGAATTTATATGGAATTAAGATATATTCTGTAAATTATAATGTATAAATTGTACATTGCAGGTTAATTCGTTAGCTATAGCCCATAACAATTAAAATTATTCCAGACAACATCCGCACTTAACAAAATGAGCTTTTTTTTCTTAAAAAAAAATAAGGAGAACGAAGCAGAGATGTCCCCATAGGGAGATATTTAGAATAAGTTAAAAAGAACATTTAATCTGTTTCATTCTTATACCTCATGAGTACACTTCAGATTCTCTATACATCGTGTTAACATGCTCAGGTAACACCCACTCTATAAATCAGTACCTACGTTTTCCAATCCATGTCCACAGCACTAGATCGAGTTTTAGGCTGAGTAGTAGTGTTCTTCCATAACAAGCTTCATCATCAATTGATGTGTTACAGTGATGTCATGGTCTAGATACAGAGTTTAGGTATATAAGCTCACTAAAAGTACAGAAAAGAAAGATTATAGATTTGGGTCAAGTAAGATGTTTTACGGATGAAGTTGGGAAAGTTTAGGTCCTAGATCACATATCAAAGAGAGATGAGGAAAATATTTCATAAGCTTTTCAATGATGGACAAGAGGATCTGGTACCAATATGTGATGACTAGAAATCCAAAAGAACAAATGAAATTTGGCTTATTACTGTAGAATTTGGATTGGGAAGGTTAAGGAGGCCTTTCAAAGGATGAATAAGGTAAACTGTAATGGAGAACAATATTTCATTTGGCTCACTGAACTTTTCAATGAGATTTTGAGATTTTAAAAAAATGCCAAATGAGTGCAGGAAGAGCATTTTGATTCCAATATTTAAGAACAAAAGAGATATTCAGAATTGTGCTAACTACAAAGGTAAACTTATGAGTCATGCTATAAAATTATGAGAAAAAAGGTGATTGTTTCATGATAACCAGAGAATCAATTTCGTTCATGCTAGGAAGATCGAAAACTTATGTCATTTATCTTTCAAGAAGGTTGATGAAAATATATTGAAGAGAGAGACTTTTACATAGTTTTTTTTTATTGACTTGAAAAAGCTTATGATCAGTACCAAGGAAAGTGTTTGGAATAGTTTGGAGAAAAAAGGTTTTTGTGAGGCTTATTTCATGGCTATGCAAGACATGTTTGAAGGGGTAACTACTGGTGTGAGAATTTCAAGAGGTGCGACTAAGGGCTTTCATATAGGGGTAGAATTAAATCAAGGATCAGTCTTAAAAGTCCTTGTTCAATCTAGTCTTGAATGTGCCTATCAAGGACAAACAAAATATTATACCTAAATGCGCATTTTGCAGATGATATAATCTTGACTGTGGAATAAAGGGAAGCAGTTAACATTAAGCGTGAACTTTGGATATAGAATATGGAAACAGCAAATTTTCACTTGAGTAGGAGTAGCAATTATAGCAAGAGATGAGGAATATGACTTGGAATTACAATGGGAGATGCCATACCACATGTTTCTAAGTTTAAATATCTAGGATCAAAAATACAAAATGACTGACAAATTAATGAAGATGTTATACACACAATATGTCCGATGGTTAAATAGAAGAAAAACTTCATGGGTTGCTTGTGATTGCAAAGTACCTACAAAACTCAAAGACATGTTTTATCATACTGACATTTGACTATACTTACTGTAATGAATACTGTGCTTTAGAAGAACAACATGGGAGAAAGTTGGGAATAAAAAAAATGAAAATGTTAAGATGGTTGTGTTACTATACAAGAAATGGCAGGATACTAAAATACTAAATACAAGAAAAGATTGCTGTAGCATCACCAATTGATAAAAGATGACAGAAAGACAATTAAAATGGTTTTGACACAAACAAGTCAAAAGTGACATCAATCAGAATTGTAGTGTACATGACTTTTAGTCAAGTGAAAAGGATGAGAGGAAGACTAAAAATGACTCTTCATAAGAAGTTATTGAGCAAGATCTCATGGAAAATAATACTCATGAAGCTTGGGATTTTAGCAGCTAATGCCATTATCTAATCCATGTATTGCAACCTCTCTTAGTGGGAAAAGGCTTTGTTTCGGTTGTTTATGATGAGATATAACAGAAGTATACTGTCCCTTACTCAAATTTTATGATTGAAGGTTTATAATTTCCATCCAAAGTTCGATATCTAATCTGCAAAAACACATGAAGATCCCTACTTAGAAAGAAAAACAAGAAGAACAAAGCAAGCACATTTTACTATTCTAATGATGAGAGCCACAATCAAGTACAAAAAGGAATAGCCTTAGAGAACAAATATTTTTTTACTCCCCTTTATTGACAAGTATCTTAAAAACCCTTATTAGCTTGAGTATTTCCTGAGATCTCTGCCACTACCATGCTGTTGAAGGAACTTTATAAGCAGAAGTTCCTTTTATTTATAAATATAAACTCCTTATACTATATAGAATTGTAAGAGTAGTACTACTAGATGAACAATACATTCATTACCCAGTGTAAAACACAAGATTGGATCATATAAATGAAAGCTCAGTCAGCAAGTCGCAAACAAGAGCAGAGAGAGATAAAACATAACATACATGCAATGGCATTGAAGGAGGACAGAAACAACATTTGTAATCAATAGTACTTTTATATTCACAATATATTCATTACCAAGGGTATATAACACATGATTGTGTCATACATAATGAAAGTTTACCTACTGAATCAGAAGCAACACAGGTAGAAGAAAACAGAACATCCATTATATGTCTAGTACCATACCCAAAATGACAATTTCAAGAAATTCAACATTCTCATATGACATAAAACAATTATCAAAACTAAAATTAAGGCCAAATATGAAGCTGGCCGAAGCTTGAGTCTGTTAATTTTTCAACATTCCCATCCCAAAGCTCAACCAAGTCAGACCCAAGGTTAAGGTCCAGCCCTATTCAAAATTCAAAGCCCAAATGTAACGATCTCACATGGCATACCTACTCCAAAGTCCCAGTTTTCTGCTTCTCCTTCTACATTCAAGCCTCCTGCATAATCAAGTTGAATGAAACTGAGAACTTATAGAAGCTTTACAACAAAAGGAAAAGTAGAAACACCATAACCAATTAATTGTAGTAGTTAAAATTTTTATTTTTTTTAATTGGCTTAAATAACTATATATTCCTTGTGATATATAACTATTCATTCCAGCCTTCTTGAATTTTTTTTTCTGTTTTGGACTCTAAAATTTTCTTTCATCATTTCAGTATTTGACAATAGTATTCTCTACTAGTTTATGACATGACTTGGCAGATATTTGAAAATATACACTGCTTCTTAGCATGAACTAAAAAAAATAAATTACCCATAATAATCTATATCAAGAATGTACCATTTTATAAAGCTCAAATAAATAATTTCAGATACTAAATTGAAGAAAATATAATAAGATGTCCAAGTATCAAACAAAACATAATTTCAGAGAATATAATAAGATTTCTAAGTATAAAATACAAAATAATTTCAGAAAATATGCATGAAGCTTCTTGATATGGGCTAAAATAAAAATATAACCACAGGAACTTATATAAAAAAAATTACAATTTTGTAAAGATCGAATAAATAACTTCAGAGACTAAAATGAAAAATAAAATAAAATAAATAACAATAACCAAAGCACAAAAATAGTTTCAGAAAATTTGCATGATGCTTCCTACCATGGACTAAAATAAAAATCTACCCATAAGAACACATATGATAAGTTTAGTGTTTTATAAAGCTCAGAGTAAGTAACATCAGAGACTAAAATGGAAAGAAAAAAATAAGATCAAAGTACTAAAATAGTTTCAGGTTGATCAAAACAAAGATATCTACTGGTTTAACAGACATGCAATCAGAAATCATCTTAATATGAATTTTACAAGAATTATTATAAAAATTAATAAGTTTATCAATACTTTAAAGAAATTATAAAATACCTTTACACTGTCCACTTATTACTTAGTCAGTATGATATTATGAACAAAAAATTAGTTAAGTATCTTTAATCAAGTTTTGTAGCTTCATTTGAGGTATTTGTGGCAAAATTAAAAAAACTTATTTACTTGGGGATGTGTCGGGCGCAACCAAGGCAATGCCCTCAGTGGCAGCTACGCTTTGAGCACCGGCCTTTGCTATGAAGTTCTCGTCGGTGCAAGTGAGGCCAGAGAGCCAATACAGCACCTTTTGATTCAAGGCATAACAACAACATTATATGAAGGATGTGTAATAGGTTGAATTTGAATGAGACAGGGGAAAATTTGAGAGAAACTCACTGGGAATTTGTGAGAGGGAGAGGGAGAATGAGGGAAGTAGATGTGGAAGTTCATGGAGCAGCCGAGGGTGGGACTGAAATGTTTGAACCTCTTATTGTAGCCGCCGAACATCTTGCTGCTGCTGATCTCGGTAGGCTTCGTCTCCATCGCGCGATTCGGACCACGGGACTTGCACAGATGAAGTTGTGTTTGGGTGATGAAGATGAGTGAGCAGTTGAGAGTGAAGTTTTATGTCCTAATATCCAGACTATATTCTAGAGATTTCTTAATGGGTTTGGCCCAATGGTGGAGCCCAAAAATTGTAATAAGAGGGTCACATAAAATAAAATAAAAAACATTTTTTTAATTTTATTCCATTATCATTTTTTATAATTGAAAAAAAAACTTAATATAGTATTTTTAATTATTTAATATAAAATACATTATAACATTGATTGTAATTGTGTTTGCAGACATATTTCATTTTTTCTTCAATTTTATAATACATTTGATATATAATTAAATTATAGGATAGTAAATAATAATAAAATGAAATTGAAAAAAGATAAAAATAACAACCAGAGAAAATTTATTTATTAAAAAAATATAAAAATAAATTAAATTGTGTATATTATATTATTTATTTTATTTATGACTTAAATTAATTAGATTGAATTACAATTTATTTTATAAATTAATAATTATATTTTAAAAATAAAAAAATTATTTTATTAATATATATATATATATCTTATAATTTATATTAAATATCTAAATATATAGTTATAAAATAGGTAATAATATTATAAATTTTCAAATAAGATAAGGGGTTGACCTTACTTATTAGTACTAGTAAAATGTCTGCATTTTAATTTTCTTTTTCCGTATTTCTTTATCATCTTCTCTATATATATATATATAAATTTTTATTTTATCTATATGTAAAATTAATAAAAAAATTTACTTTTCAAGATATCATTTTTCCACTCTTTAATGGGTGGATATAAGTATTTATTTATATTATATATATTATATAATTTGTTTAAAATATTTCATAATAATTATATACATAAATATATTTTATTATTTAATATAATTATCATTTTATTTAAATATTTATTATTATATATTAACATGAGACTATAAATATATTTGGATGGATCAAAAGTTTGAAAAATAAATAAAGTTATAAAAAAATTTATAAAATAAATTAAATAAAAGATCATGGGAATATGAGTTTTGTGTATTTATATATTGATAAAGAAATCTATTTTATAAAATAATAATTATTTTTTAAATAAAATAAAGTTAATATTTATATTAATATATAAATTATAAATTAATTTAATAACAAATTTATTTATTTTAATATTAATTAAGAAATAAATAATAATAACTAAATTTTTAGTTCTTATCTTAATTAATTAAATTATTTTTGTTATAATTTATATATTAAATTATTAAATAAAAAATAATTTCATTGATATAATTTAAATTTTAAAAATATTCTTTTAATTTTTATCTAAATATTTTAAAAAAATTTAACCATACCAAAATTAGTACACTAATTTAACATAAAATCATACTACCAATATATTAGTACACTAATTTAAAGAATTGATTTATTAGTTTTTAAAATTAAAAACAATATATTGATTTAATCTTATTATAATTTTGTACCATAAAATTTTCATTAAATATTAATTTTAGTTATACAAAAATAAAATAATATAATTTATGAATTTAGTTCTTCTCAATTTTATAATGATTAGAACTATTATTAAATAATAAATTTAGGTTCAAAATAACTAAAATCACTTATTTTTTAAAATTTTAAAATAAAAATTATCAATTTAAATATAGAAGGATTGAAGAAAAAAAATACACACATTAGTTTTATCTTTTTATTTAACTAAGTGATATATATATATATATATATATATATATATATATATATATATATATATATATATATATATATATGTGTGTGTGTGTGTGTAACTTTATTTCCTAGTAATATATTTGTACAATTTTCACCATATATTATGTTTAGATTTATCTTATTTTGAAAAAAAAATGTTCATTAACAAAATAATAACATTTCACTTTCAAATTACCTAAGCATAACATTAAAAATAATAAAATAAAGCACTGAGTCATTAAAACATAAGTCATAACTAAACCAATTATTAGAGTAATAAAAATTATTCTTATATATAAAAAAAAATAATATTTTTTTTATATTCCAAAATCAATTATCTAAAAATATATATAAATAAATAATCATTAATTAATAAAAATATATAAAAATGGGTGAAGTTGCATTAAAAATTTACTCGCACGTAGAATAAAATACTGTAAACATAAATCTAAAAGTATAAATGTTAGTTATATACAACACAAAAGGTAAGTAAAATAATACATAAATAACTGTTAAGTACTGTTTATATTTTAAAATAAACTGTAATTTTTATCAAATTTAATTTATGTTAGGTGAATGGAGTGTACTGTTTAAATTTTTTTATTTAAAAATATTAGTTATTTTATAAAATATACTAACCCATAAGTTACCGGTAGATTATGTTTAACCTAATTAAATTTAGACGCATTTTTTTTATTAACTTAAACAATATTTTTTTTTTTAATCAGGTGATACTTATTTTAATATAATTTTATTAAAAAATTTCTCAATTTAGAGATTAAACAGTATCAAAAATTTAAAATTATATTATTAAATCTCTAAAAATAACATTTAAATATAACATAAAAATATTCAAACACAATCATAAAAACAAAACATATTTTTAAGTCATTCAAATATAATTTAAATAATATTCTAAATATATTTCTCTAATATACTTATTCTTAAATTTAAATTTACATTAATAAAATTCTATATTGTTTAAAAATAAAATTATATATATATATATATATATATATATATATATATATATATATATATATATATTAATGAATATTATTTTGTCATTTGTATTTAGGACATCACTCCAAGACTCTTCTCCTTAACGACATCGTGGGTAAGAAAATTTTCTTATAATTAGAACGTGTAAAAAAAATTTGTTAAGACATTCATCTACCATAAGATGAAGTGAAAATTTCTGATATAGACTCTATGGACCAAAAATATCTCTAACCTGCAAGATCAAGTAATTTTGTTTATTGGAAATGGGCAACTGTGAATGAATGAAGCATGTGACATGGAGCATGATCAGAGCAGAGTCATCCCATATTAATGAACCACCTAGGGAAGTTGGCAACAGCCACGAACCTTTAATGCAGCCAATAATCTTCAACCAAAAACCTTCATTACATTATACCCTCTTCTCTCTCTCTCTTATCTATTTCTGTCTATAGCATGACCGATGTGAACAAGCTGCTTATAGTTTCACTCCCATTAGTAGTTTTCACTTTGTATGCTCAACATCAGTTGTATTTTCACTGCAATATTATTTCTCGCATAATATTCATTTTGCATTTTGTTTCTCTTTAACCAGGGCGGTTCTTGCATTTAAAGCAAAATATTATGTGACTGAGGAAAACAACGCTTTGGTTGAATAAACATAAGTTTGTAGTTCCCACAGAAAAGTTAAGGGTGTTTTGTATTTTACTTTGTTTTTTACTGGTTGTGACTGCGTTCTTAGCTAGGTAGATGAACAACTCTAGACGGAGAATACAAAGTTGCATTGGTATTTGAATTTTATATTTTGTTGTTTGCCTCTGTTCTTTAGGCATGTGAGCTGTCTAGAAAGCCAAAGGGGGCACCTTATTTGTGTTAATTGTATGATATATTTCATGCATTCTTCTATTTCAACTATGGTTAAGAGTGGAAAATCTTTTGGTCAGAAAATCTGAAAAGGAAGACCTCGAATATTGGAGTTCAGTTTTTGGTCCAGGACGATCGACCAAAAAGATTTGATTTTGCAGTTCATTTTACATCTTAGTGGTAACACAAACCTCTGTTCAAAAAGGTCAAATGCGGTAGGTGAGTTAGAGGAATGGAGAGGGTCTAACATTTAGGGATGGTAATATAGGAGGGTGTATGATGTGTTTAGTTTATTTATGGGCATAAAAATTTGATTAAAAAGAAATCATCTATTGAAAAGTTCGTAGAAATAGAAGCAAATAAAGCATTGGAGATTTCATTTCAAGGCTTGTGTTTATGCATGGTGGGAAGCATCATGGGATTAGTTAGTGATGAATACTCAAATGACTCTGTTCAGGGCTGCAATGGTTTAGAGGAGAAGCTTGATGATCTTCGCAGCCTTGTTGGGAAAGCTGATGGTGATCCTTTGAGAATTGTGAGTGTTGGTGCTGGTGCTTGGGGCAGTGTTTTTGCTGCTTTGTTGCAAGATACTTTTGGCCAATTCCGCGATAAGGTGCAAATCAGGATATGGCGAAGGCCAGGGAAAACAGTTGATAGAGCAACAGCAAAGCACCTCTTTGAAGTTATCAACTCCAGGGAGGATGTGTTGAGGAGGTTGATCAGACGTTGTGCTTATCTGAAATATGTTGAGGCCAGGCTTGGTGATAGGACTCTTCTGGCTGATGAGATTCTGAAAGATGGATTTTGTTTGAATATGATAGACACACCACTTTGTCCCTTGAAGGTGGTCACGAACTTGCAAGAAGCTGTGTGGGATGCTGATATAGTGGTTAATGGCTTGCCTTCAACCGAAACAAGGGAGATTTTTGAAGAGATAAGTAAATACTGGAAGGAGAGAATCACAGTGCCTGTGATAATCTCTTTGGCAAAGGGTATAGAGGCTGCATTGGAGCCTGTTCCCCATATTATAACTCCCACAAAAATGATTAACCAAGCAAGTAAGATTTTTCTTACTTTCATGAGTTATATTTTCTCCATTCTTCTGGCTTCTTTCTTGTACTTGAGAGGCAAGTTTTTTCTCATACATTTGATATAATAAAAGCAAAAAAATGGTTTTAAATTGCATTAGCATGCCTACATCAGTTGCATTTGCCTGCAATTTTTTTAATCACTATACAACTGCAACATCGGAACTGCAATTTAAAAGCTAGAGTTGCACGAGTTTTCATACTACATCTTGAATAACTTCATCTTTTGACCAGTATAGCGAGAGACGAAGTTTGGCTAAAGAAACATCCCCAGCATTATTGTGAGTTTTATTGGTGGAGAAAAAATTGTTTATTTTGAATGAATGTCAAACTCAACCTTTCCCATCCAGTCCTAGCAAGTTCATTTCACTGAAATATATGGTTCTCATTCACATTTAGGTAGACTACAGATCAAGGATATATCTCCTAAAGTTCATTACACATTTTAGACTTAGAGTAGTCAAGCAATAAATCTTGTTTCAGAAATTAACAGCTGCAAAAATGATAAATGCATGTAGCTACGTTTATATCATGAAGTTGTTTACATTTCAAAAGTTGATTACTCTGCACTTATCTCTAAAGTTTATACCAAGCAATAGATGTTACTAAGTGGTATAACTATTTTATCTATCCTCATTCTCAATTGTTTACACTGTAATATAATTTGACAGCCGGAGTGCCTATGGAGAACATTCTTTATCTTGGTGGTCCAAATATTGCCTCAGAAATCTACAACAAGGAGTATGCCAATGCTCGAATATGCGGAGCTGATAAATGGAGGAAACCTCTGGCTAAGTTTCTACGACAACCACATTTTATTGTCTGGGACAACAGTGACCTTGTCACCCATGAAGTCATGGGCGGCTTGAAAAATGTCTATGCAATTGGTGCAGGTAACCTTCAAACTAGATAGAGACTGTGCAGATAAAAAATTTCATTAAACATTAATCAAGAGTCATGTGGAAAAGTAAGTTACTTATTATTAAGGGTAATTGGAGATAAGATTCTTATCTCAAAGATTGGTTAAGGAATTAATCTTCACCATTAGACATAAACAGAAGTGAATACATGGTTACATTAAAGTGAAAATCAAATAGTTGAATTGGAAACAGCCATTAAGTAACATAGTCATGCCTTCTACCATAGTAACCGGTAAATACATGGTTACATTGTAATTAAATGACTTCCTTTGATTTGAAGTGAACACACTTGAGTTAGAGGCCATGCACTTTTGAGAGAATTCTGTGACAATGCCTTAATTAGACTATCGGAACGACATCATTTTATACACAAATTTTTCCACTCATCTCATGCCTCTCTTTTCCTTTCCTATCACGTCACCCCATCAAATACATCACTTTCTCTCTTTCTGGTTCTATCTCTCTCCACCTTCCCAAGGTGTGTGCACCATAAAATATACGAAGTCTTCATTTTTCTGATTGAAAACATGATGTAGCGTGTCATGCTGTGGAAACTACATAGCAATGCACTTTTCATTCTGAATCTTGACCTTAAAATGACAGCAGTAGTTTCTGTAATCTGCTTAAAATTTGTAGGAATGGTGTAATCTAATTTGCATATTTATAGTGTAAGTTTTGTTTCGTTTGGCATAAAGATCATAAATAAAGACAGTCTGCTTTTAATTTAGTCCAAAAATATTGTTTCTTCTTTCATCAAATCTCCAGCCAGTTCCTTTAATATGTGAAAAATCCATAAATTAGTTTTGGAAACCAAGCAAACCATAATCCATAATTTTTTTTCTCTAATTATATAACAAGACATAAAATTAGCAAGACTCTTCTGTTAAATAAAACAAATCAACACATTCAATATCTGATATTATTGCAGTTCTACCAAAACTGAATTTCTTATGTTTCCAAACTATGGTTGATTCTCCCAATTCCGAGTGGCTAAATCAGCATGTTAATAACTAGCCTTTATTATTTTTGGCAATACACTTGTAATCTGCAGTATTTTGGGCTAATGTCATTGCTTGTTGTCTTCTTTTTGACTACTATTGCTGTTGGAAGAGGAAAATGGGATTTTTCTTACTGTGATAAAGCATCCCCTTATTCATTTCCATAGCTTGCCTTAACTTTGTGATTGACAATCTCGCTTACATATCGTTCTTTTTATTATTATTGTCAGGAATGGTAGCAGCCCTTACCAATGAGAGTGCGACCAGCAAATCAGTATATTTTGCACACTGCACATCAGAGATGATATTTATCACTTACTTGTTGGCTGAAGGACCTGAGAAACTTGCAGGGCCATTATTGGCTGACACTTATGTGACTTTACTAAAAGGTCGTAATGCATGGTATGGCCAGATGCTAGCTAAGGGTGAATTAAGCCCAGACATGGGTGACAGCATCAGTGGCAAAGGAATGATTCAGGTATGTTCTGTAATTTACTCAGTTTCTTCCTAACACCTACTCTAAATTCCTTAGGTATTCTAATTGCACTTTGGAATGTACAAATAGTATAATACGCATTAAAATGTGAATATTATGCACAAATTATAATCCACCTTCAGTAATTTTAATTGTACTCTAGTGAAATTTGTGTATGTTATTATGGTTTAAACCCTCCCTGCAATTTCAATTTTCAATGGTAGATTTATTTTTTATCTTTGAAGACATGGAGTGGTTTTTGCACTTAAATGTTCAAAATGATTGATGTGGTTTTGAATTTCATCTTATCTTATCAACGTTTTTACATTCTAGTTACAAGTTTAAAATGAAACTTCCGTAAGTATCATTGGCATTTGAGGCTTAAAATTTGTAGTTGAATTTATGTGAGCATTATCAAATGGAAATTTTTCTCATCTGGTTTGACAGATATAATATTGCTTTTTCATTCTTTAAATATAGGACAATCTAAGGAACACAAGTAAAGTGATTCCCCATAACTAAAAGATTAATACTTCAGAGTTGATATGTATCTTGCAAGAACAAATTTTGTAAACTATGAAAGAGATACAAATATGTGGATAGTTTGGTCCCCATAAATGCTTTCTTTGTATAATCCTTAATTTGTGAAAACACAACATTGTATCCTCATTCAAAAAACATGATTGTTGTTTTGTAGGGTGTATCTGCAGTGAAGGCCTTTTTCGAACTTTTGAGTCATTCCAGCCTGAATGTGTTGCACCCAGAAGAAAACAAGCCGGTTGCTCCTGTTGAACTTTGCCCCATCCTTAAGACACTATATAAAATATTGATATCCAGGTAACTAATTTCTTGCAACCATCATATGCTTCTAGCATATGACATTGAAAAGTAATGAACTTACATTGAAACATTCTATTTGTAGAACAACTCATACTACAAATTTTAGGGTAAAACACCAATTGGTCCCTCAATATATATAGGGTATAATGCTATCACAATAAGAAAATTCAGCAAAAAATTTCAAAAAGTGCAAATAGTAAAGCACTTTAATCCAAAATTTAAAAAGTTGCATTACATAAGTGTGACGTTAACATATGTTAAGAACTGAAATGTCAGTAAATAGATAAGATTAGAGATTTATCTGGCATCCTAGAGGTGTTTTCTGCACTTAGTGTCAGGAACTAATATGACAATGTTTCACACTTTCAAACATTCAAGACTATGTTATCTCAAATTATGCAACTTGGAAACAGAAATTTAAGATGGATTGAAACTCATGTTGCATAAAATGTTGTATGAGTGATTCACAACTCATAAAATTAGACTTAATTTGAGTTTTATTTTGTATGCTATTCTAATCACTAGTATTTGATAAAAACAAGTTTCTTCACCTTATGCAATTTGCAGAGAACGCACATCATCAGAAGCTATTCTCCAAGCTCTCAGGGATGAAAATCAGAATGACCCCCGTGACCGCATTGAGATTGCACAAACCCATGCTTTCTACATGCCTTCACTTCTTGGACAACCCTAATTATTTTATTGGAGGAAAATATACATGTATGTCAGACATTTCTCAATATTTAACTTTTACTATACAATTTCAATAATTTTTCATGGCTTATAATGTATCATCTTATGATGGATTTCGCAATTCTATAATGAATTTTAAAATATTTCATTAATATTAGAATTTCTATTTTTTAATCCATAGGCTGAGATGTATTCAAACTATTAAAATTTGTAATTTTTAATAAATTCCTGAATAAGAAAATGTTATCAAATTTCTTTTATATTACACTTAAATATATTTTTAATCCTTCTATATATAATTGTATAAAAGTATTTATTAATTTTAAAATTTTGACATTTTTTTAAACGTTATTCTTTGGCCTTTACAATGAATTATAGTTAGCTTAATGCTAAAAATGAAAACTATTAATGAAGATAATAAAGAATGTTTTCAATTAAGATAATTATATATACTTTAATAAAATAATATATTTATTATTTTTAATAAAGCAATACAGCCCCTATATTTTTGCTAAAAAAAATAAAATAAAACAAAATAACATAGTAAACTTTTAAGTTAGATCCTATTTATAAATGATTTTTTAGTTATACATTTGACACGCAAAAATCCTCATATAATAGGTGCACGGGTCCAGATATTAATATAAAAAAAATTAAATTTTATCATTTAAAGGATTTTTATTTTATTAAAACTAAATTTAATAAATTAAATAAATTTTTTAATTAATTATCTATACAATTTTTTTATCTTAAAATATCAGGTTTATTATTCGTGAGGAATGGATTTAACGAACTGAGTCACAGAGCATGATGAATGTACAGGCAGGGATTTAAAAATAGGGTGGGTAGGTTGATCGTTACGATGAGTTAAGTAGTCCAAAAAAATATATTAATGAATCCGTTAATATATTATTTTTTAAAAATTTAAAAAATATATTTTTAATTATATAAATAATTTTTAAATTTTCATTTATTAATTAATAATTTTATTAAATAAATTAAAAAATTTATTATATTTATATATTATAATTTTTAATTATAATTATTTTAATCTTATTTTTTATATATAAATATTTTTGGAAAAATAGATGAATTTATTTTGTAATCTAAGGGCTCGATTAATCAAAATGAATTGTTATACTAAAATTACCAGTTTACATTACCAATTTTGAGGTCAAGTATAGAATCGTCCTACTTGTTATCTTTGTTAAAAAATATGTTGTTTCGTACAAAATATAATAATAAAAATATTAAAATATATCTTTTTTTATTATTAAAAATAATAAAATTGACAGAATTATCAAATTAAATAATTTTAAGAGCATAAATAATTAAATTGATCTTTTTGAAAGATAAAAATACAATTCTAACTTAGAAATTTTTTTAATGTAAAAATAAAAAATTAAAAAATTTAATATTTTATTATGTCTTTATATATAATTATAATGCAAATATAACTTTAAATAGAATAAAATATATGAATATTTCTTTGTTAAAAAATAAAAGAACTATTTTAATTTAAGCCTAAAAACAATGGTCGATGAGGCCCATTGTTTAGTTTAGATCCTTCTAGATCCATCAATTCCACTCTTTTCTTGTATCTCATCTTCTCGCTTCCTCTTTTTCTTTCATTCTTCTTCTGCACGCAACTACGAAATCACCTCCTCTCTTCACAACCCACTTAGCTGCACTGCGACAAAAAGGTTTTCTCCCTCCCCTTCACTACTTTCTCAGCTATTTCATTCATTATTATTTTTTCTTTTCTTCTTTTTACAATTTTCTCTTTTAGAAATTTTTGGAGACTGTATTGCTTTGCTAACATTTTACTCTGTAATCAATTTTTTTGCCTCTTGGATTGAGAATGATTGCATTGCTCCTATAATATCTTCTTAGCAAAAATATTAATTATGATTGTTGCCTTTTACTAATAATTTGGTTACCGTTGTAGCAGAGTGTTATGGGAATCATCATGTTTAACTAAGTTCGTTACTTGATCATGGCAACTGACTGTTGTTTCGAATAATTATAGTCTTGAAGTATGTTTGAATGAAATTGTTTGTAGAATCAACTGTGTTAAGAGTAATAGTTTAAATTTGTACAAAATGAAATCAGAAAAATAGGTTAATTTCTTGAATCTGATAATTGTAGTAATTTTCTTATTAAGTATGTTTCAGTCACACTGTTTTTTTCGTATTATGTAAAAGTTTATTTTTCTACATTCAAGTAAATTTATATAAAAAAAATAGTTCCGATATTGGATTTCATATAATTGATTGTTGAAATAATTGAAGTTTTACAGCTGCCAAACATATTCTATGGATACTCTAAAAGGGGACAGTGGAAAACCGTCTTCATCGGCTGCAAGTGTTACTTCATGTCGAAAGAAGAAGCATGAAGAAGCCACTTTTTTGGAGGACTTGAAGGACCACATTGACGAGTTTATTCATGCTTCTATGGACGAACATAAAACTTGCTTCAAGAAAACAGTTCAGAAGGTTTGTGTTGAACCTAAACTTTCTTATTACGACAATTGTGTGCCACCTTGTTAGTCTATGTAGTGTGCGGCTTTGGTTTATTTCAGATGTTTGGTATGTCCAAGGCTGTTGCAGAGAGGAACACTGATGCCGCCAAAGAAGTTGAGAGTTCTCTGCCTCTTCAGACAACTTTGCAAGATTAGTTTCACGTTTGCTTTAAATAAACAAATGGTTTGTTTTTTATAATAAGTGATTGATTAAATTGGTTGATCCTTGTTTAAAGGACCACTAATTTCATGAAAAATACCAAGACACTCTGATCCATTGGACTAGGTGTGCAGACTTGTCACTTGAATGGAGTTTAATTTGCTTACATTGCTTAATGCTCACATTTCCGATTTTCTTTTAGTTATTAGCTGTTTGGTTCCATTTAATGACTTAATAAAAGCTCGTTTTCAATCAATTTGTGTTCAGAGTAAATATTTATATTAAACATACACTATTATTATTAACTTTAGAAGGCATGTATGGTATGTAAGCTCTTACTATTGACTTGGTAAGAACAATTATTCAATGACTAATCATTTGCTTCAACATCAGTCAAACAAAAGTTTGCAGATGGAGTTTGAGGTGTTCAATGGGTGTAAGCTGTTTTGAATTAGTAAATCAAAGAATAAATTCCAATCATTGTTCAGGAATTAAAAACAACCTAGTGCAGAAACTATCTCCCTAATCATGATTTGTAGATATATTTTCCCTTTTACTTATTTCAAATATAAACTATAAACCATTCCTAGCGTGGTTCTTTGTGCCTTCTTGTCATGGGGCAACATATAATGAACGAGCTTTCTTCCTTTAGAATACAGGAAAAGGTTTGCAATATTTAAGTCTACCCTTTTATGAGAATGTCTTAATTTATCCCTCGTGATTAGTTTTCTCATTTTTTTTTTGTGCTGATTTCTGTATGTGTTATTTCAGAACTAGATAATTGATACAGTATTTGACTGTTACACATGAATAGTAAGCAGTTAAGACCACATAAAATTGTAGAACTTTATTATGGTGAGTGCTACAAAAACGTGGTTGATTCTTCTAAATATCTTCAACGTAAAGTAAGTACAACTTGGAATCATGAGATATGATCCTTCTAAAAAAATACTCTTATATATTATGAAAAAATAGTGTAATACCTCACAGCATAAAAGCTGCATATTAGTAACAAGGGGGACAACTTGGATGAAAAAAATAAAAATTTTGTTGACGTCAATTGGACACTGGAGCTTCAGGTTTTTGAGCATGAAAATGAGAAGTTACAGGAGAGAACCCCCACCCTCCCCTCAAGGACAAAGTCTAGGAGGAGCAGATAAAAATGTTGCAGAGTGTTTATCTTTTCAATAATTGTTCAGCAAATCAAGTATATATTTTGATTTAACAGAAATGAAGGTGTTAAATTGATAATATTGAACCATCCAAATATATGGTTTGCATGTGTATTATTGGCTGTCATAATTATTAATTACATACTATTTATTCTTATTTTTATTATTATTATTATCTTGCATATTAGTGTCCATTTTTCTTAATCTTTTAAGATCATTAATTCGTTTAATTAATGAGGATTTATGATCGCATCAAAACAAATACATTAATATATATATATATATATATATATATATATATATATATATATATATATATATATATTATATATCAGTACGATGTGATATATTTAAGCCACGACTACAAATATGTTATTTTATGCAGATTTTATTGTGAAAAATTTAGGCAGAAATTTCATGCAACTTTTTCTAGGAAAGTATATATTATACTATATTTATTTGTGGAATAAAATTTGTTTTAATAAAGGAGTTTTTTTTTAATTATTTTTTCATATAAAAAAATATAATTTATATTTATGTTATTTTTCTATGTTTTTTCTTAAATATAAAATGATCATAAATAATACAAAAATATTTTTTTCTCCATATCAGTTTCTCTGTTCTTAAAATTTTATCGATTTAATTTTATAATATTAACAATTACTAAAATAAAAAACATACTGAGGTGCTAATCTATCCAGAGAGACTTCTCGGTTAAAATTGTAATAACTATCTTTTATTATTTTAAAATTAATGCAATTATTTTATATATTACTATTATTATTAATATGATATTATTTTAAAAAATAGTTACTTACCTAATATGTACACCCGTGCGATGATTTAAAGTGGCATGCATTATAATATGAATTGTTTCTTTATCAACCAATAAAGACATATACTAAATGAAATTATTCTCACATTTTCGGGAAATTACATTACCTAAAAATCGAAATGAGATAGATAGGTTTTTCACTCCTACTAGCAAAATTGATAGAAAACTTAACTAAAAAGCTACCAAAACCAAGTTGAATTCCTATGAAAGATTTAAAAAGAGAATTTTTTATCAAACAAACTTAAATAAAAATTAAGATTTTTAACCTGTAAGATTCTTATAAAAACAAAAACAAAAAAACTTAAAAGAGTAACATCTTCATACTATGAAGAAAGACACTCTCCTCAATGATTGTATGTGTCAAGAGACGATGAAGAATGCAGAGTTGGAGATGGATGCTAACAAAGATGATGAGTTTTGTAAACTCTTAGCATCTTTTTGGGAGGTGGCCTTGAAGGTGGTCTTGGAGGCAAATGTCTTGCTTCCTCTGTTTTGTTTACATGCAGAGATATTTCTCCTGTTAGACTAGGAGGACAGTTATCAACCTCCCAGAATGTTTCTATCAAATGCTGAATCTCTGGATCCATCTCTGCATCCTCGTACGATGTTTTTCTTTTCTTCTCCGAATCATTATCAATAGATATACAAGGTTTCCACACTCCATATCTTCCATGTGCCATTTTAACTGAATGTCGTGCCTTCATATTTTCTCCATTTGCTTGGAAACAAAACCCATCAACCACCTCTTTGTCCTTTCCTTCAACCCTAACTGCATCATCTTTTCTTCTTCCACCATAATTCATCTCTTCCATGCTTTTTCCACCCCTACCATTCATGTTTTCTCAACAAATCAAACCCTTTCTTTCTACTTTATTTTCTGCCACTTTCTCAGTGTTTCTGATATTTATTTATAACAAATGTTTATGAGAAGAACTTGAAAAGATTGCCAAATGACGAATTCCGTTTTCAATATTTCCTTTCTTGTTATCAGAATAATATCTTAATTTATCTTTTATCCTTATTTTTCATTAGTTTTACGTTATCATGTAATATAATTTCAATCATGATTTGCTTATAATCAGTTAAGATTCTGATAGATTTATATCAAATATATCGTTATAATATCAAAATATTCATAATTCAAGTAATGATTTCCAGGTAAGTGATTATTATTTTTTAACCTTTTTACGAAAATCATAATCCATATTTTGTTTCTTTCTTTACTATAATATTTTTTAAAACTCAAAATAGTTTAATTCATAGGGTTTTACTCATTAATATAATTATATATAATATTATTAACAATTAATTTACTCAATAATAATAATATTACATGATCAATTATTTATAATAAATTATCATTAATAGACATCAATTTAAAGATTTTTTTTAACTTTATATATATATATATATATATATATATATATATATTTGTGTGAGAAATAAAAATTATGAATATAATATAATTATAAAATATCTATATTTTTTTTAAAAATATTATAAAGTGTTGAATAATTTTTGTAAAGAAAATATTTTATAACTTAAAAAAGAAAAACAATTTTATAGTATATAAAATTTATGTGTTTTGTTTAAACATTTTGAAAGACTGACCCATGAATAAAATTTATGAGAGAAGCAATTCCCTTTGGGAAGATCATGTACTATTTTACAATTATTATATAAATTAAAATAAATCACAATAAGAAAGTGAAGCATTAGAAACACAAAGTAGGTTGATTTCAACAGGGCAAAACTAAACTTGGGGCAAAATTACAAGCCCAAAAGTTAATTTTTTTTTACGTAAATTACTATTTTTTTTTAATATTATAAAAGAGGGTCAAATTATATTAGTTATAGCGAATAAATCATATATTATAAAACCATTTTAAATAAAAAAAAATCATGTTATCTAGTATAATATCTGTATTTTTTTTTTAATGTAAATTTGTTTAAGGTAATTTAACTTTGATATTAACATTGACATGATTTAAAATGACTTTAAGTGAAAGTTTTTTTTTTTAATAAAGTTGTGCTAGCATAATTTATATAAAAACAACTAAAGTTGTGGCACCTAATACAAATTATGTTTTTTTTTTAATGAAAGTTTATAGTTAAATTATTTTTTTAAATAATTATATTATTAAAGAATTATTAATTTATTTATTTTATGTTGTATATAATAAGTAATACAATTTATTATATTAATATATAATTATATTTTATATAAAATTTGCATAAATAATAATATTATTATAAATTTAAATTATATATTTTTAATCAAAAGAAAAAAATATATTAAAATTTATAATTTCTCACACATTTATTCTACAGTTTTTTTTAGAGTTCCTTACTTGTAATATTTTATTTTTAGTATAAATTATTTAATTAACAATAAATTACTTTATTAATAACACAATAATTTGTTGTGTGGAGTTATTTTTTATGATAAAAATAATTATTATATTTTTCATATAAAATTAATGAGTTATCTTCTTTATAATAAATATAATTAATAAAATAATATTTTAAACAAGTTTAAACTAATAAATATAAGAGAAATAATATAAAAAAATAATTATTATAACATTATATATTAAATGAAAGAGGAGTGAGAATAAATACCTAAAAAGAGTGAAAAACAGTAACTAAAACACATAAAAAAAGTGAGAAATGAAATGTGATAAAAAAATAATAATAAATCTTAAAAAAATAGTAATATAAAAATATAAAGATACAGAAAATTTAGAACCTAAAATAAATTTTATTTTAAATTTGCGCTGTGACTTTGATATTCTTAAACTACAATTTAAAAGGATTATTTTCTGAATTTGTTAAGTAGGAAAATAAAATTTTGAAACCATTCTTACAGAAATGAAAAAGAGAATTTGAAGTTATTAAAAAATAACTTTACATATAAAAATATTTTTTAAAATTATATTTAAAATTGTAAATAAATTGTGGATAAAAATAAGAAATAATTTTCCTATTTTATTCAATAAGAAACGTTTAAAATATTAGACTAATTATTTCAATGTCCATAATTAATTGATTTTTTTTAAATTAATAACATATTACAATTGTAATTATTGAGTTGAAAGTATTTTATAAAAAAAATTATTTAAAATTTATAATTAATTATTAATATGTAGTTGTATATAAATATTTAAAATAAATGAATATTTATTCGCTTGATTTAAATAATCAGTTAATGTATAATTTTGAAAATCAAACTTACCTCAAAATCTTTTTAACTTGACAATATTTGATTATTTAAAAAAAAGTGTTTCATTTAAAAATATAAATATAAATTAATATAAATATTAAATTGTAATTCGTTAAAACAAGATAAATATAATAGAAAATACGAATTGTTTTTGCCAGTCTATAATAAAAGTTATGCTTATAATTTATTTTTTAATTAATAAACTTTAATAATGTAATAAAATGGTAATCCGTCTCTTTTAATTTATATTTATGATTGATATAATTGTGTTTTGATAATTATTTTAAATATGAAAATTATATTTTGATAATTTTTTTTACCTATAACGATTTGAAAACTTTATTATATAATAATAATAAAATAATAATAATAGTAGTTTGATAATTATGGATGAAAAAGTAATTATATATTTTAAATAAAAAAATGAAATAATTATCGAAACAACAATTATATAATATTATAAAAAAAAATTAAAAGACGTGATAATAAGTCCCAAATAACTCAGAGAATAGTCATTTGAGCTTAAAAATCACGTTTTATATTCTTAAATATGGTTAAGATAATTATTTTTAGAAAATTTTGAGAGAACTTCACCAAAAACGCTAATACTAAGCTAAACCTATTTCATATTTGTTGGTTTAGTTTGGTTTGAGTTGAGAGGAAGGAAGAAGGAGAGGATACGCAACAATGGCGGAGAACGCGAAAATGGTGGACCTCCAACTCACCTTGAAGCCTTTCTATCAGAGAGCCTCAGAAGCAGAGGTCACTCACTCTTCATTTTCTTATCCTATCACTCTCTTTCATTCATTTTTCTCTTCAAAACCTATCATTCCTCAAACTATGTGCGATTCAATATCCATTACTTGAGTCCTTCGCATTTTCGTTTAGCATTGAAGCTTAACCAAACTCGTACTCGTAGCTGTGAAGAGTCCAGTTGTTTAATAAAATTTGGAAGAAATCAGGTTAATTACAAATTATCAGCAGAGCATGTTTTAGAGTGAAACTCCGTTTTGCTTACTGAAACGTGACAATTTTGATTAGTTTTGTTTATTCGCCGTTTTCATCTTGAAATATGAAAGTATTTATTAGTTTAGTTTTTTCTTTCTCAACGTCAATTTAGTGATTGCTAATTTTACTCGACATTTTATCTTGTGGTTTCTATTATTAAGGGCAGAAATGTGGGAATGTTGAAAGTAGAGTGCAATTTTAACATTTGTGCCTCTCGTATGACATTTTGAAAATTAGCAAGCAACAAGATGTGAAAATTAGATTTTCCTTTTGGTTCTGGATACTCCTTAAAGTTTGCTTTTGGTCCAAGTATAGCCTAAGATTCCATAATTTTGAATCCCTCTTGCTATGTCTAGTGCATGGTTTCTTGATATAATGCATCAATTGTAATTGTAATTCATCGTAAATTTCCATTTCCTGTAGCTAATTGAGACATACCACATAGCTTTAGGTGGTTAACCAGTTAGTTAGTTGAATGTAAGAACTAACGGATGTATAAATAGGCATTTGTAGCCACCTTTAGAAAGAATTCAGATAATCAATTCAAGATTCACTCTAACCTCTCTCTTTCTACATATCATTCAGAACCCTCCACCATGTATATGTCGTGGGAAGACCCTGACCCTTGGCAGGAACTACTTTATTTTCCCTGATGGTTCCATTAGGATTTCTCTCCTTCTCTTTAAAATAATAGTACAACTGATTTTTCTTTTAGTTTTAAAATTATGATTTAACAAATAATTATTATATTTCTTAGCCCCCCTTTCCTGCTGAGTTTTTTCGGTAACTACACTGATTTATCTGGGAACGTAGGCATACAACTAATTTATTTTCTTTATTTTTAATTTTGGAAAATGATTTCATCACATTTTTAATGGTAATGTTCTTATCTAAACCAAGTCAAGCTCTTCATGCTAGTTTCATCCTCCTCAAAGTATTTTTAGTTTCTAAAACATTTTTTTTACTACCTTAGTTACTGCAAAATGTTGTCATAAGCGTGTTATGGATGAAGATAACACATGATTGAAGTTTACATAGTTAAGATAAGGGTAATATATGAATACAAAATAATACTTTATTTTGTTCCATTCATTACACAAACAAAGAAATAAAACTTTTTTTCTACTCTATCATAATATTTCCAAATATCCAAACAATAGGGTTGAAGTTTATTTCTGTTGTTATTCATTCCATTCATCTCTTTCCAACAATCTAAACATAACCTTAGTTCTTTATTTAATTATTTTCAGTTGGTTTGTTGGTACCACTTTCTACTTTGTAATATGCATGCACTTGATGCGGGAGGGAAAGGCTGGGACAATAGCGTGAAACAGAATTTGGATTGAAGGATAGGGATATCAAAATGTTAGGAAGGAAGATATTGGGCCTAAAGCCCTTTAGTATATCGGAGAAGAAAGAATGCTCATTAATTGTAAATAAGGGCGAAGTCAAATAGAGTGGCTTGTTACGACATTTAGACAGTTTGTTACAACAATTTGGCAAAGGAGAATAACAAATACACTGTTGTGAGAAGAGGGAGGGGGTACGGTTTATTTTGTAGATTGACTATTAACTCTTTGTAAAAGGAGAAATCTTTCAGTGGAAGGGGAAAACCCTTATAGAATAGAGTGTTCTTCTATTTCTTCTTGTTTTCATTCTATTCAATATTTTTTTTTCTGTTTTTTATTCTTGGTTCCTTACACAAAAGTAAGGGTTCGGGAGTAGAAACCTCATATGAACAGTTCAGTATATTACAATGAATATCCCTGGAATAATTTCCAGAGTGCATAATATAAGTTTATCAATATCCAAAAGTTCACTAGATAGCTCTTCTATAGGTACCTTAAATTTACCAATAGGTTATGATTTTTCAAGGAAATTGATAATTTATAGTGTTTTCATGTAAATTCTCTTTTATGGTAATTACTTATACAAGTGCATAATCAAAATGTTATTATAATTGAGCCCCTACCCGGCTTGTTCTGCACCAACATTCCTTCTATTTTGAATAGATACAGTGTCATGCTAGCTTGATGTTTCAAGTATTAGGTTGAACGGTTTAGTAAATAATTCTATTGTTAAATCAATCAACCTAGATTATGTGAAATTGAACTGTGTATGGGCTTGAGGTTAGAGTGGATTTGACTCTGAAAAATAAATACTTAATGGACTTCCCTGAGACATTCTTTTTCCTTATGCTTTCCATATCCTGGGCAGATATGGAATCGAGCTTCCACTATATTCTGACCATAAACTTGCTGAAATACCAACTGCATGAAATTTTTGCACTGTTCTGACTTGTAAGACACGACAGCTCTGTAATGAAGAGAAAAGGATTTTGAAATGAAATTCCCTTGTTAGAATTTGAAAAACTTGAGAGAGCATTTACCTGTGTTTTTATTTCTGGTTTTACTTTTTAATTACAAATTGTGATCTTGTTTTCAATCTATTATATAGCAAAAAAACAAAAACAAAAAGGTTGTTTTCTGTGTTTCCTGTATAAATTTTGACAAAAAGGAACAACTTGGATAGAAGGATTTCTTACAAGTTGCAACTCTCTTACCAGCATATCTTTGTTGTAGGAGCGTTTATCAAGACTAGAAGCTGCCTTGAATAATAAAAAAGGTAGGTGCTAAGGTACTCAACACAACCAATAGTAATTTCTGATTGAAGTCTGTCCTTGAGATTGTGTTACTTGCATATTAAAATTGCTCAGATACTGGAAACGAGGAAAACTTGAAAGTGATCAATGATCTTCAGTCAAAGCTAAAAGCTGTAAATGCAGAATCTATTTCAGAAAAAGAAAAGGTTGTCCTCATCTATGGTTGTTTATTTACATTACATTTTGTTAATGGTTTAAAATTATACCTCATTTACTGATCATTTTTGTTTGCAGATTCGAATGCTTGAAGAAGAAAATGCAAAACTTCAATACCGGATTGTTCATCTTGTGAGATCACTCAAGGAAACTAATTTGAAGTTAGAGCAAGTGAGTGTCACTGGTTTCCTTCAATGCTTTTGATTAATTAGTAAATGTGCATTATTGAGTGAGTGTGGCTTTAGAAGTTTGTGGCCAATAGTGTCATACAATAATTTGGATAATATCTTTCATGTAGAAATGTGACAACTGATTTTCTTTTTCTTTGTTACACTTCTGAGATATATATGGTTCAAGATATTTTACATATTTTAAGGTGTTGCTTTGGTTGAAGTCCAAATTAGGCATTATATCTATTTATAGAAGAAAGAATCAAATTAATATGGAATGAATCATATTTAAAAGAATAGCTTAATTTGCCTGACAACTAAAGTTGGTTTTATGTGCTGCTATAATCTTTTTTTTTCTTCTTTCAGTAAGAAAAATAAGTAGTTTAACAACGTGGATAGTTCTTATACGCAACCAGTATTAAATTTCGGCAAAAAGAGTGTTACTATATTTGAGTTTGAGTTTGAAAGTCAATTTGGATGGTGAGCATTTGCATCAATGTTTGATTGCTCTTCCAATGGTTGTTCAAAATGATTTAATGAAATTTGTTCAACTAATTAAATGCCTTTTTAGTAGGTAAAAGTTATGTAATGCTGTTGTTTGGAATCTGGCTCATGACTAAGTTAGTAGCCTTTTTCTGATTTCAGGCGACAGTGGATGACCAGCTCCAGAACATGAAATTGTAGGGTTCCTGAGTTTATGAGCTGAAATTGACAGTTGCTTTTTCTTGTGTATTTTGCTTTATGAATGATATTCGTGGTGAAGCTAAATATGTTTAGCTTTATTGGTTTTACATCTTTAAAAATCAGTTCTTTGTTTAGCTCATGCATTATGGTAGACGCACGAATTTCATTCATTAGGCATATTGCTACACAGCCACAAAAAATGAGCCAGGATTAAACAGTCGGTATAAGAGATGAAGGGAGGATGACTTGTCCATGCAATAACCCGACACATTTTGGCTTCTTATTTTGTCAAACTGATTCCAGGTATTGGCAGTATCCCACATTTTTTTTTTGTTTCATCTTATTCTCAAGTTGTATTATATGGGACGATGATTAGGGTTAGTCCTAGTTTTATATTTATTATCTTATGAAGAAAATATTTATATTTATTAGAAGTCCAAAGATATTTTATAATCATTTAGGTTAAACAAGATTATAAAGCCAGGTCTAAATATATAACATCTTTTTTACCATAAATGAATTTATATGATAACTATTTTAATATGATATAAATATGTCAATTTTTTTCTCCCGTTTAATGTTTTTTTATATAACCCAAATTATAATGTCATAATGAAATGGATGACAGAGAGGTAAATCACAACAAATTTCAAATTTGCTAATGATGTTGCACATTGGCATCACAGATAAGATCTGAAAAAAAAAATTAAATTATTCAATTTTTACGGGTTCAAATGGATCTCAACCGTTTTTTGCAACTCAAATCAATCCAACATATTCTAGTTCAATTTAACCAAAGTACAAATTTTTATTGAGACAAGAAAAAATGCATGCCTTTATTAAAAAAATCCACTCATAATATTGCCATTAAAAGGTATAAACATCATCTTTTGGTGTAATTAGTCTACATAAACTAAATAGTAACACATTATAGAAAAATATGATTATATCATGAAACATCAAAGATAACTACTAACAACCGAAAAATTCATATAATTTGATTCAATTAAAGTTCATGGTATCCAAATAAATTTGAGTTGGATTGCGCCAAAAATGTGAACCAAATAAATTGGTTCAATTTGGATTCTCATATTGATCGAAATTAATGAACACCATTGTATGTGGTTGTTCCTACCTCCATTTTTTTAGGGTTTCTTAAAAGCTAGAAACTGAAAAACAAGATTTGTAGTATGTTAAAATTTCAGCTACATTTACACAAGAAATTATAGAAGGGCAAAGAGATACTAGTGCCGTATTTTATGCCAGCTCGGGACCAGAAGGAAGTGGCTCATAACCATCATGATGCTTTGTAGAATCTCCTTTTTCAACTGGGATGCACTTAAGTAGAGCAGCTATTGGCATGCTAATTGCTCCAATTACCACGCTCAGTACCCAGAATTGCCAACTTAGAGGCACTGTGCTGGCAAATGTTCCCAGGAACTCAACTATGAGTACTTGAAATGCCACTGTGGAGAAAACAACCGTAAAAAATATCCAGCTCTCAAACATGCCCTTGAATATGTTTATCTTTTCAATATCTCGGCTGTTTATCTCATTGAAAACCTAGCAAAGGAATGTGGCAATGAGAAAATAGCAAACTAAATGAGCAAAATACAGTGGAAATTTTGATCATTTATACAAAGCATCTGCAATGGTTTAAAATAGTATTTAAGGGCAAAATGAGGTATCATAAAGGCAATAGCAATGGTAATAAAATGCTTAAAGTTTTATAGCCGTACACGGTTGCAATATGAAATCATCATTGACCCGCAATTTTAGTTAATTAAGTGTTTTTGTCCCTCTTTAATGTAACTTTTTTCATTTCTAATAAAAATTTTATTTGTTTTGGTTTTCAATTTAATTTAATTTCACTGTTTAAAGCCCTATGCAAACAAATCTTATAGAAACCAAAAATTTAAAAAAAAAAGGAAAAAAAAACTGAAGGAAACAAAAACATATTAATTTAAATTTGTTAATAAAGTCAAGTAACTTATGAAGTGATTGAATTAAATTATTTTTACACTGTCAGATCATGTAATTATTATTCTAAACCTTTTGGGTAAATCATCGAACACAAGAGAAAGTTTAACATGTATTATTAGTCAATTTTTCTAACACCAATTCTGTCAAGCTTTACTGAATCGTTTAATCATTTTGAATCTTTCTTCCACTTTTTATCTCTAAAAAGTTTAATCATATATTTGTCAATTACGATCATCACAATTGGTGTTAACGAGGGTGCATACGGTACTTTACCTGGCAAAATACAAAGGAGTTGAATATCAAAGTGTTGAGCACTATAGTTGAATCTGAACCATTAATTCTCAGTAGTCTCTTCCCGTCAAAAGTGAGAACCGCAAGGACAATTAGTTGGTATAAACTTTGACCAAATATATTCCTCCACATGGATTTGGTAATAAAGTTGGTTGTCCTTCCAACTGGGGGTCTTAGCATAAGTCCATCACTGGGAGGTTCAGTGGCCAAAGCTAATGCACCCAGAGTGTCCATAATCAGGTTGACCCAAAGCAACTGAACAGCTGTGAGGGGAGCAGATCCTGAAAAGAAGGAAGAAAACATAATCTTCTGTTCATTGAAAAAGATTTAACACTTCAGTGGAAATAAAAATTCATGACAAACCTGTGATACAGGCAGAAACAAAATTAATAATCAGAGCAACAATATTGACTGTTAACTGAAACTGCACAAATTTTTGAATGTTTATGTATATGGCCCGTCCCCATCTGGCCACATTGACAATGGTAGTGAAGTTATCATCCATTATAATGACATCAGCATTTTCTTTGGCAACCTGTAAAAGGATTAATTATAAAAAGAAAACGTTATTAAACTTTGATACAATAACCGGACAATAATATAAAAAAGACATAGAATAAACATGACAAGGATTTTGAAAATAGGTTTAATTACTGGTCCCCATAATTACAAAAACTTTTCCTCAATGTCCTTGTCCCCATACCTAAATATTCCCCCTTTAGCGTTACACATACCGATTTTAGTCTCTTTCGATTCAGTCCTCATTTAAGGACTAAAAGGGATTAAAAATGGTATAAGTAGGAACTAAAAAAAATATTAAAAATAAATTAGTATGTTTAGGAACTTCAAAGAAAAAGTAAAATAGGTACAACACGTAAAATAGGAGATTATGTCCTTGAAAGGTATCAATGTTGGCGAAGAGTGAAAGGAGGGACAAGACGAGGGAAAGGAAAAATATAGTCAGAACACAAGACAATAGTTTGTCTTAAACAAGATGCAGGGCAACTACCCAAAAGCATTACAATGGAATGCATACGTAATACCATCAAATTCATCATACTGAACACATCATGGCCACAAACCTCAGTTCCAGCTATGCCCATAGCAAGTCCAATGTCTGACTCATGCAGTGCAGGAGCATCATTGGTTCCATCACCAGTAACAGCTACAACCTCACCAAGCATATTCCTCAAACGGGTTACTAAGGTATGCTTGTCAAGAGGTAAGGATCGTGCCATAACCTGAAACAATGTTAAGCACCTTAGAAAGATAGGCTTCACAAATGAGTGTTAAAATCACAGAATTTAAAATGAGATCATGACCTGAATTCTTGGTATAATACTCTTCATTTGCTCTGGAGACAAATCACGAAATTCCGGTCCTTCTATAGCTACACCATCCTCCGTAAGTATGCCACATTCTTTAGCTATGGCCCTAGCTGTATTGATGTTATCACCGGTCACCATGCGGACAGTTATTCCAGCAGCTAAGCAACTTTGAACAGCTTCCTTAACCCCAGGACGGACTGGATCCTTGATTCCCACAATGGCTATCAGAGTATAACTATCTTCAGGGATGCTGGTTTCCCCTAGGGGTTCATTTACATCTTTAACAGCTAAACAAAGAGTTCTCAAAGCTTCAGAGGCTAAGCCATTTATAGTGTCAGAGACATTCTTTGCCTGATCATCAGAAAGATCAACAACTGTTCCATTCGGATCAATCACTTTGTTACACAATTTTAATACTATTTCTGAAGCACCTTTGCAGAAAGCTTGGGCACCTCCATCAGGAAGACCTACTAGCACGGACATCTTCTTCCGGACTGAATTGAAAGGCTCAACCTTAAGTATCTTATATGTTGCACGCTGCACATCAAAATCACCACCTGAAAGCAAGCCAAATTCCAATAATGCTGATTCTGTTGGTGTTCCCAATATTGTTGTATTTCCATCTTTGTCCTTAACTACTTCAGAAGAAGTATTTTGAAATATAGCTCTCAAAAGGATGCTTAAGACTTCTTCGGGTATCTCTGTCTTCAGTTTGTCAACGCTCTCCTTACCTTTAATCTCCACGATCTTTCCACAAATCCAAATTTTATTTACCACCATATGGTTAGTGGTCAATGTTCCTGTCTTATCTGTGCAGATGCAAGTCGCCGAACCCATAGTTTCACAGGCAGAAAGATGTCTCACAAGTGCCTTATCCTTCATCAACTTTTTCATTGCAAAAGCAAGACTGAGTGTCACAGCTAACGGCAACCCTTCAGGAATTGCAACAACTATTATAGTTACCGCGATAGCAAAGTAGTCCAGCAGCTTCAATGCATCATTTGAAGACCAACTAGCAAAATCACCACTAACTGCTTTTTCGACCACAAACCTTATTGTCAGCACCAGAAATGTCAGCACAGAAAAAGCCAAACCAATTTTTCCAATAACAGTAGCAACTCCATTCAATTTCACTTGCAGTGGAGTCTCATCTTGTCCTCCCTCACTTAGAGTTTCCATCAACTTCCCCCATTCAGTCCTCATGCCAACAGTCGTAACTATCATCTTCCCCTGACCATCTTGAACTTTTGTTCCCGAAAGAAGAAAAGGTCTTTTTTCATCTATATCTACTGGTTCGCTCTCACCTGTCAAACTTGACTCATCAATTATCAAAGAATATCCTGATATATAAATTCCATCAGCAGGAACTTGATCACCAGTTGACAAATGAACAATATCTCCCACAACCAAATCATAAATTAAGACCTTCTGTCTTTTTCTGTCCCTTGTGACCTGGACAAATATCTTTTTCTTTTCTTTGTCCAAATCCCTGAACTGTAGGGATTGCTGATAGTCACTGATAGCAGTAACAATGACTACCAAGAATATACTAAGTATGATTCCTAGACCATCATAAATACCTTTTGGCCATCCTTCAGTGGGAAGCCCTATGGCTATAGAAACTATCGCACAGACCATGAGAATGATTAGTGTTAAGTCATGCAGTGCTTCCCAAACAAACATCAGGAAGCTTTTAGAAGGTTTCTCAGTATAACGGTTGACTCCATAAATCTCTTGCCTGGTATCTATACTGTCTCCACCAACACCATCTTCGACTGAGGCACCGAGTTTCTCTATAATACCTTCAACTTGACCAATTTTTTTATATTTCTTGTAATCATGACCTCGAACCAACAATGCAATATCATCTGGTTCAATACCAAAACCAGCTTCTCTCGTCTTTTCTGACACCTTGTATTCAGCTGGACCAATAACTGCATAAGAAAACCAGATGAACTATGAGAGACCATACATTAAGAAAAAGTTATTAGTTCAAAAGCAATCATATGAATTTTAATCATATAAATTGGAGCGCCTTACCATCCATAAATTGTAGTGCTGCCCTTTCAGCATAGATAATGGCACGAATCTTTCCCTGATGGAGTATAATATTGTCAAAGTAGATAACAAATTAACAATGTATATCTAAAAACGGATTTAATAAGAAGAATAACGGTCATTGAATCTGATAGAGGTCATGGCCATGCATTTAAAACTTAGCACTTTGCACTTGGAATGACATGTCTAAGCAAGAAATAAAAGTGGAATACCCTGTATACTGACTGAAGGTATTCCATACAATCCTTGCTAAAATTGAACTATGTTAATGTTTAAGTGAATTCTTTCTAGAAAATGGATGGAATCTTATGATAAAGAAATTAGCCTAGTAAATTAAAGTTGGGTATATTGGATATATTATATCATTAAGGTGTGTTTCAAATGAGCAGGGTGTCAAATAAGTCTGGTCCAATAAACCAACCTAAAAAGTTTGAAAATTAAGTTATGAAAATGATATCGTAAATCAAATTAGATTGTTGAATGTAAAGATTAAAAACTCACTTACTCTTCGTCTTGTGGTCTATCGATTAAAATAAATTATTTAAAAAAAGAATAATAAAAAGTAAAAAATAAATCTTTTAACTTTAATTATAAAATAAATGAACTTCTACTTTTATAATTTATAAATAAAATTATTATATCTAAAATAAAAGTTAATTTCATTAGTAAAACTTAAACTTTCAAAACTACATTTTTAATTTATTTTAAAATATATTGAATTAGACTACCAATTTCTTTTACTCACCTCGTAAGATTAGACCGCAGTGAACCCTACCGATCATTTTGACAATTTATGAGAATTATGATATTTGTTTTACGAGATGTGAAGATTTCTAGTTGATTATAAAATATCAAAATTAAACCCCAGTTTCAGTATTCCCAGTTCGTGATACCTTTGATATTCTTCTCTCCTCTTTCGTTTCCAAATATAGTCATGAAATTCAAGGTTTGAGTCATTTGACTTTTCTAAGATAAGTCCTCACAAGTTACAGAGGTAAAAAAGGAATCATCACAAAGCTAACAAATAAAAAACAGAGAAACTCTTAGAAAAAGTGTGTTAAGGAAAATGTTGTTAATGTTCCTCAAAATAAATAATCTAAGTGGTTCACACTACATACATCCCATTCCAAAGTGTTCTAATTTTTTAATGAATCATCGACGTTTCTTTCTTTATTGTCTAATAATGTGATCCATTCATTTTAGAAGTGTTAAACACAATCCATATAAGCATCTTTTGGTCTTAAACCCTTCTTAACCGGAAATCTTGCTAGATTCCAGCTAGGGAGATTCTTATCCATCCACAAACTAAAACTCCGAACTTTTTTACAAGAAAAATCAAGTTCACGTGAACCAACAAGAGTGATAAATCAATAGGATGGGACAATAAGCATCTTGGCCATACTTGTCGCTTGATAAACCAGCGGATGCAACTTTTAGTTGAAGTACTCAACAACGCATTAGTTTATGTTTGGATAGAACCAAAGAAGATAAACAAAGAGAAAGGAGATAACGAAGAAAAAAAATACCAGTATCATTCAATCCTATAAAAATGTAAGATTATTTAAAATCACGATGAATTTTATTATTTAATTATAAAAATAATAAATAATTAATTTAAAAATTGTTTATTATAATATATCAAATTTTTATCTAATTATAATTAATTTAAGTTTTGATGTGAAATTAAATAACTTTAAAAATATATTTATTTTAAAAATTTCAAAATAAATATTTATTTTTAATAATTATAATTAATAATAACATTTATAATATTTCAAATTTATTATATAATATTTTTAAAATATAGTATATTAAATTATAATATTTTTAGATAATTTTAAAAAAATGGTAAAATATTTTTCTTTTTGCATATAAATTTCAAATTTTTTGTCATTTACTTTCTTTTCATATTATCAAAAAAATCTATTTTAGCAACTACGTAACCAAAGTAGTAAATGCTTGTTGGGAAGGAAATTTCCAGGAAACTTCGTTGCTAAAAGTTATTATCTAGTTGAATTTAAAAAAGAAAAAATAAAAAGCTATTTGAGAATGAAGCCGTACAAAAAGCTCAACTTGCAATGCAACGCACGAAACACGACAAGCATAGTTTCGCATTCCGACCTCAACAATCAGAAACACTGTTTTTTGGGTATGACACCATTGAACGCGGTAACGACACGTTAGTCGCTGTGCATTGGGCAAGTCATCGATATCTACAATGACTTTTAGTATTTAAAATCAAGGCTCATACTCGATCTTTCTTTAATCATATCTCGTGGGTTTTCTTTTCACAACACCTTTTTAATCTCCACATCAAAATAAAGAGCGCGAGTTACTAAAAATCAACATTTAACAGTAAATCCCGATATCGCTGGGTTGAAAAGATTTGTTAGGTCATTAACATTTATAATATCATAAATAGAATTAGTTTTTATTAAGTCCATTAAACAAATTCGTGACGTAAAAAAAATTATATATTACTAGTGCGTAAAAAAAATTATATTGAATAATCAAATACACGTACATTATTTAAACGATCTTTAATATAACGTGTCATTTTAATGTAAAACAAAAATGTTGTTCTTTGAGTACTTGAAGTATAACAACAAACTAAAAATCTGGGGTAAAAAATTAATAAATTTATAGAAAAAGGTAAAAAAATCACAAAATCATAGAAAGAATAGTACAACCTTCTCAAAATAACAAATCGCATGACAAAACTAAATCCTGAAAAATTTACATTCGTGTTTCATAATTTATTATATACTTTCTTCCATATTTATAACAAATATTGTACTGAAAGTCTGCACAATATTCTTAAGTGTAACTTTCGCAAAAAATTACTGTATAACCGCCAGAAAGATAAGGATGAGATGTGTCACCCGCGAAAATTGACCACACAAAAATAACCTATTTATTATTATTGTTTGTGAATATTTTAGTTACAAATAATCCAATTAAATAATTAAAAGATTAAAAACAAAAAATATGAAACATTATTTTCTTCCGTTCTAATTTAGAAATTAATCCACTTCAAATTAAAATAAGATTTTTCATATTTATTAAACAGTATTTTACACAACCTTTCATTTTCATTTAATATATATAGTCATGATAAGACTTTTTATTATGCCTTAACTTAAACTCAAATTTTTCTTCCCATTTAAAAAATCCGTTCTGAAATGGATAATCAGTCTAGATTTATATTTAATATTTGAGTTTTGATGTTTTTCAAATAAAATTGATTTTAGTGAAGTTTTATAAACTAATTGAAAAATTGTATTTTAATTTTAATGAAATAAAAATTAAACTATATATTTTAACGAACTTATACATTAAGAAAACTAATAAAAAAGTCCACACAAGATCCGATTAGGTCAAAGCATATAGAAGACGTAAAGATTGCATTATGCTTCAAAAACTATTTATGGTCAAATAAAATCAAGATTTTATAAATTGGTCAGGATCCGCAATTATCGTAGAATCGTAAAAAAAAATACAGGACTTTCCGCAACCACATCTTTGTAAATGGACCAATTGTTGCCACGGTAACCGTATAAATTTTCATCTGAGCCTTTTTGGGAAAGTTTTCACAAAATCATTCACGATTTGGAATCCACTTTTTCGAATTACAATAATAAATAAAAAGTTAAAAATTGGTATTCATTTATTAAATACATTGCTTTTTTATTTTCCAAAACTTATAAAAATCCTTTCAGATATTTTAATGAAATATCCTTCGCCAACAAAATTCCTAAAATCATAATTTGAAGATTTCCGATTTCGAAAAAATCATGGTTTTTATTTTCATTCATAATTTTTTTTTTCTGTACTACATGATACTTCCTAGATTATCGCAGTTGTAGCAATAGGAAAATCCGCAACAACTCTGTCTCTGGTTTCAATTTGACACCACTGAACGTTCCAACAAGCACCGAAAGATTTGCCTGTGACTCAGTTCATTTCAAACTAATAACAATCTTTTCGAGTTAGCGCGTTAATCCGTTTCGTCTTTTCGAGTCTCTACTGTGATGTGTTACTATTCATGACCTAATTTGTTATTACCATAACAATCTTCTTTAGTTCCGTCCATTGAGGAGAAAGCACACGAGTTCAAAAGGGAGAAAAAAAGAGGTAATGAGAGAGAACCTGTAATTTGCGGCACTTCTCCTCTGCGTGTTTGCGTTTGACGAGATCGGCGACCCAGCGGAAGCGTCGGCGAGGGTTTTTGACTAGCCTCACGGCGGATCTCCATTTGGCGAGGGCTTCGATGGAGCGATCCTTGGGACTCAATTCGAAATCCCTTAGATCCATGAGACTCTCCATTGTGATGCTCAGGAATCACTCCGCAATTAGTTCTGAGTATATATTATTGAATTTGTTGTAATGGCTTCTGCTCTTATTCTCTTCAGTGGTGGAGCCACACAACTAAAAGATACCATCAAGCGCTTAGAATTCAACGTCAAATAAATAATAATAAATGAATATTAAAACGGAAAGCTTTCTCAAGAATCACATCAAAGTGGCACCCACGTCAACAATCCATTACCAATAATCGTGTTTATAATCACTAATACAACTTATAATTTTGTTCACAAACCCTTAACAATTACTATTTATGTCATTTGACCGTTATCTTATTCTTTAAGTCATTTTATTGACTAATTTTGGTC
Organism: Sphenostylis stenocarpa; assembly: GCA_963425845.1. NCBI lineage: Eukaryota > Viridiplantae > Streptophyta > Magnoliopsida > Fabales > Fabaceae > Sphenostylis > Sphenostylis stenocarpa. The sequence continues at coordinate 2,736,945 of OY731404.1, read as the reverse complement.
GGTCATATAAAAAAAGTTTCTTTTTCTAGAAGTTAGTTTTCTATATATTAAGTTATATTTATCTCTCAATAGACTTTTATTCTGACACTATTTTTTTTTTCATTTTTATTAGCAAGTCTTGTCATTTTAATTAAAATAATTAAATAAGTAAAATTATAAATAAAACGACATGAAATACACCTTAAAATACACAAATATATTTTTAATAATGATACTAGTAGATGTTATTTAAAAAAGGTTGTTTATGAATAAAAAATATCATTGTAATATATATGACTTGATTTATATAATTTTAATCAGAGTTGACATTCATATCTAAAAAAATGTTTTTGTTCTTTAATGATTACTTTAAAACTATGTTTGGAGATATCGTTCAGTTCTTTTTTCGTTGACAAATAATTTAATTTGTTAGTAACTATATCAAGCAATGTCACCTTCTTTGTTTAGTGAGATGTTGACACATTTTTCTCGTTAGTATGCATTGTACGATAATTGTGGCCAAATTTGCTTTTATAAATTTTTTAAAAATTCCGATTTCGCGTAAATATAATGATACGATTTGATACTAAGAGTTCGAGGATGACTCTAAATTTTTTTAAAATAAATATAGTATATAATTACTTTTTATTTAAATTGTATTTAAATACACTATTTTAGTAAAACATATTTTTTTTTATTATTATTATTATTATTATTATTATTATTAAAGTTGTTTGATTTTAGTTAAATAAAAATTTTGTTGATATTAAAGTTGTCAATTAACTTACAATTTTAGTAATTTTTTTATTTAATTGATTGACGATTTTAATTTATATTTTCTTAATATAATTATAAATCCAATTTTATGTTGACACATACGTTGAACAAATATATAAATTACAAACTATTTATAAGATTTATAGGGATAATTTCATTCTGTTCAGAATAAAAATTATTAATTTTCTTATATGTTCCAAAAAAATTTCCTAATAGAAGTTTATATCGACAATATTTAAGAAAATTAATTTTAAATAAGTTAAAAATTGTTAATTTTATTATTATCATAATAATTATCTATTTCGACAATAAAAAATATAAAATTTTATTTTATTATATAATATATGCATATTTTTCTTTATTAATTCATATTTTTTTAAACAATTTAATATATTTAAAAACTATTTAATATTATAGACATCTAAATAATAATTAATTATTTATTTTATTAATATTTTTTAAAATTAAATAAATCTTTAAAAATAAAAATTTAATTTAAAAATATAAAAACTAAAATAATAAATTAATTGACAAATTTAGTATAAAAAAGTTGAATTAAAATCATCAATCAATCAGTGAACAATTTCAGTATAAAAGAAATTAAACTAAAGTTGTCAATCAATTGGTGATTTGAAATTTAAAAAAATTGTACAAAAGTAATTTTTTTTTTTTTTAAATTATCACATAAAAAAAGTTACACATAAGTACATTCGTGTACCATTTCAACCAAAATCGTCTTTTCACTCACAGTGAAATCATATATCAAAGTACGACTTACCAATATTGGGATTCTTTTTTTAATTTACCCATTTTTTTAATTTACCTATTTTGGGAATAAATAAAGCAAATTGACTTACACCAAATTAAGCACGACAATAAGGACACGACCAATGAGTTTGTATCCCCAACTTTTTTTTAACAGTTATGATCTTCTCACGACAGTTATGATCTTCTCGTGATAGTTAGAATTAGAAATTAAGTTTATTTTTTATTTTTATTAAGCTTTTCATCCTCAATTTATATTATTTATAACAAAAATTATATTTATAATAAAATAATTTTAATATTTTTATTTATTTTTTATATAAATAAATATTTATAATTTGTAATTGTTCTAATATGTTCATAAGTCTCACATTGTTTAGAAGTTGAGGTCAAGGATAATTTATATATATTTTTCTCTCTTAATTTATTAAAACGCCTTATAAGAATAAAACCGTGACGGACGAGAGTTCCAAAGCAGGTAATACTTCGGATATGGAAATTGGGATTGTGAGCTTATGGTTCAATATATACTCTCATGAGTCTCACATCGCTTATATATCCTACTCTCTTAACTAAAGATAACAAAACGGGTAAGGCTTGTGCGGGCTGACCTGCCAACCCGCTATAAATATGGCGGGGTGGGGGCGGGTTGGTGTTTTTGTCCCACTCGCCCCACCCCATTAAGTTCGTTAGCCTCGCCTTACCTAATTAAAAAAAAAATATTTTTTAGTGATATAAAATAGTCATAAAATAATATATAAGTTGAAATTTTGTAAAAAAATAATTAAGAAAATTTCACTTTCACTCGTAATAGGAAACATTCTTGTTATTCAACACACAAATTCTTATCTCTTTGTCCTTATTGCTCATCATCAAATGATTGTTTATCCCGAGCATTAATTGTTTTTATTCTAATGACTTCAATTGAATGTAAGAGAATTATGTAAGAAGAAAACAACGTGAAATTTTATCAGATAAAAAAGATATAATATAACTTTTAGGTATTTGAATTTTTCAATATAAAAAAATAAATTTTATAAGTTTTAACATTATTTATATATATTTGTTATCATATATTATTATATAAATTTTATTATTATTCTAAATTATAATTTTTTAAAATAATGTATTAATTTATATTATTAGCTTGAAATATATATATTGAATTATTGACAAATAAATAATAATTTTATTATTAAATTTATTCAAAAATTTGATTAAAAAAATTATTATTTTTTTTAAATTATGGCGAGTCAACCCACCAACCTATCGACTCGCCCTTTAACGGGATATGTCAAGGTCTACAACACATCATGACTATAGCGGGTTAGTCCGTCCCGCCCCATTTTTGCTTGAACAAAGACGGGCGGACCAAAACGAAGCAGACTGGTCTATTTTTCCATCCCTACTCTTAACCCACCGAGGTGCTTTTTAAGAACAAAAGTTCCAAAATGGGCAATACCTCCGAGATGAGATCAGGACATACTTGTATTTAAACATTTGATTTTATATATATATATATATATATATATATATATATATATATATAAGTTAATTATTTTTTAAGTTGTCATTTTAAAATATAAAATATATAGTTTATAAGAAAATATTAATAAGTTAATTCTTATTTAATTAGTTCAAAGTAATGCAAGCTTTAATTATTAATTCTTTTTAACCTTCAAAATATAATTATTTTATGAAGATAAAATTTTATATATGATAAATAAAAATAATAAGATCTAAAAAATATAATAATATAAAATCTAATAAAGATAAATTAAAAATAAAAGAATATTAATTATTACTAATATTCATATAGAATATTTAGAAAAAAATAAAAAATAAAGAAAAATTAATTTTGTGTTCATAGTTAAAAAGATTGAAAAAAATAAATTGATTAAAGAAATTAAGGGATGTGAATAAGTGAATGGTAAGAGAAATAAAATCATACAATGAATTAATTAATATAAAAAATTAAAAGAGATAAAACAATAAAAAATGGGTAAAAGAAAAATAAAAATAATAAATATAAAAAACAATTTATATAATAGAAAAAGAAAATATTTTTTTTTAAATATTAATATTTTAAAATTTAAATTTAAATATAAAATTAGAATATGGTATATCTATACTCACTACGAATTTATGATTTATTTTTATAATATGTAAGTGAGGATATGAGTTTATGATTTGTTTTTATTATAAGGGATAGTAGTTTGTTTTTATGTTAAGTGTGTTAATTGGTGAGTGAAATCTTATATTTGTTTTAAATAATTGTGAGATTTATGTAATTATATCTTTATTTTTTTTAATTATTATAGATTTAAAATTAAATTAAAGATAACTAGAACAAAAGTTTATTATTTATAATGATCTGAAACTAACAAATAATAATGTGTCGAGTAAATTTCATTAAAGAAAATAAACAAATACAAAGAAAATTCCAACCATTCATGTCATCTTCACCATTCTCAAAATCTGATACAGTTACAGGTGCATTTCTTGGTGCCCAGTCCTTCACAAGCAAACCAACCTTCAGCACTTCCGTGATCAAAACTGCGTTTTTAGGCTGGTCAGAGTGCATAGGCCATGCTGCTATTCGCACCCCCATGGTTATGTTCTCTATCCCCTGTTGAAGTGTGGCTCAGAATTTCCAATTGGGGTGCCCGATCCCTTTAACTCTCTCGTCAAACCTATTTGGAAGCTCATGCTCTTTTGCTTCACTCTCATCCAAGATTTCCCCTTTATCAGCATCTCTCAGCACCCAGATGAACTTCTGCTTGCTTTGTTCCAACCCGGTCGCAATCTGTAGGTTTATTCCTCTGTGAAAGTTATTGTTGTCCCAAAAGACACATATATGACTGAACTTGGCTCCTGTTTATCAAGCCACTCCATGCATGAGTGCCTGAATCCTTTTGAATCTTTCTTCTCAATGGATAAAAGGTTGAATGGCCCCATTGCCCAAACCTTAGTGCCTCCACTGACACGCTCCTGCAACTCAATGTAAGGACCTTCAATTTCCCTCTTCGTTGTTGTAAATACTGCCATCGTTGAAGTTCAGGAATTCATATTGTGCAGTAACAAAATCCTGGAATTGGGTTGTCATGTTGTATTTATATAATTTATTATATATATTTATATATATATATATATATATATATATATATATATAAATTATTATTCTCTATTTGTTATGGATTAACATTAATCAATAAATTAATTATGTGTAATTATCAATTATATTACACATCATCATTTTTTTATAAATAATAAATTTAATTTGGGTTTCGATGAACGATCTGTGATAGGTTGGATTGTTCAGAATCAGTTATTTATTGAGAGATCCCTAGTCTCGCTAATAGGTGGAAAAAGCTGATACCCCATTAGTCGGTTTTACGTGTGACAATAAAACACACTTTACACATTACGTTCAAGTAAACCTATCGAAATAGAGCAATATTCTCTCATACGCGCTCTATGGATCCTTCAACAATTTCAGGTACACAATGTTTTAAATATATTATATTTTTGTATCTTATATTATATTATTATGTATTTCAAACAATTGGTATCGGAGCCAAAAAAGATACGAGAATATAATTGTTCATTATTTTTTGAAGAGTGTATCATAAATTTTAATAATTATTCATTATCAGAAGGCATGAAATTTTAATTTTCTCGTTTGAGTTCAAATTAATTGAGTAAGGAGTGAATTTCAAAATTCTTTTCTAGGCGGAGAATTCTAATTAAATAAAATCCTCAATTATAAAAATTAGAGTTTTTTTTTTCCGTTTGAACCCTAAATCGCAATCGAGGTTGAAACCTAAATCTACAATCGAGGTTTTTTCTATTTGAACCCTAAATATGCAATCGAGTTTTTTCTTTTGAACCCTAAATCTACAATCCTTTTAACATGTTTTGAATCAAACATTTATGTTATCAATCTCTGTAACAATGATGGGCAAAACAATTTAGATGTTTTTTTCGAACCTCTTCTTCTCGCGCGTCTTCATCCTCTATGGTGGCTGTGCCTCTGTTTTCCGGTTTCACTGCATGGTGGCGGCGACGGTGGTTTACGCACCGCACGTCTTCATCCTCTGTGGTGGCTGCGCCTCTGGTTTCCGGTTTCACTGCATGGTGGCGGCGATGGTGGTTTACGCACCGCGCGTCTTCATCCTCTGTGGTGGTTGCACCTCTGTTTTCCGGTTTTCACTGCCATGGTGGCGGCGACGGTGGTTTACGCAACGGCGTGGTGGTCTGCGACGGTGGGTATCTGCGTCGTCGTCTTCCTCAGCGCACCTCCTGCGCGCGCGTCCCTGCCGACGAGAACAGTGGCCCGCGAACTCGCTTCACCTCCGCTGAAGCATGCGTCTCCCTTTTATGATGGCTGATGTGGCGTTTTTATGTTGTCTGTAAGTTGCGGTGGTGATGCGAGGAGAAGAAGAGTACTCGCTGCGTGGTTCAAACAATTATGTATGGTTTTGTGAAGTTCAATTGCTAAATTTCTCATTAAATTAAATTAAAATTTTATATTTTGTAATATATTATATAGATGGTTGATTAATTATATATATATATATATATATATTAAATTATATATATAAAATCTTATCATTATTATAAATTCATGTATCATATAACTTCATTATAAGCATGATATAATTTTATATGATTGTGAACTCATCTATCATGGTACAGTTATATGAAATTTTGTGAAAATAAAATAATTTATTTATTTTGTGAAAATAAAATAATTTATTTATTTTGTAAAATAAAATAATTTATTTATTTTATTTAATTTTATTATGTCAATTTTTTGTCCGGTACCCTATTGGTATTAGATTTCTAGTACATGAGATGTGCATTGTATTTTTTATTTGGTACAATGTAATTTTGAATTTTATTATGTCAATTATTTGTCTTGTACCCTATCGGTATTAGATTTCTTGTGACATGAGATGTGCATTATATTCTTATTTTTATTTTAATTATATTTCTTATTTATTATGACTCAGGACCCTTAGGCAGGGTCATAGTGAATGAGAAATTTGATATCATAGACATGTTTTGTTGTGTATTTAGAGACATTTATTTTGTTTATTTGCACAATAATTGTGCGTATTAAATGTTTCTTTGTTATTTTGATACCAGCTTCTTTGCCTATGCAATTGACTTCGGTCAAAACTTTAAATGTGACAAATTTTGAGGATTGGAAAGAATCTCTGGATTTGTATTTAGCAATTACCAATATGGACCTTTGTTTGAGAGAGAAGGAGCCTCGAGCTCTTACTCCTGAGTCCACTACTGTCCAAAGAGCTTATCGTGAGAAATGGGAACACTCAAATAGGGTGTGTTTGATGGTGATGAAATACACCATGGAGAAGTCTATTCGACAAAGCATTCCGGATGATGATAATGCTAAGGTTTTTCTGAGATCAGTGGGTGAGAAGTTTAAGACTTTTGACAAAGCTCAAAAGGGTCAATATCTGTCACTTCTTGAGAAGACCAAATATGATGGTGTCAGTGGTGTTCGTGAGCATATGATGAAACTTGTGCACTATTACAACAAACTCAAATCTTTAAAGGTGGAGCTTGGTGACAGTTTTTTGATTTGGCAGGTTATGGAATCACTACCTTCTCAGTTTGATGTGTTGAAGACTTCTTACAACGCTCAGAAGGAGGAATGGACAATTGATGAGATGATAGCTATTATTTCCCAAGAGGAAGAATCTATTAAAAAATCCAAGCCGCATAGTGTGCAATTCACAGTTATTACTTCAGGTACTAAACCTGTTAAAAAGGGTTTCAAAGGCAAATCTCGCCATGAAAAGAGGAACACATGGAAAACATCAGTAGGTTTGGAGCCTAAGAAGAAGTACTTTAAGGGGAATTGTGCCTATTGTAAGAAATTTGGGCATAAGCTAACTGACTGTTATATTCTTAAGAAGAAGAATGCTGATAAGGTAAGCACATGTATGTTCTAGCTTGTTTTGAATCCAATGTTGTTGATGTTCCTCCCAATTCTTGGTGGTTTGAATCGGGTGCTACTATTCATGTTGTGAATTCTTTACAGGGGTTCACAAGCCTGAGAAAACCAAGTGACCTTGAATCCAAGATTATCATGGGAGATGGAGCTAGAGCACAAGTTGAAGATATAGGAGTAGTGTCTTTAAATTTACCTTCTGGACATGTTTTATTTTTGAAAGACGTTGTTTATGTACCTTCTATGCGAAAGAAATTTAATTTCAGTTTCAGCTTTGGATAAATGTGGCTACACTTTTGAATTTGGCAATGGAAAACTTGCTATTTATTTCAATTCAATTATTATTGGTTTAGGAGTTTTATGTGATGGGCTTTACATGTTAAATATGAATGACATGTCTATTAATTCTATTGTTGGACATAAGCGTAGTAGAGTTGATGAAAATTCCTCTATGTTGTGGCATAGACGTCTGGGGCATATTTCTAGACCTCGGATTGAGAGGTTGATTAAAGAGGGTATTCTGCATGATCTGAATTTTTCTCGATTTTGATACTTGTGTTGATTGCATTAAGGGCAAGCTTACTCGCAAAAGTAAGAAATGCAGGTGCAAACAGGTGTGATGATGTGTTGCAACTTATTCATACTCGATATGTGTGGACCTATGACACCCATTTCCATGGGTGGATACAGGTATTTTATCACGTTTATAGATGATTATTCCAGCATTTGGATGGATAGATCTCCTACAAGAAAAGTCAAGTTCCTTGGATGCTTTTAAGTCTTTCAAAGCTGCTATTGAGTTGAAAACTGGAAAGAAGATAAAATGTGTAAGGTCTGACAGAGGTGGAGAGTATTATGACAGATATGATGAGACTGGAAGAAATCCAGGACCTTTCGCTAGATTTCTTAATGAATGTGGTATTGAAGCTCAGTATACTATGTCCGGTACTCCTCAGCAAAATGGTGTTGCAGAAAGGAGGAATCGCACTCTTCTAGATATGGTGAGGTGTATGTTGAGTCATTCCTCTTTACCGAATTTCCTTTGGGGAGACGCTTTAAGGACTGTTGTGTATATTCTTAATCAAGTACCTAGCAAGTCTGTTTCAAAGACTCCTTATGAGCTTATGACTGGGAAGAAGCCAAGTTTAAGACACTTTCATGTGTGGGGTTGTAAGGCAGAGGTGAGACCTTATAATCCTCAGTTGAAAAAACTTGATCTTAAGACTGTCAGTGGATTCTTCATTGGCTATTGTATCGGTTCTCGTGGTAGCAGATTTTACTGCCCTTCTCACTCCATCCGAGTTATTAAGTCTGACCGTGCGATATTCTTTGAGGATGATTTGGACAGTGGGAGCAGTGCGCCACAACCAGTCACTCTTAGAGAAGATCGTGTTGTTGTTCCCGTACCATCCAATTTTTTTCATGCAGATAATGTGATTCCAGTTGTCCGTGATGAAAATGATTCGGTTCCAGATTTTGTTGATGCTACATCACATGTAGTAGATGAACAAGTTCATGATGATGTGACTGAAGAGGTTCCTTTGAGGAGATCTCAAAGATTACGCAAGTCTTCTATACCTGATGATTATCAGGTGTATCTTCAAGAGCATGAATATGATCTTAATGATGTTGATGATCCTACTACTTTTAAAGAGGCTATCTCTAGTTCTCATGGTTCTGATTGGTTAAATGTTATGCATGATGAGTTAGCTTCTATGGCCCATAATGGAGTTTGGGATCTTGTGGATTTGCCACTCGGTTGCAAACCAGTTGGGTGTAAATGGGTCTTCAAGACTAAGCGTAATCTAGATGGAAAAGTTGAGAGATATAAAGCCAGACTTGTAGCAAAAGGCTATAGTCAGAGGGATGGTATTGATTATAAAGAGACTTTCTCACCCGTCTCTACTAAGGATGCTTTTCGTGTGGTTATGGCTTTAGTAGCTCATTTTGATTTGGAGCTTCATCAAATGGATGTCAAAACAACTTTTCTTAATGGAGATTTATTTGAGGAAGTGTATATGATTCAACCTGATGGTTTTGCTAATAAAAACAATGAGCATTTGGTTTGCAAGTTAAAAAAGTCTATTTATGGGTTGAAACAAACTTCTAAACAATGGTATTTGAAATTTGACCAAGTGGTCACTTCTTTTGGCTTTAAGGAAAACGCCTCGGATCAATGCATTTACTTGAAGAAAAATGAGAGTAATTTCATCATTCTTGTCTTATATGTTGATGATATTCTTCTTGCGAGTAGCAATGTTGAACTTTTGGCTGAGACAAAGTCTATGTTAAATAGTCATTTTGATATGAAGGACCTTGGTGATGCCTCTATTGTTCTGGGCATTCAAATTTTTCGTGACAGGTCACGTGGCATTCTTGGATTGTCTCAAAGAGGATATATTGATAAAGTCCTTAAACGGTTTAACATGAATTCTTGCTCCTCATGTGTAGCACCTGTTCAAAAAGGTGATAAACTCTCTAAATCTCAATGTCCTAAAAATGATAATGATAGAATTGAAATGGAAAAAATTCCATATGCTTCTGCTGTTGGTAGTTTAATGTATGCTCAAGTTTGTACTCGTCCCGATATTGCTTTTGTTGTTAATGCTTTAGGAAGATACTTGAGCGACCCGGGTTTGGGTCATTGGAAAGCCGTTAAAAAGGTCTTTAGATATTTGCAGGGAACTAAGGATTACATGTTGACCTATAAGAAGTCTGATCAACTTCAAGTCATTGGTTATTCTGATTCTGTTGGTTGCCTCGACGATCGAAAATCTACTTCGGTTTTATATTTAAGTTGGCGTAAGGAGCTATTTCTTGGAAGAGTGTTAAACAAACTCTTACAACTACTTCTACTATGGAGGCGTAATATGTTGCTTATTATGAAGCTACTTGTCAAGTCGTGTGGCTTAAAAATTTGGTTTCCTGGCTTTCAAATTGTTGAAAGTATTTCCAGGCCACTTGTGATATATTGTGACAACACTGCTGTCGTACATTTTTCTCAAAACAACAAAAGTTCTACTCGCTCAAAGCATTTTGATATAAAATTTCTGTTTGTTAGAGAGAAAGTTTTGGATTTTCAAACTCGGATTGAACATACTGCTACAGAAAATATGTTAGCAGATCCACTGACTAAAGGCTTAGCTATTGGAGTTTTTCAAAATCATGTAACTCATATGGGTGTGGTTAAGTCTTTTGATGTACTGGGTTAGTGGGAGTTTGAGATTCATAATATATATTATTATGGATTTTACAAGATGTAAATTTATCAATGACGTCATTTTATTACATCTCTTTGATACATAAAATGTATGAACCATTTTGGGATCACATATTTATTATGTTTGGTTTTATTTTATTTATTATCTATTATTTATGAAATCTAAGCATATGGTAATCATCCCTATCTGGATATTATCATTGTGATTCATGTTTATATTTCTTAATTGATATTTGTGTTTGTTTAGTAATTGATATGATTAATTTATTTATCAATATTATCCAAGTGAGAGAATGTTGTATTTATATAATTTATTATATATATATATATATGTATATATATATAAATTATTATTCTCTATTTGTTATGGATTAACATTAATCAATAAATTAATTATTTGTAATTATCAATTATATTACACATCATCATTTTTTTATAAATAATAAATTTAATTTGGGTTTCCGATGAACGATCCGTGATGGGTTGGATTGTTCAGAATCAGTTATTTATTGAGAGATCCCTGGTCTCTGCTGATAGGTGGAAAAAAATTGATACTCCATTAGTCAGTTTTACGTCTGACAATAAAAAACACTTTACACACTACGTTCAAGTAAACCTATCAGAAAGAGAACAATATTCTCTCATACGCGCTCTATGGATCCTTGAACAATTTCAGTGTACACAATGTTTTTAATATATTATATTTTTTGTATCTTATATTATATTATTATGTATTTCAAAGATGTCATGCATCCTTCCCCAGAAGGAATTTCTGGGACATGGAAACCTTCAACTGGGGGCCTTCCCATTTCCTCTCAATAATAAACAGAGGCATTAAAGGAAGATAAGAAGTGAAAAGTTTAGTTTTCAACATTGGGCATGTTTGTGGCATCTTGTGCCACTGATTGCATGAGGGAGTCATGGATGACCATGAAGAAGTTTCCTGACAGGCTCCCAAAGGAAAGAAACAGATGAGATGGGGATTTGGTTTTTGCATTGGGAGAAGGAGAAACAAATGGTGGAATTTGAAAGGCATGAAAATGAATGTTTGAAAGAGAGTCGTGGCGCGTGGTGTCGAAGTATGGCCTGGCGAATGTGAGTGACCTTGCCAACATATTGGACTGGTTTGTTGTGTTCCAGGAATTGGCCTGAGAGGTGCAGAAACACTACAAAAAAAACGCTTATTATCTACGGGTAAAATCCGTAGGTAATGACAAAAATCCGTAGGTAATGTCACTTTACCTACGTGATTATAATCCCTAGGTAATGCACTCACCTTAACAAAATATTTTTATTTATATTATATTTTTATTATTTATTATATTTTCGAAACTTTGAATTATTATTAGATTAAGGGAATTGTCATTAGCAGGATTCGAACCCAGCACCTCGTAGATGGAGGCTGATACTCCAACCACTAAGCTATTAGGATATTTTGAAAATAAATTACAAATAAATTATATTTATATTTATCCGTGTAAATATATAAATATAAAATATATAAATATAAAATATATTTATATTTTGATATATTTATATATTTATACATTTATATATTTGTATTTATATATTTATATTTATATATTTATATATTTAAATATTTATATATTTATATATTTAAATATTTAAATATTTAAATATTTAAATATTTATATATTTATATATTTATATATTTATGTATTTATGTATTTATGTATTTATGTATTTATGTATTTATGTATTTATATATTTATATATTTATGTATTTATATATTTGTATATTTATATATTTATATATTTGTATATTTATATATTTGCATATTTTATATTTTATATTTATATATTTATATATTTATATATTTATATATTTATATATTTATATATTTTATATTTATATATTTATATATTTATATATTTTATATTTATATATTTATATATTTATATATTTATATATTTATATATTTATATATTTATATATTTATATATTTATATATTTATATATTTATATATTTATATATTTATATATTTATATATTTATATATTTATATATTTATATATTTATATATTTATATATTTATATATTTTATATTTATATATTTATATATTTATATATTTATATATTTACACGAATTAATATAAGTATAATTTTGTTGTAAATTATTATTAGAATATCCTAATAGTTTAGTGGTTGAAGTATCAGCTTTCAACTTTAAGGTACTGGTTCGATTCTGCTAGTGACAATTCTTTTAGTTTAATATAATTTACCTACGGATAGTAATTCCGTAGGTAATTACCTACGAAATTACCCACGGATGATATTACCTACGGATAATATCCGTTGGTAATATCAGTAGGTAATGTACACTTTACCTACGCATAGTAAATCCGTAGGTAATGGATAATTACCTACGGATAGAATTCCGTAAGTAATATATGTAGGTAATGTAAAATTTACTTACGGATTTTTATCCGTGGGTAATATCTGTAGGTATACGGATTTTTATCCGTGGATAATATTCATAGGTAATGTAAAATTTACCTACGGATTTGTATCCGTAGGTAATATTCCATAGGTAATAGGCTTTTTTTTTGTAGTGAAGCTGGATGAGGTGGCCTTGTGCGGGGAAGGTATTAGTGGGTGTGTTGAGAGGGGGTTCAATCGGAGAGAGCATTCCGATTAGACATGAGTTTAATCGACTTTGGTTTCTTTATTTCTTATATATTCTTCAACTTCGACTCACTTGAATTTTTCAAAGGATCTCTCCATCATCATTTATGAGTCCATTATATCCCTTTCCATGATGCTCACTACCAATCAATGTGACATGAGTCAAAGATTAACATTACGTTCAAAATAAAACCTAAAAGTTATAAAGTTTTCTCCGTAAATCACCACCACTTTGGTTTCACGAGGAATGCTTTTCTCATTCAAAGCATTGAGGAATTTGGGTTCTTTAACTTTGGCACTGGAGCTAGCAATTCTAGCTAATGCTTAGGTTGGTAGAACAAGGATGAACATGTATGGGTAAGACTTTATTGTACTCAAGAATTTATCGGAAAATGTCTTATTTTAAAGCTGTAAAGTGAAAAGTTCAGATGAGTAAGTATAACAAAGTCTGAAGTATTAAATATAAGTTATGAAAATTAAAGTACATAGTATTAAAAACAAAGTATAAATTATCAAATATTGAATATAAAATAAAAAGTATTAAATATAAACATAAAGTATAAGATTAAGATAATATAAAATATAAAAAAATGAAGGAACATTTATGTCATTTTGAAAACTTGTTGAAGATGTTTTTGTTCCACTTAATTTACATATACATCTCCCCCGAAAAGCTGAAATTGGAGAAACTTTATCTATGCAACTTCTCAACGACAATTGATAATTAAATAATACATAGATTTATTGTTTAGATCAATAAAATTCCATCGTGGTTATTATAACATAAACAAATCTTCAATATATGTTTTTTTTTTTGTTAATATCTCATATAAATATAATGTAAAAAAAATTATTTGTTTTTTTTTATTCTTTGTCATCACTAGAGTTATCAAGACAACGATCTAGTCTGGTTTAAACAGATCCTATGGATCAAATTAAAAAAATAATCTAATAGATTAGTCTGATCTAATCTGGGTTGTTGAAGGGACGATTATTTCTTTTGAAAATAAAAACACTTAGTGGATCATTGCATCAGGAAGGGAAATTTGTACCTGAACAAGTTTTACCAGAATCAACTACTAACAACACTAATATGATAATATCAAATGATAACATTATTTGGTGATATGAGCAATGAAACAACCCATCTCCATGCGAGAAACTCCACCTTCTTCCATAGACCTCTGGATGCCATTTTTAAGCTTCACTGCTCTCTCTCTCATTTCATCACCTTCCTTTGTTTCCATCAACCTTCTCACACCATTTTCAACAGTTGAAGCACTAACCAAGGAATTCCTCTGTGCCCAATCCTTCACAACCAAACCAACCTTGAGCACCTCTGTGATCAAAACTGCATTCCTCGGCTGATCAGAGTGCATGGGCCATGCTGCTATTGGTACCCCCATGGTTATGCTCTCTAAGCAGGAGTTCCATCCACAGTGACTCATAAACCCCCCTGTTGAAGTGTGGCTCAGAATTTCCAATTGGGGTGCCCAATCCCTCACAACTAGCCCCATCCCTTTAACTCTCTCCTCAAACCCATTTGAAAGCTCATGCCTTTTTGCTTCATTTCCATCAAAGATGTCCCCTTTATCAGCATCTCTCAGCACCCAGATGAACTTCTGCTTGCTTTGTTCCAACCCAGTTTCTATCTGTTGGATTTGTTCCTCCGTCAAAGTTGTTGTGGTCCCAAAGGACACATATATGACTGAACTTGGCTCTTGTTTATCAAGCCACTCCATGCATGAGTGCCTGAATCCTATTGAATCTTTCTTCTCAATGGCTAAAGGGTTGAATGGCCCCAGTGCCCAAACCTTCCTGCCACCACTGATATGCTCCATGAACTCAATATAAGGATTCTCAATGGCCCTGCTTGTGTTGTAAATGTTTCCATCGTTGAATTTTTGTAATTCATATTGTGCAACAATGAATTCAATGAATTTGATCGGGAAGCTTCCTTCAAGAGAAGGAATTTCTGGGACGCGGAAACCTTCAAGTGAAGGCCTTCCCAATCGCTCCCAAAAGAAAGCGAAGGTGGTAAAGGCACATGTGCTGTGGAAAGTGTAATTCTCAACATTAGGCATGTCTGTGGCATCTTGTGCTACTGATGCCATGAGGGAGTCATGGATGACTATGACCCTCCTGGCATGAGATGAGAGAGATTGAAGAAGTTTCCCTACAGGGTCCCGAAGATGTGTAGAGGCCTCAAAGGAAGGAATCAAATGAGATGGGAAATCAGTTTCTGAATTGTTTGGGTTTGGGGGAGGGGAAACAAAGGGTGGAACTTCAAAGGCATGGAAATGAATATTTGAAGTAGAGTTGTGGTGTCGAAGTGTTGCTTGGCGAATGTGTGTGACAGTGCCAACATAATGGACTGGTATATTGTGTGCCAAGATTAGGTGTGAGAGGTGCAGAAGCTGGTTGAGGTGGCCTTGTGCGGGGAAAGGTAGCAGAAGCACCTCAACTTTGGTTTCATGAAGAATGTCATTGTTATTCAAAGCCATAGATGCTACGCTTCAACTAGGTAATATATAAACAAAAGGATAGTCAGCACGGAGGGCTGCAGGGCCAGTCCCCCCACCCCTAATCCAAAATCATTAATATATATATATATATATATATATATATATATATATATATATATTATAATAATAATAATTTTTTTTTAAATAAAAAATGTTATTTTATAAATATAAATAAAATTTATTTTCTTCTCTTAATTTTTCATTTATAATAAATATTATATTTATTTTGTTATATAATTTTTTTTAATTTTTATTTTTTTCTTATTATTTTATTTATTTTAATTTTTTTCATATTTCTATCTTTTATTTGTATTATTAGTTTATTTTCATGTTCTTTTCTCACGCGATTTTATCTTATAACAATTTTTTTTAGTTTTTAAATTTTTCATCTTTACAACATAACAAATTATAATTTTTATTTTTTAGTTATTTAATTTTTTTATCTTATGTTCAAGAAAGTATATGACAAAGTTTTAAAATTAAAAGAGATATTTCATGATATTATTTTTAATAAAAATTAGTAAATAAATTTATTTTTATTTATTATTATAATATAATATAAAAATATAAAATGTTAATATAATTTTTTTATTTGCTATAAATTAGTTAATTATTTTAGCATAATATTTTATTTTGATGTTAAAATATAAAAAAATTTAAAAATATCTAAAATAAAATTATAGATTATTTTAAATAAATAATATGTTTTATTATTCATGAATTAAATAAAGAACCGTTAGAAAGAGAGCAAGTTACTTAAATAAAAATTTTAATTATATATTTATAATATTTTTGTTATTCATAAATACGCACAAATATAAATACGAAGTGCGGTTAAACATGATACATTTTTCATTATGATAAGTATAATAATGATTAGAGAAATTTGAATATAAATAAAGATTATATTCATTTAAAATATTATAAATAGTATTTTAAGAAATATATTATCTATGATTCTTTTACATTTTTATTGTGGTATTTATTATTATTTTTACTTAAATATCGAAATGTGTTTATAAACAATTAATCGTAACACAGAAAGTAAAAAGTCATTAAAACTTTTGATAGATAGGATTTATGAGTCTTATAGTAATAAGAAAAATTCAACTCATTTTGTAAAAAATATTTTTTTATTATTTTTAATGTCTAAATTTGTTAATATGTAAATTAAATGAGTTTCGTATTTTTTTTAAATAGAGTTGAAACAAATTAAAAAACAAAAAACAAAAAAGTCTGACATGTTAAATTTGAATAAGTGTTTCTACCTTCTCCATCGATGTCACCCCCACTGGCCGGCCTCGTGTTTTTTAGTTGTATTTTTTTTTTTAATGATTACGTAATGGAATTTTCCTTCCGACTTTGTTGTTTTTAGATGGATTATTGAGTTAATGTTTTAGGTGATTGATAATGGAAGCTGTTGCATCTTCTGTGTTTATTTAATTAACAAAAATAAATTGATTATGCAATGCATCCACTTGATCTTATTAATTCTGTGGTGGGTATTAATATGCCAAAGGTGCTGCCATGATATGGTGGTACTCATTTGTTCTATTGTGAAAAGTTGCATTTAGAGATCATAAATTTTAATATTGATTGATCTCATATAAGGTCATCCTACTACTATTAGATTAATTTTGGTTTGGTTGAATCATTTAGAAAAAATATATTAACATAACTATACAAAATTAATTAATTAAATAAAAATAAAAATAATTTATAAATAAAATAATATTTTTATTTTATTTTATTTAAAATAAATTTATAATTTATAATAATTCTATAAAATAAGTAGATTTATAGGCTTAATAAACCTGACTTAAGTTATATAAACCAAATCAGAATAAGATAAGTATGATTCAATTTAAATTATAAATTCTTTTGTCTAATATTGTAAGATGTCAAACCAATAATAGTTTCTGTTATATCTGTTAGTTATGACCGTTATACTGTTTTGTCTAAATACGTTTCTTCTATTCAATTCAAGTAATTGAGAAATATATCCCATTTTGTCTCACATTATTAGTTTCTCATTTTGTTTATGTTCTACTTTACTGTTACATTGTTTTTTATTCAGATTTGAACATGGTATTAGGAGCATAGGTCGCATGTGTGATAGAAGGAACGGTGTTGTTCGATCGTGTAAGAAGCAGCGTCGCAGTGTGGTGCATGGCAGTGAAGGTAGCACAATCTTCAAGAATACCAAGAAAGGGTGAAGGTATTAAGACTTGAGCAGAGTTCTTAGGAGTTTCAGAATCAAGATGGCTGGGAGTGGAAGCATCATACAGGGAGGTTTGCCAATCTTTGATGGCAAGATGTTTGATGATTGGAAGATAAAAATGAAGGTTGTGTTTCAGTTCCAAGACGTGGCAGAAGTGATTGAAACTGGCCCTGGAGAGCTTAGCAGCAAAGCTATAGAGGAAGACAAAAGGAATTATAAGCTGCAGCAGAAATTGGACGGCAAAGCACGGTTCTTGCTGTACCAATGTGTAAATTCACAAATCTTTAACGAGATTTCACAAGCTGAGACAACAAAAGAGGCTTGGAAAATATTGATAAAGACGTATGGTGATGGTGATAAGCATAAGAAAGTGAAGCTGCAAGCATTAAGGAGGAAGTTTGAGTTTTTGATGATGGAAGAAAGCGAGACACTGGCTCAATACCTTAATAAGATTCAGGAACTGGTGAATGCGATGAAATCTTATGGTGATAAAGTATCAGAACAACATGTGATACACAAGGTATTAAGGTCACTTCTTCCTAAATTTGATCACTTAGTGGTAACTATTGAGGAAACAAAGAATCTTGAGACATTGGAGATTGAGGAACTCCAACATTCTCTGGAAGCACATGAGTATAGAATGGATGATTGAAAACACTGTCAAGAACAAGCGTTGCAGGCTAGAAGAAATTACATAACAAATTCCAAAGGTTTCAAGAAAGGATGAAAGCACTGGAAGAAGTATACGACACAAGAAGACTCTGCAAATTCCGTGAAAGGGAAACATCAAAGGAATACAAACTCTGGTGGTAGTGGCGAGAATGACTGGAAATTTGATAAGAAAAAGATTAGGTGCCATACTATCATAAACTTGGCCATTTTGCACGAGAGTGTTGGACGGGTGAAGGTGCCAAGAACAAACCCAAGAATCAAGCTAATTTGGCTAAAGATGAGGTGGCCTCTTCTGACTCAGATGTTGTGATGTTGATGGTCAAGACAAGTGATGTTAATGTAGATGAGAAATCCTCATGGTACCTAGATTCTGGATGTTCCACACACGTGAAAGGTAGAAGAGATTGATTCATTAAGATTGATGATACCTCCTATGGTAAGATTCGATTTGCAGATGACAACAACTTAACTTCAGAAGGTGTTGGCTGTGTGGTGTTGAGAGACTCAGATGATAGAGAAGTGGTTATTGATGGTGTGCTATATGTGTCAGGTTTAAAGACAAACCTACTTAGCCTTGGGCAACTATTGCAGAAAGGCTTTGTCATGGAGATGAAGGAGAATGGTTTGAGTGTTTACGATCAATTAAAAAGGCTGGTTATTCATGCAGATCTATCTGAGAACATAACTTTTCGCGTTGCAATGAATACTCGAAGGCATCAGTGCTTTGCCACAACAGTGAACAAAGACGAGTGGATATGGCACAACAGATTCAGACATCTGAATTTCCAACACTTGGTTCATCTAAGTGAGAAGAAGATAGTCAAAGGGCTTCCACCAATCAAGATTCCAGAAGAGGTTTGCAAAGAATGTATACAATGCAAATAGACCAGACCCAAGTTCAAGAAGTTCATTCCTACGAAAGCTACTGAGAAGCTAGGGGTGGTCTACTCAAATGTTTGTAGTCCAATGCAAGTGGAGACTCCAGTGGGAACAAGTATATTCTCACCTTCATAGATGATTTCACTAAGAAAATGTGGATCTATCTAATTAAAAGGAAGGTGAGGTGTTGTCGGTGTTTAGAAAGTTTAAAAGTATGGTGGAACGGCAGAGTGAGAGTAATATCAAGATCCTAAGATCTGATGAAGGAGGGGAATATACTGCAACAAAATTTGGTTGATTTTGTGAAAGTGAAGGGATTGTTCATGAGTTCACTCCTCCCTATACTCCTTAGCATAATGGGGCTGCAGAAAGAAGAAATAAGACCCTACTTAACATGGTTAGGTATATGCTGAAAACTAAGAAAGTGTCAAATTTCTTATGGGGTGAGGCATCAAGTGCAACAACATATGTGTTGAACAGATCACCAACGAAAAGGCTGAAGTTGATGACCCCTGAGGAAGCTTGGACAGGTGTCAAACCTGACGTTTCACACCTCAAGATTTTTGGGTCCCTATGCTACAAACACGTCCCTGAACCTTTAAGAAGGAAGTTGGATGATAAGAGCACACCCCAAGTGTTGATTGGCTACAATGAGATAGGTGGCTACAAATTGTATGACCCTAATTCAGAGCACGTGTCCACCAGTAGAGATGTGTATGTCAACGAGTCATATAGCTGGGACTGGACGGTGGCAAGCACAGAAGCCAACAACACATCGAAGATAGTCTTAGAAGAAGATTCAACAGAGTAAGACACAACTAATCTGGGCTTGAGAAAATCAGGACGAAGATCACAACTTCCGTCATATCTTCGAGACTAAGATGTTACTCATGATGCAGTTGTAACATCTGACGGGAATTTAGTGCATTCTGCACTAATTGCTGAATCATAACCGATCACATTTGAGGAGGCAGCCAGGGATGGACATTGGTGGAGAGCTATGGAGGAGGAGATTGACTCTATTAAGAGGAACAACACCTGGGAGTTGGTAGAGCTACCACTAAATAAGAAGTCTATTGCTCTCAAATGGATCTATAAGGTCAAGGTGAATGTTGATGGTGAAATCATGAGGCACAAGGCTAGGCTCGTGGCCAAAGGTTTCCTACAGAAGGTTGGGATAGACTATGGAGAGGTCTATGCACCAGTAGCTAGAATTGAAACTGTCAGATTGGTAGTGACCTTGGCAACAAACGAAGACTGGAGTTTGCATCAATTGGATGTAAAATATACCTTTTTGAATAACCCCTTAGAAGAAGAAGTGTATGTTCAGCAGCCCATTGGCTTTGTGCAGGAGAATGATAAACACAAAGTATATAGGCTAAAGAAGGTCTTATATGGGTTAAAACAAGCTCCAAGAGTTTGAAATAAATGGATTGACAAATTTCTCGAGGGAATTGGGTTCGTGAAGTGCATATCAGAACATAGAGTGTATGTGAAAAGGACTGAAGGCAGCAGAATCATCGTATGTTTGTATGTTGATGATCTCTTGATTACTGGCAGCAATGAGAAGTGCATCGAGTCATACAAAACTGAGTTGATGAAGGAATTTGAGATGAATGGCCTTGGAAAGTTAAACTATTTCCTCTGCATTGAATTCACACGAACATCATCTGGAGTGGCCATGCATCAAACAAAGTATGCTCGGGACCTATTGAAGAAGTTTAGTAAGCAGCAGAGTAATGCTACTATCACACCTGCTGAAATTGGTGTGAAATTGGAGCACAGTTCAAAGGAAGAAGGAGTAGACCTTGTAATATATAGAAGCATTGTTGGAAGCCTGAGAGATATTTGTGTAACACTCGCCTAAATCTAAGTTTTAGTGTTGGAGTTGTTAGTAGATACATGCAAGATCCTAAAGTTTCACATTTAGTAACTGTAAAAAGTATCATGAGGTATCTACACGGGACTGAGAATTACGGGGTGCTGCTGTCAGAAGGGGATGAAGAGTTGATTGGTTACTCTGATGCGGATTGGTGTGGTGACAAAATTGATAGGAGGAGCACTGCTGGCTATGTTTTCTTCTTCGGAAAGACACCTATCTCTTGGAGCTCTACCAAGGAATCAATAGTGACACTCTCATCATGTGAAACTGAATATATTACAGCATCTGAAGCTGCTTGGCAAGCAATTTGGTTGTGTTCCTGTTGAAAGAATTGGGAATAAATCAAAGGTGTAAGCTGAGATTACTGGTTGACAATCAATCTGCCATAAACTTAGCAAAACACATTGCATCTCACGGGAGGAGTAAACATATTGAAGCAAAGTTTCATTATATTAGAGAACAAATATCTAATGATAAGATAGTAGTGGAGCATTGTAGGTCAGAAATACAATTTGTTGATATTCTGACTAAAGCCTTGAAGCATACAAGGTTCAACTTTTTGAGGAAAAATATTTGTATTGTAGAAGTATCTAGTTTGGTTTGAGGGGGAATGTTGTAAGATTTCAAACCAATACTGTTAGCTATGACAGTTATACTTATAAAAATGTTTCTTCTATTCAATTCAAGCAATTGAGAAATATAATATATTTGTGAAACCTTTTGGATCAACCTATTAGGTTATCATTATTATGTCATTTTATAGTTATATAAATTCATTAAATATTAAATGGTAAAATTTTGATTGGAAAACTTATTTTAATAAAAAAACTTACAAGTTGTTATATTCTTGCCATCTATTTAAAATTCATAAGATTTCATTATGTTAACTTCAAAAAAATCTTAATCCAACATATTTATCTGAAGTTATTAAGTAGATTAGTTTACCTTTAAAAACATATGAAAGTGTTTGAAACATTATGATTTAAAACAAAACTCGTTCAATAAAAATAGAAAAATAGTAATATTAAATTAAGATAATTATTTATAAAAAAAACTAAATTTATATTATTCAATTAATATTTTTAATAAATTATGATTAATTGATTGATATTTAAAGGTTTAAAATTAAAAAAATATATATATATATATATGGTACATTGATTAAGCAGATGTATAAATATAACTTCGTCGAACCATCTTATTCAAATTCATAACAATTTTTTGGATGTGAAATTTTAACGAGGTAATTTACTTTTTATAATTTTTTTAATATTTCACGATAAGATATATGGCTTAGATATATAATTAAAAAAAATGAAATTTTATAATTTCAGAAGAATAATTTGATTATTTTAAAATTTTAAATTTAATTTAAAAGTAAAAATTTTAAATTTTTTTTTTTCTTCAAACTCTCTTTTTGACTCAGTTCAACAATATTGACTTAAACTCGGTAGGCACCACCGGCATAGTCTTAACCACTACATTATTAATTCGATTTTAATTGGAATATTATCATATTTATATTAATTAAGATAGCTTTTACTTGTTTTTAATCGAGATATGGTCAATTTAATCTTAATTATATGTTAACAATTTAACATTAGTTTTTCTACTATAATATCAGTCAATAAAATTTTTAAATCAAAGTTGATAGAGAATATTTGTTAAAAAATATAAATTAGGTTTAATTGTGATTTTTTTTTAAATTCAAATACATTTTTCCTCTATACTAGCGTAGAAATGACTTTTTTATGTCATTCAAGTTGGTTCAAAAATAACCGGTTAAAAAAAAAAATACGATGATATTTTTGTAAAAATCGCATTTTATTTTTATTAGAGTTTTTTCTTCCTCCCACATGCAGGGATTTTCAAGTGACAATGATTGTTAGGGTACATTTCGACCACAGTGAGTAACGAAAAAAACTTATATTGTATCTCATTTGTGGTGGTTAACGTGTCTTCTCGATTGAATTCGAATTTTAGAGCATTTTTTTGTATATTTGATGTTAGTGTTCTATATCTCCTCTTTTATGTTCACATTGAATCTGTGATTGTTTTTGGAGATCTCAATCATGTTATTACATTAATGTCTTCACTGAATTGTTATTGAAATTGAAATGTTATAGTTTGTGATTATTCATCGTTTGAGTGCATTTACGATTTATACATTCTATTTTTATATTTTCACAGTTTAGTTGTTTGAATCCTACATTTTTTGTATATTATTTTTTTTTAAATATGAATTTGTGTTTGAATATCTAGGAATGACGAAAGTTTATAATATAGGTAAATATGGATCGAAGTTAAATGAATACATATCGTATTAGTGAAGAGTACGAAAAGGGAGTTTGGAAACTTTTGAAATTTGTTTGTGAAAATGGAAAACCTATCAAAGGGACATATTATTGTCCATGTGTTCGTTATTTATATCAAATTCGTTATGAACTTAAGGATACACGTGATTACTTGTTTGTCTATGATATTATTAAGAGTTATATAATATGGACATGGAGAAATATTATACATCTCAATTATGTCAAGAAATGAAAATCATGTTACAAGGTAACTTTATCTTCTTTTCATTAATTATGTTTTTAAAGGGTAGATATATATTGAATAATATTTGATTTTATTTTAATTAGAATCATGTATGAAACTAAGGTTGTAAGTGGAAGACCCAGAATAAAAAATTTGTATTTCATTTATCATAAGGTTAAAAACTTATTTATATAAATAAACATCACAATTATTATTTGTATTTAAATTTTAAAAATAACATTATATTTTGTTTCTCAATTAAATGTAATAAGCAAACATATTCCTTTGCATGTGACTACTATATCATGTATTGGATGAGAGTCATAATTTGTGCAAGTATAACTTATTCCTGAACGAAAGTAATTGCTTTCAATATTGTTAAGTTGATTTATCTTTATGCGTATTATATGTTAATATAAGTTAAATTAATGTTTTAACTATTTCAAGATTCATCTTCTCTATCAAAAAATGATATTATACAAATTAGAAAACAATAAACAAGGTTTTACATTTAACATTTTTAGTACTTAGTTTGTAAGTTATTGTTTGTATTATATTGTATTGTATTATGTAGTTTAGCATTTAGGTAACTTAGTTTTTTGTACTAGTTTAGACTTTGTATTAATTTAGTTTTGTAATGTTTATCTTTTAAGTAGTTTAGTATTTGTACTACTTTAGTTTTTATGATTTGTATTATATTGTATTTTTGAATTATTGTCTATTGAAAATTTGGGATCTGGACTATATATTATTAAAAAATGTTTGCAGGTGTTGTTTGTAAGGAAAAATAAACCAAATATTAAACAAAACGAATTTTATGTCGAGTGTGTTAATGCCCGACGTAAATTTATGTCGAACTAGACAATAGCAAATGTAAATTTATGCGACATAAATTTACGTCGGTTATACCTGGTTCGACGTAAATTTATATCGAGTATTGACACATTTGATATAAATTTTGTCCTTTTTTTATTTTTTAAACTCTTTTACATTTGTTTCATACTTTTTTTAAACATAAATTGATATCGGTTTTCCACGTAACTAACATGTAAATTTATGTCTTTCTATTAATGTCAGACTCATATCTAATATATATATATATATATATATATATATATATATATATATATATATATATATATATATAAATAAAAGGCAAAATGACAAACGTGAAAACCTTATTAGTGATAGTTATTTTTCGCATAACATCAATTATAATTTTTTTTATAAGTTAAATGAGTTAGTTAGGATTCTTTTCGGTGTATTTTTTTTTTTTTGGCAATTAGTCTATTAATTAAATATATTTTCTAGATATAAAATTATTGAATAGTGTAGTATACCTTTTTTTATAGAAGTTATTACAAAAAAACCTTAAATAAAAATGGTTTTAAACTACAAATTTTAATTAAAAATTATTTCTTAAAACTTCTAATCCAATTGATCAAACTCTATGAGATTTTTTTTTATATATTGGATTGAGTGTTATGTTTATTCGAACTCGGTCCAACCTACTAGTAAAATTAAAAACTATATATATATATATATATATATATATATATATATATATAATAATAATAATAATAATAATAAGGGAAATGAAGAAAAAAAATTAAAAGAATAAAAGTAAGAAAGAGTCCATCAAATAAGTAGTTTTTTTTTAGGGTTAGGAAAAGGGCAGGGTGACAATTCATTGGTTAATACGTAGGGAGAAGGAGGGTTGGAGTTGGTATTAAGGATGTAAGGAATATTAACTTAATATTATTAAGGAAATGCAAAAGGTACGTGTTAGGGGGTTTAGAAATGTTATATAAGCTAAAATGAAGATAATTTTAAGAATGGAAAATTCTTGAGTAATGTCTTTGGAGCAAAGTTCAAACTTATGTTTATTAAATGAAACTGTGACAAAACTAACAACATACGGAACTAACATATAAGTATATGATTGTTGTGTTTCTTAATTAAATGGATGAATCTTCATTTTAAATATAAAGTTGTAATTAAAAATATAATTTTATCTACAAATTAAACCAATAATGTAAAAGGAGAGTTTTTGCTATCCCAAAAAATAATAAAAAGGAAAATCCAGCAACCATAAAACTGATTGTAAGAACCAAAACATATAAAGTTTATTTATGTGGAATTTAAAATGTATAGTTTTATGTGAAAAGTATATGACCTAAATGATTATGTTTTTCATGAAGAAAGTAATAAAAACAGTGACTCAGTCCAAATAAAGAACAAGTTGCCTATTTTGACTCGTGAGTGGGAGAGAGGACTCATCCTTCTTTTCTACATCTCCATCACTACTTCACAGTGAAAACATGGTTTTTTTTTGTCTCGATCAGTTAAATTATTTCAACTTGAGAACATCCCAACTGTCGACAATGGTCGACAAGAATAATACTTGTTTCCATCAAATCAATATAAAAAAAAGTAAAACTAGAGAAAATATATAAAAATTACACTCTTTTATCTAAAATGTAATTTTCATCCTCCCTAAAATTGAGTAATAATTGTAAACTATCATATGTGTTCATTTAATAAAAAACTACAACTTGCAAATTCATGAACTACAACATTATTGTTTCTCTGGAATTAAAACAACCTGCAACATGGCCTAGCACATGCATATCCAATCAAGAACATTATGTCTTGAGAAAGAGAAATATGCGTGCATTTTCATGCCAAACCTAGTTTGTGTTATCTTCATGAACTGTCAACAAATTCTGCTATATTCAACATTGAACCACACTAATTCAATTGATAAGATTATTTAGTGATATGAGCAATGAAAGAATCCATCTCCATGCGAGAAACTCCACCTTCTTCCATGGACCTATGGATGCCATTTTTAAGTGTCGCAGCTCTCTCTCTCATTTCATCACCTTCCTTTGTTTCCATCAACCTTCTCACACCATTTTCAACAGCTGAAGCACTAACCAAGGAACTCCTCTGTGCCCAATCCTTCACAACCAAACCAACCTTGAGCACCTCTGTGATCAAAACTGCATTTATCGGCTGGTCAGAGTGCATGGGCCATGCTGCTATTGGCACCCCCATGGTTATGCTCTCTAAGCAGGAGTTCCATCCACAGTGACTCATAAACCCCCCTGTTGAAGTGTGGCTAAGAATTTCCAATTGGGGTGCCCAATCCCTTACAACTAGCCCCAACCCTTTAACTCTCTCCTCAAACCCATTTGAAAGCTCATGCCTTTTTGCTTCATTTCCATCAAAGATATCCCCTTTATCAGCATCCCTCAGCACCCAGATGAACTTCTGCTTGCTTTGTTCCAACCCAATGGCTATCTGTTGGATTTGTTCCTCCGTCCAAGTTGTTGTGGTCCCAAAGGACACATATATGACTGAACTTGGCTCTTGTTTATCAAGCCACTCCATGCATGAGTGCCTGGATCCTATTGAATCTTTCTTCTCAATGGCTAAAGGGTTGAATGGCCCCAGTGCCCAAACCTTCTTGCCGCCACTGATATGTTCCAGCAAATCAATGTAATGACCATCAATTTCCCTGTTCGTGTTGTAGATGTTTCCATCACTGAATTTGCGGAAATCCCTTTGTACAATCATGAAATCCAAGAATTGGGTTGGGAAGCATCCTTCCGGAGAAGGAAGTTTTAGGGCGTGCATGGCTTCAACTGAAGGCCTTCCCATTTTCTCCCAAATGAAAACGTAGATGGTAAAGGCACATGTGCTGTGAAAAGTGTAATTCTCAACATTAAGCATGTTTGTGGTATCGTGTGCCACTGAGGCCATGGCAGAGTCATGGATGACTATGACCCTTTTGGCTTGAGAGGAGAGGGATTGAAGCAGGCTTCTGACAGGCTCCCGAAGATGTGTAGAGGCCTCAAAGGAGGGAATTAGATGAGATGGAAAATCAGTCTCTGAATTGTTTGGGTTTGGAGGAGGGGAAACAAAGGGTGGAACTTCAAAGGCATGGAAATGGATGTTAGAAATGGATTTGTGGTGTCGAAGTGTGGCTTGGCGAATGTGTGTGACAGTTCCAACATAATGAACTGGTATGTTGTGTGATAAGATAAGGCTTGAGAGGTGCAGAAGCTGGTTGAGATGGCCTTGTGCAGGGAAGGGTATGAGAACCACCACCACTTGGGCTTGATGAGGAAGGATTTTTCCATTGGAAGCCATCTGAGAAATTTAGGTAGCTAGAAGCTAATATTCAACTTTGGCGACGAATTTAGCAACGTAGTTTGCTTGGGTTGTTGGGTTGAATGATGTTCACAACTGCATTGGATGCGCTTTCATTTATAAACCTAACTTGGTAGTATTCTTTAGTATTTATATTTTTTTATTAAGGTTTAGTTTAATATTTTTTTAAAATTAATCTTTTCTTTTTGTCTTCTAGTTTTGGTTTAATTTATTACTTTTGAGAATTTACATTTTAACATAATACAGTTCAAAATCGTCACAAAATATTACTTATACATTTAGATACAGGTTTTGACATCCGTAAAATAAAATATAATAGCTTTTAGCCGTTTTCATAATATTTAAAAATTATCAATCTTAAAATTATGTTAGGAGTAGGTTAGGTGGATACTGAAAAATGAATCACTAGATTGTAACGTATATAATGTAATATATATTTTCTGGAGACATAAAATTTTATGTGGTAATCATAAGAAAAGTATTAACATACTTATTAATATTAAAATATTTATATAATTATTTTACATATTAACTTCTAAAAACTTATATTTTTTAATTATAATATAATTTATATCTGTTATATTTTAAAATTATTTTTTCATTTAAGTTTATATTTTGAAGAGTGAGATGCAATAGTGCTCGGTATGCTGGTATTGACCTGCGTTTGTGTCCGAGACTCCGAAAAGTTTGGTATAAAAACCTAATTTATTTTTATATATTCTAGATTATTAATTTCCAAACTTATATTTTTATAATAATTTAAATGATCAAATTTTAAAATGTATGAAGTGCGGGTAGAAATTATAGGTTGCAAGAAGCAAAGAGTATGGACAATGTTGATATATATGTCCCATATATAATATATAATGGTACCTTCCTGTATTTCCATAACTCATAAAATAATCGAAATACTCTTTTATTAAATTTTGTAAATTTATTCTCTTCTGCTCCTCAACCTCTATGGTTCCTATAATTTCATTTTGTTGTAGTTTTACCTTCATTAAAAATTGTTTTTAACCCATAAAATAAAAATAAATTATTAATATTTTGTACTTATTAGATAAAAATATGACTAAAAATATATAAAAATTCAAACTACTTAATCTAGAAGGCTCGAACCTGAAAGTGAATTCAGAACACTTTAGAAAATATATTTTCAAAATAATCAATTCAAAAATATATTTTAAATTAAATGTTCAAAATATATTTTTAGATTGACTAGAAATGTATTCTAAATTAAATCTTTTAAAAATATATTTTAAATTGATTGTTCTAAAAATGTATTCTAAACATTCAATTAGTAATTCATTTCTACTACGACTAATCAATAAATATATTTCGGAACATCCAACTTAAAATACATTTTCATATGACAACTAATTTGAAAAATAAGTTCTAAAAATATTAACAAGTGATATTGAGAAATACGATAACAATTGTTTTTTTTAGTAAAGACATAAATTACAATGAAAGAATGATACGAATTAATTCTAGTCCAGATAAAATTTTAAGAATCTCCTTGAAAGATAAAATTTGACACATTTGTGGATGCAAAAATTATTATGAATTACATTATAAAATATTTTAAAATAAAAAATTAATATTTGTGAATATTACATATATTATTTAAATGAAAAAGAAATTTTGATTGATTTAAGTACTACATAATTTCTGTGAATCCCATTGAATTTCATTTTAAAGAAGAAACTTGTTTTAATGAAGGATAAAATAGAAACTTTTTATAAAAAAACTTAGGAGTAGGAAGAAACAACCTATATAAATAGCAAGAAAATTTATGAGAAATGCAGATGCAAAGAATAGAGGGAGAATTTCAAAACCAAAAAGTGATTATTTTTCTTCAATCAGTGTTTCAAATTTTATGTGTATTCTCTGCCACAATTAGAGATGCTTTTGTTATTACTCAAATTCGTTAGTTCTTGGGTAATTCACCCCGACACATGAAGATGTTGTCCCTCTAAACTCTAAACCCCGTCTGAGGTTCCAATGGATTGTGCTACCATAGAGTTCAGGCGGAACGCTCGTAACGCTACACAAAATCCTTCATACAGTGGATTCAAATCGATGAGCTCCCCCTCACTATGCCCTACGGAATATTGCCGAACGAAGGCTGGAAATTCAACCTAAACCAACCAACTTTTCGACTAGACCTAAATCAACCCAATTTGATGGGTCAAAATGAATTGCCATCCCTACTTAGGAGGTATAGCTTCCCCCGTTCATGGAATAAAATTAAACACTAAAAATGTTTCAACACGATGCAGAATAAGGGATTCACCATGTACACATTGAAATACAAAAAATAGCCATGACAGCAAAAAGAACTCTATGTTTTACCAGAGTCGAGAAATTCATACATTGTTGCCTCGCTCCCAACGAATATTCAGATTAGGAGGGTCTAAAAAAATGGTGCAATCGACGGCAAGAATAACAACTAAAAAAAAGACACTTTGATTTTTAATAAGCAGTTCAGTTACATCCGAAACAGAATGCTCTAATGACATGTAAATTTAACTCGTTAAATATGGATGGTAATGTTTTGCTCTACAATTCAAGGGCTGCAAAGATTCTTTAAATCCTCCTCCTTGGCATACCAATTTGGTATTATTTTTGAAACATGGGGGTAAAGATCCTTGTAGGAGTTCCTAATCGTTCCTTCAGCTACGCCGGTGGCTAATGATATATCTGCCATTAAGACAACATGTCAGATGTCAGAGACGCGTGTATGAAATAGCATAGATGTTGGAATTGCCGTGTTCATGAAATTTGGATTAATATACTCTTTTCAAATCTAATTTGAAATTTGAAATTTTCACATAACCTAGCAAATCGAAGAGACAAACAAAAAAAGCCCATTAACATGTGTTTGACCTCCATGCCCCCAAACCCCAGGTTACCCTCAAAGGAGTGATATGTCACAAACCTTTAAGAGGTTTCTTGTCATCAGAAAGCTGAGTTATGATGTATATAACTGCTGCAGCAATTGATATGGGACTCCTCCTGACAAATTGCAAAAAGATGTTTTATTAGTATCAATCATCAGAAAATAATTGTGATCTTCTAAAATGGGGAAAGCTAAAACAAGTTGGAGAGAACTACACAAGCAGAGTGCAGTACAATTATTTTGGCTCATTAAATCCAAATCAAATTGACACGTACTACATGGTATACACAACTCAGTTTTGACTTCCTAGATGAATGCTACACCATAACTTCGGTGTTTCCACATCATGCAAAAACATGTGTTATTTCTGCATAGACACCTAGAGAGTTCCCACTTCTAACTAATCCACCCATTCCTTCGATTCCATTTCTCACCCAGATGCAGCACACATCAGGTAAAACCTGCAAGTCTCTAATACATAATCTAACCAGAATCTGGTTCTCCATGGAAAACAGGGAAGTTTAATATCATAGCTAATAATCAATCTATATAATTTATAATACCCCCTGAGTGTAAGCTGATATCTTATTTCATAGTATCACTAACAGTCTAATGTGTCAACTTTAGCCACCAAGTTTCCTCTTAGAGCAAAAGTAAGTTAATTCCTTGGCTGTTACTAGAAATTTATAACAGTGACAATGAGTAATGGGATAAATGTAACAAAGCATATTTCAACTGTGAACAACCTATTACAGACTCTAAGATGATAGAAGCTAAAAGTAAATATACCTTATATCAAATTCTTCTGATTTCTGCACAGCTTCCTGAGCAGCTTTAACAGCTTGATTATTCATACCAAGATTAGAACAGAATCGCCTCTGATGTTTGAGATGAAATGTCAGTAATAAAAATGAAATATAGTAAAAGATCGGATGAATTAGCTCCACAAATACATGTATAAAAATAATAAGCTACGAAGTCAATAAAGAAAACTCACCATAAAGTCCCCAGCATGTATTGTACCCATCTCCACAGACTGACCATTCTCCAAACCCAGCTGTTTTACTATGTATTCTTTTGCTCGGCCAATTTCCTTCTTGGTGGCCCCATTGGCAACAGAGCAAATTTCTAGTTGAAATCCATAGGTTCAGGGAAGCTCATTTACATACAGAAAGATAAATTGGCAAGCATCCAGATGTTAAAAGAATCATAAGCAGTACCCTTAACAGTCCGAGGTTTGTCTTCTTGTCGGCAAGCAATGTAGAGACAAGCAGCCAATAACGCATCTTGATTTCTTCCTCTACTAGACTTTTGATCTTCAACCCTCTTATATATCTCATTAGCCCGATCCTATAAATCAATTGGAAAAAAACAAAATAAGTGAATATACTCATTTTACATGAAAACTAAAGTAGAAGATGGAAAAGAAAAATTAAAATGGAGGTTTCAAGATTAAATTGAGACAATGAAAGGATTATAAACTTGGTTCTGCAAAGCATTACATAACATTGAGGACTGCAAAAACCTATCTACTCCTTTCTTTAAAACAATCTGCAGATAGACATACTAATTGCTTTGCAAATATAGCCCAGATAATCAGAATTCACTTAAGTTTTAACCCACTAATTTTACAAAAGTAAACTTATTTTGGGCTCCCACAAATTTTGTAACATGGATCCATCATCATGAACAGGGTGCATATGAAATGACCCAGGCCTAGAAGGTTTTAATGCCCTGAACTAAGAGATGCAGTAAAGCACACATCTCATTGAGGAAAAAGGTGTTCACTATAAAGAGAAGAAAGCAGTCGGCCATATTTTTAAACAACTCATGATCAACATTCAGAGTAATAAAATTTTGGTTTTAAATATAAGACTAGTATCATGAACAAGGTGGACATGAAATTCCCTTGTCTAGAAGGTTTTAATACCTCAAGGCAAGAGAAAAAAATCACACATCTCACTGAGCACTAAACACTACAATGAGAAAAATGCGGTGTTTATAAATTTAGGTTTAAATATAAAATTAGCCCTTACACTCCACAGGTTCCATGCATTTGGCTTTGGAAGGAAGGAGGTATTGATCTCAATCCCATATATTTGGAATTTAGTTTCTACTAATGATCGTATACCTTGTCTGACAAGATGTCTTTCCAAAGTGTCAGGTGCATTGGCCTCGGTAAAGGGGCAGCACCTAAACCGAATATAGATACTGAACATTTTAATGCTTCCTAATAGCATTCTACTAAACTGATCACAATTTCTCCAGGGCATTACAGAAGGCCAAAGAAAAAAAAAAAAAAAAACACCGTATGCGTACCATTACAATGTAATACCATACCAGGTAACACAATAGGTAATTAGAACAATTTCAAGGTTTCAATAAACTTTGCATTTGAATTTGAGCTAGCAAGGCTAAAGGCCTAACTAAACTAACAGCAATGATCATATGCAGTGCATAAAGATATTCACAAGTTAATGAAACTTGTTATGTAATCAAACCAGACAGATAAAATGAAGACTGCAAATTAATGTCCTCATAAATAATGCAACTGCTTATTGTTTAACCAGAACTGTCTTAAAAAATTACAGCCACACAACTACAGCACAGTACCTTCCATGCGCAATGACTGTCCTAATCTCCACACAAATTTGACATGTCATTGATTTGGATACAATACAACTTCAGTAAATTTTCCATTCGAGAAACAAGATCAAATCCAAATCACAAAAATCATGCAGTGAATATACAAATATATATAGTTTCATGACTCTCCTGTCATCTCTTTTAGCTTACTTCACTAAAAATCGGGGCAAATCTTATCAAAATAAGAGTGTTCAATTAACACTTACATTGACACAAAATCCCATTGAATACAACAACGAACAGATATGCATTAAGGCCTATTTGGATACAAGTTAAAAATGTATAACTTTTCTAATAGAGAAGCTTCCGAAAACTCTCAAAAGAACTTCAAATTTTGTATATGGCCATTAGACACAAAAATGTACGCGGTTTCAAGAATCTTGCTTCGAGAACTCGTGAGGTAACAGTAATAACCCAAAAACTCAAAAGAGAAACAAAAAAAAAGAAAAAAAAAACTGTAAACGAGAACACAACATACCTTGATGGTCGCAACCAGTCCCAACCTGCAAAATCAGCAACCACATAAGCCAATCACTCAATCATAAACATTACATACAATCACATTTCACAATAAATACATAAACACAGCCAAAAGAAAAGGTAATCATTATTTTAAAAAAAAAAATACAACAATAAAATGCAAAGCGACATTAGTCCTCATAAGAGGGCAAGGATCACGCCTGATACGATTCAAATTCCCCGAGAATTGATATGACACTTCACGTTCTGGGTTTATGTGTTTATTTATTAAATTGATTTTTTGAGTAACATTAAAAGTGAAAAGTATAGTATAAAATGGGGATCTGGATTGGAACCCTAGGGAGTGACCTGTCGGACATGGTGGCGATGGTCTTGAAGGCGAGGATAAGGGCGCGATCAGGGTTGGAGCCGCGGTTCTGCCAGCGGCCGAGGGAGGATGAGAGGAACTCACCGCCGGAGCCGTTGGGCTTGGCGATGACGGTGGAGAGGCCACCGTCGGTGAGGAGGGGGTTTGAGGGGCCGCCGACACGGTTAGGGTCGTTATCGCCAGACTCGTTGGCGAAGGTACGCCACTCGGAGGTCTCATCGATGGAGTGCGACTCGAGGACGAGGCCGCACTCGGAGCAGACGGTGTCGCCGGCGGAGTGGTCGAACACAACCTCCGTCTGCTTCTTGCAGTCGCTGCAGAACGCGTCCGACATCTTCTTCCTTCCCTGAGGGATCCAATACAATGCAAGAGACTCTGCTTGCACGCGGAGTGTGTTTGAGAGAGAGAAAGAGAGAACGAGCCAACAACCACAGCGAAGAAAACTCCTTCTGCGCTTTCGGTATTTATAGACGAGATTCATTCGTAGCAGGTTTGGAATTACGCTTTATACAATAATAATAATAATATATCATTAATAATTTTTTTTTTTAATAACTATATTATTAGTTTAAAATCTACAAACTTATCTCCGTTTATCTCTCTTAATAAACCTAATTAATTAGTGCATAATAATAGCATTTTTAATTGATAATATTAAAATCAATTAACAGATTTTTATATTTACGGTGCATACCAATCAATTAAAATTTGTCTTACTTGTATTTATTTAAACTAAAATAGGAATATAAGCGTCAATCTAATTATTTTTCTGCTTCTCTTTCTATTACCGTAAAATATAAATAAAAATAATAATAAAATAGAAACGCCATATTTATCTTAATAAAATGAAGAAAACTAATATATGTATTAATTTCTACGTATAAACCTTAAGGTTTTTATGGTCTCAATAAATATTTATTCGACGTTTATTTAAATTTTTTACATTCGATTACATGTCGTGTGATATATTTGATTAAGAAACATTGATACGAGATTATTTAATCATTTTCCTTAAACCTTGACAAACTCTTCAGAAATGAAACTTACTAAAATTTGTAATTTTTAATAAATTCTAATAATAAAAAATGTTAAACAAAATTGAATAAAGTGTGATCAGCATTCTCTTTATTACAAAAAAAAAAAAAGGATTTGAAATTATACATCAAATTTGTTTATCAAATTAACTGATACTCTTAAAAGATATTTTTACATCAGCATTTTATTCTTAACTAAATTCAATAATAACGATTTCCATTTTTTGACTATTATATATATATATATATATATATATATATATATATATATATATATATATATTATCTCCTAAATTAATAATTAAAATACAATTTAAGTGAGGTACATCTATTTTAAACTTTCATTGATTCACATATCATAATATATCAGTAACATTGCTTAAATAATATATTAGTAATATCATTTAATTTTATTATAAATTCTACTTAATTATACTGCAAAAAAAATTACTTTATATTGCCGTTAAACTCATTAAAAATATATATTTAATGAAACGTTCAATATATTTTTAATTGATATTTAAAAATTATAATTAATAACAGTGTAATGCTATTAACTGTTTTTTTCATCCTGTGATGAATGCATTATGTTAAATATTAATATTTACAATTAATAGAAAAAAGGAAGCATTAATTTCATATATATATATATATATATATATATATATATATATATATATATATATATATGCACGCACATTAAATATTTCTTAATAACTTTTACAAAATAATTAAAAAACATTAATTTGTTTCCTTTAAAGAACTTATCATCTTGAGAATAAAAAAAAACAGTTGACAGCTAATGTATATATATTATTTTATTAACACAAATATTTAATGAGATGCAGAAACATAAAATTTCAATCAAAATTTTAAAACATTTATCAACAAGAGCATATAAAAAATATATACTTCATGTAAAATTGTTTATAGTCATTCCATAATAAGTGATCATGTATAATAAACTTACTGAGTTTTTAAATTATTATCTTATAAATTGTATTTATAATTTAATTAGTTGACAATAAAATATTTAATAGTTTATATATGTACTTTAAACTAATAATTTCATGAGATATGTTTTAATTCATATTGCATTTAGAATATATATATATATATATATATATATATATATATATATATATATATATATATATATATATATAGAGCTTTAAATTAGTAAAAACCCATTAAAATTTTATTTAAAAAAAAGTACTATATTGAAAATATACCAAAAAGTAGTTATTTCCTTGTAGGAATTAAAATTTAGATTTTCTTATCTTTCCACTTCCCAGGGTTTTACAGAAAATACCGACACTTTTTTTGCGTTGGAAGTGATTTTCATGTCTGTAATTCTAATAAAAGTGAAAAGTGTTTCGCTATGGGAGAGTGTATCAATAGCGGATATTTATAGTAATTAAGGGTACGACATTTCAAATTTTATAACTTAATTGTATATTTATGATTTTAGTCCCTTAATATTAAATATATCATAAAAAAAATTGAAAGAATAAATTAAATAAGAAAGATTAAAAATAATTTTATTATCTGACATTTTTATTTTCTCTCACTTTTTCGTACTCTTTCATTAACGGTAATATTTTATTAATATTTAATTATTTCTCTAATTTCTAAAAAATATATTAAATAAGAAAGGTTAAATAACGGTAATATTGATTGATTAATATTAAGTTATTTTTGTAGTTTGTACTTTCAAATTCATTTTTCGTCTCTCTTCCTCTTTCTTCATATTCCATATTTGAAATTATATTGATTGATAAAAGTAATTTTTTTCATCCTTTCATTGTTTATTCTATTATTATTTGTTATTTTGATTTTTGTTGAAGAACATTTGTTGTTTGAAAAAACTATTTTTGTTTTTTATAAATTTTTATGATTCTATAATTATAAAATTAATAATAGATTCATTTTTCTCTAGATATGAAGCATAAAAGAATAAATTCATTTTTTAAAAGTGATAAAAAAGATACTTGTAGAGATGAAAATCAAACAAATTCAACATCTTCTCCTGTTTCAAAGCATGGTAATGATGATCCAATTATTCAATTAGAAGAACCTCTTTCTAAGATTTATAGAATTAAAACCAATGAATTTAATATTAATTCTTTGGAGCGTGACTAAGGAAAACATCTTCAGATACATGAATATCCTATGAATCAAAGAGATGAAATTAGAAGAACTTGTTTAAATTGGGTCCATATCAAATACAACTTAAAGACTATCCTTTTTCTAAAGAGAAACATCCTAGGAGATTTCAATATGGTTGGTTTAAAATGTTTCATTTTTAGTTAGAGTATTCTCCAACTAGTAATGAAGTTTATTATTTGCCATGTTATCTATTTAGTACACTGTCAAATAATGGTCGTTCTGGGGCAGATGTATTTATTAGACAAGGATTTAGATCATGGAAAAAGGTTAATTCAAGAAAGAATTGTGCGTTTCTTAGTCATATTGGAGATAGTCCTTGTTCACCACATAACAATGCAGTAAAAACATGTACAGACTTATTGAATCAATCTAAGCACATTGACAACATTATAAATGTGCAAAATTCAGAAGAAGTTTGCAAAAATCGTTTACGGCTTAAAACATCTATTGATACAATTCGTTGGCTAGCATTTCAAGCTTGTGCATTTAGAGGCCATGATGAAACTCCAGATTCAAGTAATAGAGGTAATTTTCTTGAGATGATTAAACTTTTAGCATCATACAATGATAAAGTAACACAAGTTGTGTTAGAAAATGTTCCTTATAATTCAAAATATACTTCTCATCATATTCAAAAGGAAATTTTGCAAATTTTTTTCTAGAAGTTATATTCGTGAAGAAATTGGTGACTCAAAATTTTGTATAATTGTTGATGAAGTTCGTGATGAATCTAGAAGAGAAAAAATGACTATTGTTTTAAGATTTGTAGATAAAATGGGTAATATTAAAGAATGCTTTTTTGATATTGTTCATGTTAAGGATACTACAGCTGCTACTCTTAAAAGAGAATTATGTGTTGCTATCTCTAGACATAATCTTGATGTTTCCAATATTCGTGGGTAAGGATATGATGGTGCTAGTAATATGAGAGGAGAATAGAATGAATTACAAGCATTATTTCTTTATGATAATCCTTATGCTTATTATGTACATTGTTTTGCTCACAGATTACAACTTGTTTTGGTTGCTGCTTCAAGAGAAGTTAATTCAGTTCATCAATTTTTTTCAAATTTGGCTTTTATTATAAATGTTGTTTGTTCATCTAGTAAACGTCATGATGAATTACAAAGTGCAGAATTAGATGAAATAGAAAAATTGTTAGAACTTTATGAACTTGAAACTGGTAAAGGAAAAAATCAAATTGACACTTTAAAACGAGTTGGTGATACTCGTTGGAGTTCACATTTTCATTCCATTTATAGTATGATGAAATTGTATAGTGCATCTTGTTTAGTTATCCAAAAAATTATAATTGATGGTTCAACTTATTCTCAAAGGGGTGGTGCTGATGCTGCTTATAATATTTTATCCGAGTTTGAGTTTGTATTGATTTTACACATGATGAAAGAAATTATGGGAATTACTGATTGTCTTTGTCAAACTTTACAGAAACAATCTCAGGATATACATAATGCTATGCAGTTAGTCTATTCGACTAAAATTTTGATTTAAAAATTAAGAGAGGAGGGTTGACAAGATTTGTTGAAAGATGTGATATTTTTTTGTGAGCAACATGACATTGATATTCCTAATTTTAATTCTACCTATGTAGCAGGTCATGGTCGTTCTCGACATCAAAAAGATTGTATTACAGTAGAACATCGTTTTAGGGTGAACATATTTTTTATTACAGTGGATAAACAATTACAAGAATTAAATGATAGGTTTAGTGAGAAAACAATGAAACTTTTAACTTTAAGCAATGCTTTAATTCCAAATGATGTTTATAAAATTTTTAACATTGATCATATATGCATACTTGTGAACAAATTTTATCCTTTGGATTTTAGTGAACAAGAGAAGATTAATTTAAAATTTCAACTTCATCATTTTATACTTGATGCTCCTAACCATCCAGGTTTGAAGAATTTGTCTATCATGCTTGAATTATGTCAATCTTTGACAAAAACAGGTATGTGAGGTACATTTTACTCAATAGATCGTTTAATTAGTCTTATTTTAACTCTTCCTGTTTCTACAGCTACAACTAAGAGATCATTTTTTGCAATGAAGATTATCAAAACAAGACTGCGAAATAGACTGGAAGATGAATTATTGCAGATAATATGATCATTTATATTGAGAAAGAAATAACTGAAAACTTTAATTCTGATTCTATTATTGATGAGTTCAAACATTTAAAAGAACGAAGGATACAATTTTAAATAAATATTTTATTTTTATTTATTATTATATAATTTTTTTATAATTGGCCCCCAAACTTACTGGTCAAGATCCGCCATCCAAACTTACTCGGTCAAGATCCGCCACTAATGATAATATTTACGTATTATTGAATTTTCTAGTGATAGTTTTATCATAAAAAACACATTAAGAGAGTATATAAATTATTATTAACGTTAATTTTTTAATGATGTGAAATTTCCAAACATACTAATAAAAAGCATGAAATAATTTCATAACACATCCATTTTATCTTAATTATACTTTTTATTTATTTTATGAATTGTTCTTTTAGGTAGTAGTTTTTTTTAAAGATGTCCTAAACTAATGAAGAGATACTTAATATGGGAATAATTAGTTATAGAGGGAATACATATTTATATGCATTAATTAGTTATAATTTTTAAGTTAATTAATGGTTTTAATTTAAAATGTTAAAAAAAGTCATAGAGGGAATACAATTTTTCGAGGGATGAAATGTTTAACCTCGACATGAATCTACGGTCAATAGTAACCACTTTTTTTTTTTTTTTCTTCACCTGGCCCATGAAGCGGAGTTGGACCTGACCCATGAAGTATAGTTGGGCCTAGCCCACATCACGAAGCTTAAACCCTCAATTCACCCACTGCTACATCGTTTCCTAAAATATTCCAACCACCACCGACGACGATGAGCGCGGCGAAGGTAGTAGCGGCGACGATCCGGCTCAGGGTTCCCGCCGGCGGGGCTCGGCCGGCGCCTCCGGTGGGTCCGGCGCTGGGTCAGTACCGGCTGAATCTAATGGCGTTCTGCAAGGACTTCAACGCGCGGACGCAGAAGTACAAGCCCGAAACTCCCATGGCCGTAACGATAACGGCGTACAAGGATAACACGTTCGAGTTCACCGTCAAGTCGCCGTCGGTTTCGTGGTACCTGAAGAAAGCCGCCGGGGTGGAATCTGGCAGCAGCCGCCCCGGTCACGTGACCGCGTCCACGCTCTCGGTTCGGCACGTGTTCGAAATCGCGAAGGCGAAGCAATCCGACCCGTACCTCCAGAACATGCCGCTGGAATCCATTTCCAAGTCCATTATAGGAACTGCGAATAGCATGGGGATTAAGATCGTCAAGGACCTCGATTGAACCTTTATTTATTTCTATTGTTTTATTGTGTTGTGCTGTTAGGGTTAGGATTCAGGTTTTTATCGTGCGTTGTTGTTATTGTGCTATTTTGAAATCAAACATCTTTTCAATGCTAGCGCTTGCACATAAGTTTTGTTAAAATAATTATTTTGCTAGTGGAAGTTTTAATTTTCTTGATCAAGTTGTCAGTTAAAATGCTCGTTTGAAGGCTTTTGTTGGCAATATCAGTTATATGTTAATCTTAATTTTAATTATATTATCAGTGACAGTGGAGTCGATCTGCCCAAACTCAGATTTTGGTATTCTTCGGAACATCATTCTAGAATTGATCGACTTTGTTTGAAAGGATTTGGTGATGATTTGTTCTCTGCAACCAGTGGATGAGTGGTACTAGTAGTTCTAATTTGTTGAAATACTTGAATCATGCTCAATGTATGCAGAAATCAATTTAGGTTTTAGTCTTTTATATTGCGTGACTAAGTAATTCAGTTTTTCACAGTCATTTGCCTGATGTGTCTTAGTTGCCTGAATAGTTGCTTAAATTGCTCAATGAACAATTTGAGTCTGGCAAATTACAACAAGTTACTGACACCTTGTGTATGATGAGTTGTTGGCTGTTGAAATTGGAGGCAACTTATTCAGTTGATGTCAAGAGGAATATACACGTGTAAATTGTTATAAAACTTGGACCAGAAGCTGGATAGTTTAAATGCTGAATTGATCAAGTAATTAGTTTGAGTAGAGTAGGTATGGTAGATTGGTTAAGAGCAAGAACCAGTGCCATTTCGTGTGATTCTCCTGGCTTTTGAAAATAAGATGAGCTTTTCATTAAAGCAGACCCATTGTGCATATGCTGAAGTTTGATGGAAAAAGAAGATAAAATGAAAAAAAAAAAAAAAGTATTTAGGGAATGTGTGGACAAATTTCTCAATTTGTGGAAGTTTTCTTATATATTTAGCTTACTTCTGCACCTTTGAGCTCTATTTGCACTTTGCGGAGGCAGTTGGTGCATCCATTGCTGTCTGTCTACCCCAACTGTGCAGGCCATTTCATTTCAACTGCTCTGACTTCTGAAATCTGGGGTAAGAGTGAACAGTTGACTGTGATATACGTTTGTTCCCTTTCATTCGATAATGTTATCGAGATACATCATATTCATGTAAATATGTGATGGTTCTCGGTTAGTTTCAACACTCAACTGGTTTCTGAAGTAACTAGTGATAGTTTTATCAGTCAACAAGGAATTGTTCTGATGACTGCCCCTGCCCTTGTTATATGCAATCATAGATTAGAGCTTAGGAAACCAAACTATTGATCTAAACATTTAGCATTCGTTCGAGCATTACTTTTGCATATTGTTTATTCTTTTCTTCAATGTATAGTCCTACTTATCTGGTTTACAGCACAAACATGGCTAGTTTGTCAAATGGTTTAATTTGTTTCACAAAACTAATTCAGTTCCTTTTTGCAAGTGAAAAGGATTTGTTTCACTGAGGTTGGTTTTATATGATGAACTAAACTATAACCGCCCCTAGCATGGATTGCAAATTGCTGCAAAGATGTCATAAAATGATGTAATTTAATTTCAAAACACGACAGTTTTACATCAAAATTCTTAGGCTTAGTTTATCTGGAAAAGAAATATACAGATAAGTTGAACACCCACTTTACTTATTTGTTGGTTTAAATACAATAGTTACTCAAACTATCCTATTTATAGACTAAAATGCAATTTTAGTCTTTCCATCTTTAAATAGAAACATTAGTTTCTCAACTTTTCGAAATTAGTGACTAAACATTCAAATTATGACAATGATGGTTTAGATATTAGTAATGTTGATTTTCACATTACAAATTCTAATTCATGTCATACTAAGATTATTTGTTTATTTCAAAGTAATTAAATTTTTTTGTAAAATTGTCTTTTATGTAATGGTAAAAAACACTAGTTAGAAAGTGTCGTGCATAAATCAACATTAATATTTAAATGACAGGGATCTTAATTTAAACGGTTGGACTATTTTTTTAAAACAAATTGAAAAAAATAGGATGATTAAAATTTTATACTTGTCTTATTTTTAAATAAAAGTCATACATATAAACTCATAATAAATAATTAATTAATTCTTTGTAGAAGAATAATTAAGTAGTGTCACATAAAAAAGTGAAAAAAACAATACTGATATCAGAATTTTTAATTGTAAAATTATTTGTTTTTAGAAGTTAAAATTTGTCCATTTTACAAAAGTAAATTTTATTTACGCCTTTCACATTTATTGACACAAGTACTAAAAAGACCACTTAAAATACATAGCATCCAAACACACCACACACACTATGACTGCATATCACACAAAAAATTCAAAATATAACTGCTTCGTAAATAATCACTCGCATTTAATATCTTCAACAAAAAAATTATTCTCTCCAAATATACTATAATCTTTATCTTTTCTTTTCCGCAACATAAAATAATAATTCAAATAAAAAAGATGTTGATATTGGAAATAGACTGTTTTTTAAGCATCAATTTAAAAATATGAAAGAATATGATTTATGATCTACCCATATCTATTTTTAGAAAAAACACCCTTCAAACAGAAAACTTCTTTAATTAACAATGATGAAAAATAAAGTTGCCATGTCTTCTTACTCTTAATAGAACAATAAGAGCACGAGTCATTATCAAACATAATCATTTTTTCCTTTTTGGGACATTACTTTTTGAATTTTAAAAAAGAAACTATAATTGAATGAATTACCAATATAAGTAAATACAAATATGGTAACAAGATATATTAACTAAGATCTGTGCTTAAATATCTTCAGAATAAATAAAGAAAAATATATTTTAATCACTACTATTCTAAAACTTTCCCACACTACTTTCTAATTTAGTTTCACTACTTAATTAAATGAATATTAAAAAAGAATTTTTAAATAATTTACTTAACCACTTTTTAAAAAATTTCCATGAATAATCTTATCTTTCTATAAAATATCATAAAAATACCAAATACTGCCATATTTTCTCACCATCAGTTCATCAAAATTAGAAATTTATATCAAAGCAAAATTCAAAGATAAAATCTGGGATTCCTATCTTAGAA
This sequence comes from Sphenostylis stenocarpa, assembly GCA_963425845.1. Lineage (NCBI taxonomy): Eukaryota > Viridiplantae > Streptophyta > Magnoliopsida > Fabales > Fabaceae > Sphenostylis > Sphenostylis stenocarpa. The sequence continues at coordinate 2,692,606 of OY731404.1, read as the reverse complement.
AGGATTTTACCAAACCCCTATTTTGGTTCTGAATAGTTAGAAAAAATATTATTGTTAAAACAAAGAAGTTTATTTATTTAGATGAAAAGAAACAACATGAAGATGGTTGGAATTCCTAGTACCATCCAAACATAAAGTAAGATTATATAAGAGAAACGTTCCTAGAAGTGGTGATTACCTACTCCCCAAGCAAATAGTATCCCATATTAGGATCATTGCCACACATAGTAATCCATCTGTCACTTTTCTCTCGAGACTCTAATTTTGGTCACTCTTTCCATCTTTGGTGGTCTCTGCAGAATCCCAATCCCCTCCAACAACAAAATAGTTCTGCTTTTTTATTTTGTGTGTGCTGTGTCTCTTGCATATAAATAAATAACCTCTTTTGAGGTCTTCTTTTCGTGCCCATCTTTCCCCTCATATTCTGAATGCTGGTGGGTTCAGTGTTTGGTGAGGAAGGATAATAAAGGAAGGAGCTTTGTGAGAGGGAAGAGGGAAAGACATGGGGAGGGGGAAGATTGAGATTAAGAAAATTGAGAACTTGAACAGCAGACAGGTTACCTTTTCCAAGAGGAGAAATGGGTTGCTGAAGAAGGCCAAAGAATTGTCTGTTCTATGTGATGCTGAGGTTGCTGTCATCATATTCTCTAGCACTGGCAAACTTTATGAGTTTTCAAACACAAGGTGCATGCTTGCTTTACCACTTTGAAACTTTTGTTCAAATTTTAAACCTTTCGCATACAAGCCATGTTTTGTTTGTTTTTAGGATATGAGGTAGTCTTGTTAGATAATTATTATTATTATTATTTTTTAAGAAAGTTGTCTGGGGTGATGATACTTGTGGACCAAGTAAACGGATTAGCTGATTTTATTTTGGAGAACCGTTTAAGTGTTTTATAAGGGATAACAATCTTTTTGATAAAAGAAAAAAAAAAGTGTAGAGTTTTATCATTGAATTGGGATTTTTGTAGGGTTTAGTAGTAGAGAGAAAACTTATTAGAGAAAATTTATGTTTTCTGTTGCTTTCTTTTGTAGTCCCAAATTCTACCTTAATCAGTTATTGACAATTAGCCGTGTTTAGACTAACTTATTTAGAGAGCTTCCTGAGTATTCTGAAAACATAAGTAATTATTTCTCCAACATTTAGCTAAATAAGTGAACAATGAACCCTATCATTTAGTTTTTCTTTTAAAACTTTGTTGACATTTTTTAAATGCAGAGACAGGATTGTGGTGGAAGATTTGATGTTAATTTGCAAGTCCAAACACGTGTTGGTTGTTTGGCTACTTAAATTCTCTTACTCTTACGATTAAATGTTTTTATTTCATAGCATGGAGCATACGCTTTCAAGGTACAGCAAAGGCACGGAACCAGATTCTGCAGAGCAACCTATTGATGTGATCCCAAAAGATGTATTTACACTTTCCTTCTAATATCTTAAAGCATCACACTTTATTGTATAAACCCCTTATACTTTTAAGTTCAATTTTTTTCAGTATATAGTTTGAAGAGTTATTATTCATACTTTTAAATAGGTTATGGTTATGGAGCCTGATACTAACCTTTTGAAGGATGAAATAACAAAGCTTCGAACGGCACACTTGTAAGTTTATGGAATCATTAGTGAAATAAAATAACAGATACAATCATTAGTGAAATAACTCAATGAAATGACCCAAGAATATAACTACCTTGTATTTTCTATCTATCTTGTGTGCTTGTTTTTCATCAGAATCTGAGTCCACATTTTTTGCTGATAACATTCTCAAATTGTGTAGAAAGATGATGGGTAAGGAGCTTGATGGATTGAGCCTTAAAGAACTGCAACACCTAGAAAATCAACTGAGTGAAGGGATACTAGCTGTCAAAGACAAGAAGGTACCAAGATCAAATACTAATAGTGGTGTAATTGATTTTATTGTTTTGCTTGTCATTTCCTTCATTCTTTCAAGATTTTCTCTATTCCATCCATGTTAATATGGTCAATCTTCTAGAAAAAAGCATTTGATAAGGTTTCCAAAATTCCTTTAGAATACTTGATATTTGTTATCCGCTATTTATGGTGGTTTGGGTCTATACATAAAGGTCTTCCTGTAGTCGTGTGTTTTCCTAGTATTGTGGTGTGCATGGGTTAGCTACTCTTCTGATGGGTCGTGGGTTGAACCCTGTCCACTACCTCGTATTGTAGTTGTTGACATATTTTTCGGATCTCAAACCTAAGCATGAGTCGTGTTAATAATAGTGGTTAGTCACGTGACTGGGCCATGTCGTCAGTCACATGTAGGATTAAGAATACGCGTAATCAAACATTTTTTCACATATCTCTCATTATTTAGAACTCTATTAAATTCATCTCTTGGGATTTCTATTGAATTGATAAATAGGTCTAATTATTCAATTTTTTTTATAGAATATCTATATCTATCTATATAGATAAGATATTCTCTAGATAAGTCAAATCAAACCAATTGGATGTGCGACTCGGGCCTATATGACATGACCAATCAATAAAAAAACTTATTGTCAACCTCTTTTAGATATGAATATACTTGATTCAGAAAGGAAGAACCTGCATTAGTATCTCAATTTCAATTTAAACATGGGTTGGATTCACGCTCCATATTCTAAGAAATATTTACCATATGAAAATAGGAAAAAATGACATTCTTGTTTACAAAAATGCCTTGAGAAAGGTCAGATGTATAGAACCTTTTAATAATATAGTGTTTTTTTCAACTCTCTCAAAATAGAATCTATTCCAACCATATATACCATGGTTCCTTACCACATAACACCTGGTTCCTTACCACATAACACCAGTCACATTCAGACATTATTGCAGAGCACATCTCCATAGCAAGAATGTGATCCTTTCAAGGGCAATTGAGCAGAGTGATGCATTTCCTTATTACGTATAGTAGTCAATAGCGAACTATAGTCTGAGCAGAGTGACCTTGGGCTGCTATGGATTCAGATAATGGCCCTAATAGCAGTTTTTTGCTTGTTATAGCAGAACTATTTTTATGTGTAGTAATGAATGTATTAGTTTCCTGCTATGTGCCACTAACTGAGATGAATAATTAGATTGTAAACAGGTTAATTACTTTTTCTTTCTGACATATGTATCAATCACTAAATTCAACTACTAATTAGTTCTACAGGTCAAGACTTTCTAATATATGGATATGCTGTGATTAATCTTATTCCTCACAATATAATATTTCAGGAACAAGTACTTCTAGAACAGCTTAGGAGGTCTAGGATACAGGTACATGGTTCTCCTTGCAATTTTCACGTTATTTTCCTTCTACAACAAAACTAGATTTGATACCTAATAGATACAAAATGGATTGGTAGTTTTGGCATTATAGCTATTTTGAAATAAAATAACTTGTGTCTTAAAATGTCTGACTGGAAAGTAAAAGTGTGCATGGCAACAATTATGGTACCTGTATCCCTACCAAAGCCTAAATTCATATGAAACAATTGCAAGTCATTATTTCTTTATTGTCGTAGAGAAATAGTGGATTATACTCTAATGGAAGAGAATTTCAAATACACCTTTGTATTCATAATTTATATTTGAATAAGTTTTGCAAATGTATCTGCAGGAGCAAAAGGTTGTGCTGGAAAACGAAGTTCTGCGCAAACAGGTAAGAATCAAACCCGACTCAAAAGTCAAAACTAAAATTATCTCAGATTAACTTTTCATATCTAGAAACAGTTTATCTTCTTACCCATCTTTAATTTTAACTGTAAACAGCTTGAGGAGATACAAAATAAAGCAAAGACACAGTTCCTTGAATTCAGTTCTTTGGATAGGACATTTTCCAAGAACAGTCCAAAATCTCTTTTCAATTGTGCTTCAGAGGAAAATGACCATTCAGATACTTCTTTGCAGTTAGGGTATGTCATCATGACTCCCTTTTTCCAGTCATGTTTTCATTGTAACCTATTTAGAAACTGCATTGTTGCAGCCCCTACAGAATGAAATAACAAACTTTACTACTACCTCATTATGGATACTGGTTCTGCTTCTATTTTCTGTAGGCAATGTTGGTGTTGATCTTTAACATGTTAGTTAATCAAGTAACTTGGTGCAAGTGTCTTCATAGTGAAAGTTGAACCTTACTTTTAATATTTGCCAAAAGGGTTTTCATGCTTGTGAATTTTCTTGTTTCAGGTTGTCAACAGATTATGGTCGGCAGAGGAAAGGATTGAAAATAGAACCTTGCAACGACTCAGGGAGTCAAGTGGCTTCACAGTGACATTTTTGTACTGAAAAACTTACCTTTGGAACTTGGAAAAGATAGCCCAGTTCTTCATCTGGCCACTTCAAGTTTTAGCATATAGAGATAGTTTTAGGCTAAATTAAATAAATTATTCATGTGAAGTTCATAAATTTTTGGCTTTCACCAGCATTTGATTGCTAAATTAGGTTCAAGTTACATACTTGATGACTAACCATGTTGAAACACTTTAGTCATTTAGTTCAACCAAACAGTTCTCAGCTACTAAGATGGTTGATTAGATTAAAAAAAAATGGTGGTCTTTTAGGTCTCCCTCCCTTCCTCTCTCTATTAAGAATAAATTTTATTAATATCATGATTCTGTAATTTGGGCCAATATCACTAGCAAGGAAAAAAAGAAGAAGAATGTGTTAAATTATTAAAGGGTTATCTCCTCTAATATTTTAATATATGTGTATATATTGTGCAAATGTGTGACAAAATAGTAGTTTACTCTTATCAGTTTATATATATAGTTTACCAGCTGTTTTGGGCCTATATCTGAGGCCCAGTTTTGTTGGGAAAACGCATTGGCCCAATTAAATAAAAATAAAATAACAACAGATAAGCATGATGAAGTACAATACTAAGACTATCCCTAGTGTCCCTTTTGCTTAAATAATTTATAAGCAACTGCATTGAAGTTAAATTTTAACAAAATTACTAAACAATATTGCTTAAACAAAATGAGAAATAAATAGATAAAAAAAAATTTCATAGATATTTTTTTTGTTTAAATATTCTCAACATTTAGCAATTATTTTTTAATTTTTACATTATTGATTTTATTTTTCTCTTTTTAATGGTTTAAAAAACCAACTAATTATTTATTTTGTTATTATTATCCTTTTATGTTTGAAATTTTAAAAATAAAAAACTTTTGTTTAAATATTTATCATATCCAAAATTTAAAAAATTATTAAACTTATATTTTTCTTATAAAAATTTATATTCTAAAATATTGAAAACCAGTTATATAAAAAACAATATTTATTTATAAATTTTAATTTATTTATTTTTATTGTGATTGGGTATTTCATTATTTGGTGAAACATATTTGTCAACATTTTGGATATGAATATAATAAAAATTACTACATATTTATTGCTATAAATAATTTTTATTTTTTTATTTCTAACTTTTGTTTTTAATAGACAATATTTTTATAATATCAACATAAATATGTGAATTTTTAATTAATATTTTTATGTTAAAAAATTATATTAAATTAATATTTAATTATAATAGTTAGATTATTTTTAGTTGTTACGGGTGACATATAAATTAAAAAAAAAACTACCATCCTTGTAAAAATTTAGTAAGGGATGTGACAAAACAGAATTATTTAAAGCAAAAATGTGTTTTTTATTTTGTAAAAACATAATAATTTTGAGTTGGAATAAGTATATAAATGTGTTGAATATTTAGAGAAAAACATTTCATGGTAAACATTAGAATATATAAATAGAAGATTCTTATACCATATTCAATAGATGTAATTTTCTTAATTTTTTAAATTTGTTGAGATAAATCTCGTTTTTCAAACAAAATTATTTTTTAAAATATTTTTTTCCTTAAAAAACATAGTTAGTTTAAAATTAATTTTTCATTAAACTAATATAAAATGAAAAATCAAATCTGATTATAAAAATAATCCATTATACATATAATTAAATATTACAATTTTTTTTATATCTATTTCAAAATATCCTAAAAATAGTTTTAAAATCTTATTAATTTCTCGAATTTAATATTTAAAAACTATTTGAGTATTTTATATTCAGTGTAGAATCATAATATTTGGATCTTTACTTCATTAAGATTTTATATTTAAAATGTATTTTGATAAATTAAAAAATAAATATATAAATAAATTATTTTTAATCTCTATTTTAATTAACGTGAGACTTAGCACTTGCAATCAAGTAATAAAAATATGTTTTTTTATTTAGTGTACCTATTTGTTTTTAATTAAGGTGACCAAATCAAATGGGTTACAAGTTCTAAAAATAAAGCCATAATTAAGCCTTTAATTGTTTAATAACAAAGAATTATTATATTAATCTAACTTACCCTCGTGAAATTGTACATGGTGATGCAAACAAAACAAGGAAAGTGATGTATACTATTTTTGTTAGAAGAAAGAGAGATTTTGAATGATTGATTATATAAAAATGGTTAGTTAACCGATCCAATGGATGTTGGGGACAAAATTGAGGGTTTGGAACCGTCCAAAATGATAATTAACTAAAATTAAATTTGACATGGTGAATGATGAGAGGATGAATAATTAATTATGATTAATTGAAGTGTTAATTTGTTTTATGGTATATTAATTATGGTTTGGAAAAGTGGGTTGTGTGAAACAGCATAATTCTGATTGACCTCACCTTGTCATGCTCGTCACCCTCGTGTCATGCAACTTTGTGTTTTATTCCCCACTTTCTAGGGTGGCATAGCACGCGCCTCCATTTCATATCTTTTTTTTTTTTTTTTGGCTTTTTCAATGTTCATCTTCTTCTCTCACAAAATTAATATATTGATTAAAACTTTCTTTTTAGCCACTCATTTTTTTAATTACTTATATGATATGAATTATTTTGATGAAAGAGTACCATCACATCTCATATTAATTAAATATATGTAACTTTCTAATATATATAAATGAATATAAACCTCTCACTCGGATTTTATAAAAATTAATTAATTATTTCTTAATTTTTAATATTATTCATAAAATATAAGAATACATATAAACAATCTAATATAAAAAAAATATTTTAACAATTTTTTTTATAAAAATATATATCATAAAAGTATCCACAGTACTTTTTTTCTTTTACCTAAAAAATTATCTATAGATTATTTATTTAGAGGGAATTATCAACTAATTATTTTCTAAAAATATAATAAAAAAATAAAGAGTGAATAAAATTAGGGTTTAGTTTTTTTTACCTAAAAATTTATCTATAGATTATTTATTTAGAGGGAATTATCAAATAATATTTTTCTATAAAATAATTAAAAATAAAGAATTAATAAAATTAGATGAATTATTTTTTAAATAAAAAAAATTAGATGGTTTGTATAGTTTTTTAGAATTAAAATAGTTGAGTGATGTTTTAATATATTTGAGTGTTTATATGTTTAAATCAGATTAGCCGAGAGAAATTTTTTCACATTCACATTTCAAATATTTATGAAATTTTATAGTAAAATTAGAGCAATTAATTAAAAATACTTTAATAAAATAATAATTAATGTTTCATTATTCAACTACTATAATTAATGTCTTATAAAAATGAAAACAATTATGGTGAAAGGGTATTATCAAACAGTTATTATATACAGAAATATACATTTTAAATTTTAAATTTTAATATTATATTCATAAAATGATTCAATTAAAATAAAATGTATACGTCGATTAAAGATTGCTCTGTGAAATCCTTGACCTCATGTTATTAAATGATATAGTTCATATCATGCTTACATAAGGAAACTAAAAATAAAAAATCTTTCGTGATGAAGCATGTTATAATGGAATACATTTGACCAAACTTTAGTGAAGGTATATAAACTTGTAAATGTTATAAATATAAAAAAGATTCAGCTTCAAAATTGAATATGATTGCATGAAGAATAAATGATTATTAAAATTCTCCCGTGGCACAAAAGATGAATCAAGTTTTGGGATGTGGGTGGTTGTTAGTTCACACGAATGTGCATAATAGCTTATTATTTGATTACAAACTGTGTCATAAAGTTGATTAATTAATAGACAAAATCCCACGTTAATGAAGATTATATATGGTTCTGTTTGGGATAATGTAATAGAAACATCAAATCAATGTGCATGTCTCAGTTTTCATGGGTTTTATTTATTTGTTTTTGGACTTCATGCAGGTCCCATATCACGCATGTTTCAACCATGATTATCATATCTCTGCATCATTTTAATCCAACGCTCAATATAAACTCACACAAATAAAAAAACTTGAATGACCTAACCAATATTATTAACCTACGCGATCAAAACCAGCTCATGTGTAAGATCTTCTCAACCCCTATTCCACCTTTTAATTCTTTATTTTTTTCTTTTTTAAGATACAAACTTTTTTTTTTAATAAAGTTAAATTATTCCTTTTGTTCACATTTAATTAATTAAGTGACAAAAATTTGTACAAACCACTTATGTACTGTGCGTATAATATGTGTGATAAAGAAGGCAAGAAGGACCCACATATGAAGGGGAGGGTGAGATGAAGTCAATGAATAGAACCTAGCATTTTAGGAATTTAGGAATATGCTAATCTGACATATATTAAGAATATCTAAACATAATATCATGGTTTTTTTTTATAAGATTTAGTGATTAAAACAAAAATTTCATAATTTTTTTTATAAAATTGTTATGTTATAGATGTTATAATCAATTCACTTGACTAAAAAAGAAATTCTCTGATAATATTATGATTAACGAACACAGATGATGGTTGGTGTTAGCAGTGTAGGACCATTCCCAATACAAAAGTCCAGCAAATTATCATCATCACAGGCACAACCCTCCACACCCTCCCTTTATATTCCTCCTCTCCCCCAACACCATAATCACCTTGTCGGTCCCTCTTTCTCTCTCTTCTGCTTCTTCTTCTTCTTCCAATTTCCAACCTTTATTCACAATCTTTCTTTCACTCCAAAGCCCATCACTCTCCTTCAGTTAAGTAATTCCCAGCACAACATGAAACACCAACACCAAATCTTGCAAAGAAGCTCAAGTGCATGCACAGCCACGACACGAAACACCCGAAGAATACTCCCCTCGACCCTATCCCACTCCCGCGCCTTCGAATCCGATGATGTCTCCGACAAACTCCTCGTGCGACGAGGATCCTCGCCTTCGGTCTCAAACTTGTACCACCAGCAACAACAGCAACAACCACAACCACCCAAACTGACGCAGCAAAACAAGATATCATCCCTCATACGCTCCTTCCTCAACATCTTCACGTTCCCCACGATGATCCCCACATGCAAGTGGCTCACCATCCCCTCGCACCTCTCCATCACCCCCTCCCTCGGCCGGAAAGTCACCGGAACCCTCTTCGGCCACCGTCGCGGCCACATCTCCTTCGCCGTGCAGCTCCACCCCCGCGCCGAGCCCCTCCTCCTCGTCGAACTCGCCATGTCCACCTCCTCCTTAGTCAAGGAAATGTCCTCTGGTCTCGTGCGGCTCGCGCTCGAGTGCCAGAAAGTGCCGTTGTCGGCCCCTGGTAGTGGCCGGCAACAACAGAAGAGACTCTTTCAAGAGCCTTCATGGACCATGTACTGCAACGGCAGGAACTGCGGCTATGCAGTCTCCCGCACGTGTGGGGACCTCGACTGGCACGTGCTGAGCACCGTCCAGAGTGTGTCGGTCGGTGCCGGCGTGATCCCCCTTCTGGAGAATGGAAAATCTGGCGGCGGCGGCGGCGGGTCGGAGGGCGAGTTGATGTACATGAGGGCGCGGTTTGAGCGAGTAGTGGGGAGTCGTGACTCGGAGGCGTTTTACATGTTGAATCCTGATGGTAATGGGGGACCTGAACTCAGTATTTTTCTATTAAGAATATGATCATATGTGAAGATTGTTGACCAAAAAAAATTCATAAGACTTTGTTGTTTGAAATAGTTTTAAGGGAAAAAAAAAAATTAGGGGATTCGGATTAAGATTTGATGTATTGTTTAGGGTGTTTTTTTTTTTTTTTTTTTACACTCATGTCCATATATATAGAAGATGAAAGGATATGTGATTTAATTTCCGATCATATATATAAACTTTTTTATGGCTAAGCAAGTTTAATTATTTAAATTTTGTGTAAGTATAATTAGGATTAGAGAGTAAAAAAATACAAACTTCTGTTTCAGGTTCGGCGTTCACTACAAAAATGAAGATAATATTAAAAAATATGATGTAAATTATTTATCTTTCAATTATGCATGACCGTGACTCTGTGATGCATAACGGAGAAATTAAAGAAGAGAGAAAAATAAAAATAATGTAGTAAATGTTGTGTGGTGACAGTGATGTGAAAGAGAGTAATAAATAAGGAAAAAAATTTAGATGAATTACTTGTAGGAATAAATTAATTCACTTATTTAAATAAGAACAGAAGATGCAGTTAGAGGGTAATTGAATGAGGAAGATTGATAAATATAAATAGTAGACTTGGTCTCACACATGTCTTTTTGTTAATTTTATTTACCAATTCCTAACCACCATAGAAAAGGTAGATCAATCTCTACAATCACTTTATATTTGCATCCCTTCTACGTATATTTAGAATTTAAAGATTTAACTTTAATTAAATTTAATAAAATAATTTTTTTATTATAATAAATTTATTAATAATAAAAATAAAAAATAAAACAAATACTTATCATAATAATAGTAAATTATAATAAAAATTACACGTATTATTAAATAAAATAATTAAAATATATTATAGTTTTTATAAAAAATATCTTAAATTTTTTTTATTAAAATTAATTCGACCAAAAAATTTAATCAATTTTTTTAGTTTTTCTGATTTTATTTTAAATTAATTAAAATTTAATTATTTAAAAATAACATATTAATTTTTAGACTAATTTTCAATTAAATTAAACCAATTAATTAAATCAATCAATCGATCCAATTCAGTTATATTTTTATAATTTGATATAAAGAATTTTACCAATGAGATATAAGATATTCACGTATTTAGATATGATTTTAACAAAATACATAATTTTTAATATCAAAATTTAAATATTAGATTATAATTTTTTATTGGATTATTTAACTTTTTTATTTTTAATCACCATAAAAGTTCAATTCATATTTAAATTCCTATTCAGGTTAATATAAAACAAATAAAATATTTTTAGATACGAGGATAGTTTTTTCCCACCAACCTATGTTAAATAATAAACTGTCTCACATGAATGCTCCTCTTCCATGATTATTATTATTATCTTTTGACATTATTTTTGATATTTATGTTTTTTTTAAAGGAAGTATGTTATGAAGTTAGACTTTGAATATTTTTTAAACTAATTGATGATATAAATTTGTGTCCTGTGAATATTCAACTCTCAATTCATATTTTTCAAATTAAATTATTCACTTTTTTGGACATTTTTCTGGGTACAACACTCCCATATATTGATCCACCCAACATTTTCTCTAGTACTATTATTATCTAGTAATTACCAATGTCAATGTTCTTGTGATTGTTGTACTGTCGAGGTCTCACGTGGGAAACTCTAGATGTAGTTACAAAAGTGACAAGATGAAACAAATGCTTTTTTACATCACAAATGAATAAATCCATAAAAAAAAAAAAAATTTATTCTTCTTTCCTATGTAAAATTTCCAAAATACACGACAAAATTAATTAAATCAGTTTTCTATTGTAGTTGAAATCAATTTAAACTGTTATTAAACGTCTTAACATAATGATCTAATAAAAATGAGATCATACATAAACCATTTATCTGAATCCATTGATGCAGCATGTGCAATAATTTTAAACTGTTTATAAACAATATGAGTATATTATTTCAGAATGCATGGTAGTCATAATTCAAAAATATTGTTTGGTAACTCAAAGTGACTAAATCTTCCCAATTGAATGAATTTGAGAACCAAATAATATATTATTATTAAACAATAAATAAATATAAAAAATAACAGGTTAAATTTATAAATATATAAGCAATATACTTAATAATCAATAAATTTTGGACTAAATACGTAGGTTACAGGATATGTCCCAGATTATTAGATACACTCTTTTAAAATATATGATTTTTGAGTTGAATTTTTTTATTTAAATACATGATGTTTTATAAAGTTTAAGATTGTACTAATTATTCTTTTACTAATTTTATCAATATTTTTTAATTATATTTATTAGATAACATG